>OY754333.1:138007164-139308718 GCA_963573305.1 Pyrrhosoma nymphula | reverse complement strand
ATTTTTTGATAACTTTCTTATTGACCCGTTTATTCCCTCATCCTTGAGAAACATGGCGCGTACCCGTGACCTCATAAAATACCCAGAAAGTAAAAGAAACTCCATTTTTGTCTAGTTGAACTGACAATAATTTTAATCATAGCAATCCAAAAAGCATGGTACCTTGAAGCTATATTCACAATAATATATTATATCATCCGGGAATTTGGAAAATATACAGTATTTTAGTAGCTCAACTAAAGTTTCCAGTAAAACTACCCTGAAAACAAGTGAAACACATACTCAATGTTTCCAAATTAGGAACTTTTTCAGGAATATGAAAGCCTAGGGCTTCATGAACATCATGCACTTTGGTTATTGAAAATCCAATGATTTTCAAAAACCAGCCAGCAAATTCTTACCTTTCTTGTCGAGAATTTCACACTATTTTCCCTTGTTGAATCCAATTTTGAAAATATTTCATACTCTTTGAGAAAAATGGGGAAAACTACATTTTTCTGCTTAAATTAAAATTTTTTTGGGTTCTGATAACCGAACTCCGCGAAACAATTTTTTTTCTAAATTGTATACACCCTAAACTATATACATGCCAATTTTCAGCAAGTTTCCTATTTTGTCTGGGTTAACATCTCCATTGACTAAACTATAGTGGGAAGAGATGAAATATGGATAACAAGAGTGAGACAAAAAATAATCAAAATGGTATATTTGAAAAAAGGATAAGAAAGCTTTGGATCGCAAGGAACTAACCAAGGAAGACAGAAAAAGAAGGACGAAGAAGACTGAGTTAGGCAAAGATGGGTGGAATTACAAATAATTAGATACTAAGAATTTAAAAATAAACATGCATGAAATTGACAAGGCAAAGGAAGCTGAAGGGAGAGAGCAATGCAACAAAATGGAAAAGCTATGCAGAGTGGGATAAATGAGCAGATGTAAAAATGATGTAAGATACATAATAAGAAAGGGAAGACAACATCATACATTAAGGGAAAGTTAGGAAAACTATCAACCTTTAAAGAACTAGCATACACTTAAATGTACATTGGATTAGGTATTTAAACCCATAAAGTTTCTACTGTGTACCCAAAATTAAATCCAGAGTCCGTAGCAGGCATTTTAATCCATACGATGAAGGTTAATAGAGGTAGAGTGGATCGAGGCTAAGAGAAAAATATATGTAGAAAACCTTATGAAAGAGAACTAGGATTATAAGCTTAGATAGAAAAAAGGGATTTGGAAGTGCAGGAAAATACTTACTGTCGGCACAAAAATTAGGAGAACCCTAGTTTGAGGCCAAATATAAAGAGAATGCCCAGGACGAATCTAATGAAACAAATGTCAACATAACATTCATTCATTAGAGTATTCTACCAGTTAGAGGTAGGTCATGATGAAATTCAGAGAACATCCAACGAACTCATACACGTGCTGTGCCCTATCCACCCCTAGTATTTCCTTTTTCATCTCAGCATTAGTCCTACCTTTCTTCGTCCTGTCCATAAAACCTATTCTCTTTCTTCCCCTTCCCCGCTTACCCAACATCCTTCCCTCTATCACGGCCTTAAGCAAACCATTGCCCCACATTACCGCTTCCATCCACCTACCCTACATTCCCCTAATCTCATCCACAAGTTTTCTCTCCTCAGCCACCATGTCAAGCCACTTCCTCATCCTCCTCCACACATCCTCCTCCACACCCACATCTCGAACACCTTCAGCCTGTTTTCGTCTTCCTTTCTCAAGGTCCACGTTTCTGCCCCATACAATGCCACACTCCATATCAAGTTCTTCACCATCCTCTTTTTTACATCCTTACTTAAGGTTCCGGACATCAGCTCCCTTCTATTATTGATCGCTTCCTTCCTCCTAATGTCTTTGCTACTATGTCCTGTTGCTTCTAGTGTACTACCAAAGTAATTAAATTGTTCTACCTGCTCGAGTTTGTGACTTCATACTCTTATCACCAGCCTCACTTTCTTTGTCCTGGAGAATCTCATTACTTTTGTTTTCTTATTATTAATCTTCACCCCGTATTTCTCGTACTGCATTTCTAATTATTCTACTTAAGTTTGCAATCCTTTTGATGACCAACTGACTCTCTCGCCTGGTCGTCAGCGAATCTAACAGACTTTATCCACTGGCCTCCTACTTTGATTCCCACATCTAACTCATCTCATGCCTCTCTTACCATTTCCTCAGCATAGATTTTTAAAAGCAGAGGCGACAACGGGCACCCTTGCTGCACCCCGCGACCTATAACTGCCCACCCTGATTCACCCACAGCTACCCTCACATGAGCCCTCTGCCCCATGTATAAGTTTCGGATGAGTCTCCCATCATGCCAATTTATTCCTATTTTCCCCAGTATCTGCATTAGTTTCTCCCATTTTACTATGTCAAACGCCTTTTTGAAATCCACAAAGCAAACGAAAACATCCTGATTATACTTTATGCTTCTTTCTATAAGTGTCCTCATTACCACAATCGCGTCTCTGGTGGCCCTCCCCTTCCTGAACCCCAATTAATCATTGCCTAAATAGTAGTTTGCTCTGCTCTCCAACCATCTATTTATTATTCTGAGTAAAACTTTTGCCGCATGCGAAATTAAACTGATTGTTCTATACTCCTCGCATTCTGACGCTTTCTTCTTCTTCGGGATAGGTATTAATACTGTTTTCACGAAATCCTCTGGCCATCCTCGTAGATCCTGTGAATAAGTTCGAAAAAGGATTCTCTCCCCTTACTATGTACTACCTAGATTCTTCAGTAGCTCCAAAGGTTGGTTATCGGTTCCCTCGGCTTTTCTACCCTTCATCTCCCTTAGTGCCCTCTCTATTTTGTTGTCAAGTAACTCCAGTCCGATGTTATCCTTATCTATTGTTCCTTCATCCTCTTGATCTAGGCTAAAGGGTCTATTCATGTTGAGTTGGTAGCATAACGCAACATTGGTAAGGTTGGCAAGGTTGGTAGGTGTGAATGATATCTTGTAAGGTGCTGCCACCAGCCATTCTTGTTGAGTAATAAAAAGAGTTTGCAGGAATGTTCTGTCACATAATGGAGAATGGTGCTTTCCTTTTCTTAACCTACCCCAAATTCATATATCAGGGACCACAGAGCATTTTCCCGATCACCGGCCTCGATAATTCACGCTGTCATATAGCTCCTCTACGTATTCTCTCCACCTTTCCTGGACATCTTCCTGTTCGATTAATATCTTCCCTGTTTTATCCTTAACCTTTGAGCCTATTATATTTTCCACTGAATAGTTGTAATTACGATTTTTATCATTTTTGCCAAAATGCATTCACCTGATCTATGACCAGAGTGAACGGAGATAAAGTTGTTCTGGAAGATTAGCAACAACTCTATAACTAATAAACCTTAAAAAAACCAAACTTTTAGAAACCCTTACAAAGGTTGAGACAATGATGTGTAAAAATCTGACAGTGATTGAACCAAGAGTAATTATTCAGTAATCCAGCAAAGTTTGGGATTTCTGCCAGTTTAAAAAAATGGGTTCTTTTTTTCATTCTTGAATGAGAACCAGCATTTCAGCAAATATGAAAAAAATGTAATTAAAACCTTTCAACAGAAAGAAAACAGGCTATCAACATCTGTTTCATGACAATCCACCAGGGCATTCTCTTTATATTCGACCTCAAACTCAGGGTTGCATCATTTTTATCCCCACAAAAGAAAGGAAAAATAGGATAGCCAAAATGATCAATCAAAGTCTATCCTCACAGGTAGAACACCAAATAAACTAATTGAATTGGCTCATGTCAAGGTAGATATGCTAAAAGGGGAAAGTAAAAAAATTAGGACAGAAAATGGATATAAATATGTATATAGATACTCATTGCAGCTCCCAAATTCTGTCTTCTGAAAATATATTTCCACGAAAACTTTAACACAGATAGAACATAAAAAGGCATGAGTAACACCAATTGCCCTCAATACCTTCCCAAAAAATTATTCCAAACATTCAAAAGTGATGAAAATTACTGAGCATTAAAATGTTTTCAATTACCTTCAACGTCTCAGCTAAGTAGAAACTTTGCTGAACATCATCCTTTTGGGGATCATCCAGGTAGACGTTTTTAATGCCACTGTAACCACCGCTCACTCTGCAATGCTTCTCTATTGCCTGGGAAAGAGGAGTGAACACAGAAGTTTCAATATACTGATTTTTAAGATACGGAATAAACAACTAGTCCACTGATAATACGATTGACATTTTAGTTGCATACAAATACAGTCAAACCTCTTTAGAACGGACCTCTATAGAAGACAAGTTCTCTATACAACGAAAAAAGTTACGGTCCCGATTTTAAAATGGGTCATAACTTCTGTACAAGGGAAACCTCTGTATAACAAAAACCTCTATGCAACAAAATTTTTCTTGGTCCCTAGAATTTCGTTTTAAAGAGGTTTGACTGTATATTCAAGATGGCATTTGGAAAAAGGTGCACAGCATCTCACTGATTAGCAGTTCACAGCAGAGAAGGAAAGTCTATCCACATAGGATCTCAGTGAAAGACAAATGGCATGAGGGAATAAAAACTGGAAAGGAAAGAACAGGAAAAGAAGGCCAATGCTAGACTGGGAAGCAAATGTGCACCAGGAAATTAAGATCAGTGATCCCACTTTCCCACAGACTCTCAGACCCCAATTATAATTTTCCCACATTTGGGTATTAAGATTTATTAATGTGAGAAATAGATAAAGTAGTTATTCTGATGTACTACCAGCATAAATTGTACTTAAATAAAATAATGGAATGATTATGCCTTTTCACTTTCATAAACAGCAGTGATAATGTAGAAGAATAATACATTATGCTAACATACTTCAAGTACTGATCTTTTTTTTCAGAGTAAATTGGCAGAGAACACTAATTTTATCCAAGGAAACTTTTTGTATAAAAAATGAAGCTCAATATAAATTCCTTGTGCATATAAACAGGGTTTTTTACCCCTGCAAAGTTTGTATCAGCTCTTCATTCCACTCTCCTATCTGTCTACCACATACCTAATTCCTTCATAATTGTTTACTACAAAATCATTCATGATTTGCTAAATCTCTCCTAAATTTCTCCTTCCAATATTGTTTTCATTAGGCTGTTGTGTCACAAAATTTTTTCCAATAAATTTATCTTGCCTTCATCACAGAGTTCTCATTCTGCTTCTTTTCTCTCCAGCTCTTTGTAGGACTTCTTTGTTAGTGATTCTCTCCATCCATTTGACCTCAATGATTCTTCAGTAAAACCACATCTCTATTGCTTCAAATCTCCTTTGCTCTGCAGCTGCTACTGTCCAGGCTTCTCTGCCATGCAAGAGCATGCTCCAAATATATGTTTTTTATAAAGTGCTTCCTTACTTCCAGGCTTGGGTTACCATCTGTCAGCAGACTCCTCATCTGGTAGAATGTCTTCTTTGCTTGGACTTTTCTTCTCGCAATGCCTTAATTGCTTCTTCCATTGCTTGTGATCCTCTTTCCCAGATAAAATTTTTCCACTTTCATAAGTTTTTGCAGCCCAAGTTTGACGGTGATTCTTTTCTCCCACAAACTATAACCTTGGTTTTCTTAACATTAATTTTTGGGTTGTATTTTTTCAGGGTTTTGTCCATGCAGTTTAGAATTATTGTCAGATCTTCTTTCTTCTCAGCAAGAAATGCTATGTCATCAGCAAAGCATAGCATGCTGTTTTTTTCTCCATGCACTTCATGTTCCTGTTTTTAATTTGCCATTTCTTTTATTTATGGCTTTTTCAATGCATATATAGAAGATCATTGACGACAATGCACATCCTTATCATACTCCTTTTCCTTACTTCTTCCTCTGAATTTCCAAAACATTTAATCACTGACATCTGTTCCTCATACAACCTGCATATTGCTCTTCTGTAATTAAATGATACTCCTTTGCTCAGGGTTCAGTGTAGTTCAGTGTATTCAGTGTAGTCAGCTTTCTGTTCCAATCCACAGAGATGGGCTAAATACATTCCAATTGTATTTCAGATACAAGATACAAATTACTCTCAAAAATTGTATTTGAAATACAAAGTTCAAAATGCTCTAAAAATGTATTTGGCAATCCACATAGTCAAAATGTTTTTTTGGTTCAAGAAGCAAACATATGTGGACTGGCCTTTACTGCATATACTACAATACTGCATTAATGCATACATTATTTTATTACATGCATACTTAAAACCAATAAAGAATAACAAACCAATCATAGCCCACCAGTTTATCCAAATATATTCAGATTATTATTAAAAAATGTGAACATTTACATAATCTAACTTTATACAAAAAACATGGAACTGAGTGGAAAACTGGAAAGAAGAATGCTACATTCAAATGAGTTCACCCAAGGATATTAATCGATTTATAGGCAGTAAAGAAGACTATCTCAAATTTGAATCTCTTAATACTGGAATGCAGATTACTTTTCTAATTTAAAGACATTTCTTTTAAACATTTACCATATCACCAAATCACAAGTTATTCTACTGCAGCCTTTTTCAGAAAATTTTCCCAACTGACACTATACTAGGGTGCACTTTTTGCAATGACAGATTTAATTTTAAAAATCAACAAAGAGGTTTTTGCTTTAACTCAGCATTTTCAAATCATCCCTGCTCTTAGAGGGCCCAGGATCCAGTGGCATATGCAGGATTG
Organism: Pyrrhosoma nymphula; assembly: GCA_963573305.1. Classification (NCBI taxonomy): domain Eukaryota; kingdom Metazoa; phylum Arthropoda; class Insecta; order Odonata; family Coenagrionidae; genus Pyrrhosoma; species Pyrrhosoma nymphula. The sequence goes on along the minus strand of OY754333.1, from coordinate 139,302,029 downwards.
ACTTCTGGGGGGGGTTTGACTTCTGCCCAGTGAGAAATGGGTGGTGGCATCAACGTGGGTTCCACATTGATGCCACGTTGATATGTGGAAGTACGGTGGTGGTGGATATTGAGTGGCTGAACCAACAAGGGATCCACGTTGACTTTAAGTGGATCTATGGTGATGGTGAATAATATTAAATATTCAACGTAATTTCTGCTTCGTGGAAAATAACTCTGGTGACATTTAATAGTTTATCTGGTTTATCATCCTGAAACAGCGCTACTTATGTAAAAATGCATCAGAAATTGTATTTTGCAATTATGTTATTCGTGGAACTGGATTAGATTTATGTATAATAGAATAAACGATTATGAAGAGGTATCTCTGTTATAACATATGTTATATACCTATGCATGTAACATATATTATTTCAAGATGCAAGCATGCAAGGCCGTTTTACACAGTACATTTGTTTGTACAAACTCTTCCGTGAACTCTTGAATGAGGCAAAAGGTATCGTGTGAAGGCTTGTGCGAATGTCGCGAATGCCTGAATGGAAAATAGAACCTGTACTAATTTTGTTGAGACAAACGTACAATCTCACGCACATTCGTTTGTACTACATCTTTCATCGTGTAAAACGGCCTTTAATATGAATTTTGGTACAATTGTAACGAACTAGAATTAATATTATGCTCAACGATAATATTACCTGCTTTTGTATGCTTCTAACAGCCATTTTGAAGCACTTGTGAACATCTGCATTAATATCTTGGTACAAAATATTTGTAAACAGTTCACTCTAGACCAAGCAGGAATACATAGAATAATTTAAATTCCCGGCCATGTTGGCCATGAATGCGCAGGAAATAAGTTATGTGCATAACCCGTATTATTCATGAACCGCCGAGGTCGAGTGAGTTAAGGCGCTAGGATGTACGAATATGAGTTTGTAACATGAGTTCATGCCCGGGCGGAGGCGTTTTTTTTTTGGTCAGATCCGAATCCAAATCCCGCGAATTTTGCAAGCATTGCTGTCTAGTGGTCATAATAATAATATTTTACTTTCCGTTGGAAAACTTATTATTCCTTAACATATCCACCAAATTTCCACGTGCGTTCCACGTTGATCCCACGACCAAAATCACGTGGTATCCACATTTTATTTCCACCTACTTTCCACCGGAATTTCCACGTCGGTCCCACGTTGATTCCACCACCTATTTCTCACTGGGTGGGGGGGGGTTTGACTTCTGGGGAGGGGGGGGTTTGACTTCTGGTGGGGGGGTTTCATTAATATTTATGTGCATCATCATAAAATGATATATTTAGATTAATATTCACTATAACAATAATAACTTAACATTCTCTTTTCGTGAAGACAATTCAACTACATATATTTTTCAGCCCAATAAGCAAAATTGTAAACGCTAGTTCAGGTATACGAACGAAAACGGATTCAGGTAAACATGTTTTTGGGGGGTTTAAACCCCCCCCCATCTGTACGCCAATGCCAGGATCAACTCACCTCAACTGCTTCCCAGCCCCAGTCTCGGTACTTCTGGTCTTTTGTAAGCCTCCACATGACGAAATATGACTCAATAACCTCTGGCCTAAGAATGTAATACTTTTCATTCGTCTTCATTGCCTTGGCCTCAAGGGCTTCAGTGAATCTAAATGATTCTGGTCCAAGTTTTGTGGCAGTACGGTCGTAAGATTCATGGCAGGTATTGGTGATTCCCTTTGCAATGTCCATGTATCTTTCTGACACTTCATTCTTCAAAGCATGAGCCCCAAGACCCAGCAATCCACCTAAAATGAAAAAAATGGACAAAAATTTTAGAGAACGAAAAACCAAAGCCTCATACAGGAGCAGGGCATCTTTCAACCCTTTAGCTGCACATGATTAGTATGTTCAATCATCGGTTGCCTGTATCACTACATGCATGACTCATAATGCTTTCATTCATGCTGTCCTTATCTCTGCATATTTTATATGATTTCCAGCACATTCAGCAATCTGAACATGATAAAGAATGAGCAATTTATGAACTGGATGGATATTTAAATTCTTTTAATAGGAAGATATTTCTTAAACCTTATCTCAAATGAGAAGAAAGATCCAGTTCAGTGAAATGATTAATTCTTTTGTATAAAACCATTAGAAGGAAAATGATTACATACTACCAAGACACAATTTTACACATTTACTTGATCAAATCATTTGGAATATGTATTCCTTATTTCCATAAAATTAAGCATGTGTGCATCTCCCTTTATCCACACACTACTTGATCATTTTATCAGTTTTTTCTTAAAATATTCCTGGTATCAAGTATGTAAGCTGTGATTTTAGCAGTTATTTAGTTAAAAAAATATAGGAACTCTGTATAAAGGTGATAAGATCAAATAAAACAATATATCTGAAACATATAAATCATAGGAAACTGCTGGATTGGTTTGAAATGACAACAAATGCTACACACAATAATCCAGTTGTATCCTTTCATTTTTGTAGCTATTTTTCAAATTTAATTCCTCCAATGTTTAATTCCTCCTTCCTCATGTTCTATGTCTCTAGTAGTGCCAACAGAACAATAAATTGAATCCAAATCCATCACCTAGATTCCAGGTTTTTTTAAATTACAGACAAAAATCATTCCATGATTATCACACTTATATCATTAGCAGAGAAATTCAACCTTTTTGGAACTAAGTATGTAAATCTTTTAATTTGAATTTATTTAAATGATAAAATAACAAACTGCCAAATTTTCTGAACTTTTTCAATGAAAAATCTTGATGCATGTAAAGGCCTGGTTACACGGTACATGAGAATGTATAAGTTTCTGTACATTTCTGTGAATGGTTTCATGTACAGATTCTTGTACATTCTCATGGACAAGATCAATGAATAGGTGGCTACGCGGTACATTTTTTCGGACAGATTTTCGTACATTTTTAGATGCGCATTATGCGTTTTCGTTTGTTTTTCCTCATTTTAAACCATAATTTATTTAAACCATAAGTTATTTCAACCAATTTTTTTGCCATGGATACGACACATTTACTTGTCAATTGGCTTGTGAAAATGTGAATGTGTCATTTGCGTCGTCTGCCACCAGGTGCCTGTATTGAGGTCAACTTGTACGATTGTCTGAACGAAATTAGAACCGGTTCTATTTTCTGTTCAGACATTCATTCAATCGTACATTTTTGAGTGGTTACACAGTGAATTTTCGCGTTCATTCTGATATTCAGACATTAACACATTTTCTTGTACATTGTCATGCACCGTTTAACTAGGCCTTAAGGTAACCAGCAAGGCCCCCCTCACCAAGGCTTCATTGTTGCCTTTTTTGCAACGGTGCAGAAATGTGAGTTATGACTAAGTAAGACCAAAACTGAAATCACTAAGGAAGAAAAATAAAAGGTAGAATTACCAGAGAAGCATGCCAAGTGGTCCATCTTGTGCTCCAACCTGTCAAATTTCATGTCCGAGAAGTACATGAGTTTACTCCTCTGTGACACCTGCAGCATATGTTGTATTAACCGTGCCAGTGCTTCATCGTACATCTCACGGGCTTCTTGGTCCTCCTTGCCAGATTGCAGCCATGCCTTCAGGAGGTACTCATAGAAACTGTCTCCAAGTGCTCCAATGGACATGTGATCTACAACAGATGTTTCACAATATTTGTAGTACAGAGTATAATATTGGGCCCAATTTATGTCTCTTAAAATAGGTATTTTATGAGTGTTGAAGTCTGCTGTAAATATGATCTACCATTGATAATAGTCAGGTCAACAAACCATCAGTCTGACGTACAAAGGGTGGACTCTCACTTATGAAATTACTAAATCATCTAGTAATAAAAATTAACCAGATATTATAAAATCAGACCTAAAAGTTGCACAGCAAAACTAAGCCAAATAAAGGGGTTATGTTCCCTAATTATGCAGTGGGGTGTGAATGACTGCAGGAGAATTCATTGACCTGGAATTAAGAGGTTTCCGTTCCAACTCAGTGATTCAACCCGAAGGTTGGTTTGGATAGTTACGGGTAGAGCTCAACCCGGACTAAGCCACAGGCGTGTGAATTTTACACATTCAGGGTAGGGGGGCCAGTTCCTTTCCCTGGGCCACCTCGTACTCCGAGGATTTGTCTTTGTTCGGGGGCGTCCAAAGGCTTCACCCAGATTCGAACCCGGGACCCTTCGATCAGTAGCCAAGCGCTCTACCCACTAGACCACCACGCGTCCTTCCGTTCCAACATAGATGAAAATTATTGTGGTTTTATGATAATTATGTTGAATTTGCCCATATTTCTTTTAAAAGATCACCAAACAATGACAACATTACCTTTTGATGCACAAAAATATTAAGTTATAGAGTATATTGAAAAGTTAAGGAGTTATCAGAATTTTACTTCAGGCCGTCTCTTCACATTCATGAATTCATGTGAAAATGTGCATGTGAAAATTCAATTATTTATCACTCAAAATTATAAATATGGTGAACTTCAATAACTTGAACTTCCTCCAGCCAAAGTTTAAATAATTAGAAAAAAAATCCCTTTTGTTCTTCGATTTGTAAGTAAGTAACTTTCCTGTCATTAAAAATTTATACAACTCAGAGCATTTTTCAGCTCCAGAGGTACTTTGGCTTGCTGAAGTTTGACAGAACTAATCAAATCATGGTATAATAACTTCCAGTTATCTTCACAGAACTGACTAAAGCACGAATCCTTGAAAAAGTGTCGATTTTCATTGGCGACAAATCTGATGACATTAGAACAAGTTTTTTTTTCTGACTTCTCTATGTTTCTTATTGTCGATTTACAACTGCCAAGATAATGACTAAGCTAAAATTCTATTTTGAAGTTCATTTAATACAATCAATCCTTCAAGAGCAACATATCCTATTTCTCTGTCTAGGATCTTCAGTGGCACTTCCAAATCATTCTTTTGAACTCATTTGGAGAAATGAAAAAGCAGTACTGCAGCCCTCATGCTAGCTTATGATGTGCTTTGAGTTACAACCAAGACAAGTCATTGCCATCCACATCATCCATCCTGTATTGAGATAGGAAGCATTGGATGAAGAATGGGAGAAGCCAGGGAAAATTATTCTTACTTAGTATATCTCAAATGAAAACAGGTTAACATATGATTTTTCTCGCTGTGTACTGAAATATTGGTGCTGACCATTGAGTCACCTCTTTCGAGAGTGTCACATATTTTGCATACACAACCTGAGGATGTACTAAATCCTTCATACATTGCATCGTGAAACACTCAGTGCAACCCAAATTGTCACATTACCATGTATACAGACTTAAAAAATCATGTGGCACAACAATGTTCGCTGATTTGTGGAACAGAAATTGCTTCTGATTGGGATCCAGCTTTTGGATGGTTGATTGATTGATTTATTCACCATAAAAGAACAAGATTACACCATTATGGGTTTCATCTTACTTACTTACTCTTACTCCTGTGGCCATTGAAAACCTAGGAGGTCTTTGGCCTCGCCAACCACACGTCTCCACGCTCTACGGTCGCCTGTCACTTCCAGATGTGCTCCCATCCTTCTCATATCCTTCTCTACTTCGTCATTCCAGCGCATCCTTGGTCTTCCTAACGGTCTTGTACCTTCTGGTTTTCCTTTTAGCACTTGTTTCATCATTGTGTCTTCACTTCTTCTATGGACGTGTCCCAGCCACCTTAATCTCCTGCTTCTGATAATTCCCACAATATTTGGTTCTTTATACAATTCTCTTAACTCTTTGTTTTTTCTTATTCTCCACGTTTCACCCTCTTTAATGGGACCAAATATTCTTCTCAATACTTTGTTTTCAAACGTTATGAGTTTCTTTTGTTACTTTTTGGTACAAGCCCACACTTCAGAGCCATATAATAGTATTGGTATCACTATTGTTTTATAAATCCTAATTTTTGTTCTTTTTGATAGGAGTTTATTCTTAAATAACTTTATTAAGCTCCAGTATGATCTGTCAGCTGAGGCAAGTCGGGCGTTTATTTCTGTCTCTTCTTTGTTGTTGTTTGTTATTAGTACTCCTAGATATTTAAATTGGTCAGTTTTTTTAAACTTATGGTGCAATACTGGTAGATAATTCTCTTCATCTTCATTTCTGCTTATTTTCATGTACTGTGTTTTGCCTTCGTTTACTTTTAAACCTACTTTATTCGCCTCATTTAGTAGCACTCTTGTCAAGTTTTTAAGTTCTTCCTTATTTTCAGCTACTACTGCTACATCATCTGCAAATGCTAGTAGGTTAATTTTTTCTGGAATTTTGGCTCCACCAGGTGTATTTCTGGTTCTCTTTAGCGCCTCTTCTATTGCTATATTGAAGAGCAGTGGAGAAAGTGCATCTCCCTGTCTGACGCCTGTATTTATTTCAAACGTTTCGGAGTATTCTTTTCCCACTTTTACTTTTCCTTTGGACTCTTTTATACACATTTTAACAAGTTCAACAAGTTTAACAGGTATTCCAAAGTTCTCCAACCTTTCCCACAGTTTTTCTCTGTTTATTGAGTCATATGCTTTACTAAAGTCTATAAATAACACAAACAGATCCTTATTGTATTCCCAATACTTAGAGGCTACCTCCTTCAGGATAAATATTTGGTCAGTGGTGGATCTGTTTTTCATGAATCCCGCTTGGTGGTCTCCTATCTTCTCCTCTACTTGTTCTTTCAGTCTATTCAACACTATTTTGGATAGTATTTTGTATGTAGTGTTAATCAACGATAATCCTCTATAATTGTTGCAATCCAATTTATCCCCTTTCTTATGTAAGGGCACAATGACTGCTTCAGTCCATTCTTTTGGCATTCTTTCTGCTTTCCATATTCTTGTTATTAATTTATGTAAAAATCTAATGACCTCCTCACATCCATTTGTTATTAACTCAATAGGTATGGCATCTTCACCTGGAGCTTTGCCTCTTTTGAAAGTTTTTAATACAGATTTTATTTCCTCTATTGTTGGTTCGGAGCATGTGATACTTTCATCCCTTAAAATATGTATATCCTCTCTTCTTCCGTCTTCATTCTCTTCCCCATCTTCTATACCTTCTTCACAGTTTAGGAGCTCACTAAAATATTCTTCCCAGACTCTCAAGACTCCCGCTGGTTCACTAGTTAAGATTCCATTCTTGTCCTTTACCCCCACTACATTTGGCTTAAAACCTTTTTGAAAGAATCTTACTTTTCTATAGAAGTCTCTTGAGTTGTTTTGGGTACAGTCCTGTTCTGCTCTTAATAGTGAATTATTGATGTATTTCCTTTTTTCTGCTCTTAGGGTTTTGTTTACTTTCCTATTGACAAGTTGGTATCTTACTTTTGCTTCCTGTGATTTTTTCGCAAGAACTTCTCTTTTGGCTTCTTTTCTTTCTTCTACCAATTCTCTACATGTTTCATTGAACCATGGCTTTCTCGGCATTCTTTTCTTGTTGAAAACTTTTTTAGCTGCTTCTTTTATATTGATTTTGAATTCAGTCCACATGTTTTCCACTTTCTCTTGTTCCGTTGCTGTATCATTTTCTTTAATGTCTTTCATTAAAACTGAGAATCTATTTTGCAGTTCGATTTGGTATTCATTTAGTTTGGTATTTTCAAAAAATATCCTGTCTTCAATTTTGTTTTTGTTCCTTTTTTCTATTTTTATTCTTTGTCTTAACTTTGCCATTACTAAGTAGTGGTCAGTACCACATTCTGCTCCTCTGAGACTTCTTACCTGAGTCACTGAACTTAGATGCCTTTTGTCTATCAAAATATGGTCGATTTGGTTAACCGTGTTACCATCTGGGGACACCCAAGTACCCTTATAAATGTCTTTCCTAGGAAACTTTGTGCTTACAACGTATACGTTTGATGCGTTTGCAAAGCTGAGTAATCTTGTCCCGTTATCATTTGATTCTTCATGAAGGCTTTCTTTTCCTGCTACTTTGTTCCAAGTTCCATGGGTTTCATCTAGTATATAAAAATTACAAAAATAAGAGTATACAAAATATTCACAAAAAAAACATTCTACAAAAAAATTCGCACTAAGTTGTATCACAAAAAGAGAAGAAAAAATAGTTATTTTTACATTTTTATGACTTTTTATCTCTCTATGTACTCTTGAATGCTGTAAAAGGCATTTTTTCCAAAAAATCTTATAAAATATTTTTGAAATTTTTTCTAGGCTATGCACTGCTTTTACTTCTAAAGGATGTTTATTAAATATGTAACATTTTCCCAGAAAATTAAGGGGTTTTTTGAAGGATTAATATCCTGCAATGATCACTGAAGATATTGAATTTGCCTCTGGTGTTATACTGATGTACATCTGTATTTCTGGTCCGAGAAATGTTTATGTAGCATGTATAGAGAATCACATTATACATATGTATATATGTTAGGGGTTGTCATATTTCTATGTAATTTAAAATATCTCCGGCAAGACTCTCTAGCTTTAATTTTAAAATAACCCCTAGAGCCTATTTTTGAAGGGTAAGTACCTTTTTCATATTTTCCTGCGCTGAGTTTCCCCAACGGACAATGCCGTACCTAGCCACAGATTCAAATATACCATAATATGTGGAGATTAGAATTTCTGAGGGGCAGTAATTCAACAGATTTTTAAAAAGAAAAATTGGTCGAAGATACTCCATTGTAATCAATCTTATCTGCTACTAAGGTGGGCATTATGAATAAATATATTTTAGATGAGATAAGGGGAAGACAGGGTAGGTGGCTAGAAGGGGTAATGAGGGACGATGGTTTGCTGAAGGCCGTGATAGAGGGTAGGATGTTGGGTAAGCGGGGAAGGGGAAGGAAGAGAATCGGTTTTATGGACGGGATGAAGAAAGGTAGGACTTATGCTGAGATGAAGAAAGAAATACTAGAGGTAGGAAGGGCACGGCACGTGTAAGAGTTCGTTGGTGATTCTCTGACTTTCATCACAACCTACCTCTAACCGGTAGACTACTGAAATGAAATGAGTCATGGCATTCAAACGTTAGTCCTCAAATGGTATAGGTAACCCCATAAAAGCATGTTGAATCAACATTTAAAAAGTGAGTGATTTTTCAATTACATTTCAATCTTTCTTGGAAAAAAGTGAAAATATTCATTTAAAAAACCATTGAAAACTTGAATTATTATTCTGTGTTTGGCAAATCTTGACAGTGAGCGTTTCAAACTGCATTGGAGATGCTGTGTTTGGCAAAGTTTTACTGTATTCATATGCTAAAAATAAATACTACCTAAATCATTGATTAGAATATTGCATATTATTTAATTATTTAAGATCCATTTAAAAAAGATTACTCGCAAATAAAGACAACCAAACTTTCATGATTTAGTGTATACATATTTCTTTCTCAAATTTGTTGCAAAATTATCTTTCCACAATCAAAATTCATAAAATAACTAAGCATATTTTTATTCTAAATTTATACATATATGCTCCTTGTCAATATTTACCTTGCACAATGAATAAAATTTGCAAACTTTTATTAATAATGAGTAGTAGGCATGAAACTCAATCTTAAAAGCAAAAAAAATCAGTGGTAAGTTACAACTAATATTACATTGTGCATAGCAGTGGTTACATAATGATAAAGTTTTTACAATTCAGCAACAAATATAAGTTAAGTGTAACCAGGGCCAAATCTATAACCCGCAAACTCAAGGGGGAGGGGGGACTGGGGGTGGGAAGGAGGTGGAATTCTCAAAGTAGGCCTTCACAAATTTTCACACGAGGACCCAGAATTTGAATGTACATCAGACATTGAGTGTAACAAACAATATATCTAATTCAAGCGACACTAGGGCAAGTTAGTCCAGAATGGCCAAGAAGTCTGACCAGGGATAAAAATGCAGAAAAGTTTTTTAATGTAATCTTGGGCCCAAAAAAGAGCTTTATCTATCCAAGAAAATTAGTTGCACATAACAACAAATTCTCTAAGAGAGTGGGATTTTCTGGCTGCTCAATGGTCATTTTAAAGAAAGAGGTTATAAACTTTTTAAGGCTAAGAGTCCACTCACTTTGACCCCACTTTCCAGTTTTAGGATTGAGGTAATTAGGATAAAGTCCTCTCGGCTTTTCCATTCCTCTGAGGACCTGACGAATATGTTCCACTTTCTGCCTGTAGATGGGGTTCCCAGTGACATCTGAAAGATATGTAAACTCCAAATGCAGAGTTCCAAATTCAGAGAGGATGCTTGCTCCACCACTAGCCCATCCATAGTTTTTGCTAGCCTGTAACAAAATATACAAAAGATTCACGTACCATTATTAGATAAGAAACTTTCTACATAATCCATAAACATAATCACTAATTAGACATTTTTTCTGCATAATGCAAAAAAATAATCACTGACTAGAAATGTTTGAAAGTTAAAAATCAGCTTCTGAGGATTGAGAAATATACAAGAGAACAAGAGTTCTTTAGATACATTTTGAATGGTGGGCAGATAACATGCTATAATTTAGAATGATTCAGAAGACAATTCACTTACCCCTGTCCGTACATTAACAAGAGCATAAGGAATGCCAGTTGGAGTCTTAAAAGCAGGAAGTAATTTCTCAGCGACGTGCTCTGCCTTATCTCTGAACATCACATCTCCTGTAAGTGCATAGCACGAGAGAAGTCCACCGACAAAGCGAATGTTGGTTTCAAACACCGACAAGTCAGCATTCTGGGGAGGTAAAGTTAAAATTTTAACAAAGGACTACACTAATGAAATGCAAAAGAAATCAAAACAGAAAAGTCAATTGTAAAACTTGATCAGCAAGAACAGATATACTAGTTTCCAATATTATCATATGATGGGAACGGAAGTAGGGAATTACTTCCAAATATATGAAAACATACTTATTTCTCCAATGATATAAGCAATTCTTAAAAAAATAATTAAATTCATCCACATCATAAATTTTCCACAAGGCCTTCAGACAACCTCGATATAACTAAATATTATTAATTTACTAGAAATAAATTTTATCTATATTTTTTGTAGTCAGATTAAAATTTTTGATATTTAATATTCAAAATTTTAATGCAAAAATTCAAGGAAATATGATGTGGCATTGTTCATAATTAGAGTCCCATTGTTTTTCAAATTTAAAATTAATATAGTTGTCTGTTGTCTATCAAGTAACTAAAAATACAAATGTTTATGTTTCAATTATAATGATAAAAGTATGTAACCCCAACACAAGCTTGATTAATACGCAACCTTTTGCTTGAAAGTTAATTATTGCTAGTGTTCTCCACATTTTACTTTAAATGAACAGAAGGTTTCACTAAGTTAATAACCATCGGTACAGGGTAAATAAACTTACTACAACTGAAAGTATTCATTAGTTAAAGGATTTATATTTTTAGTTCCTGGGACACTTTAACTCACCAATGTTCAATAACACCACTCTAACATTGGGAAATTGTTTCGAAAATTAAATTTCCTTGTTTCTCTCAAGTTTTCCAAAAAACATGAAATTATCACCTTCCATATTTGGACCGAGAACAGTTCTTAAGATTAAGTGAACCTCTCATAAACTGAATCACTCCACTAGCTGCAGTAACCGCTAAACACCCATCGAAATTTATGGGTTTTAGGCTCCCAAATTATTATCAAACTGTTAACTCACCATGTTGTTCAGGTCTAAATTGTTGGCTATCCACTCTCTCCCTTGGTTGAACTCTTCCTCCATGCCCATAATGTACAGAGTGTCAAGTCCATCGACTATGGTGGCTCCCAAAGCTGCAGATCCGAAGATGCTGGCACTGTGACCCCTCCGGCTCAGCGGCCTCAGCTCATTCTTGCCCCACGCATAGCGAACATAGTTGTCCCAAGCATGCTTCATCATCTGAAAAGAAACATTGCAAGGATAATGATTAAATGTCCTTGATTTCAATTGCCACTTTTACAGTACTGGACCGGCAACGTTATGAGAGATAGATGACAAAGTCAAAGCTGTTCAATACTTAATTAATAAACACAAAAACGCGTTAGAAATATCCGACCGTTTTTTTTTATTCCAATTTTTTTATTTAAAAATTCCAATTAAAACTTAAGGGAACACTATTTCAATTTCTATGAGTACAGAACTACACATTCAAATGTAAATTAGATTGCTAGAATAATTTTAATTAAATATTGGAGTATATAAATATTTCTTATATTTCTCGAACTGATCATTTATTCAGACTAGCTGCAAATTAACTACACCCCATTCCCTGCCAAAATGGGAATGGGCGTCATATATATGAATCACACGGAATCGTAATATAGCAGTATTAAAGTGAATATTTTTGTCCGTGGAAATTTAAACACGGGAATTGCGACGAAATAATCAATTTTTTAGTAATCGGAATGGAATGGTCAGCCTATCAACTCCTTACCCTTTCCTCCGTCCGAAAGAATTTCCATCGACACAGTAAACTTTTTATTTTGTAGACAGCGAAGAGTTAAATACGTAGCATGACATTAAGTGAAGCGAAAATTAATCCCAGTGAAGAGAGGATGGGAATAGACTGGAAGAGTTCAAAAATTTAAGAGTGGAGAATGGAGAAGCGCAATATGGGAATGGGCGCAAAGGGAAGACAAACAAAGAAGTATTCGGGATGCTACGAGAGGAAAGTAGGCAACTGCGGGAGATTAGGAGGATATAGAATGCTGGCGGGCATTATCAGCTATTAAAGGCGAGCGGATTGCTGAAAAGCTTTTGAGAAGGCAGAGGCGGCTCAGGATAATTTTTTCACGCGGGGAAAGATCTCTTTTCGACGGCCCCTCTCAAGTTAACTGCACCCCATTCCCTGCCAAAACTATGATGAGGTTTCCATATGAAAAAAATGACTCAATACTGATTTCTCACAATTCATTATGCAGCATTACGTATATTTAAAACTAATGTTTGCTCTGGTGTGACTTCCATTTGGCATCCCCGCTGAGGCGGCGCCCAAGATATCCGGGTCTTAAGCTGCTCTTTCGTGAAGGTATACTGTTCGTAAAGTTCACAGAGTTGGGCGCAACTCTGTAGATTTTGTCAAAACCTGGGTTGGGGATTAAAGAAGTTGTAACTTCAGCTTTTACTGTTTCCCCATAACATTAGGATAGCGGAGAAAAAGGAAGAAGAGGATACGCACGTTAGACGAGATGAATAGAAGTTGGAAGTACGCGGAGATAAGCCTCTAAAATAGAGAATAGGGATAATATAGAAGAAATAAATAAGCGTTTGGAAAGAGACTAGCAAACTAGAAGGGGTCCATCAGTAACCACCCTTACCAGTAGAATGTTATGAATAAAAAAATACTTTTCTACCTTCCCGTAAAGAAAAAATCCGGTTATTGGACCGTGGAAGCATGAAATCGGGCGAGAAATATGCAGGGAAAATAGTACGAGGCGACGGGAACTCAAAACGGAGGGTGAGATACAAAAGAAATCAGAGGCTAAAAGATTTTCCGATCAAGAGGGCTCGTCACGTAGTGGTCTCTTTTGCAAAATTCCTTGCTGCGATATTATTCGCGTCCACCTTCCGTGAAAGCTCTATTTATTTCTTTTTTTCAAATTCCTCATTTTTTTGGCGGAGGGGATCTGAAAAAGGAAGGCCGAGGGATCTCGTTTGCATCAAATTTTCATACGCTTTATAATCTTCTTCCTTTCCAAGAAGTGAAGCAGCATTGTCTCGTCCACGTCAGAGAATGATCAATCATCGGCGGAACATTTTTTTCATTTTCCATTCCAGTCTCCGGGCAAAAGGGAATAGGGATTTCTATCCCTCTTCAGACACTAGGGCTCGAATGGTAACACACCACTGCAATTCGTCGTAAAATAAATTGTTACCTCAACGAGTATATCTACGATGGAAATGGTAAAGCATTTTGCACAAATAAACAAGTAATTTCGTAAAATCCACGGAAATATTTTCGTTGTACTGGCCCAGGTTTCGACTATTTATCACATTCTGCGAAGGACTGTCTAAAACTAAGTCGGCACAAGAAAAATATTTCCATGACTTTCACTGAGTTATTTCACCAACTGAGCAGCAATACAATCTAAAGGTTTCACTTAAAATATAAAATACATATAATCAAGTAGAATGTAAAGAGACCCGAGCAATTTTCTAATCATAATTTTGAGTAAGCAGAAGCATCTGAGACACAATTCCATGGTTATAACTTCTATATGAGTATTTAGATTTCATCGGCGTATTTTGGGGATTTTAGTTGAGAGATTAGGAAGTTGATGGGAACAATTCAAATGTGGCAGCCAAGGTAAATGGAGGATGCCAAGGTACCTTATATATAGCGACCTTGGACGCCATTTTCTAACAAAACACTGAGGAGGTTGGAGAAGAGGAAAGACTCTCAGCGGCCGGGGAAATAATATGTATGATTGTTCAAAGGTTAAAGAAGAAATCCTCTTTATAACCTATGGAACTATCGAGCATGGGTCGACCATTAAATCGACAGAATACCTGTGATTTCGCAATTACCCATAACATTGTGCTGTAGGATAAAGCTAAGTCGAATCCATACTTAATAGTCGAGTAGGTTCATGCTGGAGTGTGATGAAGTAAGGATTATGGGCTGATAAATTTTTAAGTAGTATTTAAGTACTTTCTTTCAATATTTAAAAACAATCTGTACCATTTCCGTAAACATGTCAAGCCCCATTAGAAAAGCCCCTGTATTTTTTTCCGCGGAAGACTTCCATTCACTCAAGATGAAAGTGAAATAACACGAAGGAAATTCATTTTTCATGTCGTTCACGGCGGCAGCATTTGGATGCGAGCAGCTTCTCCTCGAGACTCAGGACTCGAAGAATGCTCAAGTCCCGGCTTAAATTTTTTATATCCACCCGAGTTCCTCGCCGATTTCGAAGGGGAAGTAAGGGGCAAGTGTAGCGACCAAAAAGCAGTTTTGATAGTCTGCAAAGGATCGAAGAGTGGAATTCTGACCCGAATGTAACATCTAAGGTTTAAGTTTGAATGGAGGTAGCTCTTCTTTTTCGAATGGAATTCAATTGATACGGCGAGCATGAGGAAAAATATTGGGTTTCGACAATCTTGAAAGAGCCAGTCGTATAACCCAGCTCACTACGCTTCAATTGCTTGAGTTGTATCAGATCAAAGTAGGATTCGCACACCCAAAGAAACAAACTCCGTCCATTTTGTGCACGTAATCATCATTAATTTTCAATAATATTTCCATTACATCGGTGCTGCGAGTCTGCACACCTGTTCTCTTCATTAAAATTTGCGTCTGGAGATTTTTCTCCGGATACCCTCAAGCCTACGCTATTTTTCCTCTGTCCTCCTTGGAATTTAGCGTAGGTTTTCCGGTCATGAGAATCATAATAAGTAAATTTGATACGGCCGAGTGCGACTTCGTGAATTCATTAAAAGCGTCCATTTTAAAAACAAACTTGGAAATAAAAAAAGAGGATGTTTTTGTAATTATTATCACCTTACTAAGGTGAGACCAATCACATAAAAATGCTGAGGATGAGTACTGAGTTGTTTTATTTTTCAAGGGTATTCAATCGGTACTAGGGATTAGATGTAATGCGATATCCTTACACTTATGTAATGCGTATAACGCAAACTTAAGTCTACAAAGGAAAATACCGTTTCTTATTCACTTGGTCCAGGACATAATAATTTCCCACCAAACCTTTAGGTACTCCTCTCACACTAAATACACGCTCAAAGCCTAACCCCCAACCACCGTGGATGCCCGATAGTATTTTTTTCCGACATCCAAGACGACATCAACTTCCTCCGCGTCGTACGCATAACGTGTCTTCAAGAAGATTGGAATGAGACCTCCACGGCGTTCCAAAACACTGCCGGCATGTCATATCATTATGGCCCATGTCATGGCGTTCTCCTTTCACCGTACGAATGTACAAAAAAAACTTTCTTTTCCTTTGTTTTACGTCACCCAAGTTTCCAACTGGGGTGGGCATAGCCAAGGGCATCGATCCTTTTCGGGTAGTAACACAAGCGCATATTATTATCTCCGGTGGATTCATTTCTTAATATTCAGCCCACACTCTACCTCATACCCTCGGTTAATTATGCATTAATTCTATACATATTGTACAGATAATGAAATAATATTTTTGGAATAAGTTTTACTAGTCAACCCGTGCGAAGCATTCGCACTGTATCCTCCTCAAATCCCACTTAACTGAAGTTGAAGTGCACACCGTATAGTTAGTACCGTGTAGTTAGTGCGTCAGAATCCATACGGTACTTACTTTTGAGTTGAACTTGTGTAGATTTCTTCAAAGTGAATAATCTGATTTGATCGCCGGGTTTGTTTATCGTAGAGAGCAGAGACGAAGTAAGTTGGTCGTCATGGACTAAGTAAAAACAAATTACTGCGAGCGGTTTGGGGAAGTAAATATAAATTCAAGTTTTGATTAATTTAGTTCATTTTATAAATACCTAGATCAGCCTACCGAGCAATAAATTTTACTAGGTAACCCGTGCGAAAACTTCGCACATTCACGCTGACAGGGAATAAGTATGTTAAGGAAACGGTGTAATTGGGTTTTAAATAGAGAAGAAGGTGTATCATAAAGTACTTTCTTTTTACTTGTTTTCTTGCAAAAATTCACAAAGCATATGAATACAATACAGGCAAGAGAGTTTATCGAAACTTTTAAGTCAAATTAATGGGTAAATAGTGAAATTTGAGATTGAGATTGTATTTTTCGTCAGAAGCCGGTGATTCAACGTTTAAAATGATACCTCATTTATCAATGTAGGTGCAGTATTAACGGAGAATATACGGAATGACAGAAAAAGACCATTCTGTAATAATATATATGATTTCTGACGGGTTCAATAAGAACGAGACGACAATAGGAATATTCCTGGACATTTCGAAAGCCTTCGACAAAGTTTGGCATGACGGACTGCTCCACAAAAGGACATCCTTGGCTTACCAAAATGGATTTTAAATTCGACGAACTCATACTTGAGAGATAGAAGTTTCACCGTCAAATGGTCACATGAGAAGAGCGACAATATCCCAATCACAGCAGGGGTGCCACAGGGATCCATATATGGACCGCTTCTTTTTAACATATATACCTCGGATTTTCCAAAAGACAACGACGATTGGCATACAGAAATAGCCCTCTATGCTGACGACGCGGCGATTCTGGCCAGGAGTAAGATGGCGCTAATAGGGGCAGAATATGCCCAAGACGCTATTGACGAAGTTGTTAAATGGTATAATAAACAGATGATTAAAATTAATACAAATAAGACACAGGCAGTTATATTTACGAGATCTCATGTAGTAGCACCTAGGTGCCCATGCCTACGTATAAAAGGACAACCAATCGACTGGTCAGAATCTGCAAAGTATGTTGGGGTGAAGCTAGACCAAAGGCTAAACTTTAAAGAGTACACTAATGCCATTATAGCAAAGACCATAGGGATGAGGGCAACGTTATCGCCGATTCTCAAAAATAACGCCACACCCAATACAGTGAAGAAAAGAATATATGAGACATACATTAGGCAAGTAATGCTATACGCCACGCCAGTATGGGCTGGACTAGCATCCAAAAGCACCATGGAGAAGCTTCAAAAAATAGAAAGACGATGCCTAAAATAAATATTTAAAATACGTTAGGGAACAAAAAATGAACTTATTTACAAATATACCAAGGTAACGGATATTAAAAATACAATTAAAGAGCAGTCACTAACCTATTATAAAAATCTCAATACATCTACATACTACCCCGCAAGCCGCCTCAATAGGCGTGTGGCGGGGGGTGTTAGGACACCAGCCGTTTACATATAAAAAGGAAAAACTCTAATGAAATTACGCCTTGCATTTATTAAAGTCCCTTATTGTTCGGGGGAAAAACGAATTCCCATACCTATCCGTTCGGCAAAATATCTCTCTTAATTTATCGTTTCTGTCGGACCTGGAAATATAGTGGGGTTCTAATATGATGTTCTCCGTGTCGCTCTGAAAGATATCTATTCTCAATTGCTCAAGTAATCTAAGCCTAGCGCGCAGCCCAATAACAGCAATACTGAAATAATAAGGATAATAGGTGAAGACCAACACACAACTTGGGATACTGGAAAAAGTCCAATAGATATCTAAAATCATAATTGGCAGGGAGAAGCAAAAAACGGGTAAATAAAATAAAATAAAAGACAAGTCACAGAGCATAAGCTGACAAAAGAGGTCAGGCACCCTCTGAAATTAGCTGCTAGCGCAGCGAAGGACACACTCCACACGATGCAGTATATTGTAAACATTAAACAGTATTGTGGCGCCCGGCAGAACGGCCACGGCCTTTCAAGCATATCCTCTAATTTTAATGTTAATTTTCGGAAAAAAAACGCGCGCGTAGTTCACACCCAAATACGGTAACATTGTAATTCTAACCAAATACTCTTAATTTTTCTTCCATTTATTATTTCTAAATAAAATATTCGAAATATAAAAGGAATTCAAGAACCTTTTACGGAAATAATTTGGATTCGAGAAAATACAGGATTCCCTCCACCTTTAATCAAAATAAATCCCTGGATGCGACGTGAGCCTTGTTCACCCCAGGACACCGCATTTTAAATAAAATATGTGTATTTGTTCCGTGGATGCGTTTGCTGGTCCTCGCGGAAAAGGATGCAGAAAGAAATACGATTGCGAAAGGAGACAGAAGACCCTCGCGTCGAATGAAACACGTACATCTTTATTGCACGAAACACTCACACTTTACCTTTTACAACTCAACCCTCGATTAAAACTATTCAAGTATCTGAGAGGGCGCCCGTTATACTCTGGGTGTATTTTGGAATCATACCTAGGCTCGCGAAGATCAAAGGCAATCGCCCCGTCTGATTCCAACGAAGGAGAACACGGCATGATGAGATGGAAGAGGATGTCTTCTTGCAAGTCAACATGAATTTATAACGACAGATCCAAGCTGGAATAATAAAAAACGCGAAAAGGAAGACGGCATGCAGAAATAAATAAACTCCCGCTTTAAAAATGACGACAGGATGGATTAAGTCTCGAAAAAGAAAGACAAAAGAGGCAACACGCATCCAATATCGGAAGAATGAAAAAGTAAAAAAAAAGACCCGGCGAAGCGGATGCTTGGGGGGCCGCATTTGCAAGGCCCGAGGGGCAAACGCAATCCCCCTGCGAGTAGGCAATTTAAGCTGGAGTATCCAAGACCTCAAACATGAACCGAGAGAAAATAAAGCTCACTCAGATCCACATAGAAAAACACGTACTTGTTGACTCCCGATATTTGACGCAACGTCAAGTTTAACATTAACAACAACAGAAGAATTACTCTTTTGGGGCGCAATGCTTGCGTCGGCTATAAAGGGAACTCATACCAAACGGAACGAAGTCAAGACCAAAATGTTATATGCTAGCGGAAGAGAAACGTGTCAGCAGCTATCTACAGCTAAATTCATAATAATACATTTAATTAATTACCATTCACCCATCGCAACTCTTGAAACATATTTTCACAGCAGAATAACTTCAGAAAGGAAGAAAGGAGTGGCATAGACGTAATGGAGAGGGGTAGGAAGTACGCTCGAATGAAAAGAGAGGGACCGTGTGACGTAGGAGACAATATTAGATGAAAAAGAGTAGAAATGATCCATCAAAAGCTACGCTAAACGGTGGAAAAAACATTAATAAACAGTGGTACTCAGAAAATTGAATTATAGGCCCTAAATCAATCTTACCAGTAATTTTTTCCGACCACGGAGAATCGTCTTCGATGTTTCCTTCATCGACATATCCACTTTTTCGACACGAAATCCCTCTTAAAACTATACGTACCCCTTTCTTCCCTTCACACCGTTCAAAATTCCAACTCTTTTTCTCAACTTCTTGCGCAGGCCCAATATTTTTTCACAACCCTTTTCAACAAGTCGTAAACCTTAATGCTTCCTGAACCCAATTTTACTACTTCATCCCACTCAGTTTAGTTTTATCACCATAGGAGGGAGCTGATGTCGGGAAACTTGTGTAAGAATGTAAAGAAAGAGTTGAAGAAGAGTTTAATAAGGACTTCAGCGTTGTAAAGTGCTGAAACATTAAAATTGAGAAGATAGGACGAGAATAACCGGCAGGCGTGAAAAAATGTGGGTGAGGAAGAGAAAGGAGGAAGTGCGTTGGAGGGAAACGAAGCCCAATGAGAAAGAGCCCAAGAGAAAAGATATGGTTGGTGAGGAAAAGAAACTGATGGAAGAGATTCGGAGAAGGCAACAGCACAAGGCTGAAAGAGGTAATGAGGGGAAAAGGGATGCTGATTGTCGTGATCGAGGGGATAAATTTGGGTTAGAGGAGAAGGGGAGGAAAGAAAATGGGTTCTATGGACGGAATGAAGAAAGGTAGGATGTATGCTGAGATAAAGACATCGAGTTACAAAATCGAGTCTCTCGCCAGCTAAAGTCTACAGAATTTTAACTCCCTTCCATGTAACTCTACCTCAACCGGTATAACACTCTAATAACAGTAATAATGACTGAGGTTTGGTGATCATTGTCTTTGCCTAGAACGTATTCTAGACCTGCGTTGATCCTTAGCAAGTCAGGGACGTCCTGGAATGTGAAGATGAATCAGTAGGTATCTCACGCTCAAAGCGGAGTCGCACTCGTCATAGCGAGTTGGTGTCGCGTTTCATATTTCCTTTCGCAAGAAGAGAAAGAACGTCTTCGAGGACCCTTCTCGCAGCCCAGACCGACTCCGGTGGCGCGTAAGGAGATCCATAATATATTCGGTCGGATTCTCGAGAGCTTTTGAGCTTCGGCACCGAGAGTCGACGTTTCGAAGGATCAAGTCGAGAATTATTCCATCGGGGCCGGTGAAGAAAGGTGTCTAGAGGACTCGGGGGAGTGACAGTAATCTGATATGAGATCTTGCAGGCCATAGGCATTTCCGAATTCTCCACGTTCGACTTCACTTTGAAAGAGATGCATAAAAAAAGAAAATAAGAAATGATATCAAGTGCATTTAGCACCACAAAGAGAGTAACTTTCGTCGGAACAATTTCCTTGGCCGAAACACAAAGGGAATCATGGCAGGAGTAGCAGCGGTGACACGATTGTTAACTTTTCAATAAGCAAGAAAAATTATCAAGTTACAAAATTACCTTGCATTTTTTTGCAGCGAGTAGAAACTGAATTGCGAAATAAAGAAATTTGATAACAACTGACAACATAAGCCAGATATAATCCATAACCCAATTAAGCGCGAAAGTTGAAAATGCTCATGGTTTCAAGGAATGGAAATATTAGTTTTAGTTAAAGGAGTGTTGGCGTAACTGACCAACACATCCAGATAGTTGAAATCAAACCTGGTAGTTAGGATATCAATGTTCAAAGTCCGATGAAATGAAGTTTCATCATTTCACGACGAGTTTACGTTCGTTAATGAGTTCGATATAATCATAGTTCAAGCATAAAACCGTAAGTGGAGAGAAACATGATGCACAGTTTATTTCAAAAGACGCACCAAAGGGCCAACAAAATTTGACATCCCACCACACGGATGGAGGAGTGAAGGGAAATTTACCTCCCAAACTTCACCCAAGAACGGAGCACTCTAAAACCACGACACTGAAAGGCAAGATTTCAGCGAGAAAAGCTATTAAAATAATATCCACAGTTCCATCTTGGAAATGGGACATTCCATGGTGACCAACGTAACATTTTAGCAAATTGTATGCCTTATTTTAATTACATTCATACAAAATCCTGTGCATTTATGCAGTTTTTCTTACCACAATGCATTTGACACTTGCTATAGTAAATAAGGAATGTGAAGATTAGCAATATTTAGTGCCAAATTAAAAAAAAAATATCATTTATTAAACACTGTGACCAATGTAACAAAAATTATACCTTGACATTAGTTACTAGAGTTTAATTGCATATTACTCTGAAAGTTTATCACTTTAACATAAACTTTTTTATTATATTTGGAGTGTATGGTTTTCTAAGCAAATATGCATGGTCACACAAAAAAATTTCTTGCCATTCTTATTTAAATAATTTCAACAAAAAAATTTGGGTCGTGACCAACGTAACCGTGACCAACGTAACTTATGATATTCCATTGAGAAAGTAACAGGTTTGTGTCAATTACTAGTGCTGCATTTTGAATTTCTTGTATGCTGAGGTGGTAACTTTTCTTCATATTCAGAATCAGCAGGAAATTCTCTTAAAAATGACATATTTTGGTTTCTTTAAAATTTAAAAAATAAGCGTGAGGTTGATATTACCATGGAATGCCCCAAATTTAAAAAAATTGGCACATTCAGGGAGCTCTGAAAAAAAGTCCAAAATTTTTTATACCAGATTCCGAGAATTGAAAATGAAATGTGGAGTCATATCAAACTAAAGCAGCCAGTCATTTTTTTTAGAAGTAGAATATAATCCCGTCGATTCCAGAAGGTAAACGTGAGAATGGAAGCGAATAAACACTAATGATTTCGCCAGGAAAATGAAGTGGAGAGCCAAAAGTACCAGCAAGTCCTAAGGCGGCGAAAAGATTCCCTACCAGAGTAGCGGCAATTGTCATCTGCGGTCCCACGGCGACAGCGGCGGCAAAAAAAATGGGTAGCACTGCTCCACGGAGACGCGAAAAAAAGAAGACATAAACCACCAATCGAATCGGATTAGGAACCACTTTTTTTCCTCCCCGAGGCCGTTCAAGATGACAGCCGGTGACCGTAAATCGTCTTAATTAAATTCCGGACCGGTCTGAAACGGACGCAACGCGCCCACTTCCAATTAAATGATTTACGGCCGGATGGGTGCACGGCCACTGCGAGGGGACGAGGAAGAAAAACGAAAACATTGATTTCGATGGGGGGGGGGGGGGCCGGACCACCGTGGTCCCAACTCCGATCTGACGACAAAAGTGCTAACCTGCAGAGGGAGAGGATGGGGGAGGGAGGGAGGGTGAAAGAGAGGGCTAACGAAACACCACGAGGAGACCTCAAGGTGATTCGAGTGAGATAGTTCCCTAGTCATAATGGATACCATATTCAAATTCTATTTTTAATTTCAGCGTCCGTATGAAGTATGAAATAAATATTGTAATATTAATGGCGCAAAGATATAGTTATATATATGACGAACATTCTCAGTAATTAAATAAATAAAGCTCTAACATAAGTCTCTAACTTGACTAATTTTTTCCCGCCGTACGGCTGAAAACCCTTCAAACCGGAAAGTTTTTTTTGCGATTCTGTAAAAATTACAGTGGTGAGTAATAGATTATTTTTTATAAATAGTTGAGAAAACATGCAAACTACACACCGTTAGTTTTTTGACGAAATCTAGGTGCTCAAAGTTCCTAATTTTTAAATATTCTACTTCTGGAGCGCACAGCCGTAATCTATCCCATGTAAAACAGCTTACATTTTCAGGCAAATTGCTTGAAAAGTAGTTACGCAAGGGATTAATATTTTGATATCATTGGAAAGTTGGGAGTTTTATCTTTAAAATGAAGTCAAATTCTAGGTGAAGTGATTTTTCGCTCAAACTACCTTAAGGTAATTCGAGCGAGGTTTTTCCCCAGTCGGAATAAAGATCACCATTGACTCAATTTTTTAAAGTTTCAGCAGTTTTAAGAAGCAAGAGCTAAACGTAGCAATAATAATGAGGCAAAAACTTCGTTTATTTAGCAAAAAACAAACGTTTACTGTCATAGGCCGACGTCGGCCTCTTATAATTTGCGAAATTCACAGTGAAAAAATCATTCGCCTGGACTGGGATCCTTAACTCACTCCTTAATTCCTCCGTGAAATTCACTGCGGAAGAGGACGCCTGAGTAGTTTAACTGGCTAGAGCACTCGACGAGTAATCGAGGGGTCTGGGTTCGGATCCCAGTTCAGGCGAGTAATTCTCTCACTGTGAATTTCAAAAAATTGTGTGACGACCAGCGGGTAACTCCGTTAAAGTTGTCGCGCGGCCAGTTCCGCAGTTCTTTGAATCGACCTCTTAAGGCCGTTTTACACGGGGCACGTAATTGCACAATCTGATGTATGTTCGAACGTGCATTTCAAATTGCGCCGTGTAAAGCGGTGAAATGCTAGAACGCATGCGCAAATGCATGAACGCGAGATGGAAAAATAGCCCCTGTTCTAATTCCGAGCTCGCATTCTCGCAATTTCAACAAATTTTTTTCCGATAGATGTCGCAGTAGTAGGGACCGGAAGAAGCTGAGTGACGATAAGTGTTTGTTGTATTGGTGGATTGCATTGTGTGCAGTTGTTGTTGCTTGTTGTACTTTGCGGAATAAGTTTGAGCTGGTCACACAAGGACGTGTGACAACATGTCAACAACGATGCGCACAGAATTTCGTTTCTTCTTTGTTCTAACAAGTGACTCGCGCACTCAACAGACGACGAAATTTCGTGCATGAATGCTTGCTTACGAACACCGTGTAAAACTACCGCTAAAGGTAACGCATTCGTCTGCGCAATAATTATTGCACGCAAGATTGAGAAATGAATGCAGTGCTAACCTGCGCAATGACGTGCCCCGTGTAAAACGGCCTTTAGACTTGAGTACATGCAATATATATTATCACATTATTTACAAAATTCGAAACAGTTAAAAATAAGAAAAATATTACAAAATAATTATTTCAACAAAAAGGAAAATAAGTACAAGATACACAAGCAGAAATTAAGATGTCAGACATTTGATATCAAACCTTCCATCACAAAGAAAACTTAGCAGAATCAATACTCTTAGTGGAAGACCGACATGTTTTTATATCCTCTGGGAGTGAAGATCTGTAAAGTTGATCCTAATATTTTGGCCGTAGACTTTACAGTTCAAGTTCCTGTCCACTGCACTCAGAGATTTTTTCCAGGGACAACCTTATTTTTGACAGTGATAGTGGGAATTTTATGAACATTTATCTTAGAATTTTATTAAGGGATGAACTTCGGAACGATTCACTTAATATTCATTTCGAGGCTTTAACTAGACTTATTTGCTTCACGCGGTACGCTGAAAATGCCTTCAGAACCGGAGGTTATTTTATGGTGATTTTATAAAAATAAAAAAGGTGATTTATGAGTGGAAACCACTGAGAAAACATATGAAGTAGACAAAGATTAATTTCTGACACGACGTGCGTTAGAACCTCCTCATTCATTGATAGAGTCCCTGAGAACGATCAATGTAACGAAACACACGCAGTGAAGACGGATACAGAGAAAAGGTGATTTTGGATGATATTTGTTTATCCAACGGTTCAGGTCAGAGAGTGATGAAGTTCTTACTCAGTCCAATAAGGGCCTTCAAAATTCATCCTACATTTTCACCACTATTCCCCGGTCATCCACGCCTTGAAGAAGTAATGATGAAAAATTAAATCGAAATTATAGGGTGATTACAAAAGAATGCGTCGGTTTCAAGATCTGTACTCTTCAAACGGTACGAGCTACAGAGCTGCGCGACCTCTTATAATGACAGGTTAAAATTACCTCTAGTTCTTTCGGTTACCGCTAGTTGCCAAGGTAAGAGATTATACCACTCAATTATTGTTTTCGCAAACTTCACGATGGTAACAGCTCAACAAAAGTCGTTTTGCGAGTTGCAGTACGCGAAAAGTGAGTCTGTTACAATGGTGCAACGTGCTTTTCGACGTGAATATGACATTGATCCACTGCACAAATCGAACATCTTATGCTGCTACCTACTGCCTACTAACAGCGAGGAATTGAAAGCACACATAACTTCGGCTGTGAAGACAGTACCTGCTGACATGCTTCACAGAGAGTGGGAGGAATTTGAATATCGACTTGACATTGTTCGGGTTACACATTCATTCATTCAAGTAATCTACCAGCTGATTGATAGGTTCTTGGACAGTCCCCATTCTGCATCCCAATTTCATACACATTGTCTCGCTTTCCCTTCTAAGAATGTCCCACCATTAGATCCCTCTTCAATTCTTCATGTTCGGGTTACTCATGGAGGACATATTGAACATCTGTGATGTTTTTTTCAACAAAACTAGATAATGTACCGGTTATAATAAGAGGTCGCGCAGCCCTGTAGCTCGTAGCATTTGAAAAATACAGATCTTTGAAACCGACGCATTCTTTTGTAATCACCCTGTAGTTCTTAACATATCAAAGCCTTCCTCACGGGCATCGGAACTTCCATCGGTGAGAATAAAACTACATATTTTCATTTCTTTCCGCATGATACACAGAATAAGTACTCCTTCCGATCGCAAGCGCCTCAAGGACAATGCAGAGAAGTCCACTCGGTGAGATGACAATCCCCGAGCGAATTGGAGAGCGGAGAGACAAAGAGGCCGGTGAACAGGATAAGAGATTGGGAGGGGGCTTCATTGGATGTGGGTCAGATCTGCGACGCACCGTCCGGGAAGTGGATTGGACTGGGTGGGCGAGCCCCGTGGCCACGCGGCGAACCAATCAGACGAGGACGAACGGCGAGGAGGCGAAACGTCGAGCTCGGAGATATAAGGGTTCGTCATCGGGAAAGATTACGCCAACATTCTGTGGATGGATTCTCGGAAAGAAAATAACATCCTTTGGGAAGGCATTACAGGTGGGAGGAAATCTTTCGCAATCTTCGAAATGATATGAGTGAAATGTGTTCCTCCCACGACTGCTGTTTCCTCATGCACCAGAGGGCAGAAAACGTATACGTAAAGTAACTAAAATAAAGTAGAAAAGGTAAGTCGCCCTCCTACATCTGCACCAACTTCCTTCGATTTTCTTCGTTTTCCTGTAGCTAAGCTTCATCCCATATTTTTCACATAGACCTGGTAAAGATTTCAGAAATTCAGACTCTAGGCCGACAGCCTGATCTATGCTTAATCTTCTGCAAATCGGACAAAAAATATCAGTCCCTCGCCCACTAACGCTTTTCGTTATTTTCGATATTTTTATATACATCGAAGTTATATTTCGAAGAATAGAAGATTTTATACATATCGCAGTTATACTTCGATTTCGCTTATATCTTCACCTCCTTCGAAGCCTTCCTCACCATGTCTTTCGCATTCAAGTCTCATAACACTGATCATAAAGGAAAACTCTGTATCTTAGGTTATAGCTATTCTTCTTCAAAAGTACTTTCTGATGAAATGTATAAGAAGTTACCGCGTACTGCTGCGTATTCATTTTTGAAAAACTCAATTTTTCGCTCCTTACACTAGGAGCGTTGTCAGGAGAATGAGGTGAATAACAGGCTTCCGTCTATATATATCAACTTCAACGACGGTTGATGGATTGTAGCATTGTTGGGAGGAATTTCCAATACAAAAAAAAGATTGGTTATTTTTCCGTTGCCAGGAATCTTTTCCAAATCGCTCTGAGATTATGACTGTCTTTGCTGTTGAAGTGGACAGGAAGCGTACGCATCAATGGACGGACGTTTTGCGATTTCTATTGCTCCGTGTATTCATCGGGGATGGTATTCTTAACTCCTCGCCAAAACCCTTGTTTTTTCTAATGCTATTTTATGCCCTGTCCAAGAGACAATGTTCGGCAATGGCTGATGTATTCCATTGATGCGTTTCCATTTCCATCTTTTGTTCTTTCAACCTTTGGGAGATGGGCCACTTACAGTAGTCCCCGAAAACGTCTTCAACAGTTGATCAAAGAAACTGCGGACGCCTTCACGACAAGAGTACTTTCTGATGCTTTGAACGCCAGTGTAATTAGAAAGGAAGTATCTTGGTCGTTACAGCAGATCGTTTCCAGGTAACTCTCGGGTCCAAGTTTTCCAACTCCTCGCTCAAAATAACTAGCCCTCGTTTCCTTGACAGCTCGTCACTGGGGAAATTCTTAAGTTCTCGTTCCTAACGTCCTCGTCGTTCTAAAGGTTAAACTTTCTTGCCTGAAAACTGTCAGTAGCATTCCTTCCAGCTCTGGATCTTTGATTATGCCTGTCGTTTCACATGCACGCTCACGTCCTGTTTTTAAGAGGAGTCCCCTAGGCTCGAGAAACTGCCAGTCAATACGAAAGCAACCACACCATCCGAGAGATAATCTAGGAACTTACATACAGCTTTGCGACAAGGAGGAAGTGCTAAGATCAACCGTAATACACGTTTTTGTTTAAATAATTCAGGTATTTATTTATTTATTTGACAACACCCCCGAAAACAGACACTCCTTGGGCCTATGCATCGGATGTATTAACACTTAAA
Organism: Pyrrhosoma nymphula; assembly: GCA_963573305.1. Lineage (NCBI taxonomy): Eukaryota > Metazoa > Arthropoda > Insecta > Odonata > Coenagrionidae > Pyrrhosoma > Pyrrhosoma nymphula. Next base: position 139,273,810 of record OY754333.1, on the reverse strand, counting down.
TAACGGACAATCACAACCCATGCCCTGGATGGGAAAAACCTACCCAGGCGGGACTCGAACCCGCGACCTTCGGCTTGGCAGACGAGGACTTTACCCCGCCGCCACCGAGGCTGGCAATGAATGAGGAATGATGAAGAAATAAGTTTCCGAAGGATATACAACGTGAGGCAAATAAGATTTTTCTTGGGATGTTTGCGAGCTCAAGTAATTCCCTACAACGACTAAGCGTATGAAGAAAAGGGAAGGACTATTAGGCTTTTTACAATGAGCAGAGACTTAAATAGGAAACGCTGTCAACGATCAGTCAAAACTTTCGCCAGAAGACTCCTCTTAAAAGAGAACTACATCAAGATTCCTTAAAATAAAATCACTTCGTTTTGGGGAGATACCATTAGGGGTCGCTTACATGGAGACGGATGCAATGGAGCGAAGTAACGATAAGAACAGATGCCCCTCAAAACCTCTTATGAACATAAAAATGTAGTGAAAATGTAGAAACAGTAGCCAAAAAAAGATCCATTCCAACCTTGCACCATATTTTCTGCTACTTCCATTCAGGTGTCTATAGAATTTGCATCTGTTGATGAATTTACTCGCAAAATGGTATACTACTTCATATGAACAAGTCTTTAAAACCGAGCGCGGTAAAGAGGACATTACATTCTCACGCAAAAAAATTATTAAACAATTCTAAAGAAAAATAATTCTGAAACAATAATCCAGGGGAAAACGCATCTATCACATTACCTCCATACACTATTTCCTTCTTCGAGTATGATTGCGTCCTACCTCTCTGAATTTCATTCATTAATCACATTCTATTCCTCCCCCTTAATGCTTCTCGTCCCTTACTACCTACTTCTTTCCACACACTTTGCCTACCCCTAATCTCCTCCATCAGTTTCCTCATCACTCCCACCAAGGCGAGTACTTCCTTGTTCGTCTCCCTTTCCGTCCATCGCACCTTCTCCATTCTCCTCCACAAGCACATATCTAACCATTCCAGGACACTCTCGCCTTCTTTCTTCAGAATACATATTACTGCACCGCACGATGCCAGACCCTTCGCCAGTCTTTTCTTGACATCCTTGCACAAGGTCCCTGTCACCAGTTCTCTTATATTAGTGAACGTTTGGTTCAGTTACGCAATAACACAACACAACATTATCATTAAACTAGGTACATTTCCTCAATGGTGCTACCCAACTAATTATACTGTTCTACCAGCTTTAGTCTGTACTCTTCTTTTTTAAAGCCAGCCTTACTTTCTTTAAAAAGGGAAGATTTGATTTTTGGGGGCTTCGAAATCATTGCTCATCATCACCCTATGTAACTCAATGCTAAAAGGAATGGAAAACATTCACTAAAATGTGTGAACATTTAAAATGTACTGTAGCATTTAGTCAATTCATTCAAGTATAAGATAAATGCATTAATATAATGTTGAACTACCCGTCCCTTGGATTACAGTTACAGGATAATTTATAACGGGGGAGATGAGGGTCAACGTGAATTAGCTATTGTTCTAAATGCCAAATTGGTGAACAGGTGAGCGACAGGATAATAGTTATAGAAATAAAAGCACACCGGACTAATGTTATATTGGTCCAGGCGCACATGCCTAAAAGCAACCATAGGGGGGAAGAGTTAGGTGGGGTGTATGAACAACTAGATGAGATAATTAAAATGGTCCCGGGCAAGCATAACCTGACAGTAATGGGAGATTGAAATGCAGTGGTGGGGGATGGGAGGGATGGATATGAAGTGAGAGGGAATGGGTAAGGAACAAGAAATGACCGCGAGAGTAAGGTAGTTGAATTTTGTAGGAGAAATAAATTAGTAGTAACAAACACATGATTTTGACATCACCTCAGGCGTAGAAACAAATGGAAAATGGCGGGGGACACAGGGAGGTATCAAATTGATTATATTATGGTAATGCAGAGATTTAGGAAGTGTATAAACTGTTAACGAAGAGTTTGATACGTAGCGCGGCGTTGTGAGGCACAGAAACTTGGATAGAGAGAAAAGAGCAGCAGGATATAACCCAGGCGTTTGAGATGTAGGTGTGGAGAGGAATGAAGAAGGTGGACGGAAAGAAAGACAGACAAGGAAGTACTTGAGATGGTAGGTGAGGAAAAGATACTTCTAAAGAATATTACGAGGAGGCACAGTACGTGGTTCGAACAAGTAATGGGGGACGAAAGGATGCCGAATGCAGAGATAGACGGAGGATGTCGGGAAAGCGGGGAAGGAAGAGAACTATGGACGGGATGAATAGAGATAGGACGTATGCTAAGCTGACGTTAGAAATCGTGCAAGGAGATAAGGACTCACACCAATAAAATTTTAGAGGATACTTTCACTCTCTTCTATTTAAACCTACCTTACCCGGTAGACCACTCAACCAATAATATCAATTTCCATGCTACGCGAGATGGGGAACATAAATTTTGGTACACACGAAGGAGTGATAAAGGATGAAAGAATAACCGAAACTGGATCCACGAAAAACAGCCTCATCAGAGTCCCGGGCATATCCTTTCCCTTGGCCCAGAACCACCTCCCGTTTTCTTCCCACGCCCAACTCTCCTCACAACGGCCGCTTTTGACGCTTGCCCTTTCAGTATACCCTGGAGGGTTCGGGGGAAAACGAGGGGGAAAACGAATGGCCTCTGGGGGAGGAGAGGAGAAGGGAAGAAATTGTCGTTGCGGTAGGGTGAAAAAGGCGTGGATAAAACGATAAAAAGATGGAATAAAAACATAAAACCTCTGGGGACGGAATGACTTATTCCATCCCTCGACTCAGCACCACACCGACCGTGGGAGGGGCCACGCTAAAGAGGGACTTGGTCAGAGAGGCGGTTAAAGTCATATTTAAAAACTCGTTTTGTTTTTTTAAATAACCCGTGGGACGAAGAGAGTGAGATAGAAGACGAGAAAAGGAGGAATTAAGAGAGGAAAAGTTTTTACTTTTTGATCGCGGTCATTTCCAATAGAACGCGGCTGCAGTAAAGGAAAGAAGGAAAACGTACATACCCATCACGTCGTTCCTTATCGGGTGCGGCAGACAAAACCGCGTCTTAATTGGTGGTAGGTGTAGGAAACTAGTACAGTTTTATTAATTTATATCATTCTGCCATATGATTGCATACATCTTTTGCATTCATGCACTGCTTCACACACGCTCCCCTGATCTCAAGACTCCAAATATTCCTCCTCTTACGAGTCTCTTCCACCAGTCATCAATGAATTTATTGGTATTCCTCTTCCACTAATTCCACATTCACCCCTGCACGCGACAACAATTTATAAAACGTTGATAAAAACGAAGAATATTTTATCTACATCAACTAGTATACCCAAGAGCGCCAAGCACTTGATAGAAGGACCCAGACCGTGGCTGGCAAGAAAGCTTCTTTTACTGGACATAAGACAACTTCGTACGATAATGGGACTACTTACTGGACATTATCAGGTTATGAGGCACCTCCATCTCCTGAGAATTACAGACTCGGTGAAATGTAGATGGTGCGAGGAAGAGGACGAAACAACATCGCACGTACTTTGCAAGTGTTCCGCTTTTATGAGGACAAGAGTCAGGCATCTGGGCTCACCATTTTTGGAACTAGATGAAGTCAGGGGTATCCCCGTAGAGGACATGCTAGCCATTAACTATTTCGATACCATTAGTGTTTTAAGGCGAAATGAGGTAGCCGACACATCGGCAGCTTGAGCATCTTAGGGCTGATGGCATAAATGACCTTAAATTTCTGTTGCCATTATGAATTGCTGAAACCATCCTAAAATGAGAATTGTACAGAAATGTTACAAGAAGAGCATACGTTGGGAACGAGGTGGGTAAAACTACTTCAATCCCCATCAGAAAATGCAATAGAGCTAACCATAAGGGTACCTAACAGTTACTTTCCGTCAGTTCCGTATTTTAGACTATTTTAATTTTTTGGGGCATCATAAAGGTTCCAGAAGTGATTGATACACATAAAGGGGGCGGGCCAGGGGTCCAGTATACGCGCCAGCAAAAGGGAATGGAAAAGGGGCAGAGAAGAGACTTTCAATTCCCCAAGGAACGAAAGCCGAGCACAACTGATCCGAGGCACAAAAGAGAAACCTAAACTTAAAAAAAAACGAAGGCAAGGGTGAACATAAAGACGCAAGCACACCAAAAATGAGATAGGGACGATAAGAGCCCACCGAGTGGGCACCTGGCTAAAAAAAAATAAAACTACCTCGTGCCACCTGTGCTCGGCAGAAAATATTTGTCGATTAAAAAACCAAACACAAAAATAAAAAAGCGTTTCCACCTCGACTGAAGAGATCTAGGCTTTCACGCTTATCTGGAGTCTCCAGAGATTCATTCAGCTCGGGAGGCAATAGTAAAAAAAAATGCGAGTGGAAAATTTCGTAAAAGCAAAGAGATTGGTCCGATGATAAATACTTCTTTCCAAACAATAAGCGATCGTCCTCGGGACGAGTTTTGGGCAACGTGTTTTATACACTTATTTTATTTCACATACTGGTCGGGGGAAGCAAAAAAAATGTATTGAAAAGTTTTTCTTAAAAACTCCCGTCATTTAGGCTTCCGTTTCATCGGCTTCCATTCAAAAAATTCCTTACTCATTCAACATTTTATAATTCACATCGAGCCGGATAAAAACAGAAATATCTCACGGTTATAACAAGAAAAATAAATGAATTTTGTTATTAAAAAGTATTATATATATCACTATGCACGATTATATCACATTTGAAATATTTATTCATCATATGTAAATGTTAATTCCTTACTTTCATTCAACATTTAAATTTCTGTTCACATACAATCACTTGCGTAAGATGTTTTTCGTTATTCGTGATGACCTTGGAACCTTGAAAATCCAGATTATACTGTATAGTATACAGTGTATGAACCATTATACTAATGAAATATGAACCACTCATCACACCAATAGCATATGATACATTCATCTTATCACCCTTATTTTATGATCACCATGATGAAACATACGCTATAAAAAAAGTGAATTAGGGGTAAAATGCCCTTACATACGAAAGAAAAGATACCAAACGCATCATGCTCAAAAACAGCAAAAAGTATGCAAAACATAATATAGCTTACTATTTCATTTAGTTTCCAAATAACTAACCACATGTACATAAGTTTCGCTTGATTAGGCCTTAACCATGCAATTATAACCTTCGTTATTTGATGCAATAATAATGCCCTCGATCCATAACGGTCCATAAAATCTATTTCTCCCACGAGCAATCACCGTTCGATTTTTAATGAAATTCATCGCTTATAATTTTGCAGGACGCCTACCTAATTGATAAGTAACTTATTGCGGACAATTATAATTCAATACTCTCAAACTAACAAGTAATCACAACAATGAACAATGCATATTTTTCGAGAAACCTTATATTCCATTCTCGTATTCGTGAGCTTCGGTATTTCTGACCTCAAACGGGTGATTTTAACGAATTAAAAGGAACAGAGATGCTTCAATATTATGGAGGAAACAATGAAAGCATAAATATATGATAAAGTTTCAAGTGGCAGCATGAAATGGAAGGCCTAAAGCTTTTTCTTTTGCACTCCAGAATAAAGATAGAAGGGTTACCAATCCTACACAGCTCTCAACCCACCACGCATACATGTTGGGCTGGTTGCATACCAAGAAATCACCTAAGCCGCACATCCATTACAAATTATATTCAAACAATCAAAGTTGGTTATGATGAACCATTCTTATGCTCACTTCCCCATGCACAAAGTCTCTTCTACACATTCTTAAACACCCTTATTCTGTTCTAATTCTCCCTCTCCAGAGCTCACATTTCACTTCCATAAGAAGCCATGATTTATATCCCATTTCTACTGACCTTTTCTCATCATCTTCGGCTAGGGATGTTATAATCAGGTCTCTTAGGTTGAACATTATGCTTTTGCTAACGCGATTCTCCTGTTATTCTTGGATCTCCACCAGTCGTCATCCAAAAAGGTTGCCCAAATTAATACAGTGCTCCAGGTGCCCTGGTTAATGCCCTACTACTTTTATGCTTAGTTTCCCTTTCTTTTTACGACAAAATTTCGTTCATTTAGTGACGCAATCGTATCGGTCCATTACGCACCTTCAGTAATGTTTTTTTTACACATACAACAATATATGAAAATCAGCTGAGGCAAATAATGGGAAATTCCTCATAAAACAACATTTTTACACACTAAAAAGAAAAAAAACAATAAGGGGTTCAATTAGCAACACATATAACAATAGGAATGATACTAAAATTATATTCTCTATCAAGATAGAATAGGAAAAAAACCTAATCTGATAAAAATCTTATATATGATAACGGGGAAAATCAAATCTGTATGATAGAAAATAATATCATATTTTTCATCGCAATTTCATTGAAATGTTTGTAATTTACATTCTTTATCTCCGTAACTCCATTAATGTCAGCTTGGGATTACATAAGATTTGGACTGACAAGTACTGAAGACTTTTGAAATATCCCAGTCCGAGGAGACCAATAGCCTACTGTTTGCGATTACGTCTTTGTCAGGAAATTTTAAAAATATATAGTGCCAGGCAGCGACAGCCACGAATTTGGTGGTTGACAAAGACGCAGAAAACATAGAACCACTATTTGTTTAGGAGCATGACTAAACTTTTCTGTTCCATAGCCATGTTAGGATGCTACAAAATTTGCAATAATTTCTATGAGTATACATGGAAACACTTAAAAGAAACTCCTATTCTGGATAGCTTGAGGATGTAATAATTTCAATTATGCACTTGCAAAAATCTGTATGGGATAAAACATCTATATGGGGGGCGACAAGAAATTATCATTAACTTGATCTTCGTTTAGTGCAAAGATGAGACCACAATGAGAGATTTTATTTTTCAAGCCACACCTGTTGGTGCGTCATTATCGTATTTCAGAATTAAAATGCCTCAATACCCTTATCATTCGTACGGGAAAAACCAAGGGCTAAATAAAAAAATTCAAAGGAAGAGTTTTGTGAGAGCTTATAAAAACATACTTTATTCACAGCCGCTCCGAGAGAAGGCAGGGGCAGAATGCGGACATTCAAATTCACATTGAAAACTAATTATTTATCCGCAAAACAGCGAATACCTCCATGGAAATCCCTTATTTTACTAGAACGAACGAAGCTACCAACTACTAATGATTTTCTGCAAAGGCACAGAAGAAAATATCAATGAGAAAAGAATTTTTTTATAGTAGGCAAAAGAGGAATTTTAAAGGGAAAACTGTAAATCATTTCATTCCTGTGCTATCACAACAGAAAATACAATGCAGAATATTAAAGAAAAAAATCTGTATCCAGTTTGCTCACGAAAGTATTTTGGAAAATGCTCGGAGCGTGTTTCCGGAACGTTAGAAGCGCGCAGTTCCTGTTCTTTATTGTACGCAATCAAAAAAAAGAAAGATTAGCGAACTGAAACAGGAGGATGCATACCTCGGTTAATGTATCTGCACAAGCTTAAATGGGAGAATGTATTCCCTAAGGATTCCAAAATTCCGACGAGTGATTTTTGGGCCTAATTATATATTGATATTAGGCAAATAAATACGAGACCCTAGTACCTAATAACGCACACAGAATTGTAGACGTTAGAGTGTTTAAGTACATGGTTTAGAAACTGGATTTAAAGGGAACAGGTGCCCCAAAAAGGATAGTCATGGAATCTTGACGTCGTAGCCTCGTAAAATTCCCACAACGTCATTCAAGGTTTGACATATGTGGAGGTTGTGACGTCACATAAACGACATTATCAAAGTTTCCTAATTTACAGTCATTCCTGGGAACTTATTCAGGGAGAATTCGGAATTTTCTATCCTTGACAATATCGAGGTTAGGACAAGCCAGTTACAGTTATTTAGCAGTCGTCAACTTTTACTATCCCGAAATAAAAGGCAATAAGGAAGACATTTCATACAGAAAGAGAAACGGAAAAATTCGACAACTAGAAGAGGAATTAGCCAATCCTTGCTAGGTCTAAAACTTTGTACACACAATACGATAAGATGATCATGGTGTGACGTCAGAGCCTCGACATCTCCCGTGATTTTTATGACAAAATAAAGATTTTTTGTGGCTGTGACGTTAACATTTCTTTGCTGTCGAGCCTCAGAAATTTCGTGCCCTAGCTGAATGAGCCCCTAAATATAGTATATGGAAGATTCTTGGGTTAAGTATAAAAACAACATTGAAGAATTAGCGATGGATAGAAAGTAAAATGGGGATAATACATGAGAATTAGGGGAAGAAACTGGATGAGAAAATTCAATTTGGTTAGGAAAAGTACATGGAGCACATATTAAGAAGCAGGATTACTAGAGGCCGTGGCAGATGAAAGAATGTCAGACAAACAGCCGAGGGAGGAAAAGTAGACGCACTTCCACGGAGGGTAGAGAGATATATTTGTGATTGAAAAATAAAATGAGGCAAACCAGTATCTACTCAAGTAGTTGGTAATAGTTTTCATGAAATAATGTATATCTTTCTTCAATAACATTTAATAAAAAAACAACAAATGCCACTCAAAACAAGGGATTTTAGGAGTTATTTCGTTCGAAAATGGAGATTTTAAAAAACATATTTTTAGATTAAGAGAAAGTACTCCTTTCACACACAAAGCAACATTAAAAAGACATTCGAAAATATCGTCTCCTGGCATAACCTAGAAAAGGCGAAATATTTACCTAAACATATAACGTGATTCTATCAGTCTAATGCACTTTTGTCGGCAGATATTTAACGATTTGGTCGCATTACATTTTAAGCTACTTTTTGACAATCGCCAGCAGCGGAATACTTAGCTTCACTTTCCGAGTGCTACAATATACTGCTAGGGTGCAAACTGAAAAGGAAGCGAGACTGAACCAAGCAAGGGTATCAGATGTAAGCAGATCATTTCTAGACACAATTCTAATCCTACTTGCAGCGACCATTTCCGTTGGTCAACTATCAATGTCATGACGTTTCCGGTTTAATTGATGCTAGACGAAAAGAAAATCATTCGTCAGAATTTCCCCGTGTACTTCCGTCTGTTTTTGCAAGTCTTTCCACGCACAGGCGAAACTTTCTGCATACTGGGGGGTTTTTAGGTATGTTTTCGATTTCGAATAAAAAAAATTAATTCTGTTTCTAATGGTATAAATAATGAAAATTCTGGTGTAATGAGGAAAGTCAACAGTTGAAAGTTACGTTACTGCAAAGTTCGGGCAACTCAGTCACAGTTATTTAACAGTCACCAACAATTACTATCGCGAAAGATAAGACAATAAGAGACAATAAAGGCCGCCACACACCGAATGCTATGCTAAGCGCGCTATCAGCTTTCGCCACGTGTTTTAAGATCCCGTAAAGCGATTTCCCGCTGTCCGTTCACACCAAATGCGAGCTATGCGAACCAATGCGAACTTCCCGAGCGCTATGTCGCAAGGGATCGCTTGGCCGGCAATTTCCTCTTCGCTTAGCTTTCATGGCGCATGCGCAGTATCTATTGTGGTTAATGAGCGCTTTCGTCCCGCCAGCTCAATAACATTTTTAACCTACTTACAACAGAGCAATTTCAACTAAATTACGTAACTTAGTTCTGGACACTATGCGCATTGTATAAAATCATTCATCATTGCAATGACGTCAATATTAACGGAATAGTCAAGTGTCAAACCTGATAAGTGCGTTTTACGCTGTCCGCCATCTTGCTACACAGCACGGCATGGTTAGTTTCTGGTATGTGCGCGCACATAGCGGACGTCCGTTGCGAGAACAGTTCTCACGCTTAGCATAGCATTTGGTGTGTGGCGGCCTTAAGGCACTGCATGTAGATAGAGAAACAGAAAAATTCGCCACCTAGAAAAGAAATTAGTCAATCCTTGCTAGACAGCTATGCCTTCTTATACACAATACGATATGATTATCATGATGCGGTAACACGATAATTTTACAAAAACGCACGAGTTCCGTTACTTATAAATATATGCAGTGTAGCATAAACTGCTCATGATGCACTGAAAATTTGACACCTGATAGAATATGACTTAAATAGCCCATCTAGAAACTATTATGAAAACGCTTTATATCTAAAAATAGATTCAGCACATTTTCCCAAAAGGTATGCTACCGAGCCTTATCGCTTTAATGAACTGATAGGAAAATAATGCTGTAATCAGATAATTCAGAACGCGACGTTATTAGGCTTATTCAATAAAGCAATGTGTATCTCATCATTTTCGTTCGAGTTGAAATGGGAAATCCATGCGAAGGTCACCACTCTCGCTTCAGTATATTTTGACAGTTAACTCATAATTACACGAGTTAAAACCAACTTTAAAGTATCAGCCGGAAAGCAACAGACCGAACTGACGGCAACTTATCGCAAAATTTAATATTGTTGTAATACGAGGACTTACCGCGACGAATGGAATTGAAGAGCATCGAAAACACCCCAAGGGAAAATGTAACTTGAAGCGGGAATCGAACTACGCGTCATTGGTTGACCAGTAAAATGCACCGACCACCATGCTTTCCAGTATTTTATACTTCGTCCAAAATCATTGCCATTGGAAAAACAGGATACCTTTTTGATCAGGTGATTTTTCTAACTATTAACATCTCGTAGCTATATCATCGTCGAATACATATAATCATCGCCATAAATGTAAAAACACAGCTGTATCATTAAATTACGGAAAAAACAACATCGTTTGCACGAAAACGAATTGGCGCAAGTAAAATGAGTGGAATAAATATGGAATATTACCGGAATTTATGTAGAGGTCACGGCCTGCATGGAAGATGAATGTAACAGAGGATTCATTTTAATATTAATCGCAAGACCACTCTACGAAGTGAGAGGGGGAGAGAGAAGCGCAATCCCAAGCAATTAACAAATGAGACGGTTGAAACCCATTTACATTAAGCAAATCTAAGCATGAATATCCTCGAAACAAAATAAAATTGCAGAGGAAACTTTTTTAAAACCCAAGCACGGACACCTGAAGCACCTTCCGCGGCGCATACTACGGCTGCAACAGCTTTCGCACCGAGGCAATCACCGAGATGGGTCGCCCGAAAACAAAAACACAGTGCTCGCAAAGCTTTGCGTGACATTTTCGCCCGCTCCATAAGAATAAAAACGGGAGCATGCAGCCCGTGGGCGCACGGGGAACATTTTCAAAGTAACTTTGCCGCATCCATCACCGAAGGGAACAACGGGTGGCTGATATAGTATTTTATAAAAATTTCGCCCGACCGAAAACAAAAGAGCCATGGCGCACTCTGTTGGACCGTATATCATCCCGGAGAGCATCGGGCGACCGCAACTTTAAATTACACGTGTTTGGCGAGGATGCAGGGACGGGGGGCCCGCCATTTCCACTTGCTTGCGGGATTGCCAAGTTCACCACGAAAACAAGTGCGATAAAATATTAGCCCCCTTGCATTTTCTCTATACGCCTCTCCCATAGTACCGGTTGCTTTCAGAGGAATATGCCACGGGGAAAAAGTACCGCAGGCCATCTTGCGTGTTCAGAAACAAGCAAGTAGTCCGTTCAAGCTTAGATAAGAATATTTATTCCCACCCTCTCCCTTCGACGTTCCATACGTATACTAGGAAAGGAAATACATTGCCACTGGTTAAGTTGATCCAGCAAAACATTGGTAATTCCTCAAGAATGAAAACTTGCACGTATCAACCCTATCCAAACTTGAAAAAAACTTCGTCCACGCAGATATATCAAAACTGTTCAACTGTGACAACTCGATAGGGCACTTTCTGTATCAATAAGATTTTAGCAAATCTCAACCCAGTTCATTTTCATTCATTCAAGTACTCTACCAGCTGATTGGTACATCAGGCTAAATGGTAACGGTACATTTTTCCAGAAACAATTTCAGACAATCAATAGTAAAAAAACTACTAATTTTAGGAACCTGAGCTAACTCATGGTAAAATAACCTGCAATACTAGTATTTTTCAAACATATGAACAATGGAATACGGCTGGTTCTCTCTCCATTAAAACATTTCATGAAATGGCAAAACAAAATATATGACACTTTTCACGATACATTTTACCATGAACACTCATTGGGTGTATTACGATCGGGTATATCAGAGTTACGAAAAGTAAAAATTAACGAAAAAACATCTCAGCTTTGATTATAACAGGAAAAAGTAAAACGAATGAAAAATAAAACATGAAAATACTGCGATCAGAAAGCTCAATAAGGCTCGGTTTTAAGATGGAATGCAAGATGACGCAACCTTTTAGTTAGCTTGACGTTAACTGAGATTACTAGTACTCATAATTAACTTAGCTTAGTACTTTAGCAAGCAAAGTAAAAGTTTACTTTGTAAACCTGACGATTCCGTAAAACGGCGAAACGCGTCGTACAATAATAAAAAGTTTTAGAAAGTACTAAGCCAAGTTAATTACGAGTACTAGTAACTTCTACGAAGTAAATCCTTCAGCAGTCAAGTGTATGAGATTACTAGTTTTGCATATTAAATCTTTCGGTACGTAGATGTGAGTGTTCTGGATGAGAAAACGTATTAACTTCGGTTGTCATACCGAGGAGATATTTAACCAAACCCGGGCCATAGAGACAGTTCCGTCTGTCAAAATAAGAACTATAATCGTCTGCATTGGGCCAAATTGAGAAAAAGGAGTTCCTTTTTGCCCAAAATCCTGGTGAAAATGACAGGCAAAATAGTAAAACGGTCATTGCTACAGCACTTAACGGCAAATTTAGGAATCTGCGCCAGAGCAGAAAAACAGCTGTTAACAGTTTGAACTAGGAGATTCATAACCAGAAAATAACAGAGACTGCACAGTAAAATTAGGTTACTATCCCAGAATGTGTTGTTGAATCCCTCCAATATAAGCGACAATACAAAAACAAACCCAAGGAGCGTAAAAAAAACTATTTTTGGAATCGTCAGTATTTCAGAACAAAACGAAAGCATTCAGTTAAAGATTAAAATATTTCACAATTCGAAAACAAATTCAAAATTTCATCACGGCAGCTCACGATAAATAAGGGATGTTATTTTATTTTCTGCCAACATTGGCTCAGCTTCGGTACTTGTTATTTCCTTGTGCCGCAGTGAAAAGCGCCGGAGCCTTTCCTCAGGAAGTGAAGGGATCGGGCTGGCTTTTTATCCAACGCGCGTCTTCAATAACGTACGAACAAAAGGAGCGGCGGGCGCGGCGTCAGGTAGCTATGAAAAGGAAGGACCACAAGGCGCACACTGCAGTTTCCGTCCGAGTGAGCACACCGCCACATTCGGCACATCGTCCGTACCTCGCCTGACCTCCTCCAGCCGTTTGGGCGAAGCGGAATTGAAACGCGTTCTCGGAGCCGGACGGCCAATTCACTCAACCGCCCACTGGGATGGACCCTCCCCTCCCACTGCGAACGTTTTCACTCCTAAACGACACATTTCGTCAGGGCGGTTCGAGCATTAGAAGGAATATTCACATGGTAGCGGGAGATCGGAGGTGGAATGTGACCAAAATGGTCCAGTGAAATTCTATGAGAGGAAATCCACAGAAAAGAAGAACTCTTATCTGAACGATGACCTTAGCTCTTCATCAGTTATTTTCAGAGGTGACCTGCCGGTTAAGGTAGGTTCTGATGGAAATAAAGGTAACTTATATAATCTTTAATAGCCACGAAACCTCATCTCCTATGACGATTTCATATGCGTAAGCCCGGCTTATGTCTTATCACTCTTTATCCCTTCCTTACGGCTTATTTTCGTTTTTATTCCCTTCCCGGCTTACCCGACACCCTCCTAACTATCTCGTCAATCAGAAATCAGAACCCCTTCGACCCTTATTATCCGTTCCAACCACCTACTCCACCACCAGCTCCTCCTTACATACCATGCCGAGCACTTTCTTGTTGGTCATCCTTTCCGTCCATCCCACCTTTCAACTCTCCTCCACATCAACATCTCACAGCTGCTGCTGCTGCTAGCGAACAGTAAGTGTCTCATAGCGGTAGGATGGACTAGATTTGGAGCCGTTACTGACACAAAGGCTACACGGTAGGCTTTGTGTCAGTAACTGGAAACTGTAATTACTGGAAATCTTCAGATTAGGCGAGTTTCAGTACAACTCGGAGGATATTATTTACCCCCGCAACCAAGTACGATTACATCACACCTTGCATACACTACGGTGGCTTACAGTTAAAAATCGAAGAAGATATTCCCTGGGTAGTCTTTTATACGATGTTTTCAACAGTAGGAAACCAGTTTACACATAATCTCGATTTCTTTTCAAGGAGATTTTTCAAGAACGGGTTACTAGAGGGCGAAACGATAAACTACAAATTCCCATCCACCGGACTTGTGCCTTCAATAGGTCCTTCGTAGTAAATGGTAGCAAATTATGGAATGCCTTATCTAGTGAAATACGTAGTTCCAAAAATAGCCGAATATTTAGGCAAAGACTCTTTAACTACCTGTTTCTAAAACAAAGTTCACGCTCTGATCTGGCCTTACCATAATAAATGTAATTTAATGTAATGTTCAAATGGCATATTTGTACAAAATTTTGTTTCTGTATTAGTTTATTCATTGTCTTGTAGAGCTGCCTGTATCACTTTATTTTTTCTTGTTTTGCTTGTATTACTTAAAAAAAGGTCCGCTAAATACTGGAATATTTGCACGATATGGACGATAATTCTCTTGCAAACTTATAGAATGCTCATATGAGGCTGAGTAGCCTCCGATAATGTTTCAAATTTTTGTTAAAAAATTCTGTATTGTGATTACAAAATAAAATATTTTCTCTCTCTCTCTCTCTCTCTCTCTCGACAATATTAATTTAGAACCGATGGGAACGACAAAGTAAGAGAGATACACTGCCAAACCGATAGGTACAATAATGCCTTCTTACCAAGCGCCATTAGTGATTATAACAAAAAAAGTGTGACACTAACATTGGACATCGTTCACATACCAATCACCTCTGCCATCTCATTTCCTTTTTCCCTCCACTTCGATGGCTAGTGTCCTGACACCCCCTGCCACACGCCTCTGCGGCGACTCACAGAGAAGTATGCAGATGTGGAACAATCCGATATCGATTTTTTCCTCACCAGTTGGACTACCATACTAATTATATTTTATAAATGGAAAAAAACGCACCATTCCAAAGCCTACGAAGAGAAGCTAGATCAGGTGATTATTTTCTCGTGCACGGCGAATCCTTCTCAGAATGCAAATTGGGGTCGTCGGGTATGCAATAGTCTCGCGTCTCTTCCGTCGCCTACGTTTCGCCCGCGACGTGTGTGACTGATCCAGAAACGCGAAGATGCAGGGACCCGCCCTCCCATTATTACCATTTCCAAGCGGGCTCGATTGGGCGACGAGCGCGAAGTTGAGATCTTTTGTATTTCTTTCTCTTCAGATTTCAACCGACAATCCTAAGTCCATTCCCATGATGATGTTTCGCAGACTGCTTTCTTTTGCCCTCAACGAAAGCGTAAAATTCTCATCTGCTTTGGGTGACCTCGCTTCGCTCTGGAAGAGATTCTCACTCTGTTTGCAACGAAGAGTCTACATGTTATTTATGCAAGCTTACAGTGGTACTTATTCTTTGGATGCCGATATGAGCAAAAATTCGCTGCCGCCGACCGAAACAGTCAAAAGTCTTTCTTTGCCAAGGCAAAATATAGCTATATAGAGGACAATCAAGTTTCGGTGCTGGAACATCGCACGGAGATTAATCCTCGTCACAATACAAAATGACTATCCCGGATGACAAAAGGTAACGGTAATTTCACAACCTAGGACTTCAGAACAAATTTCGCAGCAATCGCTACAGCGGCTCTCATTTGCGAAGACAGCCACATAATTGCGAAATCTCACTCAAAATTAGTTCCAAGATCCACGTCTTCCTTATGAATAGCCTCCAAACGGCTGTACTCCAATCCATCAATACTCAAAAGATCTCCGTTCACGAAAGTTAAGAGTTTGATTTGAAGACTAACATGGAAACTATTATAATTCTGAGCACACATATCTTAGGTTGAACACAGTAAGAAATTTTAGAAACATGAATAATAAAATATAAATATGAAACAATAAAATAAAAGAAAAAATAAAGAAAAAGTGTAATATCATACATAACATAAGAAAATAATTTAAATATTTTATTAGGGTCTAGTTTTATCCAACGGTTAGGAAAGGTTAAATGGAAGAGAGTTAAAATTCTCTTCTTTAAAAATGACTTTTACATGCGGAAGTCCATACACAATTCCTTTCATCATCTTAGCTAACTTCTTACATCTCTCCATCTCGTCAGCAAAGTCTACTTTCTGTCTTCGTCTAGACTACCCTATATCCTTTCGCCCCTCGCTACCTCTACTAACACCTAATATGCCTCCTAATCTTCTCCAGAAGTTTTCTCTCTTTGCATACCATACCAAGCACTTGCTTTAAATGCAAGAACGCAAAAGCAAGTAATCCTTCTCCTATGAATCTACCCACCTGTCCTTCGTGGCGTAAATAACCTCCATTGCCAGTAGCCTTTCAAAATAGCCAACTAAGACGGACAAGTAAGCGTCCTCGTTCCCAAAGAAAAATAATTAAATCCCATTTCAACCTGTATTTCGCAGAGAGAGGCTACTGATGCATTTCCCGAAAGACAACTAGCGAATTATTTCCTCCTCAAACGAGATATCTTTCACTCTAATAGACTTCTTGCTAGAGGGCGTTCCACAGGAAATCCGAAGCCCGTATTTTCCCAGAGTGGAGGAAATCATCTATCAAGCCATATGGCAAAGTTTCATGCAAGAGAACTGGAGGTGAAAAATCCCAATGAGGCAACAGATGACTGACGCGAGTGCAACGCGATTTTTTAAAAGGATTGATGCACGTTCGTTAAGTCATCGACCTCGAGCAATGTCGGAGAAAAACTTTCCGGATATCCCACGGCATCAACAGTAATTTCCTTTTACTTTATTTTACTTTTACGAGTTTCGATCACATCTAACAACACCTTATAAACAATAATGCATTTTTTCGGTCATTTAAAAAGGAAGCAAAGTTGAGGAAAGGTAAATCTCGAAAAAATGAAGAAAAAAAGAAAGGCAGGGAGTTGAACAGCCATATAGTACAGGTATTTAGCAGCGGGCAGAATATCTTTAGCTCATTTGTGTTTCAGAAAATAGTTCATGTTAAGGTAAACACGCGGTAATTACTTGTCATGAATCACATCAGCTAGGTGCTAAGATTTTTTAAGGAATATATGTGGGCTTTCTATGGTGTTTTAGTAATCACACTGATGCTTTAGCTCGAATTTCTAGTTGTTACAAAGATGAGGAAAACAATAATTTCAACGACTACGCCTTCGGAAATACCCACTGTCAATTTTCCCCAAAAACACGAGACAAGTATTGATTAGTCAAACAACCTTCACTGACCTTAACTTTTTCGATTCCTGGATCACTCTCAAATCATTCATATGTTATAAGTACCGAGAATTAACGCTCTCGCTAAAATTTTAAAATCAATCATTTTGCGAAAGAACAGCACCCATCTTAAAAAAGGAATAGCCCTGTATATACCGCCATTACCAACGGGTGATTTTTGATATATCCCATGGTCTCCGCTTCCCCAGCACGCTGTAGCTTCATAAGAAATGATGAAAGACGCACTTTCTCCGGTTAATTTCGTGATAATCAACCACAGTTAATTCTGAAACACCAAATGCCCTCAACGCAGAAAGGCTAAGTCAGGATTCTGTTTACGAGTTCAATAGATCCAGTTACAAGGGGATGAAAACGGAAATCGAACTGAAAAAAAATCACTTTTAAAAGAGCCAAAGAGAGTTCTCTTTTAGGCATACACACGTGACCGCAGTAAACCAACCTGTCACACGATTGCGCTCTAAATTATGTGCGCTGGTTTCCATAGTTCACGTAGCACGATCGATGCTTTCCCGATGAAGATATATATATTGGAACGAATAAATATGTAGTGCATCCAAAAAAGATGCCTATAAATTTCACAAAAAGAGGCAGTTACATGTTAATTCACGAATGGACAGTGTACATACAGTTCGAGAAAGAGAAAACTGGCAATAAAATTGACATGATTTTGAAGTCCAAATACGTTATTAAAAGAGGATTTGATTGGTAGGAGACAAATATTGAAGGAAACCCTCGGTGAATATTTTTGGAAAAAGGTTAATTAGCAGCTTACGATAATATCGAAGTTTAGATCCTGAGAAAAGAGGGAGAGGATCGATTAAGTCATTCGAGATTTTCAGAGAAGAATGAGGAGGAAGCGATGGACGGAGAGGAAGACGAAAGAGGAAGTGCTCGGTATGGTGGGTGAGGAGAGGAAACTCCTACTGGAGAATAACAGGAGGTGGTTGGAAAGCCTATGAGGGGCGATGGGATGCTGTGATATATGAGAGTATGTTGTGTAAGCTTGAAAGAGGAAGAAGGTAAAGAGTCATTATGGACGGGAAGACGATAGATACGTAGGACGTATTTGCCGAGCATGAGAATGAAATGGTGTAAGGAGACACGGGCCAGCGGATATAAAAGGTCAGTAGAGGTAACCTCATCTCGTTTACTCACGATGTACGGAAAATAAAACAAACAAAGTCCTTGGAATGGGGTTGGAGGAAACAAAGCTGCGACGATAAATTAAAGAGAAGGCTATTTAGGTAAATTATGCAAATAATGAAGGAGGATGGGGTACAGAAAATCTCTGGAAGGTAGAAGGTAGATGCACGGAATGAGAAGATACAGGAGGAAGATAAACATTGTGGGTCTTAGGAAGAGAAGTAGAAGGCATGCTGAAATGATTAGAGAAACCAATTGGATAAAAATAGTACTACCCGAACAGGGAAGAGCAGTAGAAGGGTAGCAATGGTTCATCAATTAATACCCAGACCGATAAAACACAAAATAATAATAATCCATTTTCCAAGATTACATTTTTAAAGATACAACTGCAAAAGAGCATTAAAGGGCCTCAAGTTTCAAGTGGAATTCGCCTTGAAATGCTCCCCATCATCAAACCACATCGCGCCAGCGCTTCAAATTCCTTTGAGAATTTACGACAGCTTTTTGTCCAGTCTATCTCGATGCGCAAACAGATTAAATACATATTAAATCAGTGTCAGGGACAGGATCACCATTTGCCTTCGTGAAGGTAATAAAGAATTGATCCAAGAGTTAAACCAAACGCTAGTTGATTCGTATGACGTGATGACTAGCATCAAAGGGGTCGGAAAGGGGTCGTGGGGAGAGATAGAAAGAACGCCTACAATACGAAGGTTTGTAAGAGGTAATATTCCATTGAGGAACGAATCAAAGGAATAAAAGATAAATCGGGACGGATGCACACTGGCCACAGAAGCAGAGAAAAGTGGTTGTTACGAAAAAAAACTCTAAGGTCTCATAGATTTTAGGATCATTATTATGCTTTATTCATTTTATAGCGTTGAATCATTAAAAAATGGACGAAACTCCATCCAAGATTTATCCATGACTGATGTTAACTCAAATGATTGCATTAGCATTGTTCCGTGTCAATCGTGAAAGACATAAGCAGTATACGCTAAGGAAAAAACAGCCAGGAAGGAAGGGACTCCCAAAGATGGAGAGAAAGGGAATGATATATTTTTCAGCCGTGATAGAACTTCCTCTGCCTTCGCAGATCCTACAAATTCGAGCTGAACACAACATTCTGTGATCAAGCGGGAAACGGCGTTTCAATCGTCAGGGGCTGTTACTCACTAACTCGCTAAAAATACATATTTTAAATAACTTTCGTTGTTGAATTAAACCATAGAGAGATGAATTTCTGAAAAATTGCTACTTGATGGTTTTCTTCAGATGCCTTGCTCACGAGGGCACTGGAGATATTTTCGGAATGAAATCTAAAGCTACCATTCCCATTTCCTAATTAATGGTGAGGTCACAGAGAGAGGACTATGTTAGTCCGAAACTTTTCAAAACACGAAGGCTATACTTCCTTCCAACATATGTACATTTATCCGAGCCGAAGACATATTAATCCGACTTACCGCCGTCTTTATGGAGGGGCGCGACGGTAACTCGAGAGGCGACCGGCTAAATGAAGGTAAATTCGATAACGCGAAGAACCGAAAGAAACTTGAAGAAAACTTTGCGACCACTCAGATGACGTAACGAACAGTCCGCTCCAATCCCAGTGAAATTGAATTCAGGCGAGTTGTCCGTAATGGCTTCCCGGAGTCCTCAGGGTAAGAAATTCAAGTAAATCCAAACATTTATTTTACCAAATCCAAAGCAACGGAATGAAAGATGCAAGCCGTGGTAGCCATGTTGACAACAAATCCAAAACATCCTTATAACTTTAAATAATACTACTGACACATGAATGGTGAATTGAAAAAACTATAGACTGTATCTGTAGCACCAGAAAAATTTCAAGCCTTTGCTGAGCGCCAGTAGTAATAATAATAATAATGTCACTTTATTTTGAGCGAAATTAAGACTGTAAAGTCCTTTCTTACATTTAACTCGTTAAATCACACCCATGCCCTGAGAGGAGAAAAACCCACTCAGGCGGGACTCGAACCCGCTACCTTCGAGTTAGCAGGCGAGGACGTTACCCCGCCGCCACCGAGTAGTCAGTGCCTTCTAGTGATATAGCGCACATTTCCGAATCTTAGGCCAGGCTAGATACTTGTCCGGCTATAAACTTAGATGGACATTCCGCAGCCATGAAGCAACTTTAGCCTTTAATCGCCAACCAATCCGTTGCCAACATTTCTACGGGTGTTCCGTCACCGTGGAGTTGCTGGATAAAATGCATGTACTCGGAAAACGCACTTGATACACATTCGATTCGCCAAGAAAAATTTTTACGAGAGAAGCGGAGGATAAAACTTTATTATGGCCTGCGGTCCCAAAGAAATCGAATTCTTGCGATTCAACTCCACCTTCATCAATTTCTAGGCAAAAAATAAAATACGCGTCGATATATAACGTTTCGAATCAGATTTCCTTCACAAGAAAGCCGTAAAAGTACCATTAAACGTCGCAGATACTCTCTGGGGACTTGAGAGCTTGGAATGACTCACTATGAAATTAGTTTTCTTTCGAACTTTAAAAATGGTAAGAAAAAAAGCATTTGCCGCAGAAAACTTTAACACCCATTGAAGAAAGAATCAGAAATCCGTTAGTTTATTTATCCGATGATACAAAGTATTGAAATTCTGTTCAAGATTACATATGCTTTTGATGATTTAAAACATTTAAAGAAAGAATTACAAAATTGCGCATCATCTAAAAAATTGAAAGGTTTTGTTTATATAAAATGGGGAGCAAAATTATATATTTTCTGTCTTCTAACAAATAGACGAAAACGTTTAACATTAGCAAACCCTAGCAGAAGAAGTGTGATTAAAAGCTCTCAAGACAATCACAGAAGTGGCGTGGATTTTCTTCGAAAAGCTTATCGGCAAAATATAACATTTAAGAAAATATTTCGATGTGAGATACGGTTCTGCCCCCGCGCGTCAGCATCACAAATTCTTAGCGGGATTTCCAAAGAGTCAAGGCCAACTGCCGTAGGACGTCCTCAGGTGAGATGAGTCCTCATTGCCCAATGCCCGATCGCCATCTAACCTCAGCACGGTTCTATATTCCAGCATTTATTTTATTTAATTATTATCTCACACAACCAAAAACGGCACAATGGCTAATTACATTGGTTAATGCAACAAAATAAATAAACATAGGACAACAATAAAGAAATACATGAAGAAAGAACAAAACTTTAAAAAATTAACACAAAAACAAAATTAACTCAAATTTTGGGGTTCCAACCCATGTGCCGTTTGAAGAATGACTTGAATATGCTGGTCGAGGAGAAGAGGTCAAGGGACGGATGCGCTGAGGACAATATGTTAAATTTGGAGGGGATTCGGTAAAACAGGGAACGCTGTGATAGGGAAAGCCGGAATTTCGGGATGCGTAGGAGATTGAAGTTTCGCGTGGGGCGAGGAGGGACACGAATTGGAAAGAGAGAGAGAAGGTCGCAGGAACGAAGCTGTCCATTCATTATACTGTGTAAGAATTTCAGGTCAGATAGTACACGGCGATGGGAGAATAGAGGAATTACCAGGAATGACGAAATGGATTCACGGGTTGAATTCTTGAGGGAGGGAATGCAATGACGGGCAATGGCTAGGAAAAAATTGACGGGACGATTTAGAAGTTTCAGAGTGGATGGGCAAGCAGTCGACCAAATTGGTGAGCAGCATTCTAAGATTGGGAGGACACAACCAAAGAATACTGTTCTAAGGGCTAGGGGATATTGAATGTCTGCGTGACGGTACAGTAGGCTAACCACCGCCATCGTCTTGCCCACAACTATTTTTATGTGGTCTTGGAAATGCAGCCTATCGTCAAATATGACACCTAGGTCGCAGTGGGATGTCACTACTGGAATAAGGCTATTTTAGAGTGTCAAAACGTCAGCCATAATTCTGGCCTTGAAACTGAGGAAGATCCGCGAAGAATTTGTGCAAGCAACGATTTTCCCCGGATTCATAAAAAAAAACATAACACACGTAGAGGGACAAATGCATTTCATATGCGTCTGCTGATGCCAACATGTGAATCGTAGAAAATAATCGTGAATATAAAATGAGATGAAAATTAAAGTAGATAATTGAAAGCTATGATTTCGGCAGTTTCATGCAGAGCCTTTCGCAAGAATAAGTATACGGTATCAAGCTGAAATTTAAACACATGCTTCCTATTATATCCTGTAGATGTTATCAGGTCGTGTTTTTTTTATCCAAGCAGGTGTTTTTAGCTGAGGGCATGCCTATCCTCAGTCATAAAGTATACTTTCACAAGCATTCAACTCCTTTCCACATTACACTGGTATTTTTCCTCCACTGTGAATCTCATAAATCGGCGTGAAATTCGTTCATTATAGCATTCTACGATTCCTTCACCAATTTGAATTAAAAATTCTTTCTTTCCTTGATTACAAAGATTCATATCTACCTCCCATTTGCTAAATTTAAGATTGTAATTTTAATTCAGGGGATGAGACCACCGATACAAAAAAACAATTATTCCAACATTAATAGAGATGCACTGTAAATCACATGGTGGTTTAATCATATTACTTCACCATACTTGAAGGATCCCACCTAAAGACAGACGGTAGGCAGCAAAGGCACACATGTCACTCGAATATATTGACACATCCTTTTCTGATCTATGAGAATGAAACAACAATAAATAAACGGGGCACAAATATCCCTGCTCAATACATTTCGTGTCGTCTGAACACCGTGATCGCCATGAATCCTGTATTATGGGCCCGATAAACAACGTGGTGATCGAAGCATTAAAACTTTATCATTCAATTCCTCCAATCACAGCACTATAGAACCGGAAAGATTTCATCCGAGCGGATAAAATCTCAACCGAACGCCTCCGCATAGCCGTATAAAATTATATGACTCCATTTTCTGCGGCTTTGTGAAATTGCATCCGGGAAAGAAGCGCCTTAAAAATCACTGCAATGGAGATAGATAAGTAAAACAAGCAGCCCAAGAGGGCACGGAGAGGCATTACCCGAGAAAAATTAGCCTAATGCCGAACCCTTCCAGGACGACATTCTCCGAGAAATTCTTTCAGTTGGGTGTTGGGTTTCAGTTGGGTGATATTACACTTTAAGAATCCGAGGAAAAGGGCGAAACCGGAATATTCGTGTCACCCAATACGATAAAAAGCTCCCGGAGAATTTGATCTTCCCTGTAACGAAATCTTTAGCGCTTCCCCCACTCAGCTTAAGAGGAATTCACCAGTGGAATGAATGTAAGGAAATAATTGCCTCCACTTAAGCGTTTATGTTTTATGAAGGCAATCGTGAACAAATTACAAACCGTCCCACCATCGGCAAGAAAACGAAACTCGAGAATTGGAGAAAATTCAGATGCTTAAGGAAAACAGAGAAAAAAGATTCTACCGCGCAGAAAACTTTATTACACCTCCACGGGCAAACGGCTCTCCCAACGTAATTCATAAGTCGTATCCCGAGAGCTAACCACTGCCAAATAACAACAACCAAGTCGCCTAGCTATGCATAGCTAAAGTTTTATTTAAAAAATCAGTAGGTGGTCAAACGTAACCATTATGAACAAGAAAAATACGCCCCGTAAAGTTAGAGGTGTAGTAAAAGTCACAGATAATCTCCTACCGGGTGGGGACCACACATACGAAATGACTTCTCATAACCAACACACGTCGGAATGGCAATGCAAAGGTCGCAAGTACGATCCCACCACGGGCAAAGATGTTATATTTGTCACAGGATAAAGCTCTTAGGTTAGACGACGTGACATAGCGTTAGTAGCTGGAGCACCTGAAATTCAAATCCACCACTTCCAATGCGCTTTCGCTCCCATGACGAGGATTCTAACTATACTGTTGATGCACCGAACCATAGTCCTAACAACCAGACATCTGGACAAAAACACTTGACCCTACTAGTACTTCGAGCGCGGAAGTTTTAAAGATTGTGAGGAGTAAAAGGTGGACTCATGTTTCGGCTGACATACACAACTAAAATTAATCTTTAAGGGGTCTTCACAGGGAGCGATAGAAGGGAGAATGAATGGTAAGATATGGAGAAGGTAGAGTAGAATAGGAATGTATGAAATGGACGGTATGAAGGGAGGCAAAGGGTACGAAGAGTCGAGGATGGATTTACTATTGGAAAGCTGATATTTACCAATATGAAGGGATCATAAACGGTTGACTTCACGCGGTAAGGGAATTTGTTAGCAGACTACCCTTATTTTATTTAATAGGATACTTACATGTGATGATGATGAGGTCTTCTCAGAGAGTTATGCAAATCCAAATTTTAAACTCCTGCACCTCGAAATGATGATAATTCTCCTCGAAGAGTAGATTTTCGCGACATCACTCTGAACCACCGATTAATTACGAGTAAAAAGGAACGAAGTGAACGCAGCGTAACAGAGAATCGTAAAAATACACAATTCTGGTTCGTACAATACAGTACTCGCCTAGTCAACAATTCTATGATAAACCATTTTGAGTCTTGAGTTTTAAAAGCCTACGTATGTCGGTGAAGAAAAGATACTCGAGGAATGCACCCAGCCAAGGGATGGCTTGTTCAGGGGGGGACACCCAGCTGCGTCCGTTTCCTGCGAAGACTCGTCTTTATTTCCCCGGCCGAAAGGGGAAGGTGGGCGGAAAGTGGAGGAGAAGGGATCGTAAAACGTAGGAGGTCTTTTATAAATAAACAGATGCATAAAATTGAGCTTGAGGCTCGGTAGACAAGGGATCCGGGGAACGTAAAAAAGCATCAATGGCCGTAGAAATGCACATTGTGTGGAGAGGGGGGAAGAACAGAAGCGGAACATGGCCGAAGGAGGAAGGCTGAGAGGTTCTTCCTTTTCTCTCACCGAATCGAAACTGCAAGTGAATTTTTCGTTTATTTTTTTTTTACTGTTATGACTTCTCCCTTCACACTCAGCGAAAGGGAAACGCCGGCCATCACCTCAGACACACAACACCTGGAGGACAGGGGACCTCATCACTACTCGATTCTCGTCCCCGGATACCTGGGCACTTCCAAGAACTGGTTTTTCTATTCTTTGCCGTACGCGATCGACGTCTCGAGTGAAGTGAACGATTAGAAAGATCTGCTCGATCGATGACTAATGACGGCTAAGGATTCAATAAGCACAACTTTGTATTTTCTACTGATTGGTTTTTCAAGAGACTACCGGTTTCAGCTGTTACGCCATCACCAGGCACAAACACGTACAGGATGATGCCGTAACAGCCGAACCAGTCTTGTGAATTTAAACCAGTGGAAAGCACAAAGTTGTGTGTGTTCATTTAACCATTAAAATACTCCACAAAGTTAGATCTTAATGGCAAGGTGGTTATGAAATACGCAAGGGAATAGCGATCACTATATTGCCTATCACTATACCTAATTTATCGTTCATTCAATGTGTTATCCCAATGACTTTTGCGAGGTTCAAGTGTAGTTCCAACTTAAACCCAAACCGTCAGATTCCTTGGTCCATTCTCATCCAATTCCGTTAAATATCAAAACATATGTCCAACATTACCCCTTCCACAAATTATCATGCCTCTCACCCCCTTACACGGCGTCTAAAATCCCCACTCATCATCTCTTGCCCAACATTTTGCACACCATCACTCTCTTTCAGCAGCCCCTCAAACTCTTAAGTGATGGTGTCACATAAAATACACTACTAATAAAGCAACAGGATATGTCATCTCCAGTGCAAAAATGATCAGTTGTTACACAAGTGTGTATCCCATAAAGCGAAATAAAAATACGGTACTTTCTAAGCAAAAGGAATCCAAGATTTACGATAAAGGAATAAACTATTACAGGTGAAACACGATGCAATCTGAGACGCATTTCGCAAGAAAGCGGGCTAGGAAGGTCGGAGGAGATATTGGGAAGAGAAAAAATGAAGCAATAAAGGGTATTAGTTACGAAAGAGAAAATTTGGCAGGAATGCTGAGTACAGGATGCTAAGAAGAGATTAGAGCAGACTAACATGGAGCGTGGAGTGAATCCGACACCAAGACTGACAAGTAAATAAGAATAGAATGGTAAATGGTTCATCTGCAGGCATAAACAAGGTGATAAAATAAATGAAACAATGAAACTTGGACGCGGAACTTGGATTGGCAAGGGAGAAAAAAGGGTACTCCAGTGATTTGAAAGAGAGATAGTGTTCGGGCATGCAATTAGAGGCGATGGAAAGTCGTAGGTCTTTTGAGGACGGAAGAATGTTAGGTAGGCGTGGACTAAGGAGAAAAAGAATAGACATGTTAGTGGGCATGGTGGCATGTAGAACGTGCGCTGAGTGGAGTCAAGAAGTCTCAAGGGATAAGCTAAGGGAAAAAGCAGAGAGGAAATGGCTCATCAAAGTCTACCCTAGCCGGAATAATACCATCAATTTCGATTCTACCATTAGTACTCATGATTAAGACAGACTTAGTACTAATATCAGTAACTTCTGCAAAGTAAAGCCTGCCACTGTGAAGTTAATTCTATTCTACCCATCACATGTAGGCTTGATCAGATTGCAAGTTTTTCCTGAATACTGCCTGCTAATTTCACTGTCCTTGCACAAAAACTGAATTATGACCGGGAAGAAATTGCACAAAGGACTTACTCTCAAATTCTGAATAATGCATGGATGAATGGTTAAATGAATTTTCAAACCGTGGAACACTCATTCGTGTTTCAGTTTTCGTTTAGCTTATACTATCCCGTACTTAAGCTCCACATACCCTCTTCCTGCGTAGAAAACATACAATTTTCAGCAATTTTCCGCAACTTTTATTAACTCTGCATCTTGCTTGGTAGAGCATGGCACACGATAGCACGATTTTCTCGTGCAATCACGTGTCAGCACATACCTATCCCTCGATCTTGAGTGCGTCAACCTTGAATTGTTCAACCCGGAGGCTAGGGGAACGAGTTTTAGTGCGGGTAAAACACTAGCAGATAGGATGAAGGGACGAGGAAAGAATCCGAACAGAATGATGGGAAGGGATGTCGTTTGATTCGCGCCGAGAAGAGATCGCGAAGGCGACGTGACAGGCCGTCCAACCTGACCTCACTCACTCCCTCCCGTCGGCCAGAGGGACCATTTCCGAATCGGAAGGCACAAGAGGGGGAGATCGAATACCGACGCGACTGGCTCCTCCGACAGACCGGTAATCGCGACGCGGCCACGTCGCTGTCCACGCATGAAAGCGTCTCCGATACGAGAGAGGGGGAAAAAGCGTTGCTTTCCGAACGAAGCAGGGAAATGAAAGCTGGAGGATAACAAAGCGATCGTCATCGGAACCACAAGTGGGATTTTATAACGCGTCACATCCACGAAGACATTTTCCCCACCGCATAACTAGAATCTGCACTCTTGAACCTGAGATTTTTGTCAGCTTGCAAGCCATGCCTTCCTGACGAGGAAGATAAATAATATTTTCATAAATAATTTACGTATCAACAGACAGAATATATATTCACACCCACATTTTCCAAAATTCATAAGAGCAAGCATATTAAAACCTTCACAGAATACGATCAATAATTCATAAGTAAAATAACCGAAAATCTAACCGAATCGCTATAACGCAAACAGATCGAGTAAGTCAAACACATGCAATACGAGAATAGATTGGAAACGTTTGAGATACAGGGGAAGAGGAGAATGGTGAACGTTTGATGGACGGATAAGAAGGCAAGCGAAGAAGTGCTTTGGATGATGGGCGAGAAAATTGCTAGTAGAGATTATAAGGACGCAGATTTAAAGGGTAATTAGGGGCGAGGGGATGTCGAGGGCCGTGATAGAAGGGAGGATCAACAATCAATCAATCAGTTTATTTCACCGCTGGTAAATACGATGCTTGGCTTCGTCAAACAATATTACATTAGAAACCAATAAATATTTTTTTAAATTAATAAAATCATAAAAATCATATTGCGTCTTCAATGTATTCTATCTCACACAATAATAGCATTTCTTATATAGAAACATTTTAACTCTCATTTTGAATACAGCAGGTTAGGGGATATCCATTATGTGATTTGGTTATTTATTAAACAATAATGATGCTGAGTGATAAGGGTTTTTCAAACAGGGAGAATTAGAGTATTGGTTTGAATGTCTATCCTTTTTGGTTCGGGTGGAGTTATTGTGGTATGCAGAATTAATAGGAAACTTAACACGATTACCTTTCACAAAACCGGCACACTTGAGGATATACATATACAGAAGGCAATGTTAAAATACTTTCTGTTAAAAGGTTTACCAGGGGTCCGGATTGGGACTTGATACCTAGCTTTTATTGCTTGCTTCTGGGCGGAAAACGCTCTGGTTGCTACGGTTGAATTACCCCAAGGATGTAGAGTAAGCGGGGAAGATACAGGGTCAGAATACGAATTACATATGGGATGAAAAGAGGTAGATGCCAGAGGCATTGAAAGTATTAGAAGGGGTAATGCTCTCATCCAAATCTTTAATATGCTACAACATGCGTCGTACCATTGGAATCATAAATACTGCGGAGACAAAAAAAGATTTTTCTTCTTTCACAATGAATCTCATATTTATTTAAACCTATTTTAAACGATAGACAAACTATAGTAAACATTAATTAGCCGCGATTACTCTTTCCACGGCAATCCCCTCAAGTCGCTAATATCCCTTATCAACGTAGTCGCCGTCGGGTCTTCCCAAGTTCCTTCCTGTCCTCGGCGAGATCGGAATATTTCGGACGCAGAGCCGCAAAATCCGATAAGGACCGAGGCGAACGAATGCCGTTCCCTCGCAGCATCGCAGGGAGGAAAAAAATAAATGAAAGAAACGCAAAAAGGAGTCGCTCCCCGCTTGAGGTCGCTTCCTAAATATTTAACTTTATTCCGCCAGGACTCAATTGTCCAACGCCAGGGATCGATCAAAAATCCATCCGAGGGTCGACTGGAGGACATTAAACATGTAATATTTCATCAGGCGAAGGCTTGCTCCGAATTTTGATCCCTTATCGAGCCGCGAGTCGCGACGGGGTAGGCAATGCCGAGGCTTACAACCACCGGTGGGGAAATATCATCAATTTTTAGTCAAGGGACGGACGGGCCGAAGTTGATGAAAATTGAAATAACGGTTTCAATTTCCATCCAGGGCCTGCAGACCGGGCAGCCGGAGGCTGGCTGCCGACGCAAACATACACGGGACACACCGCGGCGGCGGAAAGTGAACGGGAATCGGAGATTGATTCCAGCGAGATTCTGTGCCAGCCGGCCAGGCGTATTGAAAGCTCTCCGTCAAAAACTGAATTAAGACCGGGAAGAAACTGGACAAAAAAGCTACTCTATCAAACTCAGAAGAACGTGCAGAGGAAAGGTTAAATGAATTT
The DNA here is from genome assembly GCA_963573305.1 of Pyrrhosoma nymphula. NCBI lineage: Eukaryota > Metazoa > Arthropoda > Insecta > Odonata > Coenagrionidae > Pyrrhosoma > Pyrrhosoma nymphula. The sequence goes on along the minus strand of OY754333.1, from coordinate 139,243,744 downwards.
TCAAACTATGGTACACTAATGCGTGTTCCATTAAACTATAAAAATATATTCTCACTACTACTAAAAAAACGGAATGAGCAAAAATTTTACCTAAGATAAAATTCAATACATCAGAACGTAAACGAAGAAAATTAAATTTATACAAAAACCATCCCAAACGCGTTCAACGAGCACCTGTAAAATATATTCACAGGAGTTCCATATCATTATTATTATTATTAGAGGTAGTCAAACGATTGAGGGAGGTTTATAAGTATATAAAACAGTCTCTCTTAACTCCCGCAGGCACCTACATCCCAACACATTTTCTTTCTTTGGCTTCGCATACGTTCTACCTCTCTTCATCCAGCCCATAAAGACCATTCTCTTTCTTCCCTTTCCTGCTTACCCAACATCCTCCCCTTCATCACGGACTTCAGCATCCTCACCCCTCATTATCTGCCCCATCCATAAACTCTATCTTTTCAGTCCCGGCAGTCTTCTCTCCTCTTTTACTTTTAGGGAAATTATATCTAAAGAGAACAATACGGAATACAATACCCATAAAGAACCCGTTAACGTGTATTCCCCACAATCGATATTGGAGCAGGTTAGTTAAGTAACTAAATATCTTAGCCGATGGTCAAAATTTATGCGTCAATGTTCCTAGCATGTACCACTAATGAAAAAGTTTTCACATTGGCGTTATCTTTCACTGTATGAATACGAAAAATCATAAGACTACGATTAAGATTGAAATGAATGAGGATGTGAGAAACTGGAAACTAATCCTGCCGTTTGAATGCTTATGTGAACAACGTATAGAAAAACGATGTTGCCTTTAAAAAATCATACTTATTCAATATTTCTACCAAAAACACTTAACATAAATGGTCACAGTTGAGGACAAGGATGAGAAGGGTTTCGTATAACTCTAACATGCATTTCACATAAAAATGCAACCAGAAAATAATAATTTAATTGAAAATCAATCAGTAACTTAATGGATCTATATAAAATGTATTTATTCATAAAATTTCAGACCTGACCATACTGCACAACCACGAAACCTAAACCGTGAGAAATAAAATTTTATGTGGATGCACTTAGTTATTTACTTCTTATAATGTGAAAGTGTTCCACAGAGTTAGTCCGGAAATAGATTTGTCATAATGTAACATTTACATGGGTACTTCTTGGGTACAAGAGACGCATAGAGTAAAAGGAGCTTGCTTGATAATTACTTCAATTAGAAGACATACCAAATTCCCACGCCAAATATAGTCAAATGTTGAAGAAAGGTGGGAGGTTAAATGAAGAAAATGGTTAGGATAATGTGTAAAAAGATGAGAGTAAATTAAATTCTCTGCAACCACTTTATAGAAAAAACATGGCACCTTAGGAGATACCTACATCATAATTCGCGAATCACGATAATACAATACATTGTCGCTTTACTTATCCGATCTCATCTGAACTATGCATTGATGAGATGCTCATTAACAAATAAAAGTTAATTATACTAAATAAAAATAATTATAGGATGTAATCAAATTTTACAATGCTTTATAAACTTCTCAGCATCACGCCAATTTGGCATAAATGACACGAGGTAACTATCTCATTCCACAATAGAAATTTTAGCCGCCGTGCACAACCGTACTATACAGCCATAAGTTACCCATTTAGCTATCTAAAAAATGTGAAATTTTTAATATGCTTTTCTCTAAATATGAAATGGCGCATAAAAAATCCACTTAATTCATGACATCCTACATTAGTCCTTAAAATATATCGTTAAATATTTATAAGGTCTTATCTGTGGATGAACATTGACAAAATCTGATTTAGGAAATTCCAAGGGGTAAATTTGAACCATTCGGATTTATATAAGCCAATTTCCGGATAATTCAATGCGTCTCCACGAATTTAGTCTGAATTGCACTTTAGTAGGAGGAAAAATAAGAAAGAATGATAGTTTATTGTTCTTGATTGTCACATTTATGTGATCAAAGAATGACATTGACCATCAAACTCGTCACTGCTAGAATAAAACATATTGTTTCCGTTCCTTACGTTCCACAGGCGTCTAACAGTTAATTAGATAACGTAATACTTTAACTAGTCTACCAGCAGAGGAAATGTATTCCTTCATTTAATATAACATGCGAATTCTTGTGTGCAAATCCCGAAAACACTCCACAGTAATAAGATTCTCAAGCAAGAATATTTATCTTATTCTAGAGCCCTTGTCATCCAGAGCGAACTCAGCAGAAGCCTAACCATTTTCATCCAAAGGGAGACAGACATTATTGCATATGCACAGAGAAGAGAATAAAATAGTGATTATGATCTGGATAAATTGTAAGCAAGAGGCAAAAAAAACAAAAATTACTAAACAAAGCCAAACAAGTCGACAAAAATAAGCATCACGTATATTTTACGTGATGCCAATTCACATAAATAGATTCGTGAATCAACCTGATGGGATGAAAAACCTACTGGCAAATTTTAAGGCCGCAAACGAAGGAAGGACAGTACGTTTACGAGATAAAAATTCTCACGATGAAAAAAAAATATATTTATACAAATAAGCGCCACATGTTTGTACCTATTCTCAAAGGGGGTTCATGGGGGATAACGAGAATTATGGCTACAGCCAACAGCATGCATAAAGAACGTCGCAAGATAAAAGAATGAACGTTGAGCACTCACAATTTTATTGAGGAGGAGAACATTTCGCGGTATGCGAAATGAAAACCTGGGAATATGGGTCAACAAAGCGGCTTTTAGATCTCCCGTGCTACCCCTTATCCTAAATGGCACTCAGTATCTCAGCGGTTCCATTATCCACGTCTTTCACGTTGGCTAAAAGGTTGACTTAAAACAAATGCTACCATCCATTACTGTATCCCTGATACAAGTAAATTAACCAGATATACTCCGATTTTGGTATTTATAATCGTGTATTTTCAGAAAATAATCTTAAAATGCGGCCCCTATAAAGTACCTCCTCATGTATATTCACAAAGCTATTTTTGTTCTATCATTTAATTCAAATAATTTAAGACATCGGGGTCGAGTCAGACGGAAAACCCCTAAAACATTCCACATTCCGCCGTTCAAACGCTTCCCCATCAATGTCACGAGAAAAACCTTGTAATTTTCATAAATAATCACACGGTCATTACAGAAGCATTGTGCGGAATGCTACGAAGTTTGTCCGTGGCTTCATGTAACTTTTTAGGCTAAAGGTAGTTTCGTGGGGCCCCCCAAGACCTCAGGTATACGAGACCCAAGGAAGGTGTAATTAGTGCGGTCCTCGCTCGAAGAAGACCCCTTTCCGAACCCTTCCTCGAGCTCCGAGAGATAATCCGGGTCGTCGGACACAGCGTGAGGTTACCCCGGCAGACATGACCATCCGTAGTACATTTTTTACTTTAATAATTCGGATGCTTAGAGATTAATAAATAAAGTAATGTTACTCCTGACGGCGGAGCGATTAAGTACGTCTTTTGATCGAGGTTCTACGATGAGAAATAACGATTTTACGAAAGTTGATGTGATTTTAACCGATTGCCTCCAGAAAATTGGCAACGCCGAAGCTATGGGAGGGGAGGGGGGAAAGCAAGAGGCGCTTTTTTCTCCCCCGACTCCTATTTTAAGCTAACCCACGTGGGATGTCCTGCAAGGGTGTTTGGAGGAGGGTGTGTTTTCACCTACTTTCACTATTTTATCTATTCCTGTATTTGCAGAGTATTGTATAAAAGTTAAAAGAAAGGCAAGAGGTGCATTTTTCTCCTCCCACTCCGCTTTTAAGCTTACAGTATTTTATCTAATCCTCTAATAGCAGAGGGATGGATAAAAGTAACCGAGCTAATCGTAGATCAACCATACGCAGTGAGTTGTTCGGCTTAAAAAGTAGTTAGTCGAATTTTGAACATAATAGAATTACAGAAAAAAACAAAACAATAGTACCGGATATAATTTTCAGGGACGATCAAATCTCCTTAGTAAAGAACACTAATACATTAGTAGTACTAGTCAATTAGCGTAACGTAAGGAATTAAATCGCATGTTTACATCATCTTGTTGATATTACAAGAGCAGGTGCCATAACTGGAACACAATACTGGCTCACCGACGATGTCTAGGCCAGTGAAGTATTCTAAACAGGTTTTAATATACATACAGGACATGACTTATTGATCTGGAGGAGGAGTGTCATATCGGTAAGGAACACGAATGCAGACCGTAAGATGCCCGGAAACAAATATTGAGTCAGTGTGTCGCTCTTTCAAATGTTATAAATAAAAAAATACGTGTGCTCGTTCTACAGACCGCCTGACAGTTAAAATAACTCAATCATTGAACTCGAGATACAAATAATGAATATAAATCCCAACGATTCGGGACGAAGCTTCATTATAGGCGGAGATTTCAATGTCCCTTTAGTAGATTGGAGAAAATACAGCTACATTTCAGGGAGGAGAGAAAAAGGCAGCTGCGAGGCGCTTTTAGCTATGTTTACGTCGGACAACTTAGAACAGATACACCAAACAGAGGAGACGATATTCTTGATTTTCTGGCGACAAATTTACCAGATAAAGGGGTAAATGTTGAAACTATAAATGTTATTAGCGACTATAGAGTAGTTACAGCTCAATTCTGATTTGACCAGTATTAGAATCATAATAAGAGGAGAAAAATATTGGTTCATAGGAAAGCTGATGTCATCGCACTTGGACTTTATCTACAGGAATCCCTTGTTGACTTTCGAAAGGAAAGTGGAAAAGATACAGAGGCGACTCAGAAATGTTTGTATATGTCGTACGTTTTGGGATTGAAAAATACATTCTATTCAAATATAAAAGGGAGGGAACAAGCTGAAATGGTATAATTGGTGTATATTTGGAGGTGAGGGAAGCGCTAAGGCAGAATAGAGTTTTCCATGCTAAAAGGGAGCAAATTCTAGCAACTACCAACAATATAGGTAGTGATTCAGCAGTCAAAAAGTAAAGGGCATCTAACACGGCTTTCAAGGAAGCATTAAATAATTCCTTCATGGAGTTTAAGAGAGAAACTCTCGACAATCAGCTCAGAACTAAATAATAATTTATAGTTCGTAGCGGTAGGGTGACTGTAATATCAAACTATTGTTCTCAAACCATTACACTTTGATGTTTTATTAAATTTCCGTTTATTTTTCTTGGAATTGATTTGAACATGAGAAACAAATTTGAGAATTTTACTGTTCTGTGCGTGAGCATTATATTGAAAACCGAACTGAAATGGCCATGGATTTTAAGAATGTGTTCCTGGCCACTGGAAAATTAAATTTTTCCATGAAATTGTTGTATGCTCTCAAATCTACCACTAATATCAATTTGAATGGCCATTCAAATTAAAGCCAATCAAACCAATACTTATGGTAGCCCTGAAAAGGGCATTGTCAATCAACAATGATGTCAGCAGCTGGAAGCGTTGTCATTAATACTAGCGGCTAAAAACCTTGTCGGTTAAGCCTTTTTCTATTTATTCGGGTAGAGGCATGTCATTGCTCTAAAGAAATCGGCGTATAATTCTCCTTTTCTGTGGTGCCTGCTCCTCCAGACATATTCCACTAAATATGTCTCAAAGGACTCCACACAAATTCTGCCAATTCTTCTCCGCATATCCCTCTTCACTGTCGACCACAAACGCTCGATATTCTGAGTATGCGTCTGCTTATCGCCTGGCTTCACGAAGTTAACGGAGTGATTAACGACGTCGTGGTGGTATCCCAATTCGGCTAGCCCACTATATCCCCTCCACATATCGGTCTTAAGGACTGACCCCTTTTTAACGTATTTTTTGATCGCCTCGTTGAGAGTGGCAGCGTCTCGTCTTTCAACGAAACACAGAAACGTTTCCCGAGTTTCCCTGTCAATCCCTAATCCCAATACCCACTTGGTCCTGGTAACCCTGCCGCGATTGTACTTCCGACGACCAAAGGCGCTCTCATCAATCTCCACTATGTGCCCGGGGCCCCCTATCTGCCGGCTCTCCTCCTGTAGCCATACAAGAATGAGCTCCCTCAAGCTGGAAACTATTCTAGCTACAGTATGTCGTTCCAGCCGCACTTCCTTTGAAATGACATCGGCTGGATAGCGATTCAGCCAGCCGACAGCCACCGCCATAACGTTCTCGACTCCAGTTTTGAAGTTGGCGAGAAGGTCTCTGTCGTTATGGTGTTCGACTGCAGGCACGTCGAATTTTTGCAACGGTAAGCAGGAAGCCTACCCTTGCCATTGGACTTCACTGCCCGCATATTCCCACATCTACATCTCTTCCTTTTGGGAATGATGCCCAAAGTTAGGAGGAATTTGACAATTCCAACGAGAGCGATATGGTCCCGGAACGAGGAGATGCTCGTCATGAATTCCATGTCTGCCTGAATGACAAAAATTGAGAAGTGACATTTACAACAACACGCTAGCAGTGAAAGTCAGTTACCACCCGCTGTCAGCCCATTAGCCCATCCTCTTAAGGATAGTCACTAGACCTTAGTTTTTTCTGTCCTGCCGTCTCCGATGGAGACAAATTCCTGCAGCTAATTGGACATTGAACATCGATTATGCCTTTGCCATCTTCTAGAACTCCGCCTGGCCATTCTATGCCCGTTGAAGATCCGCTCCAATTCTTATAACAGACGTGATCCTTAATTTCAGCAGTACCATCCTTCGAACGCCCATGCGCACATATACAGCAGTATTTGTTTCGCACTCCAATGAAGAGTACTTTTTTGGAGCGATAGCCGACAATGCACGCCTGCGTAGAGCGCAAGAGTCATTGTGTTAAATTATGGCGTTTAATTTCGTCATTTAAACACAATTTCAAATATATGTTAAAGCGACAGTGTTTAATATGCACCACTCCAGACAGGGAATTGTAATTTGTTCGATAAGATCTCTTTGCCCATGATCCATCGCAGACAAAAGTTATCATAGGAATTCCATCTTTGTCTATTTCTCCCTTTTCAATGGCTATATCTGCTTCCTCCTTTGATGCAGATTTTATTTGCTCCCATACAACATCGTGGATGGTAGATGCTACTTTCTCCTGATGACGCACAAAAGTACAATTGCCATGGAAGGTATATCCAATAAGGAACACATCTCATTTATCTGTGAGTATCCTTGTCCAATGCATAACATTCCTGTGACCTATAGAAAAGTTAATGTATATATTTTAGAGAGCCTTCCGCCTTAAGCGGCACCTATACGGAATGCCAAGTTTTTGAACACATTTAGTAATCAAAGACAAATACGATTTATAAACCTACTGACTAACTATAGCTTTATTTATGTCCATCTTTATGTCGTGTGGGTCTTCATTACAAATGCTCTTCTCAATTCCACACATCTTGCACTTCAGGTGGAATTCACTGAAAAATCCCTTTCGTGTTTCTTTGATTAATTCCATATCCGAAATAGAACAGTCTAGTGGGTCGTGCCTTTCAAAATTCCTCAAGACGCTAAATAGATACTCGACATTGAATATACAACTTCCTTTAGGCACACCATTAGCCGGAGTACTGAAAGCCCTATAATACAAACAAAATTAAGGCCTTGCCAACAAACTGTGTTTGCGAAAGTTTCAGGAATAAATCCAATACCAAATTAATGATGGCTGAGAGAAGATGATCTCACAAAATAGTAGGAAGTCAAATGATTATATTAAGTACTGACAAGCATAGTTGGGCACGATTCGCCATTACGAATCACGGTCCACGAATCTAAAGTGTGTATTTACTTTTGTTTGAATTATCTATGATTCGTGATTCAGAACTTGGTTTTAACCAATTTGTGTCGGGTGTCTATAAATCGCTCGGGTGTCCACTATACATACGAGGCATCGCAGGATGTAGCGCGCAGGATACTTGAGCACTCTCCTCGAGTTTAACATAGACGGTAGGCTACAGGGCAGGTCAATTAGTGGGGTCAATAATTATGTGTTGCCAGTTAGTAATTTAGCTAAGAGTACTCCGAATATAGGGTCCAAGAATAGCTTAATTGAAGACAGCAATCTTGAAATTTCCCCGAATCGCATAAACAATAATCATGAAGCATTAGTCGTTGCAGTAGTTAACTGCCATAGTTTAAAAAATAAGATTCCAGAATTTCACGGCCTTATTCATAGCACGGAGTGTAACGTCATTATTGGCACAGAAAGTTGGCTGACGGACGATATTTCTGATAGTGAAATTTTTCCTAAATCATTCAAAGTTTACAGAAAAGATAGGTCCAACCGAACTGGAGGCGGAGTATTTATAGCTGTAAAGAAAACCATAGTCAGCCGAGCGGAAACCTTACCGGAGACCAGCGTTGAATCTGTGTGGTGTTCAATTAAATGTCCTAAATCGAAAACTATATTTGTATGCTCGTACTATAGACCACCAAACACAGATATAACATCAATTTTGGATTTTGAAACCCAAATAAACAGCATAGTATCCAAATATCCTGATAGAAATCTGATATTAGGCGGAAATTTCAACTTACCCTCTATAGATTGGAAGACCTATAGCTTCATACCCGGTGGGAGAGATAGAATCATTTGCGAGGCGTTACTGCACGCTTTTTCATCAAACGCATTGCTTCAAATAGCTTCCGCTCCTAACAGAAGAGAAAATATTCTTGATTTGTTAGCGACAAATATACCACATCAGGTAATAAATGTGAGCACCGTCGAGGGAATCAGTGATCATAGGGCAGTAACAGCTAAGTTTTCTTTAAATATCGCAAAAAGTTTTAAACGAGAACGAAAGGTTTTCATATTTAAAAGAGCTGATTTTGATGGGTTCAAGAGTAATCTGAAAAATGCTTTTCCCGTGTTTCAAAAATCAGTAATGGAGTTAAATGTAGAAGCGACTTGGAAAGCTTTTCTTTCGCTCATAAATTCAGGAATCAAAAGATATATCCCTAGTAAAATAAAAAAAGAAGGTAGCGAACCGAGATGGTATGACGCGGAAGTCAGAAAATCGTTAAGGCGACAGAGAGCGTGCCATGCTAAGATGAAAAAATCATTCATGATGTATCTCCTAGTGATCGAGAGTTAATAATTAATAAATATAAGTTGTCTAAAGCCGCTACAAAGGAAGCGTTCAGGAATGCATTGACGAATTTTAAAAGGAAACACTTGTAGAGCAGTTACGGGATGACCCAAAAGCATTTTGGTCTTATGTTAGGGAAGTTCAAGGTAAAAGATCTACCGCTTGTTCGCTAAGAAACGATAATGGAGATGTGTTAACAAACAGTTCCAATAAAGCCAATTTATTAAATTCCTACTTCAAGAGCGTGTTCACCGAGTCATCTGAGAATTCATCCGTGGCGGTTGATAATCACTGCATACGAAAGATGCCTCCCCTTGATGTTAGTGCTCACGGAATAGAAATTTTATTGAAATTGCTCAGTCCAAATAAGTCACCTGGTCCAGACGAAATCCCTTCTCGCGTGTATAAAGAAATAGCGTCAGAAATTGCCCCCTACTTGCAGCTAATATTCACAAAATCCATAAAGCAACACGGAGTACTAAATGACTGGAAAATTGCCAATGTAACGCCCATATTCAAAAGTGGAGACAAGGAACAGCCATGTAATTACAGACCGATATCTTTAACGTCCATTTCATGCAAAACCCTTGAACACATTGTTGTCAGCTCAGTAATGAAACACCTAGACACGCATAACTTGTTAATGAGAACTCAACACGGATTCAGGAAAGGTAGATCATGCGAAACTCAGCGCTGTTTGCCCACGATATTTTAGTCTCCGGAGAGGACAACATTCCAGTGGACGCGATTTTTCTTGATTTCAAAAAAGCATTTGATAAAGTGCCCCACGGAAAGTTATTAGTAAAACTAAAATCATACGGCCTAGACGATGATGTAATTTCCTGGATCAGAGAACTTTTGAGCGATCGCGTGCAAAGAGTAGTATTAGACGGCGTAGCCTCCAACGAAGTTAGTCACTTCTGGCGTCCCTCAGGATAGTGTCATAGGCCCACTCCTCTTCCTACTCTATATCAACGATATTGGTGAAATAATAGATAGTAAACTTCGATTATTTGCAGACGACGCTGTAGTATACAGGGAAATCCGTAGCAGTGAAGATAAGGATAAACTAACGAACGACCTTACTGCAGTCCAAGCATGGTGCGATGCGTGGCAGCTAGAGTTAAATTTGAAAAAATGCTTAGTAATGAAATTCTGGGGAAAAATAACTCTCCAAAACAGAGCTATTTCATTCAGGATACCCAATTACAGACGGTAGAATCCGTAAAATATCTCGGAGTTAGGCTCAATAATGATCTATCGTGGAATAAACATATTCGGGAAATAACAGGTCAAGCTAATCGTAAATAGGGATTTGTTAAAAGAATTCTAGACAAGTGCGACGACAAAGTGAGAGAAATAAGCTACTTCTCTCTCGTTAGACCCCATTTAGAATATGCTTCCAGTGTTTGGGATCCTCATGAAAAAGGCTTAAAAACAGAGTTAGAACGTGTACAGAGAAGAGCAGCCAGGTACGTGAAAAGCCGTTACGATAGTCTTGTTAGTGTTACTGACCTCTTAGAACAACTCGGATGGGAATCACTGTCAGACCGTAGATTGAAAACAAGACTACATCTATTATGTAAATTCAAGAGTAGTATATTTTCCGACGAAGTTGATCATATTTTACGACCGCCAACGTACTATGGTAGATTAGATCATAAAAATAAAATAAGAGAGATAGAATGTAGAACAGATAGATTTAAAATGTCGTTTTTTCCGCGAGCGATAAGAGACTATAACGGCTGTGTAAGGACTTAGAAATAGATTAGTTGACTGGTAGTGTAGCTTACTAACTTATGTATTTCTTAAAGCATCTTTACGGAGTTATATGGTGTTTCTAACAGCATGTTTTGCATGTTCTAGCTTCATAGGCAGATATTGCCCTCTTAAGTAGCATGTAGAATATTATGTGTCATCGTATAAGGGTGGCGTGCATGTGGGGATTCTCTTGCATGCTGCATGATGGTTTTTAGTTCATGATGGAAATGGTTAGTATCCTTTATATTCATGACCGTGCGGTGTGCATGTGGCGGTCCGCTTGCATGCTGCATTTTGGTGACTTGTCACCCCCTGCCAAACAACCTAGAGGTGGCTCGCAGGGTAACATGTAGATGTAGATATGGTCGGTGAGCCAGTATTGTGTTCCAGTTATGGCACCTGCTCTTGTAATATCAACAAGATGATGTAAACATGCGATTTAATTCCTTACGTTACGCTAATTGACTAGTACTACTAATGTATTAGTGTTCTTTACTAAGGAGATTTGATCGTCCCTGAAAATTATATCCGGTACTATTGTTTTGTTTTTTTTCTGTAATTCTATTATGTTCAAAATTCGACTAACTACTTTTTAAGCCGAACAACTCACTGCGTATGGTTGATCTACGATTAGCTCGGTTACTTTTATCCATCCCTCTGCTATTAGAGGATTAGATAAAATACTGTAAGCTTAAAAGCGGAGTGGGAGGAGAAAAATGCACCTCTTGCCTTTCTTTTAACTTTTATACAATACTCTGCAAATACAGGAATAGATAAAATAGTGAAAGTAGGTGAAAACACACCCTCCTCCAAACACCCTTGCAGGACATCCCACGTGGGTTAGCTTAAAATAGGAGTCGGGGGAGAAAAAAGCGCCTCTTGCTTTCCCCCCTCCCCTCCCATAGCTTCGGCGTTGCCAATTTTCTGGAGGCAATCGGTTAAAATCACATCAACTTTCGTAAAATCGTTATTTCTCATCGTAGAACCTCGATCAAAAGACGTACTTAATCGCTCCGCCGTCAGGAGTAACATTACTTTATTTATTAATCTCTAAGCATCCGAATTATTAAAGTAAAAAATGTACTACGGATGGTCATGTCTGCCGGGGTAACCTCACGCTGTGTCCGACGACCCGGATTATCTCTCGGAGCTCGAGGAAGGGTTCGGAAAGGGGTCTTCTTCGAGCGAGGACCGCACTAATTACACCTTCCTTGGGTCTCGTATACCTGAGGTCTTGGGGGGCCCCACGAAACTACCTTTAGCCACTTTTTATAATATCTACTAATAGGAACAAATTCAGAGGGGTACATAATAGTCTCTTGAAAAATATCGGGAAGGAGAAATGAATGTGAACAATTACCGAAGAATATTTGAGATGGAATGCATCAATCAAATTAAGTGAGTTGAGAGAGAAAGATTTAAATAAAAATATGCTTAAAAATATGCCAAAAATATTGAGCTAAGCTTAAAGGAAGGAGTGAGAACCTGCAGTGCACTTATCTCCAGACTGATAGCACCTGATGGTGATATGGTATTCAATACTGCTACGATATTCGATAGTGATATGGCGCCTGCTGCGAAGAGGTATGTAGTAAGGTCCATTGATATTGCTTATCCGATATATCGTAATTAACAAGATATTATTTTACAATCTCGATGCGATGCTCAACACTACATCGCACGTCCATACTTCCCAGTCTCTCGGACCGCTTTCCTCGACCACCAACGAGGTAGCCAGCGAAGGACCAATTGGAAGATGACCCCTCTGAAGGAAGTGACGTAAGAGTTTCACCATCTCAGAGTTTGAGAACAGAAAAATTAAGAAGTGGTAACTAACACTAGCAATTCCCTCTGCTTTCATTTCCTTTCCGGAGTTGTCACTCTATTATCTGGAAGTAACTCGCAAGGTCAGTATCCCAGTCCTGAAAGGAGGAACATGACCAAAGGACGATTTAATTACTAGGGTCGTAAGACGTCCGGCGATTAGTTAATAGCGCAACACGCGGACTGATCATTACGGGTGATGGTCGACAATTAAGGCCATTGGCGCTATATAGGCTAGTATTTGGGGAATGTACGAAGAGCGGAATGAAACCTGGCGTAGGCGTTGGCCAGCTTTAAACGAAAGGCGTTCAATAGTTAACAGTTTAACATCCCGGATTGAGACCTGTGCTTTCTATCAGAAAGTGTAAAAATCTAGAGGATTTTTACTCACCTCCATTTAAACCGACATTAACCGTTAGAATACCTAATAATAATAACAAAGGGGTTAATGAGAGGTGATTCGAGTAGAGAGCTGCAGCACACCAACCTCCCAATTGATGACTAGTGATGATGAGCTACTAGAGAATGGGATTTTAACAACAAAGATAATTTATCATGTGGGGCTACACATTAAAACATTCAAATAGTTTTTGCAATGAAATGAAGTTTACGCATTGACACTATGGCGGGGCTTGAAAAATTCCATTGGACAAGTACAAGGTTTGCGTTTTATCCTGTGGTTCCTCCACAAAGTTAGCTTCAAGTCGTACGACCGTACTCCGAATACATTCATGCATGGCCACATCTTTTCCTCGGTGATTCAACATTCCAGGCCAGTCACGGCCTTGAAATTTCATCGACTCTTTGGGGCCTATTCTGTAACTTAGGGGCGCTATGTGCCGCCAGTGGTATGCTCCGCCTACAAATAACGCCTGTTGTGATTCGGTAAACACCGCCACGCTATGTTCTGCCGATTTCGAGGACATTAAATAACGCTATCGCGATGTCGAAGAACAGTATGAGAAATTTTAAGAATACATACCAAAACATCTAAACATCTACTAAAGTTTGCAATCCTTTCGACGACCGGCTGACCAATGCCTGGTCGTCCGCAAAGCTCGCTTTCTAGTTTTAATCAGTTAAACCACATACCCAGTCGTGTCATTTCCGAAGTATCTCGATAAACAAAAGACGGTGCCGATCCGTGAGAAATAAATGCAATAGGAGGGTTCGGTATTAGGGATAACGCAAGCCGAAGGCTGGCGTTATTGTTGGTGCTATTCAACGTCCCCAAATAGCGCTTGGGCCGCTATTTGAAGTTACAGAATCAACGGGGCGGTAAATAACGCCGAAATAGTGCCATACGTTATAATAGTGCAGGCGTTATCAGCTACAGAATCACCCCCATCATCGCAGGCATACTTATTTCTTCCGAGTCAGTTCTTCTGCCTCCTTCGAACGAAGGAAGATGAAGAAAGGGAACGAGATGTAAATAGATGGTCCAAAGGACGTGAAGGAGGAGGCGGACAGAGAATGGGAAGGAAGACGCGACCAAATTACCAACAGAAGGTTGGAAATGACAGAAGAACAGACAGTGAAATAGAGAAGGCACTAATGGAAACGAAACTCCAACGCAAAACCAATAAGAACGCCCCAACCGGAAAACGGAATCCAGCAGCTAATGGAAACGCACGGGACCCATCTTCTATTATATCACCCTATATTAAGCGGCCTAAACGCAGCGACCTAAACGCAGCGAAAAACACCAACCTAAAGACAACTCCATGACAGGCGGCGAAATTTGTCTAACAAGCCAACCAACGCGACGGAATTCGAACATAGAATGGGCCACCCATCTGGGGGGTTAAACGTATCTTTTCGATTCCGAATCGAAAAATCTACTTTTGTACACACATAACAAGTTTTGTAACGTATGCTCGATGCAAAAAAGGACAATATTAAATCTTATTTTAGGACGTTTCCATTATACTTCAATTTGAAAACTAAGTTTGTGTTTGGAGGGAGATATTTTTCTCTGCTATCTATAGCTTTGTTTAATGGCGGTGAGGGGCTTGACGAAAAAAAGAGATATTGAAAGATTGAATAGGGTAAAGAATGTGTTCACGGGGATACTCTCCGAAAAGCTGAAGTAAAAGATAAAAAAAATTAACATTAAGAGGAAATTATTGATTTATTAATATTTACCCGACGGGGTTCTGAGAAGAGACGTAAAGAAAAGGCTGGTGAAAACTCTGATATGGAGTGTGGCGCTATATGGGTCGGAAACATGGTCATTACGAAGGGAGGATGTGCGTAGACTTGAGGCGTTTGAGATGTGGGTTTGGAGAAGGATGGAGAAGGTAAGCTGGATGACGAGAAAGACGAACGAGGAGGTATTGGATATGGTCAGAGAGGAGAGGAAGCTTATGGCAGAGGTTCGGAGAAGGCAGAAGAGATGGATTGAGGAGGTTTTGAGAGGAGAGGGCATGTTGAAGAGAGTGATAGAGGGGAGAACACTGGGGAAGCGTGGAAGAGGAAGGAGGAGGATTGGAATTCTGGACTAAATATAGAGGAGGTAGAAGATATGAAGAATTGAAGAGTGATCTAATGGCGGGACATCCTTAGATGGGAAAGCGAGACAATGTGTATGAAATTGGGATGCAGAATTGGGACTGTCCAAAAACCTACCCATCAGCTGGTAGATTACTTGAATGAATGACCCGACATTACAGTAGTTAGCTTTTAATATTTTTAATAATTCGGGCAGAAACGGAAGTAAAACCATCGGTAGAAAGTTACATAACATCACGGTTGGGACCATCTGTTAGCTAGTGGCGAAGGTTATGATTTATAACCTAGAAACGATCGGTGCGAAAGTTGAATAATAACACCAACTCCCCTGTTCGACAGTGCATCACCTTTAATGCCGAGTCGCAAATATTGCCAGAGTGAGGGTAAATGTCACGTGGGAGGGGGATGATAATGGGGTTGTGCGGTGGGGTGATAAGTTTGGCGCGGAACGAGTGGACCAGTGGGGGATGGCGGAGGAGAATGCTAGTCGATTCCTGAGGGAGAGAGAGAAGAGGGGGGGGGGTGCAAATATAGCGAGGGCGGGAGAGGTGCTTGAAAGCTGTGGCCCACGGGGAAGGAGGCATAAGGCGGGTGAGTACAAGAGCGTCGGCAAGTACCGGGAGAATAACTGGGGACTCGGAACAATACGAAGTGGAGAAATACAACGCTGAATGAGTGCAAACGACGTTCTTTTTCTCTCGAGCGGGGTGTCCCCAAAGTGTTCGATATCAACCTCGCTGGGTAGATAGGGCACCTTCATGGGTTGGTTTCCTTATATTGCTGGCCCAATTACAATTACGAAACAGCAAAGAAATAGAGGAAGCCAACTAATTGTCAGTCTACTCTATTAATTGACTAATAAGTCAGTAATAGTTAAATGAGACGAAAGAAAGCAAGACGTAAGAATTTTCGCCATTTCGCAGTTGTAGAGCTAGCCTGGTCAGAAACTTTCAAAATTCCAAGATCATCGCCAGAGAAAATAAATATTTCCCTCGACTGATACGGGAGGCGATTGAAATAGCCAAAAAAGCAGAAAATTTCAACAGGGAAGACGACTATCCTCTCTCCTCAACGTTCAAACGTCTTTTCCAACAATTGAATTAAAAGGTCCATCCGGCCAATTAGCGCGGGTCTGACTAGCTCAAGCGTTAGTTACATTTTTTCATTCCAGTATTCTACCAGCTGATTGGTAGGTTCTTGGACAGTCCCCATTCTACATCCCAACCTCATAGACAATGTATCGATTTCCCTCCTAATGATGGCCTATTATTAGATCCCTCTTCAATTCTTCATATCTTCTACCTCCTCTTATTTCGTCCAGAATTCCTATCTTCTTCCTTCCTCTTCCACGCTTCCCCAGTGTTCTCCCCTCTATCACTCTCTTCAACATGTCCTCTCATCTCTAAACCTCTCATCTCTAAACCGGACCTAAGCAAGACGTAATCCGAGCTGAGGAATTGGATAGTAAAAATAATGACTTGCTTTATTCAGTAGTAGTAGAAGAACAAATAGCAGCGCACGCGTAGTAAAACTTGGAGGTACTCGGTAGCGGAGAAGTGTGAGGTCATGAGGGTTAATCAAGCAAAGGTGAGCGGGCAGAGGTACCGAGGGTCTCTCCGGGAAAACGCTGGACGCTTCCTTTCCCTTCATCCCAGCTCTATTGTATGCTTTCCTCTCCCTGAGGCAATCCTCTTCACAAGGGAGTCCATCCGAGCTATGCTAAGCGAACCCCTGTACTTGGGTACCCATCCGAATTCACCGTAATCGCTAGACGACCTGTAATGATAATGGGAGGCTACCGGCAACAGAAATAATGATCAACATCCTTTAGCATTCTAAGGGATGTGAACGGGTAGGTTTTTGGACAGCTCCTGCCTTAATTTTCCCTATTCACACCTTCACCATCCCTCATGCCGTCCAAATGTGCGGCGGTACATTTCTTGCGGAGGTCGTCCAACTATCCCCGTGTATATGCTGTGGATGGCGTTAAGATAAAGGCGACAGATGAAGTTAAGTATCTGGGAGTTACGATAACCTCAAACCTATCGTGGGGAACACATATAAGAAATATTTGTGGCAGAGCTCTGAAGAAGCTAGGATTCGTCAAGCGTATTGTGGGAAGATTCTCAGATGAAAAAGTAAAAGAGAGGTGCTATTTCGCACTCGTCCGGCCACACCTTGAATATGCAGCAAGCATATGGGATCCGGTGCAGAAAGAATTAATTCGGGAACTTAATAAAATACAAAGGAAAGCTGCGCGATTCGTCAAAAACTGCTACGGGCGTACAGACAGCGTTACGCAGATGTTAAACGAATTAGGCTGGGAGCCGATAGAGACTCGGAGGCTGCGCGCTAGGCTTATAGTAGATTGCTTGAACAATTGAGAATAGATATCTTTAAGAGCGACACGGAGAACATCATATTAGAACCCCACTATATTTCCAGGTCCGACAGAAACGATAAATTAAGAGAGATATTTTGCCGAACGGATAGGTATGGGAATTCGTTTTTCCCCCGAACAATAAGGGACTTTAATAAATCCAAGGCGTAATTTCATAGAGCGTTTCCTTTTTATATGTAAACGGCTGGTGTCCTAACACCCCCCGCCACACGCCTATTGAGGCGGCTTGCGGGGTAGTGTGTAGATGTAGATGTAGATGAAATGTCCTCCCTTAAACTGTTGACAATAAAAATATCAACATAAAAACTACGCTGAATTTTGAGGATACCGTAAGTAGCCACGGCATTACCTTTACGGAGTCACCCGCAAATGCAAATAAGTGCGAATGAGAAAATCCACAGGGGACAAGGACGCATCGGCAGCTTAAATGGCTGAAGGACTCGGTGCGATATCGAGGGATCCGGGTTCGAGTCCCGGACGAGGCGAATGACTCTTCCTCTGTGGAATTTCGCACTTAGGAGAACTACGGCAGCCAATTGTTTAACAGAACTCACTCGCTGGAAACATGTCGTAGATAAATGTTGTAAGTTTACGACTGCTATATCGGAAACAGCTCCAGGTTGAGCTTGAAGAAAAATACGCACTTTCTGAGCAACAAAAACTCGATCTGGAAGATAGCATTACATTTTTAAATGATGCTCAAAGTCTCGAGCGAATCGTGATCTCAAGACGCGGCTCAATAATAAGCCGGCCGAGATTAGGAGGCCTCCGGGGGTTATTTGGTCACTTTCGTACCGTTCTTTTGTACATTATATAAAGGAATCTACGTCACCGTCGAAATAATTTTCTGAATTCACAATTTTCTATTCGGACATAACTCGGAATCGGAAAATAGATTCGGCTGCTAACCGATACGATTTAAAGACCTGCATGAAAGACAAGGTACATAATCGGTAGAAAGTAACATGATAGCAACTTCGAACAATCCGTTCGACTATGACGAAGATTCCAAATTACAACGCAGAAACAAACGGTATGAAAGTTACATAATAAACACTATAATCGTCTTTCAAACACACACCCGAGGTGACCATGCTCCCCCCGAATCGGATTCGCTGCAGAATAGACTGTGAATCCCTCTTTGCTCGAAGGCGAATACGAACCAATACGAATGCATATTTCATTCCTTCCCTTTTCAATTATAAAACTAATCAGTGTACATAGGGACGAGGTATCTCACGTCTAAAATAAGAGCCGAACATAGTATAATTGACATTGTTCACAAAATTTGACAGAAAATCTACAACTTCCTTCGAATGTTTTCGTTATTCACATAGATCTAAAATCAGTACGTTTTACGAACATCGAATAAACTTTCACAACCTTCCCAGAAATTACATAAATACAGATGGCATAGCAAATTCCATCAGTAGGTGTAAATAAACGCACTTTTACCAGTACTCATGATTAAGACAGCTTAGTACTTTTCTACAATTTTTTTATTGGACGACGCGTTTCGCCGCTTTACGGCATAGTCAGGTCAGGTACACAATATATAATACTGCTGTCTGAATCATGAGTACTGATATAAGTTAACTTCTACGAAGTGAAGCCTGCAACAGTCAAGTGTACCGTTACCAGTTTGGAAAACATTACAAATAGAGAAAACTATCAACTACTCCACTCTTTTTCCTTACAAATGACTTTCGAGTTATCTATTCATCAAGTTGATGGTAAAACAACTTCCAATATACACTCCCCACCTAAGCAACACTTTTGTAATAACATTGTGTTCATCAGCACAGCTTAACTTCTATCTCCCTCATCTGAAAAATATTTTCTCCAGTCACCCACTTTCAAGTTTATTTAAAATTCTACCTTCCACCACTTGCGATTTACGAGGAAAAACGAAAAACGGCCGCAGAACTATTTACAGAAATGGGAAGAAGGCTTGGCAAAAACAAAAATTGCTGGGTACCCAATCGGACGAAAGGGATGAAGAGATTACACATTTGGAAAATCCAAAAGATTGATACGAAGATATTAAGAACGAAAAAAAGTTGGGTAAACAAAGCAGGGATGGATATACGCACCTCACGTTTTCCCTACAATGTGTAACGATTTATTCATGAACGGTACGTACAGAGATCAACATGCGCTCAGTGGAATAACGGAATGAACACATCTATTACACCAACTTCATAATCGGAGACTGACTAAGCAGCATTTCAAACCATTAATCTCGCTCCAGTGGCATTTGCAGCACAGACCGGAGGATGTAAAACTGTGGAGAAACCAGAGGGAATGAAGGTTAATTCAGAGGGTAATGAAAACTTTTCAGCCCGAGTAAGCCATTCATCAAATTAGTCCCTCAACTGGAGACACAAATCGATGCTCATTGGTCGGTTCGGTGATTAGTACATTTACACTAAGGCAGTCTCGCAGATCATTTACGTCGCGGCAGTAATTCAATTGCTGGAAGAGTCGCTTCGATAGCGAATGCACGCGATAATTTTTGACTCCCAAAATTGATACAGGATGCTAATACACAATACTTATACATCAATGGAAAATCAAGGTTTTAACCCTGTATTTCGAGCGATTCCCATGGGTATCATTCACTTTCTTGGATGTCATAGCCCAAGCTGCATTTAAAAAATATCATTCTTAATTTGCCATCGTAGTATATCGTAGCATAGAATGAAATACTTTGTTCCGTAAATGTATGATAATCATATTTTTACAACTAAAGACTAAATGAATAGATAGAAAAAGTAGTGACGTGCACAAAATTCAGTCCAGAAAGCGTTACAAGCTCTCCATTTACCATTAAACCACCAAAACAAATGTAATCGAGTGTCTTGAGCGCTAACCTTTGAAAATAAAGAGATATTCATCATTTATATATTAAAATCACTTACAATTAGTACATTTCGCAAACGAAAACCCATCGACCTTGGTTTCGACAATATTGCCATTATGAATGACTTTAACAATCTCATCAATGGACACCAAGGAAGGCACCTGAGTGAAAAGAATTAAAAGATTTTGATTCGTGGTCTCCATCGTTTTGCATGAATACCACCGTATAGTTTTGATGCAGAAATTATAGAACGCTAGGCGAATTTGCCGGAGATTATTACATTTGCGTCTGCCTGTACAAATTGGTGGAGCTTCGGCTCACATTAGCGTAAGCCGGAGTCAGATCCTCACCCGGAATGAATTTCATTTCCGATTCCTGACGATCTAACCCCAATCTTCCGGATTCAGCCACAATTTGCATTTAATGCGATTGACACGAAATAGGGAATCTACAGGCTCAGGGGTCGAGAAAAAAATACAGAACTTGGCGGGAAAATCAATTTCCTCGGAGAGCACACCTCGGTTTCCCTCAATTTCCTTGATGCGAATTTCCGTTCACCACCAGAACACCGGCAGAAATCCACTTAAATCCCACCCCGAAGTTTCACTGACACTAATCATATCTTACAGAAACTAATGCGGTGAGAGAATAGAAAAAGGGCATGATCTAGAATGACGAATAAAGCAGTTTTTTTGTTATAAAACATACGAATACAAACTGCGAAGAAGAACAGACAAACTATGGATCGATTTGGTGTATTGGCAAGAGTACTGGCTTCCCATCCCAAATTTAAAATACCGGATGATGCGGATATTTTTCAGTGGAATTCCGATCCCTACTGTTTGGAGAGCACTTCACGTTCAGTACTCCACCCGTCGGATGGGACGTTAAATTGTGGACCCCTTGACGACTTTTGTGAACAGTAAGCAAATGCCGACGCCTGGTTTCTCCACCCTTCCCCCTTACCCCAAATAGACTCTGCCTATCTGTTCTTAATGGCGCAAATGACTACAGTGGCCGATCGCCTCCCCATATAACCAGGTAGCCAACAAAGAAACAAAGCAATTGGACAACGTCTGAAGCATTAGCTTCTGAGAAAACAAAAATTAAAGGAGAAACGTTTGGGAAGATAAATGGAGGATGATCAAGGAAAGAATATTCAGGAAAATTATGGAGGAAATTTACTTCAATTTACTTTCTACATTACTTTATATACTATTTTTCTGGCTAAGATTTTCGCGGAGTTGAAAGAAAAAATAAAAGAGAAGGCTAAGTAATCACTACGTAGATAGATAAATGTACGCTCTGCGAACGAAAAATGAGCAAGTCTGTCTGAAAGTGACTACTCACCCCCTGCCACACACTCTTGAGGTGGCTTGCAGGATATTTTGTAGATGTGGAGGTAGCTGCAAAATACATTAATACTAGCGCAGGTAGTTTTTACATTTTCTCGCTTTTTCTTCAGTTTCGATGAGAATTTCATTTTTTCACTCCGAACAAAAAACATTTCAATGGACGGACCTTGTTTAAGTAAACGTGTTACATATCCGTAAACAGCTTCAACTTTCCCACGGAGGACATTGCTTCCCACTACTTTACATCTAAGTACATTCTTTCATTCCTCTTCGGCGTTGCATGCTTTTCGGCTGGTCGCATTCATTATTATTAACACTACAAGCCCTGGCGAAATTCTTCAAATATTTTTCATAACAAGTTTCAGTTAAAAAATTAAATAATACCTAGAAGCGCCGTGACGGGTCAATTAACCCATTCCATATATTTGCCGGTAGGAAATCATACTACCACATATTCTGGTGCTATTAGTGATTATAAGCCTGCGCTCGAATCCTCGGTTTAGTCGAAGAAGTATCTGCCAATGCGGCCATTTTCGATCCAAGAACGGTTTGGTTTTCATATTAATTTGGCTTGAGGACACTCAACGGGGACCGCCGAAGATTTTTACCTGTTCGGACCTCATGACGAACCCCCCGCGAGCGGTAACCCTCATTTCGACGGTCCTCGGACTCGGTCTCGCGGACTCTTTCCAACAGGCGGTGAGTTACCACTCAAGCCACACTCCACCTTAGTTTATAACTTTTTTCAGTCAACAACAAATGAAGAAACAAAGCATATCATCGTCCCGTCATTGATAGGTATTTATCGAGACGAATGTAATCTGTGAAGAATTGGTGGATTCACATGGAAAGTAAGAGTGTAATGAATTGTCTCTATCTCCGAACTGTTTGTTTATCCGAACAGTCTGCCAAACGAATGCCAGAGCGCGGGTGAAGGAACTCATGTGGCGTCGTGTTTTCCCATATCACCACAGGGCTCGTGAAAACGTGTTGGCTTAGAGGGATTATCCCGTTGAGATAATTCGAGTTGTGTTCCCCCGAAATCGCTTCCGAGCAAGCATAGTGATTATAAACGGCGATAAATCGTTCTTTATACTCACAATCCATAAGCCCAATAATTCCAGGATTAAATAAGGATTCATCATGGGAGATCAAGGTCATTCATATTTTTTTTATTCAAAAGCTTTTGCAAAGCCAAGTTCATAACCAATTTTTTGTTTTCAGGAAAAATGAAACATGGCGTTTCTCTCATGCGGCCGCATTCTTTAAAAACAAGGATTTGAACCGACACATCAAAGGTTTCCATGGCGCACGAAGAAGACCGACATGAGCCGCAAAAACAAAAGCGATGACCGTCAATGACTAAAAATACACTCCACTCGTAGCAAATCCAAGGGCGTGAAAAGTGAATCACTCGGAACTGGTCAAGGTGTGCGTCTTTTCTCTCGAATGAGGCTGTCTCTGAAAAATACACAATTAATGCGCTTTCGCCACGGTATATATGAACAACTGTCCTGTGAATTCGTGATAAAATGGACGTGGAACGGACCAATAAATGTAAATTGAGCCAAATTTATAAAAACTATTGACAATATAACTAAATAAAGCTAATATTGAAACTCAAAACGTGCTCTTTCATGTGACAGAAATCCCCAAACACTGACATTGGACTCACAATTTTAAAAATATAATGAAACTAAACAGAAAGTTTAGGTTCCCTCTAAGCGTCACTTGCAACAAGCGACCAAGTGAATAGCACGAACGTACTTGGATGATAAAAGTGAAATAGAGATGCTATTTCGCTCTGGTTAGGTCACATCTGGAGTACGGCGCGAGCATTTGGAACCCTACACAGAAAGATTTAATTCTCGAAGAATATAAAATAAAATACAGCCTCATGCTTTGCTAAGAACTGTCACGAGCAAACTGAGAGGGTAACACAGCTAGAGATAGTGGCTGGACTAGTTTGGAAGCCGCTAGAGACTCGAGAAGCCTCAAGCTAGGCCTAGAATACTTGAAAAATTTAGATCACGCGAGCTACATGACACGGTGTATATTAAATTAATTAACACCGCACAATATCTCTATAAAAGATAGAAGCGACAAAATAAGACAGATTCGCTATCGTATCGAAGTCAACGTACAAGAACTTCTTCCCATGATCCACTAATAACTACCACACTAACAGAGCGAGACACTAAGACCCTCCGTGAATACGCCATTCACTTCCATCCTCTACCATCCCGTTTTCATAACATTTTTCGTTTCCGTTACATGGTAAATGTCCTGAAGGCCGTTTTATACGATGCTTATTTCAATCCTGAAAATCGATCTCAACCCAGCATGTTTAAAACCGTGCCATGTAAAAGGCATGATCGCATCCGATTACGGAATCGAATTCGATTATCAGTATTGAAAAGAGAAATAAGTACGATACTTATTTTTCATCCAACTCTTGGATCCAACGACCAATCACAGGCAAGCAGGTGAGTCGAGCACTTCGAGAGAATACCGGTGGCGGCGCTGGAATCTTCCAAAATAACAAGGCCAAAATAATCCCCCGAAAAACTAACAAATATAACTGTTTCATGGTGGATATGGTGGAAGTTCTCGATATTCATAATCAATAAAAACACTTGGTAATCTTCCACAGATTTATTTCTCTGGCACGACGCGTTTCACCACACTGTGGCATAATAATGTGCCACACATGATTATGCCACAGCGTGGTGAAACGCGTCGTGCCAAAGAAATAAATCTGTGGAAGATTAGCAAGTGTTTTTATTCATTATGAACCCCCGAAGAACTGTTCAGAATTGTTGAAAACTTTACAATCATTCCGCGATTCCATGATTTTGCTTGAATACGCCGAAACAATATGGCGCAGTTTATTTACATAGAGGGTAGTTAAGCGAATGCACTGACAACGCCAATGCGTACTGAAATCATCATCGTGTAAACACAGGCTCCGAGGTATCGAATTCATGTATGTTCCAAGTCTTGTTCCAAGATTTCGGCACTGATTTCAGTATTGACCTTAAGAATCGCGTAAAATGGCCTTTACACAGTCTTCTGCACGCACATGTGGCGGTTCGCACTGTAGGTGTGCAATGTGTCTTTCGGGAGCGAGAGAATTCTGGTGTAATAGCCTATTTTCTTTCTATACCTTCCCCTACATCTTACTCTCTATCGCGACCTTCAGCCCCCTAGCCCCTCATTACCTGTGCCATCCAATAACTCTGCCTGCTCATAATCTTTCAAAATAGTTTTTAATTAATGCGGATGCGACCCCTTGCCGTAGAGTTCTAAATACTAAATTTAGAGTACTTCATTCATGTGCACACACAAATCGACACTTCCAACTCAATGGGCGCAAGCTTGGCTCATTCGCATAACCTTTTTTTTAACCACCCACACGTCCTTAAGGTTACGCCTGGGCGCGGTTCGGGTCGGACGAAGAGGACAAACAATGGAAACAGCCGAAGAGCGGAACGCGCCAGCCAACGCGACGGTGGCGGCGCCAACCACGGACGGGTCGTTTTTAATTGGCCGTGACCTTCCCATTATAATCGGCGCCGGGGGGACAGGCGGAGGAGGGCAGCACCGTCGTCGGGGAGATGTGTGGGATGTCCACACGCCGCCTACTCTCGATAATTAACGAATCGCTCATCCATATCGTACAGCCATTTTGGTCGCAGTTAATCCACCCGGATTGATTAATAAACCTCGCGCCCGACCGCGGCGCTGCACCCACGATGGGATGCTCGTGACTGACGCCCCGCGTCATTTCATTTTTTTTTCTGGCGCACTTCAGAGCGGCTTCGTTGATGGTTGTTGAATGGTTTCATTAGCGCGAAGAGTCTGATAAACCGACCGATATGGAGTTTGACAAAGAGGCTGATGAGGAGGGGTAAATATGGATTCCCTTCTTTCCCCATTTCATTGCTGATCAAGCAAAGACAGCTTACGAGCATGGATATGTATTGTTACCTAGTACTGTTACCTAGTAACTGTAGTACCTAGTGTACTGTTACCTAGTACATACTAACAGCACGCCTTGCATGTTTTCGACATGGGTCTTGAGTCTCTGTCCATCTGTGTAGTTGTAGAATGTATGTATATTGACGGTCACTCTCCATTGTGATGACATCTGTAGTGTAGTAGTACATGCTTGTGAGGCTTCGCCTCGTGACAAGCATTAGCGATTTATGCTAATGCATAATTAGTCGTAGTTACACTAACTCTAGGGTATAGTGTAATGCATGTTGGTGATTACTCACCCCCTACCACACACCCCTGAGGTGGCTTGCAGGGTTTTTGTAGATGTAGATACGCATGGAGCACGGTGGGAAGTGCGAGTCTGGTATGAACTTGGATTTCAATATCTCATTGCGACATGGTTGGTTATCATGCAGTGACGTAGCCAGGATATCGTTTCGGGGGTGGGGATTTTAAGTATAAGCGAAGGGGGGGTGGGGGGAATGGAAAATTTTGAAAATTAGGAGCAAATGTGGGTGTTCAGGCAATTGAGAGTGCAAAAGCGACAGCGGAGTAACACCCGAAAGATTTAAACTCCGCAAACTTCCAAAATAGTACATAACCTACGTTTAAAAATTTTTTTTTAAAGAATAGCATATTTAGTAACGTATTAAAAAGTTGTTAAAGATGAAGAATAAATTAATTCAACATTCTTTGTAAACAAAACAAACATGACTTTCTCCTTCACCGCCACTTATATAAAAATAAATTCAAAATTTCCGGTGGCGGACCCGGATCCTGAGTACGCCACTAGTATCATAGTGTTAGAGGTTGTATGAAAGGTATGGGATGAAGATAAATCACAAGGAGACAAATGGCAACGAGTTTTCCCATATCTAAAGTGGCGGACCTGATTATGAAGATGGGAGGGCGTAAAATAAAGTAAGGTAGGAGTATTTTTGATAGGTTAAGTTGTAGGGATATTAGACGTAGTATTGCGCCAGCCAAGGAAGCATATTAGGGGAGAAGGGAACTGATAAGGGGGCACTGAGGAGAGAGGTAAAGAAAAGATTGATGAAAACTCTGATACGGAACGTGACGCTGTATGGATCGGAAACACGGTCACTGCGGAAAGAGAAGGTGTGTTAGACTGTAGGCATTAGATATGTTGGTTTGGAGAATAAGGAAGAGGGTGTGCTGGGTAGCGAGGAAGAAGGACGTACAAGTGTAACGTATCGAGGGGGAGGAAAGGACATTAGTGGCAGAGATTCGGACAAGGCAGAAAAATAAATGAAGGATATCTTGTGAGGTGAGGAATTAATCCTGACATTTTTTATCAACGCAGAAGCATTATATCCTAAAATAAGGTGACCACTGAGTAACTCCAAACAGACGCATCGTCCAGATACCAGCGTGTCAAACGACAAATATACAGAATACAGCGCACCCATTCGATGCCGCAATGCTATTCCAACCAAAATTGGCAATTCAGGTAATTCCTTTCTCTGCGATCCATCTTCGACCCCTCACTGCCGACAAGAGTCAGCAGCTGACGCCAGCGCAACTTTTTTGCTCCTTCCGGCCGCGGCGGCGCAAAACCCGCTTCAATAGCGACTGTCGCCGCGTAACGCTTTCTAGTTGGCTCCCCTGGCTATGCAAGCGGATGTGCGAGGCTCAAGGAATACAAGGTCTGCCCTTGGAAGCACACCAACCGAAAATACGAGAGGCCGAGGGGCGGCAAGGCTCATTACACGGAGGGGTACGTTCAAGCAACCTTCACCTTAACTGTGCAAGTCTGAAATGCATGCCTACGGAGTACTCCAACAATTTTAGCGAGAGAAACTAACAGGAAAATTATTTTCCAAGGTATAACCGTAGGTACTTGACTGCGATGGAATTCACCGTTGACGATCGACCAGATGGTCACTTAGCGATTACGTCATTCGTTAGCATTGATTACGTCTTACAATTTCCACATCTAATTGTATTTTTTTTTCGAATTATATGTTTTACACCTGTTATAGAATTTGTGCCATAATTTTTCGCCAAAATATTTAGTCCTGCACCTAAATCTCATCAACATTAGCTAATTCCATAGATTAGACCGCCGAAGGGGCAGCAGAGGACTCAAATTGGGATCAATTTTTTTATCCTTTATGTCTTTTTTACTCACACTAAACATGGCTTTAAGGCAGCCTAGTTTCATTGCATATGTGCTAGATCGTACTTAACTGTCGAGTTGTTTGAGACCGGTTACAGCGTCAACTTAAATCGCCTGCAAGTAGGTACTCATATCGGTCTTTCTTTGGAAGGGCCAAATTAGAGGTAATACATCGCCATGCCTTTCAAGTGCCAGTCAGTGGAAAATAAGATGCCATGCCATATGTTCCATTATGGGATGATAAACTTTTTCCTGACAACAGTAACTTTAAACCACTAAAACGACATTGACACTACTAACACCATAGCCCAGATCATTAAATGAGATTTCTTTAATGATTTGCAATCTAAAAAATTAGCTTATTCCCACACAATACATGAAAGGAAACACATACGGGCCCAACTGCAGAGCAAAGATATGTAATAAACATATTGAATATCCATTTAAAACTATTTCAATCATAAGGACAATAAAGACGAAACAGCTTTCAAGTCATAAACATTCTGGATTGCACAGGGATATGAGTAGATAAGAATAAACAGGAATGTAGCTTTCTTTCACTAAATGCAGCAAGATACAACGAGCATTTACTTTTCGTAACGAAGAAATAAACGGGAATTACAATGTATTTCGAACGATACACACCTGTGAGCCTATTCCAAATAATACAGCATTCAATATCAAATATATTTAGAGAATACAGGAAGACACACAAGCGTAGTTAATGTATAATTTTAACACGAACGTTACATTTTGCATTCCGCAAGCTGAAAGTGAAGAATAGTATGCGATTTCAATGCAAGCCACACCTTTCATTCTCATTTTCTGAGGGAAATGAGAAATGAATTTAAGGGAAAATCAAGCTTTTTTTTGCACACGGTCCGAAAGTTCACCTAAACGCCGAAGGTTATCCTGTTTTCTCCTTCCGATATGGCCACGGCCGATTAATTGTGAATCGACAAAAGGTCTACAAGCCTCCTATTCCTCAACCTGCTCGCTCATATTGATTATTATTAGAAGTGATATTTCGCATAGGGTAAGTTTGGGTGGAAAGAGTTACATCAACTAGGAAGTCTTTTACAGCGGCAGACCCTTGCCTCCTTATGCGATTTTAGCCTTCAGCCCGGCATGCATTCTACCCCTCTTCACGCCGAAGCCTCTGCTCTTACTTTCCTTTACCGCTTACCAGACATTCTTCCCTCTACAGCGGCCTTCAGCATCCCCTTCACCCCTCATTTCTCGTTCCCACCACCTACTCTGCCTTCTCCTTATCTCCTCCAGCAGTTCCCTCACCCACCATACCAAGCACTTCTTCGTTTGTCTTCCTTTCCGTCCATATCACATTCTCTTTTATCCTCCACACCCACTTCTCAAACACCTGCAGCCTATTCTCACTCTCTTTCCTCAGAGTATACGTCTCTTACGCACGTACATGCTTTTACTTCATAGTACACTCTTCACCAGTCCTTTCTCCATATTCTTACACACCGTCCCCGTCACTAATTATCTCCTATTTGTTAACACCTCTTTCGCTAACGCTATTCTCCATTTACTGTTCTTGTTAATCTTCCCAATTTTCTTCAACGCACAACCCAAGTAATGAAAGCGTTACATCAACTCCGGTTTGTTCCCTCTCACTCTTATGATCCATTTCGCTTTCTTTGTCCTTCAAAATCTCATCAATTTCATTTTATTACGATTGATCTTCATTCCATATTGTTTGCATTGATTTTCGAATTGAATTACCAACGATTAAACGGCTTAATTTATGACTATTTTCTAAGGTTTATACAGCCTTCCTGGCGAATTAGCGTCCAGGTATAGGTATATCGCGTGTAAGTGAGAGAGGGGGGAACTACGGGGAAGGGAAGATGCAAGAATATTGTGGAAGATGACAGACCCCAGTAGTGAAAAGTCCAAAGAAATAAATCTCATTTAGCGGTAAAATGCAATTCATTCATTAATATGGAACAGTTCTACGTACCAGCCACAAGACATTACCAGTATTTATGGTATCCATGGTCCCCTCAATATGGCTGAGCTCCTTATTTAATGCGTGAGTGGGTATAACGGGTACAATATTCTCATTCGCTATGACTCTCGCTATGGTCGCACCTACTCTTTAATATAAGACCTCTCTCCACCGAACCATACCGAGCGTGCTTTCATTCGTCGGTTGGAAAATGGCAGCGCGCCTCAAAGCCCGAAAGCTTCACCATATCCATAATTCCCAGAGGGCCTTGGAAAGAGAACCGGTCTCAATTTTTCAAAATCTATCCGCGGGAGACGTGTAGCGGGTGCAAGAGGACGTGGGAGAGCTAACGGAGATCCTCCAGCACGTATCCTTGGTGCTCGCGAAAGTCAATGCCTCAATGCATTGCATCAATTTCGCGACTCAATTGAAAAGAGACTAGCAGACCTGCTGCCTGCTTTGCAGGCAGTCTCTGTCTGGTGTGCTCTTGAAGTGAATTTGGTGTTTTTCCTTTTTTTATTGTACTACTCAAGTGGAACCAGTGGAAAATGTGGCTTAAAGAGTGTATATGTTTTCCAACAATGAAAAAAACATTCAGACTAATTTTTCTTTCCCAAAAAGCAATTGCATTGTTTTAAACCTTCCCATCCCATGCAAACTTAAGAGAGAAATAAGGTGGCGCGAACTTGAGGCGCGATCGCCGTCGGGGCCCGGTATGCGTTGCAATGCCTCATTTTATTTTTAAGTAGGAACACATTTACAAAGCAGAAACATTTACATGTTCAACATTAATGAAAGAAAATGATATTATGTCTAATAAAAAAGAGTTGAAAATTTTATTCAAGTGCTTTCGGATATACAATATGTTTGGTCCTACCGCCCTCCGCAAAAACCAATTACTTTTTCGGCTGTCCCACTCATGAGCATGCAACATATAATTGACCGTGTGAAAAGCATGGATTTTCCAGATTTAATCCACACACTTGAAGCGATTTACCTTGTGCATTGTTGATTGTCATGGACAATGCAAGGCGAACGGGAAACTGTAGTCGTTTGAAATCAAATGACATGTCGGTGGGAATGATGGGAATACGTGGAATAATCACACTTCTACTTTTGAATTGCCATTCAGAATTGTCGCTTCGGTGACGTTTGGTATCAGTGGTCTGACAATGGGCCTGGTTCCATTGCACATTCGTGGTGCATTAATGTTGCGCAAAAGAATTGTAGGTGCGCCGAGTTTGAGTGACAATTTGTGCGGTGGTAAACCAGAAAGATCCAACGAATTAAAAAACTCAATTGGACAGTTAAAAATCTCGTCCGCATTCATGACGCTATCAATCGATTTACAGGTGATAGACTCGCCCGAAATTCGATCGTGGATGTCGAAGTTGATTGCATTGACGTCGGTGTTTTTTGAAGTTTGTTTGAAGCGTATAAGAAAATTGAACGAAAGAATTAAATACTACATTCTTTTATGCGTTCTATGATGCAAATCTCCATCCAATATCTTGAGTGCAAGTAATTTAAAAAAGCAAATGAAGAAACACCTGCACCGAATTCAATGATTTTCTTATGGGTGTCAATGTTAACAATATTGGGGTAAAAACAACCCCAAAATTTGCCACCTAACAAACCAAATTTACTACCAAATCATACAGACAGAGAATCCACATAGAATACACCAAACCTCATTTCTCTAGCTCAAAACTTGAGAGAGATATAAACAAAAAGGATACAGAATGACTGTCACGCTACAAAATTAATATATATAGACTAGCAGACCTGCTGCCTGATTTGCAGGCAGTCTCTGTCAGAGAAAGATAGACTCGCTATGAAAATGTGAACCAGGAAGTCCCGAAAAACTTTGCAAAAACTTTTAATGGTTGGCCATCGCGGGCAGGCATGGTTTCGTCATAGCTGGAGTTTCTAGAAAAACAGTAAGGCATTTTTTGCACATTGCATTGTTTTACGTGCCCCACTGGAAATTTTACTTCCCCAAAACAGCAAGCACGGGAGCAAAATTTGACATACTCTATCAAATACTGGTAATGAATTATATCCGAGGTCAGTTTCTCGCACATTTATATAGCATTCTTAATGGTTTAAGTAATACTTCTAAACTTTCTACGTGAAGTTTATACCAATATTGAGACAGCGGCCCACGCAAATGTATTGAAAAGTTTACGACCTTTGGTATTTATCCAGACGCTTTAATGCATGGAAAACTGTTACGGTTCATTTCACTTACACTAGCTAATCGTAAATCTTGTGCAATAAAACGAAATCAAGGGAATGACAACATCATAACACTTAATTGATTATATTAACATTTGAATTTACAGAAATTTGACACGAACTTTATTATTTTGGAGTGGCATACATTTAAACATTCACCCGGATAATTTCTAAATATCTTCACTAATTACCGAATTTCGACTTCATTCGCGTAAAAGTAGCTATATATCAAGGGAAATAAAATAAACCAGAGCGAAAGAATTTCATAGAAGGTAAATCGCTAACTAATTAACACATCACTCTTGTCTACTAATTTCGTTAATTGAAATAAAATACTACGAACATACTTTACTGCTGTTTCTGCGTAAGTGTAAAAAGGTTGGTGGTTTACATACGAACTACACACTTCAGGAATTACAGCAATCACTCCAGTGAAAAAATTCCACTAAACTATAGTATTATGCCAGAGTCACTTCATCACATATGCTTCAGTTTTGTGAAAAATTGTTCCAAATCTTCTTAAACATGTGGCTATGAACCTTCACCAAAATTAAAAAATAACCCACTTTCATTTGACAGAAATGAAAATAAAGTAATACAGATATGGTGAAGAGCTTAATCTGGAGTTAGGCGTTGTATGGGGCAGAAACGTGGACCTTCAGAAAATAAGACAAAAATAGGCTGAAGGCTTTCGAGATGTGGGTGTGGAGAAGGATGGAGAATGTGCGTTGGACGGAAAGGAAGACAAATGAGGAAGTGCTTGACATGGTGGGCGAGGAGAGGAATCTTATGGATGAGATAAGGGGAAGACAGGGTAGGTGGCTGGAAGGGGTAATGAGGGGCGATGGCTTGCTGAAGGCCGTGATAGAGGGTAGGATGTTGGGTAAGCGGGGAAGGGGAAGGAAGAGAATCGGTTTTATGGACGAGATGAAGAAAGGTAGGACTTATACTGAGATTAAGAAAGAAATATTAGAGGTAGAAAGGGCATGGCACGTGTAAGAGTTCGTTGGATATTCTCTGACTTTCATCATAACCTACCTCTAACCGGTAGATTACTCTAATTAATTAATGAAACGCAATGTTTATGCGAATTAAAGTACATAAAGCACAAGTATTAGTTATTATTATCACCAGCACTTCATATTACATGAAAAAGTGCCCCGCATGATTCGGCTTGCCGCATAAGTTAGCATCCCTTACTAAACAATTTAAGCATCTTAATTCAAGCATTCCACAAGCATGTTTACCAACTCTTCTAATTAATATTCTAGTCCTATGTTTTTATCAGGACAGCTTTTTGGTCATCTCTTAGCAGCCAGGGGAGCTTGTGGAGTTTGACCTTGAATTAGGACTAAATGTATTCCTGGTGTGGACCTGCACCGTGCAACACACCCTGGAGTTGGCTTGCGGGGC
The DNA here is from genome assembly GCA_963573305.1 of Pyrrhosoma nymphula. Classification (NCBI taxonomy): domain Eukaryota; kingdom Metazoa; phylum Arthropoda; class Insecta; order Odonata; family Coenagrionidae; genus Pyrrhosoma; species Pyrrhosoma nymphula. Next base: position 139,210,194 of record OY754333.1, on the reverse strand, counting down.
AAGTAAATTACTCCAATGCTAACTCGGATGACCACTGACCACTTGGGTAGCGCAAGCCCATTGATGTGACCCACTGGAAGAGTTGAAGAGAGGGGGGCTATGGGAAGAGGACAGGAGGTCTCACGGCCAGGAAGGGAGAAGATTTCAAAAATGCTTCAACATCGCTACTCAAAGAGTACTCACGCGACGTGAGAACCATCTCAAATGTTACGTAATTTGGAGGAGAGCTTCCCCACGCGGTAGTCCGGGCACTGCTACTCTACTCCACCGGCACACGGGGGAGGAAGCATGCGCCGCGGCGCATGCTGGCCGTGACTTGACCCAATTAACTAAAAATAACACGAACCCTCGGGGCGATGGAACGAAAACACAAGAGCGACGGAGTCACCCACATCCACACGGGGGCACGACGGCAGGGCGACCAAATCGAGGTTGACCCAATGCCTATTCGCGAATCGCTACGCTACTCCCAACTCTCAATCGTTGCCACGAGTTAGAGACCGCAAGAATCAACGGGAGGAAAACAAACCACTATAAGGAAGGAGACGGTTGTTGACTTGACCTTGTGGAATTGATCCATTACGGAAGAATTATAATAAGTTTGTTAACTCCACTAATTATTTATTACCACGACCCACTAGGTGTCACCTTCAGGTGAATATGACACCAAGCGTTGAAACCCGGGTCGTGGTAATAACAAAGTTATTATAATTCTTCCACACTGTAAGGAAATAATTCTTCATACTCTAGGGCAATATGTTCAATTGGTTATGGAAAAATCCAAAGTATGATGAATGTTTAATTTGATTTAAAGGTGACCGATTGCAGTAAATTATAAAGCGGGCTATATATCCTAACTGTAGGGACGTTTTATTTATACCTTCGACGAACGAACCGAAAGACGATTTCTATTTGGAGCTTTCACAACTCCGTTGTAGAATGTGGCTTCAGTAAAATGAGAGTTAATATAATACATTGAGATTTTTTACGTTATTCTTCAGTCTCTACTTTTAAAAGCCTTTAGGAGACGCACGGTGTTGCTAAAAAATACGGATATCCATGCATGCATCACAAAATGAATAAAGAAGCAGAAAATGACCGTAGCAATTTGAACATTAATGTTTTTAAGGTAGAGTTAAAAGAATCAAATGACTATTTTCAGGATCGCAAATAAACTTGTACTCAATCTCAAAACAAAGTCTCACCCTCACAAACTCTCAAAACTCACAAAAACTCTCACAAACAAAGAAGTATTGGAAAAAAATAATAAAATAATTTTACAAGCTTTGGTGAAGGTAAGTAACGCAGACACCATTCACATACTCGTAGAGCGGATAAAAAAGAGATATAAAAGATGAGTAAGACAAGAACGTCATGAGAAGAAAACACATTCATGCATGAATCAAATGAACGAACTTTGAAAATCGTATAAGGGGAATGTATTGCTTTTAGACTGACGCTTTTAGCTTTCCAGATTTTCGATGAATCTTGGCACAATACGAAAGTACGAGCTCCATTTTATATTAGATGCCAAGCTCTTTTCAAGAAATAGAATAAAACAAATAGGTACTGAAAATAAACCAGTAAATTACATAAAACTAAATAACACCGCAACTATTTCAGGGTAAATCACAAAACTACCCCTTAAAAATTACTTATTCTTGCCGATGAAATTATTTTTACTCGTGTGAGAAGTTTCATAGTAAAATATAAAGTCGGTTAATTTCAGAATGAAACACATTTCCTTTCATATGGTTAGATTCTCTTCATCTCTTTCTCGTATTATGGAAATTATTAGAATTACCGGGTGGTGGAGCGTCTAATTTAGCAACATTAAGGGAAAAAGGCGAAGAAGAACGACGAGAGGCTGAAAGGTTCTGTTTTTCATTTTAATCCAGAAAATAGAGCAACTATTAAGATTAGACCAATGGAAAAAATTGTATTTGGCATAGAAAAAAAGGATAGAAGAGAGAAAATGGTGAGGTACCTTGTTTTGAATGTGAACTTCATCTTATGTTCAATAAACATTTTAACTCGAGAGTATATAACTTCTGAGCCAGCGAAATCTGAGCAGAATCAAGAACAGAATTCGGAGAACTCACAGAATCGAACAACAGCTTCGAAGGCTAAGGGAAGTATTTCGCAGAAATTCACTCTTACCTGAAAAGAAAAGAAAAAATCGTTAATAACCTTACAACATTCACACATCGTAACTAGCCTTCATTATTTTAAAATTACATTCAATACAGAAAAATCAAAAAGCACGCGCATTTTGTAGTAGTAATTTTGTTTAACGTGCTTCGACGGCTAAGGTCATTTAGCACATACTGTCAGCCACGTGCAGACAGGGGCAACAGCACTCGGACGAATCGGAGGATCACCCTTCCAAACTCGAGCCGAGCCCAACGATGCTTAACTTCGGTGAATGATCGGGAACCGGTGTTTCCATCGTGGCAGGCCGTTGCCCACGCGCATTTTGTTTTGAGAGAGAGATTAAAAATATTTAAGCGACCGATTATGCAAAAAAAAGCCACATAGGTCAACCCTTAATGTGTTTCCTTGTCCATAATCACCAATGAATAAAATGATCCCAATATCATGTTAGTAATACTTTAATTCGATACGCATGCTTTATGCTTGCTTACTTAAATAATAAAAATGCCTCAGAAAAACCATCAGGCTTTCAGAAACACCGTATATTGATAATATAAAAAATTTTAGCCAAAAATCTACGTTGCCTTTTTCGCATCTCTTTCACAGCAGAAGAAAAATGGAGGTCTCTCTAATCCGTTTTGAGCAGATATTTTCAGACCAAAATAAGAGGAAAATATGCTAAAACATTCATTGAAATTCTTTGCAAAAGCACTTGGATATGCTACTGGAATAACAATTTCATGCTCTATTTCTGGACGCAATATTCAGATCTTGAATTGAGAACTGTAAGATCGTCAAATCTTCCGCTAGAGACTTCATGAAATATTCTCATCCTTCCAGTTTCCGTGTTCAAAATATGCGAATCAATTCCATATATTGAATTATTATTGCCACGTTATATAAGTTTTAAATTCCAACGAGAAAACTTGGGAAATTCATCGCTAATTTGCTAGGTAATCAAGCGAGTATTTCGAATGAGACACACCTGCGAGTCTATTCCGAACAATACAGCATTCAATATAAAGTATATTTTAGATATTACAGGAAGACACACAAGCGTAGGTCATGTATAATTTTAACTAACATAAGAACGTGATATTTTGCAATCCGCAAGCTGAAAGTAGTTTCCCATCCTCCATTTTATGAAGCATATATATCCTCCATATTGGCATAACATTCCCATGTTTGAACATTACCTCTAAAATCCAAAACGTTACCAGTAAGGGAGAAAATCGCATCACAACCTGTCAAAGGATGCAGCCAGGTCGGTTTTCCTCCGACAATAAAAAAACAGAAAATTCATTCAGTTCAAAGGCTTAGAAGATGAGGAAACATCACCCAATTCAACACGCAGAAGGCAAACAGTTCTTTATATCTTCAAATTAACTAGAAAGCGTACTAGGCAAAGAGAAATACAATGTGATCGTGAGCCACGCATATTTGATTGCTCAAAAACCACGCCAATGGTCAGAACTAAATTTTATCAGGGGAAATAGTGCATTCCTCGTTGAAATTATCGTTAGAATCCATATCCAGTTTTATCCATGTAAGAATACAACACTCATGTAAACGACAAATATTTCGAACGGAAAATTTCATAACGTGAATGAAAAGGAAAACTTTGTTATATTCCACCAATTTATTTTCAGGTACATACAACTAGTTTCGACGCAGCGGCGTCATTTTCAGGTACCTGAAGATGACGCCGCTGCGTCGAAACTAGTTGTACCTGAAAATAAATTGGTGGAATATACTTAACAAAGTTTTCCTTTTCATTCACGTTAAAATGAACTTCCACAAGGTTGAGCCTGAGACGATGGAGATAAGGAAAATTTCATATAAATATTTCCCCGAGGTATTCCGGATGTAATTTCAAAATGGGAATTGGAGATTCACCCGTTTCACTGACAGAAGGAAATTAGCATATGTGCAGACTGATTACAGAAAGATTCCAAAATCATTAAATCCAAAAAAGTACCTTGATGAGCTAGAGTCATTCTCGTGAGAAATAAAACGTGGTTTTTATGCATAACTCCTCGAAACCGTATCGACGCAAGGGGTAAAAATCGGATATTAATAAGTAGAAAATTTCTCAAGATAAGTAAGAAGTACTTCCACGTTCAGGGAAATTGTTGGTTGATTGGGCTTCCCACTACTAAAAAAGAACACGTAACAAGGACACAACGGCGCTACGACATCAGGTCTTGGGAGAAAACTTTAAAGAACTAATGCACTTTTTCCCACCCGGTAGATGGAGAGTTCGATCACCCAGAATCCTCGAGGGAGCTGGGGCAAGAATCCCTCGAAGAATTCCCCGCTGGCGAATTCCAATAGCGTAACAACAACCCGCCTCTCGAGTACTTTCAAAGCCTGGGTCCTTTCTAAGTTCGGAAAAGAGACAAGGTAGGGGAAGGGAGGGACCAAGAACACTGTATACAGTATTCTTGGGAGAGACTTAAGGCGATGGAGTGTTTCTACGGAAAAAGAGGAAGGGAAAAATAAACAAAGGGTGTTAGGATGAGATTGAAAGCCACCCGTGGTTAACAAGCGGTCGCTTGTCCCCACCTCGTCCCAATCCCCGCTCCACGAAAATAAAAGTCGGTCTCACGAAAGCCGATCCAGGGTGCGTGCAGCCAGACATCCACTCCCACTTCGGATTCTTCTTCCTCGCGTCACTATTCATAAATCAGTCACGCACACGAGGCAAGGAGGGAGCAGCTGGCCAGACCTCTTCTTTAAAAGACAGAGACGGCCGATCGGACGGATAACGCCCGTGCCACCTGCTCCGCCATGGGGGGGGGGGGGGGTATTTGAAATGGGGGGTATTTGAAATATCCATGGGGGGTATTTAAAATCCACATCAGAGGACGGGCGACATTTTTGTGACGGCTCACTTCGGCTTCAATCTGGCCGCGAAGTGTAAAACGGTGGCGGGGCATCAGGAGCGTTAGACGAGAGGCGTGTTGCGAATGAGGTGCTTTTGCCGAAGGACCTGCTTTCTCGGTGATGCACACAGAGTAAAGACACTTTTGTAAAATTACCATAAAAATCTTAAACCTTCACCGGCTAGCTCTCAATTCGCCCCCTTGTCATCTGGGAGTATAATTACATTACCCTGATAAATACTCTACCATATACCGATGATATGTTTTGCATGAATAATTTCTTTCAAAACAAAAAATATGAAAGACTAATACCTCCACAAGACAATTTTCAGGAGTCAACGAATGCATGACATCCATCACAGCTTAAGGCGTATAGTTAAATGGAAATTTTGACGCTTCGTTGCATTAATTACATCTAGTAGTACGATGATAATGCATAATGATGTATCGGATTTAACTTCCCATTGGCAGCCTTCTGATTTGAAAACATCGAAAAATTCTCTTATCTTTCAGAATACGACACAGGGCTTTAAATTACCGCATATATAGACGATTCAGCATCAAACTAATGGTAATCCAAGGTTTTTCAGTGAAAATTACATCCATTAACTCCAAAAAGTCACAGAAAGTCTACTTTGCAAGTTATGATTAATGCCTGATTTTTAGCTAGATTGGTTATATAATTATATGACGCTTCATTGATAGCATGACTACACATTTGGAACATGAAGTAAAACTGGAAATATTCAGGTGATTTGACGAATCTCATTATTCTTCGCTCATCTTGATAAGCAGCCTGCAGTACTATTACTGAAAAATAAAACATTTCCTATGCAAATACTGGAAATATTTACTAATAGCTCAAAAATTTAAAGGAGTAGGTGCCTTCGTATTTTTTTCATCTGAAAATACGTATTTCTCCGCACATGATTTATTACTTTACACTACGCTAATTTATAACTTTAAAATATTAACAACCTCTATGATATTCAACAAAAAATCCGGGAAAACAGAGTCTCAATTGTTTGCACGAGCGGCGAACATAGCCGGGCCAGAATTGAGTCAGGAACAATACCTGAAGGATTCAGAATTGGACCGCACAATATATTGAAGGCTGCATTCTTTCGGGAGTTCCACCGTGTCGTTGTTTTTACGACAACAGTTTCGCCTACGTTCAGCAACGACGACGATAAACAACGACGCGTTGAAACACCCGAAGTAATGCAGCCTTCAACTTCAGCGCACCGCAGAAGCCTTCACACCAACTTCGCATAGTATATTTGTGGGCAGCGAATAGCACATAAGGGTTAGGAAAGCATACAGTGGGATTGTCTGGGGGATTGGAAATGGAGAAACTGAAAATAGCAAGCCCACCCACTCGAGAGGAAAATATCTTTCCTGCGCGGAACACTGTCTATATTCGCCGTGTGACATATAGCGTCTGGGAGTCCTCTCCGGCATAGGTAGAAGGGTATCGAGGTAACCCCAGTGGGACAGGCGGAGGGAAATTGATGACCGCAGGGGAACTGTGGGAAGAGGACTTGGGAAACCTCTCTCAAATATGCGCCGCACAGTGGGGCAAAATCCAAAAATGCTGGCAAAAATTCGAAGAAATAAGTTCGCGCAAACAAACCAAAAACAGTTGATTTATATTATTACGCGTGTGTACTTGACGATAGGGTACCATACAGAGCATGGAATACGCCATGATATTTCTTACAGCTGGTCAAAGAAGAGCATGTCAGTGTGATTTTGGAGACTTGACATTTTTGCGTGGAAAATAGCTAAATATATAGCTTTATTAAAGAGTCGTTGTTGGTTTGTTGGTTACAGAATGTTGGTTTTAAAGTATTTTGATCCACAAATTGATCCTTATTGCATGAATGGAGATAAAGTTTGTTTTGTTTTACTTGTTTTTGAATAATTTTATAACCTTTCAAAAATTGTGCTGTTTTTTCATTAAATTTTATGTTTAACGGTAATTATCGTTCTTATCGATATCAAGCTACACAGAGTTATTTACACGGTGTGATAGAGAAAAGCATATAGAACAATATTCAGAAGGAAATTCTTGCGATAACTTACGATTCTAATTTTAACAACAATTTTTATTTAAAACCACCCCGGCCACTCGGGCCACAGTGGTGGCCACTCGGGCCACAGTGGTGGCCACTCGTGCCACAGTAGCGGCCACAAATGGAGTCTAAGCACGAGCATGAAGACGACGGAATGCCAGTTCAATGACATCGGTAATTTGAATAGATACATTATGAATAATGTTAATCTTGATTTTGGCACATTCTACTTAAATGGCTAAATTCAACGTAAATCTTGTAGCAAATTGCAATTTCTCGCTACGTTGGCGACTAGCAATTCTACGATGAGGTCGTTGGGACGTTTCTGAGCAGAGCTTTGGGCTAAAATATCTTTGAAAGGATTTTCCATGAATTTCGGATTTCCCTCAGGAATCGTAAGCAGGCTGTGGTCGATGGGTTTAGGGGAACGCTCGTGGTCGTGCACGTGCAGCGACAGGCGCCCGCGCCAGCTGGTTGAGGATTTGCGTCCCTCCGTGGTTGCTGGTCCCACAATGCTGGTTTTACAACCTTGACAGTAGTTTCTCTTTTCTACTTCCCCTAATCCATTGGTTGCTATCTCAAGTTATGCATTTAACACCTTTTTTCCTCTTTTTGCCGACCCTTGCCGCCACTTGTTCCACCAAACGGAATCCTTAGTTAGTTTCCTTTGGGGTTTTCCGGTTGTTTTCGCGTGCCACATGCATCAGTTGTCCTAGAGAGAGTGTCGAGTAAACATCCAATGTAAGTGACTATGCCGTGCATCACTGGGTCGATCTTTTCAACGTTAGAAGCGTTTCAAAGAAGGATATAGATACCTACCTGTACCTGGGAACCAAAGTCTCCTTGCACTTGTTTCCGTATTGTCGTGCCTTCACTTGTACTTTGCATCCATCGAGGAAGATTTTGCTTTTCAATCATACGAGAAGCAGTTTGAAGCACTTATGGTAGGCAAAATTTTAATTTTTAAAATGGATTCCGAGAAGTTATTTCAGAAGAAAATGGGCCAGATAATAGATGTACCAAAACCAGGATATGGCACCACAAACGATCGTAAGATATAGCTAAATATTATAGACGTTTTAACTTGATGCAAGTTCATTTTCATGGAGAAACATATTTTCAATTCCTCCCATTCTGTTGCAGCAGTCATAATTTGTTAAATTGTATTTTGCATTAAAATTCTGCTTGGACAAAATTTTTTTACGGATTTTATAGCTCCTAGAATTATTGATTACAGTATTTTGATTATTATCATAGGAAATTTTGAATGTAAACTTGACCACTCAACCATCCAAATTAAGCTTTTTTATTGCATATGTAATTTTATGCAATTAACAGCGCTGAATCTGTAGGATATGTTGACAAGATAATGATAAATCACGTTTATCAGCCTAAAATATTTGTAAAAAATAACTTTATGTTGCATATGGACAGTAAATTATTAGAGTTATTAATTTTGGCCAGCTATTTTTCAGTTTGGCCCACTGTGCGCCGTTTCGCTGAAGCAAGCGACTGTTAGGAATAGCACACATTTAAAGCTGTCGATAACCGCAAGATGAGAGATGGGGAGGAGGACATACTTTTTATGGAGGCTTTTTGAATTACGGCGGCTACATTCACAAAACATATCCACCACATGAAATAGTTATTTACTTGCCTATGAGCTTAAGCAACCCCTTCTAACAATTATCATTCATGGAACCAGTTACACACCTTTGAATCTTCGTTCAATCTCCCATCTTCTCGATATTCGCCGTCTTGCTATCATTTGGTGCATCACCTGCATTGCTTAAGTTTTTTTTTCATTTTTTTCATATCCACCAGGTTATATAAAACCACATTTTCCTTTACCTCCAATCTCCCTTGTTCTTCTATTTTTTCCTTTTTTTGTATATTGTCAAATGTTAATTACGACATAAAAGTTAAAGGAGATAGTTAACTGGGACCAGACTATCTTCCTTAGGTTTTGAGTCTTGATTTCAACCATTTAGGATTTTTGAAAAAAAAAAAGAGTAACAGCAGCAGAACAGTGAAGATTGGAGGCCATGAAAAAGTGGAGTTTTCCAAGAATGAAGAACAAATTGACGGAGAGAAAAACCAATGAATAAGTCCTCCGAAGAGCTGGGGAGAAAAGATGTTTCACTAAACTTCCGTAAAGTAGAAGGTACAAACTTATTCGACTCTTTCTAAAGACATGACAGCATCCTGAAAACAAGATTGGAACGAAAAATGAATGGATATAACTACCGATGAAGACCGGATGCGACCGGACATGCATCAAGCGAATATCGAGGAATGTTACAAATAAGTAATTATGAAGGAAATACGATTGAAGCTGTAAGTAAAATGACGTGGAGCTACAAGACACCGATCTTCGGTTTTATTATTGCTGATAAAATGTCATAAATTCTCAAATAATCCGAGGAATGACCAATTGACCATTGCCATTGTAAGGAGCTATAGAAGAAATAGCACAGTTAACAGACAACAACTAAAAGGAGTTTGGAAAAAGTGATGAAATAGAAAAAAGGTAGCGATATATATCCAAATACATGTGAGTGCACGAAATACTTCCGTGTCAGGCCGGGTTCCAACCTGGGAGAGGATTAATGTGACCACGAAAGTCCGGGAGCAAGTGATATACCCCCTTGAAAAATCTACAGGATATTTTCTCACTTCCATTTAAACCTACCTTAACCGGTTTAATACCTAATAATAATAAATTGTGGCGACAGGCGTCCTCCTTTCTCCCACGCCGACTGATATATTATTGCTGACGCGTCGAGCGATGGCAACGCAGGAGGTTTTGAGGAACGCCTCGCCACCCGCATACGAAGATGGAATGCGATCATAGATTCCGTTTTTAAAAGGATCCGCTCAGGGGGTGTAGGTAAACGGGAGTGCTTCCACCGTATGCATCTTAGAGTTAGCGCGCAGTTTTAGCATAAAGTATCTAAAAGGCCCATAGCTGAGCTGTGACAAACGACCTTGAAAAGATCTGCGGCCTTTATACGGTGGACCTTGGATACCTCATGTACTTAGTTAGAAGCAGATTTAAAATAAATCTGGGGGACACCTTGGTGTCCCCCAGACCTCATGTACTGTCGGAAAAAAAATCACTCTCAGGGTTTGAAAACAGAAGTGGAGAGGCTAATATTAAAAAGTCACGTTAATGTGCTGATTTCGCTGCCAACAGAAAGGAAAGGATATTTTTTTTGTTTCGCAGGTATGCATTTATGAGACTCAGATGAATTAAAATAAGCCAAAGACGCAATTCATTAAAAAATTAAGATGAAACGTTTACTAGGGCCTTTCGGGCGACCCTGACAGATTCGCCGAGACGGACGTAATTCACCAGGTTGTTGTTCTGGCGTCAACTACTTCCGCTGAGAGCGTATCTAGCCTGCAAGCGCTCGAATTTGAAAATGCTCCAATGGGAAAGGAGAGAACGAGGAGGAGAAGAAAAAAACATTTGAAGAGCGCTCGGCGCATCGATATCAATAGGGGTGAACCCTAAAGATGGCGTCAGCGCGCGGGAATTCCTCGTCGTTCGAAAGAGCGCCGAGCCCATTACGGCTCTTCTTCCCTTCAACGCTCCATTTTCCATAGATTGCAGATCAGCGGGGACCTTGGCCGGGGACACAAGGGCTGGATGGATGGCAAAGGGTCCATCATCGGCGCCCCGGCGGCAATCTCGAAGCATACGAGCCAAAGCGAGCGTGACCGAGGGGAAAAATAAAACATCAGCAGGGCGAAGAAGCTATTTAGGGAAAAAGGAGGAAAAAGTTCCAGATCGAAAAAATGAGGAAAGTTTTCAAGCTATCGCAAGGCACCAAAGATCCACCACCATCGCAAAGTTGACTAAAACAAAAGGAAAGGCATACCTATTCAAACGGTTGAATTAGGCTAAGTTGGACGGCAAAAAAAGCTATTTATAAACGACAAGTTTTCACAGTACAATTTAGATGTAACTGCTTCAGACTAGACCTGGTAGAAGTTACGTTCAGGAAAAAATCCACCTCGATCGGGAATCGAACCACGACCTTTGGCTTGCCGGGCCAATGCGAACACAACAATGCTATCCAGGTTTCCTGACTCCTGAAGCAATTTATTTATTTATTTATTTATCTAATTGCTCACATACAGCATTTCTGCCAATTTAAAGTGACACAGTAACAGACTTTAAATAAAAACAATAACAATCAATGAAAACAATTGGTATGCGGTGAAAATAATAAAAAATACAAATAAAACGTAGGTAGGAAGGGAGGTAAATGGGAGAGGTATTATTTATTCATGGGAAAATGGGACATGGCGAGATTGATAAATGAGTTCGAAGAGAGAAAAAATGGATCTATATTACTAGGCAAAGAATTCAGTAGGGAGGAGAGGCGGTAGTGAAGTGAGCGCTTGACAAGGGATAGCCTGGGTATAGGTTTATGGAGTAAGGAATGAGTACGTATGGATCGACAAGGGGCTCTGAAGTTAATGGAGGAAAGCAATTCAGGACAATCAATGTGTGAGTTTAGAATATTGTGAATACATTTGAAATCGGTTTTAATTCTTTGATGGGAGAGATCAGTGGGAGAGATTTCGCAAGGATTATGCTTATTTATTATAATATAAAAGGAAAAGGATCTGGTATATAACAGATAAGAAAATACAGAGTCATCAACTTCAGCAGAATCCAGCCACATGTAACCCATGGACGTGAGCCAGTCTCAGAAATAAAACAAATAAGAGCTCCGCCTGTCAACAATGAATACACCTGTCTGCATTTTGAAACTTTTTGTCAGATGATTTATTAAAAATAGATGTTCTTGAATCATTTTTTATGCTGATTCTAAAAATTACTTCCGTTTTTTTCTATCACGTCAGGTTTTTACACAAAATAAGAATCATGGTTTCAAGATTTTAACTACTGTAAGCACAGTAATATTGACATTACTTCACGCAATTTTTGTAACAAAAGGGAATGAAGGATGAGTAACATTTCAAAGTCACACAAAAATTGCAGCAGTTGTACCAACCTAAGGCTCATTAGCTTGTAATGAGAAATATCCCTCGCACAATAATTACCCACTGACACATATAATGCACTTATCAATTAATCTCAGAAGTTTAATTGGGTCCATTCCGAAAAAACTGTACGTGATAAAAGAAAACTAAGAATAGTTCTGAAATATAGCTTATCAAAGTTAGCTATTATCACATACTAGATTTCAGTCAACTGATATCATGCCGACTAGTGATATTACAGGTAATAGATAATACCGGCGCAATTCTAAAACATTGAATTCAAAAGGATTAAATTCTAGTCCGTATCCTTCAAAGGAAGCTACATCACTAAGGATACCCAGACCTTACTAATTTTTTGAAGCAAATTATTCTGCAAAGGACTCTTTGAACCCTTTGATGCCTTTCCTCCCTTGTGCTTGAGAATATTTTGATTTTTATTCATCAAATGCGGACCGCTGGTAGAAGTTCTCATAATGAGACTTAAAAAAATAAGATTGGACAATGAAAATTGAAGGCAGCACCGAGAAAAAGAAGCACTTAGCGTGTCAATGCCGTAAAAAACCTCATCGTTAACAGAGTTTGTTTTTCAAAGTTAAATTGTTTACGTAAGAGTCTGTACGAGGAAGTTAGAGCTTTCAAGCTCTGCTGTGAATAATACAAAGAAAAACATTGAATGTCAACTTCAAAGGCCGCTGGTCCTTTGACAACATTTAAGCTCCACCACTCAATAATCAAACATGTCCAATGGTTCTAAGATTTTCTAAATTTAGTCTGAGAGACTAATGGTGTTGCTACATCCCATATTTCACGTTTCAAACAATATTAAGAATCCGGGAGAGAAAGCTCTAAGAATTTATCTAGAATAGTCAAGAGAGAAAGCACCATGAATCATAAGTTCCACTTTGAAAATCCAGCAAGAGATTAAAAGTATGTACAGTCCTCGCGAAAGCTTACGGCGTTGCGCAGTAGACGATTTTGGGAATGGAAGGGTCTATTTTCTAAAAACCAGTTGCCGCGGGTGGAAGGATAGCACCGGCGGGCTAATTTTTACGATTTTCGTTGCCAACATTGAAATTTGTCATATGCCTTAAATGAATTTGAATGCTCCCAGCTATTCTCCGCATTGGCTTATGGAGTGGGCGTCGTCCCTTTGTACCTGAGCACGCGCCAGGGGGTCACAGCCTGGGGATCTCAGACCGATGACTCGAGAGTGGACTTATTGTTGCAACAATTACTAACTTTTTTCTAAAATATTATACAAAAACAAATTTTACATACGTATTACTTGCGATTTTCGTTTTTTTAATAAATTACGGTAATTATCCAATTTATTTTTGCATAAAATGTATATGTTCTGCATGGGCGCCCATACACAGAGGTAAGGGGGGGCCGCGCCCCCCCCCCCCCCTGGCCTTCCGGGAAAAATAAAAAAGGGAAGGGAAAATTTTATTTATTGTTTTTTCAGGATTAAATTAATATTTTAGCAACAAATTTAAAAAATTGTCTTCCACCTAAGATGTTCCAACAATGCACTCCTGAGACCTCAAATTTACTAAACTTTCCGGGAGAGGGCTCCTCGGACCCTCCTCCTCCTTCTTAAACCTATGTCTTGGCCCCCCCTGAAAATATTGTATGGGCGCCCATGGTTCTCTCTGCCTTTCTGCACTCTTTTGTGTTATCAATGTCCCATTTGTTCATCGAATACACATGTGCAAAGTGCCAATTTATTAAATTATCCCTTCAAGTACTTTTTATTTTCTTATTTCAGTGGCTGAAATTATAGTCTAGTGGTATTCAAAGTCCGATTCCATCCATTGAATTAGCTAAATATAAAAAGAATATAGAATGCACTGTTATTTCGAAATTTTATGGTGTATGTCTCAAATCTGGATTAAAGAATGAGCATCTTAGCAAAGTTACTGAAAATCAACGGAATTGCGCGAAGTTTTGTGTCTACTTATTCAGTGTTTCAGCGGAATCACGACTATATTTGTTATTTTTTATTAATTTTGAATGAGTGTTAATGCATTTAAAGTAATTTCAATACCCAGCTGTGTGTCATCGCGTAAGAGCCTCCATTCCAGCCCTGGCCGCAGAACGGAGGTACGGCGGGGAAGGTTCGACTACCTGCTCCATGCTCCACGACGAGTCGAGTTGTCCAATACGGCTAGGAATTACGTTTCTACGCTAAGACACTATGTTGGCCATTCTGCCTGCCAAGCGTTCACTTTCCCCTATGTTTCTTTCTCTAACCCCTCCCACACATTGCACCCCCTCTGTTCTGCGCATCTTAAGGCCGTAAGCTTTCGCGAGAACATATTCTGGTGCGAAAAAAGCAGAACGGAATATATTAGTAACATAATTATTTGCAAGAGGGAAAATTACTACCAATTACACGTTAAAGGCATCATATTGCAGGCAAGTATTCGCACTCCCAATAAACACGCATTAAAAAACACAGTATTAGTATTCACGAGCGAGTGGATCTTTAAAAAAGGGTAGATATCGAGCCATGTTAAAATTTTACTTGAAGTGATACACTGTGTGCGCTTACAATAATTCTTCATCCAGTTGTTGTATGAGACACACGAGGAAACCACAGCTTGGAAAATTTAGAGCAATTTTGTGGAAAAAGACTGCAAACGCATTTTAATTGACTCGCTGAAAATCTAAACTTGAGGGTAAATCTTACTCCCATTGCATAAAAAAGATCGGAATTTCCTTTTAGACACACTTATATTTGACAAAGGATTCAACTATTTGACCATCAGGTCAAGGTTAAACGTTGGTACCGATTTAAATATACGCCACTACCCCATTAAATAGATGCAATGCGATCTTTTCTTTCGCTGATGGTAAGCACAAACCTTAATGGATATGAAATGAATACGGAATACTGAGAGAAGACGGTATTAGAGAGAAGTTCTCAGGCTTAAATACACCGCTGAGAAATGTTTGCCAGCATGCACACCTTTGGCAGCAAAAGTGGCTAAATGTCATGGTGTTACGTGCTGTTCTTTTTTTGAGAAGGAGAAACATTAAACCGTTAATGTGCCTCATAGCTTTCGCCCGTTTCCTCGCCATCCCAGCCATTGCCACAGTAAATCATTTCCCTTCCGCCCTTCCATCCTGCGACATTCAACTACTCTCGACCGCAGTCTCCATCGCCTCCAATGACTGATCGAACACATTCAACCCGCGAGCACGTCCCGGGAGTAGGTCATGACCACCGACACGAAACAAAGGAGAGTAAAGAAGGACCGGGCACTTTGGCGTAGAGTTGTTTCCCCCAACGTCCACCTGGCGGAGGGTAGGCACCGGATAGACTCATTCTGAAATATGCAACAGCAGTTTTGTCGGTGTAAGGGCTGGAGATGTAAATGTGTGAGTTCCATTATACGTAGATAATGCTGTGCTGATTCCTGAGTACCCACAGGAATCATATGGGCTCCTGCATAA
This sequence comes from Pyrrhosoma nymphula, assembly GCA_963573305.1. Taxonomy (NCBI): domain Eukaryota; kingdom Metazoa; phylum Arthropoda; class Insecta; order Odonata; family Coenagrionidae; genus Pyrrhosoma; species Pyrrhosoma nymphula. The sequence continues at coordinate 139,194,602 of OY754333.1, read as the reverse complement.
CTTATGTGAAGAATAGAGAGAATGGAATTCAGGGTAAATAGGTTAAGGTCCAAAGAAGTGGTTTTTGACTAAGGGAATGGGAAGAATGACTTTATAATGGGGGTACATGGTGGAATAATTGAACAAGTGGATGCTTTTGTGTACCGTGGCGGAATGATTGTGGTAGATAGAAAGAAATGCGTATTTAATATGCGGAGAATATCAAGAAACGAACGTTGGTTTACGGGAGTGAAACTTACGGTATTGCAGGTTAAGTTCGAGTGTCTGAGAAGGTTTAGAGATAAATATTACGAAATAAAGGTTACGATTAGGAATCAATAGATTAAGAAAGATTGGGGAATGGATGCGCGAATAAAGGACAAACATAAAAGGAGGGCGCTTTCCTGGTTTGGCCAAACTGAGAGAGTAAATGAGAGTCGAATAAAGAAACATTGTTGATAGAGGAAAGAAAGGTGTGAGAGGAAGCAGTAGACCAATAAAGTCACGGGTAAATGTGTTGCAGAGAGAGGAAATAGAGCAAGTACAATGTAATGCATGAATGTAACATAAGCAAAAGAGGGATGCAAGGATAGGACAGAAAGGAAATAAGTATTGAATTACTCAGTTTTCGCGGCTTAATAGAAAAAAATAAGCTTTTTTACAGAGACTACCTTGATAAGAAAACTGCACGAGGGGCAGGTACACAAAGGAGCACTGTTTGAGGAAGGCACGCTAGAATTCGTCTTAACCAATAAAAAACACATTTTCACTTCGTCATACATAATTAGTTATCCATGTGTGCTACTCTCATGTTTCGAGTTGATCTTATAATAATCATTTTAGGGTTTCCGGGTTTGGAGAAGGTTAGCTGGGGGGCGAGAAAGACAAACGAGGAGGTATTGGATATGGTTGCAGAGGAGAGGAAGCTAGTGGCAGAGGTTCGGAGTAGGCAGAAGAGATGGATGGAGGAGGTTTTGAGAGGAGAGGACATGTTGAAGAGAGTGATAGAGGGGAGAACACTGGGGAAGCGTGGAAGAGGAAGGAAGAGGATAGGAATTCTGGACGAAATAAGAGGAGGTAGAAGACATGAAGAATTGAAGACGGATCTAATAACGGGCCATTAGGAGGGAAAGCGAGACAATGTTTATGAGGTTGGGATGCAGAATGGGAACTGTCCAAGAACCTACCAATCAGCTGGTAGAATACTTGAATGATATGAATATAAAAAATAATAATTAGTAGTTAAAAATTGATTTACAAAAAGAAGTCCGAAGAGCCGACGTATTATTGAGCACTTTCTAAACAAATTCGTAAATCAATGATAACGTTGAACTTAATCGCCGAAAATATAACTACCCCCAATCGCATATGCCGTATTTTTAAACTCTGTCATACTATTTCCATTTGGTGACACGAAAGTAAAGTCATGGCAAAAGGTACGTACCAAGCCACCAAGTCCCTAACGCATCAGACTGATAACCTTAAGGTCACGAATCCGAATACCTTCCCATAAATAACAAGTGAGATGGTCCAAAGGTGTATCACAGGTTGATGTACGTTCTTTTTCTGAGTTGTTCAACCCAATGAATGAAAATATGCAGGCAATGGGACGACATGCTGACCACCCGGCTATCTCAGACTGACGAACCTAGAAACGATGGGGGAAGGCCAAGCGACAGGATTTTAGGATGTTCCACCGCGACTGCGGGAGTCAAAACGAATACTGAATTTCACCCATTCGTTTAATTGCTAAAAAAATACCACCTTCGCTGTTGGCATGCCCCAGCAATTGGAAAACAAAATTAAGGTGCAAAATATGCAGATCATTCCATATTCACACCACCATTGTATTAACACATTTTATATGTTTTCTATACTCTTTCTTTCACCCTCTGTTTGAACGAAATATTTATTTATTTACGCCTCTGAGCGGTCTGAGTGAATGAATGATTGAATGAGCTCTCGGCGACGATTCGCATTTATAGATAATATTATGAGACACTATAAAAGCATAGAAACACATGTAAAAAGGACACATAAACTCGTAGAAACATCCAAGTTTGTGTCCTTTTTAGGTTCTTCTTCTATGTTTTTCAACTGTCTCAACATATTATCTTTGTATGTGTATCGTCGCCAAGAGTGTTTTCTTCCAAGAGATTATACATATATATTTATTTATTTATTTATACACACACACATAACATCTTCCAGTCACAGCATCACCGCGACTTAATGGAGAGGAGAGGGAGAACAGCTGCGTGGGGACCGCGACCGACACGTGTCTGGCGTCGGATGGAATCCGCGCTCTCCTCCCTCACACTAAGCCGCGCTCATCCCTCGACCACGCGTCCCTTGGCCACGAGCCCCGAGGAGACATTTAAGCCCCCGGCCGAATGTGATTGGACTATCGGACGAGGGGACAGCCGGATCAAGAGCGATCGCCGGACGCCGCGCGCGCCAGGCGCCGACAAAGCCACGCGAGAACACCGTCAATTGGCCCCTCCTCCTCCCTCCGGACATCTCGCTTAATAGATCGCATTTCCTTTTCGACGCATCACTTCTAAAAGCAGTTCAACTCTTCAAAAAGAGAAAAGCACACATGGGATTAAAGAAAATAGGATTTATCAAGCTAATAGTATAAAGGTCCTCGGATGAAAAAGTAAATGAAACAGATGCTATTCCGCTCTGGTTAGGCATAGGTCAAATCAACTCCGGAGCAAGTAGCAAATTTATAGATTGCCAGGAGACGATGCTGTTCTCTACCAAGAAATTGCCACAAATGCTGACTTAAAAGTTTTTTCATCGGACAGTAATAACGTTAACTCGTGGTGTCTTGATCAGAGGCTCGTAGTCAACCTCAGTCAATGCACAACAGAAGTTCTTACGAAAGAATCACACCAACACCATATATTTTAAGTGGGAGAGGTAAATATAAAGGAACCAGAGGAAGTATACACTTTGTATTCACCGTAACTTCAGACTAGCGCAGGGGAAACATGCGAAACATTTGGGGCGCTGCGTTAAGGAGGTAGGATTATTTAGGATATCGAAGAGTATGAACGACCTCCCTGGAAAATGTGAAAAAGAGATGCTATTTTTCTCTGGTTAGGCCACATTTCGATTATGCCACGAAAATTAGGACCAAGTACAGAAAAATTGAATGCGCGAAATAAAACAATGCAAAGGAAAGTCTTGGAAAAATGCTTCGTTAAACACTTTTACATGGGACCAGAGAGTGTAACACAGCTGATAGAAGGGCTACGTTTGGAGACGCTGGAGGCACCATGCTAAGCTTACATTACTTTTAAAAAATCAGAGAATGCGAGTTTCAGGACGATATTACTCTAATCCCGCACCACATCTCTATAACTGATCATCATCAGAAGTCATCAATCCGAAGATTGGTTAAGCAGCAGCTCTCCATTCCTCTCTCTCTCTGCCAACTGCTTCATTCCTACATAATTATTTACTTTAACGTCCTTCATGATATGCTTCTTGTACTCCATTCCTGGTCTTCCTCTATACATCTCCCTCCCTTTTATTTCTCCCACCAATGTTTGCTTTCAATTTTCATTAGGTTGATGTGTCGCAAAATGTATCTAATAAGTTTGTCTTACCTTCTTCGCAGAGTTTTCACTGTGCTTCTTTTCTCTCCACCTTTCGTAGGAATTCTTCGTTAGTGATTCTCTTCATCCAACATTTTGACCACACATTTGGCCTTCATCAATCTTCGGCAACACCACATCACAATTGCTTCCAATATCCTTTGCTTTGCTGCAGTTATTGTCCTAGCTTCACTGCCATATAAGGGCATGCTTCAAATATATATTTTTGTAAAGAGCTTCCTTACTTCCTGGCTTGTGTTACCAGCTGTCAGCAGACTCCTCTTCTGGTAGAATGCCTTCTTTGCTTGGGCTATTCTGCTCACAATACCTTTCTTGCTTCTTCCATAGCATTCTATACTACTTCCCAAATAACAAAAAAATTTCGGGCAAGTTTTTGAAGTTCAAGTTTATTGGTATTATGTCTTCTTGATTTGTTCCAAAAGCCATAACTTTGGCTTTCTTAGCATTAATATTCAAGTTGTATTTCTTCTGAGTTTTGTCCATACAGTTAAGCATCCTCGTCAGATCTTCTTCCTTCTCTGCAAGAATTACCATGCAGTTAATTGCGATTCTGTGATGGCTATAGAACTGATAGAAGTAACAAAATAAGATAGATACTGCTGGACTGATAGGTTCAAAAACTCCCATCTTCCCACACACCATTAACGACCACAACAAAAAGAGAGCGAAAAACTGAGACACAACATTCACATATACTTCGCTTTCGTCATCCTATTCCTTTTACTTATAACAGGTAATTTTAAAAACGAACGAAATCAAACTTTGGCCATTTTCCCCATGCTTTTAATTTCGCTCTGTCTCTGATAACGGTTATAAAAATAAGGTTCTTACGTATTTTCAGGATCCGGTGACTTTCAAAATTCCCTGTCATGATATAATTTTCACAAAATTCACCATAGAAGATTAGTATCGTCCACTGAAAATAGGAAAACCAAAGAAACGATAGATCTACACCATTCCACCATCTACGAGTCCAATCCACACTCTTAAATAACCCACTCTCGGTATTCATCTAATTTCTTAGGATAATACCTACATCTAAAACACTTCCCAAAAACCACATCTTTTTATAAAGGTTGATTCCATTCAATTGGGAACGGAAGGAAACAACTATAAGCGTTTGCCTTTTGATCCATGGAACTGTTTTATCAAGATTCAACCTCAACGAAATCCCAGATGCATTAAATTTGATGCGGTAGAAATAATTATACGCAGTAATCGCTGGAAAAATCTTTGCGTGACTATAAAGCATGACCTTCCTTACCCAAGGTTTCTTAACTATTGCGCAGGGATACCGATGGAAATGAAATTCTTATTGAGTAAAGACACCGCTACTAAACGGGAATGCGCAGTTTGAGAATTTCCTTGTTTTTTTTTCTTCTTTCCCAATAGCATTCTTCAAAACGAGGTGGAAGAGATAAAGAGACTCATTTTACACACATTTATATCCCGTCGTCACTCCAAAGCGAGAAATTCTTCACGCACCACCTCGTAAGGTTACCTTTAAGATAAAATGGCAATGGGAAGTAAAAAAAAAAGATGAGTTGTTGCACACGCTTGAGTTCACCGATGCTTTGTAAGGCGCACCATCGTATAGCATCACCATCCATCCCTTGATAACGCGGATGGCTCAAAAAAAGTTACTACTTGATTCATCATCATGCTCAGCGGATATCGATCCAGAGAGATTGGTTTACTTAAACCAATCCCTGGACACTCCACTCTCCCATCACCTAACCGCTTTATTACTTCTCGAGTCAACGTCCTTTGCCTGATTCATTTCCTCTTTGATTCACACCTGTGTAATTTTTCCCATTCTTTTCTCCTACAGTTTTATATTATTTTTGACATCAATCACAACTTACTCCAATTAAGGTAAAGCGAGGAGAGATTGCGCACAATTCAGGAAAAAATCGCTGAAAATAGAATATCTATCTATTTTTGTTAATAATTGTGCAGATGTGTTCCTTGGTATTTTAGGCATATTTAATGAACAATATTCCGATTGTTTCTTCTGTTTCCGAGACGCAATTACAGTTTTTTGTAACATTCAACTTTGCGCAATCTCTCCTAACCGGGTAGTAGAGATGGTGTTTAGATTGCGCACAGGGGTAGGAGAGATGGTGTTTAGTTTGAAAGCCAATTTAAAGAACTTATTTTGATAAAACTTTATTATAAATTATCATATAATAGAGGAACTTTGTCATTGCAGAAAATGTGTAGTAATGTTAATAAAAGATTTTTTTTCAAAAGTAAAAAAAAAATATTTTACCCCTTTACTTATTTTCGAAATACAAACCGTTTTTATGTAATTAAAAAAAATCAAGAAGAATCATTACATGTCAAGATAAAAAATACATTAGATTTTACAAATACTGGATGATAAAAAAGCAAATTAATTAATAAGAGCAATATTATACTTCGGAAAACATTCCACAAATCTTACGACATGAATAAATTGCTCTCGGGTCTTCATCCGGGTGATTGGTTCCATTTTCTACTGCAAAGATTCGAGGTCCGACACGGCCCTCGTCATCAGGGTAGCTCATGCGGATGCCTTGTTGTGGTCGCAATATACAGAGCCAATTTCCAGTTCAGGTTTATTCTGATAGACTGAAATTTTTGCATCAATTTTCCTTTATGTGCTTGGTGTTTCTCAGAATGTATGCAACTAATTCGCTGGGAAAGCACCGGATCCTTCATCAATTTATTATCTGTTTAGACGAACCACATATTAAAGGAGAGAGTAGATGGCGTCTTGACGCACGAGAGTGAACCATGTGTTTTTTTTTTTGCGAAAAATGATCCTCCTAATATGGCTATCGCGCGCTATTTGTCCATAAATTTTACGAGTAATGGCTCCATAATACCCCTGTAATATCGTATCGTATGGAGCCACTTATTCACTTCTTCAATCTATGAGGCGAACACAAAGAATCATGCCTTGGATGGTGAAAATCACCTAGGTGGTATTCGATCCCTCAATCTGCGGGTTGACAGACGAGGACGTTATCCTGCCACCACCAAGGCTAGAAATTCTATCTTTCATGATATCTATCGTCAGATGTGCTGCTACATGACTAAAAAAATGATTGTTTACCCAACGGTTAAGCTAGACTTTTGATTGATCATTGCTATCCTCGAACGAACTTAACTAATCATGAACTACTTCCTCACGCGATATCTATCTTTAGTTCAAGACACTTCCTATCTGTCTTCAAAGCATCCAAAATATAGTTATCCATCTCCTCCCTAGTCTCCTCCCTCCCTACAATCTAACCTCCGAAAAGTCAGTAACCTCCTCCCCCTTCATTACTTGCTCCATCCACCTACAACTTCATTTCCTCCTCTACCACTCCAATAAGTCCATTTCCGTCCAATGCAATTTCTCCATCCTTCTTCGCACCCTTATCTCAAACGCCTCCACCCTCCATGGTCCACTTCCCCGGAGCCAGGGTCTCATTTCAGACTCCTAAGTATCCTTTTCCTGACACCTTTATCCACGCCTTCAGTCATCAGTTCTCTCCTATTAATGGGTGTTGCTTCATTCAACCCAATTATCCTTCTAATATGCGTTTTGCTAGGCCTATTTATTTTGATCGCTTGCGAAGTAACATAATTGCTCAACCTGTACTAATTCATGCCAACTCTTATGTTTAATTTTGACAATCGATACCGATATTTTCTGTAGTACTGGAAAAACTCATTTTTTTATTATGGTTTATCTCCAGTCCACAAATGTTGCACTGATTCCGGGTGGTTTTCCCTAATGTCGGAAATCCCTTAGCTGCCCAAACAGTGCCCGATCATCGATAAACATTCTGCGGGTTGATTGGACAGCTTGGTTAGGGAATTACTATATCGTAGAAGGTACGTAGAAGGCTAAGAGAGAACACCAGCACCGGCATTAGTCTACTCTTAATGAAAAGTGCCAAGGTGTCAAAATATTTGCAGCCCCTCCGACGGACGTACTACTTTAATTTCTCTAATCACTGGATTAGGGATCGGGGTTACACTGAAAAATCTCCTCCACTTCCGAGTATCGAACCATGAACCTTAGAAATGGGGAACCAGCACTACAGCCATACTGAACCAATGCTCATTTACATTCATTCCATATGTGTCGCGCTGATCCTGGACGGCGTTCACTAACGCTTGCAATCCTCCGGCTTACTGGTCCACGAATAAAAAAATAATGAACAAACAAAAAAGAAGCGAATATTCCACCCGCCACTCACTGCGGTGCGACCATATCTGCGCGCGACTGCGTGCACAGGCACCGCTGCCGCCGCCTTATCTCTCCCGGGCAGATCCGAAAAAAGATCTGAGTCGATACCAAACGATGGATAAGGACGCACGCTTCGAAACCTTCCGCGAGCATCTCCGGATTTCTTTCCATTTTCTCGCTTCAATTTTTTCCCCGAGTAGGAAAAAAATGAAGAAAAGCCGCTCGAAATTGCTCAGATGCACTCGCTGCGATAGCACGCGGGAATTAATGGATCTCCCAACTCTTTGGGAGGAGTGAGAGCAAAAATAAGGGAAACGAAGAAAAAAAATGAATCGGACAGCTCCTTTGCATGTCGGACGGGATTATTTATGGCTCTGCAGTGTTTTCCAGTCCGATAGATGAGATGCACGGCGCTGGAATGAAAGTCCTGGTAGCTCGTTACGAATTCCCATTCGCGAAAATTCATCTCACGATAAGGACGAAAAAAAAAACTCTTGAAGAGGAATGAATCCATGATAAGAGAGTAGTTAAACGAAACGCAGCGAATAGAAAAATAATGAGACTAAAAATAAAATGGTAACCTCAAGAGATGAGGCAATAAACATTTATGAACACGATTCTATGAAGTCGACATTTTCATAGCATTCACGAATACTGCTGCTATACATTGCTCATAACAGCTACTACCCTTGAAATCTGCCCTAATTTAAGACACAAGTCCGTCAAAATGCATTATACTTCTCAACTTTTTAGTCAAATTCCTTTTCCTTCCATCTTTATAGCCGTTTCCACCAGCCGTTTCCTTTTTTTATGTAAACGGCTGGTGTCCTAACACCCCCCGCCACACGCCTATTGAGGCGGCTTGCGGGGTAGTATGTAGATGTAGATGTATAGCTGGGGTTGAAATACCCTCTACTAGACGTCTCTCCGGCAACTCGAGTTGCAATATGCAATGTAGAAATGTGCATAAAAGGACTGAAAAAACAACCTACTAAAAACCGATTACTCTACCATCTTAGCGAAAAGACGGCACATTTTCACATTGGTTAAAAACCAAGTGACTCACCAAGGAGACCACAACTGAATTGTAAAACTTCAACCCAAACTTGTCATAAAATGAAAATTTCAAGAAATGGAAAATTTAAAGCATTTCAAAGAAAAGTGAGAATAAATTACGAATAAACTAAAATCAGCAAGACTACCTTTTTTTGAGGGATGAGGATTACCAAGAACACCGGAAATAAAATGAGAAACAGCAGTGCGACATTGAAATGATGGATGGGGACTGAAGAGTGGATGTCTGAGACCTGAGAGAAGGGAAAGACTGATCGCTCCCAGCCACAGGTGGAAGAGACACCGCAGACATTCCATCAAGATTTTCCGCATCCTCGACGCCAGAAATGTCTCCCCAGGGTCGCAGCCGATCAACGAAGGGCACGGAGTTCCATCCCGGGTTCTTTTTCTTCCCAAAAGATTTGCTTTGAAAAATAACGAACAATTCCACTAAAAAAACATTACCTTCCAAAGTAGAAAGAGGGTGAATCGATAGGAGGAAACGAACCATCTCGTCACCTGTACAAAAGACGGCATCCCTGAACGGCATCCCCTCATTCTTCCGAAACCAGTACTTATTACCTCAAACCAATCCTTCAGTCTATATGTCGACATCAGCTATGTATTACAGAATGGGATGCATCTCAAGTTTTCACATCACGAGCATTCGCGACCCAAAACTCTCAGTAAGTAAACATATCTCGACCGACAAAATACCCAGTGAGCGAAACAATGGACTGTGGCAGGAGGTGTTAGGACATAAACCATTTTTTGCGTTCTTGAGGATGAAATTTAATGTCATTATGCTGTGCGTAAAGTAGACGGTGCCTTGCTTGTTGCAGTCAATAACTATACGCAGTAATGAAAACTATGACTAATAGAGCCCATTTCCCTAATGTGTATTGTTTGGTCGACTCTAGCAATGTAATGAGGGAGCCTAATGATCTCATTGGCGTCAGAAATTTAGCTTGGGTACTCTGGAGGTACAGAATTTAACTTGGGTCCCCTGTACCGTTCTACAAGTTTTGACCTCGCTTTCTTCGGGCAAGGGGGATTTACCATTCTAGTTCATGCATGAGCTCGGTTACATTTTGCTTTCTATACTATTTTAATACATATCTCCTGCATCTTCTCTATACTTCATCTGCTTCCTTTATCTCTTTCCCATGGGTGCCAAATACTTTCTGCTTATTCCAAGTACGACCTTTGTAGTAGTAGTAGTATTCTTGTTTAACGTGCTTCGACGAATAAGGTCATTTCGCACATACTGTCTGCCACGTGCAGACAGGGGCAACAGCGCTCTCGGACAAATCGGAGGATCACCCCTCCAAATTCGTGCCGAGCTCAACAATGCTTAACTTCGGTGACTGATCGGGAACCGGTGTTTCCATCGTGGCAGGCCATACGTTGCCCACGACTTTTGTAAGGGCCCGTTCAAACGGAGCCACTCAGCAGCGCTGCCGTTGGCTAATAATGGGGTAGAATGGAAGTGTTCACAAAGGGCCACAGCTACCGGATGGAAGCGCCACAGACGGTTTCAGTGGTTCCTTCCGCCGCAGACGCCGGCGTAGAAAAGTGGCGCGTCTAGTGAGTTTAGCCGTAGCTAAATGGCGGTGTTCTCACGGAGCGGCTGCCACGGTCACTGTTCAAGCAGCGCGTTCGTGGCCCTGCAGAAGCGATGCTAACGAGCGTTAGAATTCACACGCTAGTTAGAATCGCTTCTCACGCCCGTTAGCAGCGCCACACACGCGCGTGCGCCTTTGTTGACAACGCCGCGCCGGTTCGACGCTGGTTAGTGGCGCAGTGGAAGCGCCACTAACTAACCACTTAAAACGCTGATGAGTGGCCTCGTGTGAACCCGGCCTTGAAGTGGAAATTTCCTCCAATTTTATCCTTACATTACGTTTTTCTAGGACTTGCTCATTACGTATGCCGACCACGAGTCTAAGAAAAACATTATTTGTTTGGAGGCTGACCTTCATATTTATCAGAAATGAGTGCCCCAGGATTGCTCTCAAGTGATATTGACTCCAAAGGTTGTTCTGCCTTTTGAAGATAACTATATCTATTTTACAGTCTTTTACAGTGAAACAATTCAGTGAAATTAATAGTGAAAAAATCATTCGCCTGAACAGGGATTCGAACCCAGACACTCTCAGAGCACTCGGCGCGAAATCGGGGGGTCTGGGTTCTAATCCCAGTCCAGGATTATGATATTTTCATTGCGAATTTCACACAATTGTGTGACCACTAGCGGGTGATTCCGTTAAAGTTACTGCGCGGCCTGTTCCGCAGTTCTTTGAATTTTACAGTGAAAGGAAAACGTTATTTTTATTACACTATGAACCTCTTACTAAGAGTAGCTATGACGGAGAAGAAACACACTTCTACGCATTCCTGTTCTTAACCATACTCGAAATATTATTTACGCGTATTGATATTTCCGAAAAATGGATATTGGACGGAAAAAGGACCGCAACAGGAAAATCTAAGTAGAACTTCAGTGTCTCATTCATTCATTACAGTAATCTACCGGTTATAGGTAGGTTCTGATGAAAGTCAGAGAATATCCAACGAACTCTTACACGTGCTGTGCCCTTTCTACCTCTGATAAGTGTCTCATAGCCAAGATGAGAAAGTCCCAAGATTTTCCTTTACTCACGCGATATTTCTGCCAATTACAGACCTTAAAACATTTTATTGTAAGTACTATACCGCAAAAGTGAGTTTGACATACTGTGTGTATACCATTAGATGAATTCATTCACGGTATGTCTTTAGCTAAGATGAGGTTCTAAGAGGCACGTTCGAGCCAGCTTCAGCCAAATTGCCTGCCTTTGTAGGAGGGAGTTAGTGCACTCAACCTAGGCACAATGCGAGTCTCGGCAAGTGAAAGAGCCAATTTAACTCAAATTCCCGTTAATTTCTGAACACAGCAGAATAACCCCTAAAATCTCGTTCCTCGCGTTTTGGGAGATGAGTAGCAATGCAAAATGAGGACGAGTTGCTTTCCGGCGAATGAACTGATGAGGTTTCTACACTACAGCATCCCCACGACGAGACATGATCTCAATCATGATGGTTTTAATTTAGCGCTTTTACTGTCTCTACCTGGGTTTAATGTGGAGAGAATGTCAATTATAGCACACCATTCGTCAACTGAAACGCAATATGATGAGCTATTATAGCAGCCTTGCGGCCAGGAACTTTGGCACAACTACCGCTGGGTTTGTATCTTCACTCATCAACCGGTCGCTGATCGTAATCTGCATTCATCAATCCGAATATTGGTTTCTGCAGCTCTCCGCTACATTCCCTTTCCAGCGAAACACATCACCCATCTTCATTTATCCTTTACTTAAAATCTTGGTTATTCTTGCATTTATTTTTCTTTCATACGTGATTTCAGGGGGCGTCATGCCTCAGCATGTGCCCAATTAGTTTTACTATCCTCACCCACCCTCAAAGCACAAATATAGTTTGCCTCCAGAACTTATTTTCTGGATAACATAATCTCTCGAACTCATACCAAGGACAGATATTTTCCGAAAATGACGCCCCAATTCTTGAGTTTATCTTCCCATCCACTAGTCAGGAATTTCGACTCAGGCAGTTTAGGCGTACAACACGGTAAAGTAATTAAAACGAACCTTTCATAAGAGTGTAGGTACCTGTTCTCATTTTGCAACGCAGCTGTGGATATCATAAAATAATAATGTAGATACTTATTTTCATTGATTAATAAAGCATTGAAGCTTGTGGCAGAGGTTCGGAGAAGGCAGAAGAAATGGATGGAGGAGGTTTTGAGAGGAGAGGGCATGTTGAAGAGAGTGATAGAGGGGAGAACACTGGGGAAGCGTGGGAGAGGAAGGAAGAGGATAGGAATTCTGGACGAAATAAGAGGAGGTAGAAGATATGAAGAATTGAAGAGGGATCTAATAACGGACCATCCTTAGGAGGGAAAGCGAGACAATTTCTATTAGGTTGGGATACAAAATGGGGACTGTCCAAGAACCTACCAATCAGCTGGTAGAATACTTGAAAAAAAAAATAAAGCATTTCAGAAGGTGGCAGAGAATCTACTTCCTCTGAGCTACACCACGCATGCGTATATCAGAGGCAATTGATTCCTTAACAACATCGATATTGCTGTAAATCTTGCATAGACAAAAATCACGAGAATAATGCGCTCGACTTCACACACTGTCAACCAGTCACAGATTAAAAAAGAGGGTAGATGGGGTCTTGACTTACGGAAGAGAAGTCTGATTGTTTTGCGAAAAATAATCCGTCTAACGCTGCCATAGCGCGAACGTTTCCATAAATTACATGAATAATGCACTGCATTTTTGCAATTTAATACTAATTCGTATCTTCATAAATAACATGGCAGTGACAGCGACTATTCCGCTATTTATAACTATGCTTTCGGTACATTTAGGTATTTTGAGCGAGATTTTTCCCTAGTCATAATGGAGACCATATTCGAATTTTATTTTTTTAAACTATAGCGTCTGTAAGAAATATGAAGTAAATATTGCAACATTATTGCTGCAAAAATACAGGGTGTTCGGTAATGACTCTGTAATATTTTAGGATATGATTAAGCAGATCAAAATAAGAAAAAAATTCAATTGGACATGTGTCCGGAAACGCACCGTTGTTCAGCTATCTGACGGTATGCGTTTTTCACGGAAACACCGCTAAATAAAAAACTATTTACGTTAAAGACTTGATATTTTGTATATCAGTTAATGGCAATGTTTTAAACTAGCATACGACATTTAATTATTTTCTAAAACACCGTTTCAAAATGGTGGACAATCAAACTTTTCGTTCCTTAATATATTTACACACAGAAATCGTATTAAAAAAGTGCAAGTATGAAAAAGTTGCGCCTTTTATTTGCAAATAAAATTGTATCAAAAACATTTTCATACCTACTAAGACAATGAAATGGTCAATACATTATCAAACCAATGTCAAAGAAATGAATCGATTGTGGGGATATTTTATGGAAATTGGAGATAGAATTCATTGTGACAAAAACACGGTACAAAATTCCACTAATTATTTAACCGGTCGACAGCAATAAAATAATTAGTGAAATTTTGTACCATGTTTTTGTGACAATTAATTCCAAAGTCAAAGAGTTTAATGCACACATACAACAATATGGTTTCAATAAAATTTCCATATCCTCTACAACAATGTTCAACCGATTTAAAACCAATTTAATTTAAAAAAAAGGACAAAGAGAGTTTAATGCACACATGCAACAATAAACCATAAATGATTTCAAAACAAAAACAAGCTGATACTTTTATAATTACTCCAATCAATAAAAGGAAATACATGTTTTCATACATAAATAGTTCATTAAATTGATAAAATGCAGTACAACATACTACTTGTAAGTGTTCAAAATTCAGCCTTCCCGTAGCAATACAGCTCTCGCAACGCCTATGAAGAGACTTGTACACTCTAGCCAGTACATTTTGATTGTTCCTAATTTCATATGCTGCATCTTGAATTAGGACTGCCAACTGCTCCCTGCTGTTGATCCAATGGCCATACACAGCTTGTTTCATTTGGCCCCAAAAGAAATAATCCATAGCATTGAGGTTGGGTAACCTAGGAGGCCACAGTAGAGCAGTGCATTTAACTCTCTTTGTCGTTTAGTTTTAAAATCGGTTGACCATTGTTGTAGAGGGTATGGAAATTTTATTGAAACCATATTGTTGTATGTGTGCATTTAACTCTTTGACATTGGTTTGAAAATCTATTGACCATTTCATTGTCTTAGTAGGTATGAAAATGTTATTGATACTATTTTATTTTTAAATAAAAGGCGCAACTTTTTCATACTTGCACTTTTTTAATACGATTTCTGTGTGTAAAGATAATAAGGATTGAAAAGTTTGATTGTCCACCATTTTGAAACGGTGTATTAGAAAATAATTAAATATCGTATGCTAGTTTAAAACATTGCCATTAACTGATAGGCAAAATATCAAGTCTTTATCTTAAATAGTTTTTTATTTAGCGGGGTTTCCGTGAAAAACGCAAACCGACAGACAGCTGAATAACGGTGCGTTTCCGGACACATGTCCAATTGAATTTTTTTCTTATTTTGATCTGCTTAATCATATCCTTAAATATTACAGAGTCATTACGAAACATCCTGTATAGTTATTTATGACAAATGTTCTCCGTAATTAAATAAATATATCTATATAAGACTCAAACTTCACCCATTTATTCACGCCAAATGGTGAAAACGCCTTCACAACAGGTTTTTTTTTGCAATTATGTAAAAATTACAGCGTAAACTCATTATGCTTTATAAATTGTTGAGTAAACATATAAACTACAAACCGTTTAGATTATAGACGAAATCTAGGAGTTAGAAATTCCTAATTTTTCAATATTCTCCCTCTGGAGCGCTCGGCAGTAATCTACCCTATGTAAACCAGCTTATATTTTTAGGCGAATTGCTCGAAAAGTAGTTTGGCATGGAGTTAATATTTTGAAATTATTGGAAAGACGAGTTTTTTCTTTAAAATAATGTCAAATTCGACGTGAAGTGACATCTCGATCAACATACCTTATCTGCACAAATGGCCCATTCAATATGGCCGAATGCGCATTCAATAGTCCCGATTCAATATTCCCCAGTGCTATTGCATCGCATGGTTACATCTATTCTCATAATTAATCCATGGAACCAGTAAACTCAATTCTCAAAGACTTAGCATTATATAGGTCTCCCCACGTTACACCAGGTAACCCCGGGTTTAACTGCAATGCAGTTAGCGTTCATTAACTGCTACGACTGCCAATTTGTTTAATAATGTTGAATAATTAAACCATCCTCATGCAAATGCCCAAGAGAGTGTTTACCTTTGGTTAAATATTCACGGCAGATATACGATCCCAAGGGTGCCGCCGAGAAGTAACCTCTTGCGCTATTTCTTCAGCATTTCCTACCTCCAAGTTAATCGTTATGTAAACCAAGAAAGTCTTACGCATGAGTAAACATTTGCACTCATATATTAACCCACCCCCTCATTTCCTTACGACAAATAGTCTACCTCAAACACAAACAAGCCGTGAACAGGTATTTATAATGTGTGGTGTATATGCTGAAAAAAGGCCGGTGGAGAGAGATTATAAATTGGCAGGTGAGAGAAAGAGCGTAAGATTGAAACAGCTGAGAAACGATGAGGCGTAAGGCGCTAGGAAGCGCTTGAAAGGGAAGCGTGGGTGAGGGGGAGAGAGGTGTGAGTATTGGAGTGGAAGGGATGGAAGTACGGGAGTCCCTTCGCAAGGCAGCAGTTAGTATGGTGCAACCACTCGAGCAGAACAAATAGATAAGGAAGTTCAAACAAAAGACGAGGTAGGTGTTGGAGCAGGGAGTTGGGGAGGTCCTTATTTGTGGGAGGAAGTAGGGAGGGAAGAACAAAGATACGAGAGAATAAACGCTCCTGAGGCGCTGTTAGACGCTTCGAGCGTTTACACACTACAGATGACGTCCTGCACATTTGGAATGTATAGTCTGTGGTACATACACTATTCGGCAATTGTGACTTCAGGTACAGTAAGAATTTACTTTAGTTAAATGGTGTAACCTTAGCGGAATATCCGAATATTGCGGCATAGGTATCCAATTAAAAAAACACTCCAAGGCCCGTTTTTATAATATCTGGTTACATATATTTTAAGTACTAAAACTCACGTGAATACGTTATCCAATCCATAACGCTTACGTCAACTTAAGATGCAGAGCGTTTCAGAAACATTTTATGCTTTCTCCTTCCCTTTCTCTGTTTCAAAAGAAGTGCCAGGGGTGCAAGTCATCGAAAAACTAAGATCAAACATTCTTTTTGGCCTTTCAGGTTACATCGGCAGCCTTACCGTGTATGTGCCAAGTTGTCGTTCTCGTGACTTACGTACTTCTTCCGCTGAGGGCGTTTCTTCACGATGAGCTCGAAGTTCTGGGACGAGAACAAGAAAAGTGCGCAATTCTGCGACAAGAAAGTCGTCACATTTCCGTCGCATACCATTGACCTTTTCCCCCTCTTTTAGCTTTGCATCCCTCATGGCCCTCGTTCCCACCCGATACACACTTTTATCAGCGTTCTACTCCGTTTTCAGACGACAAGCGCGGATGAATTTTCGGGCGAAAAAAAGAGAAAAACAATGTAACCTTAGTACGGGGCGCTACAATTTCCGAGGAACGATGTTAAGCATGTAGATGTGCTAAAAGGTCACGTCTTCGCCCGGAGACAAAGGAAGCGCCCTATGTGATCCGTAGTGCACTATAGCTGGAATATAATTACATTGGCGCATGATCAAAACCGACCCCTCTTCCAAGGCAAACACGAAAGGCAGACATACACGAGGGAGGAGTGCTCCTAATTTCATTTAGGGCGGGAGAAGTAAGAAGACTCAATTAACGGTTTGTTTCCATGATTTAATTTTCTTACTTTGCTCTTCTCTTACTTTCATTTTTTTAACAGTAAACTTTTGTATTTAAGTTATAAGTAGGAGTAAAATTGGAATTCAGACCTCAAGATATCAATGAAAAAGACAAAATAATTTCCATATCCCATAGCCATAGCAATGGAGCAGAGAAACGTCATTTAGCATGGAATGGCGAATAAAAAAGAGGTGCATAACTACTTAAACGAAGCTAAACAAGAACATGTAATAAGTAAAAGTACTTGATAATCTCAAGGAAATGTTTTTAAGTTACATGGGCATCCAAAATTCTAAACATATTTGGCCGAAAGATCATCTAAGTTTATCAAACACGCCCATCACTAAGGTGACCATCCCTCCTCCTTTAGGGAGGACAGTCCATTTTTTTAAGTTCTGTCCTCCCTCGAAATGTGTCCTCCTTTTCGATATTTGAAGACTAATCTGTAAATCTCTGTATTTGATCGATGCCAAGCTGATCCCTTTCACGTGATGTGACGTATATGTACTTGATCTGACGATTCGTCAAAGCTCGGTAGGTACAGTGTGGTGAGATGCAATCAACATGTTGAAATGAACAGGTTGAATGGGAAAATCAACATTTTGAAATTGAAAAAAGATGGGTGGAAATATTCAGCCATTTCAAACATAACCATATTTCATGTGAACATTTATTTGTTTTTGTTGAATTTTCGTTGTGCATCCCTGGAACTAATGCAGCAGTTGAAAGTTTTTTTTTTCAATTGCTAATGATTTTTGGGCAAGTGAAAAATCGAAATTGAATGTAGATTCTCTAGCTGTAGCTCTTGCCGAGAAATTCGATATAAAAGACAATTTTTGTTCAGATATTTCCAATATATTGTTAGAAGATAATACATTGATTAAAAATATGCATTCAATGGAAAAGTCCCTACTCATTTAAATAATAATTAATATGTATGTAAGCATAATCACAATATAAACGGTCACAAATGTTTTTATTATGCATTTAGCATATTATATGTAGTGTATGATTGTTGCAATGAATGAAGTGTTTCTTTTATTTACGATATTTGTATTTTTTTATTTGCGTCCTCCTTTTCATTGTAAAAAAATAATTTCTGTCCTCCTTTCCATTGTAAAAAAGTTGGTCACCTTACCATCACATACTATTCACCTTTAAAATGTGGAATAAAGAACCCAGCGCGAACAAGAGAAATTATATCGAACTACAATCAATCGAAATGTCGATCCATATGCAACCAACAGTAAACGCGGAATCTAAGAAACTACTGCGCCAACATAATTGGAAGCATTGAGAAACAATGAAGTCGCGCCCTTGTTGAAGCTCCGTGGAAAACAGCGCTCAAATGCTGCACCGATGAACGGAAGCACGTACATAACAAACTACTCATGCATCAAAATGACTGGTCTAGTCCGGATTCCACGCACATTTCCCTCAGTGTAAAAGGCGTAGAATCAGAGAGGGAAACTCTCGAGAATAACAGGTAAATATATGACGCCTGGAGTCGGGGAAAAAGAGGGTTATTTACCACCGAGATAAGGGAGGAAACACGCATTCAACCCCCTCGCCAATATTTCATGGAAAAAAGCACGCAACGATCCTTCAGTCTGTGTTTAGCATGCACAAAGCGGAGCAGTGACTGAGGTCATCGCTCTCCTCTACTGGCTTTAAGGCAGGGCCCTCCGCTTGGAGAGGTATTTCGGCTTCCTGGTTTGTGGAGGGCCTTTGTGCGACCCTGGGATGGACAAGAACATGCAGAAATATGGGAATGATCAATACGACAATGCGCTCTAAGAAGCGACTACATAAGAGAGACACACTGCCTAACTGATTGGTGCTAAAATGTCTTTCTTCATTGTTAGTACTTTCACAAAAACGGAGAGGAACATTATAATACACCTTATTCCGCGACCTTACGAGTTAAAACAATAACTGAATTACACCTTTTTATTGAACCATTATTTTAAAATACTGCTTTCACTGATGACAAGACTTAGCTATCACAAAACAAAATTAATAGAAAAACATGCAGATCATTCCACGATTATATTTTTTATGAATACTTTTTCCAGCCATATGAGATGACTGCCGCGCTATTTCTATTGAACTAACGCATTCTGACTTCAGTCACAGCAGTTATTTCCTAATAGGTAGATAATTAACATAAAAAATTAATTAGGATCGGTGCCTTAACTATAATACCATTCAATTATCTGATATAAAAAGCTTGTTTTAAAAGGCTTTTCGCAAAAGTGGCATTTAAGTAAGATAGAAAAATACCATTTTTCCCATATTTCACTCATTATCGGCATTTAGTAGGTACTACATAATTTCCAGTTCAATTTGCGGAAAACATATTGTTGAAAGGAAGGATTTTGTTGTTCACATAACATATAGGACAGGTTTTTCTTTTTGTAGCAAGAATATCAATCAAGTTTCATGTAAGTCATTTAACGGTGGAAACACCTTAACAAGCATCTCACTTTTCATCCCTTCCCTCCTCCAATCCCTTTCCTCTCCCCCCTCTCTTCTGCATGGCTGGTGTCCTAAAGCATCCCCTGCAACACTCCCTCGCGGTGGAGAGCAGGGTAGGTAATTAGCAGACGAACATGTAGATGCAGAAGGAGAATTTGGGAAAAAAAATGTCTAATGACATTACTGCGAAGAAGGAGAGACAAAGTCACACGTCGCAATGACACAAAAAAACCTGCAAAACAGTAATGGAAGGAGAAATGGATGGGAAGAGTTGCGGAGGAAGATCACGCATGGAATGCATCAGAAAAATTATTAGGGACTTTTTTAAGGGAGATTTATGGAGGAATAAAACGGTCAGCTGTAACGAGAGCTGCTGTAAACCGGTTTACGGTTGACGGCTGCTGACGATGAGGGAAACTCTGCGAATACAATGAAATGAACTTGTAGGACACATTCTAAGATAAAGCAGTGTCCTGTACTGGAGAAAGGAGAGACAAATGAATGTTGTCGAGTTAATGAATTGTCGAGAGAGACCGAGGATAAAACAGGCCGGGATAAATTATAAGAAATAATAAAATAACGATTTGCGAAGAAATAAAACGATTAGTCGAAAATGAAGTGAAGTGGAAAGCAGAATCAAACCAATCTTCACATTGATGATTGCTGATAATGATCGATATAATATATTTTCAGCGTCCACCTGGTGGACGTGAATTGTCGGTAGGAACTGAGATATTGAAGGGCGATACGATGACAAGGAAGAAGTTTCCAGAAAAAACGTTAGGGGTTATATAATGACATAACGTAAGTTAGAAATACGACATAACGGATATATCATTGAGATTTCCATAAGTGGAAGTGATGGCATGAATAAAGAGGTGGGAAAGCAAAAATTAGCGCTGGTAGGGGATCGGGTTGAAGTGGTGGCCAGAGTAATGGCTTCCCGCCCCTTGGGGCCTGGGTTCGAATCTCGAAAGTGGCGGAGATTTTCCAGTGGCATTGCAATCCCTGATTAGGATTGGAGAGCGTTTAAAATACAGTACTACATCGGATGGGACGTGAAAACGTGGTCCCCTTGGCGCCTTTCGTTAAGAGCGAGCTAACGCTGACGCCGGGTTTCTCTCCACTCATCCGGCATCCCCCAGATATTCCTTCCATCACCAACTGACCCACCAGTCCTTAATGGCGCAAATAGCCCAAGTTGTCGGTCGCTTCCCCAAAAAGCCAAACCAAAAATAGCGCAGGTGAGGCAATTCACAAACTTTAAAGGTATTCTGTATGGGAATGGATTTGGCAATAGGTAAGTATACAGGCCGGAGAATAGTATTTGAAAAGGAAGCGTTTGCGAAAAGGAGGGAATTGATGACGGGAAACTCGAGCTAAGACATTAAGAAGAGATTAGACTAAACTCTAATATGGAGCGTAGCCTTGTATGGTTCAGAGGCTCTGTCCTTGCGGAAGGAAGATGAAGGTTGACTGGAGGCTATTGAGAGGAGGCTGTGGAGAAGACTGGGAAAGGTAAGCTGAATGGAGATGAAAACAAATAAGGAAGTTTTAGAGGTAGTGGGGAACGAGAGGAAATGAAGAGTGGATTCGGAGACGGCAAAAGTGGATGGAGGACGTATTGAAATGGAACAGTTTGTTGAGGAGAGTGATACATGGGAGAATGTTTCCTTAGCGTAGTAGAGAAAGAAAAGTATAGAAACTTAGTGATAGATGAAGGGAGGCAAAAATACTAGGAACCTAAGATCGACTTCCGCAAGGAAAGAATGTCAGGAGTAGAAACACTTTAAAAATAACGCCATGATCGGGAAATTCAGGAGAGATAACCTATAGAACCTGACACGCGATTGGAGGAATAGCAAATAAAGAAAAATGGTACGACACGAAGTATACCGTCGATGTGTAATTAGGACAAAAGGAGATATGGATGATATTTCCGGAAGTCTTCATGCACATAAAAACCCATCCATCTTAGTAGAATAGCAATGTTAATAATGCATAATCTCCACCTAAGATGCGGAGATCCTTCCGGGTAGAAGTGAAACACGCTGTCCACTGAACTGAGAAAACCGCGAAACATCCGCAGAGGAAAATATTGAAGGGTACAAAGACATCGCATCAAATGTATAGTTGGAAGCGCGCGGGATATATATAGGTATATATATATATGGGACCGAAAGTTGCGACGAAAATCCCGGTTAGGCATGACACGCATTATGGAACGGCGTTGAAAGCACGAAGCACGGGAGGTGACATGGACATTTTCCTAAAAGGGATGCCAAATTGTAAGAGACGAAAGGACGCCGCTATACACCCCGTTCTGATGCTCCGAAAGACAACGGGAAATGCTCTACAAGGAGTTTCGACGATGGGTCCCCACTCCACGGTCACGGGCACAGAGGGAGCATTGATCTCCTGTCTTCCGGCGAACTGGAATATAATCCCATGCTCATAGTGAGTCACTCCCCATTTTCTCATCGAAATGCGCGGAAGTAAATTTATTAGTTTAGTATGTACCTATAAAACTACAGCCTGGTGCATACATAACAAAAATGACTTCGTAAACGATCGTGCAGTAGCCAGATTATAGGCATTATTTCATGTTTGAGCTCGCACGACCATCACAAAACATGGCCTTACGTATGAAGAAGTACGTTGTACTCATAAAAAACAAGAGCAAGCAACTCTAGCTCAATCCTGGGTGTGAACGAGTAGAGTATTCCAAAGGAAAGTCACACCGTTACTTTACACTCACCGAGGAATTTAAAATAAATTAGTCAACGACATTACAAATAAAATTAGTCTCCCACCAAATAAAGGATTGGTTTTTGGACCGACTCTTAATTACCGTATCTCGGGGTCATCTATAAATTTTCCTCTTTTTAAATATTTTTCTCTCCGATTAATCTCTTTCGAACACTTCGTATACTCTACCTTAGAGTTAAGTGTCAAAGCCAATCACCCCCTGGATCACCACCATTACTTGTTTCCTCCTCTTGAGTCTAATTGACGAAATTGTGCCGTAAGATGTCACCCATGGGACGAAACCGGTCTTACAACAACAAAAATAACCAGTTGAAATTCTTTTTACGTTTGCCTTTCAGGACTGTTAAAAAAACTCACTCTAAGTAAAATAAACATTTTCTAGTAATTTAGGGGAATTTGGTTATCCTGCTTGTCTCAAGCATGAAGAACAGCATATCTACAGCGAATACCCTTCACTCAAGTCTCCAACCACAGTTGAAGCTCAAACCATAGAGGAACTGGGAGGAAAAAAAGCGCCGTCGCTTATTCCAACTTCACGGTATACTTAGATTACCTCTTTTGAGTAGCGAGTTGGAATAACACGAGTGGCAGAGCCGAAGGAAGAGGGGAAGAGGTAATGCATACGGAGATACGGAGCGAGGGCTCACGAGCGTGAAATCAAGTTTATGTCAAATAACCGAAGACCACTACGTTACACATTCCAATCCCTACACTCCCATTTTGTTGAGTTTAGGATCGCTGCAGGGTAAATGTTTCCTTAGCTTCGGCGGTGGCAAGGAGCAATAAAGGGGCAATTCACTCTCGGGGATAAGAGGAACAAGCAGAAGGCAAGAGGTGTGCAAAGAGTAACTAATTCCATTGAGCACGTAAGGGAGTGGTTGAGCTTAGTTTGATTCTACAATGCACCACGAAAAAATATTTTGTAAATAAACATCGCTAACTAATCACGAGCCATATTTCATCCACGGAAGCTAATTACGAAGAAAGAAATAACACACACGTAGATGATCAGATTATAAAAGGGAGGAGACGCAAAAAAATGGTAGAAGAAAAATGGCGTAGCCTATGAACCTACACTTAAACCCAATCAAATTGAAATCGTTGTTCTTCTAAAGAGTCTTTATGAAATTAGCCATGGCATTATTTTAGTTCATTACGAAATATCCTTCGAAAGTAAAGAAGCACAAGAAGACACGTCAGAACCATACTGTTCAACTAGATTTTGCTCATTACCAACAGTATAATCGAACATGGTACGACGATCGATGAGCATTATTAATACTAAAAACGAAAACTTAATCCAGTATTAAAACTTAACGCATTTTTTTCTATTTTTCTTGTGATAGTATTATCTACAACTCATTCATATCCATACAGCCCCCAAGCCTCCTGTAATGACGAATTGTATCCACTTTCCAGCTAAAAGTTTTTCAAAATACCTCGTCAGTTAATCATAGGAACTTCTGGTGCAAACTAATTACAGCTTTTTCGAAATACTATGGCACAATAACATAAGTTATTTCTCGATAGGAAGTTAAATGAATTCACGATCACAATGATAAATTTCTCCACTTAGTAACTGAGTCAGAGAAGTAAGATTAACGCTAAAATCAAATAATTTTTTATCAGCGGTGATCTACCGGTTAACAAGATTAAAATGGGAGAGCAAAAAAACATTATCTTTCACAGTCGCAGGTCCTTGTCTCTTTACATGATTTCAGTCTTCAGCTCAGTATAGGTCCTACCTCTCTTCATCCCATCCACAAGGCTTTTTTTCTTTCTTCCTCTTAGCCGTTAACTCAGCATCCTAACCTCTATCATGACCTCCAGCATCCCTTCGCCCCTCAATACCTATTCCAACCATTACTTCCTCTCCTCACCCACCAAACGAGCACTTCCTCGTTCGTCCTTATTTCCGTCCAACGGAGTTCTTTCATTCTCCTAAACGCCAACACATCAAACACCAGAAGCCTCTTTAAAAAAATGAAAGTCACACACCGAATTTGGAAGGAAAATACTATAATCATTGAAGAGAAACGATTGATGACTCGCCCATCATACATAAAAGCATTCGCAGCCATTGAGTTTCTGACTGTTTAGAAATTCCGATAAGATTCCATACAGGTTATGCGACCGGAAAGAACCCGAACCGTTTTGAATGAAGTCTTCTCTGGGTTTTCAACCTCTCTGACTTTTCGTGGTCCTTCACCGTTCCTCTTCATCAGGGATTCGATGAAGAAATAGAGCCTCTCACTTGGGTGAAGACCCTAGAAGACTTCATTCAACTATAAAATTTTATCCTCACCAAACACTTAAGGTAATTCCCCTGTCTCTCCTGTTATATGAAAATTTTTGGCAATCTCTGACCCAAAGGAATACCTCAAGAGCCGACGTCCGAGTTGGCTTAATAGAGAAATCGATATGTAAGTGGAATCGATATCTGCGGCGTCCTTGAGTGTTAAATTATTGGCCTGCTCAACGGCGCGTGATATGATCTGCTGGCGACTCGGGAGAGGGCGGAGTCAAAGAGAGAATATCATCACAGGACGACTTGGACCTCCGTCCCCTCCCTGGAGATAAACCCCTCGCCCAAAACGACAGGATCCTCTAACGATCAAAGGCTGAGCCGGGATGATGGACCCGACAGTGGTCCACCACTCCACGGAGGCGTCTCCACCACCACCCAACTCCACGCTAATGGGAAGGACGTCGCGTCGCAGGATGCGGAGAAGGACGTCGTCACAAGGGGAACGGATTAAAGGACGTTTCAAAATTAATACAAGAACACAACTTCCAGACGTCACACAGTAAAATAGTCATTTTGTATCTTCGGCACACTTTATGTTCGGAAAAAGCGCGGAAAAAACAAGAGTACAGTGCTTAACGGTAGAAGCACTCTTAGCAATTTTTCACAGATAAATGTTTAAATTTATATATAGTATTTATATATAGTATATATTAAAAACAAGCTATACCATTAATGAACAAAATACAAACCTAGTTTTACAAATACAAAAACGTCCAATCAATTACTAAAGGTAAAACAAATTACATCAACGATATCATAAATAGATATTCTGAAATTAAACTACTAAGGATATATGTAATACACTAGATAATTACTTAGCATTTAATATGTATAAGTGAAGAGGAAATCAATTTAATAATAAAATAAAACTATCGATAATAGCCAAATATTAAACTTTATAAACAAGAAAAAACCATACAAAGTTGAGAAAAAATATAAATTCTAGTATATTCACGACTGAAAGAAGAAAAGTTAAACCAAATACAGATAACCAACTCCATGAAGCCAATCCATTAAAAAGACTAATTTCACCCAGTACATTTGAAGTAGGAGGAGTTGCTATATAACTGGTTTATTGGCATGGTCGCATCAAATATTCATCAGTGGAAAATTGTTAAGAGTTTTTCTTCCATTATAAGTAAGTTCCATCACATATCTTGAGGCAAACACTATCCATAAAATACAGTGCATTCTAGATCGTTCGAGATAAAATGGACTGAGGCCACCTCGGATAAAACGAAAGGTTTCCGTGAGAGTAACGCGAGATAAACCGTGACTAAATAGTTGTTTCCATGCTTTGCTGTACTTCGACATGATTGGGATTAAATATTTCGGAAAATAGACCTTCAAAAGGAGATTAAACTTAGAGCCGAATTAGAACATCCTCTCAGGCGAACATCCGTTTGCACGAGTTAAACTTTCTTAGTATTACGTCAGTGTTTGTACTTTAGATAATTAGAAACCTTGGATAATTAAATACCTCGGTAAATCAGTACCCGCAGAATAGACTGAACAGTAACTATATATTTAGTGACGTATCAGTTCCATAAAGTCAACCCGGAAATTTCTCTTTTAAACTAGTCTTAAATCAATTGAATTTGAGGAAAATTGTCTGATAGCGTTCAAAACGTACCTTGAGAACATAACACAATACCAATATAGCTCTCTTTCGTGTTTAAATTTTGCCGTTAATGTGGCCAATCACTACGGAGAGTGATTTCTTAATTTGAACAACCAGCAGCTACCTTGGCGGGATTGAGGGTAAGACCGATCACAAACAGAGCTAAACCTTTGGTCCTAAATTAAGGTTGGTTCATACAAAAGATAAATACAATGTAAGAATATTACGAAACTTAGGCGAGGCTACAACCGTCCTCGTCTTCTAACTAGCCAATGAGAACGATTCTTTTTCTTTTACTCAAGTTGACCAATGTTTTTTATCTTCTTCAATGCCCAATGTCCAAGAATGATTCCAATAAGACGCCTGAATCGGCTATTATTTTGGGACTCTCAAAGTTGTAATCTATTTTGTAGTGCGAATATGATGGCTCGAGAAACATACCAGTGAGAAGCGACTTAAATTGAAATAACCCGAGGTTACTCTTTCACTTCACTTTCTAAAAACTGGTTGCATGCGAGTATCCAAGAAGATATCCTCCAATCGGTCAGCTTAAGAAATTACTCTTAATCGTGATTGATGTCAAATAAATTACATCAATTCAGAGATGAAGGGGAGCCATTTTCTGCGTTATGTTTTCCAAGTGCGTTCGTGGACGCTATCAGACACACCTGCTCCAGTTCAACCCTCTTTAAGTCACGTCATTTTGTTCAACTTAAACTGCCCTTAAGTTACGGTCTTAAGTTATTGTGTCCTATGTGAAGGGTACCTAAGTTACGAGGCATATTTTACGTGAAATGTGAACCGGAATTAAGACGTGGGACTAACGTTCTCTTAAAAAAGGGAGGGAGAGGGGAGAGATGGAGGGTTGCGGGTGGGGGTAGGGGGGTTGGCGGTGGAGAGAATTAGAAAGGGGCAGGAGCGGGCCCGACTTGAGGAATTCAAAGTTCTCGTCAGGGTCTCAAAAAGGAAGCAAAACTTGGAAAAACGTCACCCTCCGGAGACAGAAGCAAAACTACGTACCTATGCTAATACGTTTTGTTTCTGCTGCGGAAGGAAACTGGCGCGGACGAGTAACTTTTAGTTAAGTTCCTCGGGACGAAAATTCGGAGAATAGAGGAAATGGCTTCATTAATGGCGCCGCTAAACTTCTGTTAACGCTACTACGGAGCCCAAACGTGGGAATGCAACGGAATCAAAACCATATGGAAACGAGACTCGATCCAAATGACAGGAGAAAATTTTTACAGACAAACTTTGCTGAAAATTGCACATCGTTAGAGCTAAAAATGTGCAAAGTTCTAAAAAAAATCACAAATAAATAAGTAAGCAGAAGTAAATAAATGACAACTCATGGGAAATTACAAAAAAAACAGACTTTCTTACGGAGAGTAAAAAAATCGACTACATTTTGAGTTATAGGTCAAATGTATAAACCTTTTTTCACGCGAAATTCATATAGGTACATTTATCGCTCACCAGCGGTGACCATGAAAGCTTTATCAAGGCTTTCCATACATCTCCACGCGATAACATCGTGCCTCCATAAGTGCATAAATTCTATCAATTGAGAAATAATTCGTCCCACACGGGCTAGTTATACATCTAATCCGTTTTCTAACAGAAATACAAATTAGATCAAATTAAATATCGCACAGCGCTGCTAACAGCATATCGCCGAATGTTCGATTGGTTGAAGTTTCGAATGGTATGAACGACTAATCGGTTCAACTGTCAAATCACTTAGGCCCGGTTTTATGATCTCTGGTTAAATATTTTCTCAGTACGAAAACCGAAATTAATACCCTCTCCCATCGAAAACGCTCACGTCAAATAGCCGGCGGGCTGATTTAATGTACAAATCCCAAACTCTCAGTTAAGATGAAGTAAACGAAAATTCTACGTCATCTTGCGGTTAACGTAAACAAGACGTTATAAAATCGGAGCTTCCCTATTTTGTACCATAATTAGTGCGATTTTAGTTTTTCACAGATATCTTTAAGGAATTAGAGCCACCGCCGTTCATAATATCTCACACTCTAAAAATCGACTAATTAAATAAATCGAAAAAGAGCTAGCTAACGATAAAACAGTTTTATAAAACATTTTACGGAATAGGACAGGTTCTATTACCATAAAACCGTTTTATGCAACAACCAATGAGATGTTCTGCTCGACGCGCGCATAATCTCGTATCCATGAGAAGCCAAACAAGGAAAAGTAAACACACAAGGATGAGAGTTCACGGAACTATCAATTAATGCCAATTATTGCTATTAATGCTTTTGCCTGGTCATTCATACTCTCATATAAAGCACTATAAGAGCGTAGACGTATAAACAAAGCATTAGCGCCGTTGAGGGTGATTAGAAAGTAAGTAAATAAACAATACACATAGTTTTTAACCAAACAGTCATCCAAAAGAGATTGCATTTATCACTTCACGGGTCCGCAACGCATCTCATAGACGGCAGATTGGTCAACATTGCGGTTTTATGAATAGTTTTACCGTGAGCAAGCAAGTACGTTTTACGTACGATTCATAAAAGTTTCAATAAAAAATTTATAAAACTCTTTTATCGAGAATTTTACCGCGAGCAATAGGCATGAGAATCATTATTTATATTTATTTTATTTAGTTAAATTTTTACGCAAATGACTGTGCTCCCATAGATTAAAATTGCGCATAAACCCTTAAGAGTTTGCGCTGATTAAGGGGAAAGAATCAATGAGAGATTTTTAAGCCAATTTGCGCACAACTTTATAAAAGAGACACCTACTTGCGAACGAATAAATAATTGAAATCAGTCAAAAACATGACTCTCTCATACTATTTCCTTGGCAGTTTTTTTAATGGTTAAATTACTTCAGATACGAACATTTTGGAGTAATTGACGTAACATTCACACTTGCTATTAGCGGTAAGAGAGCTTTTACTTTCATCGATAAAACAGAAAAAATGGCCCTTGCTTTGATTGAAAATTCAAAACTGTTTGCAGAAAGGCCGTATCCACTTAAAAAATATTCCATTGGCTTAAAAATACTTTTGTATTGCAATTCCGCGTAATAGCTAATTATTTTCAGCAAGTAGGCAATTTAATCGTCATCAGTAGGCATATAATACCTTCTACGTATATCAATCGTCATCCCCTTCTGCCCAAAGATTTAAGTGTGAGGACGACCGATGGTCTTGCCACCCCTGCCAGGAAAGGAACCCGCCCTAATGGGCCGAATCCTGTAGTTGCCAAAATTCAACACTCTATTATTGATTGTGACATCCATGTTCAGGAAAAAACATAGTTGGGTGGACTCAGGCAGGTGGTTGCAACAGGTAATGACAGGCGATTGAATGCTGAAGGCTGTGATGTAGGGGAGGACGTTAGGTAAGCGGGAAGAATAAGAAATGGAATAAGCTTTACGGATGGGATGAAGAGAGGTAGGACTTATGCAGATCTGAAGAATGGAATAGTGTACGGGGACAAGGACCTTCAGCTGCAATGGTTTACTATAGGTAGGGACACTCAATACTGGTAAATACAATGAATGAATTTCGCTGTTTAAAATTATTGAAATTGGTGAAATAAATCGGTAAATAAAGCTAAATGAACTATAAATAAAATTAGTAGATTTCGGCATTTAATAACCGTGAAATACATCGACTAATTCTGACTAAAATTAATCTAAACAAAATTGTCAAAAGAAGCATATACGGTGTTCTGTTATTTGAAAAGACTGCGCAGATTTTACACTGATTTCAAATTTAAATTGAATAAAAATGAAACTCCATTACACAAATTGCGATGCATGAATTTTATCGATCATTATTCAAATTTGTTCTCACATGATTTACCTTTTACGATATTTTATGCTTATTATGGCTACTAGCGGACAATACAGGTTTATTATTAACCAGCAATAACAAGCATAAAAAGTAACACAATTACTATTTTATAATGATCTTACAGTAATTCATTGCATTAAATTAGAGCTTAGGAAATAATCGGAACATATACATATGCAACCAAAAATTTGGAAAATTTGCAATATGTCTCTAATTATGTAAACAAAAATCGCATTTCAAAGAAAACTCTGTGACGTTCACGAGATATCCAAAAAGTAGCTTATTTCGTGAACCCGGTGGCGAAAATCGTTTCGCGAAATTGCCATGCCCCTAATTATAGCCATTCCTTCTTTCTTTAAACCTACCTTTACCGCTAGATCACAACTGATAATAATAACCCCCCTCTGCCCCTCGGATTCAGGAAGTGAAGCATTGAAACAACGCATTTCGGTGGCCGAGATCGAGGGATCAATAAACCAACATAAAACATCGCATATCGAATTCAAGGCCTCGCCATATCGTCCGTTCCCCACCGAGAAGAAAACGAGACGGAAGAGAAGAGAAGGATGGACCGACTTATCGAATTCTGCAGAGCATGGAAATACGGATGGAGAGAGGAGAGAGAAAGATAACTTGTTAGAGGTAAGAAAAAAAAGGCCCAGAGGCGAAGGGGAAATTGCAAGAAGAATAAAGGAAGCGAATGAGGAAAAGAATATTTTTTTTAGAATTAAAGGGTTAAATTAAAAAAACTGGAAGGCTTCCGTTTCCCCTTGCAAATAACAATGACGAAGAAAAAAGGACAGGACGTCTTTCCTTTTCCGGACGTGAGATGAAACTGAAGGAAGAAGGTGACTTCTCAGGTCCATGATTTTTCATTCTCCGCAGAAGTTCATACTGGTAAGTGGTAGCCCCTTCCTGAAGACGGCGTGGTTGGAGAGACAAACTGAAGAAAAGCTGAGCAAACTTTCTCATCCCGTTTCGAAGAAGGATCAAGGGGGCGACACTTTTGGTCCGGAAGAAACCACCTCATTAAGCCATTGAGGAGGTAAGGCACACTTTTTTTTGCAATGAAGAGCGTCCTACTATTTTCTTAGTTTCCCGCGACCTGTCCCAACCACAAAGTGCTCTTCCCACTCCTGCGTTAATTTCTGCACGACTGGACACAAATATGATGTAAAAAAGGAAAGGTTTGTCGCTCATATTTTCCCACACTCTCCCGTAACTGAGAATAAACGCTTGATGGAGAAAATGAGGGCAAAATAGGTAGGAAGATCACTCATAGTGGTTCAAGGGACAGTTACAGGTGCGAAATTAAGAGGGATTTAACATCTGGGATAGGAAAGCTACCATTAGTGTAAATGGATAATAATAGAGAGCTGCAGAGCAATATAATATTCGAATTGAAAAACCGATAGAATGTGGATCATCACTGAATATTCTACCAGCTCACTGGAAATTTTTGGGACAGTTCTTTCCCAAATTTCGCCATTTCTAGGACACCTTTTCACTTTTCGCACGTTACTTACTCGTTATCAGGTCTTTTTTTAAGTTCCGTAAACCATCTTTATTTCGTCTAAAATTATTCCTATCCTCTTCCATGCTTCCTCAGCGTGCTCTGCACTCAGCAACCTAAACATGCCTTTGCCTCTCAACACGTCATACATTAACCTTTTCTGCCTTCTCCAAATCTCCGTCACCAACCATCTTCCCTCTCGCACCACATCTACATCGACCTCCTCGTTCGCCTTTCTCACTCTCCAGCTCACCTTCTCCATTCTTCTCCAAACCGACTTCTCGACTTTCTCCAGTCTACGCGCATCCTCTCTCCGCTATGGCAAAGTTTCCGACTCATACAGCGCAACGCGAGACTCATAACAGCGCGAGTTTTCATCAATCTGATGCGGGGATATGGAAGGGGAAAAGACTCATTCCTTCATCACGGTCTAGGCAGATTTGGATGAACGATGAGAGTCTATAGTATGGAGACTAACTAGATAAAACATACTGCTTTCCGATCGCCGTAGAGGTATACATCTCATCCAGAATGGCTACCCATTGGTGATAAACTAATAAGGTAATATGTATAAAACTTAGCCATGGCATAAACGAAAGGAGTAATACCATAATAAGTTGCCTTATTTTAATTCATGGAATGTAAATCTATAAGACAATTATCTGTGATATAATGGGCATAGGGAGCTCATATTATGGCCTAACTAACATTTCAGCTACGGTAAAACTAAGCTTCACTACATCGTGCCTTTATGCGGTGCAAGTGCACATGGTGTCCTTGTCATCTTCAATTATAAAATTATTCTTGTATGCTCGAACACTAAATGCAGATACTGCGAATACAGTGTCGGAGGTGATAAAAAAATATCAGCGCTGGATGCCATAAATTGGATTGATTTGGCAGTGAAATATATTAAAACATCAACTGTTAAACAATGTTTCGCTAAAGCTGAATTTCTGCCACTACTGGTCCCTGAAGCAGGTAAGGAAAACAAATTCTATCAAATCATATCACCAATGTAAATGAATACTTACGCACTAAAAAGGAATATAGATATGGACAGAACCTTTTCTATTTCAGAAGTAATGGATGATCTAAGCAAATTAAAGCAGGCAATAGGCATGGCTACTGAGAGATTTGTGGACTTAGACAACGATCTTCCGACGAGCGATGAAGATGGCTCGCTCACAGACAGTATGAAAGAAGACCAAGCCAGTGAATCCGACGAAGAAATAAATATAACCGTAATAGGTGAAGAAAACAAAATGTCCTATAGAGAAATGTTGGTTTCTTTAAAAGAATTAGTAGAATGTAGTCTTACCAAAGGTAACACTGATTTATTTAATATCTTAAACGGCTATCGGTAACGTAGAGAATTATATTATACAGGAGAAAAAGGAAAAACAGACAAAAATAACGGATTATTTCCGTATTTTATAGATCAGTTTTTATGTTAATTAGTTCAAATAAACAAATTTAACCACTATGTGAAACAGTTATTTCATTAATTCATAATAATTTCGTCTGCATGTAGAATTACAGTGAAACCAACCTTTTATGCGAAGGGCATGATAGCTCTTTTTTGGATTGTTAGACCCTGGGTTAAGCGGAAAACTGTCTTATCCGGAAAAAAATGATGGCCCTGAGAGATTCCGCTTCAAACAGGTTTCACTGTATCACACACTTTCATTTCTGTAGCGAAACTTCTGAGGTGTACAAAATTATCATTCCATTGAAAACAAAGCCAAACAATATATCTCGCAGATGAATGGTAAGGCTTTGAGTTTACCATTCCCTTCTTCGATTCGCAACGCCATTTCATAGCGCGAGATAACGAACCAGGACGCAAATCAGATCCAGCAGCAATTTCTCATATTTTACCTTCTGCGGCGACAATAAGGTCGAGATGCCTCATTCAATCCCTCCGCAAAGTTGCAAAACAACTCGAACGCACCCGGGGGGAAAGTTATCAGGTTATTTATGCGCGGTTGGAAATCATTTCAGCCGCCACGATTACACGAAGCTAGTTTAAAATCTAATTTGAAATCGAAGAACAAAGTCTGCGAGACGAACGGCAGCGGAAATCCTGCGCCACTAAGTAAATAGTCTACTCTCATTCAGGTAAGGCGCCGAGGGACAACCGCCTCAACCATCCAGAGGAGAATCTTCCCTCCGGAGGTCGTGTTTCCTTAATTGGAAAGACATTTAAGGTAGTCTATTATGCGTACAGAAATAATTTTTCACCCGCGTGGGAAGATAATTCCCAAGTTAACTTTGACGATAAAGTTGAATACTCCTTTAAGTGGGGAGGGTAAGGAAAGTAAGAGAAGTTTCGGAAAAACTTGGGGAAGTGAGTTGGATTCTTTGCGAAGGGGGGAATTCTCAGTTTCCGGGTGGGAAAAGAGGGAGGTGGGGGAGAAAGAGAGGGAAATGAGAGAAATAGGGAAGTTTCGCTGGTGGAAAATACCGCTTTTGTTGATACGGCCGAAGAGCCACCGCTAATCGGTCCGCTTTCACTGCGAGTACGTATATGGAGAAGTTTCAAACTTACTTGGAGAGGAAAATGATGGGGAGGAAACGAAGAGCTGAACATTTTTATCTTCCCGAAATATCATCGGAAAAATTGATTATTTACGAAGAGAGAACGCAAGAGAACGAAAAAAGAATGAAAATAGAATATAAAAATATGATAATCTTCTCTGCATATATATTCTACTCTCCAACGAATCTCAAAGTAAAAGCTTCTCTGAAGCAATCCAGATCACTTCATTTTCTCATTACGCTCTGCACATATTCGAATTTCAAATTTTAATATAAGCCTCTTCTTCAATCAGTACTATAGTACTGTGGAACCATTTATGTTTAGTCTAACATGACATCCCTACGTATGTACTATTACTAAATGATCACAGAAAAAACATTTGCTTCATAAATGTTGCTTGGAGCCAAACGCGAACATTTTGAGTTCTGTGATGTTGTAAAGAGGCGTTATAGCCATAAAAGGAAGTATAAACATTAGTCAAATGCACATTGTTTAGAACGTAAATATTAATCATTACTCTACCTGTTGCCGCATCTTCTCTCTCAAGAATTAACGGCAACAGGCTAAACTAATATTAGCTGCCAATTGACTATAATCATTCATTGAAAATGAAACGAGTAAAACCAGAGTAGCTAAGCAACGACGACAGTAAACTTTAACTCGTTCTCATCCGGTAATGAGACATTCCTTGATGGTAACGCCGACTCAGAAATTCTTCCAAATACTCCAGAACAAAATATACCCTCCCCCCATTAATTCTTCCAAAACTCTTCCCACAATGGATGCAAGGTCCATGCAAACACGCTCTCGGGCCGGCTTTGGAGGTAGCACGTCGGTGTAGATGTGGTAGATTTGCTTTCAGTTTCAAGAATGGCCTTCCCCCAATTATCTATGCCAATCCAAAGCTCTCATACATATAGATGAGTGGGACAGTTTCTTGTGGCAACCGCTTCTTCACTCCTTTAAGGTCAGGCCAACACTCTTTCGTCTTTGGGCAGTAAATCGGCATCAGCAGCCAAAGCAAACTAAGTAACTTACCGTCGAAAGGGGTCGCTCCCGTGGGAAGTTAAGGGACCGAGAATAAAAAAGAAACTAACGGAGAAGGGGTAGGAGAGTGTAGGCGATGTGTCCCCCAGTTCGCGTCAACCCCTGAATGGATATACTAGGGGCCGAATCCCCTCCGGATATAACCCCTCGAAGAAGACCCCTTTCGGTGGTTCCACGAAGGGGAAAAGTGGTGGAGAACTGGAGAAATGGGAAGGATAGAAATGGAGGAAAAAAACGAGATAAGAAATGATTCTCCTTTTTTGCCTTTAAAGGGGACGGACGAAGACGGATCAGAGTTATAAGCGCCCATACCTTGTTC
This sequence comes from Pyrrhosoma nymphula, assembly GCA_963573305.1. NCBI lineage: Eukaryota > Metazoa > Arthropoda > Insecta > Odonata > Coenagrionidae > Pyrrhosoma > Pyrrhosoma nymphula. The sequence continues at coordinate 139,158,799 of OY754333.1, read as the reverse complement.
GCACTAATGACTTTGCTGACGTCACAGTGGGCTTTTTTGTCCGCGGTCAAATCTTCCCCATCCGCCTCTCCCATTCGTCTTCTTCAGAGAATTGCGTCGGTGTGGTGGCTTGAATACTGGCTTCCCATTTCGAGGACTCCGGTTCGAATCTAGTTAACAGCGGAGATTTTTGTGGAATTCCGATGCTGTCTCGTATGTCACGTGAATAGCGTTGCAAGTGCAGTACTCCCGGCTGGCAGATGGAACACATGCTGCGCGACCCCTTGCCACCTTCAGTTTAAAGAAGTTTCCCGCCTCGCGCGACACATCCACCAAACAATGTAGCGCCCACAATAGAATGCGTAGCGCAAGTGACTGCTATCTATCTGTAATACTTGCAAGATCTTGTGCTTTCCAGGCGAATGTTGCAGATGAATTCTAGTCGGCTGGCATACTAGGTCAGATCCTCCATTTCCGCCGGCGTTACGATGAAATAGTCGCTCATTGTCTTCAGCGCGACTGATACCTTACCGTGGAATTTGACCAATTTATATTGAGGTACATGAACCTGTATTTAAGTCGTTCAATGTCCACGGAAAATTAACATGAACAATGAATTCGATTAGTTAATCGACGCGGCAGAGATGGAGGACCTGACCCGATGTGCAACCCAAATAGAATTCATTTGCATGATATGCTTACATGCACGGCACGGGATTTTTTTTTTACTCAGCAATCACTTTTTTCAGATTTTTGAAAAGTAGGAAATCTTCTCTTTCGAATCGTTTTGACCGCAAATGGTATTTGTTAATTCTTTAACATTTTGCCGAAAATCCATCCACCAAGTTGAGTAAATGGCAACTTCTTCTTTTGTTATTATCACCAAATAATTATTTAGGTCTCGTGTTATAGCAAAGTAGAAAGTAAAGTAGCCTCACACGGCTCAACTCCTGGCGGAATTATCAACAGCATTCAAAGTAACCCTCTTCTACACATTTACCAAACGCAAATAATTTTACTTCCTATTTATTGGCTACGATTTTGCATTGCTATCATAGGAGCAGTTGGCGAAGAGCGTATTAAGCCACGTTATCGAAGATTGCGGGTATTTATATTTTCGACCTCTAATTCCTTTAATTTCTTCGAAATGCTATCTATTGTGGTGGAATGAGGCATCCATCTAAAATGTCTGCCTCACTCAAATAATTGGACGACTCCCTTTTTTTAAGTGGAATAACTAATCCAATTATTGGGTGTCATCATCCCACCATTTATTAGAATGTACGGAATTACTACAATTAAAAGAAACCAGGAATCGATCGTGGAGCAAACGCAGGCGAGGCCACATATTCAAGGCACTGTATTTCATCGACTCACAACAGTCTGGAAGAGGACAAAAGGGATACCCGCCAAAGCATCCCCGCTCTAAGGGCTCAAAGAGCTCATGCAAAACACAGCCTGAACCAGCAACGAACTTTCCCCTGCAGTAGGGAGGCGTCATCCCTTATCCGCCAATGGAGGAAGTTGGGCTTATCACAGAACAACACAATGCGATGCGCACGTTTGAAGAGAACGAAGTTACGCAAGAACTCACAACAGCAGCGCGCCGGCGAGGCTCGTCTCTCTCCACTTAGCAGGAGATATAAATTTTCCCCAAGTGTCTCCCAGCATAAAAATACACACTCAAGGTGAAGCATGGGTTCGGCACACAAAAAAGGACACCTGGAACGAAAGAATGTATGCACGGCTCACGGGGCGCCAATAAGGCATGTGATATCTTAAAAGAACGCAGTGGAACGAAAAAAAGGGCGTGAGAAGAAGGCAATACTGGAGAATAACCTAAGGTTAAAACGCGTAGACACCTGCACTGCGATGAACTAATTGAATAGGATTCAACTGTTATCAGCAGCTACGGCATACGGAGACGAATGGCTCTAGCCAAAGAAGCGTTCATTTAGTAAAAGGAATACTTGAAAGGTCCCAAAAAGAAAATTGTACAGGAAAGAATAGCGAAGACCTTTACACGGAGAAGAGTGGTAGGGTTCCGAAACTTGGTCCATGAGGAAAGAGGTTGACCGCTGATCGGAGGGTTTGGAGAAAGATTGAGAGAACAAGCTGGGCGGTGAGGAAGGAGAACGATTAGTGTTAAATGCAGTGGAGGTGGAATGGAGATTAGTGGGGAAAATTCTAAGTAGACAGAAGAAGTGGCTAGAGTGATTATTATAGTACGAATAGTTCAGAAGAAGGGACTGGAGGTTATAACGAAGGGTAATGCGCTGTCGAAGAGAGAGTGGGAAGGCATGAGGGGATCTTAAGAATGTTGGGTATGAGAAGAAGGAATAGGAGAAAAGTGGGAATTTTGTATGTCCCGAGAAGGTAGAGATATAAAGAATTTAAGATGGGGGTAATTAAGTAGCGATTCGACACAGGATTTACTTAGTATGGACCATTGATTTAGGAGTGGGCAGCATGGTAGGAGTTGTCTTAGAACAAAATAATATTGGTATAATACCAATGACGACGTTGGATCTTCCAACTGCAATCTAAGGAGTAGTATTACGCTGCAAAGTAAGAGCGTTTCATAGGATGACACGAAGATATGACACAGCCATTAAACCTTTATCAACAACGCTCTTTCTGCCCTCCTAAAACGACATTAGCACGATCAAAATGATATTGGACAAAGAGTCCTTGTTAATCTTAACCTATCTACAAAATAATCAAAATCTGACACACATGGAAGTCTTTGTAACCAATTTTATCCATAAATAGGCAAACGAGTAGAATCCAAGCAATCTAGCGGGTTTGAAACGCTTTTACCAAAGCATTCAGCTCTAAATCACGACAGGAATCAACTTTGGGCAGACTTGAACTATGAAAATAACAAAAAATACTAGTTATTTGAAACTCAATAGAAACTTGGGTGATATATAGTTGATTCCAAGACTTAGTAGAATTTTAAGCAGTAATGTATGTGTACCCGATTAAGCGAAGTGGGTGATTTATTGGTCGTCATATTATAGATAGACAGTAAAAACTGACTGCTGTTTTCACAAACTTTTTTATTGCTCCACACAATATCTCTCAAAACATTAGATTGACTTCGACTCAATGATTACGAATAGAATAACCAGATTTATGAAGTACATAACACCATAGTGAAGTTATAAGAGGAACATTCACTCACCAAGGAAACAAGAAAAAAACAGCAGCATTCCACTACCTATAAAATGCTGACTTTCTCTTTTCCAGTGCGGAAAAAGAATGACATACGAATCGATTCGAGAATATTGATGGTATTCTTTTACGATCATTGGAAAACGCTGAAATCCCAAATCAAATGGGAATCTTGGAGTTGTAGGGGAAGCGAAAGCCATTCGCATATAACCTTCATGGTCAATGATATATCGAAAATTGTAAATGGCATAATAGGTATAACAGGAACAGCTATTTTCCACATGCTATATTTTAGCTTAAGCTTTCGATCAGAGTTTCTTGAGAGCCCTTTTTCATTTCATGAACCATTTCCTTCACACCAATTCCTAGGGCTTATTAATACAAATGTGGATGTATTACTCATAAAACCTAGACCATAAATAATAGAAGATAAACGATGAACGTGGATAGATGTCCAAATTAAATGCGTCACAAATATGGAAGTAAGCAATATTAACAAGGGAGCAGGTTTTATTGGAATGCCATCTCCACAATAACTAGGCTGTTAGAAATAAGGAGCTGAGAAACGTTCATTAATAACACAATTCATGGATATTAAGTCAGCAAAAATTTTTCAGGTCATAATTTATCACGTAAATGCAGAATGCATGACCTCAAGATACCAGCTTTTCCCTCAGTTGTGCATAAGAGCATTCCCTATTTCTAAAGACAAAACCTGCCCGATACCAGGTTCTTCGTATCACACAAAACCAGATTCTCAGAGGGGATTCACTCTTGACAGTAACCTCTTTCTCAACGAAACCTTATGATAAAGGAACAAACCGTGTGTCTATATATCGCCAAGTGCAGCACTCATGTTTTCGTCAATTTGCTTGTACGACAGTATAAAACAATAAAGTTCATCATGCGCAGTTCTTATATCCATACTCTCTTTGGTATTTACTCATTTATTCCTTCAGCTCCGTTCACCTTTCATGAACCCATCCTTCATGGAGGGAAAGAAAGAGAATCGGCTACAAGGACGAAATGCAGAGAGAAAACGCATGCCGAGCTGAAGAAAGAAATCTTGTGGACAAAAAAGAGAACATATGGCCCTGCACCTGTGCAAGGATATTCTAAATTTCTTCCACCTAAACCTACCCAAACCGATAGATCACATTTAATAATAAAATCCTTTACAGAAAGGACAAATAGATCTTAACATGCAACCATCATCCACCTCCACGTACATAATAACTAGCACCTCGACCCAAGATATTACCGTATAAACGCGTATAAGAGGCGCACCCGTGTAAGAGGCGCACCCCTCTTTTTATGCGTCGAAGTTGAAGAAAAAACTTTGAGTTTTTTTTTCTTCTATTGCGAGGTTTTGCGGCCTAACTGCGAACTTTCGGCCATTTTCAAAGCCTTCCGCTTGCGATATTCTCTTATAATTTACGCGGCATATTTTATAGGCATATATAGACCCCGGAGGTAAGTATTCACTTGGATCTGAGGTTTCCGCGGCGTTTCTCCGTATTGGTAACGGCTTTCGGGCGTTCCTCTACAAGGCAACGCGGAGGAACGCCCGCGTGCCGCGTGCCTGAACGCCGCGTCACCCTTTATGCCACTATTTACCGAGTCCAAATGACCCATGCACAGAGAAAAGACAACTGGTTTTCCCCCGCAGGTAATGCTTGTAGTAGACTCCCTCGCGCGCCTTACGGATAGCCCTCTGACTGGGCAACAGCGCGAGCCTCTCCCTTTCTCTTCCGTGCACGCTCCTGGCAGTTGAACGCACTCTTTTTCCAAAATAAATGTTAATCGATATTGATTAACCAACGAATTCCTTTAAGATTTTATAAGTGGATTCATGATGATGAACTCGAGAGCTTGAAGAAGGTCTAAACGGCGGTTTTCAGGGATGCGCGGAACGGAAAATAACGGATCCGTGCATTTGCATCTATAACTACAATACTAATGCATTAAATAATATGAAACTTCGTATAGCTGTTAGGGAAGATCTTTGCTACAATTTTTTATAAAGGAAATTTCGATATCTTGATCCGTGTTGTTATTACGAAGCCGTAAATGCGATGCATACGTCCGGTACCCGGGAAAATGCGCTAAAATTCTGTTTTTAAGCACACACTGAAATCGATATAAACGGTAAAATGTTTTGTACACCATCAATAAACGCAGAAATAAACAAGCTTTTATTTGATGTACTTCATTTTGAAATCGATTGAGCCATCTCTGAGATATTAGCCTTCAAACTCGGGTGACGGAATTTTGCTAGGGTCAGATTCGTGTAAGAGGCGCACCCTCATTTTCGGCTGCGATTTCTGGGAAAAAAGGTGCGCCTCTTACACGAGTTTATACTGTATAATAGCGGAAGGATGAGGAGGAGGAGAGAACAGGGAAAAGGAATAACAGCATCTTAAGGTACAGCCATAAATTAGGAGCCACCCACTCCAGTTTGCTTACCCGACGTGCGTGAACATTCAAATACCCAACTTGTATCCAACACGCGACGGGTAAGGAAAGCCCGCCCCTGCCGTGGAAAGACTTCAGTGTAGGACTGTGTGGGGAGCGGGGACTCTTTGGTTATTTACCGCCACATCTTTACAGGTTACCCTCGCCAACTCCGCTTAGCTACCCCGTGCTACGCAAACCCCACCTACTACCCATTCCAGGCGCACAAAGTCCCGCACCGTGAAGAAACGAAAAGGAACGTCAGGGTTCGGTGCCGTCCGAGAAGAACTTGAGGTGATTTCGCCCACATTGTGACCACACTACTTTCCATAGCAAGACAACGTAAGGTATCACTGAAGACTCTACTCCAATTCCAATTTTACACATGGCAAACAATTCGGAATTGATAGGCATAGAATTGATAACAATGCGTAGACTTGAGGCGTTTGAGATGTGGGTTTGGAGAAGGATGGAGAAGGTTAGCTGGATGGCGAGAAAAACGAACGAGGATGTATTGGATATGGTCGGAGAGGAGAGGAAGCTTGTGGCAGAGGTTCGGAGAAGGCAGAAGAAATGGATGGAGGAGGTTTTGAGAGGGGAGGGCATGTTGAAGGTGGGCATTATAGGGGAGAACACTGGGGAAGCGTGGAAGAGGAAGGAGGAGGATAGGAATTCTGGACGAAATAAGAGGAGGTAGAAGATATGAAGAATTAAAGAGGGATCTAATAAAGGGACATCCGTAGGAGGGAAAGCGAGACAATTTCTATGAGGTTGGGATACAGAATGGGGACTGTCCAAGAACCTACCAATCAGCTGGTAGAATACTTGAATGGAATGGTCTCTTACCACGCACTATTAGTAGCTTCAACTTCGCAAATATGCAATTCACTTTCGTCCTCTTCATATTCTAATTTCTTTTTCCATTCCTCTCCCATTTCCATGGCTGGTATCCTAACAACCCCTGCCACATACCCTTGAGGCGGTTCGCAGGATAATATGTATATGTAGATGAAGTTATAGCTGCAAAGCATGCAAGAGTTAACTTGGTGAAAAACGAGATCTTTTCTACGGTTGGGATTCCCACCCCCAGGTTTGGGGTAGACGGAGGGGAAAATTGATCTAAAAATAATGAAGTTTTTCTTTTAAGCCGAGGCACCTATGGAGGAAGGCAAACGTTGACCTTCTGCCGAAATGAAACGACTGCTGCGCTGTTTTGCAGCCCTGCAATCTCAAATTTTTCGTTTGACGAAACTGCATAGAGTAACACAAGGTAAAATCAAGAGTCCAGAAGAAAAGCTACGGTAAAAATCTAGACAAAAATATTAAATTTTTCGTAAAATAAAGGCAGCAGTTTTCACCGATAAAGGTATAATTATTCATTTTTGTTTAACCAGGGGAAATTTAGGCCAAAAAAGGGATACTATGCTGACGACTTTCTTTAGGGCGAAATTAGGGCCATGCAGCCCTCTCTCACATTTAACCCTCACACAACAACACCCATGCCCTAAGTGGAAGAAAACCCACCCAGGCGGGACTCGAACCCGCGACCTAAGGATTAGCAGGCGGGGACTTTACCGCAACCGAGACCGGCGGGTTAAAGTCCTCGGCGATGGAATGAATATGGTGAGAATAGGAGAAAGAAAATGAGGAAGTTCTGGATATGATAGGGGAGAGAAAGGAAGCAGCAAAATAGGAGGACGAGAGCACCAAAAGAACATCGAAATGTTGGAAAGGTTAAGAGGAGTTTTACAGGGATTCAAAACAGAAAAAATGAATAATTTATAAAGGAGAAAACGTTAGAGAAGGCACCCCACACGGTAAAATCATAGGCATTACAGTTTTTACATCTACCATTCATATGGTAGAATATCCATTATGACGATTTTAGGCTCACATGCGTTGAGATAAACCATCAATCTTCCGTGGCTTTTAATTACACCTCTGTTTCCGCCGCAGAAACTGCAGAACTAACCCTCAAAAATTAATTCATTTTAAATATACCACGTTTTTAAAAAGGACTGAAAAGTATAAAATAATTTTCCCTGGGCCCTTCTAAATTTTTAGGGTGATTTTTTAGTGGCTATGGAGATATTTGTAAGACTTGAAGAGAAAAACGTGGAGCGCAGGAAACCCATGATAGTTAAGGGGGAGTTAAGGGACCAGGTGTCGTTGAGCTAACTCCCACAATTAATAACATTTGTAATGCACTGAAATTGGTAGTGAATTCATCCGGATTATCTACTTCTATTATCTACTGCCTGCGCCCCATGTTTTTCTCTTCAAGTCTTACAAATATCTCCATAGCCCCTAAAAATTCCCCCTCAAAAATTTAGTAGGGCTCAGGGAAAATTATTTTATACTTATTAGTCCGTTTTAAAAACGTGGTGTATTAAAAAAAATTTAATTTTATTAATTATTTTCTGCTTTTTAGTCTTATTCCCGGGTGAAAGTTTCCAATCGATTTGATACATCTTGATGAGACTCTGACAGGGACATATAGTAAATTCCCGGTGTATTTCAGATTCTGTTCAGCTGACAGTGTGTGGAATTGAAATAATTAATTAATCGCTAATTAATTAATTAATTGTTATAACATGTAGCTAAAATTGCATTGTCGTCCACTTCTGAGCTGTGGTTAAAATTACAAGCCTCTACTAGCACATCAGGAAATATGTTAATTAATTAATTGTTAATTAATTAATCAATTAATTGTTACAATAGATAGCTAATATTACATTGTCATCCACTTCTGAGCTATGGTTAAAATTTCAAGTCTCTAGCTGATCGGGAAGTTAGTTTAAACTCGGTTGCAATATTCCACCCGGACAGACAGACAGACATGACGGAAACCGAACCAATAAAAACGTGTTAATATGACCAATTGCGAATTTGAAATGCTTCAATATACCCCTGAGCTATCCCGCCCTAGATGTACCTTAAATAAATCAACACCCGTCCCAACACCGAAAGGTTAGCGTTAGTGGTCTTCAATCAGAAGAGGTAGCTGTGGTACCATTTTCAGAGGAAAACGGCAACACCCACAAACTTCGGAAAAGGTTTACCTTCTCCTTCGATTTTCCCCATCCCTGGAACCTGTGCGGAGGGAGGACAGGCCTTAAGTCAAATGTAGGAACCTTAGCCGTCATTACCCTTACGTTTCCGTTTCCCTAAGCAGTCATCTCCCCTTGGCCCCTTTGCTCGCCACGTAAAGGATGTCTTTAATTTAAGGCGCGAACGCACATGGGTAAGAGCGGTGGGGTGAAGTGAGTAACTTATTTAAAGGCGGGGAGGAAGGAGCAAGAAGAATTAAAGGACTCTTCTCTCCCACTGGGGAAAATTTAAAAAAAAAACACTTGGAGAGAAGCTGGCACATTCTTTAACCCGAGAAGTGGCGCAAACGAAGTCCCCTAGCAGTGCGCCAGGAAGACGGTGCTTGACGTGCTTTTTGGGATACATAAATACATTCGATCCAGGCGGGTAAGAGAGGTAATTACGCGATTGCAGAACATAATGGCACTCGAAGGCGAGAACTTTTAGCCAGCGGAGGACAGGTAGGGTGAAGCTAAAGTGGATGAGCAAGGATCACCAATGATTGAAATATTGGACGGTAAATAAAATAAGTATGAACATAGCACACAATTAATTGCTCAGATGAATGATCACTAAGCTGAGGACATTGCCTAAAATTCCTATTTTTTCTTTTACTCAGGATACCAATTTTATGAAGTTATAAGTTCATTTAGGATCATTTATGGCGAAATTAAGGCAATTTGTTAATGCCTAAAAATGTCTATTTTTACCTGTTTATGCCTTTTTCTGCTGATATCGCCTATTTAAGGGCCTATACAAGCAATATTCTTCTCAACGTTACCAACCTTCTCTTTAGTGCATAGCTAGTATGTTATTTCAGTTTCTTTTTCAATCTATGTCTAATCTATGTTTAATATATCATAGGTTGAAATAATGTCATTAAAAATGCATAAAGAAAAATCATCAAAAGTATAGGTATAGCAAAACTGGGCGGCACTCACCAGCGGAGGATTACGAGATGACACTGACCGTAAACTAAGCGTTGATGAGTGGGCAAAGTTATCGAAGGACTCCTGCAAGGCCCTATGGAAAAATGCTTGGCCGTTTCAACCCACATCTCATGTATGCTTTCCTGTCCTTTGCGTCATGATCTTCACAAGCGAGTGCCACCAAGTTTCGCTACAGCTATATTATTATATAAAGAGTAGAAAAACAACTATGGTAATTTTACGTGATGCGTACATGCGATGGTTTCAATTGCCAAAAACTGGCTTTTGAAGGCACCACTCAGTATTGTTGAGTTTGAAGAGATACTGCCCGAAGTTGATCTACCTTCACGACCAGTATTGATATAAACATGGCTAAATACTGCATTATACTCTGCAGATAAAATTATTGAAATACGTGAGTTATGTGACAGGAATAATGTGCGCCTCCGCTACATCAGTTGTAACGTCTTTTTCACCCTCTTAAAGGTACTCTATTGTCACCGATTTCGCTCATCTTTTGTACTACGTGTCAATTCTGTCTATAAGAAAATTAAGCCATTATGGCGCATGAGTAGGTTTTCTACAGGCAACAGAATATCTGGATGAAGAAGAAGCAAACTGCATTCTCGAATCCAAAGCTGCAGAGTTGAATCTTGATGCCGACGCAGATCCTACGTTTATCAGATGCAATTTTGGTTAACTACCATCAATCATGTCATCGCTGGAGGCAATAGAACTACTCCTTGCAATGGCTACAAAGAAAATCTGAACTGTGGAGGGTGACCTTTTTGATGTGCCAAGTGATGTTGGGAAATCTATTGCTCAAGAATTTAAGACGTTATACAGAGAAATCCTAGGTGGGAATACATTAGGAAGGTTGAATACATTTTATGAGGAAATTATACGGCTCTAATGCTAAAGAAGAGTCCATAAGAACTATCATTGTTCCTGAGATATATTACCAAAATTTTAATTTTTCTTATTAGGGAAATAAATTTTACGAAGCTAGAAATCCATTCAGGGCTATTTATAATGAAAAAATCAAGTTGTTACTGCATTTAAATGCCAATTTAATCGCTCTGTGCCTTTTTATATTGCCGATGTGAAGGTCTTAAATTGCAAAAATCGCTTACCGTCCCAAATTTTTATTTCCGCGTCCACATAAGTTATCTTGTTACATTTGTTAATTAATCACATTGTTACCCGTTTTTCTTTCTGACCGGCGCAAAAGAGCTCTAAAATGTAAATTTCTTTTACTTCTAAGCAGTAAGAGCAGTTAAAAGAAGCTGAGGTGTAAGTGCCGGGGTCTTCAATTTCACCATGGGCCTCATCCCATTCTTGTATCCCGCATTCACACTACCCGGTACAACACGACTTTCAGTCACTAGTGCCTCATTCCCAAATAACGGTAAGCTACAACAATATCTTCCTCCGACGAGCTCACGATTACAAGTGAGAAGCAGAAAAATATTATCGTCCTCTATTTTACCACTTGACGTATCGCACATCGTATCACTACAATGTGCACTCGAATGTCGCAGGGGCAAATATCGTGCCACACAACCTCCATCAAGTAGTTACAGTGTCGCGTATCCCTCTGGTGTGCACGCTGCCTAGTTGCCACTGAAAGTTCTGCCAGAACGACATAGACCAAGCATTTATAACATGCTAATTTGGTAAATTACCATCCACAATCCAATCGCTGGAGGAAAGAGAACTACTGCTTGTGGCAGCTGTGGAAAAAATTCGAAAGGTGAAAAGTGAAATTATTAATATACCAACTGGTATGGGAGAAGTCATGATTCGAAAATTCAAGAAAGTTATAAGGAACCCTGGTTGGGAAGATGTCCATAAAATTGCAGACATTTTATCAGGAACTTCAGTTGCTCCTGGACCAAAGATGACAGCAGAAGAGCTTGCATCATTTAAGTATTGCCCTATCACCTCGTGTGAGGTTGAGAGGTAATTTACATACTATAGAAATATCCTGACTGACTCTCGGCATCAGTTTACAGGAGAACATAGAACAGAGAAATATGTTGTTGTAATTTGTAATGTAACTTGAAATAAATTTGTAATGTAACTTGAAACTTTTTTTCTAAATAGTTCCGATTCGTCCGATAGTATGGACGAGGAAGAAATCCTCGAGTTGAGACTAGGGGAAACGTAGTTCTCCCAATAGGGCTGCAAGGGAATATAGTGAACATTACAGATATTAAAAAAAAACAGAGGAATCCCCTACCACAGGATAGGAAGGGTGAAATGAGCGTAGGCCAGTCGAAGGAACTGAAAGCATCCCGCGGGGGACCGCAGGAAGAACCCTCGGCCCCTCTGTCCCATCATCCTCGTGTGCTTACACACTATTTCAAATAAGGACGATTAAACGAACAGGATGATATCCAAGAAAGATGGAGATAATACGTAGAAAAGCTATAGGACAGCGAGAATAGACCCTTTAGCCTACATCTAGAGGATGAAGGATCAATAAATAAGGATAATCTAGGACCAGAGTTACTTGACAGCGAAATTGAGAGGGCATTAAGAGAGATGAAGGTAGAAAAGACGTAGGAACTGATAACCTAACTTCGGAGCTACTGAAGAATATAGGTAGTAGGGGAGAAAATCGTTTTTTGAACTTATTCGCAGGATCTACGAGGAAGGAGTATGGCCAGAGGATTTCGTGAAAACAGTATTAACATCTATCCCGAAGAAGAAGAAAGCGTCAGAATGCGAGGAGTATAGAACAATCAGTTTCATTTCGCACGCGGCATTTTTTCCACTTAGAATTATAAATAGAAGTTTGGAAAGCAGAGCAAACTACTATTTAGGCGATTACCAATTTGGGTCCAGGAAGGGGAGGGCCACCAGAGACGCGATGGCGGTAATGAGGACACTTATAGAAAGAAACATAGAGTATAATCAGGATATTTTCGCTTGCTTTGTGGATTTTGAAAAGGCGTTTGATAGAGTAAACTGGGAGAAACTAATACAGATATTGGGGAAAATAGGAATAGATTGGCGTGAAAGGAGACTCATCCGAAACTTATATATGGGTCATAGGGCTCAGGTGAGGGTAGCTGAGGGTGAATCAGGGTGGGCAGTTATAGGTCGCGGGGTGCGGCAAGGGTGCCCGTTGTCGCCTTTACTTTTTAACATCTATGCTGAGGAAATGGTAAGAGAGGCATGGGATGAGCTAGATGTGGGAATGAAAGTAGGAGGCCAGCGGATAAAGTCGGTTAGATTCGCAGACGACCAGGCGTTGGTCAGTCAGTCATCGAAAGGATTGCGAACTTTGGTAGATGCATTGGAAATGCAGTGCGAGAAAAACGGGATGAAGATTAATAATAAGAAAACAAAAGTTATTAGATTCTGTGGGACAAAGAAAGCGAGGCTGGTGATAAGAGTAGGAAGTCACAAAATTGTGCAAGTAGAACAATTTAAAAACTTAGGTAGTACGCTAGAAGAAACAGGACATAGTAGCAAAGACATTAGGACGAGAATAGCGCTAGCGAAGGAAGCGTTCAATAATAGAAGGGAGCTGATGACAGGAACCCTAAGTAAGGGTATAAAAAAGAGGCTGGTGAAGAGCTTGATATGGAGTGTGGCGTTGTATGGGGCAGAAACGTGGACCTTGAGAAAGGAAGACAAAAATAGGCTGAAGGCTTTCGAGATGTGGGTGTGGAGGAGGATGGAGAAGGTGCGTTGGACGGAAAGGAAGACAAATGAGGAAGTGCTTGACATGGTGGGCGAGGAGAGGAAACTTATAGATGGGATCAGGGGAAGGCAGGGTAGGTGGCTGGATGCGGTAATGAGGGGCGATGGTTTGCTGAAGGCCGTGATAGAGGAAAGGGTGTTGGGTAGGTGGGGAAGGGGAAGAAAGAGATTAGGTTTTATGGACGGGATGAAGAAAGGTAGGACTTATGCTGAGATGAAGACAGAAATACTAGAGGTAGAAAGAGCAAGGCACATGTAAGAGTTCGTTGGATATTCTTTGACTTTCATCATAACCTACCTCTAACCGGTAGGTTACTCTAATGAATGAATGAATGAAGTCTGATATCTAGAGGGACAATCGAGTGTCTATTGCAGATATTCGTCGCTAGTCACGCACAGTTGAACGATATTTTCTAAATTATTATATGTGAGTATCAAATTTTAAAATTAAATTTTACCACATATGCATATTTCCTGTTTTCCGGGATAATTAGCAGACACGTCTCTCGTCTTCAACATTTGAATTCAGGCAAGCACACGTAAACTAAACTTCTATTAATAGAATGCAGCTAATTTTATACACCATACTCTATTCTAAGGAAGGAGGTACCACACTAATATACCAAGCAGAGTATAAAGAAAATAATCAATAGTATAATATTCCCTAGCCACACTATTAGCAGTACATATAGAAGTTGCCTGCTTAAACCACACTTAAAAAAATTACTTTAGAACAGCTCTCACTCAAATTTCAAACAATTTATTATTGAAGTATTTTTAATGGAATCTCATGGAATGTCATCTCACAGTCATAATTTTCACAAAACTAAATTTCAATAATTTGAAGGAATCTATATTTCAATTCCGCCTTTCACCTACTCTCAGGTGTCCAACTACCACAAACAGCGCCACTTTCCAAATCACAGGTTACTTCCGGATTGCAAGATGCTTTAACTGATTTAAAAATATGCGAGTTTATTACACAATGACACAATCCAATTAATGAATTATTAACTCTGTACTGGACCTTATAAGAACACAATGACAAGGAGGGAGTTTTGAATGTCGCGAAGAGCTCCCCAGCCTAGGATCAAAAAGGATCTCCCCCAATGCCTTCTCCCCTTAAAGAACAAAGCGATGTGAACGACCCCGCGAAAGTAATGATGAAAGGAAAGCCTTTATTGAGTGAAGCTCATTAGCCCTCCACGGACCCATGATTCACCGGCGTTGAGCGTTTCGTTCTCTTAAGGTTCAGCGTAGCAAGACCCATTCAAGGAAAGAACTCAAATAGAGTTGTAGACGTTAGTATTGAGATTTAACAGGGGCTGAAGAATTGAAACAGATAACGAGAGGATTTAAAATAATTTTCTAGCTTTGAATGACTTCTTTTCTCCACTCAGTACAAATACAGGTTTATTACGCAGTGACTACTTCACCAGATCAGATGAGTTATGACGGAAAATAATTTTCTTTAACGAAAAATGAAAGAAAATTATTTGCATTAGCCAAGAAAAACATGGTATTTTTCCCGAAGAAGCATTACCAAGGAGTGCAACGCTTGATATTCAAACTTCGGCCGGAAATCTCTTTTAAAACCATGAAATTCACGAATATATTCAAGAAATAAACGTTTTTTCATTATAAATGCGCATGAAATGATTTTAGGCAGTCCAATTCCAGTGGGAAAGTTGCAATGAATTATGACAGGGAAGTTGAAATTAATGCAATAACGAAGGAAGAGGGGCTACATATTAAACACAAAAAAGTTAAAAATGACTTTAGACAGGCCGTAAGCGAATAGAAAAGACATAAACCATTATTGTCAACATGCTTTTGTTTCTTTTCCCTTTTTCGATGTTCTGCCAACGGTAAACCTCTTTACCATAGGTATGCGAATAATTATATTATATCCTGAACAGAAAAAGCAAATCACACACGGATTCATAGTATGCTAAAAATGTATAACATATTCATGCACAACATACATGCACATTGCACATGTTACTTAATAATTTATACTAATACGTACAACAACGACTTACTCCACAATTTCCGAAAAATATAATCAGCCAAATGAGACCTGGGTTTCGATATAGCGGAGTGATACCATTTACAATTTTGGACCAGCACCTTCAATACACAGGTTTTTCGTCATATGCATTGAACACTCAAAAAACAAAAAAAGATAAAATAAAACATTGGGAATTGTTCAACTTCCCCAACAAATCAGGAGCCCCAGCTTTCTCTCCACGAGTTTTAAAATCGAAGTACCCCTGAAGATACAAAACGTACCACTGGGATACTTGATTCAAGAATACATTTAATGCAATATTTTGTAAAGTTAATTATTTCAGGGACACCACCACTCATGGTAACGGAATACCAACATGACAACGCTGATGTCAATAATACTAAAGCACTGTAGCTAGGCACTCTAAGTAACGTCAATGGATTAAACAGAGCACTAATGCCGACGCTCTTTATATGCCATATAAAATACGAGGTCAGATTTCCATCGATGTTCCACTTAAGTGAACCCAACCCCAGCATCTCTTGCTACGCCAATCAAGTAATTATTCAACCCCCTTCTTTGACTAAGGGCAGCTTAACCAATCGCAGTAAAATTAATGCTCGGGTCCACAATTGTGGAAATTCCTATATTCACGAAGAGAATAAATCCCGTCTCTCACTGGAGAATAAAAGACAACCGCTATGCAAACACAAGGAATTCTAACGGTGAGCCAAGATCCTTGATTTGCCTCGCTACTGCAGAAATCACCTCGTTACAAAAGGGAGCGGAACTCCAAATAACTATGGCACTGTAACTAGGCAACATCAAGTAAAAAAATTCGATATTACGAGAGCAAGCGATGCACGCCCATCGCGCATCACACCACGGAGACACTTCGTTATGGGGAAACAAAACTAAAATCCCATTCCGGAAGACAGTACGCACACTTCACAACACAAAAGCAAGCAAGCCTGTGTTTCACGCCTCCATAGGCGACAAAAGAAACCAGACAGTGCAACATACAAATGGAAAGCGACTAGGGTTTCTCGCCTGAAGTTTGAAAAGAAGGAAAAAAATAAGATCTGAGCTTCGGCTTCGCTCACGTCGTCGCGGAGTGGGGGTCGCGTGGGGAAGGTAATAATGGGAGGGGTGGTTTCCAGGCTCGTCGCGCGCCTGGATTAGTCACACACGTCGCGGGTGAAACAACGTAGGCGACGGAAGAGACGGCATACCCGACGACGTCAATTTGCATTCTGAGAAGGATTTGCCAACCAAACGAATCATAATCCGCTTCCGTTCACGAGCATAGACAGCATGCGTTGGCGTGTTAATTCTCAAAATTTAGGCAAACAAGGCACTTTAACCTGAGAGGTGAGGGTATTTTGAAGATGGTGATAGAGAGAAGGTTTTGTAAGCGTTAGGAATTGTGGAAGATACAAGGAGAGAGAGGTAGTTGATACAAGGAACTTACGATAAAGACTTGATGGGGAGCAAGTTGAGATATATGCATGAGGTTTAAATATGACCCCTTAAGGAATGGATAGTCCAAAAGCCTACCAGTATATTGGTAGAATGAAATTGATATATTCTTGTACACGGCTCAAAGGCCGTAAAAATTCTTGTACTGCGCCTTCCCAACGCGCAATTGCCTCCTCCCCTACGCAAGCCCCCGTCGAATTTAGAACCTTCAGCCAGTTGACTATTACTACTTGATAATGACGCCTTAGCATTGAAACCGTCCGTGTCAAATCTTCTACTAAATAAAAGGCTAATCGTACGTACGTATGGTTCAGTTGCTAGGCGTAGTGATTCAGGTGTGCGCCAATAGATGGCAAGCGAGCTCACATATACGTTCTACACTAACTGGCCGTATGCATTTTTCAAAATGCACGTATAATTTTAAAAATATACATAAATAATACTAACGAACTGTCAAGGATATTTTAAAGTTATTTTACACATTATTTATTAGTTATTAAACTGAAAATTAATTTATATTTAATTATTTACTTCATTCATTACCTTATGGTAATTTCGCCAATATTTTAGTTTGCTTCAGCAGACTTTTCAACTATAATAGCTACAAACAATCTGTGAGCAATGAACATTGCTGGCATGTTTTTGTTCAGAAGGTTGAATACCAAATGATGGAATCCATGCAACCTAAATTTAGCACAAAGTAAGCGATAACCGCGTAAGCCCCAGTGGATTGTCTATTAAATACATCTATTTACTTATGATCAAAATTACTTCCGTTTGGTGAAAACAAAATTACAATAAAGAAGGTAAATACTAGAAATTATGGAACCTCAGTGTATTTATGTATCATTCCAACCTACCTGGAATATCCAACAACGTTCTATGGAATCAGGAGAATGTAAAACCTCAACAAATCATTTATTATTGGAATCAGTTTAAATCATAGCCCCTAGGACAATATTTTTTGCGGCTACTTTATTCCTTTTATATTACCATATTTATTGAAAATGTTCGTAAGCTATTTAAGCTGTAGATTCACCAGGATTCCAAATCTCAGTTCTACGTAAAGTGTCGGCTAGACCGACAGAATGACACGTAGACTTCGTAATGAGAGAGATGTTCCTGCTCCAGTTTAGGTGTGATTGTAGCATCGTTTAATTATTCACCGAAACCGTTATTTCACATATTTCCATTGTTTTAAGAAAATTTTCAGACGAAGCTAATTGAACATAAGTTAATCTTATTATTAGTCAGTCGGATCCCATATTACATTGAATCATAAGCATAAATTACTATCTGGAATCAAAATAATTTAAGAAAAATCCTCAGCAAAGACAGCTATCTCAAAACCAATTTCCATCCGAGCCCATGACCCACACTGTGTACGGCTCGATGACGTGAGAAGAATGAGTTAACTTAAAATTTTAACTCACAGAAATATCCGAGGACAGGATCAAGGACAGGACAACGAAGGCTTGGTCCCTCGTGAAATAGTACCCTTACCTGAAAGAAAAAAAGAGAATGTTAACTTCTCAAATTCAATCATTATCGTACAATTCTCAATGCTATTCCGAGAATGAAATACGTTACATGTAATTATACCGGCAAAAATAAAACTATTCATATCAGACAGGCGTTCACCGGCACATCTCATCCGTCTATCTAAAAGTTATAATCGGTGAAAGGTTCCAGGAAAACGAATTCATTCGTACTTCGGTAATCACTTTTAGTTCACAACAAGGACGAGGCGAACAACCAGTTTTAATGTACACTCGACACCAGAAAATATATATATATATATTTATTTACGACTGAAACGTCTGAACATTTTTGATCCTGAACTAGGTAAATAACAATTCAGCCCATATCACCATTTTATCACAAACTAACAAGTCACCTACCCCGTTCCCCGCTTAAGTTATAATGTCCATTACAGTAGGGTGACCTTAAAGACAACTATACATCAATGAAAATGGTACCAGAGGAATATTATGATAGAGAGAACAAGCAAAATAAAATAACGGAACAAAAACTACAGCTTTGAGAGAATCGTATGAGTGAAAAAAGTGCAATGAAATTTCTTTTCCATTTCGTATGTCAAAATAAAGGTTAATAATAAACCCATTGAGAGAACGATACAACGAATAGTCTCATTCGGTACTACGAACGAGATTCCCCAATGCGCATGATGGCATTCCACAAGCAGCGAGCAGGGTACTTTCCAATACGGGGCAATTACTTTCTCTCTGATGTCGACTGAAATGCATCTGTAAATCTTCGATTGACAATGGAATAAGGCCTTCCTTCAAATGAATCCCGTTTGTCGGATCATGGCTATCCATTTAGTGTTTCCTGATGAGAACTGCTATATGTTCACTCTTCATGCACAAATGTACATAAAATAGGACTTCCGGAAATACACCTATTGTTGCCGATAAAGCTTGAGCAAAAAAGACGCGGAAAAAATGACGAAAAGAACGCAAATCGCATGCATAAGCTCGCGAGAAATACTGCAAATCGCAGGAAAAAAGCAATTTTGCCAGAGAGATAGAAAAATAGAATGGGATAAAAAGAGCTTCAATTTGTTCAACGAGTTTTATTTTACCGAACAAAAATCCCTTCGTAATTAAGCATTCCATGAATTCCAAACCGTCCGACGACTTCTTATTTTTTTCATCCGGCGAAAGGCCATTACGGATTCCACATTATTTGAAGTTCTGGCGACTAGAAATCGCGGGAAAAGAAAAGAATCCGTCATTTTTATTCTCCGCACATTCCACCCCTTACGGCGATAATTTTACGCCGAAATACGAGACACGAAGGATATGAGTTCGAAGATACCTGGAACAAAAGACTATTGCGGATGAATCATTATGATGGAAGCAAAATCCTCAGCTGCAAGCGCTGAGCGCAGCCTCTGTGGCATGACTTACATTCTGGAAAAGAGAGAACGAGCTGAATTTTGTTTTTTCCCCCTTTCATTCATTCAGCACAACTGGCTGCACACATTATCGGCATGGTGTAACCTCAAATGAAATTCATAAGGGTAGTTCTGCTTTACGAAGCGAGAGACGCTAACGAGCGGAAGGATGCGTATCCAATACGTACCGTCTGTGCGGTGGCTAATCAGCAAATAGTACATCCCGATTGAGCAATGAAATGTGATGAATGCTCATGGAAACCAAAACTGGCCCTTCAGCTAAAGAAACATTTTTAAAAGCAATGACAGACGGAGAACTACTGTCGGATTTTTAATATGGATTCTCGAGTCTAGGCTTTAATCACAAACAAATCAATAACCCTCTTTCAAAACGACTTACACCAGTATTTGCCTGGTTTAATTCAGATTGATTGACGATTGAATGCTTCAAAACAAGCCCAAGTAACCTGCTGTACGTTTATCCTGCCCTGAGAAAAAGTTACTTTAGAAAAACTATTAGAATTTTCCTTTGATCGATTACAACAATTTGAAAATTGATTATTACACTGTCAACATATGTGCCTATAACGTATATACATTTCATTACAATCAAACAAATACTTTTATAGCTATAATGTTTTTAAGTGAGAAATTCCTAGAGAAGAACCCGGCCACGACAAACTTTCACATTTGCAAGATCATCGCCAGAGAAAATAAATATTTCCCTCACCTGATAAGAGAGGCTACTGAAATAGCAACAAACGCAGAGAATTTCAACAGGGAAGATGGCTATCCTCTCTCCTCAACGTTCCAACGTCTTTTTCAACAATCAAATTTAAAGGTCCATCCGGCCAATCATCGCGCTCCTGACTATTTCAAGCATTAGGTATATGTAACGGAGAAAGAATCTCTGCAGCTCATTCAGGACCTGACGACGCTAGTTGAAATGCAAGTGAAACGCTTGTCCATAAAATGAATCAACGCAGGAGAAACCCGAATAAAATAAATTCATTTTCCAAGCTATTTGTACATGCCATAGATGCTAAAGAGCAAAGGCGACAACGGGCATCCTACCCGTCAACCTTACCCCGCCCTTGCCCTACCCCGCAGCCTATTCATACTCATCCCGATCCACCGTCCGCCACCCTGAGCTGTGCCCTCTGGGTCATATATCTAAGTTTCGGATAAGTCTCGCCAATCTATTCCTATTTTCCCTAGTAACTGCATTGGTTTCTCCCAATTTACTCTGTCAAAAGCCTTTTCGAAAACCAAAAAGCAAGCAAATACTTCCTGGCTACACTCTATATATCTATCTATAAGTGTCCTCATCACCGCAATCGCATCCCGAGTAGACCTCCCCTTCCTGAACCCAAACTGGTCTTCGGCCAGGTGGTAATTTGCTCAACTCTCCAGCCTTTTATTGATTATTCTAAACAAAACTTTTGCCGAGTTCGAAATTAAAATAACTGTTATATACTCCCCGACTTTAACGCGGACGTAATTTTCCCAGCAGGAAAACGGCATTGGCCATGGAACCCTGACCTTGGATCAAACACTCGATGAAAGCCACGTTACTTTACTGGAAGTTTACGGGAACAATGAAAAGAGAATTCATCCTCAGAGTTGATGGTTCATTTCAATATCTGAACGGAGGGGTCTAAATCCAAGGGGTCCTTTGGTTATACGTTATCATCACAGGTGTGAAAGACTGGTTCTTGGATATCTCTGATAGATTTTTCGGCCTCCTTAGAGTTAAAACATTAACTTCGTTTCCTGGTAATCTTTAAGGTTTTGTCTTAACGTTGTTATTTCTTTGCCTCTCTATCCATCTCTATTCTCCACACCCACATCTCAGCCATCAGTCTACGATCATCGACTTTAACATCGATTAAGTTTCGAAAAAAATACGCAATACTAAAATTTCTGCTCCTTTTACACTCCTGTTCTTCCTCAATATTAGAGTTTCCACAGACCTTAGCTTGAAAGTTATCACTGAGATAACACATGTAAATAATTCCCATTTTCATAACAACATAACTTCTCCAGATTACACAGGTTCTTTCCTACTTACCTTGTTATCAACCCAGTTTTCACTCAGAATGGACGGTATAAGAGCTAGAATTTTGGATTCCTCCTTATATGAATTGAGCTGAATAATTTACTGTGATTACTTCAAAAACCAATTAATCGAACCGAGGGTTTAAAGATTTAATTTAACCAGTTCAATTATTTATAATAAAGTTTTTCGTGAATATCTGCATAACTCGTTGTCTCGAGCGTGACTTCATGGAATCAACTTAACATAATGAAAAGTAAAGAAAACTTTGTAATTCCACATAAATATTTAATGTACGACCTAGGTTTCGACATGGAACATCATCTGGTGGATGATGACGTGCTACGTCGAAACCTAGGTCGCACATTAAATATTTATTTGGAATTACAAAGTTTTCTTTACTTTTCATTATATCCGCATAACATTTTACTAACTTCTTTCTGCAAGCACCCGCATACTCTCGGCCAGATGTCTTTTAGCGATTCTCCGAAGAGGTTGACGTCTAACGCATTGCGATGCAGAAGCAGTTCACTCACCTCCTCTCTGTATGTCGGGGCGATTTCTCCATTCACCTTACCTCGTCTCCAAATCTCTGCCGCCTCCCACACTTCGCCAAACGCATTACCGGTGGACAGCTCAGCTGAATACACCGGCAATGTACTCAGGAGATCGAACCCTACTCCAAAGAACGCATTGACCTAAAAGTCCATCTGTGAGAGACGTGGAGTCATCAGGGAGACACTCGACCACCACCGGACGGACGAAGCGGCGTTAAGATAATTCCGTGTCGGTCGATGGAAGGTGACAAATACGACGCGTCAATCACGCTGGACATATCCTACGCTCACGCGTTGGTGCTGCCTTCAGCTTTCGCCGCACTCGCGGTTTTGAAGATATAAGAATATTGTAGTGATATTATTCAATATTTCAGAGCGTTTCACATTTAGTTGACAGTATGGGACCAGAGTAAAAATGGAGCGTAGAAGCGTTAGTGGCAGAGAAATGTTTTGACGAGATACGCTATGTTACTATCAAGGTCCATCCAGGCCGGTCCCTAATTAGGTATTTGCCAACATTGAGAAAAAATGGGTTTTAAGAAGAAATGATTACTCGGAAGTAATGTTCACCAAGAGCATCTTATACCATTTCGATATTTTTTGAATTGCGTATTCCGAGAATTTATGGACTCCAATCCAAGTTTAGCAAAGGAAAAGTGGTACGCTTGGTGCTCGAATATGTGCTTTGGTATAAACTGATGAAAACGTTCCGCAGTATTTTCTTCATATTTCCCTCACGTGAACAACACACAAAGAAGAAAATTAATCGTCACCCTTAACAACTGCCGGAATTTCAAATTTTCTCGCATTCCCTTAAAACCGAAATAACCTTATTTTCATGCTCATAGATAATTTCTCTAAGTTACGGTGTTTAATCGGTGAAGTTTTGGGTGATTCATCATTACTTTCACATGACCCTTATTCTTCTTTTTCCGAAAGATCTTCATTTCAGCAAATTTCTTACCTTAATTTATCTCATCCAATGTGTAACTTCTTCATCATACTACGCAATTCTACTTCACTCTTCAAATTGTCTTTAAAATGCTTTCCACATTTATTACTAGCGTCATTCTTTGCTCTATCATGATTTCCCGAAGCTAAATGGTTACCACAACAATCAAGGAACGCATAATTTTCATTCGTCTTCCTTTAGGATCATCCTCCCTATCCAGGGTTCAAGGTTCTTCACCATACAGCACGACAATCCATACGAGGCTCTTAACCAATCTCATCTCAATGTTTTTTTCTAGGGTTCTTGTCATTAGCTGCCCTCTCCAGATATTAACGCCTATTTTAATGACGCAATTGTTCTTTAATATTCTTTGCACTGGGTAATTTTTTTCCATAGTAAAAGCATTGTTCTAATTAACGCTATATCATTCTTGTGCTTAAACACATTTGCAATACAAACGTTTCCGTATTGGGACATTTATGAGAAATCCAATAGGCCCTGGTACTTGCCCAATCAACCCGATTCTCTTCTGTTCTATCGTACCGTATATGGAGATTTCCTCTTCTGCACACTTATCGGTAAAACATTACTTACATTTACGAATAAAGACATTGTCAGTGAACTTAAAACGCACTGAAACTTACATTAGTGGTCACCAACCGGTAACGCGAACTGGCACGGCATGCAGAGATTAACATCCCCTCTTTCGCGCAAGATTCGCATTTCCAGCGATCATTCGATTCAGACGTCGGATTAAGAGAATGCAAAGCGCACCATAGATAACAGGGGAAAAGAGAGAGGGAGAGGGAAATTCACCGGCGATCCACCAGATGGCGGGAAAATCGCGTGGGAGGAAGCGTAGGGAACTGTTCTGGAAAAGGCACCGCGGACGGGAACGTCATGCCACGACAAAAATAAAAAGAAACGCGAAAAAGTATTTAAAAATAAAAGAGGAGAGAATCGACTTCAGAATGCAACAAAAGGCTAACGCTTCCATACGGCGCCGAGGGTGGATGAAGAAGGGAGTGGATGAGGAGAATACTGGGTTAAGTCGAGCGAATGCGACGCCGCGGCGCGGTATAAGAAGTCCACGACGACGCAGAAGTGGGAGTCTTACGGGGGTTGGAGGGAGGGATGAGGCGAATGCAGAAAGAAAGGGGTGGGTGGGCGGGCGGGTATTGTACGAGGCGAATCACGCATGAGTGCCGACGGAAGGCGAAGGAGGAACGGAGAGAAGTCACGTCCGAGTGGGGTGACACCACCGAGCGCGCGGTCTTATTCGCGGTCTTCATCCCCCCTCGGCGCGATACGTGGGTGTTGATCGTCACCGTGGGGGACCCGGAATGCTCCATCGCAGGCATCCCCGCATGGGGTTGGACACGACTCGGAGTTCACCGAGTAAAAGAGACGACTTATCTTCACCCACTCCGTTTCTACGTTAAGGAGGTTCCGCCGCGACTCTCTGATTCCAAGCCCTAGATTAAACAAGTGAATAGATGGAACCATGCGGCATGAGAGCAGAGGGGAATATTGAAGATATTACTATGCAGGGTTGGAACGGGCCAGAGATAATGGAATTACAGGACTTTTCCAGTCCAAAGTTTTCATTTTCACAGGTAAAAATATTTTGTGTGTAATTTAAAGGAGGCGCAAGAATAGGATCACAACAATTTTGAGGATACCGGGACTAGTATTTACCTTTTACGGAGTGACTCGCAAGTGCACATAAGTGCGATATTCCACAGAAGAAAAATCTTTCGCCTTGACCGGGATTCAGGACAAGGCGAATGATTTTTTCTCTAAGGAATATCGCACTTAGGATCAAGACACATTAACTAATTTAATATGGGATAATAAAGTTTCCCAACAAAAAAGTACCGCCACCATCACTCAGGGGGAAAATCGGATTCCATTCTGATTCCATATTATTCTTAGATCTTGAGGGTCTCGGTCACAATGAGGACCACGAATTACTTGTATAAAACCTTGGTAAAAATAATATTCCATCTGCCACGGCATGAAAGTAAAGAACAGAACGTGAAATTTAATTTTGGGAGCTCGATTAATTAATAAACATCTAATTATAGCTCCAATGCCTCATTAAGGCATGGTAATAACATTCCTAAGAGCACACATCAACAGACTGTGCCTAAAATAGTACTCATGACTTATTGAAAGCAATCACATTGAGACTTTGAACAGTAAATTTCCAGGCTGATTTCTCATTTTCCATCACTTTTAAAGGTTTTCCAGGTCAGTAGCAACCCTGAATTGTGCAATCGGCCATATTAAACGAACCAGTTGGGCAGTTAATTCACCAATAAAAATTTTGGACTTGTTTTTTTTTATTTCCTCATCCCAGAAAACAGCACTAACGGCCTTTTACATCGGGTTTCATGTAACAATAGACGAACACAAACACCCGGTATGTCCTGAGTGGTGAAAAATCCACTCAGGTGGGACTCGAACGCGCGACCCTCAGTTAAGCAAGCGAGGACTTTACCCCGTCGCCACCGGGGCCGATAGTTGTGCGCGAAAGCCATGTTAGGTTGATCATTAAAATAAAAAACATTTCGCATTCGTGCGTCAAGACGCCACCAACTTTCTCCTTTAATCTATGGTCAAAACAAATACTGAGTTCCGTAAATTCATTTTCATTGTTTAAAAATGCTGCTTTCGTAAGTGAGTTCCCGTGAAAAAATAAAATTAAGGCACATAGCATTCAGATTATTCGATGAATGTGTTTAAAAATATATTAGTTGATTCTCATTTTTCTCCAGCCATAGAAGCCGACTGCAGAGCCACTTGCGTTGAATGAAGGCGTTTTCACTCCGATAATTATTGCAGTAATTTACTAGCAAATAGGTACATACTTAAAATATAAGATGGGCGAGAGAGTACATTTTGTTACCATTCGAATCCCTAAAAATATTTTCTTCTTATAAAGAGATTTTTTTGCGGAAATGGTATTTTCATTGGACATAAAAATACTATCTCCCCAATGTTTCTCCCATTCTTGCATTTACCAGTATGAAATTTCAAGTTCAATTCTGTAAAAAAATAAAGTGGAAAAATAACGCAAAATTCATTTAATTTGTTGTTCAAATCGAACAAGCGGACAATTTTTTCTTAAAGAAGCCAAATTATGAATTAAAGGACATACATGTCATATTACGATGGAACGAGCTTAAAAGAGAAGGTTTGTAAATGAATTCACTTAGTAATGTTCCACAATTAGTATTTATTATTCCGACCTAGGTTTCGACTCAAATTAAGTCATTCTCAAGGTCGTTCGGTCAAGAACCTAGGTCGGAAAAATAAAAAAAATATTGTGGAACATTACTAAGTGAATGTATTTACAAATCATCGCAATCTGGTTCCGTCAAGTGAAGCCTGAGAATTTGATATGTACTTACGAGAGAAGTTCACTTCTCCTTGTTATAGACATTAGCATTGCAGGAATTTTTTAAAATAAAACATATTGTCATAACTGTCAGACAAAAAATTGCAAGAGACACAGAATAGAGATTCGTTATTAGAGTTATACCATTATCAGTAGGATCTAGGACAGATCATACCTAGCTCCCTTCTCCAAAAGCTTCAGCCCAATCTCAAACTGTTATTTACGTTGTTGGCACCTTGGGGAGGACGCCTTGGAGCCTTTATTATTCCTAGGAATTTTTCTTTCCTTGGGAGGCCTTCCACCTTCATCTACACCTACAAATTATCCTGCAAGCCACCTCAAGGGTGTATGGCAGGGTGTGAGTAGTCACCAACATGCATTACACTATACCTTAAAGTTAGTGTATCTACGACTAATGACGCACTAGCATACATCGCTAATGCCTGTCACGAGGCGAAGCCTCACAAGCATGCACTACACCAAAGATACACTACCAATCTTCTTGTACCATGACTCTCGTCCTCTCTTGAGAACCTCTCGCACTCCATACACTCTGGCGTAAAGTACGAATGCATAAGGCTAAAGAAAGAGAAACACCGTCGCCCTAAAAAAATATATTCTTTCGAAATGTTGGGTGAAATGGCAATAACTTATTAACATTTTTATCTCAACTTTTTATACTAAAATACTAATGTAAGCGAACAATTAAAAGAAAAGCACTAATGAGTTATTATTGAATTGAAAATATCGAAAAATCGAATTGAATACATGAAATATAAGTGTTGAATAATCAGTTAAAATTTTAAAATAATAATGAAAATTTGCAATGGAAATTGTATGATGCGGTTGATTATGCCGGGGCATTACAAAATAAATAAACAATTTTAATAGAAATATTTCATTAATAAAACTCATTTCCACTGTTATTATGTCCCCATTTGTGTTTTTAATGAAAAATTCTAAACCCTGTTTTCAAACATTTTACACGTCTTAGCGTGAACGGCAAAATTGGAATTAGTCGCGGTCGTGTTAAGAGTAGGCTGTTGCCGACGCCGGGTTTTCTCCACCTCCTCCACACACCTTTATACTTCCGACCCTCACCAGCCAAACCCATCTATCCTAATGGCGCAAATAACCTCAACTATCGGTCGCCTCCTCAAACAGTCTCCTCAATAAGCAACTAACAATCCTCCTCAATAAGCAACTAACAGCCTCAGAGCAAATAACCGTATATCCTTGTTCTCCACCAATTCATCTTATTTGATGATTTGATGAATCACAAAGATAAAAATGTGTGTACCCAGGATTACAATCCAAAATGTTTCTCTCAGCGGATTTACCCTCAATCTCTGGGATTGATTAAGATTTTAGGATAGAAACAGAGGGTAAATCGGGCTGAGGAAAAATATCTAGCGTGTAAAACAGGGTACATATATAAAATTACATTTGACGATTCGGTTGATATATCGTGGAGTGTTTCCAAAATGCATAATTTAACTTCAGGTGCCTGAAGATAATGTAATCCCCGGAAATCTAAACCCGGGTCATGTAATAAAGTTTATCTACCTGTGGAAATTACACTCAACTCGAGTTATTCATCAGGGCACACATTAATTTTTGCGGTGAGATATTACACCCTTCGCGGGTGATGTAAAATTTAAAAGAATTCCACTGGATGTGATCCGTAGCAAAAGCATCACATTTCTCTCGCTTCGTCGATATCTTCCAGGTTCATCTCGGCGAGAGGAAATGGCCTCGTGGTCGAGCTGACAGACGTGGAAATCAAGAGGACAGCGACTCGAGTGGAGCCGCCTTCGGATCATCCACAAGACATCCCGCGGAAGGGTGGACAATTAGCTCACACCTCCGGGACATCTTAAGGGATTCCTTAAGCCATCGGCACATTTGAAAGAGCGAAACCGCGTGGCTGCGAAAGGGTGTGGCCAACGCGCTTGGCTTTTCAGATGTCAATCAACAACGAGGTGATGCGCATCACCGGCTGAGTGTAAACTGCGTCATCGCCACGTAGACAGATGTGTTCCCTGAATTCGCGACCATCAAAAGCTTTTAACATAGCTGGATCCATCTCGAGGGCTAAATCAAGTCGTTGGAGCTCAAGGAGAAAGCAACAAACGAAAAAAAATTCCTAGAAGAGATCATCTGCAAGATAGACGTCAAATAGCACATTGAAATGTCGTAGGAGACATGCTCCACCAGCCGGATATCTATAAGCCGGGAATCAAGAACATTTTACATGCACACGTGGTGGGCTTAAACAGATACTTTTCGTAAAAATACGCATCAGATAGATTCTTAGAGGCAATGCTAAAATTTTATGCAGAATGCTTACAATTAGTGTTCATGGATCACTTCAGACTTCTAAGCTACACCCTTCGGATAAGCGCGAAGTTGATTGCGTAATATCACAACAGAATTTTAAATGAACCAAAACATACTGCATTATCCTCAACAACCGAATTTCCTCATTCCTCTCTCATACGAGCGTATGTAATAGTGTAGTAGAGGTTAAGCTTCATTGGCAAGTGATGAAAAACATCAAAACTAGAAGAAAAATCAATCCCATTTACTGGAAAATTGGCATTTTTTTATCATAATGAAACATTTCCACCTTACCAGCATCGAAATTCAGTTGCTCACCATATAATTTTTAACTTCATTTCACGAATTTCGGTATAGTGGGAATTTTCAAGTTATTCAAAGAGATTTCCCGCTCCTATCACCTCTCTGTAATTCATTCATTCATTACAGTAATCTACCGGTTAGAGGTAGGTTGTGATGGAAGTCAGAGAATATCCAACGAACTCTTACACGTGCCGTGCCCTTTCTACCTCTAGTATTTCTTTCTTCATCTCAGCATAAGTCCTACCTTTCTCTCTGTAATAGGGACCGGAATTCCTAAAGAAAAATTTTTCAACTACCTAGCTTCTAACCCGGACCCTCTAAGAGAGAACCCACAATACATCTCACAACACCAACCCCACTCTCCTTCTCGCAATCCAATTACAAAAAAATAATATTTTAACTTCCCAGCTCACGCCACAAATCGGCTATCATTTCACACATCGTCCTAAAGAGTCAGGTTAACCTACAAGGTGCAAGAGGTCATGTACACAATTTCATGGAAGGTGGCTCCCCGAAGCAGCATGAATAATTATCTTCCCACCGCTAGAGTGGAGTCACCAACTATTTTGTTCTCCGTAAAAGAAGAAATCAAGTTTGCAAAATTGCGGGGTGTCTGGTGAGAGAGAATAATTTCAACCAGGACGAGGGAAGAGCTCCACATATTACCTCGGATAACAGGATAAAAAAAGGCGTGTCGCTTTCCAAAATGAAGGAGCTCCGGAGGAAACACAGAGGAGGTGTGGAGAATTCAATGGCTCGTTTGGCATTTCGCACCTCGCCGTACATCAGCGCTTTGTTCTTCCACCTCAGCCTGCATTCGCGGAGGAGGGCGTAAAGGGACTAGAATGAGCGAGGCGACGCCGTTGAGTCGCGGATTGCGTCTGGTGTGGGACACGGAGGCGGCGGTGACGACCGAATCGCAATGCCTTTCTCGTGGGCGGTACTCCGGCGCATCGATACAACGTCCATTAGAAAGAGACGAAGATGGGATAGCCACAGAGGGATTGGGGAGAGTCTTTATCCCATGAAAGTTTAAGTAAGTTTGAGGGAGACATCACCACTCATAATTTTAAAAATAATTTGCGCTCTAGAAAGATATAAATATAAAAAATAGAAAGGAACTCTCAGCTCTGAGGAATTATAATAAATATACGAAAAGCTGGCAAAAGAGGAGTATTAACAGATCATTCATAATAAAAGATCTACATCTACAGAAAATATTGATATATTGAGAGATCAATAAAATAAATTACCAAAAAAAGAGCAAGTTCTGACACACAGATAGCCTATGAAAAATAATGGTGCGAATCTCGCAAGTTTTCTCTATGAGGTATTTAAAACAATAATATAATAAATATACATAACAAAAATATTTCTCCGTAACTCATTTTATAAGATCGCAAAAAACACCATCTGTTTTGCAAGCGTTTCCACTGTAATGCGTGAGAAATTAGTTTAGTTAAAGACTCAAAAATATATTTGGTCTATATTACAAAAATTGGTGTAACATCTCTCTAATTTTATCTTCATATACTTTGGCCGCTATTGAATCAGTGGTCATGAACTCTGTGTGTTAAGCTAACTATTCCACAATTTCCGAGGTCTGATGTAAAAGTAACGTA
The DNA here is from genome assembly GCA_963573305.1 of Pyrrhosoma nymphula. NCBI lineage: Eukaryota > Metazoa > Arthropoda > Insecta > Odonata > Coenagrionidae > Pyrrhosoma > Pyrrhosoma nymphula. Next base: position 139,127,813 of record OY754333.1, on the reverse strand, counting down.
GTCCGTAAAAATCATATTGCCCTTTACAATTCTATGAAAGTGGGATGCAGGCAAAGATGGCCATAGAGTAGTGACCGTAGTAATTGGCTTGAGTATAATTGGGTGACGGATATGGGAGAATGAAGAAAGGCGTACGTAGACAGATAATTATTCATTATAAATCCAACGAATTATAATTCGTTGAATGTTGCTTTCTTTCCATTCTGGCGTTCCTTGTACCATTATCAGGCTGCAACAGATCGCGGATAGAATTGGAGGGGAGGAGTTAACAAACCCATAGTTAATGATCTGTTAAATAAATCGCCAATAGGTATAGGAAAAATATTCAGGCATAGTTATCAGAAAATATAAGATATATGACATAAGATTCACATACGCACGCAGGCGCAAGAACGCGCGTGAACGCACGCCTGAATTTAAAATAAAAATTTCCAAAGTCCCCCCCCCCCCCAAGATTGCTCCCTGGATCCGCCCCTGTTGCATACCCGTACCATTTCCCATGTAAAACGACTTGTATTTTTTTGGCAAATATCCTGAAAAGTTGTGCGGTAAGCGGCTGATATTTTGGTATCATTGGAGAGGTGACATATTTTTCTTTACGACGAGGTCAAACTCATTGAATTTTATGGGAAATGATATTTCGCTCATGCTACCTTAACCCAAGTCCCAAACTCATAAGCCCCACATTTGCATAGTAACCACGCAGCAACCGTCAACAACGTTGCACTTTAGAACAGATGTTTATAATTTGTAAAAAAAAATGGTAACGGCCTCCAGACATTAGGCTATAAAAGTGAAATAGCCTAATCAAAACATATATAAATAATCTAAAATAACGTGATTTGCATGAGTGTATTTTTCCGGTCGATGAAATAATAATAAAACAGCATAATTTTTCACAATTTATAAAAATCCCTCAAGTAGCGATACATCAAGAGAAATGGCCGGTATGAATCAACTAAGATATACCATCAGATGGCATCTAAACGCGATAATACAGTCACTGAATACAACGAGATGCTTAAAGGAGGGTCATATTAGCAGGAGACAACTAAGACAAGTATAGCAATGGACACCGCGTGTCGTTTGCTAGACATGCCCTCCATGGAAATGTGCATACCCAGTCTAGAGTGGTCGTTATCAACTCAACAGCAAGCACGTTTCCACCGAGCACAGTAAGCAAAACAACCAGCGTTTATCACTTAAGTACACACTAGCCCATGGAGCGGGAGGCATAGCAAAGGGATATTCCGGGAAATTAGATCATGCAGTCTCACAAGGGGAGTGTCCGATAACCGGGTCGCAGATCTTGATAAAAATTGGTATGCATATAGAACTCCGAATGCTTTTCACGAATCACCCCACATATGGGCGTATATATTCAATAGTTTAAACAAAAAAGGCGTTTAAAGATTTATAGATGTTATAAAAACCCTATTTATCACCGAACGGTTTCAAGGTGGTTTGGTCTAGTGGTTAGCGTACTGGGCTCCGGAGCGGAGGAACTGTGTTCGATTCCCGTCGGCGACAAATTTTTTTATGCTTATTTTCTTTGTTTTTCCGTCGTGGAATTCTATGTTAAAATCTAATTTTTACTTTTCTATTCGAAGTTTTTTTTTATGAGTGGAAATATTTTTTTCGCGAATACCATAGGGCTTATTTTTTCTTCTTTCGCGCGAAGTCAACGTAATTTCTTTGTTTCCCCATTCTTTCACCACGCAAACTTGATTCGTTCCTTCATTTGCAAGTCCTCCTGTTGATATCATAATAATACAATAGTCTAAATATTTGTTACATCATTATTTATAAGTCCCACGATCAAAGATCCCCGTTTTCTTGTTTTGCCGTGCATTGAAAAAAGGACGGGAAAATGTGATCGGATTATCTACAAATTTCTGTAAACGAATCACCATTTCTCGATCTAAATACATACAAATAAATACATTGTAATAAGGCTCGTGTTGGCGAGTGGCAAAAGTTACCACCTGCAGAAAATGTCCATGGCAGCGCAGGAAGGAACCCCTTTCCCAGCTCATCCGTTCGACCATCTAACGGTTGTTTTCCGAAGGTATTATTGGCCCTCTCTTCGACTCTTCCTTAAATCCTTTTTTTCGTCAGCATTACTAAAGGGAAACCACATCACGAGGATTGGGAACCGAATGGTTTTTCAATGAAAAATATAATATTAAGCACGGATTTCAATTGAATTCTGTCTAAATATTTTAATTAATATACTAAATAATAAAATAATAATAAATTTACAAGGTAAATAAGTCAATCGCCAATCGTCATTCTTTTTCTGTCATTGTTGGCATCTCTCCGGATGGTAGTCGTCAAAAAAACATTTAAAACACAAAAATTAGGACACCAAGAACACCTTGTGAAACTTTGTTCACCACAATCACATTTTGTTTTCAAAATATCTTCTGGAAACAAACCTTGTTTTACATTAAAGAAAACCTGTCGCTCACTAGAGAGTCTGGAAGCAAACCATGATTTCATAAGCATTGGTCGAAACAATGGCGCGGACAACTGTTTGTGAATGAGCGCATGAATTTTTATCACTCTCGCAGAAGTGTTGTCACGATTTGAATTCGTTAGAATAAATATTTTTAATTGTCTATAGAAATAAACGTTACAGGGTTGGCAAATCGGAGTAAATTTTGGCTGAATAACCTTAATTGTGCAGGTAGGTTCATTGGAGTCGTCCTTAAACCGTTCGTCGTATAGTGCCTGATTCGTTTGTCCCGCCCAGGAATCGGTGAAAAGAAGAAACTTTTCTTTTTTCGCGAATGGCGCCAATACCTTGTCCAAAGCATTTCATACGTGCTTGTCAAAATTTTTCCAGATTTGGAACAAGTCACAAATAGTGACTTTCCTCTGTCGAATCTTATGTTTTTGTTTAAAACGATTTGTCCACATCATATAAGCGTTGAACTGAAAATCCTCGGCCAAAAATTGAGATGCTGATTCCACAGCTCACTGCTATATCATTCTCGTCGTCACATGCTCGCCATTTTCTCTGCATTCGCAAAACCTGTCATAAGTCCATTTGTCGATCATATCCCACTTATCTCTCTTGGTTCCACCGGAACGGATATCTTTTTCCCAGGATTGTAATTCCTCAAGGCGTTTTAACCGTCGTGTCACACGGCAGCGAACTGACTTCAATGACCACCGAGGATTGAGTTTAGCCACAGTAACCGCTTTAATTTTCGTTTCTAAGGGGACCCTGCGTCTTTTCTATGGTGAAGGTCCGACGTTAACGTCACTCGAAGACGACGACTTCTCCTCTCCCCCATTGTCATCCTCCTTCGAAGGAGACGATAATTCCAAATATTCTTTCGTAGCATCGGGGTCATAATCTCCCACTAGTTCGTCAAACGTTTCAAAATCCGTCTCATCCATCATTTTCAAAATTCTTGAAAATATTTCCTCTCCTACTGCTACGGAGCGCGGGGAGGGCTCTTCATTAGCAGACTCCGAAATATATCCACCTTCACGCAAGAGAAAGCCACAACGACGGAAGGCTTCAGAAAACAAGGTCAGATTTTCCTGACCATCTTCATTGATGGTAGAACTATTTCTTTCGGAAGATGTTCCAGGTACCAAATCCATAAGTAGGAGAAGCCTGAACTTTAAATTATACTTTGCCATACAGATGCATACCAAAGAAATTTCTTCATTAATTAAATTTATCATAAAATAATTTAAATTTTAGGTATGTGTATTGCGAATTAAAATTCAAATAGCATATATAAATTCAGGATTTTATGAAACCAAATATCCTCTCGGCAACTGAAGACTTACGACTCCGACAAGAAAATCGCAAACGCACTACTGCTTGAGAATCACAGCTCCTTGCGGTTCAAATGTTGACGGTGAACTAAACATGCAACGAAATGCACTCTCTTTCTAACCCTGGCGATAGTTTTTGGAGGAAGAGTCGAAGAGAGGGCCAATAATACCTTCGGAAAACAACCGTTAGATGGTCGAACGGATGAGCTGGGAAAGGGGTTCCTTCCTGCGCTGCCATGGACATTTTCTGCAGGTGGTAACTTTTGCCACTCGCCAACACGAGCCTTATTACAATGTATTTATTTGTATGTATTTAGATCGAGAAATGGTGATTCGTTTACAGAAATTTGTAGATAATCCGATCACATTTTCCCGTCCTTTTTTCAATGCACGGCAAAACAAGAAAACGGGGATCTTTGATCGTGGGACTTATAAATAATGATGTAACAAATATTTAGACTATTGTATTATTATGATATCAACAGGAGGACTTGCAAATGAAGGAACGAATCAAGTTTGCGTGGTGAAAGAATGGGGAAACAAAGAAATTACGTTGACTTCGCGCGAAAGAAGAAAAAATAAGCCCTATGGTATTCGCGAAAAAAATATTTCCACTCATAAAAAAAAACTTCGAATAGAAAAGTAAAAATTAGATTTTAACATAGAATTCCACGACGGAAAAACAAAGAAAATAAGCATAAAAAGATTTGTCGCCGACGGGAATCGAACACAGTTCCTACGCTCCAGAGCCCAGTACGCTAACCACTAGACCAAACCACCTTGAAACCTTTCGGTGATAAATAGGGTTTTTATAACATCTATAAATCTTTAAACGCCTTTTTTGTTTAAACTATTGAATATATACGCCCATATGTGGGGTGATTCGTGAAAAGCATTCGGAGTTCTATATGCATACCAATTTTCATCAAGATCTGCGACCCGGTTATCGGACACTCCCCTTGTCAGCCATGAGGACGCGTCATTAACTATTTCCTCTGAAAATTATAGCCGTGAATGTCACTCTTCGCCGCTGCTTACGCAAGATGACTGCAAAAGATGCTCGGAGCCGGGAAAATATTTAAATGTATTTTTAAAGTTTACAATTATCTTAATATGGAGCCATCAAAGAATGTGACTGTTTACGGAAGCTAAAAAGAGAAAAAGGACAAGGGTCCTTTGCCCTTGCCCAAGGGCCAAGGACAGTATTTTTCTGTTTTTTTTTCCAAGCTAAGTTTCTGCGAAAGGTTACATAAATTTGGACCAAATTTTACCAAACGTTTTCCTAACGGCATTAATAATGTTCTATTTAAATTTGGAAAAATGTAACAAACTGACGACAGAATTTTTAAAAGATTTCGGGGAAATTCAGCTAGTTGTGTGCTATATTTGTAAGCTAATTCATTTACCAAATTCACTCCACATTTTGCCATAATTTGCGCCAGATTACGCGAATACTAACGAGAACGTTACTGGAAATTTTACGAATCTTTGGGTCAAGTTGCGCAATACTTTTCCCAAATATGGGGGCAATTCGGATATTTATAAATATTTGGATGCCATTTGAAGTTAGGAGTCTCATTGCCGATGTTTGGGCCAAACTTAATCCAAACATAAATTTGGCCCAAATTCGGCGCAAGCGTCAAATTTTTACGCGGGGGGCCGGTTTTATAATGTCTGCCATTTACGACCCCTACGGAAACCTTCAGAAGCCACTAATATGTCATATAAATCATCTGGCTAACGACGACATTCGTGAAAAAATTACACGCACAAATGGACTAAAAGAATTATTTACGAATTCGATGCATCAAAACCGGAACGAGATCATTTCGTCATGAAATAAATCTATAAGGGAGACAAAGGGATTGAGGAGTTAAAGACCTCCTATATTCTCATTTTTATCTAAGGCCTTGGAGGAAAATAAAACTATACATGAAAGATCAAAGGCATACATATGTTCGTATTCCCTTATATAAAAAGCATTTGTTTAGATGGGTAGTTACCAATTTTCCAGAAACGGTAAACTGGAATGTAAATTCATTGACATACCAGAACTCCTCGCGAAAGCCTCCTGCGAAGCCACTATAACTAGTACACCTAGCGTCCTAGTAAATTGTAACAAATATTTTGCCACATTGCTGTAACTATGGTCTGTTATTCATCAAATTGGCAATGTAAGTAAGGCATTGAATTTACTTGCAATACGACTATTACTATTGAGAAAGGATGTTATATTCGTGGATTGATTTAGTATTGAGAAAGCACATTTTTCTGAAAACCTCATACAAACTACCCTCATCCGCCAATAAGCGATCCAAAGCAAAGGACTTCTACAGTCCTATAACATGTCAATATAATCAACAATCAAGGAAAAAACACCTCAAACACGCAGTACTTAAAATTGAAAATGCGATATTAAAACAAATAAAGACTAATTGAAAGGAAAGTATTCCATAACGTTCTACCGTTACGTAGGCCGGTATTTAAATGATACCTCCATTTACTTGGAAGCATTGAAACTAAAGTGCACAGCGTAAGCGCCTTGCTAAAGTCGTGTGTATTCATTCATGATTTATTTTGAGTGGTATTAACCTTCAAGGAAGTCGCCCACGGTGAAAACCTTACCATGAAAATTGTGCAACAAAATGGGAAAAAAGCCAGAACACACGTGAATTCCGTAAGCAGACCAACCACCGGAATTCAACCCACAGCGTAAGAAAATGAGAGATATCCACTGATGTGATATCTCCAGAATTTAAAAACTGAGATATTTCAACAGGTTTACTGGCAAATATCAGCCTACGCAACGAGTAAAAAATGGGAGTTAACATCTAAATCAAGTGCAGTTCACCAAAGCAAGAGCCAAATTGATTCCTAATCAAGCAGACAAATCACTCTGCCGGAGTAGATTTGTCAAAGGGATTTCATGCAACGCTAATACCAGAATAAAAAAAGTCTTCTCCCAATATAAACTCTCCTAAATATAAGGAATGGAATAATAAATTCCGGCAGGTGACCAATCGGGCTAAAGAAGACATATGGAACGGACAATGAGAGGAAATGGAAAGACTGCAGGAGGAGGGGAAAGTGGGCGCTTTATACGCCAAGGTGGTAATGTTATCGGGTGGTAAGAGAGGTCTATCGATACCAAAGGTTAAGGACAAAACAGGGAAGATATTAATCGAACAGGAAGATATCCAAGAAAGATGGAGAGAATACGTAGAAGAGCTATAGGACAGCGAGAATAGACCCTTTATCCTAGATCTAGAGGATGAAGGATCAATAGATAAGGATAACCTCGGACCAGAGTTACTTGACAGCGAAATAGAGAGGACATAAAGAGAGATGAAGTGTACAAAAGCCGTGGGAACCGATTACCTACCTTCGGAGCTACGGAGGAATCTAGGTAGTAGTGGGAGAAAATCGTTTTTCGAACCTATTCGCAGGATATACGAGGAAGGAGTATGGCCAGAGGATTTCGAGAAAACAGTATAAAAACAGAGTAAACTGGGAGAAACTAATGCAGATATTGGGAAAATAGGAATAGATCTACGTGAAAGGAGACTCATCCGAAACTTATATATGGGTCATAGGGCTTAGGTGAGGGTAGCTGAGGGTGAATCAGGGTGGGCAGTTATAGGCCGCGGGGTGCGGCAAGGCTGTCCGTTGTCGCCTTTGCTTTTTAACATCTATGCTGAGGAAATGGTAAGAGAGGCATGGGATGAGCTAGATGTGAGAATGAAAGTAGGAGGCCAGCTGATAAAGTCGGTTAGGTTCGCAGACGACCAGGCGTTGGTCAGTCGGTCATCGAAAGGATTGCAAACTTCAGTAGATGCATTAGAAATGTAGTGCGAGAAATACGGGATGAAGATTAATAATAAGAAATCAAAATAATGACATGATCTCTGCATTTTCCGGGTTATCTTGCGCGTCAGTTGGTTTGTTGACAACAGTTTCGCTGGCTATTCTGCCAGCGTCTTCAGGTCGAAGGTGTCGGCGTGTGGCTTCTGCCTTGCTCATATACCGTAGGCTGGCTGGGTGCTGCTCTCTGATTGGCTGTTTCTTGGATGAGTCCTTTCCAGGCGCTGTGAAGGTGATATCCGTCCTCTCTGTTGAAATTCAACGGTATTTTATGAATTTCTATGGCCTCCTTGATTTGCCGAGGGAAGTATCGGGACTCCTTCGTTAAAAGTTTTGTCTCCTCAAATTTAATGTCGTGGCCGGGTTCTGACCACGCGTGTTCGGCGATGGCGGAAAATCGGAATTGCTTGTTTTTCGTCGCCCTCTGGTGCTCCTTTATCCGCACATTCATCGAGCGGCAGGTTTCTCTGGGCGATGAAGACGCTGGCAGGATAGCCAGCGAAACTGTTGTCAACAAGCCAACTGACGCGGAAGAGAACCCGGAAAATGCAGAGATCAAACCACCATCACCGCGGATACCTTCGCTCTAACAAAATAATGAGATTCTCTAGGACAAAGAAAGCGAGGCTGGTTATAAGAGTAGGAAGTCACAAACTGGAGCAAGTAGAACAATTTAATTACTTGGGTAGTACGCTAGAAGAAACAGGACATAGTAGCAAAGACATTAGGAGGAGAATAGCGCTAGCGAAGGAAGCGTTCAATAATAGAAGGGAGCTGATGACGGGAACCCTAACTAAGGATATAAAAAAGAGGCTGGTGAAGAGCTTGATATGGAGTGTGACGTTGTATGGGGCAGAAACGTGGACCTAGAGAAAGGAAGACGAAAATAGGCTGAAGGTTTTCGAGATGTGGGTGTGGAGGAGGATGCAGAAGGTGCGGTGGACGGAAAGGAAGACAAATGAGGAAGTGCTTGACATGGTGGGCGAGAAGAGGAAAATTGTAGATGGGATCAGGGAAATGCAGGGTAGGTGGCTGGAAGCGGTAATGAGGGGCGATGGTTTGCTGAAGGGCGTGATAGAGGGAAGGATGTTGGGTAAGCGGGGAAGGGGATGAAAGAGATTAAGTTTTATGGACGGGGTGAGGAAAGATAGGACTTATGCTGAGATGAAGAAAGAAATATTAGAGGTAGATAGGGCACGGCACGTGTAAGAGTCCGTTGGATATTCTCTGACTTTCATTATAACCTACCTCTAACCGGTAGATTACTCTAATGAATGAATGAATATATACTCGGAACTTGTAAAGATCTACCGAGAATATATGAAACAGTCACGTTGACTAATGGAAAATATTCCCTTAAGACGGCCAGCAATAAAATGAAGAAAAAAATAAGTAAAAAGACGTACTTACAAAGACAAGGAAATATGAGCTCACAACTGCACACTACATTGGCAAATGAAAAAAATACACCCAGCAAAACTATAGGCGAATATATGTGGTGTTGCCCTGAAGAAGATGGCGGAGGCAGCTGTCGAAACGTCGGCAAACATATATATCTCACCTGGTGGAAGACTCGAGAAGACTTCACCTCAACGTAGGTATTCTAACATGCTTCTACGATAGGTTAATGTATAGACTTAATTATAATTTTCCCGACCTCAGAGAGTCATTTCAAACGTTTCCTTTGTAAAACTGCCCTTTTTTCACGATAAAATTCTTTTTAAACTCTTCCTAACTTAATAGCCTGCCTTCATACCGTCCAATATTCGTATCATTCTCCTCCCTCTCCCATACTTACTCCCATAATCACCCTCTTCAACATTCCTTTACCTCTCTTTTACTACCTCCTCTTAATTTCTCCTATCGGATTCTTTCCTTCTCTTACCGCATCCGAAACTTTCTCACTTCTTTCCCTCCCTGCCCAGCTTATTTTTTCATCATCCCTCCACGCTCACATCTCGAAAGCTTCCATTCAAAGCTCACCTTTCTTCCTCGTCGATCGAAGTTCCTGAACCATACTGTGTAACGCTCTATATAAGGGTTTTCATGAAGGAATGGCATAGCAATGAATATATGTAATTAAGCCGAAAGGCACTCAATATGGAGGCATAAAAACAGATTGATAGCTGTTATCGAATAGTAGAATATTTAATAGTGTACACGTACCGAAGATAACGAGGGCCAGGAACCCACAAACAGTTAATCACAATTTGGCATGACAACGGATGGATACTATAGACGGCTGGTTAATACTAGCGCGACACAAACGATAAAATTCTCTCAGCTTAAAGAGACACGTAGTGCATGACAGGGTAAACACTAGCATAGTTGTAAACATGTAGAATATATTGTCATGATTAATTCATTAATCATTTTTGGTCAAGCGGCAGAGGAAATATTACGACAGGCGTAATGGAAGCTATCCACATGAATGATTAAACAGACACGCCATACTCAGACGATGCGCGCGTTCGGCTAGATACGCGCTCCAGTTTAATCGAATTAATTACGTAATATAAGCATTTTAAGTAGAAAATTTGACATATGAGTCCACTACTTTTGCCATTCAATTTAAAATCATGATTTAGCAAACGCTCATGAGCTTTGGTACACTGGGACTTGATATCAAATCCAATTCATCCGTCATTCCGAATAAAAGGAGCCATTCTTTCGCTTTATGACATGCTTCTAAAAATGCAGAACGGCAGATCTCTTTCTTATTATTCTCTTTCGCAAAAAACGAACATGCTAATCATAGTTTAAATGTTCACAAGTACTTATGAAGCAGAAACTTCAATTTAAAAGTAAATCTTCAGCTTTCAGTTAACAAGGCAAATTTCAAAATTTTCGTAAATGCTTCATTTTACCACAGATGAAAACTGGAGAAAAAAAATCAGAAAACCTTAAGGAATATTGGACAACATGGTTTTCGGACGTTGTAGCGTATATTTGAATTCTCATAAGATTCTAAATCATGAAAGGAAGTCAATCATCACCATAAGATAAGGTTTCATTAAAAGAGCACCTCAACATTTTTTCTCTTTAATTATTTTTGACGCACCAATAATAAGTAAAAAAGCAGTAATATAAAAGTAAGGAAGCTGAACTAAGGAGTTTGGCTCTTTGAATTACCTTAGATAAACCACATTACTAGCATGGGGATTTTGGACAGTGTATGCTTGAACACAACCACCGCGATTTCTTCAAAGCAAAAAATCATGGATTGAGTATGACTTTTATTAACACCGAAACTGTATTGAGGTTTCAGTTTTAAAATCCCATTAAATCAGCAAGAGAATGTAGAACAGGTCTAAGACTCTGACATGGAGCGTAGCATTGTATGGATCAGAACCTTGGTCACTGCGGAAGAAAGATTGGCAGGAGACTTCTCAGATAATAGATCGGATGATGATGGAATGAGAAATTGCTGGTAGAAAGGAAGCTGATAGAAGAAATAACAAGGCAGAAAAATTGGCTGGGAGACGTATTGCGGAGTAACGATATGCCGAAGAGGTAATAGAGGAGAGAGTTAAATAACCGTGGGAGAGGGAGGAGAATAACAGAAATACTGGATGGTACGAAGGGTGACAAGAAACGATGAGCTTAAAAGGAAATTAATAATACAAAGTAGAAAAGTTACAGAAAACCCACCAAGGTCAGGGAGATCACTGACAGTACATGTGTCCATTGACCTTTGATTTATTTGGTAAAACACCAATGACGATTACTTTACTAGCTGTCATTCGAAGACATTCCCTTTTATACATGTATACTCTTCCCTAGACTTCCAAGATTTACAGCGTTTGGGGCCAACCCTACGCAACAATTACATCCCCATCTACCGTTCGAAATTCGGTTGCCACCCATGATTAATGTCCGCGGAACAGCTGCGAGGTCCATATCGCAGATCCACCCATTTAGTCTTTTACATATGCGCCAGCAGATTTCTATTAGTTGCGGAACAAACTGCACGATACGATCAGTCGAGTCAGAGCACAAGGGACATCGTTGTATGAGCATAATGAGTGAGTACTGAACATGTAACATACACATTTGACTCCAGAGAGGACGACAAAATCCCGTGGGAGATTATTTACATGCGAATTCCCTTAAAACAGCATTCGTTATTCTTCCCAGTGGATAACCTACTCTGTCGAATCAGAAATAAACGGAGCAGTATGCTACACAAAAACAACGATAACGTAAACAATTATCACCAACAATTTACGTATGACATGCCGAAGCAACCACGTTACTTCACCGTCTTAAAATTTAGTGGAGGCAACGGATACAGTTGACTAGAAGCTCCTGGTGCATTAAAATTGAAGATCATACAGTCGCGACCATAAAATAAGCAAGTTTTCTATCATATTCATGGAAAAATTACTTAAAAGTAACTCACTGGAAGCCGGGCATTGCGTCAGGATTGAGATTAAAATCACTCTTAACTCAAAGAGTCCACGTTTCTAACCCATACAACGCTATACTCCATATTAAACTCTTCACCAGCCTCTTCTTTACATCCTTACCAAGGTCCCAGTCATCAGCTCCCTCCTATTGCTTAACGCATCTTTCTCTAAAGCTTTTCTCCCTCAAATATCTTCACAACTAGGGCTATCGATCCAATCGATATTTTTTTTCGATAATCGCACAGGCCTATTCACAACTACGCCCATTTTCTTTGCACAATTCCCCAGCATTGGTTGCTGTCACCATTACAGTTAGTGCTCTACCAATTGTTGAGTGGTAAAGAAGTTGGAAGAGGGAAGAGGAAAAGATTTGGTGTATGCAAAAATATGGTTGGTGGATGCAAAAATATGGTTGGTGGACGTGTTGACACTTTGAAAAGTGAGGGAATGTTGAAGAAGGAGACAGATGGGGGAACGCTGGGGAAGCGTGGAAGAGGAAGGAAGAGGATAGGAATGTTGGACTACGTGTTTGGAGTAGGATGGAGAGGGTGAGCTGGGTGGCGAGGAGGATGAACGATGAGGTATTGGATATGGTTGGAGAGGAGAGGAAGCTGGTGGCGGAGATTTGGAGAAGGCATAAGGAATGGATGGAAGTTTTGAGAGGAGAGGGCATGCCGAAGAAGGCAATAGAGGGGAGAACACTGGGGAACCAAGGAAGAGGAAAGAAGATGATAGGAATCCAGGACGAAATAAGAAGAGGTAGAATACATGAGGAATTTAAGAGGGAGCTAACTGCGGGACATCTTTAGGAGGGAAAGCGAGATGATGTACCAGATTTTAGGATGTTAGGATAAGGACTGTCCACAAACCTACCAATTAGCCAGTAGAATACTCAAATGAATGAAGGAGAGGCAGAGATTGAGGAATTTAAAAGAGGCCATGACGAGGAAGTGATGTGCATGGACTTCAGGTTATGACTTAGAAGTGGAGAAGCTAAGGTAAGGACAGCCTAAAAATTACCAATATGCAGGTAGATACCCAATACCCAATGATAATAAACTCCACTCGATGCGGAATTTTTTTAACGCATTTTAGCGCCATGCATACGACCTACTCTCTAATTGCTCGTCTTTTACCACCAACGCGCAGCTGAACATCGGCATGCACACAGAGGAATCCAGGGTAATCAGGCAGTCGCGTCAGATCGCCCGGCAAACCTCGGAAAAGCATCCCCGTCTCGTGGCACATTGCGGTTATCGAAGAATTTGTCCGCGGTCCACAGGTGGAGGTACGAGGCGTAAGAAACCGCGAGGCGTAGAAATGAGAGAAAAAAATCCCATGGGTACTCCTAGCCATGCGCATGTAAACAGCAAGTCGAGGCCCTACCTGGTTGCTCTTGCATAAAAAATTTAGTAGCATCTCCATTCAATTTGACCAATTAATGTCTGCCAAAATTTTTTAAATGTGTCCAATGAAGTTTCATCCCCTTACAATCCTGCCTGTCGTACCATACTCAAAACCCATTCGGCTAAATTTGTAGTCCAAAACTCTGACCGTAAGACGTTGGCTTATTAGTGAAATGATACACCGCAAAAATCAATATACAAAACAGTTTTGAACGTAGCTCAGAACAAGCAACATTCGAAGCATTTTAACCCCAGTTATGTCGGTGAAAAACGCAAGCAATCGCTTTCATAGAGGGAGCTATTCGTGAGCCACATTTTAATAGCCTCCGAGTGCCGAGACATTTTTGTGGCAAATTGCGTCAGTTTGAGTCAAGAGTTTCACCATCAATACGTCATACTTACACAGAAAAAGGTATCAAAAAGCATTCAGGAAAAACAAGACCGTTGGAATTTATGATGCAAGGGAAAGAACAAAAATTAGGTTCTCCCTTTTAATTGAGCGGTAGACAAGAATTTTCGAAGACCTTTCATAAAGACGCAGGGCCTGAAGAGGATAGGAATCATAGAACTTGGTGGCACTCACTGGTCTACATATAGAGATATATCAGGGGAAAAAAGTGAGACAGAAAGATTGAAGGGTTAGGTTGAAGGGACAGGGAAAACTAAGGCCACTCTTGAAGCCTTGTTAAGCTCTTCACTGGCGAATTCCATTAAGTTCTGTGATTCCTACACCATGTGAAAGAGGCAGTTACAAAGACGAGGCAATGGCCACAGCACCTGCAGAAGCAGTAATTGCAATGCATGAACTTAAGGCAGACACCTTTTATGAGTCTTTCATGCGTTCCCAAGCATAGATAACAGAAGAAAGTAGATAGCGTCTAGAAGCACGAAACTGAAGCCTGTTTTTTTGCGAAAAATGATCCACCACACATGGCTATCAAGCGCAACTTGTCCATAATTTTTATGAATAATGTAATGCTATAGGAAATTATTTATAATTCAATTTTTTACAAATACATTATTGCGGTTCCGCGAATATTCCGTCACTAATACTTACGTTTTCGGCGTATTAACTGCACAGCGGATCCATCCAATATGAGCAAATGCGCAAGTTAATGTATTTAACAGTTCCCGACGTTATCCTACCCCATGATTCCATCCATCCCCTTCTTTAATCAATGTTCCCAAACAATGCTTTGATTCACACGACGCAATTTTGGCAGCATATCTATCCGCGCTCAAAAACCCCAAGGAAAAAAAGCATGAGCATACAAGTTCTGAAAGGGGAATGGTGAAGGAAGTGGGGTGTGGGGAGGAATGGACGGAAGGAGGATGAAAGGAACCAATTAATAAACTCCACGCACGCCGACTCCTTTCGCGCGAGATGGAGAGAAAGATAGGACGTAGGGTGGTTTGGCATGTCCATTCAGCAGGAGTCTCCCGAGCCATTCCCCGCCTGGCAATCGCCTCGTCGCCGATCCCCGCGCTGTCCCATTTCCCGACTCTCGACGAAATGAGACGTCGAGGAATCCGAGAAATCGTCCTTGCGTCCGCCCCAGGATAATCAAGTATTCCGATGGCGAATTCCATCGCATCAGCCAAGGGTTAGCCACCCGATGAGGGGGCCAAGTCAATGATGAGCGCGGTCAAAGTGCAGTGTGAAAATTTTGGGATGGAAATACAACACATGAACTCTTAAGGTACCCAATGAAATTCCAAATAAATAGAAAATATTTACTGGTCGCGGCAGTAGCCTGTCAACATGAAATGAACAAAATGTGGATTCTAATACCTAAAATAATTATTATACGGAAAATCACAGTAGAAAACGTCCTCACTGTTTGAATAAACACCCACCTCGGTCTCGACACATAGTACCACTCACAATTGCTCTAATAATTAAAGACCTTGGGGCTGTTGGTTGAAACCACGGTTGGAGTTTATTAACATTTTTAGGAAATTTACCACAAAGTTTTCACAATTATGGATAAGAAGCACTTTCATTAAGCTACGTCTGAAACACTCTATAACGTTCTAATCTCGAGTTAGGTATGGACATTGGGTTAGTTTAAGGATTAGAAGGTCTTAGGTTGGACCCAACGATACTGCCTCAATAATTGGAGAACTTAATACTTAAGTGAACAACTACTATATGGTAGAAATAATTATTATCATTATAGGTGATCTAACGGTTAAGGAAGGTTTACATGAAGGAAGAAATACTTAAACTATCTTTCGCCACCGCAGACGCACATCTCCTCGCAGAATAGCATGATAAAAATAAGGAGGACAGCTAAGAAAAAGAATTGAAACTTCGCCTCAAAAATCGAGGATATATTACCACTGAAAAATTGTTAACAAGAAAGATAATTGGCGGCCAAGAACACACATAAAAAGGAGTGGATCTGATGAAGCGGATGAGTATATACTAAGATAACATACAAGTAATAGGTATTTCTAATGCGGCGAAGAGTGCTTTTAGGTTCAAAAGTTTATCTTCTTGAAAACGGAGTGAGCGTGGATGGAGGTAGGAAGAGAGATGGAAGATACGTCGGACTTAATTTAGAGCAGAGCACGTAATGAATGAGAGTGTGAGTTAGAGGTGGATCGGCGGTTGGGGCAGGTTAAAAAATGTTCTATTCCAAGAACCACTGATATTCGTCGACTGTAGATTATGACAATTAACGGAATCGAGAGCCAAGGGTCGGCATGGCGAAGAAGTCAGTAGCAAAGCCTACAGATCCAATTGCGTAGCCTTTTATTATTTATTAGGTAATCTACCGGTTAAGGTAGGTTTAAGTATAAGTGAGTGAAAACCCTCCAGATTTTTACAAGTCCATGGCCATGTCTACCAATAAATTTTTTTTCTTCATCTCAACATATACAGCGTAGCCCTTAAACAATACTAATTGCAAATGCATTAGTGTATATCATCAGAGGTATTCTACAAAATAATTATTATTTTGTGGACCTTTCGGCTCCTCCTGATTTCTCCAGAAAAATCCTCCAGATTTTGACAGCCCCTATCTGCTGACACGATTTCTTTCTTCATTTCAGCATACGTCCTACCTCTCTTCATCCCGTCCATAACGCCTATTTTATTCCTTTTTCTTCCCAGCTTACCCAGCATCATACCCTCTATAACGGTCGCCAGCATCGCTCCACCCCTCATTACTTGTTTAGAAACACCTACTTCAACGCCTTCTAATCTCATTCAGAAATCTCCTTTCCTCCCCCACCGTAGTACTTCTTCGTCCGTCTTCCTCAACGAACCCCAAATTTTCTAAATTCTCTTCCACACACATCTCAAACGCCTGCAGCCTATTCTCGTCCTTTTTTCTCGGAGACGATATATCTGAAGCACACAACGATAAACTCCATATTAAACTCTTCACATTTATATCCTTCTTTGGTAACGAGTTAGGATATAAACTTCTTCAGGGTGGCTATTGATATCCAATTTTTAAATTCCCTGACTTTTCCCTGATGGATTTACCAATTTCCCTGACCAATCGCCATTAGGTCACCTATTATTGGCATAATTTATTTCTGGTGAATTAATGTTTTTCGTCAAAACTCAGTAAACGTTAAAAGCTGGAATGAATACATTAATACCTAATGAAAAAAATATATTAAACCTTCATAAGTTAAACTCTCATCCAAATTATAGTCGTTCTTGAAGTTTAGGGTTACTGAAAAGGCATCGAAGGGAAGGTTAATGGCCAATTTACTGTAGGACTCCAGCACAGGTATCACTAAGGCGCGCGAAAAATACAAACCAAAGCCAAGTTGTTGGACTGGATCAAAATCTGATGGCGCGAGTGATCTTCAGATGCGAATAACAATTTAATAAACGTGGTTATAACATCTTGATTGCACGAGGGAACCGGCCATTCAATAATTACGTCGAGCGTGAAAGGTGGGGAGGGGAGGAAGGCTCTTCTTACTGTCTCACGAAGGGGGATATCAGAATGGAAGATGATCTTGCGTAACATTTTGTTTACACGTGAGATCGTACTTGTATTACCATTTTAATAATCATCATCTCGTATCTTTAGAACTGCAAGCATGTACGAGCTAGTGTGCTCCAGCTACCTCTCGACCTGTGTCTCGGAAGCTAAAAAAAAAAAAATGCGAGGTAAAATTTTCCGAACAATATAGCCTCGGATTCCATGTGATGAGCGTAAGACATTGTGATCATGAATTTTAAGAATACTAGGCAAATATCGCAATAAGGATATCCAAAAAGGGTACATTGTACGTCAGATTCACAACTAAATAACAATGATTCACAACTGATAAGATTCGCAACTGAATGTCCCACAAATTGATGGGGCTTATTCCATGCACGTCAGCGACGGACATTAGCTTTAGTTTGTGAAATATTTTGGTGAAATAAAGAGTGGGAAAGATTGGCCGATAAATATAATGGTAGAAAAATAACGAGAATTTTCTATCCCAGTTTCTCCCTGTCTGTTACGATAATTCCCTGACTTTTCCAGAAATTCAAAATTCTCTGACAATTCCAGGTTTTCCCTGTTTTCCCTGACGATCACCACCCTGTTCTTTATATCCTAATCCAATGTACCAGCCATCAGCTCCCTTCTATTGCTGAACGCTTCTTCGCTAGAGCTATTCTCCTCCTAATGCCTTTGTTACTATGCTCATTTTCATTTAGCGTACTTTCCAAGTACTTACATTTCCCCATTTGCTACAGTTTGTGACAGTTTACTTTTTGACCAGCCTCGCTTCTTTGTCAAAGAAAAAACTTTTGTTTCCTTAGTATAATCTTCATTCTGAATTTATTTACATTCTTCCATCCGCTGACTGAATCACCCCGCTGTTGCTAATGAAATCTTCCTTCTAAAGTCCTTGCTACTGTAGCCATCTTCCTCGAACGTCCTGGACCCCTAAAGTAGTAAAATTCCTTAACTTGGGTAATAAGCTGGAGGGAAATGTGTTTTAGTATCTATGAGCTATGGTTCTTTTTGTTTCTTTCAGGACAAGCAATGTCATTAGAAGCCGCCAGAATAATTGTTAAACAAGGCCAAAACTTCATTAAGGAAATAATAGAATACATGGAAATAATAATAACTCCGATGCATTTTTATGGAGAGGACGAGTCATCCACTTCTCGACCAATCAGAGCGCAGCACATAAACGACCATATCTAAACGCGGAGAAGAGTGCTTCGCGGCACCTTCCACCTGAATGCACTGGGAGGACAGCCAACGAAACTGTATATTCTCACAAGCCAACTTATGTGAAACAAATACAGGAAAATGGGATATAAAATAATAACCGAACGAGGTCAGCTGAAACCCATTCACCAGCCATGAATGTATTTCAAAAAGTAAACCTCTTTAGTTCCTAAGTCAGCCTCTATGCATCTCACACGGGCTATTGCTAGAGCTGTAAGTCTCTTCATGACATTCGTGATTTTCGCTACAGAAGTATAAGCCCATACAATAGCGACAAAAGTGATTTATCTAAGAGTCGTCGACAGCTTGCTTTCACATTTCCTCTCAGGTGTTTTCTTGAGAATTGCATTACCTAGTCGCGACCATTTCCTAGCGGTAATTTTTCTCGCGTCATCTCATATTCGAATGCAATTTTCATGATGTGATATTCACGTATTTTTCCACTGAAGCATAAGCCCATAAAATAAGCGAAAAAAGCGATTCCTCTAACCGTCGACAGTTTCTTTTCACATTTCCTCTCCGGTGTTTTCTTGAAAATTTCACTCCCGAGCCGCGACCATGTCCTAGTGATCTTATGATTTTTCTGGCGTCGTCTCATATTCGAATATAATTGTCATCAGTTGCGATCCTAAGTAAGGGGCATTGATGGTACGAAAATAGAAGACTGACGCTACTTACCAAGAAGAGGTCCGCCTTTAAAACAAAGGAATTAGCGGTCGATGCTTTCCAGAAAAATTAACTTGAACCGCCCTCGGACTATTTTTGTCTCATTGCGGCCCGTCATCTTTGACCTACATCAACGTCAAATACTAGGAGGCAACACAGAGGCACGTTGTTTTGAGTTTTAGGTTATTAGCTATAAAATGTGTGAATGTGGGGAGTCACGTCAATACCTTTTTTAAAGGAAGTATAGACCCAGGTCTCAGCAACACTAACAAGATACTAACACCACGGCGAGTTTAACTATGCTTTAATTTACATTGAGAATTGAGTGAGGGAAAAATGATAGCGTAAATAAATTTCTCTACTGATATTCCTCACTTGTTATCTTTCCCCATTTCCTTATTATCTTTCTTAATCGCGAAGTTGCACGCGCGAAGTCTTATCTATCCATGTTCTTTTTCGAGCAAGACCTTGCACTGAATAAAGTAGACATAGGAAAAATACGAGAATAGTAGAAAACTAGAAATCACAACACTATTGGCTTCAGCCGACCCGATTTTATCCGATGCGCCTGTTCGTAGTTTCAAGCAAGGATCTATTTCGCGCAATAGATAATACAGAATTCTTGGACAATTTCTGAAAAATAATACTCATAAACGATCACTCCTTTATGTCACTGAATATAATGGAAATTGTATCATCATTGCCAAAATTAATTTAAACAACTCCATTTAGCGAAACAATCGAAATAGATTCAAACACCTTCACAAACTAATACATTTACAATACATAATCATTTCTTACGAGCATAGCCTTTGCGTTCACTACAAGGTATCTCAATAGAAAGTACAAAAATTCTACCTCAAGAGTGGAAAATATTTGTAAGAAGCAGAAGCCATCTGCAGTCAATCTTTTACTGTGGAGACATATGGAGTGGTTCGTGCGGGGTGGTGCGAATTTGAAGCAATACCTACTTAAAAAGTAATTTTCAGGGCACCTTGGATAAGGTTTTTTATCTGAGAAGGGTTCCTTAAGGCTGTGTCAGAGGGGAGGATGCTGGACGGGATGAAGAAGGGTAGGGCGTATGCTGAGTTGAAGAAAGAAATTGTGTACCTATAAAAGACCCTGCACATGGAAGAATAAAGAGGATTTTCACTCACTTCCATTTTAAAACGACCTTAACTTAACCTTAGATTATCTCAAAAATAATAATAACAATTTCTAAAGAAATGCAGCTCACAATTTTTATAGAACTACGGAGATTCAAAATTCTCAATTAAGCATTTGACGAAGCCTAACGTGCCAGAGGATTATGTAAGAGACTCCTTCATTTGTACAGCGCTACAACGAACGAAGAAGCCAATGGCATATGTATGCATGCCTCTTCGTTCGGCCCAATTCTAATTAAGATCACAAGCTCTCAACCCAAAACAACGTGACTACAGCACAGCCGTGGAACTCACCGAAAAAAAGACCATGGAGCCAATTAAATGACATTCAAGCATCCACCGTCGGACTGACAGTGTCCACGTGAAACGAAACTTTTTAAGTCTTCCTAAATAAATGACAAGGCGAGATGTCTTTCCCGTTTGACTTTCAATGTGGAAAGCACGGCAAGGTTGGACCAGGATGACAGAAAGAAGACATTCACGAAAGGCCACGACCTGAACCTTGTTATTACCAACACCAGGAGCTTCCGCAAGAGAGAAGATCTGAAAGCAGATGTTCACTTATCGTAAAATGACGTTTATTAGCTTACCGCCAAATTTTAATGGACCGCTTCTACTCTGCTCCTCCAACTTCAAACGTCTCTTATCTCACGCTATTCCACTCTTCGGCTCAACATACTTCCAAACTATATTCATCCCTTTGATAGAGCGAATCCGTTTCCGTCCCGTGAAAATTGAGGTATCGTACAATACTTTCAATTACATAATATCTGGAACTACTCATTCTGTAGCGTTTATTTCTACTGTGGTGAATTTCTGTATTGCTACGAACAACGGGCATACGGATCACACATTAAGAGATATGATCATCATTTGGTGTTCCTCCACCTGATGTTTAGGTTTTTGGACAGTCCCAGGCTAAACGTCCAATTTGGCAAAAAGATACGGCAGCTTAAACATTCATTCTTCAATGCTCCGGGATATATCATTTTTGTGCAGCGTAGGAACATGAAAATTTACTTCAGAATACTGAATAAAATTCTTCCTTTTTCTAAGTAGATGAGCCAATGCAAATGAAATCTACTTATTGATAATAAACAACACATCATTTAAGAGCGCTTAAAATTATAACAGAGAAAATTACTCCTAAAAGCTTTCTGCGGAATAGGTAAATATTGTAATTAAAAATGAAGTAATGCACGATCGTCTTTTGACATAAATGGATAGAAGTGTAAGTGGATGTCCTGGTGTATAGTGAATAGCTGGTTCCCTTCTCATGGGTGGCCCGCAGTGGTTAGTAATCATTCAGATAAGGTGTCATTAAGATACGAGTGGACTGTCGCCTGTGGAAAGTTGCATAGCAAAGCGGTTCCAGCTCATCTGAACCATTGAGATAACCCTGCTGGGTTGAATTAAAGATTAGACTGACATCGTCTCTTTGGAACTGCAGATGTGGGGATGAGGCGGTCGTTGGATGGCGGGGAGAGAGAGGATTCCACGGAAGAAGCAGGACTCGGGGAGTCGGTGGTAAGAGTGGCGAGCGCAACTATTGAATGGATGTATTTGGACTAAGTATTAAATGTCTTTTTATGAAGTGTCGTTCCCTTAATTCACCCTCGACGGACCCCAAGGGGAAGCCCTTACAGAAGCATATTTCTTCGTGCATAAATTCGCATCAAAAATCGTATCTTGGTAGAACTACAGAGGTTAGATGAGATAAAAAGAGGGGGCAAAGTGAATTAAGACTTCATCATGCACTAAAATGTGGACTGTAATTCCATTATACAAAACCGAACTTGTTTCTGTTTCCATTATGAATACATTAATTTTCCATTTTAGAAGTTTTAACGGAAATAATTCGCAACAACAGCTATAGCATTTTTATTTGTATGTCACCAGTACATATACCAGTGTACTGCATTATACATTTTTATCTACGAGGTCTGTGCAAGACAGACACTGATATTTACTCAAGTACCCTCATATGCTACATTGTTGCTTAGTTATGAACAGCTTTTGGTGAACATGCCCTGCCCAGTTCTCCCGTCTTCACATGATTACAGCTACCAAAGAAGGCAGATTTTAACAGTAAACAAGTTGGGCCCGGCGCTTCATCAACTGCAGCAACAGGAGTCAACATCAATTCAGCTAATACAATAGCTCATGAAGATTATCGGTTAACAGTACATGAAATAAGTGAAACCGTGAGAATAAAAATACGAATCACAAAAGTCTGCATGATCATTTGCATATGACTCGCACTCATGCCCGATGCATACCACGTCAATTGACTCCAGAACAGAATGCTGTTCAAATGGACACGTCGCGAGATGCTGCACCTGCTTGCTGACGATACAGATGCTTTTCTTGAATCAGTTATCAATGGAGACGAGTCGTGGCTGCATCACTACGACACAAAGCGCTCTTAGTGACACAGCTGACGTAGTGACAAGTTCCTGGGGTTGTATGCTTCAAACAGAATTTTTTGCTGCGTTTTGCTCGTCTCGTGTTTCTTCCATTCTTGTCAGACGGAACACAAAAAACGCTCAAATAAATGAACAGCACTGCTAAATGAGTACACGCACGCCGTAGCAAACTACCGGTAGTAAGTGCGAAAGCCCGATCTTTTAAAATATGGCACATGCAACACCTGGTAAGCGGGTTCTCCGAGCAGGGCACCACCCCTCCCCTGGCGTTTACTCATCGCCTGGGTATTGAAGGGCTGCGGGAATAGGTAGGAAACAAGGATAGGTGAGAACGATAGGTGAGGAGGGTAGGGAAAGGGGAAGCTTTCGATCCCAGAGCCATGAATAGGCTAAGGGGCAAAAACGAAACGCGAAACAACATTTCTTCTAGGGTGTTTGCTACATCGATTCCTATTAATGAGGAAACGACGGAGTCGCAGGCAACTGAAACAGTGTAGCATACCTATAAAGAAACTTGAGGAGAACGGTCCTTCTTGAACACCCTTCATATTACCGATCAAAACCCCAGGACAGGTAGCCAGACGAGCCGCCTCAATGGAAGAGAAGGTGCATTTGATTGACGATTGACGCAAAATTCAAGGCACAATTAAACTGATCCATTTAATGATGATGTTAAGGGAGAAGAAAGAGAATGGAATGAAAACATTCCAAATCCTTCAGTAGATACGAAGGTATTTCCACTTTAACATCGAAATATAGATATACTCAATGTACCATACATACAGCCGGATGAGAGGAAGAGTGATTATAGATAAAGAAGCACTGCATATGTGCAGTAGTTATTGATCCACTACCAGTGAGAATATTAATATTAAAAATTATAAATAGAAAATTCCGGAATGTGACAGTGAGGTGATGAACCATAAGAGCACCTTAGTATGAAACCTGACCGGTTAAAGTCAACTTCAGCACGTAAATAGTTCTAGACAAGGACTACGAGGCGAGAATTCTTCCACAGAATCCTTAACAATCATAGTTTCATCTCTAATTTATGGAAGTAGGCCATCATAAACGCGAGGTAACACTGTAATTCAAGATTTAAATCGAACGCGAGGCCAAAATTGCCTCGCAGAAAGACCATGCTTAAGGCCCGAACTAATGAAACTAATTAGAATTTTAAGAGACGAAAATGTTATCTTGCCGTTGCGGAAAATTTAATTAGCGCACAGCAGGAAAATTTACGAATAAGAGGGCCATTAATATTCCTTAGCTAGTGCACGCACCAAAAGGCACCGCCTGCGGAGATATTATAGCATGTTCACTACAAACAGCCTTATGGGTAAAGGAGGCGTAAGGAGAAGGAAGAAGATCTTCAAATGGCATAATACCAAGAGGAATTCTACCATAAATTGACAATTAACAGGGATCAAGAACTAAAATAGGATGCTAATTCACTTCGTGGAATCTTAAAATGAATCAAATTGAATAGGTAATGAAAATTTAATATTTACGAAGTCTTCCAAGCATTTTGATGAGATTGGTGACTCAAATACATACACTATGCAAATTTTCCACTTTTTATTTTTTAAAACCTGGGATTGTTTTAACGCATGCTCGCAATTATATAAAGATGAATCAAGCACTCCTCCAATAAAAAAAACTACAGTACAGTACGACCCAAAGACTTTGAAACAGGTTGATGAGTTGAATAGAGTCAAAATAGAGTATTAACTGAATATTATTAATTTGCGTAACTGGGATATTTTTAAAATAAATAGACATTGTCGCGTAAAAACCATTTCATCAACTTAAATTAATAACTTTTTTTAAAAACCTGTAACGAAAAAAATATCCCTCATATGTAATCCCGTAAATACAAACACCACCTTTGACCACTATGATACACAGGACTAAATATCATAACATTCATGGCAATGATCATATCGACATTTTGTGTCCGAGCGAAATGCTCCACAAATAATAAAAGGCTTAACGAATATAACACGGCAAGAACACTAGTTTTCATTTAAGATTTCAATTTAGTGTGCCTAAGAAGCCAAAAAAGAGGGTTAACAAATTATAACACCGATTAATTTCAGATGGTACGAGTAGCAATGAAAATGCCTAGCTTCGTCTCACTGAATAAACCAGGAGAAAAATCACAGAACCTGTTACCGTTCCAACATAACCCTAAACGTCAACATTTTAAACGCATTTTTAAAATCCACCGACAAATCTCAATTCTTGTACGCTACCACCGAAGTAACTACCGGTAGAGATTATCCCATCAGCAAGACGGATTTGCGCCACAGTAGCTTCATTTTTAAATGCTGAGGTTATAAATGCGCAGAGGGACGATAAAAAAGAGCAATAAAGCACGAGAAATAAGTGCTCCCACAGAAAACTAACGTAGGAGAACATCACTCGGTTCTGCGAAGATAAAAAGACGCTCTGGAAGAAAAAAACCACCTACCTCCTCGTGGCAGAGTCTTAATCCATAACACCGTCTTCCCCTTTTCAAGGCGCCGAAATATCTCAGCATGGACTACGGGACAACCCCAAAGTAGCCCTAACAAATTCTCTCGAGTAATAGAACATTTCAGTATGCACTAAAAAACACCCCTACATTTCTCATGATGAAGATCACCAGACGCTCATGCTCAAAGAGTTATGGACATACTTCTCGGTAGCGCCTCGTAGCAGAAAACCTCTTCGTACCTTCGTCCTCATATTTCCGAAAAAGAAAGAAAGCATAACTTGCAGAGGACCAAGTGGGAAAATCAAATTACCTATTATGATATAGAGAAGCATGGGATGCTAGAGCATTCGTTCGCGAGGTGGACGGCTCAAATGTGAGTGAGGAGAAGAATGGAGATGGTGAGCTGGGTGGCGGGAAGAAGAACTATGAAGTGTTGGACATGGTGGAAGGAGAAAGGAAGGTGGCGGCGGAAAATCGGGGAGGGCATAAAAGGTGGATGGAGGACGTGTTGAAGTGGTCGACAGAGGGTCGAACGCTGAGGAAGCGAGTAAAAGAAATGAAGAGGGTAGGATTTTGGACGGCAAAATGAGAAGTAGAAGAGATGCAGAGCTTGGTGAGGACAGGGGAGACCTGATGACTAACAAGTAATGCGCATGTAGGTGAAGAAATGTCCCCAGAAATAAGTAAGCTTAGGTAATGAATGCCCTAAAACCTACCATAAAGCCCCAGAGGAGGGAAGGTGAAAATATAGGTATTTTGTAGGGGCATGAAGCATGGATAGGGAGAATGATGGAGGCGGTCGATGGACGAAAAGCTTGACGAAAGAAGTACTTGACGTGATAGGAGAGTTAAGGAAAATTCTGAAAGAAATTATGAGGAGGCATGACAGGCGGAAGGAAGTAATGCAATTTTTAAATGACATTAGTTCTTCAAATAATTCTTGAATTTTTAATGGTGAATAGGGAACTGCCAGTTACTGGCCAGCAAAATAACCACTTCGCTCATATTTTTGTTGAGGCCATCACCAAGAAGAAAAAATTATTTTGACTGGGTAAATGATACTAAGGGATCTCATGAGACTATTAGAACTCTCCTAAAGGCACTGAATCAAAGTCAGTTTCTTAAGGTGGCTGGAGCGGTAATCGTGAATCGTTGAAGGTACATTCTAATAATTTTTTTCACTTTTATCGATAGATATTACAAATAAGGACACGTATGCAAAGTTTCACTCAAATCTGTATTTTAACAAAAATCGCTCCAGCCACCTTAACCAGCAACTCACAAAAGTCTAAGGCGAGAGGAAGTAAAAGGCAACATAAGAAGATTAGTACTTACATCGAGAAAGCGCAGGGGAGGAAGAAGTATAAGGACAGGTCCGTTAGACGGAAAGAGGAGAGGTGGGAAGTATGCTGAGTTGAATAAAGAAATAGTGTGAGAGAGAAGACGTTTAAATTAGGCAAAGCTTAGCAGGTGTAATCCATCAAAGCGTATCTTAAAGTGGGCGAGCACTAATAACAATCTTAATTTTATCATTATTACTCCGTAATTTACCGGTTAAGGTAGGTTTTAATGAGATTGAGTAAAAATCCTATTGATTTTAACATGTGCAGAGCCCTATCTATCAATAAAATTTCTTTCTTCATCTCAGTATACGTCCTACCGTTCTTCATCCCATCCATAAAACCTCTTCTCTTTCTTCCCCTTCCCCGCTTGCCCAATATCATCCCCTCTATCATGGCCTTAAACAACCCTTCGTCCCTCATTACCTCCTCTAACTACTTACTTTGCCTCCCCCTAATCTCCTCCAGAATTTTCCTTTCCTCAATCATCATGACAAGAACTTACTGTTTGTCTCCCTTTCCGTTAACCGCACCTTCTCCATCTTACTCCACACCCACATCTCCTGCCACATCAACACCCGCAGCCTATTATCGTCCTTATTTCTAAGAGTGCAGGTTTCTGCCACATGCAACGCTACTATCCATACCCATGGTTCTACTCCATGGGAAGGGTATCTTAATTTAATGGTTGGTAATTTTGGGGAGGCGACCGACAACTGAGATTATATGCGCCATTGAGGATAGTTGGGTATGTCGATAAGCAAAGGATTATCTGGAATATAGAGGTATATAGGAAAGAAACCCAGCGTCGGAATCAGCCTACTCCGTCAAGGGAATCACAGTGTAACGTCTCATCCGACGGACTAATACCTACTCCTGAAGTGCCCTCCGCAAAGCACCCACGTAGGGACCTAGGGGTCATTTCTCGAACACTGTGATCATTATTACAAGCGAAAATAACAATTTTATCTCATGATTTCGTCGATTCACTAATGTTGAGTAGACATATCATGTTCGCATGTAATATTTATTGAGTAAAAAACGTGAATTGGTGGTATAGCATGGGATGCTCCAACAAAACCGTTCGATAATCATCACGACGCGTCACGACGTTGCGAGAACTGACTCGCTGGATTCCGCTGAAAAATTCTTGCCGTTACCGAAATTAGAGCCCAGGCCCTTGGAATGAAAAGTTAGTACTCTTCCGTCCACACCAACCTATTCCACTCTTAATTCACATAAATACGAGCAGCCTCATTCATTTGTTGCCCTAGCAATCAAACGGTAGGTCTCCTCATAGGTCCCACAGGAATTTACTCCATGTCGCAGGGTCACCAATTCAGGGTTGTTACAAGACTGGAAAAGTAAGCAGTATGACTGTGGTATGACGTTCAGAGAGCAGCGAAAATTTTAAGTGCAAATGAAAGTTGAGAAAACAAGCCAATGTTACTTTTACTCATCAAATTTATTGACAAATTTATGAAACGAAGACAAAATCAGAAGATGGAACATCCAACTCCGGCAACAGCGAACGAACGTATAGTTGGGGTGGATCGGCTACTGACCAATTCATCGACCTTCACCCTTATCCAATTTTTCCCTGACAGCTCGACGATTTTCCCTGACATTTCCCTGATTTCCCTGACTTGAAACATCCCTGCACTTGTCACCTCTACAATTTCCTAACAGCACAACAGGCTACAGTACGGGCTCTTTCTAGCTCCTCAATCCTTCATCCTCTCTCCGTGTCGTCAGCCAACGGCAAGGCGAGAGACAGTTCTCTTACCAATTTCTAGATTTCTCTTACTTAACTCTAGCAGTTCTAGACTTATTCCGGATTTATAAAACTTATTTATTTAATAATTGTTTGCATGCCACATGTAGGATGCCTGACGACGGCTTTTATGCGTTTTTCTACTTTTTATTTGGAGGCACAAGGCCGATTTTCATACGCCTACTCATTCATCCAGGTGTCCTCCACTTAGCGGTAGTGCAATGCATCAGGGGATGAGGGAGGATGTGAAGGGGGAGAGCAACGCACTTGGGAGGTTAAGAAGGAGGGAAAACAGAGGCCTCTGGAGATTAGGTCGTGAAGCTCGCATAGCGGTTCACTCCAGACCCACAAGTAGATAAATAGGGTTAAAGAAACGGCGGATAATGCACGCTGGGAGGAATGCACGGCCTCTGCCGGGACACGCGATCCCATCCCCCATCATCTCTCACTCGCGTTTGCAAACGGAAACGCGCAGGTGCCGGACAAGTGAGACGTTGAGACTGCCCTGCAACGTTCGGGTGCCACAAACACTACATGAACTCGCTAAAGCGAGACTTCTGGCATACACTAAAGGCATGCAAAAGTGCCCGGTGGAGTGTAGCGTTGTATGCATCACAAACGTGGAATATCGCTATTTTACAAAATTGAGAGTGCTTCAAATAAAAACTTTGCGATTCCACTGAATATCATTTTATTCCTTCAAATAGTTTCGTCACATCGTAGCAACTTCAAACAATAACCAAACAGTTCTTCACAGGAGATGCTAAAGTGTAGCGAAACTGGTCGAAACAACAAAATATATTCAGAGGAAGCGCAAATTAGGTATTTGAAGTCCTCTCAACTTCTCAATGGAATTCCATTGACTCTCGGCCTCAACCCTCACACACATGGCGATAGCTAGCTAATCATCCAGAGCAAATAGAACTTTGGCAGATGAAAGTTATGGTTTGAGGCGTCCATAGGTAGAATTTTTCCATGATGATTCGAATGAAAAACTTTGCTTGTTCCGCAATACATTTATTTAACTTCACCAGGTTTCGATGGAGAGTATCATTATAGAACAAGCAAAGTTTATCATTTTAATCATCTGGTTAGTGAATTAGATATCCAGCGTGGGGAACCAGCAACGAAGATAAGGATTTCTTTTGGTCTCACATGTTGAGAGTTCTTCCTCCGACACAATAAGGAACGACTATTGGATTTTCAGGTGATGCTTTTTACTTTAGTGTTAAATATTCTAAAGTACATTTCTGTGAAATAGGTAATATTCATTGAAATAAAAAATTCAGCGAACTTCCCACACTTTTGCTAACCAAACTCAATTACGGTGGCTATCTAGAGGATTGCGCGTAGGCCGAATACTAGGCGATTTGACAAAAACAAGGTGAGACAATTATGCTGATTGTTCATTACGATAAAAACTCTATACCTTTCTCATTCAAATGGCATCTATACGCTCTACGAATCGTATATGGTACAACCAAATTCCAGATTTGAGATTTGCTTTCATACCTTCCAGCAACGTGAATCGAGGGGCCCACAGATGACGTCACGATTTGGTGATGAAGCGTCAGTTCCAAAAGCTTTTTTTTTACTAACTCGGTTAACGGCCCAACACGATCACGCATGTGCCTCAATATTGGTGCCGTGCGGTCTCAACGGCCATTCGAGAAAGAGAGGCTCGACCAAAAAACAAAGCCAGCCGTTGAACCTCGACCAAAAAAAATAATTGTGCCATTTGCGCACTTCATCAAGGGTGGAATTTGATGGACAGATGCAAGCTAGTATTCGTGTCACGCTGAAGAAGATGGACTTCTTTTTTTCACACCAAAAACATACAGAACATGCAACACAGCGGTTAATTTTGAGTGTGAGCTCACGCAGATACCATTTCTTCCACTTAAGAAGGGGATATACTAAATGTGCTTCCAGTTTTGCCATTTATATTGGGCCTACTCGCAAGCTCCCCAACTCCATAATTTATTTATTTATTTCACCACCAAAAACGGCACAAAGGCTTTTACATTGGCTTACCACAATAAATAAATAAAAGCTTAGAGAGAATAACATAAATAAATAAAAAATGATTAAACGTAAGAAAGGGGACTAAGAGTTAGAGAGCGGTGAATTTTTCAGGTGGCATTTAAGGGAGGATTTGAAATTAGCGGTAGAGGAAAAGAGGTCCAGGGAAGGATATTTTGAGGCCATGGAGTTAAACAAGGAGGGGATTCGGTAGAAAAGGGAGCGTTGGGAGATGGAAAGACGGAATCGGGGAATATGAAGCAGAGAGTTATTACGTAAGGGGCGAGGAGGAACATGAAAACGAAAAAGAGGGAGAAATAATACACAGGGAAAACAGCTGTGACAAACATTTTACATCAGGAGGGATAGGATTTTGTTTGAAAAGAGAGATACTAAACAAGTACTAAATATATGAATCACAATGAGGAGATTGAAATAGAGAAACAAGAAATGATTTCAACAGAGACGACGGATACCGCCTACACAACATATGGAAACGATTAATAGATAAAAAATAATGCCCGCCAATAAAATAAACGTGCCAATTTCAGTTTCGGGTCCCGGAAGTCCTCCAACCTGAAACATCTGCATCTACAAAACAAGTCTACAGCAGATATATGTAACACTAGCCAAGTACAACGCCTAGAATTAAAATTCCTATCAAACTAAAGTTAATACTCTGGCTTAATCTTAAAATTAAGTAGAGTTTCGGTAAGCGCTGGTGTCACGAGCGGAAACCGGATATAATGAATGATGATAATAAAAAAAGTAATCAATCATTATAGTGAAGTTAAGAATTAAAAGTTAAGAACCATTATAGTGAGCAGATGATGCTACTTTGATAAGGAAGGATAGGTTTCATTTGCTTGTAAAATCATTTCAAAGCCACAAAACGCCACAGGGACGTGGGATCCTTATTTTTTTCACTTGCTCTTTACTTGTTCGTCGCGATTCCTGGTGAGGGCAGCACTGAAGTGCGAATGCGTGTAGGGTTGCTGCGATAGTACGCACAGAAGTAGTCTGAACCGGGCATGATATCGGCAACATGCGATGAAAACAGAAGACGGTGGAAAACCGTAACACGTTCAGCTTTCCTGATTATTCTTGTTCATTGTGGAGATATATTCTTTTCTGTGAAGTTCATTGAGAAAAATATATGTTTGCTAGGAGTATTAACGATGGGCTGCTCCAACTAAGTTCAACTTTAGTCAACACAACCCGAAGATGACCCACAGTTCCACGAGAAAGAATCGCGTGACCAATAAATGACAAGCAGAAAGTTCCGTCGACGGAGGCTGAGTCAAAAGCTGAAAGAAGGGCAACTCGGTCCACAACAGGGCTTGCGTTGAATATCTCGGTTCTGATTGGCTACGCTGTGTCCAGCAACGCAAAAAACGGCTGCATCAAAACGTAGCTATAACTTAAGTCCCTATGGGTCCAGTTCAACATCCCATCATCCAACGAACTGAGAAATGCAATCGAAGTGCTCTCCACATGGCACCCAAATACAAATCGGGATTCCAAAGACATATCTCCACCGATGCTGGGATCCGAAGTACCCGGGCCCTCCCGTATTTCCTCCCATCCCATAATTTTCGCGTTAAGATTTGTAATGGGTCCAGTATAATCTGCAGCAATATATGCTATCTGGCTAATAAACATTTGATCATTCACAATAAACACGTTCACTACTATTGGCTTCCACAATTTTTAATCCACAAGTTTGATTTCAACTGTATTTCCCTGTGGCAATAAAAATGAGTACTCACAGTAGTTAACAGCAAAAAACCCATTTCCGTCGATTTGAACTCGTACGCAAGAAAGTCCAAAAATCCACTCACCTGAAAAAAATAAGGAACAAATTAACTTCGATTCAAAGTTTTGTAAAACATCAGATCAAAAACAAAAAACTATTACTATCTCAAAAATATTCACACATGAGAACAGAAGTAATTTAAGTGAAAAAACACTTCGCGCATCAATTTTTGTAAACAGGCACAACCGCGTTACAATTTACAGACGTAATGAAGAATTATGCTTTCTAAATGGGTTGATAATGGAGGTATTTCCCCCATTTTAACATATGATATCAAACTCTACTGATTAGGGATTTACTCGGCGGACAAGAGATAAAATCATCTAGGTGGAAGAAAGAACGACAGATCATAAAATGATCGATAATGAGAGCTCAACATAATGCGAAGCACCTAGTTCTCTGCATTAAAGAGGTTCCGCCGCGACTGTGTGAGTCAAAACAAATACTACATTCCACATTTTGGATATTTTGTCCAAAAAATCCTGCTTTCGCTGACGAAATGCGTTACCTATAGAAAACCAAAAGTAATGAACAAAACTTGCAGATTATTCCACGAATGTATTTTCAATGAGCACTTTTTTCCAGCCATAGGAGCCGACTGCAGCGCCATTGCCTGCGAATTACCGCATTTTGACTTAATTTACGGCAGCATTTCCTTAATAACTAATAAAAAAAGGTGGTAAGATGCCTATATTTGATTTTTATTCAATTTATCTGGATTATTTCCTTCTTATAAATAGTTTTCCGCAAAAATGGCATTTTAATTTTATGGAAAAATAGTATTTTGTGAAAATTTGCGGTTTCAGGGAGAATTATGTGAAATTTTTCCATGTTAGGAAAGATAAAAAATTATGTAATAAAATTTTTAGTTTATAAAAAAAAGTATTTTGTAATAAAATAGTGTTTCTCGCAATCGCCCATTGAACACCACGTAATTTCAAGTTCAATTATAGAATAAAATAGCGTGGAAAGGTATTATTTTGTTGTTCATATCAGATAGAAGTAAACTTTTTCTACAAGTAGACAGAATATGAATAAAATGACATTTATGCCATTTTACGGTGGAACCACCTTAATCTGCCGTGAAGTAAAATATTCCACAACAATAAATCACTCACCAATGTTCCACCAATATATATGTATGTTGTTTGATTCTAGGAGAGACTGGACCTAAATCCCAACCTTCGTATTCCTTGGTCCATTTCAGACCAGCTCTGCCACAAATAACAGTACATCAAAGAAATACCGGGCAAGCCACCTCCAGATTGCAAGCCACGGGGTTATCCCACCCAAGGCACGCAACACTCGTCCCAATACAAGGCCGAACTTCGCACCCTCCCCTTAACACTCTCTCTTTATTTATTCTCTCTCAATGCTCTTTCCTTATCATACTCTTTGATGTTGTGTCTATTACTTTATATTCCATTACTCTTAATGCAAAATGTGTAAGCAATGCGATTGATAATCTATGTTGCCTGTTTTTAATTTCTCAATCCTTAATGTGTGATCTTAAATCTGTGCACTGTTCCCCTAATTTTCAAATGTTATTTATTCTCTTATTCATTGATTATTGTTGGTTTATATGTAGTGCTCCTTAATGAAATTTGTATGTATGTATTGCTGTCACCATTTCTTGTGGCATGTAATAATATTTCAATGTTCCAGGGGACTTAAAGTCCCAGAACAATAAAGACTGTTTACAATTAAATTCAACACTAGGCGCGGATCATAAAGCAATCTGAGAAGCAATACACGGCTTAACCAGATACAAGAAGAGTGCTACGTCAATAAACATGCAGTGCACGGGTTAGGATGCTGCTACTGATCGGTGTCACGAATACTATTAATTCATGGCATTCAGCATATGTCCAACATTACCCCCATTCTAAATTCTTCATTTTTCCTTCTATATTTCTAGAAATAAAAAATCCTCAATCCGTACCCTAACCACTTTCCCTCTTCCCCAAAATTCTCCCCCCCCCCCCCAAACCACACCCTTTTTAACAGCCCATCAACCTCAAATTACATCCATTAACTATTCATTTCTTCCGCTTCCTTCGGATTTTTCCCCGCAACCTTCTCCCCTAATCCCCTATTATTCAACACTTCATCGTTCGTCTTCTTCAAATCCCAAGTTATAGTCTCCATCCTTTTCCAAACCCACATCTCGAAAACCTAAAATCTACACTCAGCCTGATTCTTCACGCACCAAGTTTCGAAACCATGCGACGCTACACACCATCTAAGTCTTCACTAGAGTCCATTCTTCACACCTGTAATTAGATAACATCTCATCGATTGTCTTCTCCCAGTTAACGCTTCTTTTGATAGAGCTATCCTAGCTCATTATTAAGACAGGTGTCAAATAATGAATTACAAGCCCACACACCATATTTTAGAAAGCAAAATTTTCAAAAATTTAGATCCATATATCCCTGCGTGTCAACAGTGAGAAAATTGTCGGTCATGACAAAGATGAAAAATATATTGATACGGAAGGCCTAGGGTCCACTTGATTAAAATTGCTGTAACTACATCAACAATAACTATTAGAAAACAGATTGGCGGACACTTCCTAACAACATTAAAACCGGTAATGCATAGTTAAGTTAAAAATTACTTGTTGCCGATCAGAACAAGCGTAAGTTCTCCCATTTTAGTTTGATACCAGAGTAAAAACGATGGAATGTGAGAATATTAATCCATTAAAGGAAAGAGAACAAAAACAAAAGAGGAGTGAGATGAAGAAGTGAGAGAATAGATAGTGCCGGGAAAGCTTCTCATTAGGATGAAAAATTGAAGGTAGAGGATATTGCAGGTGTTTGGGACGATCATAGAGGGACAATTATTGGGTACGAGCGGAAAAGGGACGAAAGAATTAAGAATTACGAGTTTATACTACATCTACATACTACCCTGATAGCTACCGCAAGGGTATAAGGAAGGGGTAGTTAGAACATCAGCCAAGAAGAAGCGAAGAAATACGGGAAAAGAACTGGAATAGCAACAGGACGGAAAAGAGTTCTGACGGAATTTAAGACTCGGATTGATAATGCCTAGTAAACGTTAACCCCAAGATGACGCAGTTTTTTCGCTAACTATTGTTGTTCGATAGTTCGGGTTTAGTATATTACATCATGCTGTTGGATAGTTCACGAGAGCGTTATCAATGGGGGAACGTATTAACTTCATTTTTAATAACGAGAAAATACTTAACCAAAGATTTAAAAACTGGCCCTTGTCTTATTAATTGTGATAAAAATCTAATAATTCATCTCTACATGCAGCCGTTCTACATTTTTTAACAGAAAAGGAATAAAATAGGGCCGACATTAATAATACGACAGTAGGATGATGAACAGTAGGATGGATGAGCAGTAGTTGGACAAAATATTCAGAACTCATAAGATTTCATTCAGAAATACTACAAGAACAAGAAGAGGGAATGTCTTTGATAACGTCTAGTGCTGGCAATAGCTCCTCGAGCTGTGACTGCCCTGAGAAATAGGGATGTATGCTACAACCCTCGCGATGATGATTCCACTTGGCACACTTTTCCCCTTCCTTATTTTCTTGGCTGGTGTCCCAACGCTTGATAGAGCCGAGAATGTTGAGTAAGCGCAGAAGAGGGAAGAAAAGAATAGAAATTTAGGACGGTTTAAAGGGAATCAGAATACGAGGAGTTAGAAAAGGCAGATGAAGATGTGAAGGCGAAAGGAGAAATTTAGACGCAGAAAAAAATGTGAGAGAAAAGTAAACGCCAGAAAAAAACTCGCCGCCACGCAAATTACAGGCAAAAAAGAATATATAACACAAAAAAATTGCTGATTATAAAGGTTTCCCAGAACCCCTTCTTCAAAAATCCCTTGATCCAGCATTTCATAAGAGGGCTTACTATGCACTGAGTAGAAGCAGACAGCAAGATTGAGAAACACGATATTTTTAACCTTCACACTAAGGAAATAATGCTTTCAGCTAAGCGAAGTGACTCTCTTAAGAATGTAATTCGATTGCAACGAACAGGGCAAGAACATGTGCGCCATGGGGAGATCGTGTAAACAAGTATCCATTCAATCCACTTACGAAGGACAAGGTCAAGAAGAATCAATGGAGGAAGACCTACCGGCGACTAGCCCATGAGACGTGCATGCAATATATGAATCAACTAGTTGCTACTTATTTACTAACTAATGTGACACAACATTAGGCTCTCTCTCTCAAGCAAAGGTAGAGACAAGTAACGCTTGTAACTTGACTGCAGAAAAACAACGTTACGACTATTAGTTTACACCCTCCAGCGAAGAAAGCCTTTGTAAAACAAAAATATAAAAAAATTGTTAATAGTATTTATGCGCACTTACGTTTTAATTAACCGAACAAACTCTTTGAAATGACAGTTAACCCCTAAAAAAATGGTGGGTAAATTTAAATCTAAAAATGTATTAATACTATTTACAACTTCGTTTGGTTTTACGGTGAAACAATTCCACAATGTCAAACCTGAGACCATTTGTTTTACTCGTGAAGACAGTCATGGAAATCTTTACTTCCAGATGGAAGAAAAAATTAATTAAAATGAAAGTTCCAGGCTATTTCTTGATAAAAAATATTCTATTGGGACAGTTCTAAGAAATGGAGTGTGCAGAAAATATGACTGACATGAAAGAACATTTTCAGAATGGTAGGTGATAAAAAAGGCAATCAAGTGGGTACTATCTGCTAGGTAACTCATTTCAAGGAGGAAAATTTCTCTAATAGAGAAGGATATGCAACAAATTTATTTCATGGATGGTGCTGGTTAGGATGAAAGGCATATACACAAAATGTAACGAATGGTCTCACGCTTACTGGTGTTGGAAACCTCCTCCTTGAATAACGAGGCAGGCTCATCTTCTAAGCACAATCGTGAGCGTATGGTGCGAGAGAAACGATTTCTGTTTCCACATTAATGTGGGCAGTTGGAATCAAGGGAAGTCATTTCAATATTCCAATAAATATTTACTGAGTCTTCACTAGCACTGGTTTCGCTTAAATTCATATTTTTTGTTGCTTGCTGTATCGGATTATAAGTCGATACAGGAAATTACCTAGATAAATACACAGTTCCATCACCTTACATGTTGGTTAAATTAGTTAGCAACAAATCGCATAATGCATTAACGTTTAAATCCAGTTGACCACCGAGGATCATGTCTCGCGTTTTCTTCTTAGAATGACGCTAGAATGAAACACTGGTGACACGATAGTGTTAATACTCAATACAAATAGTTGTGAACTAATTTAATCAACACATAATGGATGGCAATGTGTCTATATCTGGGAAATTTCCCTTATAGAGTTCAAATTCAACGTAGCAAGCGTCGAAAATTACGAATATTAGCAAATTTTCGTAATCTCAGCATTAATCGAGCTCAATAGATATTTATCGAAAAATTGAAAACTTTTTCTTCAGTTCAATTCATAGGGCGGGTTACTGCGAAAACAGAAATCGTTTATCACTTACTATACGCCGACAACTACGTTCAGAAGAAGAGCATGCAGAGGTGTTTTCTGTAGAAGGTATTCAAATTCCTTGGGAGTCCAAAAGAAAAATTATGCAACTTACAAGTGAGCTAATTGATAAGTAGGTATAAGTGTCCGAGAAGCTCTAAAAAGAAAAATTCTGGTATTCTTTCAAAGCAAGTTTAAGGCAAGTATCTACTAGGAATAATTACAATCTTGATTCGCTGATGGTAAAAACTCAGTTAGTTGAGAAGAGAAGAGCAATTGTAAAGATAAGTGCTCAGTTTTTTTTTCAAATCAGAATAGGGTCATTATGCCCCACAATACAATTCGTTAAAGCCAACAGATTTTCGCAAATGCAATGAGATACGAGAAAAGCGGAAGCCACAGCCACACAACACACAAACCTGACAGTGGGATACTGTAGGCTGAAAAGTAATTATTTTTATCCACGTTTCCATGCACTACAGATTTATAATACTTTATATCATAACTTAAGCGATATACCATTGGAGCAACGATAGTGGATTAAAAAAGGATCATTTATGTTTTTCTTAGAGCAATAAACGTTTACTAGAGTATGTTATTGGAAAATAATTAATAACTTTCGGTTACTCCAAGCATGTGTGCCTGTATAAAATCACTTTTTGCGACGATGACTCGTTAAATTGAATTCGTGAAACACGGAGGATGCACAGAAACACACTTCAGAAGATTGCACTTGATCAAAAACAAGAGTTCCACAAAATTCACTGCAGCGGATGCATGCCTACCTTAAACGATACGACGACTTCCTCAAAAGGAGAAATCGAATTTGAATCCCATGACAAGGTATACCTACCACAAGAAGAAAACCTATAACGTTGTAAGAAGCGAGTGCCATTTCCTATTAACAACGAATGCATCTTAATTGATCCGTAACGGGAGAGCGAATGGGCGGAACTCGCTCCGTTAATTACTTCCGTCTCTCTCTCATGAAATCCACTAGTGACGATATAGAACTCGAATGGAAGCTGAATACTTAACAGTG
Organism: Pyrrhosoma nymphula; assembly: GCA_963573305.1. Classification (NCBI taxonomy): domain Eukaryota; kingdom Metazoa; phylum Arthropoda; class Insecta; order Odonata; family Coenagrionidae; genus Pyrrhosoma; species Pyrrhosoma nymphula. Next base: position 139,088,917 of record OY754333.1, on the reverse strand, counting down.
ACTCGATGAACACACGCAAACAGAAATGAAAAGAGTCACTTCGAGCTCACAATTCGATTCCGGAGTCTGTGAGATGCATCCTCAAGTCCTCGAAATGAAAATGAACCGAATCTTCAAGCTGTTGCTTTGTATCCTTTCGTCTAACGGTAAATGAAGTCGTTCCGTAACGAATGCATCGCTCCGAAGGTACACTCAAAGGAATTAATGGATAATGAAACTCTGCATGAAACTTCATTAAGATCCCTCGGTAAGACGTTTCCCGGCTTAGCATATCCGTTTGGAGATGTAGCTCGCATGCATTTCATGCCCTATTAATCTCTTGCGTACACTCCCAATCACACTGGAGAGGTGAGGAATGCAGGTTCACTATGCTCATGAATGTGGATTTTACAAAAGGGAGTTATATTCCTTTAATTCTAGCCATACTACGTCCCATGACTTTTATAACTTTGAGTGTTTGAGAGGAATTTCAACACATTACAGGGTATTAGATATAATTGGTATTATCCCAGCCTCTTTAATGGGACCATTAACCACTTTCAAAGTGCCGTGATTGTCAAGAACCCTTACTTCTTTATAACAACGTGAACAATTCGGGAACCACTTGACGGCCAAAGAAATTGTGTGGAACATTACTTGGTCTTAATTATTCTCTATAACTATTGTTTCACAAAATAACTATGCAATATTTCAGAATGAACAGCTATCGTGGTTTTAATCGGGCGATGTAACGGAAACCCGATAGCTCTACATTCTAGGCATTCCCCAGGTAAGCCTAAAATCTTACTATACACAACATTTTAATTGCTCGCAATTGCCATTGCCACGGCACAAAAAAAGTAAATGTATCACAAAGATACGTAAGGGATACACACCGACGATCAAATAGGTGCATAATAAGGTAAAACATGGTAATTTTGTGACAATACGCGTCATATATTTACAAAATACAAATGTATTTAGTTGAAAATGGATTTAACTGGTAGAAAATTTTTGAAAAAAGTATCGGCTTCTTGACATAAAGATTTATGGCTATTGTTTTTATTCTTTGATGAAAACTTGTGCCCAAGAATAAGTCGTTATCGTAGAAGTATAACTATACATGACAAGTCGAAATAATTAGGCGCTGTGAGATTAGGGATACCTTTAAAACATGAGGCACAAGGAGATCCCTACCACAAATTCAGAGGTGAAAATTTCTAATAGCACTTTAATCTATATTAAATAGGGAAACACTTGATTTTCCAACAGTACCGATATGTCAATAAAGTTTTCCTTACAATACGGAAATGAAAATGTTTACAAAGAACGGGATATATTATTCCAGATGAACCTATTTATTATAGTAAATAACAAGAAATGGATATAACCGCCAATGCAATCGACTCAAAATAAAATTTAAAATAGAAAAAGCAAGTATTTTCAAAACTCCCAACCTGCCCCGAATATTTATGTAAGTGCTAAGTAAAACATTTCATACAAGAAAACTACGGAAAAGTAGATTTTCCTTGACGCATTAAATTAGAATGCCAAGATTATAAAATTGAATGATTCGCTTTTAAGTTTTTAGCTCAAAACACGTACAAAAATGGTTAAAGGCGACCTCTAAATAAGTAAAATTATAAAATGGGACTACTCAGCTGAAGTCGAAAGTGATAACTAGCTTTTCAGTTTCCTAATTGGGCTTCACTTGACATGGTGACTAGGAAATTAACGGAGTTTATCTAAACAAGAGGGATATTAGGAAAAAATTCCAAAACCGGTATCTAATCATCTCTGCCTCGCGTAGCAGTCAGAGCGAGTATAAAAAAGTAAATTCCGCAAATGATATGCGAGGGAAATAATAGCCATAACTCAAGCCCTGTTTCGAGAAATACATTGAGCGCTAGCACGTCTAAAACGACATCGGAGAACGTGCACATAAAGTTGCAAAGCTCACAAAAACTTACTCTGGAGCGCTCTTGACAGCACATCACATGACAAAGCTTGGCCATAGCGCAGAACATTAACCTGTAAGTTACTTTAATAGGATTGGAAAGGAGGGGGCAAATTCCCGAATTGATTACCCATTGAAAGAAGGAAGTTAACATACAGCGCAAATAAATAACGCCCGAGAGAACCAACCGTTACAGACACAACGCCAAAATCAAACTTTCCCACCCAGTCGATTTAATAAGGGTTCGTTAAGAGCATGACAACTTGAAACGCAATTGCGGTGCGACCTGTGTACAATATGGAACCATATATTTCACAAGAAAATGCAGATATCGGTATGGCAGACAATACAAAAGTAATCTTAACAGTAAAAGTGTTTTAAAAAGCAACTTTTAGTTTCCAAAACAGGAAAATATTAATTTTTCACAGCAATGAGATGCATCAATGATAGCCGTAAATGATACCTTTCAATGCCACCACTGTATATGCTCTCTCTTTACCTCTTATAAATATTTTCAGAATGAAGTTACGACTTTTTTTTATTAGAGTAATAAATAACTTATTACGGCCCTTTTCAATTGCTAAAAAATCAACAGAAAGATCAATTTTATTAATATTGGTCTAATTCTTTTTAACGTAACATTGAGACCAAATCCATCCACTACCGCCGTTTTGACAAATTACAATTTCTACGCGTCCGACTTTAGGAAGCAACGCAAATTTACCAAAAGACCATTTAGTATTTATAACCTTCTGACTAAAATAATCTAAATTTCCTTTTAAGGGATACAGTTATTTCGTCAATACAATCACGATGAAATTCCACCGAGGGGCGCTGGCTGCCATTAAAAATTTACGTGATGGTGATTACCGAGAATTTCCATGTAACAGAATTATTAATTCTCCTACATTAGCAAATTAATTCATTATGCTTTCCGTTGAATTCGAAACATGTCACTCCGGTAACAAGATGTGAATCCAGCCGATCGAGCAAAGTGAAACCAACAGATTCGGGAAAATTTACAGCTGTAATTTTTATACCCTGAAGAGGTATAAAAAAAAAAAAAAAAAAAAAAAACACGGTACAAAAATATTTATAACCCAAGGAATTTTAAATTTAATTTTTTAAACCTCCAGTTTGTCTAATGCATAGGAGCAAATCGTGCAATTTCGCCTTATAAGGGTGGCAAAATTTCGTTTCACAGACGCCAATTTTCATTAGAGACATCCTCCCAAATGCATGGTACATGATAGGTGCACGGTCAATCCTGCCTTTCTCCACCTCGGGGAGCATTATCTAATGTTTCTTAAGAAAAAACATTTCCCAAGACCAGATCGGTTTTAATCTCTTCGTGTTCCTAAACGCCCTCAAAATCCCCATTCTTCACCTCCATGTACATCGCCTAGGAAATATTCTCCCCTCAATCACCCTCTACATCATGTAATTACCCCGCGATAAGTCCTGCAGCTAATTTTTATGCCGATCGATGGGTAATGAGACACCCTTTCCGATGAGACACGTTCTTTCGTACATCCCTAGATATTTGGTGCGCATGGACCGAAATGGAATTTTACACGATAATTGCTTTTTTATTTCCCCTGAACATAAGGTACAGAGTCCGTTTTTTTTGGCTTAACTAGACAGATACACTGAGAGTTTTGCCCATGGGGCCTCAAGGAGGAACGAAGAAAGAACTCCATTTCCTCGCTGTTGCACATTTATCAACCGGGGACGGGGACGCGACGGGGTCGTGGGAAAGAACTTGGGTCAAATTATAATTACGGAAGCGTGTGAAATCCACGTTTCCTGCCTAGGAGAAGCGATTCTTTTATTTCAATTTCACGTCTGCCAACCAGTCGCTGAAAAACTAAAGCTACAGAAAAACTTTATTCATTTCAACCGACCACAAGTGAATAGCTTTAAGACTCCCAACGATTCTTTATACACATTTTTAAAAATTGTTTTATTCCTATGTATAAATCTTTCCTTTAACGGCAATTTATCCTGGTTGGTGGGCTATTGTTTACCCAGGAGAGGCGACCGACCACTGAGGTCATTTGCGCCATTAAGAAAGGTGTGGTACGTTGTTATGGGAATATTCTCCGGTGGATGGACGATTACTGATTTTGGGTTATTATTATAGAACATGAGGGTAACAAGCCCTATAATTTTAATGCGAAAACATTCGAAATATTTTAGATTAAATTACATTACCCAAATACAACCACGAGGCCATCTTCAATCAAGGTGAAGTTAAAGCGACATCACGTACAACAAAGTGTTCGAAAGTTAATAGACAAATGAGAGACAGTAAGACTACGGGTTATTAAAAATGGAGAATAGAAGAATCACCAAGCTTTCAGCTGAGTGTCCCAGAATGAAAAACAGCTGAAGCGAGCAAGTCGTTACTTGAGGAGGAGAGTTATGCTGCGCTCGCGAAGATCCTGAGCCCTCCCGCGTGCTACAGATGCGTGCGTTTATTAATAGAGTGCCACAGGTGTCTTTCGGAGAGCCACCCCTCCTTCTTCTCCCCACCCCCCTTCCCCCTGACACCCCGAATATATTCCGTCTTCATTCCAATCTATCCGGAGAGCCCGCGCTCTTGAGCGGGTGAGAATTCACCAGGAAGTACCCAGCACGACGCCCACAGCTTACCTGAGCCTGCTACTTCCAAGAGAGGAATATTACAAGATTGACTAAAAATCTTGAATAATGTTGTACGAAAATGAGCCGGTGTTATTGATGATAGAATCTTGAGAGTAAAACTACTCTTATTGAAAAAAGGATTTCACTGATTTCCTAGGTGCTTTTTTATAATCCTCCATGTATTTTGAAACCCTCAGCAAATATTGTGAAGACCAAATTGTTTTTCTTCTACAGCAATCCAATGTTAATATGCATGACTACAATGCATTAATCTATGCATGATCCCTGAACTTTCAGGTAGTAGACATGTAGATCTGATTATTGATTCTGCAGGAGATCTAATGTCATTGGCTCCATTGCCAGGCATAATAAGGATGTATTGGAATGTGCTCACAAATATCACCTACACTTCTCCAATACCCAATCACGTTGCCCGTTGCACGTTGCCCGTCAACCTTTTCAATTCCAAGCTTCCAATTTCAATTCAATTATTTCAGATTTTCGAAGTCATATTTCAATTATCCCACGCTTAACTAATCACTCTAAGGTCATTAGACGAAACACTACTCTGTTACTAAAATAACGTGAGTTTCTGGAGCGCCATTTTATTAAATTTATTTAAAAATGAGAACACACTCCATTGAGTCCATTTTTCAGGAATTTGCTACGAAAAAACATCAGTGACTGAGGTCAACAACTACAGGAAATATATTTCCACAAAAGATAACCTGCATTTTCTCAAGTCAAGAAAGTATTCCCAATGTCTTCAACAAGAAATGAAATCGACTTCTAGAGTATAATCATTGCAGCAAAAAAGGTTAAAAGTAGCCTACTATGGAACTTATGTGCGATATTCTACAGAGGAAAAATCATTCGCCTTGACCGGGACGGTGACTTCATAAAGGTTACTACCGTGGCTAGTCCCGGTTTCCTCAAAAATGGAACTGAAGCTCAGAAAATTAAGCTGAACCTAAAAAAGCAAAGAAGTAAAGACATATTCCACGAAAATGTTTTGAAAACGGGTTGGATTGATTTGGCACAAAATATTGATGTCTGATACGCTGAATATTCAATTTTACTTTCTATATTTATAGACATTAACTTTGATCTTACGTGATAAGCGACAACAAATACGTGAAATTGTCCTATACGATTGCGATATAAGACGATTGTCTTCTACAAGGATAAGAATTTCCTGAGCTAAGAACCGAATCAGATTTCCAAAAACTTTGACATTATGCCGTAGGCTAATAATCCTCAGAAATTTATTTATTGGTTAAAATTCCAATGATGCATAGAGAATAACGCCCCTCACCAAAGAGAAGGGGACCGAGTTGGTGTGGTGGCTACAGTACACTGTACACTCTTCCCATCCCGAGGTCCGGGTTAGAACTAGTGATGGAAAAATCGATTTCGATTAAAATCGAAAATCGAGTTTTAATAGTGAAAGATCGAGGAAATCGAGATCGAGCCATGATCTACGAGTTTCGATCCAAACTCGATTTTTCAACTTCGATCTTGACCATTTCGTACTGTTTCGCGATCAGAGTGCAGAGTGCATCTGAGTATGATAACGTCATCCGTCCCATGTGAAAGACTTTTTCTGTAAGGCCGGTAAAATTGGAAAGGCACGCCCTAGATTATCAAGAAAGCATCTCAATCAGTTGATCTTTCTAAAAAATTTTAGTGAAGCCGAATGGTTCCCAGCGGTGATCCCCAAACTTTAATGTGCGTGCATTTGTAAATTTTACTAAAAATAATTCAAGAATGTATTCTAAATTCATTTTTAGTGATTTTTTTATACTACTCAAATATTCATTATGATCGTTTTTCGAATGAATAATAAACATGTTTTTGTACCAACTGTATTTTTTTCAAAAATAACCGTCGATTTTTTCGATTAATCGATCTTTTGGTTCAAATTTCGATTTTTGTTGAAAAGTCGAGCTTTTCATTTCGACTAAAAATCGATTGCTCGAAAAATCGATTTTGACCGACATTTTTCCATCACTAGTTAGAACCACAGCAGCGGTAGAGATTTATCAGTGGAATCCTGTTCCCACCAACGTGCTAGGTGAGCAACACTATTGCATTACTCCACCCGTCGGATGGGACGTTGAATTTTGGACAATTTGGCGGCTTTTGTTAAGTGTGGGTTAATACTGACGCCGGGTTTTTCACCCTTCTTCCAATCCCAAAATAATATTCTTTTTAAGATTTACCCAACTATCCCCTAACGATGTAAAAGACCTGAGTTTTCGGTCACCCCCGCCACCAAATAACCAACCAGCCCATAGTTGGGATTAGCGATTTTAAAAATTAAAGATTAAAATTAATCGTAAAACATTTAGTTAACTATTTAACTTAACCGTTACTTTTTAAAAGAGTTAACTATTAACTTTTAATCGTTAAAATTATGCATTAACTGATACAAAACTAACTTCAGTTAATTTTTGGCGAATGTCGACCTGTTCGAATTTTCTCTTTTTTTTCCTTTTTTCAGACGGAAGAGGACGGATATCCGATACAAACTTTGAAATGAGAATGATCATAAAGTTTTATGACTTTTGAAGTAAAAATTAAATCAATTTTGCTTGAATTTGAAGTTTGTACGTATTTATTTTATCACAATTGCGAAAAATAGCTTTTAAAAGTTTCTTAAAAGTAACTAAAAGAGTAACTTTTAACGTAAAAGTTACTTTTCTTTAACTATTAACTTTAATCAGTTACTTTTTTTGGTAACTTTCGCAACTATGAACCAGCCACAGTAAGATACATGGAGAGGAAGAAAGAACGGAGACAAGCGCTTACACACGCATGATTAATCATCCATTGCCATCAAAGTAATAACAGTGTGCCTTTGTGAGAAATTCACCGACAGTTAGACGAGCACTGTTTTTATATAAAACAAATCAGGTGACAAGCCGTGAGACCATATTGAGATCCCTCCGTGAATCATCTCATCAGAACGTCCACGGCACGGACAAATCAACGGAATTCTTCGACCAAGGGAAAAACGTTTTCAGCATACCTGGAAATGTGAAGGGTCATTACGTGCGAGGCTCTCGTTGCACGTAAGGATTTATTTATGAAGGCCTATTTCCCGGACGAAACGAGGAAATAAAACGCCCTCACATCCTTTCGTGGACATTAAAGAGGAAATGCGTCTCCTGCTCTCAGCAGTATGAAGACGTCGTGGAACCTGAACCATTACCCTGTTCACCTGCGCAACGGATGACTGCATCTCGCTTCCATCTCACGAGGGAGGAACGAGGCCGAAACGTTGAGGTTGATTAGCATCACAATAGGAAAAATCACAGGTTAATATAAATAACCGATCATGAAACAAAAATCACGTTATTTACGAGTGTACTACACGCCCCAGTGTAAGATACGCACCGTAAATGAATACTCAGGAAATAGCGAAGAAATATTTTCCCCGCATTGAGTTCTAATAAGAAGCGGGAGAGTTTGGAATGAGGCATCAACTAAAATCTGCATAACTTATCCCTGAATAATGTTGAATAGTTGATATATGTTTCTTTAAGAACATAATACAGAATATATTGTATACATTACACAGTATTGAGTCACGTAGCTGGGCGTCAGACTGGACTGGGCTGGACAAAACAGACATGATCTTTCACAAGCATCCTCGAGTATGACTTTTTATACTGATTTCAGAGAAAAACATGCGCGGGGTATACACGTAAATACGGCATTGCAAGAAGATTTCAGAAGGGACATGCAAATTTATGTATTATTTCCTGGTTTAACGAAAAAATTCTCTTTGAACGCTTTAATGAGCGCGTTAAGTCATAAAGCGATGCACAAAAGTCCAATTTTCCAATAAGTAATATGGAATTACACCAACGTTTTATCATGCTAACATAGTCGAATTTGATCTTTTCCTGAAACTGCAAGAATATTATATTCTTTCAAGAACGACAGAACCTCAGTGATTCAGTAATCCTAAAGATTGGATATTAAAGAGATCCTCATTTTGTTTCACCCAAAGAATGAGACGTAAGAGAGTGAACACTGAAATAATCAGGAGAAACTAAAAATAGAAAATGGACGAGCAGTGAGGGTACACAATAGAACGCAGAATGATGGCATGACTACGGCTCAAGGTGAGCCACCTCAGCTCCTCGCAAATGGAGTTCATGCAAAGAAATTGGTTCAAGGGCAAATTAGACACATTTTCACCACTCAGTGTATTTAGGGCAATTTGAGAGCAAACAAGGACGTGAATCACGTAGCGGTACTTCATTCTTGCGCTAAGAGCTCCAGTCTCCGGTAGCATGTTGTCGGCGGTGTTTTGTTTTTCGTTTTCCATCGGCAGTTTAGAAATATTTAATAGTTAGGGGAATACTCAGTACACCCTAAGGTAAAGGACACCAATGGACCACTCGTGTTATAAAAAAAGAAACTTAAGGAAATAGATAAATCGAATTTTCATAGTAATAGCAAAACATGACTATATACAGATATGTATCAAAGAAACTATGCGATTTAAATATATCATGGTAGAATTCACTCGTCTTCCATTTCGTCCATCGTACCTTCACCCTTCTAATCCAAAACCACATACCAACCACCTGCAGCCTATTCTCATACTCTTTCCTCAAAGTCCACGTTTCTGAACCATAATATGCAGCTACATCTACTTATTCCTTCGAGCCGCTATCCTCCGTGTCTTACTGAAACTCGCCCCATCCGAATTTTTGAAGAAATCTAAGTCAAGCACGTAGCCTTCGTGTCTCTAACGGCTCCCAAACTAGTCATCAACTGTGTGACACTTTTTACTCTCTCGTAGCAGTGTTTAACGAAGTGCGCGGTTTTCCTTTGAAATTTTATGTCCTTCGCGAATTATATCTTTCTTCGCAGAGTCCCGAATGCTCGCGGCATATTCGAGATGTGGCCTGACCAAGGCAATGTAGCATCTCTCCTTCACTTTTTCATTGGAGACCCTTCCAACTATTCACTTGATAAATCCTAGTTTCTTTAATGCAGCATCGCTTATGTTTCGTGCGTGTCTCCTCCACGCTTGGTGTGAAGTCAGGGCGATTCCCGGGAATTAGACTTCACCTGACCCCTTTATATTTGCAGTTCCCCCCTTTATAGATATTGCGTTGGTGTGATTTTTTTCATAAGTAGTGTACTGCTGCGTAGACTTGAGGCGTTTGAGATGTGGGTTTGGAGAAGGATGGAGAAGGTTAGCTGGATGGCGAGAAAGACGAACGAGGAGGTATTGGATATGGTCGGAGAGGAGAGGAAGCTTGTGGCAGAGGTTCGGAGAAGGCAGAAGAGATGGATGGAGGAGGTTTTGAGAGGAGAGGGCATGTTGAAGAGAGTGATAGAGGGGAGAACACTGGGGAAGCGTGGAAGAGGAAGTAGGAGGATAGGAATTCTGGACGAAATAAGAGGAGGTAGAAGATATGAAGAACATAAGACGGATCTAATAACGGGCCATCCTTAGGAGGGAAAGCGAGACAATTTCTATGAGGTTGGGATACAGAATGGGGACTGTCCAAGAACCTACCAATCAGCTGGTAGAATACTTGAATGAATGAGTGTACTGCTGTGTATTTACTAAGGTTGAGTAGTTAAGCTAGACTCCATATTACACTCTCCACAAGTTTTTTTTACTATTTTACACAACGACCGCGTCATTAATACTCTTCTATTCGATAACGCCTCCTTTGCTTCTCCTAATGCATGCTCCTCCTAATAACTTCACTACAACACCCAGTTCTCAACAAATAGTTGAAATTCTCCACCCGCTCTAGCAGAGGGTCTGCTGCGTTCCACTAGGCAACACGACTATATTCACACGAGCATGGGAATACGACCACCTCTGGCACGCGAGTCGAAATAAAGTGCTCGGCGAGCCGTGAATGCGACAGACTACAGACTGGCTGCGGAGGTAGCTGACCTAGGGGAGGAAGTGACCGCGAATACCGAAGGTCGAATAAAAAAATAACCCGAAATCCCATATCCCCTCCCACTGCACCCCATATCCATTCAGTGGGGTACGCTCCACCCCTTCCCTCCCACACTCACCTTCCCCCCCCCACCCTCTGCTCCCCAAAAACACTGCAGGGGAGGGGAGAGACAGAGGTTTCGGGAGGAGGGGAGCGGTTGTTGTGACGTGGTCAGAGATATAGGGATGTGTTTTAGGAGACGGGCGACTCCACTTGCTCGCTCTCCCTCTCCCGTTGACATCCTGTGGCAATTCAAATGACACGAAATTGATAAGCGAGACAGGGCCGAGTTCGTTGCCGGCGAGTCACAAAAAATAAACACAAAGGATAATGAAATCTCAGGCCCATCCCGAAGCTAAAGTATACATTCCAAATTCAATCCGCAGGAACCATATTTGGAAAAGGGACAAACCACGCTCGGAGAGTGAGCATTATAAATCAACGGTTTTAAACTATCACGATAGCCTCTCAAAGAACTGATGACACGCATACTCTTTAGGCGGGGACGTAAAAATGAGATAAGTTTAAAAAAAAAACTGGAGTGAAGTGAAGCGCATCGTTTCAGTAAGGTTTAAAGGCATTATACTTTGCGGATAAAGAGCGAGACAGCAGACATTTGAGATACGATCACGGAGTAGGCATCCATAAGAGTCTGGACGGGAAGGATGACAAACGAAGAAATGTCAGTGGTCGAAGATGACACGAGAACTGGATGAATACGATATAGAGGGATGGAAGGAAAACTGAAGACTATTACTCACGCTATAAAGAAAAAAAGGATAGTGTTCTTTGACGGCACGATGGGTGGAAGAAACAATCAAGACCTGAAGCTGGCTAAACTGTGGATAAATTCAATTCACACTAAGCATAAATCATCCAGCAAAAGCTCAGGTTGCCCATATTCCTACAGCACCAATAAAGGCATAAAAATATTCATCACGTAGAACCGTTCAAACAATAAATTTAGCAAGAAAAATCGAGACACATCATGGGTGAAAAGGTAAGAACTAATACGAAATCTCTAATTTTAAATTCGTTTATTCTTTATCATAAGTTGAATAATGTCTTTAAAACCGCAGGAGTATTGCTAGTGAGTACAATATTTCTTGCTCCATCATTCTCCCATATGCAGAGATTAAAAAGAAATGAGAAGGCTGCCAAGGAAGATAAATAATCAAATGTGAGCAAACCTACGGACTGCAATGCACTGATTATGGTTTAAGAGAAATACCCTATCAAAGTAATGCCAACAACTGCTGAATTGTAACTAAGGTAAGAGACTGAATGCAGAGAACTTGAAGCTCCGATGGAAAGAACAGGGCCGTAAAGAGCAAAAGGCATTTCAGAGAGCGTATTACGAGTGGTTACAATCATAGCATGTAATTAGCCCGCTCAGTAAGAAACAAGCAGGGGGAAGGTAATTCTATATCTACATGCCCAACGCATCTATCATATTTACCCAGAAAGCCACCGCAGGGGCGTCCGGCAGGGGATGAATGAAAAAGGGTGGAAATAGGAAAAAGGATTTGGAAGTGGTAAAGGAAATAGTTTAATGTATTGAGTTGGTTCTCACTCAGAGCCCAACCAGGGAAATGGAATACTATATATTCAACCAGTAAGGTGATTTTATAAACTGAATCCCAAACGTTTAGTAGAATAATTATTTTACTTTTCCACCCATAAGGTCCTCATCAGTTGATATGGTGCCTCGCCGAACATCACGTAAATCTGCTGTTCTCCATAATCGTCTTACAGCTCTCATATTCTTGCCTATCTTCAAGCTGCCTAAAATATCCTTCCTAAGTAAATCTATATCCTCTTCAACATCGCGCTACTTGTTAACACGTCCTTCAAAAAACTTCCTTCGGCTGCCATTAAACGCATAATTTGTTTTCCTCTCCCTTCTTACACACATCCGCGTCTCATAAACCTCCAGTACACTCAAATACCTAATGGCCACGCTTCTGATGTGAGCAGTAAAATGCTACGCTCAACATTGAAGTTTTCACATACATTCTCCAAACTTGTAAGTACAGCAATTCTACTCTCTCAATGAAAATAAATGAGGTACACTTTCACCCTGTGGACCATACACAGCCTTCATACGTCACGACGATTAAAATATCCATTAATTCGCGATCACAAGATTGACTTTCCACGAGCAAAATCCTTGGGAAAAGCATGAATCACGAGTTTAAAAATAGACGGAAATTCGATACGCCGAAAATTGCAGAATCCATTCGGCGGATAAAGCTTTCTTTTCACAGAATGGAGCGCTCCGAGCGTGAATGGCAGGAAGGCGGAAATAATTCCTGAGTGACCACGATCCAGCCCAGAGCGTTCGAGGAAGCAATGAGACTCACCCGAGTTCGAAAAAAACGGAAGCAAAGCCCGCTTTTCAGCAGGCGACCAAGGTCACTGACGCATCTGACATGACTCAGGTCTGACTCTCTCAATCACAGAAGCACGGGATTGATACCCATTCATCCTCACCTCGTCTCATTGTCAGTGAGCTTCGAAATTCCCTTTTCAATGGTATTACCTACACAGACGCGATTTCTGAGTCATCGTTGCCAAAATGAATGAATTACTTCACATTTTGCCCACCTTGACTAATATTCCCCTCCCAACAATTGCAGAGTTAAGATTGAAGAACAATTTTAGCTGCGAAATTATCTATTGAGAGGAGTACCATCGCGTCTCATAAATAAATGATTGGCAGCATCTACGTTACATCTAGGAAAATTAATAAGGTGATACCCCATAGTTTCCTGCATCAAAATACTCACGACTTCCACCCACAACTGTGGCAGCTGATAATGTCCCTATCTTTTTGACCAGCGTCATCAATGACTTCCGGTTAGACTGCTGTCCATCATTGGGATGTCAAATTATGCCTCCAATTAGTATGAATCACGAAAAATTGACAAATAAATTTTTCCCTTACAGCTGAAAATTATATTTCGCTAAGAGGATTCAAACCAACGTCCTTCTGAAAATAAATCTGGCACGCTACCCTATGCTATTGGGAGCTGGATTAATGGTAAGCGGATAGAAACCCGGCATCGACATCAGCCTACTCTTAACGAAAGGCGAAAATGGAGCCACAGTTTAACGTCCCATCAGACGAAAGGAGTACTGAAACTGAAGTCTTCTCTACGAGACATAAGAGCAGGGATCGGGATTCCACTGAAAAGCTCCACCACCACCGGGGTTCGAGACCGGGCCCTGGGAAGAGGTAACCAGTACTCAAGCCACCACACTAACCCGGTCCATGAGAGATCATACAAACGCACTCATATATGGTGAGAGGGGAATTCTAAAAAAAAAGCCGATTTCATTTGCAAACTAACCCTTACCAACCGACAGCAATTATATTCGAAGATAGGCTTGAATTATGCGTGGATATAAGTCGGGATTACGCGCGAATATGCATACGATATGAATCCACGACTGGCATGTGCACATCACGCATAGCTGGAGGAGAGGGAGTTAAATCGTTCAAGGAAAAGCTGGCGCGTCGAAGAATGGAATTTTTCGATTACTCAAGAAGGTGCTTGAGTGAAGGACATGGCCACTTCAACGCTCAGGAATGCATTAAGTGGGGGGATGAAATAAAATCTCCCATTGAGTGTCCGCACCAAAATAGTCTGATTCCTTTACGAGAGTACCAGACACGCGAAAGACTTTTCAGCTCAGCCCAGTTGATTCGTGACCACAATGGTCTACGACTTTCCGCTCAAATTTATCAACGCTGAAAATTATGCTGAAAATGTACGATGGGAACCTTTATTTGCCTGTTGTTTGTACAGTGTATTAATTCACGCATTTCGTGTAAGAATACGCGTTTTATTCACCAGTGAGCTTGCTAAATTATGCATTTATATTTTTGAAAATGATCTGCAAAAAATAGGGGAAGGGCGAATTTTGACGAGAATATTGTCTTCCAGGGTACCTAATTTCACTCCCTTTGGTTTAAAATCTTATTGTAACCAGCAGAGTGAAATAAATGTAATATCAGTTACAATATTTCATGTTAGTGGACTATCCTAAGTGTACAAGGCCCGGAATCGTTTTCCTGGCAAGCGAATTTTTATCAGTGACTTTCGATAACAGTTGTATCACGTGAAGAAATAGATAGAAAACGAATTTGCAGCAAATGTATAAACAAGAGGATTTAAAAGAAATTATTCAAGAAAGTTTAGCTGAAAATTTAACCTGAAGTGCAGATATAGTTATTCTAGCTATTTCCTTACGAGCCAAACCTCCTGAATGTTCCACAAGGAAAAAGATAGGTGTTAGTAGATTTGTAGCTTGTTAAATGATCATGCATTGGGCCACGGAGGAAATGAGTTCAGGTGGTAAACGGACTAAGGAGGAAGAAAAAAAACTGCAAGAAAAAATTTAAGGGGTGCATCTTAAGAGACGTTAGATGTTGGAAGGCCGTGATAAAAGGGAAAATATCGTGTAAAAAAATGCATGAATAAACAGGGATTTCGGACGGTGGGCAAGAAAAGAGAATTGATGAAGGGCTTCGAAGAGAAATGTTGAGGGACCAATGGAGACGTAAGAAGAGCCAGAAAATTTTGTTCAGGAAAACACAATCAAAAGATGGATTCGATGGTGCTGGAATCACTATAAATCGAAGTGCATCGAAAAATGCGAAATTAGTTAAAGGATGAAGCGATAACCTTAGAGGATTGAAAATGTTTAGATGAAACGTATAGTCACTTATGGCGATGGAGTAGAATAAGAGACTAAATCTGTAGGGAAAATTCTTCGGAGAAGACTTTCTCCACAAATATGATACGAGTATTTGGCATTCGGTAACGAATTGTATACGTTTGGACAATTGATGAGAGACCAGAAAAATGAAACAGAAAATGTGCAAAATTAGCAATAACTTCAAATCTTTTTCAGCCCTGGCAAATAGCTCAGGATCCTTTGAATCTCAGTCAACCACCGGACGATTATAAACTACAAATTTCGTAAAGTCGCGTCAGTTGCTATATGTATTAAAGCTCTTACTGATTTCCAACTTCAAGTTACTGACAGCTTATCTTGCATACGAAAATTAGCTTTTAAAATTAAGATAAACTACTGCATGCATACATTTCTAAGAACCACAGTTACATACACCGTTTAATTACACCTACCTAATCAACATCAAATCATATGCATTCAGAACAATGCCATGGGAACGGTTCATGACAAGGGTGGACTTTGCCTAGCTCCAAAAGCTAACTGAATGCTAAATAAATACAAAACTGGAACATCAAGCATCGTATGAGTTTCGTAACCACCTCAATGTCCATCGTTGTGGGGCAACATGTAAGAATAATGGGTCCGAATGTAGTATGTTCCCTAAAATTCTTACCACCTTCAACATACCATCCGCCCCTACCGGTGGCATTAGACTCTGGCTCTGTTCATATACCCTGCAACCACTAACAACGAGGATAATTTTTATCACTGTGGCAAGACTGTGATTTCGAAGTTCCATCTGCGAGGACAATGGCGTAACTAATTCCTGCTCTTGAAACCACCACGAGCAATTACACGCATTCATAACTACCCGCACTCTTGAGACGAGTTTACTTGCGTAAGCTCACGTGACGAAAGATGACCTGGTAATATTGAAGTGAATATTTACACTGGCTCCAAAAAACAAAAGAGATAAAGAATTTAAATTCTTTTCCATAGTCTTATCTCATTCAATTTGCCACTGCGAACAATGTAAATCTCCAAACTGGTGCTAAGTGAGATGGGCCGATACTGTACCCTTCCCAGTGTCTTTCATTAAGAGTCATCAGAAAAGGATCCTGATTATGAGTGTATCAGAATAAGTCCTTCCCCACAAAAAGCCTTATGGAGTCAATGCTATGGTTCCTAGTGTGGCACTTAAGCTATTTTTTCAAGAACAAAACCTTTCGCGTGGTCCATATGAGAATAGGAAGGGCCAAGTATTGAAGCTTTTCAAGTAAGCACACAGTGGAGTACGAAAAAAACAGATGAGAGAAGGATATTGGAGGCCTACTGAAAGTTTTACATTGGCAACAGAAAACCAACAGTGAAAAATACTAAAACTTCTTGAGCACTGTCTACCCTCATTAAATTTGGGGTTTAAAGTTAAAGTTAGTGGGCGCTATTCGCAAGATATGAATTTCACGATGAATGACGATGCCTAAGGATAATAAATAGGTGGTAAAGTCAGATTCTCCCATCAGGACGTAATCAGTTAAGTGGATTAGTCAACGGACAACAATGGGAACCTGTTCGTTGACATAACGTCAAAAACCGATGCGAAAATGCGAGAATCACCGAAAGGAAACTTCCATTCCCACTTCGCTCCAACACGGTCATTAGGAATGCACACTATTACCACCTGGAATACTCCAGACAATCACCGCCGCCAGCCGCCACAGATAATCACCAGAGAGGGAAAAAAAGGGGTTATGAATAATGAATGTAAATCACATTCCAAGACTCTAAAGGTAATCTGATTCACAAGTAACGATCAGAGGTCGATGAAATAACGACATTAAAATCGAAAAGCCGATGGCATTGATGTAAGGATAGAAAAAAATAGTCTTATCAAGCCAGGGGAGAATATGACGATGATTAAACAATCCAATCGATTCTTCGCGACAACACATCTCATTTGACGAGTAGGTATTACGTGCAAATGACCTTTAAATTGGAGGCTGTCGCTGCACCGGTTGCGTTGGAGTGAAGTTTCACCCGGCGTCATTAGGGATGTTTTCCTAGGCGTACTTCCCTCCCTTGCACTCAGCGTAGAGCCTTGGGATATGCTGAGCGTTGAAAGCAAGGGAACGCGGTGTTTACCAAAGATAGAACCCGTGCGATTTTTCTTTGCGTCTGGACAAGCAAGGTTCAATCAGATACTTCTATTCTAGTCAAGTGATTTGTGAATTCCAATCCATACGTTGCGTATTTATAACATATTTTAATCATAGACCGCGACGTTTGCTGGTAAGGTTGATATTTATCCGATCGCAAAGACAAAATCGCAAACATTGCTAAGAATAGACCGTTTCCAATGGAGTTGTACTCGATATTGGGGAGCGATACGAAAACAAACTAACGCATGCGTCACGTAATAATCGCGCTCCTTTGAATACAGCCACTTCCGGAAAATTAACATTTAATAGAATGATTGTAATCGTGATAACAGAGGAGGATGGCATAAGCCTTCCTCGGCAGACTACCATTCAGGGCCCGCAGTACACTCCAATTTCCTCCCCTCCACCGCCTCCATAGTTACTATGCGAAATCCTTTTGTATTTTTTTGGAAATTTCCAATTGAATCATCGAAAATTATTCTCTCCCCTTGAAGTTTATTGCAACGAAACAACTTAAATAATAGGAATGCGGCTACTTGCAGTTCCACCAGTTGGAATAAATTTCAAGTGCAGGTGCTGAAAGACGACTACATACAGGAAAGAGCCGCGTTTATTGGTTTCGTGCAAGCGGCATGAGAGCTGCCAACTGCAGAAAGGGAAAGTATTGCCGGTCGCATTTCACTTCCAGTGAAACGCAGCACGGACCAATGTTGCCACAACGCCGGGTCGAACGCAAGGAATATCGCAGGAAAGAATAAGTCCCCGATGAAGTCGAATTAAATCAGAACATCATGATGATAACAGAACACAAGCTCCATTAGCGGCACGAGAGGTAACACAACAAGGACATCAATCATTACTATCAATGGCCGCAATAGAAGACTCTGCACTGCAAAGTACCTAATTTGTGAAATTGAATTCAGGTGATTGAGCGAAGAGAAATGAATCTCCATTTCCTGCGCTTCTAAAATAGATTTACAAGACACGTATTAGCGAAGGGAGAAAACAGATCACCTGCCCATCCCTTCACCGCAAGTAGGTATTCATACATACCGAATGAAAAAAAGCAAACGACTTTCCGGTTGACGATGAAAACCTTACTCAAGAAAGAACGCAAAATAAAATCGCCGAGGAAATGACTCTCGTAAAAAAAATTATTATGAAGACGCTGAGTTGATTATCCTCCACATGTCGAAATAATGAAATAGGTGACGCATCTCGAATTACAGACGATGTTAAAACACATAATTCACAAACTTCATCCTGTTCGTTTACGTGAGCAACAGATATTCTATTTCATATTTGGACCAATATAACACAAGTATTAATACATCATCAGAGATACATGTTCCACCAAATAAAAAGTAGGCAGGTCCTACACTTCTGTAGAGCCTGCTTATTATTATTTCGCGTAACGCAGGAAAACTTCTTTAACGCTCGCTTCAAATAAATATCTATTATTCGATATAAATCCCTTTCCACCTATCTTTAGCGCTTCTTTTATGATTAACAAGTCAAGTAAGTCAAAAAGTACAATAACTACGATTGAGGTCGAAAACAGTACATATAATCATCTCCGGCAGATATAATACAAATCACCTTAGTTCTGACACACCACCTTTCTAAAATAAATAGTAAATGCTTACAAATAGGTATCCAGCCAGAAGTACAGAGGAGTCAAGACAGAAATAAATTGAAATGTATACTTATGCATTCTAAAATTATTGACTTTAGAAATATACTCCGATTTCATGACTAATTGCATGCAGGAATACACCCTACCTATAGTGCTAAGAGGTCATAATTTAAGAGGTAGAAACAAGAAAATGTCATGCGTATAAGTGAAAGAGATAAAAGTGACAATGAAGACGTGAGTTTTGTGAAAAATAATCACTCTAGCCATAAATTTAACCTTTTCTAATGGCAGCCGGTCGTTGGTGAACAGGATCATAAAGTAAAATGGGCCTTTATCAATTTTAATGATATAGCATTTCAAAAACGTAACGCAGCACATGACCTCGACCTCGAGCAATGTCTAGATACCCCTGGCAATATGTAGGTGCGATTTGCTTTTCCTTCAGATATCAAAATGAGAAGGAAAGTTCAACGCCATTTAAATAAGGCTGAGCGAGGATTAGATAGAAAGCGTGAACTAGTAACATTAAACGCGTACTCTTCGGATATCTTAGGAAAATTTACTCTACATGAAAATTTATAACTCATCTATAACGCAAGGTGGGAAAAAAATTTGGTTAATAACGATGGGAATTCAGGTATGAACAATATTAATATTGTAAAACAAAAAGGAAATAAGTTTGAAAAAAATAGATATGGAACGTGTAGAGCTAACACATTATATCATTGGCGTTAAACCGTTCACAACTAGTTTTATGTACGATACTTTATTTGTACAATCACATTACACCTGCAATACTATCCCATTTTCCCTACTATTCAGCTATTTCTTCCTATTTCCAACTATTTACCCACTCATCAAATATTCTATATCCAACCCACATCTTAAAATATCCCTCATCACCTGTTTTATGCTTCGTTTATGCGTATACTCGACATAATTTACATTTACTTCAGCAATTCATGTAGGATGCCATTAAAACCTTCAGCTTTTCCTCTTGGCACAAAATAGATAATTTATTTCAGCAAAATTAAAGAGAAATAACGTTCTATCTCACATAGCTAAGTGGTCCCATTATCGCTTTCACGAGATACTCTTTCTTGTTCGGATTCTACATCCGCTCACGGAGACCCTAACGCCCAAACCCCGGGATCCCCAGAAAAACGGGTTCATTACCTCTTTGATCTTATCCCTCTTCTCGGGATCCGCCAACCCTGGGAGGAGCGTGGGCACGAATCCTATGCCGGGTGGCGTGGCTTTGGAAGTCTCGACGGAAGGTGAGCCGCCCTCGGACCTCGGGACGCCGGGAGCCGGCGCGGAGGTGGCCGTCGGGAACGGAAGGCTGCGGAACAGGAGGGTGATGCTGAGGGACACGAGGACGAGGGAAGCCAAGAGTGCGGTGATGGAGCGCAGAGCCATTGCGGCGACCGATGGGGCGAACGCCGGGTACAGAAACGAGAGTGCGGGCGGAAGGGCTTGCCGAAGGTCGAGGGAACTGCAGTGGCTGGTGGTGCTCGGTTTTCTCGCGGGATCAACAGCATCCAGAGAAGCACATAAATTAATGGAAGCTTCGGTAACGACAGCGGCACTGGCTGGTGGTAAGAACCTCAGTCCAATCGCAGGATCAACAGTAACTGAGGCCAGTCACAGTTACTATGATTTCGCAGAAGGGATTCAGAAAGCTTGAGACATGGGTCGTAGCGGGATTTGTATATAGAGAAAGCAGAACTACATGAGCTTCCACCATAAGGACTGCCTGTTACTTGAAATAATTCGACCGCGACAACACTTCAAGGAAAGTCCACAGAATAAAAATTATGGGAGCCGGCTTGGATTGCGTTGAAGGCTTCAGTCAGTGAGAACAGCACATGTTAAAATATCACGCTCCACAGGTGCACTGGTATGCTCCAACGATGAGTTGATCTAGCAGGAACAGCACAAAGAATAACTTTGCGAAGAGAACAGAAGGCAGCTAAAGATGCAGGCGTCAGGACGATGGCACAAAGCTCTGGATTCTTAGGCAAATAACACAAGGAAGACCACTACTCATCGAAGGACGGAATGACGAAAGGTGGTCGTAGCCGACAATCTCAGACGACAGCAGCGAGATACTTTGGTGGAAACAACACAAACATTGACGTTAAGCACAAGGTAAAGCAGCTGAGGATGCCAGAGGTGGCTTGCGGTGCTCTGGCGCCAAGGATGAGACGGAAGGCCGACGTCCTCGCAAGACCGGCGAAAGACGGTAGCAGACCGGTGGGGTAAAAGAGACACGTGTTCCGCACTCGTCTCCGTCACCGATGTGATTTCTTTTGCGGGACTCCGCGCGGGGGAACACACGAGGAGAAGTGAGCCTTGGCGGACTGCTTGGAAGGAGTGATACCCGAAGCTTCCGGAGAGGGGAGGTGGATGGGAAGAAGGCTGTGCAGGGGAGACGGGGTAAGGAAGGAGTATAACAGATCTCTCCTTAGCCCGCGAGGCAGGAAGAGTTGTCACGGGCAAGCGGTCGCTGCAGATCCGCGCAGCAGACTGGCGGAGGATAGGGGGACACACTACGACTGGCGGGAAAGCGGGCGGTGTGTTAGCGATCGGGCCCGTGCCAGAGGGAATGGTCGTGCTCCCTCAAACCACCGCGAATGGTGGCGGTGCGGCAAAAAAAGAAACTTTTTCTTATTTTTTTGCATGCATCACGGAGAGGAGGATAAGGATAGGAGAGGCGGAGGGGAAGAAACTGGACGTGAGGAGAGGGGGGGGGAGAGAAGAGTTTAAAAGCGAAGGGGGGGGGGGGGGGAGTGAACAAACAGCAGGGGGAGAAGGAAGGGGGGAAAGAGGGAGGGGAGTGGGAGGGGCGGGAGCCGTACGTGGGAGGATGCGAAGTCGGAAAAGACTTTGAGGGCAAGTGTTGCCAACCGCCCCGAATACCCGCGGCGACACAGGATTGTTTCTTTTTTATGTACACCCCTATTTTCGGACACCGCGAATAGAATGGACGTACGTCGTCGCGCCCGTCTCCCGCCGGTATTACCGCTCGTTCGTCTTCGCGGGGAAAACAAATTGGTATTCCGGCGGGCGTGCAATCGTGAAAAACAAGCGGTGAATGCCCACTCGTCCCTTTTCGCCGCACTCGAACATTCTAATTCCAACCGCAAATAAGAGGTTGGCATAGTAAAAAAAATAAATATTCCAGATTACCTGCGTCCCTTACTCCAGATTAATGATTACAAGCAGTGGAACTGATTACCTTTGCCAAAAAGAAACCCGCTCAAAAAAAAGCGAGTAGGGTACTCGCTTTTTTTAAGAGCAATTGAGCAGTAATATAAACCATGATCCAAAGCATCAGAAAATATTTTTCATCTTAATAATTTCATATCATGTTTTGACTGGGCGTTACTTCCATTGCTTCATTATCCGTAACTATAATATGTTAATCAACAATCACACTGGCAGAAACTCTTTACATCAAATTCTATAAATGCATTTTTATACATTTAATATTGCGTCTACTCATGAAAACAACCTAGTCTAATCCTGGAAAGTTACCGTGGTAGAAAGGGACACTACTTAAAATTCTCCGATATTGATATTAATATGAACATTGATTAAAACCCAAAGATTAAATATTAGAGTTAGCAAAATATTCGGCAAAATATTTTACCTCACATTATTATTTGATACCACTGGTCACTCCGAGGTTTTTCCCTTTACTGCCATATTTACAAGAGCTGTTGAACAAAACATAATAAAGTTAAAACGTATGACAGTTTTCAACTGATACAGTTAGAACTAAATGGGCTGTGCAAATTTTCTATTGCTGGTCCATCGACAACTTGTTGAAAAGCTGCCATTTCCAGCTTCAATATTTCCAGAAACCATGAGGTAAATGTAATATTAAACACACATGTAAAAACATCCGCAATAAAACATAAA
Source organism: Pyrrhosoma nymphula (assembly GCA_963573305.1). Taxonomy (NCBI): domain Eukaryota; kingdom Metazoa; phylum Arthropoda; class Insecta; order Odonata; family Coenagrionidae; genus Pyrrhosoma; species Pyrrhosoma nymphula. The sequence goes on along the minus strand of OY754333.1, from coordinate 139,065,922 downwards.
ATCAAATAGACCCATGATTAAGGCATTGCAAACCTCTTGCAGCAAGGACTGGATTCAGTCGTTTGAGAACGAAAACAAGAGCATCAACACGCGGCGCCAAGATATGTGGAATGTGAAAGAAATAAATAATGAACAAATGTACATGATACTGAACATGATATCAGCCATCGAACCGCAAGACTACAGCATACTTAAATGAAGAAAAAATAACCAACGAGATGAAGTGCTCCTATTTTTCGCACAACGAGCAATCAGAGTAAACCCTAATAAGACGGAACAATGCATTCGTTCCACATACTTCCTGTAGAAAAAATATAACGTCATTTATATGCGAAACTTCAAACACAATTATGCTCATATTATAAGAAATTTTTATTAATAAGAAACCTCCTATAACGAATACATTTCTTTTAAATCCACTCGTACTTAGGAAGCATTCATTGGCAGAATGAGGACTGAATAAACAAGGGATTCGCCCTTACGAAACCCTATGCTCCCAAACAAAAAGGCAGTCTGCCCTCAACTACTGTTGCTTTTTGCTATTCCAGAGTAAAAAGATGGTAGTACCGGTAAAAGGGACCACGTGGCTGGAATCGAAAAAGAGCTGAAGACGAAGGGTTTCCCATTGAAGGGAGACACGGAGGTAGTGGAGCATGGAAAGAGATGCAGTAAAAACACGGGACAGGGGAGTGCAGGAACGGATTTCCATTCTTAAATCAATAAAGAGAGTAAGGGTAGGTGTTTTTCTCAGGAAAGGTTTACTAAAGGGACGAGAGATTTCAGCAAAGAAATGAGATCCCTCCACAGTAGGAATGCTTCAAAGGCTAAACGCAAACCCATGGAAACTTTAGAGCAAAGAAAATGGTCAACCAATGATAAATGCAATTCTACTTCGTCTTTTCGGGGATCTAATGACGTAATTTCTTACAATGTGATTACTTATGCGAACAAGAAAACGTAATTACAACGTACAGAAAGTATTTGTGTACCTGGCGGAAAACAAATGTGCAATAAATAATTCGAAGCAATCCGTTTAGATCAGGGGACTTCACTTCCACTCGGAAGAAATAACGAACAATGGGTAAAAAAAACATAAAATTAGTTGGTAACCCTTTCCACTAGAAACTTTTATAGCGCATACAGCAAGGTTTCGAAAGAGTATTTTCATTTTCAGGGGTCTTCAATGGCAACGAAAGTTTTATGATGAAGATTAAAGGTAAAATACCGAGCTTTTGGTGGAAATGCATTAAAAGTGTTTCAGAGTAAGGAAAAATTCATTTAATAACTTCATTAACAGAACTATTCCCAGATTATTTGCTAACTTCACCAGGATCGTTCTAAAAAAAAGGACCAAGAGAACAAAAATTTTAAAAATCGAATTCCACATCATATTTTTTATCCTGTTAAGCATGAGCACTGCAATTTATTTTATATCGAAGATGTTTACTGGAAAAACTGTTTTGATAAAATATAAGCAACGAGGCATTCTAAGGATTTCACGCAAAGATGAGAAGCGGCATTAACATAGAACGTCTGCCTCCAAGATTTTCCTCGTCTTCGCAGATTGGGCTTAGCCCCACCCAAGATACGTCAATAGGTTTCTGGGACATCACCTCTCCAGCGCTGGCCAGCGCCCAGAGCACATGCATTTAAATCGTGGAATATGCTCAAGAGGATCAGAGAGTTAGATAAAAATCACGCGCCAAAAACTGATTAACACAAAAGGGTTTCAATAACGCTATTTTTCATTTGTTTGACTATTTAAAATATATCTATTTAAAAAATCTTAATAGGCGGTGAACTGATGGTGATATGGAACACAGAACTGTAACACAGGATGAGCATTGAGATCCCATACTCGGTACCAGTATTTAGGAAAAAACTTCTGACGTGGCGTCCAAAATCAACACTTACGTAATGAATGCCATCTCGCCAAGGTTATTAAAATCTCCATGCCCAAACCCAAAGCTACAGGTATACTTTACTGGCTTTCAAAGCTTTAAAAACTCACTTTAAATACTTAAACCTACTTATAACCCAGAACAATATTTCTAGCATAAATGCACAGACTAATTTCTTCAATTTCAAACAAAACAGCATAAGTTCTTCCATTAATTGCGAGAAACTTGTGTCATATTCTTAGAAAGGCATTACATGAAAAATTAAGGTAGCAAACTGTGTTTGGTGAAAACATTTAGATTTCCCATCATGTGTCAAATCGCTTTTACCAAAAATATTATCCTCGAATTCAAAGAAAGGCACCCATGGAAAATGACGTTTTCATTTCTTAAAATATCTACAGATATAATGAAAATAACTTCTGCAGATTTAATCCCATGAAGTAAAGCCGTCAATTATGTGTTTCCGAGTTCTGCTTCTAAGAATAGACTTTCCAACGCTCGCTCGAGGGAAAATAAAAGCAAGGTTATTGCGAGACTTCCACGAAGGAAACCTTCTGAATAAGGAAGTAAGCATGATTATGCCTTAAAATGATTAATTGGCAGCTATAATAGCAGGTATACTGGTCACACTTCACATGTTTGGAGTAATTTGTGTCCTCGGATCCCAATAACAGGTATTCTTCGACTTAATTCCCCCACATTGGCGCAGTAGACCAATTCCATGAGTGTTTTCTTCATTTCGTTCATTTGGAATCCAAGCAATCCGTGAGAATACACGAGCTATAAAAGTTCTCAGAGGCAACCATCAGGCAGTACATCCCATATGAAATAAACCAGTTTAACAGCTACACAGTTTTAGGAGGCATCATTCCGTTACTTGCCCGATACAGCTCACGTATTTGGGGGTAACAATGCAAGTGAAAATATTTGATGTGGCGAGAAACCCCATTAAATTCATGCCATCTAAATCATGATTTGAAACAATTTTTTACCCGCGAGAGCCAGAAGTCCATGCTCACACATCCATGAAACGAGTTCCCATTCTGAACAGAATCTTTCAGCGTTATAGAGATGTAACAATGCTACCACCAGAACTATTCATGAGAAACCACCTATTGGAAGATACAACTTAAGTACTGGTACCTAAGAGCGCACCAGACGAGTACCAAATTGTTGGGTGAAACGAAGTGAGCTGGCTCGTGATGGGGTGCATCTGAAGAGGAGAGATGTCGACTACTTCAGTAATTTGATAAAAAAAGCGGTGCATCATTACAGTTCGGGAAACGGGTCAACAGACTAAAAGATGAAATCCATATCAGGAAACTGATGTGCCGGGTGAGGTTGCGAGTTCAAGGGAGAGGATAAAACTTGTAAAAGGTAAGGGTTTAAGACTTCTACAGGTGAATTGCCGTAGCTTATTAAATAAAAAGGTTAAATTTTCGGTGCTAGTTGACGAATACGATCCTGATATTATTGTTGGAAACGAGTCTTGGCTAAGAGAGGAACATAACTCAATTGCATTTTTCCCTGAGGGATAAAATTTATATCGTAGGTACAGAAACTATAGGGGAGGCGGTATATTTATATTTGTACGAAACGCGCTATTGGGAGCAGTAAATTGAGTGAGGGACGACGCTGAGCCGATGAGTGAAGGAGTCCTGAAAGAGGATAACAAAATATTAGAAATTATCGCAGCTTACCGGAAACCGGGAGAGGATATGCAGCTGCTTGAAACCCTTAACGGTATACTGGAAGGAAGCAGTTGGCATCACGATTGTATAATAGCGGGGGACTTATCAAATGTCCACTGGCAGGGAAAAAGGCAAGGAGGAGGTAAGGCACAAGACCTTGTAAATGATTTAATTTTTGAGGGTGGATTTATTCAAATAGTCGAAGAGCCTACTAGAGAGCAAAATGCTATAGATGTCGTTCTCTTAAGACCCAACAACCTTTTAATCTCGGTGGAAACATTCGAAGGAATAAGTGATCATATGGCAGTGGGACTAGAGTTGAATTGGTTGTGGGCAAAGGAAAAACGTCCGTTGAAAACTACCTGGTGCTCGAATTTTTTCAAAGGGGATAGCATTGGTTTTAAGGTGCACCTACAGGAAAGTTTTGCAGCATGGGAATCCTCAGGTAGTTCTCTGGATGAATTATGGACGAATTTTAGGATTTTGTTTAACACCGCCGTCGAAAAATATGTCCCAAAAACAAAAATAAAATTAAACCAAGATTCGACTTTTATACAAAGACAATAAAGAAAATGAAAAATAGACTAAGGAAACTTCACAAGTTGTGGAATACAGGGCGAGACTACGGCATTAGATATAAAGAGGCCAGAAAAAATATTGAGAAGGAAAAATGTAAAGCGCAAGATTCATATGTGCAAAATCTACTGCAGTACGGAGATACAAATAAATTTTACAAATATCTGAGAAATAAAAAGGACAACTCGACAAAAATATCGGTACTCAAGGGGGAGAAAGGAGAGGCAATAATAGAGGACGAGGAAATAGCAAATACATTTAATAACTATTTTGCCAGGGTGTCCGGAAAATCAACAACTAGTTTGGAGATAGCTAATATTAACGCGAACAGTTCAGGGAATGGACATTTATTTGTAATTAGGGATAAATTTATCTTTAAAAAGTTTTAAAACTACGCTCACATAAGTCAACAAGATCAGACGATATTTCAGGAGATCTCTTGAAATTTGGATTAGAATCAATAGTTCCCTGCCTCAGAACCCTATTTCAGGTTTCTCTAAACAATAGGTGTGCCTAATGACTGTAAAATGGCCACAATAGTCCCTATTTATAATAAAGGTAATAAAACAGATGTAAAAAATTACAGACCTGTAAGCTTAATTTCCATATCACGTAAAATTATGGAAAGATTAATAGCCGACTATATTAGGAACTTCTGGGCGGAATCTAACTGGCTAGTTAAAAATCAGCATGGGTTTAGGAATGGGTACTCCTGTGAAATATAGCTTACAGCCTTGGTCCAAGACCTACCTGTTCGAGACGTTGGACAAAGGTGGGGTAGTGGATGCTATTACTTTAGACTTATCCAAAGCATTTGACGTGGTACCGCATGACAAGTTGATAAGAAAACTAAATTGTATGGGTATAGATAAAAGGATAGTACTTTGGGTAAAAGACTTTTTGACGAATATAAAACAGAGGGTCAAGGTAGGAGAATGCCTCTCCAAGAGTATTTCCATAACATCCGGTGTACCTCAAGGCAGTGTATTAGGACCATTACTATTCCTAATATTCATAAATGACCTTCCCCAACGAATTGAATCAAATATTAAACTTTTTGCGGATGATTGTATTGTTTACTGTAAAATTAATGGCATCGCGGATCAGAAAATTATCCAAAATGACTTAAATAAAATAATTGAATGGGCTTAAATAGCATGGAAACAAATGTTGACAAGTGCTGCGCTATCTCATTTACGAGGCATAGTAGAGATTTAGATACCGGTGCCTTTTTGTATAAAATCAGGGACAGGGTGGTGCCTAAAAATGACACGCTGAAGTATCTAGGGGTGACCATAAACAAAGAATTAGGTTGGGCGCAGCATATTCAAAAGGTTACGGGGAAAGGTTTCAAAACCCTACATTTCATCATGCGAAATTTGAAGAAAGCATCGAAGGAAGATAAAGAAATGGCATACAAAACAATGGTACGGCCAATATTGGAGTTCGCCACGAGTGCTTGGGAGCCATATGAGATAGGGCTAGTGAAGAAATTGGAAAAAGTGAAAAGAAATGCACGCTACGTCTTAGGCAGGCATGAGAGATGTGATATTGTGAGTGAAATGCTGATTAGATTGAGCTTGGAAAGTCTAAAGGAAAGGCGGGCAGCATACAGGCTAGGCAACCTGTACAAGACATACGGAAAGGTTAAGAGATTGGAGGAAATCAATAAAAGATTGCTCAAGCCAAACCGAATCGGAAGAAATTACCATAGTTTTAAAATGAGGGCACGGCAGCCAAAAACTGACACAGGAAAATTTTCCTTCGTTAACAGGACGATAGAGGAGTGGAATGCCTTACCTGTAGAAGTCTTAAATCCTTTCCCAAAATGTTATAAGGAGTTCAAGAAGAGACTTTGCCTCACAAAAATTAAGCGAACCGACTAATTATTTTTTTGTGAATTTTTATTTTTTAAATATTATATGTGGATTGTAAATATAAATTAATATTAAATAATAAAATTTTTAAATATTATGTGTAAATATTATATTGTATTGGAGTGATACATGGACCATTACCACCAGGCAAATGCCTAATGTTATGTAACTGGTTAAATAAATAAATAATTATTACTAGTGGTGATCTATTGGGTAACCCAAGTTTAGATAGTCAAAATCTACCTCTATTGATATTTTACAGCTGCAGGCACCTTACCTCCCCACACTATTTCATTCCTCAACTCTGTGCATCCCTCCATCTAATCCATAAAACCCATTTTCTTTCTTTCCCTTATCTGCTTATCCTATGACTTCTTCTATTGTCTTCAGCATCCCCTGCCACCTTAATATTTTCTCCCTCTACCTACTAACCAAAGAAAAAGGGAGCAAAATGTATGGAAAAATTTGCAATATGCAAAGGATGAATGAATTGTTTGACTGCCGCTAAAAATACGGCGATGAAACGTCAAATTTCCCCTCTATGGTTCTACGCTCCCGGTCCAAATGGACTGTTTTCTCGAAGCTATTTTTAATAATGCCTTTTTTACGTACAGTATTAGATATTGTCGGAGGGAGAAAATATTTTGGAGAACTACAAGTGAAAAATGCTATACTTAGCTAAAACATTAACAAGCTGTCCGTTATAGATCACATTTCGAATCAACCTTAGGTAAAACTTGAAAGCATGAATGTCTTAATTCCATGGAAATTTCAAGCTACACAGAATATTATAATAATAAAACCTGACATTCAGCAATGAATAATCACATCTGAAACTCAGCCACCATCGTCTGGTACCCGTCTGAAATTGAAAACCACTCGAACAGTTTCGCTATAGTCGCAACGTCGGAAGCGACCTTTTTTACCTCGCTCATTTGCACCACGCGAAGAAAGCAGTTTGTGGAATCAAACATAAATTACTAATGATAACTGAGTGATACACATATATGCGAAATAACGCGGCTCATGTTATCTTTCGAATATAAATAAGAGCGATTTACACGAATAACATTAACCTTAAGAAGAGTTTACAACAATTCGAAGCCGGGTTGAAAGCTTTGAAAGAAAAAACAAAATACGAAATTTTTTTCTGAGGTATTATATTGTATTAAAAGTATTTAAGTTGATATCTATTATAGGAGCAACTGCCGAAGGTCACGATAGGGGGGAGGCTCTTAGGCGACGGGGTAAGGGGTTGAAAAAGTATTGACTTTAAGAGAGGTAGGAGGTATACTGAGATGAGGAAAGAAATCATTTAGAGAAGTACGATCCTGCAGTTATATATTTTGAATTTTAGTAGAAGTCATCTAATCTCGATGTCAACCAACATTAATCAGAATAACAACGCCAGGAAAAATTTAAGTGCAAAAATTTATCAACATCACTTCGACTGTATTAAGTTCCAAAGTACATAAATCAGCAAGGTACATTCAGTAATCAATTAGCAAAACATAAGCCCAGTCACCATTACTTCGATTATTATCACAATCGATTCAAAATGAAACGAAAACCGCCAGAAACAAGTATTGGTCTCGTCTCGGGAGCGACCTTTTCTATCCAGCCAATTCACACAACGCGCATCGGAATAACATGGCTCCATTGGATAATGGTCCCAGTGCGTCCACGAGACGGCCGACGTTGGGCAATCACGCGAAGAGACCGAGAGAGAACACGTAATGGTCCCGTGATTCACCGCGGGCCGCCTTCCAACTCGTGCGCGACTCTCGTCCCCCGCTTGGCCTACCTCTCAACCTCGGCGCACGCCATGGCGCGCCAGTCGGAATGCGAAAGAGCGCTCCGGCCGTGTTCAATCGACAAAACCGTTCGGACGGACACAAACGCTTTTCGTTTCATCACGGGCCGGCCGTGCGCCGATGCAGAGCACACGTCCACTTGGCCGTGGCGAGGAGGGGAACAGCGACTTTGTGTGCACAAACAGCTAGAACGATGGAGCCCCTAGTGGGAAACACTGCCATTGCCTAGTGGGTCTATCCAACGACAGGCAACATCGATCGATGACCAATAGTCGAGGTAAAGCATAGAGGGTGCAACCACAGCTCTCATCATTTCTCACTCTACGCAACTAATTTGAAGGGGGTTCTAATCCTGGGCTAAAAGCTCGTTTGAAACGTTTAACTCTTTCCCAGTGGCGGTTTCACAATGTTAAGCAAATATTTGTAACATTTTTTCTCTGTTGACAAAGAATCATTTGCTGTTGCGAATGGGATAATTTTCTTACAAAGCGGTTGTCTTTTTACAAAAATTAGTGAAACTTCCCGTTTTTTTGCAATATTCCGAAAGACGTTGCGAAGGCCAGAACCCGGAACGAGGCATTTGAAGCCACTTATAGGAAAGACATACACGCGTACAATAAACAAATACTTAGGCTCTTTTTGTATTAAGGCTACAGGGAGGAAAATCGTTCAAGCCTGCATTGCTCTCTGAGCGCGTGATCCGGGGAAAAATGGCAAGCGAGAATGACGCTGCTGTAGCCGGTCGTCGGTCTAACCTACTCCTGCCCCTAGACCACACCACCTCTCATGTTTACAACATCAAGAGGGTGGGCGGCACATGATTGGTGAGGTGACTCGGAAGTATAACTTACTTGCTTTACGCTATCAGGCCCAGTGGACCGCGCGATGTCAGGACCAAGGCTCTACAATCTTTTCTTCCAGTTTTCCGAGGCTTCTATTTGCTGTAGACCCTCTCTTCTATCCATCTTTTCTTTGGTCTTCCCCTTGGTCTTTTCCCCTCCAGGCTCATATAATTTGCTAGCTTAGGATATCGTTCATCCGTTCTACATGTCCTATCCATTCCAATCTCCTGCTTCTTAATAATCCTACTATGGTGTTGTCTCTATAGAGGTTAAATAGTTCTTGATTGTATCTTCTTCTCCATTCCCCCGTTAATTCATCTTGGACTGGCCCATATATTTTCTCAGCACCCGCCTCTCAAATATTAATAGTTCGTTTAGATCTTGTTTCCGTGTGCTCCAGCTTTGACAACCATATAGAACCACAGGGAGTATTAATGTCTTGTACAATCTTATTTTAAGCTCTCTTGTTATATTCCGGGACTTCAAAATATTGTTCAGAGCATAGAATGCCTTATAACCAGCTTGAATTCTCGCTTTTATTTCCACTTCATTTGTTGCCTCTTTGGACAGAATTGCACCAAGATACTTAAACTCTCTTATTCTCTTATATGTTTCTTCATTTATTTTTATCTGTAAGACATCTGGTAGACGATGTCTTCCTATAACCATGTATTCAGTTTTAGATGGGCTTATTTTCCAGCCAAATTCCCCAGCTGTAGTTTGCAGTGTAAGCATTATACTCTTTAAGTTCCTCCTGAGACTGTGACATTATTACAATGTCATCAGCATAGGCTAAATGGGTAATATTCTTCCCACACACTCAAACACCTATTATATGATTGTGGTTATCAACTTCCCTCATGATCTTTCTATGAATACCGAATACCAATCTCTTACCTCAGAAGTATAAAGCAACCTTAAATTGATTACAAAATCTAATCAATGCAATAAGAACCATAATCAAGAGATGGTTCTCTTAGAACAGAAAATCATAATTTCTTCATAAGACCGGCAACACGTGAAAATTAAATCATGATTAAATCTAAATTAGAAGCTATGACGTGGTGGAAGGATTCCATAATTTCAATGAAGAAACTTTGTGAGTTCCACTGTTTATTAGAAACTACCGGTTTCGGCTGTCAAGCCATCTTCAGGTACATTCATGATATCGACTCCCTCTAGATTCGTCCCCTAGAGTTAGGCCAATATATTTGATATATGGCAATACATACACGTACCGCCCGAAATATACCATACTGTGTCAGGATGTTCCACAAACTCCTCGCAATCACCAGCAAACGGGGTGGATTTTATCCTTTTTGGAGAGTATGTATGAGTGCGTCAGGGCACATTGCCCTATCCTCAACCGGGCGATTGCAACTTCTTCAGAGCGATTGTACCCGGCGCAAGTGGGCCACGCTGCCGTCACGGACTGTATCGTAAGCAGTTTGTTATTACTTACGTTGATCTTTCCAAAAGAGGAACAATAAAAATAGTAGAAAACGGCCCAAGTGTTATCAAACGTTTTGAGGCGTTGCTCGCTGTAACTGCAGCATACTTTTGGAAATTAAAGTATACTTAGTAAGTCAACAAACAGGTGAGTACCGATCCTGAATTCAACAGATAAATTTTCCCAGGGAGCAACATTTTGCAAGGGAAAATGTGGGTAGAGGAGGAGCATATCACTGTCCGTGTTTACAACTACCCTGTCTACGACATGACTACATCTAACCACTCTGCGACTCATTTTGCGGAAGAACGACGTGTTTAGTGCTCTACATGACGTATTTATTCAAGAGTTGCAGTCATCATTATTTCTCGATACATTACCCGTAAGGGTAGCTTTTTACTGACAACAATTGACAACAAATTTTCCTTACCATGGTTTTAGCGAAGGAAAGCCACTTTCAAGAGCATATACTGATTAGTGTTTTACCCTTGACACTGACAAAGAGTGGAAACGCGTGGTGACCGAAAAATCTGTAGAAAATTTGTAAAAAAATCAATACTGACATATAAAAACACTCCGGCGTAAAAATATTCATCCGTTGACAATAAAAACTAATACCATAGGTTTATGCCAAAGACAAGACTACAAGAATAAAATAACTACAAATGCCAAGGGTAGCCTGAAATATTGGAAAAAGGAAGTACGTAGAAAGCCGAGGGCATACATTGACACATACTGCCCAGAATCAAGAAAGATTTAACGTACATAATTAATTTCCTTCATTAACAGCCGTATAGAACATTTGTTGACGGTCTATCAGTCAAATGCGCAATCCATCACTTCCACTGACGGCAACCGTAAACGAGAGACGAGTGAGTAGTAGAAAGAAGTCTTTCAAACAACTCTTTAGAAATTAATTTACGAAGTTTCACTGCGCAGTGGTCCTTAAAACATCCGACGGGGAGTAAATAGCAACATCTACGAACAAAAATGCGAGACGCCACAGGACCATATGGCAAGGGCTGTTACTACACCAACCATGAAAAAGGAAGGATTGGGGGTTTATCACTATTTTTGCTTTTTACTTTATCGTGCAGGGGACCATTACAAATGATCATTTGCAAATCATCTCTAAAAAATTCCAAAAATTGCCAGAGATATACGAGTCTAAAGTTGAATGGACGGGCAACATTCCCATAACGGCCGTGCCATCATTTTGTCCATCGCTTCTTCCCTCTTCTTCCTCATCCATTCTAAAAGATCCCTTAAAAAAGCTTTTGTGAAGATGTCCACTTCTGCCGGAAATACAACAGTATAAAGATCTAGAAAATACTTTGAAAAAATGTCTTTACCGGGAATCGAACCACGGGCCTTTGATCAATGGATGAAATTACGTCATAGGCCGCTTTGCGGAAAAAGAAAAAAATGCAACTTACTACGATTAGTTATTTGGTTATTAGGCCTTAATATTTCGAAGCAACTTCGTAAGTCTGAATATGAAAACCTTTGCAAACTTGATTTCAACGGTAATATCGAAAAAGCATTCGAATGACAATCCCTCAATAAAGGACAAAAGTGAATCGCATGTACGTTAGCGATGTGTCATGGAGTCTCGATCTCTTTCGGTTGGTAATGGTGCTCGAGAGGACGGAATTTTAGTAAAGCTATCAGCTCGGCAGTGAATCTCTCTTATTCTGTCGCTTCCATGAACTAGAGAGATGTGGTGCGGGCCGGAAATTATATCCTCCGAGTTACACAAGCTCGCGTAATTTTCAGGTAACCTTAGCCTAGCGTATGGCCTCCGAATCTCTAGAGGCTCCCAACCTAGTCTTTCCATCAGCTGTGTCACACCATCTGTTGGCTCGTATCAGTTTTTAACGAAGCGTGCGGCTTTCCTTTCGATTCGAACTATCAATTTTATGCTGACGATTTGCAAGTTTACCTGGATTGCCATCCATTACAAATTCATAGCGTCATTGAAAAGATTAATGAAGATGTTAATAGCATATGCAAATGGGCGAATGACAATTTCTTGAAAATTAATCCCATCAAGACAAAATGTATTATTATTGGCACAGCAAAATTGGTGAATAAATTAAACTACGATATGCTGGCTAAAATCATAGTGAATGGCTCCGAAATCGATTATGCAACTTCAATTATGAACTTAGGAGTTAATATTAACAACACTCTAACTTGGACAGAACATGTTGCTTCTATTTCCAACAAAGTTTATAAGACATTGGCGCAGATGAAACAATTTAAGCATCTAATTCCATTTGAGCTGCGCAAAAAACTCGTTAATCACCTATTAATTCCTCATATTGATTATTGTTCACTCGTATTTGCTGATTTGGCTTGTAAAACCACAGAGACCATTGATTGTATGTATGTAATACTTGTTACATAGGACAAACGTCCTAGAACAATAAATTTATATTTATTTATTTATTCCTTTGTATTTTAATTTACTTCGCGTATTGAACCTTTCCTCGCGGGGTCCCAAATGCTCGCAGCGTACTGAGATGGGAGAGTGGGTATTAAAATAGGAATGTTTTTTGAGCAGTTGGTTTGGTAACACCGCAGGACAGTAGGAATCGTGTTTCCATTGAGCACCCACGTTTCGCGGGAGGAGTTGAACCAAAGAGCAGGAATGCGGAGACGTTCCGAGATGCAAGGGGAGAGGGGGGGAATGGATCGGGGCAGAGCGCCAGTTGGGGGCAGTGGCGGTGCCTCGCGAATAATACACCCCTTTTGCGCTCGCTGCTTCCGATCGGCCAAACCTACTCAGGCAGCTGGCTGAAAGCAGAAGAGCTGCCATCACATGCAAAGAGTACTCCGCCAATAACGAATTTACACAGAAATCGAATTGGTGAGGTGTCTAGAGCAGCTTCCATTCCCGAGAGTCTTGAGTTCGAATACTGGCAGTGGCGGAGATTTATTCAGTAGAATCACCATCCATACTTGGATGCTCTGTGGAGAGAACTTTAAGTGTAATACCCCGGTCGTCGAATAGGAAGTTAAACAGAGTACCCATTGCTTCCTATTCATTCATTCATTAAAGTAATCTACCGGTTAAAGGTTGCTTTTAATGGAAGTCAGAGAAAATTTTCCAATGGAAGTCGGAGAAAATCATCCAGATTTTTACACGTTTAGGACTCTATTTACCTTTAGTATTTCTTTCTTCCTCTCAGCCTACGTTGTACCCTTCTTCATCCCGTCCATAAAATGTATGCTCTCTCTTCCTCTTCCACGGTTGCCTAGCATCCTTCCCACTACCACGGCCTTCAGCAAACCATCGCCCTTCATTACCTCTTCCAGCCACCTACCCTGTCTCCACCTTATCTCATCCAGAAGTTTCCTCTCCTCACCAAACATGTACAGCACTTCCTCATTTTTCTTCCTCATTACAGATCTGTGAACGGTCCATTCTTCTCCCTCCTCTACGGTAAAGCTGGCTGTGTGGCACACGCAAAGTTAATATAAATAAAAATTGGCAATATTAGTACTGGTAAACTATATTCTTCTGCATATTCGAAATGCTGACATTCTAGATCACAAAACGGTCCCTCATGACTACCCTAAAAAACCAATAGTGCAATCAAAGGAATAGAAAGAGTTACCTATACAACGGGCAGAAAGATAGGCTTGTAAGGGAAGGATTATGTTTGGGAATTTTGGGAGGGTTAACAGAAATCTAGCGTCGGCATTAGCCTACTCTTAATAAAGAGCTCCAAGAGATCCACGGTTACAGAAACGTCCCCTCCGACGGACGGAGTAGGCACTGCAAGTCCACTCCACATGGTAACCACGGTGGGATAAGGAACCCAATGAAAAATCTCCACAGTCGGGATTTAAACCCAAGCCATCAAGATCAGAAGCCAGTGCTCTAGACAATGCATCAAACCACTGTGGTCGTTTTCACCAGGGTGTGCCAGATGTGTTTCAGACCATAGCCTGAGGATTAGTGATGAGAAAAATCTAATCCGTACTTATGTGCAATTCCGAGTATTCATGCGGGTGACTGTATCGATTTTATCAAACTCTTCGAGGTTCGTCACGGCCCTTGTCGTCAGGGATACTGTTGTGGATGGCTTGATGAGGCCGAAATGTATACACCCAATTTCTAATTCAGGTTTATTCTGATTGGCTGAAATTTTGGCGGCGATTTTCCCTCGTGTTCATGGTGTTTCTCAGAAGCGGCAGCCACATCTTTCTCAATGAAAAGCCCGAGTCACTAAAATAATCATTTTTTATACACGGTTCAGAGAAACATCACGTATACGAGAGAAAATTAGCGCCGGAAATCCATCCAATCAGAAGAAACCTGAATCGGAAATTGGCTCTATATATTGCGGCCACATCAAGGTACCTATCCAAATCAGCATTCCTGATGACGAGGGCCGTGTCGGACCTCGAAACGTTGGAGAAAATGGAACCAGTCACACGGATAAAGAAGAATTTATTCAACTAGTTCGCCGGGAAAGCACCAGATTATCCATCGTACTTAAGTGTATCGGTGTCTCGTTTGTGCTATAAATTCCCTCCGAGGTGCTGAGGGCTTTGGAGGGAATATGAGTAATCCATGAGGAGGCTCAATTGCAACCGCTACGTGACTATCTCTAATACTCCCAACGTTTTTTTTATGTCTTCCGGCTGCAGCCGTATCAATGACACAGTGCTTCCGGTAGTGTAATTTGCACGTGCAACGACACCAAGGCGGTTCGAGAGATGTGGAAAGAATGTTAAGTTATACTTAAAAACAGCTGTAAAATCCAGATCACTTGTTTTGGATTCCGATATTCAAGAAGCCAGTTATTAAATTCGATATATCTGAAAACAAGGAAACTGAATTATTCGCAATAAATAAAGTAATCAACTCTATGAGGCTTTGAAACTACTGTCTAATCTACATAGTAGACAAACCTTGAGCTAACGAAGTAGTGCAATACAGCATACCTACATTCATACAGGTGAAAAAGAAAAACATTATAGCCAACAAGAGCCGCCAGGTTCTGTTTAGTCAACTGAAAATAATCATTGAATTTATGCACATCATACATGGCTGTATCGGAGGTTGTAGCCTTTTTGCCCTCATGTATTACGCAGAATGCAAAGCCTCCACACTGGGTGAAAATTTGACAATTAGACTTTATTAATAATGGAATTCATTGTGACAAAAAACACAGTACAAATTCCACTATTTATTTTAATGCTGTCGACCGGTTTCGACGTATAAAGTCTGTTCATCTTGTAAATGACGCTTTAGACATCGAAACCGGTCGACAGCATTAAAATAAATACTAGAATTTGTACTGTGTTTTTGTCATAATGAATTCTATCTTCAATTTCCACCAAGTATCGCCACAATAGATTAATTTGTTTACTAATAATACTTTAGTAAACTATAATCCATATTGTAAGATTCCCTTAGCACCGTAGCAATATTTTAAATACTAATCCAGGAGGGTATAAATGCTCTTCCTCACCACATTAAGCATCTACACCGCGTTCCGCAAGGTAAAACATTGCGGACACGATGAATTTCTGCAAATTTATACCCATGATGTTAACCAACTGGAAGTTTAAACCGTTATCAGAGCGAAATATCCTAATTTCACCTCAATAACTTATTCATTCATATTACAGCACTGCGTTTGGCCTTGCGTCGTCTATTTAAGCTTATTTAAAATACATCGAATTCTTTCGGTCTTAAACTATCTTTCAATCTTTGGTTTTGGAAAGGAAATGGCTCAAATTCCTCAATTCTGCGATCCCAATACACAGTAAGTACCTATATTTAGATGTGAAATTATTTAAAAAAATATTTTTAGTGACATACATTTTTTGCACTAATGAGTTTTTTCTCTCGTTTCCTTATTCCCATAATAGTTTTTGAAAGTATACAAGACACATGTGTTTCTCTAATAGATTCCGTTTTTAGGGTAAACATAGCCATGAAGTAACCTATAACATGGTATTTTAAACAATAAATATAAGTGTACAGGGAATTAAGGACAAAATTCAAGAGTTGGCGGAAACGGAAATGACGGTATTGTGTATCTCTATCCGATTACTCACTTCTTATGCAATCATTTCACTTCCTCTAATTTCCCACGTATCGTGATAATTTAATCTCACTCTTCCGTTAATTTCAGCTATCAGAACCCTGAATTCCAAACATACTTCTTTGTTTTCCGATTAATTCCGGTCGGTAACGCACCCGTCTGACAAACCGAAGGCCAACGATTCCTTGCCAACTTAGGCTCCTGAGAAAGGTGATGGAAATCTAGGGATTATCAAGATGTCTGGAGCGAATTAGCCACCGGAAACAGCCGGAAAGAAAAAAAGCCCCGTGTGCAATTAGATTAGAGATAAACGCTAAAATATCATTTTGAAATTCAAATTATTACAAAATTTGATATTTTACACATTCCCATTTCACTCTAATGGCATGCTGTCGTGCCTGCCAAACCTTTGTTTATCAAACCCTTGCGTCGCACTGGCCAAACGCAAGTTCTGTTTGAAAATATCTGTCAGTAAAAGACTATAGTTTTTCAAGCAAAATTCGATAACTAATCACTCTGCGAACTTGAAGCATTTAGATAAATCTAGTATGATTGAGGCTGTGGATAAATATCACCATTTTTAAAAAGCGAAAATAGTGAATTAAAACAAATTTTTAAGCAGAGACCGAAATCATCAAATGTTGTACTTATTTGAGACATGCTAAACAAGCTCCAGGCCCTCTCGCAACGTAACCGACATTACAAAATCACGGGCGAAATGACTAATTAAAAATTACATTTTAAATAATGAAGAAACGAATTAATTTTAACTTTTCCAAGTTTTACGCACAACGCGTTTCGATTCTTGTTAAACATTGACACATTAAGCGAACACTTTTTCATCTTAAAAAATATGATACGTTTAAAGTTGATTTAGTAGTGGGAAACCTTCCATGTTATGCGAATCATACTTTAGGAGAGCTCCAGGTCGGGGAAATCCAGCCGAGGACAAACCATAAAATAAATAGACGACCTTATGCCGGGATTATAGATTACCATTATAGATAAGTTGGCTTATCGATATATTGGACTTTATCACCAATAATAGACAACTAAATGACCTCACAGAATTAGGGGCAATAATTTCGATGAAAGTTGTCAATGATGAGGAAAAAAACATACAGCAGATAATTACTCTCATCAGGACGAGACGACAATAATGTCGTTAATTATCGGATAATAGATGCTCAATACATCCGCAATATAT
Organism: Pyrrhosoma nymphula; assembly: GCA_963573305.1. Classification (NCBI taxonomy): domain Eukaryota; kingdom Metazoa; phylum Arthropoda; class Insecta; order Odonata; family Coenagrionidae; genus Pyrrhosoma; species Pyrrhosoma nymphula. The sequence continues at coordinate 139,048,496 of OY754333.1, read as the reverse complement.
TAACAATTTGAACAATGTGGATATAGGGCTACATAAAAAATATATTAACCTGTAGACATAATATTGCCAAATTAAACGAAATCAGTAAATGGCGCTTTAAATTGGCAAGCAAGGAAAGTAACCGCAAATCAATATGTTTCGAAATTAATCAATCCCCAAAGCTTACCCAACTATATCCGTAATTATCCGAAATTTGACAAAAAGTTCGAATATACTACAGTTTAATCAAGGATTTCTTCAGCTACCGCTGTGTGAAACCTGTAGCTTACATACCGTAGAACGAATCTAACGGTTTACTCATAATTTTGTTGAACCAGCTCTAAGACAGGTATAAGGAGTTTCGTACGGTCCCCCTATGAAACCAGTATTAACAGTGTCGTTTGATGGCTAATTATCCTCGGTCCCGACGAGTTCATTTCAGAGAAAGTTACCCCTAAAACCTAACGGTTTAAAGTTTGAAATCACAGCGAATCAGAATACAAAATTTTAATAGTTTTTGGAATGATTATTTATGCCATGACTAAGTTTACTCCATTTACTGGTGTTCTAATTGAAATCTATTAATGAAACTATCAAATACGGATGGCATTGAGCATAGGAGCATAAATTAAGGACGCAACTTTAGATGGCCAACCTTAAGCAGACCGAGAGCGATTACAAAGCGCCCTGAGGAAATAACGCAGAAGATAGGTTGCTTCTGATTGGTTAACTTAAGAAATCAATTCTTCGTGATTTACCGACGTATTGACATAACTTAAAATATATAAAATAGAGTTATTATGAGCTTCAACTATTCTTTAGAAGGTGCATTGTGAATGCTCTGTGCCTGGCTCCATGCTCTAAGCTGAACCGTCTCATGTAACGATCTTGAGAAGATTCCACTATTAAGTGATTTATATGTTTTTCTCGCATTTGTGATAGGTATTAAACGAAAAACGGAACATCTACCTGATAATGCCAACAAAAATACTACATTTCCACACTGGTCTTTTTGCGAATTTAAGTTGAAATTACATGGTCAGAAATGCAACCATGGGTGAAGAAAAATAGAAAATAATATTTGTGTTAAGTAAAAATGTAATTTTCGTAAAGTGAATAAATTAGAGATCGCTTCAGCCAGTTAAACTACTAGGGCTTCCTTCAGCGCTCTGGGTTTTTCGTGGGCTTTAAAAGAGCTAAATGCTTCCGACTGTATGACGTTAAAATACCACAAGAAGCCGCATTGTTCGCAAGGAGCCACCGTCCACGGAGTTAAAGCCAATCTTCAAACACTGAGGCGTTCACTCTTGCTAATTTTGGGGAAAACTTAAACTAGCCGCAATAGTACCCTTACGAAGTACCCTAAATTGTGCATACGTGCAATTTTGGGTGACTACATACTACATATCTATTTAAAGAAACCGCGAATCAGACGCGATATCTTTAAAATTACTGTTATATGCTGTATATTAAATATTACAATATAATATATATATATATTATAAATGACACATACAATACATACAAAATATATAATGATAATTTATTTTCAATTTAAAACGTGAAAAAAAAAGATTTTATCGTAAAAAAAGTTTTTTTTTATTAAAATTTATTTTCTGACTTTTTTTGAGGGGCAGAGGACGTCGCAACCAGATGGAAGGAAAATCGAACGTTGACCATGATCCGGCGATCTCGGGACAGCAGGGCACTCAAGGGAGTTTAAAGCGCGAGGAGGGGGGAGAGTTGGAATGAGAGGTGCAGGAGAAGAAAAAGGAGGAGAAGAGAAAAAAGACAACCCAACGTCCTTGAGCGGGCACACACAATCCGAAGTGTTATTAGGTTAGTCACGCCACCGCCGGCGAACAGGTAGGCGGGAAGCCGGCCGGTTGAGTGAATTGGAGGACTACCTGCACTTGTTTCTTTTTATGTCTCGGCTTATTTTTTTTATTTTTGCGGAGAGAGGATTCAAGCACAGGAATGAAGAAGTGGATAAAACGAACGGCTCTTCAAAAGGGACATGGCCAGTTGAAGATAGAAAAAACAGTGGATTAGCCACGCGAGTGAAGTGTACTCGATGTCCAAGTCAACTCTGTCTTTATCTCTCTTCTCATTCACGTTTAAAAAACAACACTTTCGTGACCACCCCACGGAGAAGAACATGAAAGTTTGCTTAAGAGGAACGTTAAATAATGGGACGTTTTGCGACGCTTCACTATGAACTATTGGCGGAAATCAAATGGACAGACAACTGAAAAATATGTTGGAGATAAAGGAATGGAAAGATAGGCAATATGGAACATCTTTTTTTGTAGATTTTGGCAGCTCATGTTTATGGTGTTCAGGTTTTTGGTTCTGCGATTAAATTATTTAATATTATGCGACAGTTTCGCCGTGCTATGCTGCCGGCTTCGTCGGGTTTTTAAGAACAAAAGGTTGTTCTTAAAAACCCGACGAAGCCGGCAGCATAGCACGGCGAAACTGTCGCATAATATTAAATAATTTAATCGCAGAACCAGAAACCTGAATACCATAAATATGGAACATCCTATATTAAACCAAAACCTGATTTACTGAACAGATCAATAAGTGCAACGATTTGGAACGTATAACAAATGACCATTTAGGCGTACAGAACATCCTGCATCTTCTAGATCACCTAACCCCTCTTTACTCTAAAGTAAAACATATTTTTATTCGAAAGTCTGGAGTTAAACACGCAGTAAAATGGTGTTTTTAAAGATAAAAATTGGGCATTTCTATTACAGACCACAACATTAATACAGTTTAAGTTGATTCTAAGTTTACCGCGGTGTTTAATTAGTGGAGCGGTTTTAGGGCGTTCCTCTAGACCTGAAGACGCCAGCAGGATGGCTGGAGAAACTGTTGTTGAGCATGGACATCACGCGGAGGAACGCGCCAAAGCCTGCTCCACTAATTAATGCAGTTAATTACGTATCGAAGTTCTCGCCATGTAAAATAGCATTCAAAATTTCAGAATACCAAATTTTGGAGAAACCTTTGATTCTTACCTAGGGCGATGTATTAGAGTAATTAGTCCTGTAAAAATTGTAAAAATACTACACACCAGAAGCCATGATATATCACAGCATGTATAAACCAAATGGCCACTAATGAAGGCTTTGCAGATTATTTAATCAATATAATGAGGACTATTAACACGAGTACAAATGCCCAGGAGAAGATGGAATGGTGGGCATAGCCCTCTTCAATCGCGAACCCATAGTTATAAACAGGGAAACCCAAGCTTTTGAAATTTTTGTCTAATACTTTATACCATAAAAAATAAAATTTAGCGAAGGTATCAATGATTGTTTCCAGGAATAAATTTTTAGCAAACATACGTTTATTACTCAAATATATACTTACCACCAAAACAGTCCACTAAACCAAGAGTATTTATGGCATACCTGTTTTTTATGCCTGCTTTTTCCATTGTATTGTGATTTTCATTTCATATTTATTTGTCAACTGAAGAAGTTAGCTTTAAAACAGCGGCAAAACAACAGCAAATTTATCACCAGAGTTGAGCGGTTAGTAACAGAAGGCTTGTCCTTTACCGGACACGGAGGCACATGCGCGTACATAAATAGTAGGACACTAAAACAAGGAGCGTCGAGCAAAAAAGAGAATTGGAGATGGCAGATTTTGGGTGCGAAGGAATGTAGTGGCCGTAGAGAGAAAAGAAAGGTCGCAAGAAAGAAAGCCCAGCCAGTAGGAGACATTTATTATATTAAACAGGAAATAATTATTTTTTATTACACAATTAATTGTGCGCAAGTGGCTTAATACGGCAAAAATACATGAAACAATCTAAAAAAGAATAAATTGCATACTTATGCAGAATAGATAGATATTAGAGACGTAAAAGAAAATGCGAAAGAATTAAGGACATACAAGAACCATTGCAAATGAGCTGATAAAATATATTTCAAATAGATTTATGGTTTATATATACTAAAGAGGTTCGCAAACGCACAATAAATTACGTACATCAATCCTAACGCATTTCCTCGCAGCTTTTGCCTTCCAAATTAGAAAAATCATGCCATGGTTTTGAAATAACAAAAGATGTTTTTACCCATTTACAAAGAGTATGGGAATAAACTTTGCCAAGGAATTTGATTTCACGACTTTCAATATGATCAATTGAACTTGAACTTAATGATAACTTAAATATTTAAGTTTGAATATATTCCGTGCTGTTTTCGAGTTATGTCTAAAAAACTATGAACGATTTGCAAACACAAACCCAAAACAGCTTCTTCTACTTTCGTGAATATCCCCATTTCATCTAGTTGGGTTACATAATAATTTACATGGATCCACGCTTAAAACTTCGCCGTTCCCGACAAATATTAGCAGGGGCATTGTGAAGGACTGCATACGGAAAGACATTAATAAATCTTTTAAACTATAAGTAATTAGCCTAATTTATTGAGGAGTGAAGAATGATTAAAAGTTTTTCCATGCTGAAGTTTCAAAGCGCTGAAAGTTGTCGAAACACAAGTCCATCAGTAACGGGTAAAATATCAACAAGGATAGGTCAAGCGTAGGTGTAGCCAACGCAGTGTTCATGATTGTAGCACAGCTGGCTCCAGAATATCCTAATTTCGATCGCCATAAAACATACGCTACAGATAACTACGCGAGGTCTTGCCCACAATACGCTCCCAAGTGCGCAACGCATTGTGCAACCGCGCCAGGGTAAGGAAAGAGAATGGTTTCAGGAAGAAATCTGCATATCCACATGCGAGAGCGGAGGTGATTAAACAGTGCCGTTTCAATTAGGATAAGCTCCCCCGCAGGGTCGGGAGCCTTAATTTACGGCCGTCATGAAAAGTAATTGCTGACTTCCGCACGGAAAGGTTGCAGGGAGATAATGAATAACTACCATTCTTTCGCAGCCCTGCATCGCGGGTGGATATCATCGTCATAAATATTCTACCAAATGAATGGCGAGTCTATATGCAGCTCTAACAATTAATTCTATGGACTCGGGGAGTCTTCTTCCGCGTCTCTTTCATAGAACTGTTCACTTTCCAGCATTAAATCCCTTTTAAAATCTTTCGTATATTTTGCCTCAGTTAACATCACCCTAGATTTCTATCTCTCTCCTCCCTCTTCCACACTTGCCCAATTTTCTTCCCTATAAAACTCTGTCCTTTTCCAGTACCCTTCCATAATTCTCCACACTCACATCTCGAACCCCTATATTCTACTCTCATTTTCCTTCCACAGCAGCCAAAATCTAAACAGTACGACGGTAACCTCTATACTACAACTTTTAGTTACTTTTGTTAATTTCTTTAGTAAAAATTTCTATTCTTTAATTTCCTTCTCTTCGTAGAAGCATCCTATGTGTGGGTTATAAGAGGTAGTCAACCAACAAAGTTAGGTTTGGATGGTAAATATTGAAGTACTTCCATCTGTTACCCGTCGATTTGCGTCAGTAAAATCGTCACCAAATAGCGACTAATTTAGTTATACTGTCACTTGGAAGTGATGTGATTAGAAACCTCGGAGGTGAGATATACATTTTAGAGACAAATATTTTCTCGACAAGGTCTTAACGAGTTATGGAGTTGCAAAACTGGAACCCCATTGTCGGTCAGATTTTATGGACGCGATTACGTCAAAAGTCGTCATCCTGTGTTTCGGCCACCTCCTGAATACCACTGACGTTGTGGGGCATTGAGTTTCTCGCAGCGCTGATTACCGGGGTGGCGTAAAGGTGAAACACACGTGCGAAGAGATGATATGAATCGGCGTGAAGGAAAAAAAATGACTCGCGTCCGGCGTCTGGAGTCGACGAACCGGAAACATTCACACATGCGGGGAAACCGAAAATGGTCCATTCGGATGCCCTGTTATGAAACGCGCCGCTGATGTTTCAGGGGGTGAATATCTTTTTAAAATTTTTATTCCTACATTTTTCCGGGTGCAAAGAGCGAAGTTTTTGAAGCACAAGGGTCGGGTCAAAAATCGCAATGAACATCCCTTCTCTACTGTAGCACATTTTTTGGTATGGTGGGCCAGTGCTGCACATGATTTTCCGCACGACGGGGAATTTTGCTAGCGTTTACTTCCCAATCTATCTACCACAATTAAATCCTTTTAAGTCTCTTCGTATCTTTTACCTACGTTCATATCGTAAAAATTGTTATTCTTTTCCTACCCCTTCCCGGTTCACTCAATATTTCCTCTTTCACCCTCTTCAACACACTGTCACGTACAGACTTACCGTACAGAAAACGTATAGATACAGCAACCAGGATGTATTCTGCCAAAATTCATCCTTACCGTTCATTGGTACAGCACACACGACCAGTGAGGATGTAAGGAGACATGAAATCCTCAGGCTCTCGGCTCAAAAACCATTATTAATTCTTACCAGGCCGACAGACAGAGGAGTCATTACGAGCCATTATATCCCAGTTTTTCGAGGACTCCCTACCTGATTTTCAACGGCTATCTAGCCTTATTCGCCCGCGACCGGATACAAGCCTGGGGTGCGAAACACAATGTTTACCCGCATGGGAGCGGACTTGGAACGGGAGCGCGGATGTCATTAGTCGCGATCTTCACATACCCACGGGAGATGTGGGATAATGGGGCAGACAGCGGGAGGTCAGAGAAGTACCTACACGCGGCTGGTTTAATCCACTTACTGTGTATTATACCAGAGTGGAGTCGTTACTCATTACTCAAATCCATCCCTGTTAATAGTAGACTTGCGACCGTATTAATAGATTTCAAGTTGAACTCGAGATATGGATTTGTAATAGTGTAACAATAATGAAAGTGTACCACTGATGAAAAACATAACTGCAGTGGCAAATCTAGTCTTCGATTTTAATCAGCAACAAAGTGTAACTTATTCGTACACTTCGAATAGTTCGTTCAATCTCCTGTGAAGTGTTACTGCTTTAGAACCCAGATTTGCCTCTTAGAGACCATAAATTGTAGTAACAGATCCATTAGATGGTTTGTGCTTACTGACAGAAAATGAGGAAAATTGGAATCCAATTTAATTCTTCTAGTAGATTTGCCTTCCGATTTCACGAACTTCTAAGTTGTCACTCAGCTTTATTTAGTTCAACTCGTTCCTAGTGTGATTGCCTAAGCCTACGGGAGGCAGACAGCTAGTGCACACATGACTTCATCCGCTGACACACAGAAAAATGAATTTACATTACTCTGAGCCAGAGCGCGCAGATATCGGCAGAGGCAGTCAAATCTTTTACGATTTAAATATCACTACTGTTATGAGGTCGAATTTACAAAGTTAAACTAGGCCCAAATCCAAGCTGCCTCGAGCTACTCCGGCGTAACCTGTTTTAAACTACAGTACATACGGACGGACTTATTGGTATTCTCAAATCCTCGGCATTGAAATGAAATCGCGGCAAGGCGGGTTATTTAAGTGCCTCTGGATATGAACTCTACAACAAACGCAACATCAAAGTACAGGACGGGATTCGAACCCATGTATTTTGGTTTGCAATGCAGTCTCATCACCAATCACGTTCCAACTAACGAAATCCATGCCTTCCTCCAATTATAATTTCTCTGGCAACGTGAATGGCGCCCATATTTCAGTCACACGAATACGAAACCGAATCAACAATTCACACAAATGCGTTTATGATTTTCAGTATCTAATGAAAACAAATATCCTGTAGCACTGTACTCGAGTAATCGAGAAAATAAGTTTCAACGAAATGCACTGCCTCTCGAATTCTGCCTGAATACCCTTTGAATATTTTTGACGAACCAGCATCAACAAGCTTCAGTCGACTAATCACTAACAGAAAACAGCAACGCATTGGTCAGGTTTAATATCTAATCGAGCTTTATGGCCTGAAGGAAACTCATGGGCAATAATTATTATTAATTTCTAGGTTTGAATTAACCATTACGGCAGACCACATAAATGCAATGATTTAAACCACATTCGCATTACATTGCATTCCGAGGGACTTCAACTGTGAATCATGTTCCCCCTAATGTTTCGAGAAGTTTAAATCTGTTCTAATGATAAATGACATTTACGTAATTCAAAAATCAAGGCCACGATGGAAGATGTGACTATTTGAGAGCATTGTTCCCTGGTCTAAAATTCAAGACCACTCAGATAAAAAAACAACAAGGCAGTACACGCATATACTATAACCGAACTGGGAACAGCTCCTCATTTCATTTATATATCTTTATAACCGTTAAAAACCGTGAATATGACACGAAAGTCAGATTTTAGTACTCGAAACACTTCGAGTATATATGAATGACATAACCGACCCATTGTCAGAAAAGTAGCTATAGTCATTAAGTTGTCTGGCATTAAAACTATAGCTTCCACAATTCAAATTATGGACGGTAATTTGTCTGTCAAAATAGCGCAGTTGGGAAACGATCAAAAGGGCTTGCACACGCCTTTCGGTGAGGCATACATGACGCACTCATGGACGGTAGCTGTTGCAGTATGCGATTCTCAAATTTTAAAATAATTTCGATTCTTTATCATTTTATTCGAGGCAATCCGATTTTCAACGTCAACCATTGTATGATTCTATAACACCCTATACTGTAAAGAAATAACTCTCAACGACAAGGTTTATGAAATGGTGAATATGTACGAAAACATGTAACTTCTTAAAAACATTAATGGCTTCAATGCAATTGTGTCGTTCTCCCAAAGTACACTGACCCTAATTCAGGGTTTAAGCACTACATTACTATTTATGATTTAATATTATTTGAGTCGCAAGGTAAACGTTTCTGGGTACCACTTAGCAAAACAACCTGATCGGCTGAAAGGTCATGTGTACCGTACGATACCTTGTTGCCATCGAATGCAACGCTTTTCACTAGGTGTCTTAGACAAATGGGTCATATTGCCGAGAAATCCCTAGGAAAGTTTACATGAAGCAAATTATGAGGGATGACAAAATAAAGAAATAGTAAAGGATTAAATCGTAGAGCTTAATGGAGCAGAGAGCCGCAGCAAATCAATCAGCGGATTGATGACTGCTGATGACGATGATTACAACCCCATTACTGGGCACCATTACGAATTCAGGACAGCGTTTTCGGGTGCCTAGCTACGCGCCGGATGCGAGATTAGGCAGCTCTCTCCCTTCACCATCTCGGAGCACGGAGTCTAAAATCCGGCGCCTCTGCTTAAGCCAAGCTCCGGCGACACGTCTCCTCAGATACCTTGGCAACGTTCACCTCAATCTCCTCGCAGGAGACACCTCTTGTGTTTCCCGAGCCCTGTTTATTCACGTGTCGGGGGAGAAACAAATGCGGCTGCAAACACTGGAGGATCACGAGGGAAGGAAAGGGAAAGGGCCCAGGGTGAAGGCACATAGAAAGGTGGGTGCGGAGCGCGCGCGGGCGGGCGAAGAAATAGATTAAGCACATTCCCACGACAAACAGGAGAGGATGGATGGATGGGGCACCAGGCGCAAGGACTGCGAACTCCGAGGAGGCGTTTCCGGCGGCGTGCGAGATTATTCGATTATTTACTCTTCGATGAAATATAAATCCCATCTGACCATACCAGGAGAACACTACAAACTGTGTAAAAAAAACAATAGTCCTTGCGCAAACAGCGGAATCATTTTAGGAATGCTTTTTATCTATACAATTCTTCTTCATGACCTCTTTTATTAATGCAATATTTTTTTCAGGAGATATAGGTATATAAATTTGATAGATATTTATTTTCTCTGCCGAAGTTTCACATATGTATGTGCGTGCTTCTTCAGGGATTTAATGAAAATTGATGGGTATATTGCTCATTAATTGAATTTCTGATAGAACTCTCTCTGAGGTAACTTGAAAAAATATGTTTGTATAAATATTTTTTAAATAAATTTTACCAAAATTGTAAACCAAATTCAATTAATGTACAATACACCCATCATTTTTCATTACAGCAATGTAGAAGCGTGCATACACATGCGAAACGTCGGCAAAGAAAATATATATCGTTCAAATTTATAGACCTATAACTCCTGAAAAAAATGCTTTCTATATTAGTCGTCTTGTGTGTGTCTGTCCGTAGTAGTAGTATTATTGTTGTTTAACGTGCTTCGACGGCTAAGGTAATTCCGTACATACTATCCGCCAGGTGCAGACAGGGGCAACAGCACTCGGACGAATCGGAGGATCACCCCTCCCAAACTCGAGCTGAGCTCAACGATGCCTTCGGTCACTGATCGGGAACTGGTGCCTCCATCGTGGCAGGCCGTTGCCCCTGTCCGTCCGTTAGTAACGCTATTGTCATTCATCATTTACATCAACTTATAACATTCTGGAAGGATATGAAGAAGAGACCTGTGAAGAGTTTGACATGGAGTGTCGCGTTGCACGGGACAGAAACGTGGGTTCTGTGAAAGGAGGACGAGAATAGGCTGCAGGTGTTCGAGATGCTGGTGAGGAGGAGGATGAAGAAGGTGCGATGGATGTAAAGGAAGACAAACGATGAAGTGCTTTACATGGTGGGTGAGGAAAGAAAATCTCTGGTTGAGATTAGTAAAAGGCAAGGTAGGTGGTTGGAGGGGGTAATAAGGGGCCAATGCCAAAGGGGTAATAAGGAAGGTTAACTTAAAAGCGTGAGATAGAGGGGAGGATGTTGGGTAAGCGGGGAAGTGGAAGAAAGAGAAAAGGTTATATGGAGGGGATGAAGAAAGGAAGGACTTATACTGAGATGAAGAAAGAAATATTGGTAGACAGGACCCTACACAGTTAAAAATCTAGAGGACTTTTACTTGCTTCCACTTAAACCTACCTTAACCGGTAGGTCACCTAAATTCAATAATAATAACATTCTGGAACATTCAAAACTCTAGTGGAACCTTCAGGAAAGTAAAAAGTGAATAAATTTAAAAAAACATTAAGAATAATACTTTATAATCATGTGTCCTAAAAATAGGGAAATATAGGAAAAAATAGTGCTAATTTCGTTGTGGGGAAAGATGATCGATTCTATAGTTTCCAGAAGGTTCCAAAACGTTTCTGAAGGGTAAATTGATGTAAATGATGAATGACTAGAGCGTGACGAACGGACAGACACAAAATTCGACTTCAATCTAAAAAAAAGCACTCTGAAAATAGCTCTGGGTCAAACAACGGAATCGCTTTTATTTATTGCAAGCGATTTTTTATAACCAACAATGTAGGCTTTATTTTTCTTGAAAAAATATGAATGCATTAAAACATTATTTTCAAGAACCTCTCTATATTTGACCACTAATATTTTAAATCTCTCATATTAAGGAGTTTTGAACGGAATTAAACCATAAAAACCTTGCCAACGTTTCCTAATATTATTAACTAACTTCAACAGAGCTTCGAAATTATTTAATTTAAAAAACTACTCTTCACTTTTTAATACTGCAGCAGACTGATTTGTGAAGACAAAGAATTTTTTACAATGATGGTAGTCATGATCCAAAAAAATGTTTGCAATTTTGAAAAAATCCGACTTATGGCTTGTAAAAAATTGATGAGTCGTTTTTTTATAATTATGCCGATATACCGATGAATTTCATCGGCAAGGATTTTTTTATTTTATTCATATCAAATCAAAACTCCATCACCAGAGCGATTGTTAAAAAATCTGTACGCTCAACTGAAAACAATTGAAGACTCGCAGACAACTTATTTTTTTTAAACTTATGAAAATGCTGTTTTCATGTTCATATATGAGCTCCAAATGAACTGACATTAATTAGACAACTGACGATGTGTATCAAATAAATTTATTACAAATAAATACACATACAGCCGAGCACCATAACCGAAGCTTATTTGGTCTATTTGTCGTAGTGCGACTTGACTACATGGGTACTTCATCAAGCCCGTAAAAAAGTTGTACGAGGCGAGAACTAATACTAAATGTTAAACACAAAAGACAGAGGATCTTGGACACCTTATATTTCCTGTGCATCACGAATTATGAGGTGCTAGATATTTTTTGTGAAACTACCAATCTCGGAGGTACAATTTTAGCCATACGGAATACATTATGCACTACTCTCTCGGCAAAAGGGGAATAGTTAGAGTTATTAACAGAGGTGGAGGTGATCTACCGTTTAAGGAAAATTTCTATCACCAAAGTGTTGCATTCAAACGATACATATTACGTAATATTTGGACCAATATTACCACCTACCCCTTTGAAGACCATACATTTGATAGAAACATGCTCTATTCATTCATGTACATTCACAAGCTTAAAATGTCATCTATAATGAACTTAATTAATGGCTGCAGAAATAAACATTCAAAATGTTGCATGTCATCTATTTATACATTATATCTGAGGGTATGTACTCTCGTTTACCCCTCTTTAATCTGCATTTTTATCAATAGGTATGTACATTTGATTTTACATTGTAAACATATTGTAAATTAACTTTAGATTTAAATTGTGCATACATCTGATTTTACGCGGATAGATGCCACATGAGGCCATCGCGTTCTCTTCTTTCATTCGTCGTCTTCTTCTCCTTTCTTTCTCCGACCCTGTACTTCTCCTTTTTCCGAGGTCTTCATTCTTCTTTTGGGACTGCTTCTTTCTTTGGCCCTTGTCTACTCCTTTCGCCGAGGTCTTCTTTTATCTCTTAATTCATAGGGTAACATGAAATACTACTCACCTACTACAATTCTTATCTTTGTTTATTTGTTGGTTATTTGGTGAGGAACCCGATATCTGAGGCCATATTCACTAATTAGGACAAGGTGGAAACAATAGGTCAATTGTTTGAATTCGAATGAGAAAACCGATGTAGGAATTAGCCAACACTTGACGAAAGGCATCAATGGATCCAGTTTTTACATCCCATCAGGCGTACGGAGTACTATACACAAAGCCCTCAGCATCTCAGTAGCGATCGGGATTTCCCTGAAAAATCTCCACAACTTCGCGGATTCAAACCCGGGCCCTCAAGAGAGGAAGCCACCAACCCAACCCAGTCCCGATTAGCTATGCCCTTCCATGACTGATGTCCCAATAACCTCATCACACACCCAAGTTCCATCGAGTGAAATCGACTTAATTCGCCATGCAAAAATAAGCTTTCTTCGTTGTGCCACGTTATTAGCGAGCTGTGAGTAGCGCAGTTGAATGTTAAAACCCATTATAGTCGAGGAGAGGAACTACCATTGAAGGAGAATAAGGGTGAGCGGGGAGGAGAGGGCGAGAAATATGACTGGAGATGGCAAGGAGGAAAGAAACAATTAGTATTCACAAAAGGAGCACGAGACATGATGACCCTAACGAGGCGCAGGTCGGGAAGGAGGAAAATAGCCAAGGTCTAATGACGTCCATAATGAGAACTTCAAAGAACAGAAATGATAGAATAAAGAAGACAATGAAAAGCGATGACATACGAACGTTCAGCTCTGACGGTGTGAGCAATATAAAATCCCATTTCCGGATCATAAATCACTTCACAACAATAATATAGGGCTGGATAGGGGACTTGGAGCAACAAAGAGAAATCTTAATAATACCAAGAAAAGGGATTCACACCAATTATAATGATTGAAACGTATTAGAGGCGAATAACGAGTAAAGTACAGTTATATCGATGTTATCAATTTTGAGATCTTTCTGAATATGTACAATGATACTCGCTGAATAACAACTCGCACACAGTTGTATCCTAAAATGGATTCAACAAAAACGTTAAAAATGCAACGGAATATCCCTGAAACCGATAAAATTCTAAAATCCTAGCTGAAAACACTAAAATTAAAATGAAGTTTTTCTGCACATTAACATATTCCGCTAGAATACTCAAATGGTAGAAATGAGTGCGAGGAAATTCTGAATGAATTACCGTTTTATTTTTCGATTAAGCTTATGAAGACCCCAGTCGCTTTTTAAGGCGAGTTCTTCACAATCAAAATTCGTAAGCCTAACGCCGCGTAATTATCCAGTAGGAGGTAGAAAATTTTAATGATTTTGGTAGTACGCTTGAGGAATATGGATATAGTAGTGAATACATTAATAGAAGCATTGCACTAGGCAAAGGAGGAGTTCACCAATTGGAGAGTTTCAATGATGGGCAAGTCTTTGTGTTTAAAGAATGCAAATAAAAAGACTGCCTAAGAGTGGTATATGGAGTGCAGGCTTGTACGGTGAAGAAACATTAGATTTTACGGATGAGAACAGGCTGCAGGTATTTGAGAAGCGAGTGTAGATTATAATGGAGACAGACGGACGTTAAGGAAGACGAGCGATGAAATGGTTGGCAAGGTTGGTGAGGAAAGAAAACTCAAAAATAGATTCCTGTCCGCACCTATCATGATACCCTGCCTATTCTATCATCAACGTGGACCATTTCTTACATAGATAAGACGTTGACCCTTATCGATGAAATGAAATACAATAGGCAGAATTTAAACGATTTACACTGTCATACTCATTGACAGGAGGGAATAAAAAATATATCATTATTGAAAAAATGAATCACATAGCGTTCCTTTGTCAAACAATGTAAAACAAGCTGTGAGGAAAAGACTGACGAAATTTATGGCTTTAAAAACGAATTAAAAACCTCCGCACGTAAATTCTAAATGGAAATCCAATTATGGGGGCATGCACTTAATTTTCCGGCTTCCCACTTGCACCGTTTTACGTTAATTGGGAACCGGACTCCGGTATTTCACCTCGTACTGCATCTCTGTGTAAACATGGAGAGAATTAAACAGAAAACTGTCCTTCACGACCTTACAACGACTAATTTGAAACATCTCGCTTCAATCCCACAAAAAAGAAATCCAGACACGTGTTTTGAATATTTTCGCCAATTGCACGACCTAATTGGAGTTGCGCATGTACTTACACGAAGCATTCCGGTTTAGAATGGAGAAGCAAGAAAGAATGCGCGAAAATATTTGAGTTTGTAAAACTAAGGGCCGTTTCCCCGGGATGGAACTGAACTGCACATAGAAATTAGACAATTCAACCAATTCGAAGAATTTACGACCCTTGTTGTTTCGGAATTAAACTTAGAGTAAAGACAACGTTTTTGGATGTAAAATAAGGAGAATGGTGGAAAAAAGAGCCCAGTAAATAGGGCCCAGCAGAGAACCAGAGATAATCATGTTAGTAGTACTATCAATAGGGGAGGCGAAGGCCATTCGCTCCATTAAGGTGGCTGATGCGGTAATCCTGGGTCATTGAGGACACATTTTAATAATTTTTAAGCAGATCGAAACAAAACTTCTTGGACCACATTTCACTTGAGTGCATCTGTTTATGCAGTGCTCACCGTACAGGCAGTAATTAAAATGTTACAATAATTATATTTTAAATGACTTTCCTTTATAAAAGCATGTCATGAGTCGAGTTTTCGGCGCGGAGTTCTAAATTTAGACGAAATCTTATTGAAATATGTAAGCTGTTTTCGAATATAGGACTCGGCGTGCTACATTTATATTTTGTAGCAAATATCATAGCAAAAAACTGTATTATTTCGCGTTTAGAAGAAAATCGGTACATATCTAATCGAATTATTACGAAAAATGTCATGTGCCATAAGGCTACGAGTTAAAATAGCATTGAATTTCTAAAAAACCAAATCGGTATTATGCAATTCTTTGTCCTATTATCCATAGATATAACGTATTAGAACACGTATGCTAAGTTTCACACATTACATCTGCGCATAAACAAAAATCCCTCAACCACCTTGAAGGTAGGTGGGTGGGTTAGGATAGGGAGGGTAACCACGAGATGGTAGAATTGGCGGAGAGAAACCCGGCGTCCGCATTGGCCTACTCTAAAGGAGGTTTCACCGCGACTAAGTGAGTTACAACAAAAACCAAATTCCATGTTTTCGTTTATATCATTTAAATACATTTCACTGACAAGCCTTAGCTCCCAAAAATTACTATTAAGGCAAAATATACAGCTTATTCTACGAATATATTTTAAAGAACTTTTTCCAGCCATTATGAGGAGACTGTTGCGTCATTTCTATTGAACTAACGCATTCTGACCTCAATTCCAGAATTTATTCACTATTAACTTATAAACTAAAGGGATCTGATCCTTAACTTTACCACCATTAAATTCTCTGGGATACTTCACATCTTACAAAGTTTTTCGCAAAAGTTTTGTCGCATTTATTTTAGAGGATTCTAGTCTTCCACAAGTTTCACCTATTATCGTATTTTAAGACCACACGCTTTTCTAAAAGTACCCAGAATATGAATTCATATATAACGCTTAAATCAATTTTTGATGAGACCACCTCAACGAGAAACAGTTTGTCTTCTCATCCGACGGGATGATCCATGCACGTAGACACTCCTCTCAAGCCACTAAAGCCGGGATGATGGGTATACCACTGAAAAAAATCTCTTCCCCTTCGGAGACACGAACCAGAGTTATCGCGATGAGAATACAAACACTGAAGCCACCACAGTGACCCCATGCACAAAATTCTTTTTACGAGGTAGTAGGGAAAGTAGTCACATGACATTTACAGAATAAAAGAAAATCACAGAGACGGAATCCGAAGATGCGAAGGAAGGGATGCTGATAAACACGATTGATCTGTGTTTGATAACTCCCCTAGAAAACCGATGCAAGCTCTCCTGATGTACACGACTTCATAAAGGGCGTATAGCGAGAGATAAAATATTTCAGTTTTGCAGAAATGTGGACAAAGCAATGAACTCGAAGAAGGCTTTTTACACTCTACGATCAATATTTATGATACCTTGACAAGGCTTAGCACTGAATTGGCTTAAAATCGACAGCAACCGTAAGCTTTCTTTGCTTGCTAAATCTACTTAAAACCAGCCAGGGATGCACAGTTAGATCGCTGTTGTGATGACTAAATTAACTAACATAACTCGCTGAATATTTACGCCAAATATTCAGTAGAATCGTGTTAAACTTGGATTATGTTTGGCGTCTCAGGTTTCGGAAAAAGAGTTGGAGAAAGAGTATTATGACTTTCGAGCTCACGAAGGCATGACAAAATGTGTGTAGTAGAGCGTAAGTCCTTCAAACGTTCAAGGTGATGACTAATTATTTACAGGTACAGCCAGTAACACAGCTCTAATTTTTAGAGTATCTAATCAGTAACAAGAGTCGAAATTCGCTGACAGTTGAACTCCGGATGGCTAAAGTAGCGGCAATCGATTTCGTGGCAGAGAGATGACATAACAATGACATGATATTCTTTCAAAGATGTTAATTGAGGCATAGAGAGGCGTTTCCGGATATTGGGCCTTCATTATGCAGTTCTGTCACTTCCGCCATGAAGTTAGAAACTAATCGGTGATATTAATGAGTTCATAAATTTCATTGGAAGTAGAATTGAAACAGATGACTAAAACATGTTCACTACATTTGCTATTAAATCGGAGAAAAGAGGAATGAGAAAAGTGCTTCAGCATTCAGCCAATCTGCATTAAGCATCTGCGTTCTCCAATATCCCAAAAGGGTAATTTACCCTCATACACACAACCTCCATTTTCCATCGAGCGTTTAATGACTGGAGGTCTATTACAATGGCACGTCAAATAATTAACACTAGAAGTTTCAATGAAAAGGTTACCGAAGTATACAGCTTGATATAACCAAGCCATACCATATACAGTAACTAAGCCATACCAATAACATCATTCCAAACCATATAAGTATCTATTTACAGTAAGTCTAACACTACACTTGTAAATCTTTATGTCTGAAATTTATTTTCTTAGCTTAACATAAAAAATGTAAAACTACGCTTCGAAATTAAATGCATTTCCTATAATAAAAACGCAACAGCCACCTAATCTTACAAGGAGACACCTTTTTACACTCTTAATTTTTACACAATACATTTATACGATAACAAAAATTACACTACATATGCATGACTTTACAGGCTCAGCCCACATTCACTGGTGGCATAAATTATGTTCAGGGGTGCCCTATTTTGCACGTTCTTCCATGGCTCAATAATACCATCTACCTACATGTATTCCCTCACCTTCTGAAGAGTTACGCAGGGATAGAACACTGCAAGTGTTTTCAACACCTAATAAAATCGATGACCTTACGCAGATACGCTCTATTTCGCTACTTTTGTTACAGTATTCTTTCACCTCTAGGTAAACAGAAATAGTATTTTTGGCTTCCATTGGCCATAGGGCTAGGAAGACGATAGGAAAAAATTGAATAAATCGCGCGTCCAGGATGAGGTTATAATACTACTCACGAAGAGACCGGTAAGCACACAAAACTGCACAACTTTAGCCACAGCATACGTACCTGTAAAGAATAAGAAAGTGTTAAATAGTGGACATAAAATGCGACAACGCAGTGAAACAAGCAACTTTAAAAGAGTGCCTTAGCTTTACGAAATCATCGCTTGTGACTCCAAAGTATCATATCATTAAAATGATTGACTTAATAAAGTGACAAAAAACTATGCGGAATACGCCCTTAAAATGTACATTTTCATTAAATTCCATTGATGAATAAACTACTAGCATAAAAATTTGGAATAACAGCAAAAATCATTTTGAAGCAATGCTTATTAACTTATAATTTTAAAAAAAGTGTCAAAGAAAAAATATAATGGTAACCAATGCAGACAATCACTACATAGTAGAAAGCCGAGTTATTTGCTACCACTTTAATCATTTACCGCGGTTACCCGTAATCTCAACCAACATCAAAATAAGTTACTAATTACCCCCACACCAAAATTTCCAGTACATTCAGTCACTATTGCATGCTGAAACTTCTCAACGTAGATTTTTTCATAAACTTTCCTCATCAGATACTGAGGAAAAGTATGAAAAGAGATATAGGATCACTACAGACAATTTTCATACCGTCTTACATTTTGTGAACTCAATTATTTTCTATTTCAAATCTTTTCAAAATACGAATTTCAAATGCGAAGGAAAAAGTCACGGAAAAAGTGACTCTACTGCGTTCGAATAAGCGCCAACTACCAGTTCGCTTTCACACTATCTTTGCAGTGCTGAAATCACTCTCGCGACTCATCTGCCATCTACTCGCGAATGAGTCAACTACGAGAAAAACTCGCCAACTAGCCTTGGCAATGACGCTCGACCTTCCTCCTATCTCTCTCTTTGCGACATAAATCACAACCGTCAAGGCGCGGCGTGCTTTGAGAACGCGCGCGCTACTGGTTTTAAGAAACACACAACGCGAAGGGAAAGAAGTAAATAGGAATTACCTCGCTGTTAACATCCATGAACATAACGAATGCCTGCTACACTCCCGGTTTTTCCTGGAGGCAGCGTACGTGGCTGGAAGAGGTAATCTACAAACATCTACATCTACAAAATACCCTACAAGCCAAATCAGGGGAGTGTGGCAGGGGTTGAGTATTCACCAACATGCATTACACTATACCCTAGTGTAATGAGGGGCTATGGGTTGCTCAAGAGGTCGTGACAGAGGGAATGATGTTTTATAGACGGGATGAAAAGGGGTGAAACATACGCTAAGAAGAAGAAAGAAGTACTTGAGGTAGATAGGGCCCTGCTAATTAAAAAAATCTGGAGGATTTTTACTGACTTCCATTAAAATCTCTAGTGTCAGTTTTAGGGTGTTCCTCAGCGTAGAGAAGGTAAAAAGAAAGTCCAGAAAGTAGAAACTAGACATGCTAAACGCCGCGGAAACCTATGGATCATCCATTCAAATCTACATTTAACCGGTTGATTACTTTGATGAATAAGCAATTCTTTTGATAAGAGCTGAGAAAAACAGCCCAAGGACATGTGGACTGCCAATCTATTCGGTTACATCCGATCATATTTTCCCGCGAAGATCACGTAAGAAGAAATCGGAAACCTTGATGATGTGGCATTGGTAACTAAGATATGCGACCTCCAACTTGCACGGCAAATATTGGACTGAATGTAGATACCAAAATACGCATGCATAGGAATTAATTTTGAGCTTCACAACGGAGATATTCTTCCCAACCTCATTAACATTAACTCGTCTTTGAACATATTTTGCTGAAACGAAGTAAATTAATGGGGATTGAGAAGAAAACTTTCACAGCCATGTTTTAGCTTTTGAATAGCGAAAACTTTAAAATATTTCACATACTAATTTCCTCCAAAAACTAACATCTATTCCCTAAACGACTATCACACGTTGGCTTGGTCTTTTTTCGAACTTTCATATACTGTGACAGTTCATGAGTGGTAGGGAATGCGGAAAATACACGGCAAAGAGGGATAAAAGTCACAAGAAATTTTAATTACCAAAAGTGCTAGTAAGATGACAGTTCTGGAAATGTTTGAGTCTCAGGACGACCAACTTCACCTTCGCTAATTGCGCGAAGAACTTGGTCGCCTCCTGCGCACGGTCGTGAATATTTCCTTTTCTAAGACGTGAATACGTCTTAAAAATAAGACTGACACAATGGGTACCAAGAAGGGTGGGTGAGAACGTAATCATTCAAAATTATTTGGAGCATTACGCAGTAAGAATCCGAGCGGTAAACCAGAGGGCCCGCTGCGACTGGGCGTGTGCGAAAATTTCTGCGCAGTATATCTCGTGACTCCAATGTGATATTTGGGCCAAATGATATTTGGGCTGATATTTGGGCTGATATTGGGATTTGGGCTTTTGGGCTGATATTTGGGCTTTTGGGCTGATATTTGGGCTTTTGGGCTGATATTTGGGCTTTTGGGCTGATATTTGGGCTTTTGGGCTGATATTTGGGCCAAATGAAATATGTCGTCTATATATGTCGACTGGAGGCATTTGAAACTGATTCCGTGCATTACTCGATACTGAAAAACCATCATCAACCAGAAGATAATTCTGATGCAGCTCTCCTGTCCGCTGTCTAACCAGCGAACAGCTTCATTCCTACATTATGTATTCCAATCTTGGTCTCTGTCTATATTTCTTCCCGTTTGTATCTCATCCTATTATTTTTTTAATAAGCTAGTGTGTAGCAATATATTCCAAAAAATAATTTACGACTGAATTAAAAATTTCAGCCTTGGACCCATATTCACCGAAAAGCATATAGGAAATGAAAAACCACAATGCACATCATCGGTTATTCACGCATAAATACCCGTCCTCCCGAACAATTCATACCCGAATTTATTCCACAGTGACACACGACGCATTCGTCACCAAATTTTCGACCGGCTCCGAAACAAGTTTTTCCTCAGTAGCGGAAGGCGAGGGGCGCAACAATGTAGTTCGTTGACAAACGGCGGATATGCAACCAGATGAACGCAGCAAACACCCGCGGACAAAAGGATCGAGTTCGCGGAAAAACTTCCAGTCCACGAGCGAAAGGAGAACAAAGTGGAAAAAATACAAGCGAGATGAGTTCCAGGGGGAGTTGGGAGGGGGAGGTGTCCACGTCCAGAAGGACAACATGAAGGCCAAGAGGGATGCACCCGAAAACATGTCGGAGAGATGGGATAGGACGAGAGAGAAGGTCTAAGGGGGAGGTGGAGGGAGGACGGGAGGATAGGGTGCAACGTCCTCTTTTGGGTTTCGTTTGGAAGCTTCCAACGAAACTAAATAGAAATATTGTCACACTGCGTCACATTTATTACCCATAGTCATGGATCCTTCGTCGGGAAAAAAGTTAAATGTCACCAACGTTTCGAAAATTGTTCCTCGAGGTTAATCACAATATAGCAATACATAAACAAAACAACAGTGCTTTTAAATATTATTATTCGTCCATGAGAGTTAAAAACCACGAAATAGTTCCGAAAAAAGTTTAAATGAAAATTCATATTCGAATTATAACAAATCAGAACACCGATTTCATGCTACTGCCTTTATAATGACGGAATTCTTGTTTATTAAGAAGACCTCTTGTGGTGGTTTACTGCAAATGATGGAGAACCTCTTTATTAAGATAAATTACTTCTAACAATATTTTATGGATGCAGTCCCCTCATCTCCTTCAACGAAATGCTCAAACTATGAATTTGTCCTTTCTCTCTTCATCTCATCAATAAATCTTATTCTCAATCTTCTCCTTCCCGACTTGCCCAACTTCACTTCATCCCCATTTTTACGGCCTTCAGCATCCCCTCGCCACTCATCATCTGTTCCATTTATCTGATCTGCCCCCTCCAAATATTCTCCTAAAGAAGGAATAGGGTGCCAGATGCTTTGAGACAGGTGTGATGCACGAGATGCAATGCCACGAAGAAAAATATTACCTTCACGAGTCCTCGATACAATGCACGTTAAGGCCGCAGGATGTAAAAGAAAAAAAAATGAATCCAGCACTATGGGCACCACGTGGAAAATTACAGGTACGTACTTACATGGGCGTAAAGGAGAGGAGAATATATTTTCTTCAAAATAAGGAAAAATATAGAGGCAGTGAAGTAGGGCATGGGACGGCGGACAAACAAAACAACGTTGTCAGGCGTGCACTGAAACATCGATCGTGTAAGACCCTGGCGCACCGGAGACTCGAGTCTCCTTTTTGCTGCGCGCAAGTTTCTTTTTTTTATTCTGGAGGACAAAAAAATATATTTTATTCCTTTTTTCCCAGTTTTTCTCGCGTCTCGCAGAAGAGAACGTTTTTTTAAGGGAAGCTGACGCGTGTGGAGAGCCAGGACACCTCCAAAGAGGAAACTGTCTCCGCCACAAGGAATAAATTAATGCAATGGATGGCGCCAACATCCCGAGATATCTGCTTGAAAGGGCCGAGTGCGCCGGGCAAGAGTGAGATGAGAGGAACTTTCCGTAGACGAAATAAATTAACCGCTGACGAGAGGAAAAAGAGGAATATTTTATTTTCGATACGACCATAGAGTAATAAGGACTCTATGATACGACTCATCGAAACTATAAAAGACAACATATATATAGGTAAGTACATTCAGATGTCCTCCTAGGAAGAGAAGGCGTGGAGCTGTTAGTAAATGGAAGATTTGAGCCAAAGGAGGTGGACAAAGACACACACCCCTGCAGGCTTGCGATCAAAATAATGAATGCATGCGCTTTATCGGTTTTGCTCAATTAAAGTCCCTCCTATGGGAAGCGCAGAACTAATCATAAGATATTAACTTCTGAGCGATGACCATGATGAGAGTCTTAATTGAAAAAAGTACATAGATTTGAGATGACGACAGTAAATGAGCTTTCAAGAAATTAAAGCAGCAAAAAATATGCCCTCATGAAATAAGGGCTTTCGAGAAAGATATAAAAGAATAAGCCTCAAGAGAATTAAAGTCAATGCATACGGCACACATTTAATAACGAGGAGTTAATCTTTTCAACTCTAAACCTACCGATCCGAGGAATATTTCCTTAAATGGTTAAAAACTCTAATCAAAATAAATAACTATTAGCACACAAATTCTGGCTACGGTGACATTAGCATCATGAGGGAAGTTTTTTATGGTCGAGACGAGAAAGCATCTCAAGTTACAATACCTTCATAGAATACGGGTGGAAAACTTTATCGCCGCGAAACATGGATAAACCTTGTTAAACTCAGAGACATCATCATAGATGCACAAACAATTAAGGGATGACCTTTGGAAATACTCGGCCCGAAAATTATTACTCTCTCACATAGGTGCATCAAAAGAGTTTCTTCCAACGACACATTCGGCATTTCCGTCAGACATCGGATGGATAGTGACTTATTCTGTGATATTATCAGGATACAAATTAATATTATAAGTTAAGTATTTTTAAAAACAATCTGAGGGAACCGGTACTTAAAACGCGAATGTAGATACTCCACAACGCGCAAGGAAAATCATATTTTGGAGGTAGATATCATATCTCGATTGAAAGTTGAAATTCCTAAAACACTATTCCTTTATCCAGGTCGTTATCCTCTTGACTTTTTTCCCATTTCTCCGGCCTAGTAACAAAAATTATTCAATCACGAGCGCAGATAAAAATATTGGAGAGATAAAAATATTCAGGTTTCACACTATCGCACCAAAGGCGGAAAATTTAAGCATTTCTTGAAAATATTCTTTCATGAAATTATTTTTCATTGTTACAGTTGTAACATGCCCCTCCGAGTCCCCGGCAAGCATCAGGTTTCATTTCCGTCATAATGGCCGGAGACTCGAGAGGGGTTGAGCAGTGACCGCAGCCACGTCCGACGCCCATCGGATGAGTGGGTACGCTGCTGTCGGGTTACGCGTACGCAGTAGGCGGAGTGACCCCAGGATGACGGCCTTCTGCATGCGTGAAACTAGAGATTCCGCCAGTGCCACGCAGGACGGAATGCACATGGTGTTATTTAGCAGCGAGCCCTTCTGAAATTATTATTATTATTTTTTTTCTAGGTTCACATTCGACGACGCCTGTCACTCGAATTACGAAATAATAATCCTGGGTCTCTTTTTACTCATCTACATCACACTCTTGTTGTACGTGAATTATTTTCCATCCCACGGTCTTGAACTTGGTAAGGGGTGTTTATACGACGGTGTTATGTCACCTAATACTCCATTACAGCACGCCCCCTCTTTTCAATGCCATATTTTGTTATCCATAATCTTCTCCACTGCTCATGTACTTCCCAATCGTGGTCATTCGGAGTGGTAATCCTTGTTTTCCTGAGAGGTCGGCGTTGTAGTTTTTTGCAAGGTCAGACTTCGGGGCATTGGAGTTCTTATCGCCGGGGAATGTGGGTGGGGAGGAAGAGCAAGTCTTTCACAAAAGAGAATTCGCCGCTAATGGAAGGGATCTTTTTTTCAAATGCCCATGACAACCAGCTTAAAGAGATTCGTGGCCACGCCGAAATTTCGGATGGGCTTAATTGCCATCGGGACGTGGCAGGATTTTTATTTTTTTTCCACTCATCTTCTTAGAAGAGTGGCCATGTTCAGTGGCACCCACGGGCGTACGAAGCAAGGGGAACGTAATCAAAACGGCGTGCCGATGCTCATCCACGAAAGCTTAAAGCATATTCCCCGTCTTCTGCATCATTATGCAGGCTTTTCGGCAACAGCCATTAGTTGACACGAAGGGGAGTGAAACATGCCCATATCGAACACAGGGCAGGAAGGAGACAACGCACTTCTTCCACGGCGATATTTCCTGCTCTGCCAGGCGTTACCAACAACAGGAATGACAAACCGGTTGCACGTTGATAATGCTTTTAGCTACCATATGACGCCGTCAGATATAAGACTCGCATCGGTTAAAAATACCCTTATCGCCAGCGACAAGAGCATACCTATAAACAGGATGTTTCGTGAGGAATCTGCGTAACTTCTGAAAGCGATAGGGGATTTGATTTCAAGCATTCACCGCCTAATGGACATGAGGCCACCACTCCTTAATCATGCAGCTATGGCATCGCAAAAACTTATTCGGCATAATTTGCAGTAGCGATGAAAATACCAATTAAAATTGACGAATATTCGAGAGGAATCTTTAAAATAAGCTGCCATAAGCATGTGTGGCAACACTGAAAGAACATGACATATATTTAGGCACCACTGAGACAAGTTTCAGATCTCTTCAATCACATATAGAGACGACGTTTTCATGGCAACTGCAGAATGTCCTGAATAAAATGTTCATGCTGCCATAGCTCCGTAGGTTAGGAGTTACGACTTCATGTACATTGGACACAAAACACTTCAAATCACACCCACTATCACATCCGGACTCAATACAAGACCCTTTGTACATGTTCTCTCGTCTGAAATGTAATCCTCGTACCTACTATTTTTGTGAAAGACTTGATTAATTTATTGTTTTTTTTCTTTTGTAAACAATGATCAACATTATCACTTATTGACTTTTTCACATATAGACTTATTCAGAGTATTACCAACGGGGAGAATGCATAAAATTATTCCTCATATTTGCACAGAATACGCGATTGAAAATTTTTCCAACACTCGTATGTTTAATCCACATGAATATGCATCAACCGCAGATATTGACGTCTTGAAAAAGTGTACACAAATTTTACAGAAGTCACATGATTTAAACGGCTATGGAATGGTCTTACGTCACAGCACAGTATCGCATCTCTTCATTGGTCGTTCAACCCTAAGATTGGTTGACTGCAGCCCTCCATCCTTCAATACCTAATTCCCTTACTCCCTCGCAGTTCTTATATTCATTCATTCAAGTATTCTACCAGCTGATTGGTAGGTTCTTGGACAGTCCCCATTCTGTGTCCCAACCTAATAGAAATTGTCTCGCTTTCCCTCCTAAGGATGGCCCGTTATTAGATTCAATTCTTCATATCTTCTACCTCCTCTTATTTCGTCCAGAATTCCTATCCTCTTCCTTCCTCTTCCACGCTTCCCCAGTGTTCTCCCCTCTATCACTCTTTTCAACATGCCCTCTCCTCTCAAAGCCTCCTCCTATAGGCAATAAAAAAACAGACATCGCCAAATTAAGTAAAATTTATTATAATCTGGTATGATTTGACAATACTTGATTATATTTAGATTTTTGAAACAACCTAAGTATACAACAATTGAAACAAACAATAAATAGCAACGAAGGTATAATCAAGCAATTAATTTGGAAGGAACAACCTCTAAGGTAAATTGAAAAATTAAATGTTTGTAAACTTTTTAACATAAATATGTACAAAACATTGTAAACTATATTCCACTGATGTAAAAAAGCCCATTATTTTCTTTGTGGCCCTGATGAAGCATAGAAAAAAAATGCGAATCGTTGGCGAAAAAGTTCCATTTCATTCAAGTATTCTACCAGCTGATTGGTAGGTTCTTGGACAGTCCCCATTTTGTATCCCAGGCTAATAGAAATTGTCTCGCTTTCCCTCCTCATGCCCGTGGATGCCAAAGGATGGCCCGTTATAATAAATAAAAAATAAAAAAATTCAACTAATTTGACCTATATCTCCTGAAAGAAGAAGAGAATAAATAATAATAATAGAGGTCCTGAAAGGGAATCATCTAGGGATATTTAAACAGATATATGACAGAGGAGTGAATGGTGTGAGAGGAAGGGGTAGACCGAGAAAGTCAAGGGAGAATGTGGTGAAAGATGCAGGCGGAGAAACATAAGGACTCAAAAGAACAGGAGACCGTGCATGACGCATTGTATGGATTTGGCATAAGCAAAGGAGGATTTCAAAGAAGGGCAGTAAAAAGGAAATCATCAAAAAGGAACCAGTTTTGAAGGCCTAACGCAGACTAT
Organism: Pyrrhosoma nymphula; assembly: GCA_963573305.1. Taxonomy (NCBI): domain Eukaryota; kingdom Metazoa; phylum Arthropoda; class Insecta; order Odonata; family Coenagrionidae; genus Pyrrhosoma; species Pyrrhosoma nymphula. The sequence continues at coordinate 139,021,324 of OY754333.1, read as the reverse complement.
TCCGCTCTTGACTGGGCCTACCTCGTAAGGGAACGGCGTAATATGTATGCATGCGCATATGTATCTTTCCTCTCCTTTCAACCGTTCAAAATACATATTTTCTCGTCCAACGTACGGTTAACTCACAAATAATTCCCAGCGGAATGTACAAGTACACGCAGGCGGACAAAGACGACCCTTCTCCACAAAATCAAACGACAACACAAAGCGTAAAGAACGGGGCTGTATCTAAGTACCGTCTTCAAAGCAAGCACTTCACGGCACGAACGACGGGAATCACAAATTGGTGCTCAGGAATTCACAGCAGAGATCACTACCAATGGCAGGGACTCCACAAAGGGATTTTTTTACCGGGGTTTACGGACAACAAAGACTTTTTCTTCTTTTAGTAGGGCACTTAAAATACAAAGATATCTAGAACCCTCAAGAATAGGGAATATTAGACGTGCCCAAGAAACTTTCTGTTAATAAGAAGTAAATATCGCAATTCCCAAAGCTTCACCACACTTCAAGGCTCTGCGGACAGCAAAAACATTCAGCACACGTGTTGTTAAGACGGAATGGTTTTGTAAAAATGGTGATAAAAATATTTCCGTAATGAAAACTAATGACAGCGTACCTACAACAGAGCAAACAAATCATCCCGGATGCCATTAATCCGCCCCCAGATAAATTCATTAAATGTATCCCTTAACGAATACTTTTTAAGTTCGCACGGAGAAAACAAAAGAGCGAAGAAATGCAGAACGAAGAGACTTTCCGCGCCGCCGCGTTGGCTTCCCTTCAATTACGTCCGTTTTAGTTCGCTCATCTGCCACCGCTTCACACTGTGGCGCAAAGTCACCTCCCCTATTCTCACAACCAATGAATATTTATTTATTTTATTTATTTAAAACATTGTTCACATACAGCAGTAGCGCCAATTTACAGTGAAACATTAAACAATAAACATGACAGAGGACAACAATACAATAACAACATAAAAATCAACAACGCTGAGCCCAGCATGGAAAGGGGAAATATTTAATTTGTTGACAGGTGGGTGGTGAAATGGTTACATGACAAATAAAAAGGAACGACAGTGTGGGGGAGTGAATTGAGAAGGGAGGAGAGGCGAAATAATGGTGAGCGCTGGGTGAGTGATATCCTAGGAATAGGCAGGTGGAGTAGTGAATGCGTGCGGGTGGATCGAGTTGGTATCCTAAAGTTGAAGAGAGAAAGCAGTTCAGGGCAGTCAATGGTCGAGTTAAGGGTGTTGTGGAGGAGTTTTAAATCAGTTTTAAGTCTGTGGTTTTGGAGATTAGAAATGGAAAGAGAAGACAGAATAGCATTTGAGGACATATTGCGGAAATGTGGGACTCTGTGTTTGACTATTTTGGCAAAGAAATCGGGGATGCAATCAAGGGATTTTAGATTAGTCGGGGCTGATATGGACCATATTGGGGAGCAATATGATACTACGGGAAGAACAATTGTTGCGAAGTAGGAATGGAGTGCTCCGGGATCTTTTATTTCCGTGAAGCGGTAAAGAAGGCCTAATAGGGACATTGCCTTACTTTTTACAGTCTGAATGTGGTCGGAGTAATTTAGTTTTTGGTCGGTTATAACACCTAGGTCTTTCATAGCTGTCACTCTGTTTAAGGGAATTGAGTTAACGGTGTAATTGAATGTCAGGGGTTTTGTTTTCAGAGCAAGAGTCATGATGCTGCATTTTCCAGGGTTTAGGTTAAGTTTCCAGGTATCACACCACAGGGAGGTTTGATTTAAGGCAAGTTGAAGATTAATACAGTCAGAAGTGATATTAATTTGCTTGTAAATCTTGCAATCATCAGCATAGAGAAGGGTATGGACTTGAGAGGAGTGGAGTTGAGAAGGAAGATCATTTATGAATATAGAAAGAAGAGCGAGTTTTATATTCTCCATTCTCACAACTCTCGTAAATTCTGGAAGCGTCAAAATTCGCGTTAGGCGAAAACTATTCCCCTGGGGAAGAGGAATTGTACAAAAAAAAAGAACACGCCTTTCCATGGGGACGGAAGATCGCGTGGGATAGGAGAGGAACGAGACGGGAACCAATTTTAAAACGAGGAAAATTTGGGAGAAGAAAGAAAATTGTGCCAATGCAGTTCTCGAGCGACCAAAAGACAAAGGTCGACTGAGTAGGCGTAACTGGGAGTCGAAGATAAATAAATGAGAGAAATTCCGAGCCAAAAAACAGTGAAAAGAGTAAAACTAGCTTGGAGAGCATCGAAAGAGAGCTCTTGAGAAACAAGTGATAAGCTCCAGTCACACTAGGCTAGACACGCAGTCATTTACTGGGCCTGGGAGAACAAAAGGCCAGAGATAATTTTTATTTTTACTATGCGCTTTCCTAATTAATTTATGCCAAAGAAGGAATTGGGAAGGAAGGAGGGAAGTCATTGACGGAATAAGTACCACGGGTAATAAAAATATATATTCTCCAAAATAATATTTGTCCAACAAGTCTTCAAGGGAGGCATAAAAATTTAAATTAAAACTAATCGATTACAAACATAAGCATTCAATTGGCAATTCATAAAGTGAACCAAAAACTTCTACTTTTTTCAGTCAATGTTATCCAAGATGTAGTTTCTACTTTGAGAAATTTAGCTAGACACGAAAACATTTGTAAACAATCCCCGAAGACTATGACACGATATTATAATCCGATTCACTTGTTCCAGCGTTATGAGCGTTTTGAAATGAGCGATTTTCCTTCCCAGCACCTATCCGTAATTCGCACTGCATTATTATCGCAAATAATTCTTATATTGAGAGTATACAAGACTTAATGTATTTCTAAAATCTAAAAATCGCCGGCACACACCAATTAGCTCACATAATTTCATTTTCCGCTCAGCATAATTCCAGCATCCTTTTTTCCTTCAGAATAAGCTATACTTTTCCACCATCATTCCACTTACCAGACATTCTTCCTTCTATTGCCTCGTCTACACTACAAGTGTACATAAGTTGAATGTAATTAAGAGTAGCATTTAAATGCAGGGGAGCGTCTACACACAGATATTTTATCTACCTCAGCACTACCTAGTAATGATAAAAAGAAATTTGCATCGCGCAAAAATTATGTGCTCGAGAAGTAACATAAGATATTTTCTAGACTAGTATAACCATATACACAAATGAAAAAGAAGGATCACACTTTTCAACTACTTAACTCCTCATATAAATTATATATATATGCATGTATTACGTGTATGATTATCGAAACTCGTCGACCTATCGATGACGAGGCTTCGACCGCCTCGACGGTACACTATCGATATCATCCAAGTCCACTTAAAAGGGGCTCCCGGGTCCACTTAATTGGACACGTTACTTAATTGGTGAGGGGGCGTCTACACGGTGTACTTAAGTGAAAAATACACTTAAGTGCATACTTAAGTGGTCAGTGTAGACGCGGCATATGTCGCCATTCGGCGTCCTAAAACCTCCTTCTTACATCTAATACCCCTACGTCACATTTTCTATATCCCAACAATACCAAGGCCTCTCTTAAATGTCTTCTTTTACTAATCCTTCTTTCTTTTGGAGATTTAAAGCTAGTAGACGAAGAATAATGGGATTGGGTTGGGGTGATGGTTTAATTAATGGGTTAAGGAGAGGGGGCTCTATATCAAATGAAGTCATACGTTGAAGGTTCCTGGAGAGTTCTCCGTGCAATCCCCCTGACTTATACAAGGGTGTTGCGTAGAGAGCACTTCCAGTACAGTACTCCATCCGTTGGATGGGACGCCGGGTTTCCCTCCACACTCTATTTCCATTAACCAAGTTATCTAACCTTCACTATCTTAAGCAACCTTCCTTCAACGGAAAATTAGAACTCAGCTGTAATACTTCCATCTTAATTAAAAGAACCATAACTATGAATGGAAAAATTCAATTTCGTGTGACCTCGAAGTATATCCATTCAGAGAAAAGCACGCATTATTTGTCTCCTGTCCCCACGATAGTTAAAAGCTCCACCAAAGGAAAACATCTAAAGCCCTCGTACAAGGATCTCTCTGAGCCTTTGAAAGAAAAAATTAAATCCCTCTACAAAAATTAGTTTCCGGCGATCCATGAATGGAGACAATGAACACCCGACATTTCTCCACGGCCCTTGAGTGCCAGAAGAATTGCTGTACATTCAAATGGGATAAGGGACATTCCTTTTCACCTAAGATGATTACCAGGTGAGGTTCTAAAGCCGGTGCGAGAGAGAGAGAGAGACAAAGTCAACAAAGAGTAGTCCTTTGAGATGAAAGGGAATGGAAGAGAGTTAGAGAATGGGGACACGGCGAGGTCCAAAAGGTCGCGATTGGATTAAGAGGGTTCATAAGTCAATTAGTTGCGGGGCAACGATTGACTATCTAGCTTTTTTCTTCCACATCCGGGGAAAGTGAAAGGGTGTGAGTACGAAAGACAGAGAGATAAAGGGAAAACAAGAGCACGGCGGAGGTAAACAAAGAGACTCGGAAAACTCCACATGAGAGCGGGGAAAACGCACAAATTCAGCCCACCGTTGAATCGCAGGCGATTGAACAGCCCGCATTCCAAGGCTTCCCTCAGATAGAACGATTTATTATCACAGAATATTTCCGTTTAAGGAAGCAGATGGGGCCTGAGAAATTACATAATATGAGCAAATACATAATGGAACTATTCAGATATCGCCTAAAAAGAGATAGATAGTTCATCTAATCTAATAGAAAAACCTTCAATTACTCCGGAAAATAAGGAAATAGAAGGAAAACACAGGTATGCCTTCGAATGCCTTAAGCTTCAACTACTTTCATGGCAAGTAAATAGTTAAGCAAAATTAAGATGCCTTAAGATGAGATGAAAGGTGGATGTTAAGGTCTAAAGGAACATTGAAATTGTATGGCAGACGACCGCAGGTAGAGAAGCGGAATTCCATATACTTCTTCTGTCACTTTCCCACCTTAATAGAATCCTTCCCTCCTATTACCGCCTTCAAAAAGCCTATTTCCTCTCAATCTCTCCTTCATCCACTTTTACTTCCTTCTCCGAATCTCCCCTGCCTCAACTCTCCTCCACTCCATAACCGTCTCAGCGTTAATATGCCTTACCAACTCCACTTATATATTATATTTTATCATAATCATATAGTTCCCATCTCCTCGGGAACAGCTACATCATTATATTAGAGGTATTGTAGGTTTCGACAGATAAAACGTATGAGCCTACACAAACCAATAAAACCCAGAGGCCACAAGCTCCTTTCGCAAATTCTTCTCGGCATACATTTTACTCCCCCGCATTCCGTTAATAAAAAAGCATCCCCCTTTCCCTGTCTGCCCATCACCTCCCATTCAAACAGTCTTCAGCATACCTCCTCGCTCCTAATTATCTGATCAATCTGTCTACTTTGCCTCTTCTTAATCTCCTCCAGCAGTTTCCTTTCCTCAACCACACTGCCCAGCACTTCCTCTTTCGTCTCGTTTTCAATCTATCACACTCTCTCCTTTCTCCTACACATATCTCAAATGTACTAATCAGATTTCCGCCACAGTAAAACGTGTAATGCTCCATAATAGACCCCTCTTGTTTTACTCACCACCCTTGCACATGGTCTCTGTCATCAGTTCCCTCCTATTAGTTAACGCTCAGTTGATAATGCATTTTTCTTCTCGAAATACTATGCCCATTTTCCTCCTAGACGCTTCCAGGTAACAAAACGTTTTCACCATTCTCCAAATTGTGCCCACCCACTTCAATGCTTAGCCGCAAGTCTCTCCCTGATAACCTTGCAAGTAAATTTGAACTTGTGATTTTTTTATACACTACCAGTCACTGGTTGAATGTCCGGAAACGCATCATGAGAATGGAAAATCTCAAGTACGCTCGCATGAGAACATGGCCCGGTATACGAATTCGACGAACCTTTTTTTAGAAAACTTACGAACTCTTCAGCACCACCTTACCTCTCCAATTAATGTAGGTTGGTTCTTGGGGGGGGGGGGGGGGTTGCAACTAACCCCCGAGGTCATTGGCATCAGGCTAGTTCGGTAAGGGAATGATTATTTCGTGAAAGATAAAGGGTTGAGAGAAGCATACCATCGACATTGGCCTGCTTTGATTAGCAGATCCCAGGGGGTAAGCAGATTAAAATCCCATTAGACAGACGGAATACTACGCTTAGAGTGCTCTCGTACTTTCACCCAAATAGGGATCTGAATTCAACTGAAAAGTGTCTGCCACTGCTGTTATTCGAACTCAGACTCCTGGGATGGGAAGCCAGTACTCTTGCCTCCACACCAACCCAATTCCCTCTGGATTCATATTAATTGTGTGCAGCCTCATTAATTTGCTGTTCTACCAATTGAATGGTAGTTCTCTCCAAAGGTACGGTTTAAGTTAACTACATGGCAGGATCGCAACCAGTAGTCTCAAAAAGTTTCTTACAACACTAAAGGCAGTTATAAAAACAGAAATAAATCAAGAAACTCTCTCTGAATGGAATTCAAGTAGGGATTGGGAATCCTAAGACAATTAATTCTCCACCACCACCGGGATTACAAACCGGAACCTAGGGATGGGATTCCAGTACTCTAGTCGCCTCATCAAGCCTCATCTCTCCACTTAATGTCCCAAAGGAGAGAACCTCCCACATTTCAGACCCGCTCCGAACCTCCACCTCCTCGCGCAAGGCAAGTCAAGGGAGAGAGGAAAAAATCACATTTGTAAAACCTTTTCACGAGCGACAAAAACCACCCCGACCAAAGGTAAATCACACAGGAGGTTGAAAGGAGTGTATAAAAGGAGCTGGCAAGATCTGAGACACACGCAAAAGAGTCCCAGGAAAGAACCAGCAAGTCACGCAAGCAGGGCGAGAACAGGTAGGGGAGAGGTGGAGGAGGAAAGGAACCCCGAGGGAAGAAGAATGACCCTTTCTGCCTCTTAACTCCTTAAGCTGCTCCCGGACACGGCAGTAGCACGGGGAAGTGACGGCGAGATGGAAACAAAAATGGAGAGGGAGACAACGGAAAGAACATAAATTAGACGTATTTAATCGCTGGTGAAAGGAAGGACGCGGGAAATGGCGCGTCTGATAAAACACTGGTTAGAGCGAATTCATTAACTGAAGGCACTATGCTTCTCTCCCGTTGACTTCTTTGAATTCATCTCGAATATAATCACTTAGCTAATTTCAAACTAATTTTAAAATCACATAGCTAATTTTGCACTAATTTACTAACGACCGACCATGTTGAGTCCAAGCAAAGTTTAATTAACATGACCTTTTGTCTCCAGAAATAGGGTCCAACCAAAAATCAAAATTTTGCCTTATGATCTTTCAATGTTAAATTATTCTAAATAAAAAAAAAAACATTTTTGCGAAACTAAAAATTGTAAGGTTTTTGGGCACGAGAAACACGATGGAAGAGCTTTAGAGTTCGAAAATGCAACCGTGACCTCTGAAAGAGCATAGTCAAGGTCACAGGTGTGACAAAAAGCGAATCACCGCTACAAACCTGTCGAATCATAGGTATAAAAAGGTGCACACATCGATGGTAAGGTCTTTAAATCCCTCTTGCCATCCCTTGACCTTCAAAAGTTACTCAGGGGTCAAAGGTCACAGGGGTGACAAAAAGTGAATCAGGGCTACAAACTTATCGAATCATAGGTTTATACAGGTGTCAAGGTCGATGGTAAGGTATATATAACTTACCATCACCACCACCACCACCTTGTATATCCACACATACACAAGGTGGTGGGGTGAAGGTGATGGATAATGGGGGGATCGAAATTCAGATCGAGGAGGGCAAAGTCGGTCTTTTAGAAGATCTCGGTCACGCCTATCACTCCCACTTGTGAGTGTAAGGTCATGATTGATTGATGTTCCAGCTAGTGATCTGTTCAAGCTGCCTACGATCAATGATCTCTCAGGAAAGTCGTGATTGATACAAAATCTTAACGAACGCTGCTCTCGCTGGCCATTCGTGATTCCTAATACTATACAGCCGCATGTGTGACTCACTCACTCATAATCCTCGCTCGTGCATAATACTCGCTCGTGGTGGGACCTCGCTCGGCATAGGGTCTCCTCACTGCCCCGGCCCTCGCAGCGGGAGGGGAGCCGCACAAAACTGACCGCGTGCAGTACATTTAAATGTTTATAAACTTTAACAGTTTCCTTAAATATATCTTTTTCATCGTGTCAATCGTGAGAATACGTTTGCGAGCGTCTTTTGAACGACTTTCTACGGTGAAAATTAAGGTTTTCCATGCTGCCTAAGGAAATATGGCGATGAGACGAGGCATCTCTGCTTGCAGGTGGCAGGATTTTGCGGGATTTCAAACAGTAATTGAGAGTTATTGCTAGCGGTTAATGCAGGGAAACACAAGAAAATGATGCAGAAGAGTCTTGAATCCCAAAAAATACCGAAATGCATGTAATAAAATACGGTGTACAATATTTTACATTTTATATTGAGTATTAGAGAAGCAAATTAACTTGAGTATCTTTTCCCAGGTATAAGAAAAGGTCTTTTATGCGGGAAGGGTGGTTTTCAGGTTCATTTATGAAAGTATTACATCTAATACTTCCTTTTACGACTGATTTGAGTGGTACCTACTAATACAATCACATGCCTATGATACTTACTTCTAGAACTGTCTTCAAAAGAACATGACCCGTTTTTACTTCTTCCATCCACCTACTCTATCCCCTCCCAATATCATTAAGCAACTTCCTTTCCTCACTCACCATCTCGTATTATCTCTCTCTCTGTCCATTGCATTTTCTCCACTCATCCTTCCTCCCCAGGGTCCAAGTATCCCCACCACGCTGTGTGATTGTATTAGTTATAACTTATTTATTTATTCGCTGCATAGGGATGATTTGGACGGGTTGAATTTTTAATTACGGGATTCATTTCATTGCTTGTGAGGCTTCGCCTCGTGGCAAGCATTAGCGATTTATGCTAATTCATAATTAGTCGTAGTTACACTAACTTTAGGGTATCGTGTAATGCATGTTTGTGAATACTCACCCCCTGCCGCACACCCCTGAGGTGGCTTGCAGGGTATTTTGTAGATGTAGATGTACGCTGATTATAGGTCTAAACCATGGTGGATCGTTCATCACATAGTGTGGAATTCACAGTATAATTTTATTCCAAATCAATATCATTTTCACTAAGTTACACCACATACTATTTCTAACAGATTTTTAATACTTATTCGAGTGATACCATCACTGAGTATTCTACCAGCTATTTCGTAGTTTTTGGACAGTCTCTTCCCTATGAGTAAATTATTCACGGGTGTCCAGCCGGGTTCCAACTCCACCAACGTCTTCAAGGGGGTTATAGAGGATGGCGAAGTAAGTCATCAAAACGTCGGTAACTGAACTCCTTACACGGTGGGAAACCTGTGACGAATTTACTCGTATAAATCGCCGTAGAGCACCGCATCCTTCAGTCCGCACCATAACTTCCTTAATTCTGGGCCATATCTTCACTTCAGTGCACATGACTTTCTCAGATCTCTTTCTATTCTTAAATAGAAAACTAAGTATTATTCCACACAAAATGTATTGGTAACCCGACCAGTTTCAACGCTGTACCAACAATATCAAGGGTGCCTGCCTTTGATAATGACTGAAGTACGTTGAAACCGTTCCGGTTATAGATAAATTCTGCGGGGAATAATATCAAGTTGCATTTGAGGAGTGGGTTTGGAGAAAAATGGAGTGGGTCATCTGTGTAGCTAGGACGCCAAACGAGAAGTGTTGGACATAAAGGTAGAGGAAAGTCGGTAGCGAAGATTCGGAAAAGGAAGGTGGGTTGAGGACGCGTTGAAAAAGGTGATTGAGGGATTAACGCTGGGGAAGCGTAGAAGATGAAGGGAGAGAATACCTAAGTATTCCGGACGTGATAAGGAGAAGCAGAGGGTATGAGAGTTTAAGATCTAAATATTATGGCAAGAAATTAATATAAGGGAAAGTAAAATAATTTGTAAATTCCAACAATGAAGAAGTTAGGATAAGGACTGTCAAAAACCTACCAATCTGCTTGTAGAATACCAAATGAATGAATTTATTTCAGTACCATGTGTATTCTCCACAAATAAGTACTGTCTGAAGTAGTTGAGGTTACTCTCCTAAGTTTCCCATGCCCTCTGGCTCTCCTTATCTAGTCCAAAATTCCAGTCATGCTCCTCTGTCACGCTTCCCCTTCTATCACCCTCCTCAGCATACTCTCGCCTCTCAATATGTCCCCATCCATCTTATCTGCCTCATCTGAATCTCCGCTATCAACACCATTTCCTCTCTAACCATATCAAACACTAACGCCATTAATATGGAGAGCACACGGCGTGAAAATAGGGAATCTGGGATCGAATCCCAGTCCAGGCGAGTTTTTTTTCACTTAAGAGTATTTTCCCAGCGGGTGACATATCCAGAAGTACCCAAACGGCTAGTCCGGCAGCACTTCGAATATATCCGCAAAATATATAGAATATAAGACTGCTAATACACGTCGCACAAGGCTGAGCTCGCAGCCAACTAGAGTGAATTTAAAGAAGGGATCACCGGGGAACGAAAGGCCGACTGAAGTAAAAGGAAGATCCGCCGAAGGCTCAAATGGAACGGAGGAGCTAGCCATGACGGCTTAAGGCGGAGACTACTCCAGCGAAGGATTCCACTTCCCCATCTACAACCTCCTTTCTTCGCCCGCTGCGCCTACCGGAGCTGATTGGCTCGCTTTCCCACTCGCCGTCTCTTTCGCTGCCAAGGATTAACTAAGGGCTCTACGGAGGATACGAGAGAGGGGCCAACTTCACTGGATCCAACGGGAAACTCTTGGAATTGGGGAATAATTTGAAATAGCCCACCTCTTGGTTCGAGGCATGTTCCTCCCGTTTTTGTGTTTAAATAAGAATAGATAAAACATTTTTTCCAATGCTGCTGCTTCCTTCGATTTGTAATTTTTTACCTGTATTAATAGCTACAGGTATCCAAAAATATGATGGCAATGATCTCTACATTTTCTTTATTTCAATATGTTTTCTTTTTTTTCAATTACCTAATCAATTCCTTGAAACCAGATAATTAAATTTCCATTTATTACATTTTTAGCCAAAATTATTTCATCCTCACTATTATAAAAGTGTTTCACATTTATGCTACTGAAGTATTGAAATTTTATTCATATTTTTATTTAGTGTGACAAAATTAGTTATCTTTAAAACTCTTCTCGATTATCTCACAATAGGCAAGGCTCCCAAGCATAAGACGCAAGTAAAATTTGAAGAGCATATAATAGTTTGTTTTTAACACTGAAGGTATCAATTTTCATAAAAAACTATGTATTTTGTTACTTTTTAAAATTCAGCAACTTCAGAGGAGTCATCGCAGAGAGAAGTTTTTTCGCATATTTATCTAAAAATGTTTGTTGATATGTTAAAGTATATTTAGAATTGATCTCTGCATTTTCCGGGTTATCTTCCGCGTCAGTTGGCTATGTTGACAACAGTTTCGCTGACTATCCTGCCAGCGTCTTCAGGTCGAAACTGTTGTCAACATAGCCAACTGACGCGGAAGACAACCCGGAAAATGCAGAGATCAAACCACCATCACCGCGGAAACCTTCGCTCTAACATGTTTAGGATTGAAATTCTGCCATAAAATTTCCATGAACTACCACAGCTTAACTTGGTCAATAATCCAAAATCATATCCATTGGTAGATTGAGATCAATTGTGAGCAGGTTCTCATCTGGGCTGCTTATTAAGGGGAAATGAAAATTCAATGGTCGTTATAATTACGATTTTAACTTGATCCCCCGGAATCTCCCAAGTTTTCCGATTCTTGGTGCGGACTATTCTAGGAATAAACACTTCAGGAGTTGAAACCCAAGGTCATACGCCCTATTTCCGAGCCTTGCGATCGGCGCAAGCGGGCTAAGGTCGAAATATATCGTTCCACCCTTTCGTTACGTCGCGACGTCATCCAACTTGAAATACTTTGAATGATCCGAGGAAAAGCTCTGGAAATCTAGCCAAAAGGCTGCCAAGAATCACGCATATCAAGTCCCTTCAAGACAATAACGTAACTGAAATATACTTATTTGGCTTAGAAAGAAATGGAAAGTAAACAATTCATGGATTCTTCGGTCACATGATTCCCTTTCCCAAACGGCATTGAACGTTTTTACTGATTGGCTGCATTTCTGTCAACTGCGCCCATTATCTTATACGGACTCTAGCCGTAAAACTTAACCAAATGATTCCACCGTATCCTAAGCCAAAATTCCTCTACATCTACTAAGAACCCATTGCGTCACCCAATGCTGTGTATAATGATTCAACACCAGGTCCGCGGTACGAATCGTGTGAACGATCTTGGATAGAAATTTAAAGGAGAGACATTAATTCGCTCTGGTTTCATTTGATTCCAATGCCGCGGGGTTCAAATTTCACCACAACATATTTTTTGCTGATGAGGACTAAGTACTATAGTACTAGTACGAAAAATAATCAATAAATGGAGTACTGAATACCAAATTATAGTAAAAATACAACAATTTTGAGAGTATAGTGCCCAGCCACGGCATAACCTTTTACGTAGTCACCCGCAAGTGCACAGTGGTGCGATATTCTACAGAGGAAAGATCCCGGTCAAGGCGAATAATTTTTCCTCTCTGGAATATCACACAAAAATACAACAGGAATTATTTATTTACGCCACGTAGGTACCACTTAAATGGTCACGAAACACTTTAAGTAATAACACATAAATATCAATCATGTCCTTCCATTTCTTTAATGGCATTCAGAAAATGAGAGACAAATCATCGACTCAGACCAAGCAAAACTAGCTATATCACATTGTTTTTCTATTGAGGCTATATTTATATTATCCATTACTCCCCTATATACAATTTCTTCTTCGTACGCATAAGAGAAAAACTACGACAAGATGCTATAATACTGACAACGACCACATAAATGATTTTGGGCAACAGGGATATGACCGGCACCCTCCAGCCCTTAAAATCATCACTCCTAATATCCCATCAGTACACTATTCTTGAATTCTTCCATAAGTTTCTTTCGCTCCTCATCTATATTTCAACTTATTTTCTACTTCCCCGTCCAACTTATATATTCCATTCTTTTCCACTAGCAGGTCGCTAAATTCTTCAACCAAAGTTCATTCTCACTCCTTTAGAGTCCAAGCCTCGTCCATATAATACCGCTAACGGTCCAAGTTTTACCTAATCTTAACTCATTTCCAGCCGGTTGGCTAAGTTAACTTGGAACACGGAGAAGTTTTCGCATGGATTTGCTCCGAACTGCACGAGGATATCCTCTTTAGAAATGCAAAGTTATACGGGACGACTGGGCAGCGGGAATTCCACAACTTCGTGAGAAGTCCAGACTTGGAAAGCCCTGGCGAAAGAGCCAAAAAAAACCAACACGGATCGTGGAGACCACAGAGAACTTGTACGAAGAGGCAACGAGGCGAATGAGTTGGGAGCACGGGTATCACCTAAAAAAATCACAACCCTCTTCGTTTTTCTCAAGGATTTGCTTGAGGAGGTCGACCAAAGAGGGAGAAGGGCGATTCCTCCGTGGCCTATGCGAGAGGGAACACTTCTTCCAGCGGACACTCCGGGGAAAGTCTGCGCACGGTCCGGAAGAGAGGCGCGTGCGATGGAACGGGGGAATAAAATGTAGCGAGAGACAGAGAAAGGAGAGGGAGACCTCCGTATGAGCCACTGTCAAAAACTGAGGGGGAGAGAAATAAGTGAGAGAGAGGACGCTGGATGGCAAAGGAGAAAGGATAAGACAACCGCACTCCAGGGTCACGAGTAAGGGTACCGACTCCTGAAGATTTGATTCCAGGAGTAGTCCGTTCCAAGAACGAGAGTTAAAAGCAAGATCATAACTACCGTTGAATGCGTACGCTTAATTGATAAGTATACTATTTGATCACAACTAAACAACCTCTAACAACAGCTGATTCAATTGAGACCAATTGTATCATTTAGCAGTCATTCATACGGAGAGTGAGGGAAAGAGAAATAATTAAAGGCTGTAAAATAAATGCAAGCAGTTAATTGAAACATATTTGAAGAATAATCTTTTATTGCAGTTAAGCGAAGAAGATTAGAAGTCATGGAAACGTTGCGTGGAATGAAATGAATCTCTCTCTTCCATTTCTCTTACAACATCTGTATAATTCATGCCGCTATTTTCCGTCAATTCTTCACAACTTAAAGCAACCCAAAAATAGCAATAGTGTACAAGTGTACATTTAAGATTCATCTAGCTTTTGTAGATCAATAGTTTCCCCACACACAACGCTCCGCCGGTAATATCCATCTTTTTTCACACGAATTTAGCACCAAAGATATATTTTTCCGATGAAATGCCTGGACAAATTTAAGTCTTAAGAATGAAGCACAGGCAAACAGAGGCAACTAACAATAGACTAAGCATCTCCGCGGCTTTCGGGAAGAACAGCCCTGATTTCCAATGAGATAGTAGGATTTCAACGGCAATGAACAGAGAGTACAATTGGCAACTAACTTTGAGGCCATTGAAGTGCTAATTGTAGAAATTGATTTAAGAATTAAGAAATATAGAATTCTTTGAAGTTTTATTACTCGGAATCTGTAGGCGAAACGGTTAAATAATTCTTAGATAATCTCCCCTTTCCATGATAACACCAACTAAACGTACTTATTACGAAAAACAAAGTACAATCACCAAAACTAGTAAGGGATAGCAATAATTCTGGTTCTTAAGTTGTCAAAACATATTAGATAATAATTGAGGACAAACTTTCAAAAGGCAATAATAGTCGAATGGAAACATATTTCATTCTAACAGAAGACAATTGTTATCATAATAACTGTCATAAATGAAAGGAGACAGATATTCCACTTAGACGAACAAAAATTGAAAGGAAGCGTAAGTTTACACGGATTATCAACAGCCTCCCACTGCTGGTTGCTAAAAATCATGATTGACAGAAACTTTTTGAGGCCAATGATGACATGTTTTTAGTTTAACTAAAAAAATGTCATGTCTAACGTTTTACTAAAAGTAATCCTCTACGTGCATGGCATCTATTCTAATCTTCAAATGGCGCATTTAAATGCCGTCCTTCAGTTTATCACACGAATCATTTTGTAATTAATTTAACAAAGAACATTAAATCAGGCAAACATTTCAAAAACCTACGACCAACTAAAATGCAGACTGATAATCTAATTCAGGGCACTCCATTATGATACCTTAGCATGAATATTCAGATGCATTTTTGCGATAATCAACTCGTAGTGCTGATATTCACGCTCCTAATGCTCCTTGTTACTTTGGAGGGAATTCAAGGGATAGAGATCTCAAATCAGTCCCTTATGAATTAATCAATGCATTATAATCAAAGTCCAAGGATAGCTTACAGGAGAACCAAGGAACGTGTGATTAAGGAAGCCGACCAGACATGAAGAGGGATCGAGGTGAGATAACGTGATTCCGACGAGCCTTGCGATATTAAGCTTCATCTACAGTGTCAAGTAATGTTCATGTAACATTTCCAATAGAATTTAAGCGGAGGAAAAATAAGTTGGGAGAATAATACATGATAAAAAAGCCTTGTACAATTATTGTCAGGGTAATCTACCGGTCGAGGTAGATTTAAATAGAATAGAGTATATATCATCTACACTTTTACAGTAGTAGGCTCCAATCCCCTTACGGTTTCTTTCTTCAACTCAGAATATGTATTACCTCCCTACAGCCTATTATTCTCTTCTTCCTACCCCACTTACCCAACATCATCCCCCCATCACAGCGTTCGGTATCCCTTCACCCCTCATTACCTGTTCCAACCACCAACTATGCATCATCCTAATCTCCTCCAGCAGATTCCTCTCCTAATTCATCATACCAAGCACTTCCTCGTTCGTCTTCTTCTCTGTCCATTGTACTATCTCCATTCTCGTCCACATCCAATTGTCAAACGCCCGTAAGGCTATCCTCGCCCTCTCTTCTCAGAGTTTCTGCACCGCACAACGCTACACTGCGTACTGAGCTCTACACCAACTTTTCCCTATATTCTTACCATTTTTCTCCAACGTACTACCCAGGTTATTGGATTGTTCTATTCACTTCATATTTTGCCCTCCTAATTTTATGACTAACTTCACTTTCTTTGTTCAAGGAAATCTCATTACTTTCTTAATTTATGATTCCGTATTTCACGTACAGCTTTTCTAATGTGGTCAATATTTATAATTAATAAAGCATCAAAACATTTCTCGTCGTCAGCAAATCTAACAGAGTGTATCAGCTTTCCTTCTATTTTAATTCCCAAAACTATCTCTTCCCAAGGCTTGCTTACCATTTCCTCTGCATTCACTGTAAATAAGGCATGGTGTTTTCATAGGGAGGTTTGAATACGCGAGCGATGGCAAAGAGAACTTAAGTTCCGTTAAACTCTAAAGTTCTAAATTTAGCCTGCAAGCCGTCGCAGGGGTATGTGGCAGGGGTTCTATGATACCAGGCATGAAGAAGACAGGGGAAAGGTCAGGGACGAAAAGCAAAGTGTAAAAAGTTTTGCTCATATGTTCTACGAGCTCCGGCATTCACCCGCGGGACAAGCGTTTTCGTTTCTCTCTCGCAAAGGGACTGTCAGTCATTTCATTGCAAAGAACTCACGCAATATTAGTCATCACGTCTGGAGCTAATTTCCGTATCCTTAGGAAGATGGACGTGTCTCAACTTGAGTCCCCCGCTATGCAGTCTCGCGCCCTACGGGTCGGATATTAAAACGGCATTTCATCAGCTCTTTTCTCTCCAATGCAAGTGCGTAAACTCACAGAAGAGGAGGCTGAAAGCCTTCTTTCGTCCTCCCAATATGTCTTCATACCTCTTTTCCCATGTACGAACAAAGTCGCCCGGCTCACATAACTCAAGTCGTTTCCAAATGTTTCCCGGTCCACGCTCGGTCCTCGGCGGGGTAGGTACATACATGACGTCAGAATTACAGTTGTAATCTCGCAAAACGCGAGATGAGAACAAACTACAAGGAAAACGCAGAGTTGGAGCTCTCCTACGTTGAGGTATTTTCCAAATTCATTAATTATGCTTCCTCCTTAAGAGAAAGAATTCAGATATAACGAATTGAAAGAAAAATAAAGATAATAGACATAGCAAAAGAATATGATTTAGCGATAAAATGGGTTCAAAAGTGAATATATGAGAAAAAACGATTGACGCCCATTAGTAATCATGCGTAAGAAATTCAGTGCACCCCAAAGTCTATGCTTGGCCCGGAGTGGGCAGGAATAAGCCGTCATATTGCCCATTAGTGTCGTCACTATTGAATTGTGGACGCAAATCTAAAACGAATCCTCAAAACCACTCGCCTATAATTACAAAGCTAAGGCTAATATGAAGGGAAACCTACGCGATGTTATCACATCCAATATCCACATTTTCTTAGTATTAACAAGCATAAGAAGCAATTCTAACAAATTGGCCAAAAGAAGGGCGGTTTAAATAAACAGCTTCATTTGAAGAAAATTGTGGTCAGAAACTCGATTTTTGTAATTTTACCCCCGGCGGGGATAAAACGAAGCTTAAATAGCACTTCGTTCGATCATTCCATATCCCATTTCTGATGACAATGAAAGGAAAGAGCTGATTTAAAAAAATCATATGGATTATAATTACGACCTAAAACGTTCCTTAAGGGAACTAGATGTAACAACATGTGTTCAGATGTACTTTTGCTGCTATCTTCTTCACACCTAAGCACGTTTAGCCCCTTCATGAGAGAACACTATATATTCCCCGTTTCAACAAATGACATAATTTTATTCCTCTATATGACTTACGCATCAATCGGACCGGTCAGATTTCCAAGATGGATCGGGAACTTACCTGCAAAGATAAATAAAATAATGGTCAAATGATTGTTAGCATGTTAAAACGATTAAAATAAAAACTAAAGACAACAAATATAATTTTGTGCAAAATTTAAGCCACAGCAAATACATAATTCACTCGTTATTTAAATCAATTTGAATATCATACGATGCGAGAGGTATAAAAGCATTAACACACATTGCGATGAGCCAGTGAATGTAATCATCGATATTTTCAAGTTGATCCAAACATACGTTGGTCATTAATTCCCAAGACTGTCAAAGAAACTGAGGAGTGCTTGGTTACAGAAAAAGCAGAAATGCCTTCAGTATCGTTAAACCACCACTTTCGAGTTACTGAAGAATTTAGAAAGTAACGAATGAATAGAGACGTCAGACGAGATGTATGCCGGGCTGAAGAATTAAATAGAAAATAGAGACAAGGACCTTCCAATAAATGATTATTGCAGTTATTCCTACTTCCATCTAAATCTAAACGTAGCTTTTTTACCGGCAGATCACGTCAAATTAAAAAAAACATTAAACTGCAAATTTTTTTTCGCCCTTAATGAAGGGCGCTGAGAAACCCAGCGTCGACATTAGCCTACTCTTAATGTAAGACGCCAACGATCCACACATTTTAACGTCCCAACCGACCCCATCTTAATTAAGTTTTGTCTCCACATTCTGTACCCGGGAGGGGATACGGTCGTTCTGTGATACCTTCATTGCGCTCAGGGAGGGCAACTGCGAGGGCGGTTCAAAAGGGACCGAATTGCATACTTGCATACTTTGCTCTTCCCCAGCAGTTCATCCTCCTCAACGCTCTCACTTCGTACTTCCTTATCCCTTGAGGTGACTATAGCGGTAATCGTGAGTCATTGAGTGCACATTTTAATAACTTTCCAAGTAGAAAAGTCGAAAAAGAATTTTGCACAACATTTCACCTGAGTATATATTTTTATACGGTGGCTATCACCATGCATGCAGCAAAGTAAATGATGCAAGAATTACACTTTAGAGTATTTGCACAATTTTTGGAAACTATGTTAAATTTTGCTTTGGTGCGTAAAAACCATAAATCCAAAATTTTACTGTCGTAACTTTCCTACTTTTTAAACAATAAGCGATTTAAAATCATATTTCGAACCTTGCGCACAAGCGGACCGCGGCCATATTGAATCTGATGTGACGTAATCGCCCTTACTCCACAATCGCTGCCGGGTTTGTTTACATTCGTTCTGTGTTGTATTTACTGCCTTTTGTGGTAAATATCCTTTTTTACAGGCTAAATAGTTCCAAAAATTACCACGTAGATGCCTGATGATATCAATTAAAAATTACTGCGAAAAAGAAGAGCTACAAAGAGTATTGTTTCGTGCCATAATGTAAAAGTACGCGGATATCAACTCCAGATAAAGTATTCATCAACGTGCCATGTAACGCTTCATTGCGAAAGAAGCTTAGGAGCTCGGAGCAGCAACGTTTTATTTCAAATATCGAAATAACTTCGAAAAGGCAAATACTATTTCACTCTCAACGCACAGCTAGGCTATTTCGCTTCTGCTAATATGGCAGATGACGTCACACTACGTTTAGACCTTGGAAATTTCGATGCTAAAACAATGCATATTAAAAGCTATTTATTAAATTAATTAGTACGAATTATACCTTGGTATTTCGTACGTGGCATTTCGAAACCAAACACTACTCGCCACAATAAATTTCAACAAAATACCTCACTTACGCAAATACTCTATTAAAGCATAATTATGACTTGAGTCTTAGGCGCGGAATTCGAAATTTACAAAAAAATCGTATTTAAATGCGTTTGCTAACCCGGCATGATACCCTTATATTTCTTTGCAACCATTACAATAATATTATGAAGCGTATTATTTCGCACTTATTCGCAAATGTGTACAGATATCATCGAACTATTTCGAAAGACATCATGTACCAGTAGGCTATGCGTTAAAATAGTATTGAATAGACAAGAAACCAAATAGGCAACGTGTTTTTTTAACTTTCTTAACTTTCATGTATAGATATTACTAATGAGAACACGCATGCAAAGTTACGCACAAATCTGTACATAAAAATCGCTGCAACCACCTAAAAGAGGAAAGAGGTTAGACGAGGGCGGGGCTTGTGGGGCGAGAGGGAAGTGTGGTCCCCACCCCCATCATCGCGCGTAAACCGCCCCTTCCATTCCTTCCCCACTCCGCCGTACTTATTTAATCGCCCCACGCGCATGTTTGCAGCTGGTCGAGGGGCGAGGGGGTTGAGTGGGTGGCTGAGAGGAGGAGTAATTATTAATGGGGCTCCCTCCCGAGTGTGTTCCGGGTTATGGGGAGGGGAGCGAGGTTGCGGAAGACTTGAGGGAATCCTCTCGCCTTTCCACCCACAAGAATCTCTGGCCCGTAATCTAAAACCCTAATCACACGATACTTGATCCAGCACAAGACCTAGTAGTACGCTAGCCGGTGCTAGCCGATATTGAGTTCGGGATCTAGTATGACTTGAGTCATCATTGAAGGTTTCTCACGGTCACCGAACTAGTACCTGCGAGGAAGGGGTATTTTCAATCACGTTGTAGCGTACCTACGTCTACGATTATTGAACATTAGCATTCTATAGGAGCAGACGACCAAAAGAACCACGAACAGAAAATTAACCTACAGCAAGGAGGCAATAATAATTAGAAAATTAAAAACAAAACTGTTAATAAATAAAATGGGACTACAAATATGAAAACAAGGTATTGAAATGAAGGTCTAAGCATCGCTATCGAGTATTTAATTAAATACATTATGGAGTGAAAAGTTTACTTTTGGACAGTTTTTCATTTCTTTGAATATATTACCAATTTTTTAGTACTAAAAGGCGTTGAAGGTTATCTGAAAATACAGAGGTCACCTGGGGCGCGATCACGGTTCTCCATAATGCGATTGATCAAGTTATCGTTATTTTTCAATTACGCTCATGAGAGCGAGAACGTGATCGTCATTTTTCAAATTGTGTCAGGTTCTTTAAATCACTTGCGTTAATTGATGGAGTGCCTTCGTAGGACAGTAAATGCAACTATTGCCCTTCTACAGGGGTTTACGATTTGGATAACGATAACGACAACGTGACAGAAGGAGCCGTGATTCCACCCCTGGAGTCTTATTGTCACGCTGTCCTGACGCCAACAACACTGGGTGGGAGCGTTCGCTAAATTAAAGGCTCAGTGGTTTTATTTTCGGGTGGTTTTATTGCTAACTTAGTTACAAAAGAATTACATGGTGGTCCCAGTCCCATGGAGAGGCCGTTTGGAGAGTGAAGGAGGAGTCGAACTGAGGTCAGAGGTGGCGAGGGGGTTGGAGTAATTGGCGTGATAGGTGGGAATAAGATTCAAGTCGATTTATATACACGATGGCTGTCCAATGGGATAGGTAGGGCTGTTCCATGGGATAGGTATGACTTGGATTCAGGTCGTTTTGAATACACGACCCGGCTGTCCAAGGGGTAGGTGGGAACTCCTCGCCATCCTCAGTCTCTCGTCCTCCTCCGTCTCCAACTCCGTCTCTCCCTTTGGTCCAAATACGCGCGCCTTATATGCGGTTTCTAGGGGCCCAAGTGGGGGAAGCTTCCGGGGGAAAGGAACATTCCAGAAACACTCTCCTTCCAACCTTCCGGGGGGAAAAGATCCTTCGAGAAGCATCCTCATCCCACAGCTTCCGCGGCGTAGAAGGCTCTAGAAGACCCTCACCCAACGGTCCCTTTTGCCGGAACCCCCACTCCTTCGCCGCCTCTGGACTCCGGAGAGAGATAGGTGGGGGACTGCAGCAAGTGCGCCCACACCAAAGTTATATCGATGAGAAAATTTGCGCTTCCATTACAATTTTCAATGCAGCCGGGGGCTGAGTCTGAATGCATTTGTTGTGTTATACTAACCAATGATGTTATGGTGGAATAAATATACATATATACCCAGGGTCTGAAAACCTAACACTCCTTTTTCCGGGTAGTCGTGTAAAAAAATATCGCACGCTTACTTTAAAAGCTAATGCGGATGGTCAACATATACTAGATCGTACAGGACATGAGTAGTAAACTAGTAAACCAATACTTGAGAATTCCAGTAGCTCAGCAAGCATGACAGCGATTATGCTTGTTAGCCAGCATGCTGGTTTAGGATCACACGATACTAGAAACCTATATTAGCATACATCCCCGAACTTGTGCTGGATAAAGTATCGTGCCACACGGGTTTTCGTCCTGAATGAAGACAAGCTCCGCTCATTATCAACTTGAGACAGATACGAGAACCATTCGTCAGTTCATATCCGGAGGCGACCAACTGCACAGTTAATTTTTTCCATTAAGGATTGGAGGGTTCGTTGGTAAATTCGAGAAATTTGGACTAATAAGATAGGAGTTTTTTCGGCGTATTTTTGGACTCCCGAATTATTATAATTGCCATTTTGAGGTTAATTAAACGAATCCATTTCACTCCTAGCACAGAAAATTATAAAATGAAACCTTTTTGGCCTATTAAGCGAATCCTAAGAGCCAAATTGATTACCTTAAGAGACACACTCATAGTCGCTCTCGCTTGATAACAAAAATAAATATTTAAATCAGAGGCTTAATTAACAAGTGACATAATACAATCATTTTCCATCAAACATAATTGTTCGTTAAATATAGTTTCAAAGAAAGGACGCTGGACCTCAACCTCGTAAAAAAAAGTTTCCGTTAAGATTTGCCAAGACAGCAGCTTCAAAAAGCATAAAGTTCTGGCCTTCATTCATGTGAGTAGTCTACAAGATGATTGGGAGTTTTTTTAGACAGTCTTATCCCAACAACCCATTTTCTGGTACATCGCTTTCTCTTCTATAGATGACCCAACATTAATTTCCTCTTACATTCCTCATATCGTCTACTTCCCCTTACGTCGTCCAGAATTCCTATCCTCTTCCTTCCTCTTCCGCGCTTCTCCAATGTTTTCCCCTCTATCACCCTCTTCAGCAGTCCTCCCCGTCAAAACTTCCTCCATCCATCCCTTCTACCTTCTCCGAACATCTGTCACCAGCTTCCTCTCCTCTCCAACCATATCTAATACCTCCTCGTTCGTCCTCCTCGCCACCCAGCTCACCTTCTCCATCCTTCTCCAAACTCCTGTGAGTTCAAAGAAGACCTAATTTGACTTTGGCCTTAGTTGTTTTTCCCTGAAAGGTTGCTTCAAAGGCGTCTCCAAACTGGGTGGAATCTAACTAGACGTGTGGAGCAGGTGAAGGATCGAAGGGGTGTCATCGATGGTCAGCGGCGACAGAACAACCCTTAAAATCTTGGTCCAACACTTTCCTTGGTCCTTTAGCTGGGACTCCTCCTGAAGCGGCGATGGCCAAAGTTAGAACGCTGAAGATAGTCAATATTTGACACTCAAAAGACGCCTAATTGGTGACGCCCCAAGAACTCTCCCACGATGCATATGCGATACTTAATGCAAACACTGACCTCAGGTGTAAAATCGCGTAAAACCCAAACATGATCCCGCTGCCAATCAAATTACCTACACTGAATGCCAACTCCCTTCTACCTAACCCTTTCCCTATCCGGATTGCGTCTGTGCTGGGATTTGCGATGATTACTCAACAACAATTTAGTTTATCCACTACGCCTCCGGTCTTAGAGCTTGTTTAAATAATAAGTTCGCTCTTCTGACAAAAAAGAATCCCGAGAAAGGCGGAATTTCGCGACGGGAACACGACGGCAAAAACGTAATGGCAATAGCGCTATATTGAAATGGTGGTAAATATATTTTTAGCATAGAAATAATAAAGAATTTCGATCTCCACCGAAAACATCGGTTTTATCACGATGAATTGGAGTTGTCGGGCTTACAAACAGCTATCCGCATAATTCTTCGAATGCCTTTTCGAGAATCTCACGAGGCTCACACAAGGTATCATCGAACATATCTGGGAGATGGATGCATTGCGAAGCGTTATATACTGACATATATCTGGACCCCTCTTGGTTGAGAAAAAACTGAAAGAGAGATTGTGGATGCGGAGAAGGATGGAGAAAATACAATAGTTCGAAAGGAAGATAAATGAAGTAGTAGAGAAAAGTTCCTCGAGGATATCGTGAAGATGTAGGGTTGGTGATTAAAACAAAATAAAAAAATAAGAGGCGAACGAATACATTTTCATTTTGGAATGAATAATCATGAGGATGAGGCAAGACAGACATATAATGAGGACAGAAAAAGTGTCATGAATGAAAATATTTCTCTATTGAGTAAAACAGAATAATTATTAAGTGCATCGAAACAAAGGCCGATCATAAAATTATTCTAACTCGAGAAATAATTCTTACCTTGTAATCAGGAATGAAGTTTGCCGATAAACAGTTTGATATTCATCAAACGATAATTTTGCGAGTTTCATACCCATTACTTACGATAGGCTATCAGAAGCTTATCATAGGAGAAGGCACAACCTTAATACCGAATATTTCGAAAGCGTTATTTTTCACGACTGGCTCATTCCATATCAGATCAACACGCCTACTTAACCTCACCATCTCAGATTTTGATTAAATTTGGCACGTAGTATAGTATTAAAAAAATGCCAAATTTCATTGAATCATATCAACCCGTTTTGAAAATATGGCTTTGCAATGTTTACAAAAAACGTCCCAAATCGCACGACCGTCAATATTTAAAATATTAATTGCTCATCTACTAATTAAGGTAGAGAGATGAAAGAGTTGTCAATTTGTAGCACCTTATATATCTTTTCCTATTATAAATAATATACTATGGGTTATATGGATTTTTTTTCAAATTCTAAAATAACATTTACATTTTAATTTTTGAAAAAAGCACGTCTCCAATTCTTTTCTTTTTATGTAGAAATTAGGTTAATTACATAACTGTTAAATGATATACAAAGTTTGAAAATGTGAGGGCAATGGGTTCATGGTTGAAATAATTTAAAACAAATGTGGTTTTCATAAAATCCCAACAATGATAACATCATTTAAATTATTCTTTTCTAGTTTTTATGTCTGTATAGGAATTGAGCAAGTTAAATAAACTAATATTACTTAAATTGTTAAACTAATTTGAAACAGAGATAACATGATTCTATTGGTGATCCTGGATCAATTCATAAATGCTATACTCTGAATGTCTAGGCAAGTTTTGGACATGTTGAGACAGGCATGTACCAGCCATTGGTCCCAACACTGTAGTTCCTACTTCTTCCTTTGATCAGTCTGTAGTTGAAGACCATGCTGTTTTGATGTTAAAACAGTTGGTCTATTTTGGTGATATGTTGTAAGCCTAAATTTGGTAATGTTTTAACTTTTAATTTTATAACAAGTGTATGCAGAATGCAGAATGCAAATTAAGACCAAACAGAGAGCTATATCTAAAAGTTGAAAAATTAGTCGATGTAATGAGAAATAAACGAATGCAGTTTTATGGTCACATATTTCGCATGAGTAACTCCAGACTAGCCAAGAAGATCTTCGACCTACTAAACAGCTACAAATCCAAACCTACTTGGTTCATTGAAACTCAAAAAGATATGGAAAACTTGGGAATAAAGATTGACACAATAGATGACCGAACTCTTTTTAGAGAAGTAATTCACACAGCAAAATTTCCGGAAAGAAAAAAATCGAGGGATGGAAGAAAATGGACGCAAGAACAAAAGGAAAGGCACTCGAAAGGAAACAAACAGTGATTTATCGCACCCTCAAATGGGGCATTCGATAGAAGAAGAAGAAGAATAACAAGTGTTTAGTTCTGGTTGATATAATTTTATGAAATTTGGTATCTTTCCTGTACTATATGTATATAGAGGCTACCTACGTGGCAAATTTCATCAAAATCTGAGATGGTGAGGTTTACTTTTTAAGTGTGTTGATCTGACATGGAATGGCCCGACTGCGACATGCGAATGGGGGTAAAGGAAGTAAAGCTCAAGTGAAGGAAGTTATCACTCCGGGCACGCATGTTGTTATAATATGCGTTCTCGCCCGGGTGATTACTTTTAGGAAGCATAGTTAGGCTCACCGGCGCGAAATGAAAATGGAGTCGTCGTCTTGCTGGGGAAGGTTTGGAGGGACATAACCCTCTCACGCACGCTCGACTTGGTTTCCCAACACGCGTCGCGTTCCATCTCCTGGTCTCTCTCCTACCGCCTCAACTCGCATATTCGGAATGCGAGGCTCGTTAAGTCCCTCGGGGACCCCCGCGCATAGCCACAATAGGATCGGTGACAGGAGGCGCTGAAAGCGAAGCAGCGAGACATCCAAATTCGAATATCGCACTGCGGTTTCAATTCTTCACCACCAGCGCTCGACCGATAACGATAAATTCAAGGAGAGTCCTTACCATTATGTTAAAGAAGAGAGGGTGGTCTTGGTTAAGCCTTTTTTTGTTAAAGAATTAAGTATAGATCCAAATTGGCGAGGTTTTCAACCATAGATTAAAGAAGAGAGTGAGAGAACGAGAGAGAGAATGGCGTCTTGACGCAGCCAAGTGATGGCTGATATTTTTTCGCAAAAAAATTATCCACGTAGCTAGACTTATGCGCGCAATATACCAATTAAATTTTTGAATTATACATCGTTTTGCAAGAAATTATATTCAATTTGCATTCTTCTTGGTAAATCATTATGGTATCGCGACAATTGGGCTACTAATTTCCATGTTTTCGGCATATTAACTGCATGATTGATCCATTTACGATGGCGCATTTTAACGAATTCAATATTAACCTCTGTTCTCGTATCGCATGGTTTCATCTATTCTTTTGTTACAGCTTATACGGAAAATGTTTTACTTGTGAGCAGCAAAACTGATCGA
This sequence comes from Pyrrhosoma nymphula, assembly GCA_963573305.1. Lineage (NCBI taxonomy): Eukaryota > Metazoa > Arthropoda > Insecta > Odonata > Coenagrionidae > Pyrrhosoma > Pyrrhosoma nymphula. Next base: position 138,994,513 of record OY754333.1, on the reverse strand, counting down.
CTCAATAAGGACAACTGTAGCGTTAAAAACCGTAGGCGTGTCTTCAACATTCTCCGATGCTATCGCGCGATCCAGTTACTTATCTTCTCTAATTAATTGCACTGATTTTCTCATGAAAAAACGGATTGAGGAATTGATAACTGTTCTAGTTAGGATTGAAACAGCAATAGACACCATACTATTTGCTGCCTCTCATTGGTACTGAATGCTCGTAGACTAGTTTGTAAAAGATGAGTCCATGACACAACTTCTCTGGCACTGCTTACATAAATACTCGGGAGCCCGAAAATCCCCTTCTATACTTCGAAGGGAAAGGACAAGTCCACCCCGAAGGGAAAGGACAAGTCCAACACAGCACCAAGTACGGAGATTAATATAGATACCAGATCCCTGAACATAAATCGATAACCACGTATAGGGACTCAAACGAGAACTCATCATCATCGCACTGGGTAATCCAAATGAAATAGAAGCCCCATGGCATTAAATTATTCTCCCCAATTCATATTACACGGGAGGATTAATCTACCAGACGGATAAATGAAGGAGACTTTTTTAGCCCATCAATTCCAAACTAGGCTCTGATAAGAGATCCAGGAAGCCTTTCCTTCGTTTAACTATGGCTTCGCGTATCCCCAGAAAAACCCAGCGGAAAAAAATATTCTAGCATTCACGAGATGAGAATGTGAGCCTCGCTTTTATACCAACAGCGCACTCCTTTCAATTAACTACTGGGAGAGAAATAACTATATATTAATGAAAGCCAATCAAATAGAAATCGTGGGCAAGAAATTAAGCTCAGCGTTACCCTTATCCCGAGAAATACGTAAAAGTCTATTAATAGCCAAAAGCGGAATAGTCGAGTTCGCGGTAGGGTTGAGGATTTAAAAAATACTTCCAGTGAACACAGAGTTCATTTTTAAAATAAGCAAAAAAATGTCCGTGCCTCAAGCCTTTTCAGAAAATTGGACGAGCGTCGATATTATGATAATGGTAAAGGGGCTGAGGAAGGAAAGTTAAATGGTGGAAATGAAGTGGAACGAGAATAGCTACAAAGTGATGGGAGTTGCAGGGGAGGGAAGGATGAGGGATAGTTGAATTGGGAGACAGAAGAGAACAAAATGGAAATGGAGTGCAATGAGATTATAGGATGAGCTTTAGCGGGAAATAGATGTAGAGGAAAGGGTAATCAGGGAGGTTGAAGAATGGTCAAAAATTTAATAAATTGAAGAAAATTAGTCAGTGATCTGAAAATTATTGTACGTACCCCGTAGGAAAGTACATTTCCAGGCCATGACAATGTAAAGATTTGTGTTTAATAACCTAATGCAATAAATAGACCTAATAGAGATGGCAACCAAACTTTACACAACAGGCTTTTAATAATGAAAATAATACTGCATTTTTTAAAGTCCACACCAACATAAAATTTCGACGGTCAAAGAGTCGACAAATTTTAAGCACTGGAAGTAGAAGTCACGGGAGGTAGACTACTTGCGGCAGTCAAGGTAGAAAATCCCTAGAATATTCCATGAATTCACGCTTGACCAAGGCCCGATTAAATTCAAAAAACAAATATGGAATGTGACAAATAGAGAGATTAGGCAGCTAACTAGTATGTCATGAGGATAGCTAGAATATTTAAATTTATATATCTCTTTTATATAAATCTCATTTTCGAGAAAAAAAGTATAAAAAGAAGCGAATTCCCTCTGAAGTTTAAGAGCAATGAAATGTACGCACCTGGCCAGCTTATTTTTTCGAGTTATTAATATTTTATAGCCATAACTGAAGTCAAAATGCGTTAATTCAAGAGAAATGGTGTAGTAGTTGGCTCAAATGGCTGGCTGAATTGCTCACCAAAAAATATATGCGTTGACAAATCATAATTTTGGAACTTAATTTTGTTTTTAACAGCTCAGGAATGTCATCAAAGAAAGCAGCATTTTTTAAACAATAAAAACGAAAAATGTAGAATTCAGAATTTGTTTTGACACAGCCGCAGAGGAACCTCTACAGGCTGAAGACACGTAAAATGATTTGGGTTCGAGTCCCAGTCAAGACGTATAATTTCTCCTCTAAGGGTTTTTGCTGTCTTAGTTTACATCTGGACTGTACCAAATCCATGTTATGCAATTTATAGCACGTAACTGAGGTCAAATTTGGAGAAAATTAACCTGTTAACACTCCCTAGAGGATAGGAGGGGTGACACAAATACGAGAGATAACAATAAGCGAATTCAAAAACAATATTTCCGTAATGTAAACAAAAAAGCTTAAATTTCGAATCAGTGCACAAGATTTGTACATGAATATGTCACTTAATTTTAGGAAAGACGATTCTTTTGGTTAACTGACACTGATGGTCAAATTACATAAAGTCAAACCTTAAACTTCTCATGATCTCATCATTAAGGTGCAGTAAGGACCGCGTAGAATTAAAGCGAAAAATATTGCCATTCTTGGTACTATAGAACATAAATGCATAAACTTAAAACTTATGAATAAAAGTCACTACACTGTTATGTGAAGAGTGAAATTAGATTGGAGCTAAATAAGCCTCGAATATATAGGTATGTGGGTTGAAATGATCAGACGAAATTTTTACCCTATGATGCAGAAACATCAAATCTGAAGAAAGGCGACGAGAATAACTTGCAGGCGTTTGAGACGTGGATTTAGAGGACAATGGAGGAAGTGCGAAGGACGAAAGATCATCGAGGCAGTACTCGGCATGTTGGGTGAGAGAAGGAAACTCCTGGAGGTGCTTAGCAGGAGGCAGAGATTTTAATTATAATAATGGCAACTTTATTTAGGGCGAAATTAGGGCTATGCAGCCCTCTCTCACATTTAAGCCTCACACATTGACACCCATGCAGAGATGGTGGGTAAGCGGGATAGGAGAAGAAATAATAATAATAGGCTCTATGGATGGGATACGTAGGACTAATTCAGAGCTGAAGACTCAAATCGGGTAAGGAGATAAGATCCCCAGAGAGCGAAAGTTTATAAGTTAACTCTTTTCCAATTAAACCTACCTTAACCGGCCTATCACCCATATTAATAATACGAGGGTAGACTTAAAAGTAAGGTCTCCAATTTTTTGGTCATAGAAAATGACATTAATTACATTGTTGGATACATCGTTGGAAAGGTCATGGCTTCAGCTATTTTTCGATGTAGTCACCCTGGCGCTCGATGATTTTCCTCATCCGCATGATGAACTTTTGAATACCGTCGTCATACCAGCTTCCGTCCTCGTTGCGAAGGCGTTGACCTCCTCTTGCACCTCGTCGTCCGTCGCGATCTTCATCCCTCCTAGGTGTTTCTTCAGGGTGAGGAACATGTGGAAATCACTTGGTGCGACGTCGAGGCTGTACGGAGGATGCCCGATCACTTTCCACTCAAACTTCGAGATCAGTTCCTGCGTCTGACTAGCCGTATGCGGTCGCGCGTTGTCGTGATGAAATGAGACCCCCTTCGTCAGCATTCCTGAACGTTTGTTCTTGATGGCGCGCCGAAGCTTTTGTAATGTGTGGCAGTATCTTTCCTTATTGATAGTGGTTCCCCGGGGCATGAAATCCACCAGCAATAATCCTCACCCTGAAGAAACACCTAGGAGGGATGAAGATCGCGACGTACGACGAGGTGCAAGAGGAGGTCAACGCCTTCGCAATGCGGACGGAAGCTGGTATGACGACGGTATTCAAAAGTTCATCATGCGGATGAGGAAAATCATCGAGCGCCAGGGTGACTACATCGAAAAATAGCTGAAGCCATGACCTTTCCAACGATGTATCCAACAATGTAAATAAATTTCATTTTCTATGACAAAAAAATTGGAGACCTTACTTTTAAGTCTGCCCTCGTAATAACAATGGTGAAACTCTGAATCACTCTCTCAAACGAATTCCGCAGCACTCACAACAGCCAAGGATAATATGAAATAAGAAAGAGAAAAACCCAGAAGAGAGCGGAGAATGAAAAAAACAATCTGGAGGTAGAAAACAGCAAGTGCAATAACAAGGCAGGAGTTGGACGACGGAGGCAGCGGGCGATCGAGAATTGCCCCCGAGCACTGCAGATAGTGGCCGAAGGAGTCGGGTGAAAACAAGCGTTCATTAGAAAAACAGCTTAACGATTACTGTATAGGAATTGTTTGCGAGCTTCGTGAAACATAAAGAAAACACCAAAAAATAACACACACGAACCGCGGGCGTCGAGGGGAAAGCGGAGAAGAGGTTCGGCCGAGAGAGAAAAGGCCTCAGAGAAATGGGGAAGTTCACCGTTTCTCTTACCCGCTACGACTGCTACGCGCCCACAAGGGAAAACTCTCGACCAGAGAACAACGAGGGGGAGGATTTTTTACAAAGGATTTTCTCAAGACAAGCTTGGGGACGCAATAGAAATAAAACGAGCGTGTTACGACTGATCCGACGGATTCCAGTATTCCATGCGATTAGACTGGGTCCAAGCGGAGTTCGATTTCGTCGCGTTTTGCAGAAGAAATGGGATAAAACGTCAACAAACACGGGTACAGTGGGGGTCAATATTTATTTACTGCTTTCCCCGATGGACTTCATGGGAATTTAAGGCAGAAAAACATATGACAATGAAAACATTCCAAATAAATCATTGAAAAACACAACTTTGATGGGATTTTGTCTGATTTGTGAGTGGAGAACATTTGTCTCAATTCATACACACGGGTTGGTGTGGTGGCTAGAGTAATTTCCATCACGAGGGCTCGGGTTGGAATTCCAACAGTGGATGATATTTCTTTCTGTAGAATCCCGATCCCAACTAAGGCCAGAGAACTTGAAGTGCAGTGCTCCGTCCGTCGGATGGGACGAATAATAGAAGGGAGCTGACGACGGGGACCTTAAGTAAGGATGTAAAAAAGAGGCTGGTGAAGAGCTTGATATGAAGTGTGGCGTTGTATGGGGCAGAAACGTGGACCTTGAGAAAGGAAGACGAGAATAGGCTGAAGGCTTTCGAGATTTGAGTGTGGAGGAGGATGGAGAAGGTGCGTTGGACGGAAAGGAAGACAAATGAGGAAGTGCTTGACATGTTGGGCGAGGAGAGGATATATATGAGATTAGGGGAAGGCAGGGTAGGTGGCTGGAAGGGGTAATGAGGGGCGATGGTTTGCTGAAGGCCGTGATAGAGGGTAGGATGTTGGGTAAGCGGGGAAGGGGAAGGAAGATAATCGGTTTTATGGACGGGATGAAGAAAGGTAGGACTTATGCTGAGATTAAGAAAGAAATATTAGAGGTAGAAAGGGCACGGCACGTGTAGGAGTTCGTTGGATATTCTATGACTTTCATCACAACCTTATACCTCTAACCGGTAGACTACTGCAATGAATGAATGAATCAACCTAATCAACTTTCCTAAATAGCTCGTATTACCTCAGCTTTCGGGAACCTCCCCAAATAACCAACCAACCAGCGATTTATTCACATTTTTTTCTTCTCCACTTTTAACTTAGCCAAAGTGCATCGTAATTCGTTGTAATGGTAATCATTATAAAAATAAATTCATTTACGCCATTGAATATGAAAGGATGTGTTGGTAGGAGTAGCATTACTTGAGAAGTTGAGTACGGCAGGTGGATAAGATCCGGCGTTGGAGCTAACCTAATATTATAGGAAGGCGCTAAAGGATACGTACATCGTTGGAAAGGTCATGGCTAAAGGATTTTAACATATGACGGTCGTGGTACTGTACTTGAAGCCCATTTGCACAAATAATAATAATATTTATTCCACATGTGGAGTAAACAAAGTATATATATACAATATATGAAAGAACAATAAAGTGGAATTTAAGTACCCCATAGGTAAACCTTTTTTGGGGTTACCATCATTAATTAACTTGAAGCGGCTGGTGCATATGTATAATCATTTTGTTTAACCTGATAACAGAAAAACTATTATAGATAATACATATTGTGTGCGGAATTATAGCAGAGTAAAATAATTTTTAAGAATTTTCACTTACAACAATACAAATAAAAGATGATAAGAACAATGGCAATACAGTATAAATAACAAAGTAAAAATCACTAAGACTATACAACAACTTTTAACAATTTTTCGATGTCTTCACTCTCTTGGCAGAGGAGCCATTTTTATAAATTTTAACAGAAACAAAGCCGTGGACATTTGGTTCAGTAACTCAGCCGGGATGGAACAGAACAATTTGGGGGCAAGGAAAGCATATGTGTGTTTAAAGGCTTCTTTTTTGGGTTTAGGCACAACAGTTCCAAAACCTAATCGATACATGTCTTTTTTCGCCCTTAGTTTACCAGAATATTCAATTGGTTTTGCTCTATTTCCCCCACGAATGTAAAATATCTTGAGCACCTTAAATACAAATAAATACCTTAGTGGTAGAACATTTAGTTTTTGGAATAGGGACAACGAGTGCTCAGTTCTCGACTGCCTAAATATCACCCTTATGATTTTTCTTTTACAATCACAAATCACACAAGAAATCGAAATTCCACATAAAAATCTCAAGCCGCGGCCGGGATTCGATTTCAGGATATCGGGATAGTAGGCCTTCATTAGAGTCCACTCAATTTTTCTTTCATTTACCCATAATATTTCCAAACTTTAATTATACCAGGTAACTACCAACATGTACCGTATTAAAATTTAAGACGGAATGAGAAAACACAGCTCTAAGAAAATAGATACCGATTCCTCTGGAAATAGTCCAGTGCATTTAGATCGTTTTACCACCAAACCCATACATTTATAAGTACTAAGCGGGACCTTTTTCAGTGTGTTCGGACACCTTTGTAGATCACTCAACAAATAATCCCACACCATCTGTGGTGGGATGACCGAGATATCCTGGAAAACCTGGAGAAAACTGGAATTCTCCAGGAAATGCTCTAAAATCCTTATAAACAGAGCTAGATCGATAATTTTTTTCCATTGGAACCCATTTTGAACGTAGAATACCACTGTTAACTCAGCATAAGCTGTTACGTAACAGATTTCTAGGTAAACTTGGAAAATCGTACAATACTTATACTTATGCTCCATTTACCAGATTGAATCTTCTCTGTACCTCGTGAATTTTCGTCAATTAACAGGATGGAATCAAATAGAAGCAAAACATATTAATGAAAGAAGAATAAAATTAATCCTAAAAATTAATATAGTAATCATTTCAATTTTAAATTAAAATCAATACATTAACAAACAATAAGAAAATAAATGAATTCTAGGAGCAATATCAACATAGGTTCATTACGAGGCGACCTATCGACATTAATATTACGATTAAGGCAAACGACACTTCCGATATTCAATGCCTACAATAGCTTCCAATAAAAAAACGAAAAGCGTAACTTAAAACCAAAATAAACAGAGAGGCATCAAATAATAAATTATTGAACAAAACTACGAAATATCTGATATAGTAATAATAATCAATTTCACGACACCTAATTCCTTCAATATTACTTCGATGTGCTATCCATCCTTTCACTTAAATGGACGTTGGTGTGCATGAACATCAGTTGGCAATGAAAATTTCAAAAATCCTCATATGAAAATATACCCGAGTTCATGACAAAAACTCGTCATCTCCCAGAAATCAGGCAACAATAAAAAGTCATAAAACTCTTGGCGAACATACGGCGAGAGAGGTTAGAGCATATTTAAGGAAATGGCTCAGCAAGCAATAAGTAGGTAGGGGCACAGATGAGAAAAGCAAACGGGAAGCTTTGAGTGGAAAGCCGATACGGCTAAGGAAGGAGGGAAGAACTGAGGTGACTGGTAGGGAGAGAAATACGCATGGAAATGAGCGTTAGTATGGGATCCAGAGATAAATATCAGAGATGTACGAAACAACAATATGTGCCGGCAGTCAACGGCAAAGGACATATTTTAAGAAGTTAAGGCTCGCTTTCGGCCTAGCGAGAGGGGACAATCGCAGATAAGTGGGAAAGAAATGGTTACTATTGCGGGAAATGGAACTTCTTCCAAAAACAGCCTTCGAAATAAAGGGAATCTAATGAATATGTACGCACACACCAGCTGGAAAAATATAGTTAGCTTATAAGCGTAAGCAAAGTAGTTAATCAGTTAAAGTTAAAGGAACGAATTAAAGAGTTTTATATTCAAAGAAGAGTCTACAAACAGCTAGTAACTAAGGCATGAAAACAATTCCATTAAAACACATTAATGGGAAGAGCAGTTAAGCTAATAACAACTGAGGAGGAGAGAAGATTGGAAACAATGAGAATGAAGGGTTATCGAAAAATTATAATAACTTAAGCCTTAAATACTCTTAAGGCAATCACCAATGAAGAAGTCTTAAGAAAAGATGAGGTAAACAGATGTTAGGACACGTGAACTCAAACTTAAAAGACACAAAGTTACTGGACACACTCGGAAATTAACCCTCTTAAAAAGAGTAATGGAAGATGTGAGTGGGAAGAATTGCCAGGAAAGATCAAGTATTGGACAGTGGAACACAATAAACACATTATGAGGGATTTTTAAATGAATACTTTTTATGGAAATAATTGATTTGCTGAAAGTAGAGCGGATTAGAGAAAAACATATCTTTAGATCGATGAATTCTGATGATGACCCGCATTGAACGTTAATAATCCCCAAGCTAAATTTAAATAACCAAGGTACTAGTGATCCCTCAACTATTACTGTGTAAGTTATATCGACTACCATGCTTGGCTTAATGATTTTTCACCCAAAAACCATCGTTCTCCCTGCCATGACGGTAACGTATTACAATGCGTAGGTCTCTTGGCCGAAGAACAGAAATAAAGGTCGTGAAAGGCTTTAAAGATAATTTTTAATAGTGTTTCAATTATATTACAAAAACTAGGATGGGAATCACTATCGGATGAAAGGTATCGGAATTAATTTTTAACACATTTTCGAAGGCAATACTTGTTGAGATCATCAAAAATATTTTGGGACTCCTGACATCCTGCCGTCTATGAGATGATGAGATTACCAAGTGACCACCGAACGGAAAAAAACGCAGACCGTTTTATGTTGTGAACTTTCCACTAACAATAATAGACCACAATAGCTGCCATTAAAACTTGATAATTTATTTATTCGATAGGTAGTGGAGTTGATTAGTTGATTTTCACTGTAACGATTTTTTTTCTGATGTGCTAACCAGTAACCAGTACTAACAGCACTCCATCCATGCTTGGAGTATAACTCTTGCAAGTCAGTGAACATATATGTTTCCACATAACACTTATACTTATTGTTTCTAAAACGTTGGTGGCAAATACTACATTTTTGGTGACATTTCACAACCTGCTACATGCCCTTGAGGAGGCCCACAGGATACTACGTAGGTGTAGATAGATAAATCACGAGGAAATGCACTGGAAGTCCGGGGAGGAAAAATAATTATCCCCTGCAGATGCAGTAAATTTTGAGGCCTGTTTCTCGAAAGCAAATAGGGTCCCTGGTCGTTGATACTTAACAAGAGCGCTGGAAGAGAGAAAAAGAGGAAAACGAATGGAGGAAGAATGAAGAGAGAGAGGAGGAGAAAAGAAGAAAAGCAAAGAGAAGGGCCGACTCTCGAGGACTCGTCTGAGGAGTGGGTTTCGCGGGGGAGGTCGAGAAGGGGATGGATGGGTGGGGAACCAAAACAAAAGAGCGGGGAAATTCTCTTTTGTGGCAGAGGGACTTCCCGAGCTCTCTCTCCCTCTCTCTCCCCCTCTCTCTCTCTCTCCCTCTTCCTCGGAGATCCAACTCGATGACGACGAAGAATAGAGAATTCCAGCCGGTATGCGGGCATCCTGGAGAAGGTGGCCGCGGAAAAAGAAAGCAACTTGGGGAGTGAAACAATGAATTCAAAAACGGAAGCGAAATTTCGTAATGATATCACAACACAGGATGGTACTACGCATACATTAATTGAAGTAGAGACTAGATGAAATCAGGAACCAACTCACAGATGAAAGAAGAGAAAAGGTGGATCCGTTATACTGCACGATAGCAGATAAGGATCCAGAAACCATGGAAATGTACAATCGGATGCATCAAAAGAATCAGTCATGCACTTATAACGCTAAAGACAGATCTGTTGGTTGATGGAATAGTGCAGTACCATGGGCATTCACCTACACATACGCAACCAAAAATCATGACTTTTTACTCAACCAGCTGATCGGTAGATATTTTGACAATTCCTACCTCGCATTCTTCATTTCCGGTTACCATCCGATTCATAGAGATCTATTTTCCTAGGGTTTTCAACAATCCCTGCCTTTAATACTTTATTGCCGGCTACTTTCATACACATAAAGATCTATTTCTCAGGGATTTTCTCCGCTAAGCTCCTCATCCCTTCTGTTTTCCTTTATGATGTTCAAAATTTGGCAAAGTAGTGCAGATCTTTCAATTTTCACTACTTCACTGGAACACTTTCGAGGGATGGCCACATTGACTGGATAATCTTTTGCTAAAAATAAATGAAGACTTCACTCTTAAGCGCTAAGACGCCATGATCTACTCTCGTCCTTAATTTAAAGTCTCTCCTAATTCTAACCCTTGGAAATACACTAGACATAACTCGTACCATAATTAATCATTAAAATACATAAAACGAACGAGTGTAAAATCAATTACCGATTTCATGGGCAAAGTATTAGTCGAACATTGTTTAAAAGGGCATCGACGAAAAAATGCCACTTCGCGCAAATCTCGTGAATTACCGAGCCTTAGAACTTACAATACAACTTCTCTTTGCTTGCCTATCAACCAACATGCACTCGAGAAACGAACATGAAGAAATTCTTCAGCTACGGGAGGTATATTTAAATTTAAATGTCAACTGTCACTTTTCAATGTGAAAAGATCACTTCAAAATAACTAACCGGAAGTATTTCTCCATTTTGACCGTTAACTTCGAGTATAACCTATTTACCGTTTTACAGTGAAAAAAGTAGTTCGAGAGTTACTAAGCAGGAGATGCATCTACATCTTTCATTACGATGAGGCAATTGAGTGCGGACTTGACGAAGGTTTCGAAGCTTCTCTTTAATCACTATAATAGATAAGCAATTTTCACAATGAATTTATCAGTTGCTCCTGATGTCCCTCATACCTGGTGATGTCTTTGCGATGAAGCCAGTCGACATCTAATAAATATCTTGTGAAAATTACAAAGTTATTATAGAATTACAGTGGCGATGAGGTAAGTTTGGACAAGTTAAAACGACTATTCGTAAAGGCCGTTTTACACGGTACATTTGTTTGTACAAACTCTTCCGTGAACTCTTGCATGAGGCAAAATGTATCCTGTAAAGCGGCAAATTTTATGAACCCTTGTGCGAATGTCTCAATGCCTGCACGGGAAATAGAACCTGTTCTAATTTCGTTGAGACAAACGTACAATCTCACGTACCATCGTTTGTACAAAATCTTTCATTGTGTAAAACGGCCTTAAGCAATGAACTTTCCCTCACATTAAACTACACTTCAAATTTCCTTTTAGCAACATTTAGTCTTCATGTAATTCATGGCAAAACCTGTAGCTACTAGTAGCTACTAATTCGCCGTTCGAAAGGAAATCGTGCGTAATTCTCAAGGGAATCCTGCAGCTGGGGCAAATATGTACAGTGCCAACGACGAAGTTTCACATAAATCCCCAACGCATAGAATAGTCCTCAGGGGCAACATTTCTCAGCTTCTCGGTCCAACGGGGCTTATTATGAGCTTTTAGGAGAGGCCTTAAAGTTTGACAACAGCATGGAGGGCTGCATATGAATTAATTTTGCTTAAATATTCCTGGTAGGTCAGCAGAGTTTCCAGGCTATGGATTATCTTCAAAAACATCCATGTATCAAAACCAATTGGCGACATAACCCCCGAATCATCCTCTTTCAGGAAAGCAGGCCCAAGATTAGCAAAGCAATCATTATAAAACAAAACCAATATCAAATATAGTCAGAAAAGTAGTCATAACACCAACAGAGCGTTAGATACAGAAGTAATTTAGCGAAAGAGGCAATATTTACAAAAGAGAATCATGTCAGATACCCTTTATAAGGAAGTAGCTCCAAAATGATTAAACCAGCCAAAACACATTTCCAATGCATGCAAATATTTGCTAAGGGAAAGTTTGAACTATAAGGTTATTAAATGATATTCCCAACTTCTACGAGAGAAGATTCCAAATTTGGTAAAAATCTCAATTGCCCCACACGACATTCTCCTATGAAGTACATTATTATTATTCAAGCCTTCGCCACAGCAGCATCCAGTGTCATAAAATACCCTAGATACTGTTTAAAGTTGACTTAAGGAAGACAAATATCAAACTTCCAGTAAATCAAAACGGATCCATCCCGCTATTACGCCAAATAAAACGTACTCTCACAAAAGAAATACAACTTGACAAATAATGGCACTTTTCCCATTTCCTAGCACCCAATATACACATTTCTACGAACTTTAGGCTTAAAAATAATTAGCACAGAGATGTTAATCTTCACCTATGATTTAAGCCTTAAGTACTTTCCATTAAAATAAAATAAAATACGGGAGCTATAAAACCAAACGAAATTACAAGCATGGCGAAAATCTACCATGCAATAAGGAATTAAATCTGGAAAGAGCATCACGATTATCATCGAAGTTTAGCATTTAGCCAGCTGAATGATAGGTTTTATGGACTGTCTTTGTGTTGATATACCCAATTTTGAGGTCACCTATTAATTCTCCAACACATTACTAACTATTTACCTGCCGACTGTCAGGAAAGAATAAAACCTTGCTAGTTCCACATTAATTTATTCACTCGCGACCGGTTTCGATACAGTGTATCATCACTGTATCGAAACCGGTCGCGAGTGAATAAATTAATGTGGAACTAGCAAAGTTTTATTCTTTCCTGACAGTCATGAAGGAGTTCCATCAAGTTACGCCTGAAACCATTGTATTTACCTGCCATTTAGATTTTCTCTACTATCGGTGCAAAATTATGTAGACTCATTGCATGAGTGCAAATTATATCAAATTTAGCTCAACTTTTTTATGGTAAATAAAAAAGATCTGAAATTTGAGATTAGCATTAAGAAAGATTTTTTCTTACCATATTAAAACTTCATAACGATTAAACTCCAACTTTTGGCCTTATGAGAGGTCAAAGAGAGCATTCCCTTAGAAAACGCCAAAAAACTTTTCTTGTTGTCATCGCGATTAAAAATCAGAGGTGTGTTATAAAAATTGTCAGTAAGTATGGTCAAACGCAAAATGAAATGAGCTCAAATTTGATGTAATTTGCACCCATGTGTGTACGTATCTTGGTTCATTTTTAATCGGTGCTCAAACTCGAGTTTACAAACATTTTGCACCTACAGTAATTCCTCATACTTTCTGCCTTCCCTTAAGCCATCCAAGAGTCTTGTTCTTCTGCTTATTCCTCTCCCACACTTACCCATTTTTCTTCCCTCTTTTATTCTCTTCTCATGTCCTTTTTCTTTCTTAGATGAATTTAGCGCATATTTTTCCGCCCAAACATTTTTCTCCTCCTACCTTGTGCGTTGCGAAGAGGGATCTAATCGCGGGACATCCTTAGGAGGGAAAGCGAGACAATGTCTATGAAATTGGGATGCAGAATGGGGACTGTCCAAGAAGCTACCAATCACCTGGTAGAATACTTGAATGAATGATACACCTTGTGCGTTCCCACTCCCGTCTAATAGTCAATCTTCTTCCTCTTCCGCGATAATCCAACATTTTCTCCTCTCATCACATCCTTCAATACACCGTTACTTATCAATACGTCCCCAGCCCCTATTGTTGCTCCCTCCAAACTTCGCCACGAATTCAGTTTACCCCCACCATCTCTAAAACAACTTCATGCGTTATATATACCATCCAGCATCATGATCATCACCATTCATCAATCCGTATATTGGCTTTCCGCTGCTCTCCACTACATTCTCCTCTCAGTTAACCAATTCAAAACTTCATTATTCTTAATTTCATCGTCCCTCACAATTTCTTTTTTGTACCTGCTCAATCCTTGGTCTTATTCAACACTTCTTCCCATTCATTCCTACATTTTGCTATACTATAAAGAAAGAAGTGTAAGGTATATAAGAAAGTTGTGTCGCAAAATGTGTCAAATAAGTTTGCTTCTTCAACTTTGAGCAGTTTTCAATGAACTTCTTCCCTATCCAACTCTTTTCAAAAATACTTATTCATTAGTACTGATTCTCTCCGTTTTCCATTCATTTCACCTTCTCCATTCTTCTCCTTACCCATGTTTAAAAATCCTCCTTTCTACGCATATCAATGACCAAGTCTCTGAGCCAGTTATTAAATGCTGACACGAGCTATAGCGACTTATTCCAGCAGAGTTGGTTAACCTTAAAAAATAATTGAATGAACGAAGGAGAATGATGACCTTAAATGTCGATACCTCCACAGAAGTGAAGTCTTAACCCTCTACAACTGAAACCACGATAGAAGGGCGCGGTCAACTCCCATCATGGCTCGGTATTGCCCCGAAACCTCATTAAAACGAACCCTCTGGTGGCAACACACAACCACACTCACCCCTCGAGATCAATGCCACGACATAAAACTTAGCTCTTACTTAACTCAATTAAAGGGAACAAATTTCCCGTCCCCCTAGCTGGCACAAGGGTAGTCTGGGGAATGGCTCAACAGGGGTCGAACCCATAAAACCGTCCACCTTTGTCGGGGGGACCATAACATTGTGTGATTAGGGCGACGCGAGGTGGGCTGAAAACGAAAAAAGCTGGCCAAAATTCAAAAAGTGCTTTTTTTCAGTCTGGAAGTTGAAACTTTGCATGGTCACTCCAAACTGACTGTTGAATATGATGCCACGTTCCATTTTCTATAGTTTTTACTTGTTAACAATTAGCAGCGGCTCAAAGTTCAACAATTTTCGTGAAGAACTCCCGTCTTCGATTTTCTACGAAATCCTCCGATTTTAATCTATTACAGAACCCCTTCATGTTAACATATAGAACAAAAATCTGTTTCACTCATTGTTTTTAATTAAATGCAAGTAGTATGTCATTTGCAGTATATTTGAATTTTATATGAAACAAAATGGCGGACAATGTTTTTTTAAGTTAATGCATTAAAATAGTTAAGTTATAAACCGATATACACAGAGTTATTTATACACAATATTGATCAAAGCTTTCAAAATGTGATTCCGAAGAGAATTTTTACGTACGTTTGCGTCCCCGAATGCAAGATCGAATTTTCGATGACGCGGCGGAGTCGGCTCTGCCCGCCGGAGGCCGAGCGCTGCACGGACGCGTCGAGTTAGTTGATACGCTTCTGACATATAGTGGTTGCAATGGCGACTTGGAATTATATAGCTAATTTAATAAACCTCTACAGGTATCGTAACCAAATAATTACGGAAAAACCCCAGCTTATTTACGCACATGGGTAGCCACAAGACTATTCCTCATATATTCAATTCCTCATATATTTTACCTCCTCTTACTTCATCCAGAATTCCTATCCTCATCTTTCCTCTTCCACACTTCCCCAGTGTTCTCCCCTCTAATACCCACCTTCAACATGCACTCCCCTCTCAAAACTTCCTCCATCCGTCTCTTCTACTTTCTCAGATACTCAGCTACCAGCTTTCTCTCCTTCCCAACCATATCCAATACCTCCTCCTTCGTCTTTCTCGCCCCCCAGCTCACCTTCTCCATCATTCTCCAAACCCACATCTCAAACGCCTCAAGTCTACGCACATCCTCCCTTCGCAATGACCAAGTTTCCGACCCATATCGCGCCACGCTCCATATCAGAGTTTTCACCAGCCTTTTCTTTACGTCACTTCTCAGACCCCTTTCATCAATCCCCTTCTCTTTGAAAATGCTTCTTTACCTAGGGCAATCATTCATCCTATGTCCCTACCACTAAACCCATTCTCCTCCAAAATACTACGCCGATGCGTAAACTACTCGACTTGCTCTATTTTGTGTATTCCCACTCTTATACTCAGCAACGCCTTTTTACTTCTAGAAAATGTCATCACTTTCGTCTTCTTATGGTTTATCTTCATCCCATAACTTTCATACTGCACCTCTAGCGTATACACCACTAACTTGACTTGGCTGACTAATAAACGAATGCTTGATCATCCGCAAATCTCACTGACCTTATCCATTTCCCCCATACCTCCCTTTTTATTTCTTCTTAATACAAGTTAAAAAGCAACGGTGCCAGTGGGCACCCCTAAGTAGAACAGGATGGATCTAGAAGAATAGGATACATGCTGTAGGATAACTCCGTTAGGACGCATGCAAAAGATAATTCCTCAAATTTCATTAACCCTCTAATTTGAAGCGTTGTGTTATATGGCACAAAGACCACGTCGTTGCTTAGAAAGACTTCGCGAAGTCTGCTGGCATTCCCGAGGCGGATGAGGCGAAGAAAGGAGACGGTGAGCAGAGGGGAGAGGAAGGAAAATGAATTACTATTCGAACTGGCGAGGGAGGAAAGGAAATTGGGGGTGGAGATACAAAGAAGAGAGACAAAAATTATGTGGAGAGCTTATTAAGAGGAAACGGCAAACTGAAGGGGGTGAAGTAGGGGAAAATCTTTCTAATGCTAGGAAGAGGAAGGCAGAAAATAGGAACATCGCACTACATAAGGAGAAGCAAAAATATGAGGAGGAAAATGCAAACTTCATGCACGCAAAATATATATTCTGCAAGGGGAAGGTAAAGACGGCCATGAAATAGGGGAAGTGAAGGCAGGGAAACCTAAAAACCAATCGGCAGGATTACAAACGAAGTAGTGACTTACACTTTAACATGGGATACGAAGTTTTTATCAACCGTTTGGCACATAATAACCAAACCCCACCAGTGAGATAGGGCTCATTAATGAGCCAATCTACCAGTTAAGGTAGGTTTCAATGAAAGTAAGTAAAAATCCTCTAGATTTTATTATTAAGAGGAAACTCCTCTGAAAATCCTCTAGATTTTTACATCAGAGCCCTACCTACCAATAATATTTCTTTATTCATCTCAGCTTGCTTCCTACTCTTCTTCATCCCGTCCACAAAACCTTTTCTCTTTATTACCGTTCCCCACTTACTCAACATCCTCCCCTCCATCACTACCTTCAGCATCCCTTCGCTCCTCATAACCTGTCCCAACTACCTACGTTACCTCCTAATATTATTCAGAAGTTTCCTTTCCACACCAACCACGTCAAGTACTTCCTTGTTTGTCTTCCTTTCCATCCACCGCATCTTCTCCACCCTTCTTTACACCCACATTTCGAAAGCCTGCACCCTCTTTTCGTCCTCCTTTCTCAGAATTCACGTTTCTGCCCCATACAACTACATTCCATATCAAGCTCCTCACCAGCCCCTTCTTTATATCCTTTCCCTAGGTCCACGTCACCAACTCCCTCCTAATGCTTCTTTCGCTAAGGCTATTATCCTTCTTTTGCCTGTGCTACTGTACTATGCTACTATTTCACCTAATGTACCACAAAATTAATTACATTAATGCTTGTAAGCTATCAATTAGGACAGGGTTTAATAGCCTGAATTATTGCACCCATTCTAGATAAATATGCAGATGACAACGTGATGTTCATCCGGAGGGTTGAGGTTGCAGTGGGGGTTTCTCAGAAACCCACCACCGAACGTCATCCATGGATCTGCATGGATATAGTCATCCACGAGGATGACTATATCCATGCCGATAAGACAATGCCCACTGCCAAATTCCGCCTCTTGGCCACTGGTCATCCTCCAGAGGGAGCAACGACTGCGCTATCACCTTCGTGCGTCAGCGGCTACCTTTGACCCTCCGAGATGCCTTATAATGAGAGGCGATCTCGGAGCAGGCGGCGTTCTCCACTTCTCGTCCTTCCCCCCGTTACCACCTCCCCTGAGCAGCAGGTCGTACTTCCGACCACCATCAGTATCCCTCCTTGGCCGCTCCTCCGACCCTAGCCGTATCCCATCTCTCCCTCGCCTAATACCCCCCGAGACGCCCAGCATTGTCCCGTGCCCCTTCCGTTGTCCCGAGCCGCCACCGCGTCACCGCCGCTGTACGCAGACTTCTCCGCACGCGTCGCCGTTGCCCGTCGACGGAGCTCCGAGCCGTGGGTCGAAGGCCGTCCCGACCTCCTTGGAGTCGCCGTAAGTGATTATTCGCCCCTACACCCCGGTACCTGACCCCCTGTTGTGTCAATTAAAAAGGGCTAAATAAAAACATGTGCACCAAAGCATCTCACTCTCATTTAACCAAACCTGCGATACGCTCCCACCAATGATGTTGCGGTCGCCAACCACGCAACATTATTCTGGTGTCAGGTGTGGGGTGTCGCACAGTTTTTTTGTTGTTAGTCCTAGCTTTGATGTTAAGTACGAGAGTGGTTTGGCCGAAATAAAATTAAGTTACTGATGTCATTTGTTCAAATTAATTCAGAGTTGTGCAAAACGCTTTGGTGGGGTAATGTCGTCGTAAGCTTAAATATATTTTTTATATTTTAAATTATTATTTTTGTGAAAGTCGCCTCAGTTTTTCATATCTTCATCCCGGTATTAACTGTTGTACTATTTCTGTTACTTTGTCACCATGGCTTGGATTGGTAATCCTTCACAGAGACCTTTTCCCGTTCACTCAAGAGTCGCTTCCCCCTCGCTCCTCCGATTTAATTCATTTTGACCCTTTTGTGTATGGTATTGATTCTGTAGGGGCAACCTCCTCCACAGTGACGAATGCAACTAAACCGAGTGCTTTATGCAGTCATATTTATTTTATTCCAAATTTTAGCGGAGATGATGAGGTTTCAGTTGATCAGTTTTCAGAGTGCTTAAAAATTACTAGTCATCTTAGTTCCTGGAACGAAACTCAGACCCTGGGTGTAGCCCGCCTGCGACTCCATGGACCCGCCGCAGAATACGCTTTTGCTAACCCACACATCCTAGAGAGTTACGATACTTTTTCTGGCGGCCTGCGTCGTAGATTCGCGACTCGCATCTCACCCCTATCTCTAGAGCGTATGTTTTCCAATTGCATTCAGTCTCCTCTTGAGCCTGTGACGACCTACTCCACCTTTGTGTCAATTAAAAAGGGCTAAATAAAAACATGTGTACCAAACCATCTCTCTCTCATTTAACCACACTTGCGATACGCTCCCACAAATGATGTTGCGGCCGCCAACCACGCGACAAGGTCAGCGAAGAGTGAAATAAGAATTCACGACCGCAAGAGACCCATTGTGTACTGTAAGCAAACCTCAAGTATGCATTAAGAAAACCAAGATCGCTTTCAAGGGATAGAAAGGGGGAAAAAGGGGACCACACGGCCTTTTTTAGTTTCACGGCAGCGGCCTCCGTCACGCTGGGTTACATTCAGGCTTTCACAAACCCCCAAGGTGCTAACAACCAAATAGAGGCACTCAAGGGAAAGATGTGCGATGGAGAGAAAAGATCGGTAGGCGAAGAAAGAGAAAGCATAAGCTCAAAATAACCCTGGGGGAATGACAAGAGTTCTACGCACCAATAATTTCACGACGACGCAACGACCCTTTAGCGACGAAGTCGGAATAATGGGCGTATGGCATGGGGCCCCGCTATGAGCAAGAGCAAAAAAAACAATCGAGACACGAGAATGCATTTCGTTAATAACGGCTTCCCTTTTAAATAAAACAATGATGGTAAATTTCCACACAGTATATTATCAACCACAGTATATTAACAAACACCGACCAAGGTTTCGGCACGTAATGCCATTCTCAAGGAATTCTCGTTGCAGTTCCGCATAGTTGGGAGCCATTAGCTTTCACACAAGCTGAACTAAGCAAGGACCAACAAATCGTAGAATGCCGAAAATGATTATACTACAGCGTTGGCAAGAGAAGATAAACACTTTTACTGCAGTGGGCTTTACTGAGTTGAAACGGTCTCGTCAAATGACAAACTCGTGAAATATTTTCCCATACTTTTTATTCGTATTCAAACTCAGAGTTCAGCACGTAACTTTCCCTTTTAATTTTTTTCTGATACGGCGAGGCAGAAAGGAGAAAAGGAAGGGATGTGGGTGATAAATAATGCGAATAATCGTTGAAATATTGCAATAGAGTGAAAGCTAGGTGGGAATAATAGGGAATTTATTGAGAATATATGGTCATCGTGCAGATTAAATTATTTTTACGAAGAAATTCCATATGATTAATATCCCCGCAACACGTTGGCCCTCCAATAATTTACCTGTCAACTTTAGATATGTACTCTTAGTTGTCTTTTTACCTGACCAGGGTAATACAGATCTGAAATTTTTCCAAACAGCTTAAAAACAAACTAGAAGGAAGATTGATTCACATTTGGCAAAGATGAAAATGTTGTCTTTTTAGCACTTATTTTCATCCCCGGCAGCCAAGCTAAATATGGAATTCCGATCTGGATATACGTCGAAATAATAAATAAATAAATAAATATATATATATATGTGTTTGTGTATGTATAAGAAAAGGTTTCGAGCACAAAAACCCCCGGGCATCTGTGGAGACTGAGTAACCTTTGTCAGACGCCTCGTGTTCATTACGAGCTTACACGAACCACACGGCATTTCTCTACAGACACGATTTTTAGTTCCCGAATCCAGATCCTCTGAGATGAATTCTTAAGGCTCGCAG
This sequence comes from Pyrrhosoma nymphula, assembly GCA_963573305.1. Classification (NCBI taxonomy): domain Eukaryota; kingdom Metazoa; phylum Arthropoda; class Insecta; order Odonata; family Coenagrionidae; genus Pyrrhosoma; species Pyrrhosoma nymphula. Next base: position 138,973,829 of record OY754333.1, on the reverse strand, counting down.
CGTATACAACGTGGGGACTAACTAAAGGGCCAGAGGCTCAACGTAACCCTTCGATATAATGTCACCAGGGAACAGGATTAAGCACTCCCGGCGGAGAGGCCGGGATGGGTAATGATACGCCCAGGCAATGAAAAATTTAATTAAGTAAAACGCGGAGGAAAAAAAAGGATGTAACTGGGGAAGGTCCATAGTGCGGTTCGCCGGCTATATGAACACGCTCGACCTATATTCAGCAACGAGCTCTTTTCAAAACGTTTTAAACTTACGACGGTGCCACTTTAACGAGGACTCCACAGCCATTCCTTACTCAAAAATACCATTTTTACAACCATTACTAAGACTCCCTAGTCTTCAGCGTAGATAATTTGAAGTCTTTAAGAGACCGCAAAAGAACGTAAGAGATTGATTCGGGCTAAACTTTGTTGAATCAAGCCATTTGTTATAAGAACGATAGCTGCGTTATTTCCCTCTCAGCTAATATATTTTTATTTTGGTCGAGGAATATATATATACACGCTTCTTAACTGAACTTTGATGTGGCAATGAATTGCTGAAACCATGGTCGGGAAAAAATTATTATGTGTAAAATACCAAGTTACTGCAGAAGAATGTTTTCAGCTTGCTTATGGTATACGTCTATGGCCCGACTAGCCCAAGGTCTGCGGTTCGATTTTTGGGTCTAGAATAATTTTTTCTCGAGGTAATTTCTACTTTAGGGAAGTAATTTGCCGGCCAATTTGGCTTTTTCGGAAGTTGTGAGTATGAGCAAAGTGAAAATGCTTATCCATCAGTAGATTTAATTACTCCCAACTCAAATCATGATCACAGTTACAACTTCATATTTAAACTCCATTCATATTTATGTGATGATTCTTCGATCCCTCGATCTTCGATCTTTTATTCCCCTGGCGAGGAAATATTACCTTCGGATCGTCTTTTTTTTAGAGTTAGGTACTTGTGAATTCATGGATATATCCTTTCGAGAAGAGAGGAAAGAAAGCGTTTGTTGATGCAAACATCGATATCATGAAGCGGAAATAATAGGTAGGTAGGGAGTACTCACTCGAAGGTCGCAAAGTTAGTGGGAGAAATCTAAAATCGTGAATTACAATAGAGTATATTTGAAATGAACTTTTCCCAGAAAATAACAGTTGGTTTCGACCCATATTGTTGAATTTTGACTCTTTAGTATCACTTAGCCTTCCCATGATTTACTGTCTCCATGGCTCTGGGTCGCAATAGATAATTTAGCCACTATCTTAACTATTCCTAGATATTCTTCACTATTAGGGACAGTTTCCAACTCCCTCGTAGACATAGAATGGTGTTCATGAAAAATTTGACGAAGCGAAACTTTTAGGGCTTATCATGACATCGGGAAATAGGTTATAAAAACAAATAATTCTTAATAAAAATAATGGTATTGGCAGTAACTTGGTGGAATTTTTTCATAATGGGATGATGAATTGTTTATAAAAATGTATTTATATCTCACAGGCCGAGTTTTATCGCTTCGCGACATCATCAGGTGCAGACACTGTTAAACATATTGCTTAAATAGTAAAAAATGAGAGGGGGGAGAGGTAGTCTTCAGGTCAGATCTCTTACCCGGAAAATCAGCTGAAGACTACCTCCCCCCTCACATTTTTTACTATTTAAGCAATGTGTTTTACAGTGTCTGTACCTGATGATGTCGCGAAGCGAAGAAATCCGGGTACTGAGAAAGAAATTATTTTTTATGTGGAAAACAAAGTAACTCATAATTTCATTTTTATATCATCCATCATAAGAACAATCAGCAGGCACAATACCGATAGTGAAAATGTTTGGCCATTGTGTGTGTGCTATACTAGACTTTCATGTAGACGTTATTATACTTGGGAAAAAATTCGCTATGACAACTATCTTCCTAGGGTATTAATTACTGTGAAGAATGAGCCCGGTGCTGTTCTACCATTGTGAGAAATTAAATTCTTCATCAAGGTGGCTGGTTGTATTTCGATGGGATTAACAAAAGCTACATCTTTCCACAATTTAATGAAACTGAAGTAGCAAAAAGAAGAGGAGCCGAAAGGAGTTGAAATTAATTAAAGTCAACTAGTTAGACTGCGTAAGGTCGTGAATTTAGGCAGGTGACAGCAGAGGAGTTTTATTTATTTTTTTTTAGCTTAGGTCTCCGATAAAAAATTGAAAACATTTTATTGCTTCCCTGGGTTTACATATTTATTTTTTTCCAAAGGCAGATTCTTTCATTAGTCATACGGGCTAGGAGAAGAATTGAGAAGGTCAGGGGATTGAAAGACGAACGAAGCAGAATTTGACTGACTGCGAGGAGGGATAAAGAATTCTTTTAAGGAATTTAGAAGGTAGATAAAAATTATTCTCAAAAACGTCAAACAAATCTACGTCCGTCTTCTGAGGTTAATTTAATGCACAACGGGTTTTGTCACAAAGGCGACATCAGGACTGATGATGTTGGCTAGGAGGCAAAATTGGTTGCATTAAATTAATCTGCGAAAGCATACATTGCTTATTTATCTATTGACCATAAATTTTTCAAAAGTTGAGGCAGGAAGAGGATAGACATAGACATTGATGAGATATACACTTAGACATATTATTTTTGCTCATACCTAATCTTTTACAGTAAGTATTTCTTATTACCAGAGCTTTCGGTAGCTTTAGAGGTCATTCCCGTATGAAGCTATAGTCAATAATGCCTGTATTAAATAATTATTTTGTCGAGAAATTACACCAAACAAATTCTTATATGCTATTTTAAAACGTCAAATGTACGAGCAAATGATTTAATCGGGATATTGGGATATTACAGAAAGATAACAACGGACGTAACTTCTATATCAATACTGAGAACATGCTTATGAATCACTTAATCGACAGCAACCTTTTAAAAGTCCATATAAAAAACCAACTGAAGTGAAAAATGAATTATTCACTCTGATAGACACATTACCAGCAGATTGCAATTACTAAAACTAAAATCATTTAAGGCCTACGAGGAAAATAAAAAATAACATAGTATTTTCTTTATTGCTCACTAATACCGATGGGTGGATAATATTTTTAACAAATAGAGGAAAAGAATAGGGAGAGAAGGCAGAAATGGAAGTAACATATTGCAAAGAGAGAGGAGGAGGAGTAAGAGGGGCTGAAAGTACCATCGGCATGCCTAAAAATGTTAGGCAGTGACACTTCACAGTCATACATATTTTGGAAGAATACCAGACTGATGATAAATTGTGAAAGAATAAAAGGAAGCCAAGCCAAGGTTCCTCTACTTGAATTTCAAGAATAAGTTTGTTGGAGAAAAAGGAGTGAACTGCTGAAAGATGGTGCGTTCCCATTTCGCCGAAACTTTAGGTATAAGGATTTGAAAATTTCTCAGACGATATTGGACCAAGTTATCCTCAACTCTGAGCCACAATGATTTTGAATAGGATAAAAAGTTTTGAACGCTATTATCGATAGCGCTTTCGGGATTCTTCCAATACATTCAACCACTGTAAGCCTTCTTACGGCGTAAATGGTGCACATGAACAGGTATAAGAGATCGTAAATACGAAAATCCTGGGGAAGACGATAAGTTTTGACGATTTGGGTATTTTATTTGAATGAAATATTCGGCTGAAATCTCAACTTATAAAACCTATCGTACTCAAGTGCACGAATCTGCAAGATTTTCCAAACTTGACGGTTTCAAAATGCTTGTTACCACTTTTTTGCAAGCTATTATATAGTATTATGTGTATTTCGAATAAATATTCTCAAAAATGACAAAAATACGCCGACGTTAAAATCTGTGCGAGAATACAGCCAAAAACTACGAGATATTCTTAACAAAACCCTCTTAATAAAAAACTATACTAACATTTTAGCCATATTATCTCAGAAAATCAGGGATAAAAATTGATAAATTTTTTGAACCGATCCAAGTTCCAAGTTTCAAGATAATTGTTTTTTCAAGTTCAAGATAATTATCCTTGAATAAAGATTATTTTCATTGTTTTCCACCAAATGATTTTAAGGGTTTAAGCAGTTCCTAGTGTAGTTTCAGACGATGTTTATAAATTATTAACAATTATTTTCTGCTTTCCTTATTCTTTAATTCATCTCACACGTGCTGAGCAGCTGCCAGTCCTGCTCTCTCTCCCCCTTAACAACCCATCTCCCTCCCAAACCAAACCTTCGTAACCAAAACATTTTAACAATCAACAAAAAAATAAATTAAAACATTTAAACAAAAACTATACCAAATTAAACAAATTAAAAGCAAATACCGAGGTACTGTTCAAACGCTACACTAGTTTAATCTCCCTTATCTCAGATATTACCCACTACTGTATCTTACGACCTTCACATCTTCAACCACTCATCATGTCTTTTCAGGTTTCTACTTCATTCCTATCCTGCGGTTACCTAATATAATTCTCTATATGTCTTCTTCAACAGGTCAATGCCTCTCAGTGTATCCACCAACCACTTTTTTCAGTCTTCCCCAAGTAATCGCCAACAATTTCCTTACCTGCATTGCCTTCCCTAACACTTTCTTGTGAGCCTTGCTTGCCAACCAGGTAACCCTCTCCGTTCATCTAAACACACTCCACAATAGCAACCAGTCCACCATTTCCGCGAAGGACAGATCTAGAAAACTGTGAGAGCAATTGAGTGTCACATCATGGTAAAATGTCTTTTGTTTCTTCAATTAAGAACTATAAGCAGACACCTTTGAATGAACCTGACTGTTTGTTCCTCCGAAGCCAAAGGAAATGAAAAAAAAAAAAGAAAAAAAAATCTGGAGGCGCCGGGTATCGATCCCGGTACCTCTCACATGCTAAGCGAGCGCTCTACCATCTGAGCTACTCCCCCAGTTAGCATTGGCAGAGTTTTCTGTTGCATGTCGCTCTGATTTCCAGAAGTGAAATCAGGCCAATTTAGAAAGTCGAGGGCCTAGAGGGAAATTTAAAAATGCTGCTCAAGTTACCACTGAATCCATGGTTATCTTAAATTAATTTTTTAAAATTACTATTGCTTTTCACAGTTGGCATCCTTCACTACCGAGGCAGAGGAATTAATCTCGCCTTAATAACTCGGGTATCTCATCAGCTCTTACAACAGGAAGAGACGGAAGAGAATTGGGAGGACTTCACTCTTCGACCGATAGGTAAAAACACCTTCCCTTCGCACAGCATCGAAACACACTACAACTCCAACTTTCAGAATTCAAAATAACATTCATCAGCAATGGCACATAAATGTATGTTACTGACTGAACTAAATGACAACTAATAGGTCACACAAATGATAATTTTTAATAGCAAATAGGAAGAAAATCCAACCTAAACGTCGAGACAATATAGATGCATAGATTAAGAAATGGCTTAATTTTTTTCAGTCTAGTATTCCTCGAAAAATTACATCAACATTCAAAGCATAACTTTTCAACTATAGGGATAGTTTCAAATGCTTCCATTTTAAGCGTGAAATCGCTGCGAATTCTTGATTCATATCCCTTTGATACAACAGAGGACATCACAAAGGACTCATTCCGCCATTCATTTAACTCGTCGACCCATGGCAGTGAAATCTCTTATGTTTAGGAGAGCCCGCAGATCTCAACAACCAGGCAGTTGAGGTAGGCTCTCGAGTTATGCCCTTCATATTTTCGAGACCATCCGTCATGATTATTATCAGACGCCAGACTCATCCCATAACGAAAAAGTGTATAAGTGCGCCCAATTAATTAGGAATAAACGAACGCAATGGCAAATGTCCGAAAATCAGGGTATAGAGAGGTTTCTACACACAAGATTTGTTTGGGAGTTAGGCCGGCTTCACACGAGGCCACTCAGCAGCGCTTTTAAGTGGTTGGTTAGTGGCGCGTTAATGGGGCTTCCACAACGTCACTAACGAGCGTCGAACCGGCGTTTTCAGAAACGCACAAGCGCATGCTTGGTGCTGCTAACGGGCGTGAGAAGCGCTTCGAACTAGCGTGAGCCTGCAACCTTTGCTTTACTTGAAATTCGAACGCTCGTTAGCAGCGCTTCTGCAGGGCCACGAACGCGCTGCTTGAACAGTGGCCATGGCAGCCGCTCCGTGAGAACACCGCCATTTAGCTACGGCTAAACTCACTAGACGCGCCACTTTTCTACGCCGGCGTCTGCGACGGAGGGAACCGTCTGTGGCGCTTCCATCCGGTTGCTGTGGCCCTGTGTGAACACTTCCATTCTACCCCATTATTAGCCAACGGCAGCGCTGCTGAGTGGCTCCGTGTGAACGGGCCCTTAGGACATAAAAGAATGATTACTATTGCTACAGGTATTTACAAAACAAAGTGATCAGATGGCAACTAATGAGCCTAGAATGAAAGAAGGTAAAGAAAATTTCAGAATCTTTAATAAAATAATTAGATTTACACAATTCCAAGGTGTGACCTTTTCCACTTTTTCTGCCGAATGTGAGTTCCAGTTGTTTTTACACAAGGGCAAGGAATTGAAAATAAGAACTCAACTTTGGAGAATAAAATGGCAAAAAGTAAAAAAGGTAGTATTTAAATGAAGAGAGGTAGAATAGAAGAAGATAAAATGGTGTGAAAACCATCCATCAAAACCTAACGAAATGAGCACTATCAATAACAAAACAAAACAATTTTTCTAAGAACTGCTGGACTAGCCGTGATGAGGACGTAAAACGGGAAAAACCAGGGCAGGAGATACTTGTGACGAATGTGCGAAGTGCAAAATGAAAAATAAAAAAAATTGACTGGATTGAGATTCGAACCCATATACTCCCCATTCGCGCCACGTCTTAGGTTGATTGATTGGTTAAAGCACTTGGCTCAAATTCTGGGGTTCGGAGTTTGAATCTCAGCGCATACGATAAATTAATTCATTAAATTAATTCATTGCGCAATTAACACAGTCGAGGTGATAAGTTTTACAGATTATTCTTACGCCCTCATTTTGCAGCTCTTAGCCTGACACCATTTGAATTGAATTTTATTTATATTTACAAGTGGAACTTAACATTTCCTGCAGTAAAGGGAGACCAACAGACATAAAAATCAACAGACAGGCATATTGAAATTAATGTAAATTAGCACTATGAGGAGGTTAACTTACTTTTTACAGGTTTACAGGTTTTTACAGAGTAAGTTTAGAGTTACTCAAGGAGAGTGAGGGAGTCATAGAGAGAATTAAGTTACTTAAGGAGATTCCATTACATTTAACAGATCCTCTCTTGAAACAATTTTCTGTTTAATTTACTGAATAACTTCCGAAGTAAATTGTTCCAGTCATCAATGGTCCTCGCCATAAAAGATTTAGTAGCTTTGTTAAAGGCAGAAAAAAATGCTCTCACTTAGTATTGATGGCTGTTTCGATCGCCATAGTTCGGTTTCTCTAGCTCTGCGCTCAAGAGTTGAATATACTTCAACAGCTTAAAACAATCCGTTAAAGCAATTAATCTTGGCTTCCTCCTGCGGTACTTAGATCCTCCCATTGAAGTTCACTCAGCACGTAACTTAACCTTCCACTCATAGTATACTTATTTTCACTTAACAAGTGGCTCTCCGCTGAACAGCCTCAATTTGAATTAATGAGTAACATTGATATGGATCACATAATGCACAACCATATTCAAGTAAGAGGTATAACAATGTTAGATAAGCTATTTATTTAACTTTTTGTGAGGCACGCATCAGATTTTAAACATTAAACTAACAATTTTTAAATGCTTAGTAGTTATTTTGGCTATGTGAATTATCACAGGCATACCTGAGCAAAAGGAAACACCCAGATACTTCATTGTCTTCACTCTTTGTAGAAAATCTCCATCTATCATATGGTAGTACAAAATTGGATTGCTTGGCACAGTAAAATTGACATAGTAATTGTGAAAGTTTACTGGCGTTTTTTGCATTATGACCAATTAATTAAGTTATTCAAATTATTCTGCAGATCAAGACAGTATTGGTGAAATTAACAGTGCTTTACTGCACCGTGCCATCAGCAAAATGTCTAATGTTGAATTTCCTTACGTCCGGTAGATCATTGATAAAAAAATACACTTCCTTGTGGAACTCTAGACGTCACTGGTAGGGGTCAAAAGGTGCAGTTTTAATTTTGACGCGTTTTGACGAACTGGAACAAGCCCTTGCCACGGTTTACAAGGCAATGCGTAGACCGCATGCGTACGCAAGAACGTGTGTTCAGCAAACATAACACCCTGAGGCTGCAACTGGCCACTCAGGGACGGTTTTGGCCGCGAACGCCGAATGCTTTGCTCTCCCCACTTCCCCACCCTGAGACAGCATCCTGATTTCAATTAACTGAGCGAGGGAATCGATTTGAAATGGGAGGATAATGGAAATTTGCAGTTGAGATCCGATAGACGGAAGGGGATGGAGAGCGCGAGGGCGAGAGAGCTGTCTTCGGGCGTGAAATATATTGCGATGCATCGCAAATTGAACGTCGGACGCATGGAATACTCTCGATTCAAATGCAGATAGCAGCGAAAACCGTCCGAGTGCCTACATTGCCGACGATTAGGAAAGGCCTTCGATTTTGCGCTGTATATTAAATCCTCGGCAATACGGCCTTCACCAAGCCGAAAAAAAGTGAAAAGTCCTCAACATGCACAATCAAACTTCATTAACATGGATTAAACACCTCTTGAAATATATTTTCGAACATAGGTGTGTTTCGGCATGATTTATTTAAAAAAAACGAGCAGGAAAACTATTTGGAAAGTTACCGATATCAATATTTTTTACGTTGCTTCTCGCATCATATCTTAGATATTTTCTTTGAAGCATTTTACCTCAGAGAAGTGAAAATCAGTATTTAGGGAAGACAAGAATATGCATAATAATTCCCAAAAGATAACGATTGCATATTAAAAAACATTGAACTAAGATTTCCGAACTTCGATTTTTCCAAGACACTTTATCAGTTAAAACGAAAAAGAAATTCAAAATAGTGTAAAATTAGATTAGATGTCTATAAATGAATCCAGGAAGAAAGGATACTTAAATTTCCATGATGAATAAACTTTTACAGTACTTTCGGTTAAACAAGATTTTATCAAAGAACACGCGTAGCGATTTACTCGCCATACCACATTGGTTTGCGCTATTTCACATTTCTAACCGGCTCCCTTCCTTCCTGCAAAAATTAAATTAAAAAATCTTTCCACTCCATTTATTTAAAAACAAACGTTCCTTATGATCACAGATCTTATGCAATTTACGCCACCCGTCTACTTAGACACCTACTCCACACCAGCCATCCATCTGATAGATAAAAAATTGCAATAATTCAGTTCGTCACCATTGAGTTCCGTGTTCATCATTTTAATTGGAGAGCTAGTGCCCATCATCACATGGCTCCTCGACTATTCTGGCTATGATTACTAATAAAAACATTTGATTTAAGGGATGGGCAAAAGCGTGTGTTGCAGTAAACGTGCACCCGCTTGTTATTCATGCGTGTACACGTATACACGTCCCGAGTCCCGACGCATACAATAGTTAAGTCTCTGGCCCCACATTCCGTTCTGAGGTGGACCTACAGGTATGTACGCCTAGAGTGTTGGAGTCCCGCACCGATGCTTGCAGAACGGAAGCCTGCTAAGGTCAAACTGTATCACAGGGAGTAAGATGTGACAGCAGCCGGTGACAGTAGCCACCGACTGCAATCCAGATTCCAGGAAGTACCGTACACACTGATTCATAACGATTCACCTTGACTCAAGTCATATTAAGTGAATGGGGAAAGGGGGGCAATGCGCGATCAAAGGCGGACGATGCTAACGTGTATTATTTTGCAAGAATAAGAAAACGTGAACACGCCTCCAGACGTGTACACGTTTACACGTCCCATCCGTATTTGCTTATGCCCTGAAAATAGTTTTTTCATTAAAATGCAATAAGCCAATACATACAATGCTATAAAAGACAATTAAAGATCACCTACTAAAGAAAGTAATTCACCAAAAGAAGAGGTTTTCCTTTCTCCGACTACTTGGCTTATATAAGAGAGCCAAACTTATAACCTTAATGCGACGACAAACACACCTTAGCGCGGGTAAGGGCTCACATACGAAACATATTGGTCGCCAGACCAATGCTCCGTCCATGGCCACCGCAGTAGGCAGTAAAAACTAAGTGGAAGTAGATGTATGTAGTACCTATGTCTTTTAAGATATGATTCATCGTGAGCAGTAATCCATTCGAAAGTTTTTGCCGTAGCTATTGACTCCACTCTCCTCTCATTTAACCGTTTTACACCTTCATTATTCTTCATTTCAATATCCCTCATAATTTTCTTCAGGCTTTCCATCCTTCACGCTAGAAGAAAATGGGCATAGTAGCAAAGACATTAGTAAAATAGCGCTAGCGAAGGAAGCATTCTATAATAGAAGGGAGCTGATGACGTGGACCTTAAGTAAGGATGTAATGTAAAAACGCGGCAGGTGAAGAACTTGGTATGGAGTGTGGCTTTGTATGGGGAAGAAACAAGGAACTTGAGAAAGGAAGACGAGAAAAGGATGCAGGCGTTCGAGATGTGTGTGTGGAGGAGGATGGAGAAGGTGCGGTGGACGGAAAGGAAGACAAATGAGGAAGTGCTTGACCTAATTGGTGAGGAGAGGAAACTTGTGGACGAGATTAGGGGAAGGCAGAGTAGGTGGCTGGAAGTGTAATGAGGGGTGATGGATTGCTGAAGGCCGTGTAGAGGGAAGGATGTTGGACAAGCGGGGAAGGGGAAGAAAGAGAATAGGTTTTACAGACGGGATGAAGAAAGGTAGGACTTACGCTGAGATGAAGAAAGAAATACCAGAAGTAGATAGGGCAATGCACGTGTAACAGCCCGTTGAATTTACTATGACTTTCATCATAACCTACCTTCAACCGGTAGATTACAAAGATGATGATGATTCTATCCTTGGTCTTTTTCGACAGTTCATCCCATTTGTTCTCCTGCAAGTACTGCTTTCAGTAGGATCTCTGTCGTAGAATATCCTTAATAAGTTTGTTTCTTCTACTCTGCAGAGTTCTAACTTTAATTCCTCTCTCTTCAATATTCATAGGCCTTTATTAGTGATTAATTTCATCAAATTGATCATCATCGTTCATCGATGACACCACAATTTCATTGATTCCAATCTTATATGTTCTGCCGCATATAATTCCGCTATTCGTCGAAAATATTCCTTTAAAGAATCAACAAAGAAACAAAATTTGTACCGGATTTTCTGAGGGATGGAAAAAAATAATATTTTCCACCCTCTTCTGAGTCAAAAAAGGATTCTTAAAACCCCGTAAAAGCCGGAATACGCCGACGCCTTATTTTTTAAACGTCGAGACAATTGTCCCGGAGCTTCCCCAGGTGCAAAGGCAAAAAAAGGAAAGGAAATTGAAAAAAGAAAAAACTTCGTCACGAAATAAGCGCACAACCTCACCGTAACAGGCTCGTCCTAGCTTCGCGGAGTTCACCGACTGGGGCGTCCTCAGCGAAAATAAAAAATGAAAAGCGAAAATGAAGGAGAGGGAAGGTGGCGCCTCGCCCGGGGAAAAAGGAAACAAAAAACAACGGAAGGACGAGACGCGAAGGAAATGAAAGGAGGAGCGATGTTCCCATCCTATATGAAAATGTTAGTGAACAATCTAACATGCAGGACAGCGTGGCATTGTTCCGCAACTTGTTTTTTTGAGGAATGAGCAAGAGCGCAGAACTTTCGACACACGGGTAAAGAAGGACGGAGGGAATAAGCAGGTACGAGAGGACGACTAACAAGGAGAGCATCGGGTTAGTGTGATTGTTTGAGTAATGGATTTATTGCTCGAGGGGCGGGGTTCGAGGCCAAACTGAGGCAGAGGTTTGTCATGAAAATCCCGGTCCCTAATTCGGTGCTATCCGGAGAGAACTTCAAGAGTAGTAGCACACTGTCCGGCGGGTGGAACGTCAACATATACATCCCTGGCGCATTTCTTTTAAGAGTAGGGTAATTAAGAAGCTCATGTGACTTGTGTCTCCCCCCTTCCTCAAATCCCAAAAGAAACCTCCCTTGCCGTACTATAGAGCGCTACATATTTAGTTGACAGTGTTAGGCGTTATGGATTACACTGCTGAGAAGCTTACGCTCCGTGTGGTCACCCAGAATCCCCAGAACCCATCATAAAGAAAAATATATTATCTATTCAAAGATATCAAAATATCAGCCACTTACCACACTACTTTTAGAGATATTTGCCAAAAATACCAGCCATTTGCATGGGAAGTAGTAAATCTATTACCTGCAGATAGAATTTATGTAAACAAAATTAGGAAGTTCCAACGCATAGATCGCTTCAGTGATTTAACAGTGAGTAGTTTGTATTTCCTCTCAACTATTAAAAAAAAATACTTGATTACTCAGCATAACACTTTAACAAAGTCGCAAAAAAACTTGAGAACATCGTGAAAATAATGAGTCAAGTCAAAGACATATATGCATATTTATTTAATTACTGAATATTTCCGTCGTATGTTAATTTTCTTGCGCAATTGGCAACATCGCATCTCCTACCTCATGGAGATTTACACAGCAGACGAATCTCGATAAGAGCTCATTCTGTCAACTAAATGCGGAACGCACTATATTCACCTATCCCTGAAAACGCAAAAGACTTTCCTAGTCAGACCCACGACTGAAAGAACAAAACATGAGGAGGAGCTGCGTATGCTGGAGGAGGTAGGTAGGTTAATGGGGAAAAAGCGAGGGCGGACAAAGAAATGGTTGGGAGAGTTCAATGAGGAGTAATGGGCTGTTTAATAGAGTGATGGAGGATAAGAGAGTTGGGCGAGGGAGGAGGAGGTAGACGAAGAGTAGAGATTTTGGACTGTGGTGAGAGGTGAAGAAGGGTAGGATATATGAAGAGTCAATGAAGGATCAATATTCATTGCGGAATACGAAAATGACAGTGCGCACGGTGCAAATTTATACAGCAAAATGATGGAATTCGACTAGAAGATATTATTATTTATAATGACCGGGATCAGAACCCGAATCTCGCAAATGCCAGAATGTTTGTAAGCCACTAACACCACCAAGCCATATTTAAGTTCCAGGCAAATATCAATGTTGGTTTAAGTGAACTAGATGTTTTCGGAACTAAGATGGCTCGGAGGTGTTAACTAGCTAACACACCGCCTACTGGGAGATACGGGTCTGGAATCCGCTATTTCATAGCTTTGGTTATGCTTATTTCATAGCTTTGGTTAACCAGTTGGTTATGTTATTAAGGATGTAGTTATTCGCGACAAAACATTAGTAGAATGTCCAAATTAATCAGAGAGATAGGTAGAAATGTTTTGAACCGGCCCAATATTGATTGCTTGAACACCTTGAATGAATGAAAATGATGTTCCAATACTGGCGCCACCCGTCTCCGAACGCCTCAAGCCCCATTCGCACCCCCGGCAATCCAAGCTGACCACGCCCAAGAGGAAAAAATATTGGTTGGGAGAGAAAAAAAATTATAAATAAAAATGGGAGATTCGAGTGCACACAACTCTGGCGCGGGAATCAATAAATACAACGAAAGGGCTGTAAATCTTGCTTTTACGGCCGGATTCGAAGACCCATAATGTACGTTAGTTCTTCATTTTTTTTAGCCCGCGGAGCCACGGTATTTGTAGAGGAGGGCCAGGGGGGAGAAACGGGAAATTACATCGTGGCACACAACTTGCGCGTACAGGTACGTTTAATTTAGGGAGCATCGGAGTTCGACGTTAAGTGAGCATCTCGAAAGGATCGGCTCATGGAAACCAACCCAGTAAACATTCAACATCGCGGTTGCGCTGTGGAACTTATCGACTCTTATATGGAACGTCGTTTTTTTAAATATTCCCTCGGAATTCTTTTCTAAGGGAAACATCGATAAGATAAAATATTTATTTACCAACTAAATAGCTTTAAATGAATTGAACTACGTCGGGCGAGACGTGGTTGAGCAGCATGTCGATTGATAAATAAAATAAAACTTAGTACTATCCACGGAAACTCTTCTTTGGTACAACTACATTCACGCATCTGGTACCTGAGGATGACGGGGAGGCATCGAAAAGCTTTAAATCATTAAAATGTTTCAGGGTTGAGTATCAAGTTACCGCTCATTAATTTTAAAGACTACACTATATTTCTAGATACGTCGATTTTTATCCGCGACTTTGGCGCGCACTAAGGCGTTACCACTGAAAACACCCGGGGGCCATAGTAAGACCAAGTCTAAGAATATCTGACAACTGAGAAATTCACAATATCCCATACTTAATGTTCATTTACTCAATCCTGTAGACACTGCTACGTACTGGGCTGCCTTGAAGAGTATCAATTCGTAGTGAACAATAGAAGGCAAATCTGAGATATTTGCGAAAGATTAGCATGACTGCCGTGCAGGAAATAAAACGTTTTTCGTCAATTTCATACTACAAAAAATAGCGATTCCAGCGAGTGTGCTTATACATAAATAAGGGACGTTTACGAGAATTAATAATTGCGTACAGAGATATGTAATACAACTGAAAAAGTACAAACCTAAAGGACGGGGGTCCATTCCTCCTCTGTTTGTAATCCCGATCAGTCTTTTTTCCGTAGCTTTTTGGACGTAAAGGTCCAAGATTAACTCCTTCGAGATTGTGGTTGATTAACCACATAGTTAGACCGCAAATGAGAACACTTAGCTACTTCAGAATACGATTCACAAATATAACTGCCTAAAATTATAACAGCAGTTACCATGACGACGTTCTTGACTATAATTTAGAATGCAGATGCCAAAGGAGAAAAAAATGTACACTTACAAGCCAAATATTAGGGTAAACGACGCACGATTTAGAGCGAAAATATTTGGTTACATACTTCACAATCGAGCTCCGAATATTGAGCACCCAAAATATACATGAAATATCATCACATTGAATAGCAGATCGGAAATAAATATGAAAGATCGCAGCCGATGAGCGGACGACTCAAAATATCTCACAAATCAAACACAGTTCAAGCGATGAATTTTCTGAGAAAGCATAAAACGCGATAACTCCGCCCATTTGAGCAAAAGGTTTTTTTCTCCTTCTCCCGTTAAATTCACTCTCTTTTGATTCATATCTTTGTATCTGAGAGTCCAACGCAGTTCAGGTAAAAAAAACGAAAAACACATATTTTTAGGGAAGAAAGGTGAATGGGAAGAGGGTGAGAAAGAGGCGGGGTGGAAGACGAGTCGGGAGGCTGGGTTGGGTGAAAAAAAATACAATCGAGCATCAATATGAACACGCCACGAGCGAAACTCCTTTCGGGGAATTTCCATTCGAAATGAAAGCGCGCATATTTCACAGATGGCACCCATTACTCATTCAACAAGAGAGAAGGAGAGGTGGTACGTTGCGAGGAGAAGGGATAGAATAAGAGAAGAAGAAGAAAGGAGCATATTATTCAACCCCTCACTCGAAACATTCCAAAAGTCGAATTTTCTCGAGATATCGGATAGCAGGTGATGCCTGTGAATTATTTACCATGAGATATGATTTTTTTCCCAATCTAAAGTTCATGTACACATGCGAACACGAACAAACAAGCCGATAGCACGCACTTAACTATCCGGCAATGAAAAACATCGCTTTTGTAACTTTTCCAAATTCCTCCGCCTCCCGTCATTTCTCATAAACCCCTTCATAATAGAAGGCACTTAACACTCATAGATTTGAGGACAATTTAGCAGAAAATTATTTGAATCCACCAGTGTCATAACTAAAATCTATCCACTGCTTAAACGTCGAGGAAACCTATGAGGTTTAAGTCACCAACAGCCAGGCTCCCACCCTGCCTAACCATACGAGTTTTCTTGAGTCGTCGGATTGCTGGTGAAGTGCCTGAATTATATATTCTGGGATATGTTTCTTTTCGCAAGATCACGTTCATAGAGAGCACACACCCGAGCAAACAAACAGAGCACCCCCGGGAGAAGTTTTAAATGACACCACACATTCCCAATAAAGTTAACACACACTCTCTTCCTCTAAATATGAGCTTTTGAGAGCAAAATTGGTGTATGACAGAACTTTTTACCACATTTTACTTAGGTTCGCATTAACATTCCTCCACTTGCATTCTCTTTTTCTTCTCTCATCCCTGGTGTGAGTCTAGCTTACGTGCTCAACAGTGTCATTTTAGTAATAAGCTTGTCGTACGGGTTTAGACGAACCAGATAACTCCGAGAATAGTCACGCGTTAACTTAATTTTCATACAAATGCGAATTTACTTACACCTCTGACAGTGTTACAGCATATTTCCTCGTAGAATATATACGACTAGATATACTGCCAAACTAACCCTCGAACCAACGTGATTGATTGCAGATTCTTCCCATTTTTTCTATCATGCATTATCGACAAATTAAGGGTGAAATAAATATAAAAGAATTATTTGGGAAATAATATGAAGGTTAAATGCATTGATATCTAGTTTCTATTTCTAGCACAACGAAGTCGACTAAAAATCTAAATACTTACATTGTTAACACCAGAGCCAATAGGAAGAATAGACACCGGCGACTTTACTAATCTTGCCACTCGTTAAGTCAATGAGAGTGTAGTCAATGCCTTCCTCATCAAGAAACATAACAGGGCCAACCCATCCCTTGCTCGTGGATTTCATTGACGGATCCCAACGATCTCATCCAAGGGAAGTACTATAGAAGGATGTCCATCACGTTCGACCTGAAGACCCCGGAAGGAGTGCCAGCGAAACTGTTGCCTCCAAAAAACGAACATACGTGGGAGAAGACCCGAAAAAATTAAGAAATTCGACAAAGAACTCTGCGGAGACTACGATCAAATGAAATAATGAGCAGCACGTTTACACCCGTCACTCAACCGTGTTGAAGGGAAAAAAAACTGAGTACGACGTCGATATAAAAACTCAAAATTCTACTTAATTCACAAAACCGTAACTGAGGCATAATCTGAATACAGTCGTTCATTCTGAAAACAATTTAAGGCCCCAGTAACTAAAATAAAATTAATCAAACGAAAATATGCTATTAATAGATATTGTTTTCAAGGCGCGCCTTGCAATTCATTTGAAACTCTTCGGAGAGAGTCATTTTCTTTGCTCACAGCATCCAGCTCAACTACTACGTTGATGAATGCATTACTAATAGCTTCAAAATTTATTAACTCCGAGCTATTTCTGGACATTCATATTATCTTTCATTAGGTAGAACACGAAGTAAAATATTCACAACATAAAAATTTCACAATGCTGCGACTTGTAGAAATAAAAAAGTAAAAATTGAGGAAGAAAATAAAAGGAATATAACAATGACTTAAACTGAGTTTTAAAAGGATTTTCTCCATCACGAGTTAAATCTCGTGTGACGTATTAGCCATGAGAGATCCCATAACACATAAATATGTCCATAATGACGCTAAATTTGTTTCTCAGCAGCGGCTCTAGGATAATACTCATCACTCCACCAATGTTAGAACGTCCACTAAATCGGGTATGTACTTTTGCACAGCCTAAAGACATCTTACTAAAAGTTAGGGACATGATTTTAATGTCTGGGTCGAATGGATGAATTTAAAGCCAATTATCGTCAAAAATCCCACATCCCATTCACGAAAAAAACAAATAACGACAGTGTAAAGACTAGTTCAAAGAAAACATTAACCCCGTGCTTGAATTCAATCAAAACTATCAGGACGTAAACTATAATTAGAACGACGTACAGCGGAAACATATAGGCATGAAAACGCAAAAGACTCTTTACTGTCTGTATGAGGTGACGCCAACGTTCAACTCCAACAGCCGAGGATTGAGAAATGGACTGATTCAAATTAATCCCTTAGGGGCTTTAAAGAGTGTTGAAGAACACAGTAAAAGCGCCACAATATTATAAATAATCGGGCTACTCGAACCATCTGACAGAAATGTCACAAACGGATGTCCTCGAGGCCCCTTCCGACACAGAATGCGTCCAAAAACTAAGCCCCTGAACGGTTTGAACGAATGAAATGATATATACGAATGCCAACATCAGGCAAGATTCGACTCACTCAGAAAAAGTCTCCGCAAAAAAACTAAAAAAAATCACATAATTCGGATGGCAATAATCACTGCCGAAGCTACTGCAAACGAAGAACTTACGCGCACGTTACTGTTCCTGAGATACAAAATGCGAGCTGGCATGATTTTTTAACATGCTAATATCGTTTTGAGCCTTCGATATTAGTGAAACGAAGATATCGAGTTGCAGATGCGAAAATATTTCATTTCGAAATGAAATAATACCTTCAAATCCACAATTCTTCAGTTTGAATGCAATTTTCGACTAATTGTAAGTTTAAGAAAATCAAAATTTATCCACTGATTTATTACGTGTAAGCATTGGTTATTAAAATATGATTTTACTGATTCCTCCCAATACAGCTAACATTAAAAATTCAAACGTAAATCTTATTATAAAACATTTTTCATTCACCGACCTACACTGTCAGTTCACCAGCTAATTTATGAAATGATCCCATCCATTTCTACTCTAAGAAATCGATAAAAATGTGCCCCTTTTGAAGGTAATAAAAAAAAATTTTGGAAAGCGAATCACAACAGTTTTTCTTTTAATATACAATAAACCTACCAACTTTAATGCCGTTGGTAACCGGGATAGGAAACGGAAAAATTCCTACATTTTGTACACAAGCCTGGACTAAGAAAATCGGCTTTTTAGCAACCTTCTACCACGCCTTATTCTGACACACTTCACATGCATCTGCCACATAAGGCAATTCATAATTCTTACACTTCTCATTCTGAACCTCTCATTTCTCGCCAAGGAAGTCTTGTAACTGTACTCACCCGCGTATTTCATACCTGACCAAACCGTAGGAAAAAATAGTTAAACCTTCTTCCACCAAAGGCATCGGTGATTCTGATCATATTTATTCTTTCGGTAGGGCTCAAACCTACAGAGGAACCAGTGATTTTTTATTTAGGCGAACGCAATTAATTAAGATCAAATATTTTCAGCTAATACAAAAAAACACGCAGGTTGAATGACTCCTTTAAAATTTCAGTCAAGACCTAAAAGATACGTAACATACGATACGTAACTTCGCTCGAGACGCAATCCATCTCGAAGAGGGCTAAAAATCAATTACTAACCTGTGGTTTTAATAATTCAAAGTCTCTCAAAAGGAGTTGGTTACGCCTAGACGATTCTTTCGAGGTTGAAGTAACGGAGGTACATGCACGCATATCCCCTGCTGGAAAGGATTTCGCAACTGAATACGACGGGCGCATAAATTTCTTAACGTTCCAATGATACGACAACGGATGCATAGGTTAAAGAAAAACGTAAGGGAAGGAGAGAGAGATGGGCCTATCTGTGTGAATTCAAAATGCGAAGATAGTCAACTTTTACGATCGCACGGAAAAAGACGGTATAGGAGGAGATATAGGTGATTCAGCTAGGAGGGAGAAGGGAGGGCTAAAAGCTCAACAGATACCAAAAATAATACGCCTGCTCTTCCACAAACAAATATTGCCCTCCCAAAAGCTCTTGATAGGTGTGCAATGAAATTTTTGGACTGAAAGGGGCTATTTTCTTTCATAAACCGTCGTTCGGGTGTCAGTTAATGACAGTTCGGGGGTCAGAGGGGCGTTCATTTTTAAGCCAAAGTAACGTAAACATACATTTCTTCTAAACTGAAAGAGCTTTAGGTTCTACATACGCCCTGTGTTGCACTGTATATCGAATACTTCAGCAGGCAATCAAATAAGGTTCCTCAGAAAGCTTGTTGGCCGTATGTGAAGCGTGGACTCCCGTATAACCCCACAGATTAGTAGGCGATTATGACGCCTCAGGGCCGCTATGTTCACAGCGATCCGCGGTCAAGCATATCGTTCGACTTGAGCGGCTGGGTGCTCGAGACTGCTTCGGGGGAAACGCTTTGAAGCCGATGTATTTCAAACCCCTTGATTCGCGCTCAGTGAAGCAGTACAGAAACTTAATTAAAGGTGGGTTTCCATGGATATACTACTACTGCCATTCGTTCATCTATTTATTGTAAATAAGACAACAATTTCATTACACATTGTGCTTATTCAACTCGATTTACTTCCTAACTCTCCTCATTTCATCCATAAAGACTATGCTACTTCCCACTCCCTTCCGCTTACCCAACATGTGCATCCACAAAATAACCTGCAAGCCACCTCAAGGGTATGTGGAGTAGTCACCAACATGCATTACACTATACCCTCAAGTTAGTGTAACTACGGCTAATTAAGCAATAGCATAAATCGCTAATGTGCGTGACGAGGCGAAGCCTCACAAGCTTGCACTACACTACAGATACGCTCCCAGTGGAGAGGGACCGTTACTATGTATGGATGGTTACTATGGTAACTACACAAATGGACAGAGACTCCAGAGGTATGCTGAAAACATGCACGGCGTGCTGTAATGACTAAGTAGCAAATAAATATACAAGTATTAGGGAGTACTACTACTACTTAGAGCTACACCACTCATCGACTAATCTAGTTAAAAGTCTCATTGGCAGCTGTTATGGTCTCTTATCGTTCGCGGGAAAAATTACATTTTAAATCTGTCCGTTCTGCACATCCTCCTTTTTAACGTTAACTAACTTCAGCATTCAATCACCTTTTATCGCCTTACATTTCTGCTCAACGCTTTCGCAGTGCTGAGCTGCTTGAGGATGGGGGACTGCCGGCTTCCGCTGCGTTCGTCCATCGTTGAGGAGATGACGACACGTGTTCATAGCGGGGCACATCTTCAGATCTCCAGCCGGATGCGGAAAGCTGGAATTCGGTCTGTGTATTTATCGTCCTCAGGGTGACCCTCCGCTGGCCTTTCCAATCAAACAGTGGAGAGGAAAAAATGGAAAATTGTCAACAGAATCGAAGGACGGCCCTTCACCGAACCTGGAAGCGCCTCACATGAATAAACGCGCGCAAACATAAGAAAACCCTGAGAACCCCAGTACCCTGAGGACGATACATACACAGGCCTAATTCCATCTTTTCGCTGTCAATAATATTAAGTCCATCAATTGCTATTCATTTGTTTATTAGTTTCGGTGACCATGATAGAGTTTTGCGGATTTCCCCGCGCATGCGGGCGAATGTCAGCCCGATACCGCTACCGAAGGCAAAATAAGGTGAAACCGCTTAGATAACAGGAATGAGTGAGGAGGAAGACGTTTCCAGGCAGGACCTTGAAGCGGGAAGAATCCCTAAAACACGGCTCCGTGGCAGTGTCATTGCGGTTACTTGTTAGTTAACTATTACTTTTGTTGTTTTATACTTTGCTGTCGCGGAATGAACACCTAATGGCTAGACATCCGGAGATGGATCTGGAGATTTTTTACGGAGCAGTGGCAATAAATGTACGACAGCAGGCTTTGAAGTTAAATATATAGTTACCTTTCTCTTCCGTGCCCTGCAATGGACACAACAACATCACCGAAATGACGGACCAACGACGTCTGTAAAACTACGATGTAAGGAGTAGGTGAGGACTTGGAAAAGTTACGCCTCCTGCTCGAGACGCAATGTCGTTGGACTACACCCAACTTTTGACGTCCCCCACCCCTCCGTGTGGTCAACTTTCCAGTCTGACCTGAATTCAACCAGTAGCCCTCCCCGCCCCCCCCCCCCCCGCCCCCCCGAGGGCAAGAAAAATCACGATACATACAGATGCAGAAAACGTTAATTCTCAACTGGGGGCGTAGCTCAGATGGTAGAGCGCTCGCTTAGCATGTGAGAGGTACCGGGATCGATACCCGGCGCCTCCAGATTTTTTTCGTCGTTTAATGTCTTTTTTTAGTGTCAATCTTCCTATTTTCAGATGTCTTTTAGCCATGTTTTCTGAGATATTTATTCCTATTGAAATTATTTTATAACCACCAATTCGATTAATTCAACAGGCATTTGAAAATTGTGATTTGCCACACGTACAAGAATTGGAGTAGAAGTAATGCCAGCTTGCCTTCTGAAATCAATTCATACTTAAAAATAAATGGGAAATCGCGCGGAGGTATTCTTGCGCTTTTACGGACCATGACTTGTTGAATACAACCAAAGGGGCCCATTTCTCTAGCATCACTCTGTTTTTGGCAAAGATATCAAAAAATTTCATAAACAAAAAAATGCACAATATTCACATAAGTGTTACGGTAACTATAAGACAAAATACACACTGATTTCGTCTAAGGCTAACGGATAAGAGTGGGAAAATGCGTGGAGATATTATTAAGAGAAATAGTGATCCAAAATTACAAAAAAAAATTTACGTGTCAAAGATGTCAGGAAGAATTTCCACTATGTCATTTCAATCAGATTCATCTACATGCTGCCACTTGATAACTGACCCTGAAAATTCTTGATGATTGTTGCGGCGGCACGTAGGTGACTTTTCTTCGAATAATTTACTTACGCACTACTCGTACACAAGACAAGACGGTAGCTTGAGGCATTCAGTCTTTAGGAAAATGACCCACACAGACCGGTATTTGAATGCGATTTCACATCATCCCCCACGTCAGAAGTCCTGCGTAATCAAGGCTTTGAAACATAGAGCCCTAATCGTTTCTGATGAAGTTAGCATAAAAAATGAAATGGAACATCCATTCTCAGTTTTAAAAGAAAATGGATACGCTACTTCTTTCATAAGGAGATCTTTAAAAGGAAGAAGAGAAGTCATGGCCCCGAAAGATAAGACCAAGCCATGCGTTTTGCAATTCTTCCTTAAATATCCGGAACAACTGACCGCATTGCTCGCATCTTGAGAAAAGCCAACATTGAGACCAGGTTTGGCACAATGAAGAAAATTAAAAGCTTCCTTCAATCCGCCATAGATGATTTTCCTCCTTTCCAAACAGAAGGGATATATGAAATTCCATGCTCGTGTGGTTCTAGCTATGTTGGACAAACAAAACGGAAAATTGTAACAAGGCTTAAAGAGCATAAAAGGGCGCTTAAAGCATGACAGTGGCAGACTTCGGCTGTCGCGGATCATTATATGTCGGGATCAGGGCACAAAATCCTCCTGAATGAAGCCAAAATTAATAGCTAAAACAGCTTCTTATTATCCACGACTGATTCGAGAGGCAGTGGAAATAGCTAAACGACCTTTTAATTTTAATAGGGACGATGGTTATCACTTAAGTAGTGTGTGGAAAAGATATATTTCCAAAAATATGGGTGCGATAACCAACCGTTAAAGATTTTCCGTATTTTAATTTTTTTTTGTTTTTGAATATTTGGTTTCTATTTATTTTTTAAATCCGGGTAACAATGGTCAGTCATCCAACGGCTGAAACGGAGCCACAGATCTATCTTCTTCAGTCTCCTGACGACGTTCCCAGCATGAGGAATGAAACGTTGAGCAAAACATTTCTCCACGCAGCAGTCAACTCGGAAATGTACACGAGTAGTATATCTTATCGCAACGAAAACCTGAAAAAAAATTACTTACGTACTGTTCGCTCTAAATAGGTGGCAACAAAAGTGACAAAACGCGTGGTCTTTCTTAGTAATTTAGTTTCTTTATTATCCAGTGTAATTTACTGCATGCACGAATTTGAGTTATCAACCTTTCAATGTTTCTTACAATATATTACCATAAATGTTCGAAGAATGTTAAGGAGTGGTGAACTGTCACACATCCGTGAGGTGGATTTCAGGGTATTCTGATGATGCAGATGAAAGCGGGAAATTCGCCACCGATCCCAAAGGATCGCGTTTACCCCTGGAAGACTCATTGTTCGGCCGAGGGGGGGTTCCAGGGGACAATTGCGGCTGGGAGTTAATGCCACACCGTGAGAAATACGAGGGGCCCTCGCCTCGACGTTCTTGGCATCGTTCTCCGCCGAGCAGTAACGGGGAGAAGGAAGAGCCGCGGCTAACGAAGCCGCACTTTCGGGCCATTAAGCGGAATTCCGCACAACTTGGGAGCATTACGGAATAAAAGTTCTGTCGACTTCACCCTCGCATGGAGTCTCGCCATTTCACCTGCGAGTCGTCTCTCAGCAATCTGGGTCATCTCTGTGAATGAGACTTGCCGGCATGACACCTCTTGCTGCATTATCATATCGCGAAATCAGCGGTAAGCAGTTTAGCGTATTGCCCACGGATTTTAAGTACTAATTACTCTCTACATGTTAGTTTAATTTCCTTGACTTGATAACACACCCAAAAATTCAAAATTTTCAATTTTTTTAAAATCAATAAATCGATTAACCTATGTTTTACATGGAAGAGAGTAAAAATCTGACTTTAAAATCCCAGGCCCCTATCCGCTAACACGATTACATTCTTCAGCCAGGAGATAGGGGATTTGGTTATACATTATTCATTTCAGTCAAATGAATAAAGTAAACGTTTGGAAATAAATACATACGGATGTAACAAAAACAAATAAAACGACATATAATAGGTTATTTATGAGATGAACCTAGGTGTTAGCGTTTTCGGGAGGAGACGGATTTGATGTTTGGAGAGAAAAGGTCAAAAGATTGATAGTAAATGGAAATGGATTTTAAAAGAGATGGGATTCGGTGGAACAGGGATATTTTGGAAATGGAGAGACAGAGCTGGGCGGTATACAAGAAATCGGGGCGAGATGGATTATGAAGTGAGGAGTCCAGGGGAACGGAAGGAAGTATTCAAGATGCAATGCGAGAACTTCAGGTCAGGTCTGCGGAGGGAGGGATGCAAAAAAGCAAGGAGTAGCGATATTTCATCGGGCGAGTGAAGAACGAGCGAGGGAACGCGTTGACGGGCAATGACTACAAAGATATTTAGGGACCGATGGAGCGGTTTTAGTGAAGTGGGGCAGGCACGAGACCGTACGGGTGAACAGTATTCCAGAATGGGAGGGACGCATCCGAGAAACGCTGCTATCAAGGCAAGGAGATCCGTAACTTCAGGAATACGGAAAAGTGCTCCATGAATAGACATACAGTTCCCCTGTACATGGTTTTTACAGAGATACGTTTAATTTATAACTTAAACAGGCAAGGATTTGGATGGTTAATTTTACCCTGCATTACCTATACAAAACCTATCTTCAATCAAACATTTCCTCATTTCAAATCAACATACATAATACCGCTCGTAATGCTCAGTAAACGCTCCGGCGCCATTTCCCTAAAGAACGAAGTTGGTAAAACCCTAAGGTTCAAGTAGACTTTACTGGGGAAGGACGGCCCTCATAACTTGGGGGATGTCGAGCATGTGATTCTAGTTCATTATTTATAACACTCAACGAGTTAGGGTATGCTCAAATGTAACATTCACCAGACTTCTCGTAACAAATATTCTCTTAACCCACAGTATTCCTCATTGCAACATAGCATGTTTCCTACATTCCAAATGTCCTCCAAAACTTTCTTCCCTCTTTCCCGCTTTCCTAACATCTTCGATAAAGGTCTTCAAAATCCCCTATATCTCCCTTATCTAATTACTTCTTCATACGACTCTTCTTGATCTCCTCATGCAAAGTCCTTTCCAATCCCAATCACGCCTTATATTCCTTCGCTTGTATTCTTTTCTGCTTAACAATATTTCTCAATTCTTCTCCAAAGCCGAGTCTTAAATTCCCGCAATTAATTCCACACTCTTTTCTGGTGGTAGAAGTATTGTTTCCATTTAATGATACCTTCAAAATAAAGCAAACTAATCTTTCCTCCACAGGGTTCCTCAGAGTTTCCTTCATGATATTTGTCTTACAAACAGAATCATAATGTCAGAAAAAATGCTTTAAGGGCAAGAGATACTACGATCAACTCTGCCTTAATAAACACTACAGTGAACTATACCTGAGTATGATTTCTGGGTTACATTATAATACTAAAATGTCGACAGCCATAGCAAAAATCTTAAGCTCAGGCAACACCATGGTTGAGAGGATGACTTAAATTAACGCTGCAAATACGATGACACCTAATATTTAGATTGCAGATGCCTTTCTCATTTGAAATACTGAGAAACCTCATTCGCAAATAACGCACGAGACCCATGAATCAATGAACAACAAAGAACAAGTCTGGGCTAAAAATGAGTAGTCAATGCTAAAAGGTTTGTAAGCAGTTAAGAAACTGCCGTATATTGTAATTTGTAAATTATGCTATTGAGAGCTGAAATCAGAACCCATATTTTAAGAAAATTGTTTTGTATGATATTCCTCAGAAAAGATAATGAAGCGTTTCTTAGACGCATTAATCCTGTTCCCTTGTTTACAGTGGAACATTCAAGGCAGTTTATGTTTTAGTTTCAGACTTAAAAACACATGAGCAGAATCTTTAATTTCAATGTTTTATTTGAAAATTTATAGTAATGTAATACCCCATGATGAGATGAACATGTAATGCCGACGTTCACGATTATATAATTAAAAAATGTTAAGCCTACTCCAAAAAAACTGAAATTACAGCAATATCAACAAAATTGAAGTTCGGTCACCAAAAACTTTTGCTTTTAATTCGTAATCACTACGTTTTTCACCAATAAAATCGCATTTTTACTTGGGTAAATATTAATTCCAAGTCTTAATAAAATAATCATAAATCGCCTGCACCGATTGTACCACAGCTTTCGTCCAACCCATCTAGAATTTTATATAATGACATAATGGCACAACTTTAGCGCAGTTTCTAGGGCTCGGGCAATCAATCCGAACGTAATGACACTGCTTAAAATCAACTTTCAAACAATGAGTTACAACCTTCACGAACCTTCACACAGGATATCATTGATGACTATGTGTGAAAGACATTTCAGAAAGAACTGTTACAACGTGATGTAGAAAGAACAAGGAGAAAGCAATGTGGATATATCAATTTAAACCATCAGTTGAAATACTTGAGCTCACGAAAATTTTTGTCAACGCCGTAAATAGGATATTAGATTCCCCTGGATCCAGGGAGTACTTCATGGATGAGACGTTTTAGAACGAATAATAACACTTGCTACAAGCAATACACACACATCGACCTTATATATGTATATATTTCCTGCACATCGTGCGTTCCTGGACTCGAACGTCCGCAATGATCCACTTGGTACACATCCGGTGTTAGAATTTTCCCGTTATTCTCATAGATAGCCGTAATTAATTGTAGCAGAGCTCCATATGGTAAAACAGATTCCTATTCAGAACAGAACCCTATTCCCATTCTTCAAAGATAATTCACTACTTAACTCTTATACAGTGCTCAACCTCGACGATTAACATCAATGTCTTATTTGAAGACTTTCATATTACTTAGCTCGTAGGCTTGACTTTCACATGCGTGACGAAGACAGGGGACGTACTTCTGAAGGCCAAAGACCCGCTTCCCCGGAACCTCTATGGAGGAATATATGAAGTTTTGTGCAGCTGTGGACATCCATATGTAGGCCAGACATGCAGAGCGCTAAAAATACCCCTCCAAGAGCATCAACGGGCAATTAAAAATAATAATTACCGCATTTCTGCAATAGCCGAACACCATATCAGCTCATAATTTGAACTTTGAGGAGACAAAATTAATTTCAAGGGAGGTACGCTATTACCCAAGATTAATCAGGGAGGCTATAGAAATTGCGAAGAGACCGGAGAACGTCAACCGAGAAGACGGTTACACATTGAGTAGAAAGCTTAAACGAATTTTTCAAATTTAAAATTCCGACAACAATGGGAGTCCTCACTCATATATATAAAGACGAGCGAGACTAAAGAATCAGTTCAGTTAACCTGATGAAGCTGGCGGGAAGACCAGCGAAATATTGTTTTTTGCAATTTTAAACATCGCGAAATGAATCCCGAAAGATTAAACAGTCAGTTTTCATATTACTCATTTTCAATGGCATATCAATTTCGGAGATTTATCTTGGGAAACGCGACAGGGTCGACACCAGATTATAAAATGTTATAAAATCCTACGAAGATGAGCGAAAAGTATCACAGTTTGTATTACTTACAGACTTGTAGTACTGACAGAGTGTAGGTACTCATTTCTTTGTTGCGAGAAGCATTGCACGCTGACGTTTCTCGGATACAGCGACTTACCTAGAAGAAAAATAAATTATTAATACACAGTATAGAATACAGCATAACATCTACATACAATTATGTAAGCACTCTCGAGGTCTCTTTCACAATAGTAGTAGTTCTGGGACTCAAGCTATCTGAATCATCTCACAACCAGATAGCGATTCTCTTCAGCATGAGCAATTCAAAAGAGTTGAAAGAAAAGATGTCGCAAAGAAGTCAAAACACAAACAACTCAAAGCAAAGTTCGACAGGACGACCTAAGTTCTCCACTATAAAGCATGCGTCCCAGCCTCGACTTCATATTGTTCAGTGGAATACACAAAGGACCTACAGCGATTTAGACGGTGAAGTTCGACTGCCTCTGCGGCGCAGACAAAATAAAACACGCCACGTCGTCATGAGGATCAAGACGTCCCAAATGGTCAAGCAGTTCAAATTAGTCTCCAATGAAACCACATTCCGCTACGCGTTTCATATATTCTTTTAGTGCGGTTAATTTCAAGTTATCGGCATGAGGCACGACCTAATAACCTTCCCGCTGAGATAAAATTTTAAGACCCGAAAGAGATCGGAAATTTATGCGAGCCTGCTTCTCTTTCTTTCGTCTAAAAACATGGGACACGCAGAAGGATGAGTACAGGAATGCACGCATACTCAGCAAACTTCACAAATTAAAACTACAGTAACGACTTTCAATGCTCTATCTTGGCTAAAAAATGAAATTCTAGATAAACAGAACATGGATCTGAAAAAACTCCACAATATACCAATTGATAGAAAAAATTATAAAATCACCACTGCAGCCAGCTTCCGGTAAACCAAACGGCAACCAAGACGTTTCATAAAACTAGGGAACGTGAGCTCAACGGCCTCTTAAAGTGATAAGTTATAAAAATCTCCAATGGCCGTAATAAATTGGCATCACTCGTCAATATTACATCAAAATTTCTGTGTTGGTTTGCGGGAAAAAGGGGTAAATAGACGCCAGTGACCAACCACAACCTCTCGACCAGAAAACCCCAGTGGTGGTTTACGAGAATGTTACTTCCTCGCCAGTGACAACCACAGGCACACACTAAACCCAAATAGGGATCCTCCGCTGGGTTAATGGGACGCTTTTACCCCCCTTTTACCGCCTTTACCCGCAAACCAACACAGCCTCAAAAAGATATAGAAACATGCGCAGATATACAGATTGAAAAGCTCAAAACTCAGTCTTCATTTTTTTCCAAATCCCCATCGCATTTTTATGTCACTATTCGTACTTTCATGATAACTGTAGGCTTTGATGGGTGATAGAACTACAAAAAAATATCCTCCTTCACCAAAAGTAAGCTACGCCATTATGTTCTTCACCTCGGGATACCAAAGAATTACCATTTACTCATATCCACTAGCCACAACATTCTCTCATATAATATGTCCTTCAGTACCCTTTTGCCTCAAAAAATAATTCCAACCGCCTTTATATCTTATTTTACACTTTTGTTCTAGTTAAGACTCTGGTTTCCAACCAGGTCATGGTGTTGAACTGCACCGACGTTTCGATGACGTAGTCTGCCATCATCTTCAGGTAAATGATAGAAAAAGAATTTATTTACCAAGAAGAAAATGGCAGACTACGTCATCAAAACGTCAGTGCAGTTCTACAACATCACCCGGTTGGAATTCCGAGAACTTAATATCTTCAGTAGTCGCCAGGAAGCCCTCAGATCTTACCGTTTGTGCTAGTTATCTGTTTAAGAAAAATGAATAAGGACAATCCAATTGTCACAAACTATACTAAATAATATACTTTGCATTTTTTCCACAGAACAAACAAAGCATACAAAGTATATTATTTAGTATGGAAACTAAATACTTCCACAGAGTAAAGCCTGAAACCATAGTGTATTTCATTGTTCACGAACATGCTTTCGACTCAGAGCAACGTTATCACCTGTGAAACGAAACTAGGGTCGTCAATAACAAAACAGCTAGAGGAAAAGGCAGTATTATAATTTCATCTTTCATTTCAACGACGGATGATTTCCAAAAAGTTAAGCCTGAGACTGTCAACTAAGTTGTATCTTGCTCTGTTATTGTTTTAGTCTTCGATGGCGTATGGGAAGGAGCTTTCGTACCTATAACTCGTCTTTGTATCTCTCGTATTTTGTCTCTTTTGGTAGTTATTGACATATAGAGCGGGGTAAAGCTAATACCAACTAATATCACCCGTGTCATACTGTAACTAGCGTGATGTGAATTGTTCAAGTAATCTCAGCTTAGCATGCAGTCTCCCTAGTCTAGCTAAGTCAAGCCTAGGAGAGTTTCTAGCGGCTCCCATTTTCGTAGTAGTTTTTTACGAATTGTGCGTTCTCCCTTTGTTTTTTCTTTGTTTCGCGAATAAAATCTTTTTGTGTAGGGTCCTAAATGCTAGCGGTGTATTCGAGCTTTGGCCTAACCAGAGCGAAATAGCATTTCCCTTTCCTTTTTCACTCCCTAGGACTTTCCTATTATTCGCTTGATAACTCCTAGTCTCTTTAATGCTGCGCCCCAGATATTTTCTGTGCCCGAGGTATGAGGCGAACTTTTCAGTGGAAAATATGCGTAGTAGGTAATTCTAAATTCCGCTCGCATCGAGCTGTACGATATTTTCCCGATTATAATCTGTGATAGCATTTTAAACTGTCATTAAATTTAGTAACTTCAGCATTTATGTGAAATGAAACGTAAACCCTGATTAAGCTCGAGCTTGAGGCGAACTTATTCAAGTAAATTCTTAAGTTCTGACTATGAATACGGGCCTAGGACACTTCGCATTCTGATCGTTATCGTCCTCTTCCTCTCATACGATTCCTATTCTCTCCCCTTTCCATGGCTGGCGTCCTAACATCCCCTGCCATCCGCCCCCGCGGCGTACAGTGGGATATTCAGATAAGCTCACTTTCAAAATCAAAGAACTTTTGATAAAATTGAAATATTGAGATGCATGTTTCACCATCTTTAAGCTAAAACTCTAAGAAGTATGGGGAAAATACTTAGAAATTCGTAACTTTTTATACGAGCTTGCTAAAAGTATGCAAATAAACTTTTTATCGAATACGATAAAAAAACTGGTTTCAATTAGAAAAAATACTTTTTTTAATAATGGGAATCTATATATTACAGTGATTTAATCTAATAACGAATGTTATTGTAATTGGTGGCTCAAAAAATGAAAACTTTATTTATTATAAACAATTTCATTTTTTTTAATTGATTAGGTAATTTGTGAATAATGACACGTAGAACATGGATATCAGATTTGTATTCTATGTATGCATGGATCATTGGATATCAGATCTGTATTCTATAAAAAAAAAAAGAAAAAAATGAGTACTCAATAGTTAAGTAGTTGGCGCGGCGGCTAGCAGGGTAGTACGTAGCCGTAGATATATATGTACACGTACTCTTTGCCTTGGGCACCAAAGTTGGAGCTCCGTGGAGAGGGCAGACAGAAAGGCGCGTCGCAACACACTCCTCCTATTATCCCTTTCCCAATTCTCAAGACTCCTCCCACGCCCCTTTCCTCAGGCAGCGCCCGGCGTCACGGGGCCCGCCGAAATGACACCGCATCCATCGTGTTCCGCATACATACATGCCGCGCCCTGTCGTCTCGCAAAACTCGGGAGCGGGAAGGGGATAGAGGCGGCGAAAGATCTCGGGGGAAGGGAGTAAGGGGGGTGGCGTGGGAAAGGGAGCCAGGTGGGACGATGATCTGTTCGGGAGGCGGGCGAATGGGCACTCCGGCAAATGAATCCTCCATCCCACTCCCCTCCGCCTCCATCCTCCACACACCTCCGCTTCTTCCATCCACTTTTTACTCCAACTTGGCATGTTGAAGGGAAGGAATGGGTATGAGTGAGGCGGGTCGTGAAATTCTAGCGGCAGAGCGAGAATTGAACAAGGGGCCTCGTTGAACAGCCCCGGTTATTGAGAATATATGAGGCCATCTACGAAACGACTTTATTCCCTCATTTATCACCTCTGAACTAAGATGAACTAACACAATAAAAATAAGGAAGGAAACATCAAGTTAGGCAAAGCGTGGTTCGACATCGATTACTAAGAGAAGAACGTAAGGCAAAGTCGTTTAGTGTTTGTTAGTTGCTTAGTAAATGGAGAGAATTATGGACAGGAACTCCAGGTTAAAAAGTTAGAAAAACTGCAATAGAAAGTTTTATCTCTTCAGCCTGCGGCTGTAAAAGATAAACTCTCCTTTAGGTTTTTCATCAAATTCTTGCTTAAGGAAACCACCAATAGGATAATTTTTTTTAAAGCGCGAGCTTTCGCCAATCCTTCCATATATTCTTTCTTACATAAAAACCTACCTTTACCGGCAATTCACTGTTAATAATAATAATTTATCCATTTGAATAGCATTTTGCATGGAAATGGGACTAGCAGCAAGAAAGTAAGAATATTTATACAGAAAAAAACAAGAATTCATTACGAGAAGGGTAAAAATGTTACAAAATCCATAACCGTAAATAAAATAAAATTTTAAACTTTAACAAGATGAATGCCTTTGTGTTGCTGTGTAACTTTACCATCAAGGAAGGCGGAAGTGCGTACTTCGAGGCTTTGGCTATGTGGGTTTAAGGGAAGGCAACGGATGTAAGGCGGTTATAGGTAGGAAAACGAAGTGGCGGATATGGCAGTTGAGGGAGGAGTTTGGTTCAGGAATGTAAAAAGGCTGAGAGAGCATATGGGGATGTATTAAGCGGGGATGAATGGAATGGGGAAGCTGCAATGTAAAGGGGAATGTGAAGCGATAGGGGGGAGAAGGATAATGAAATAAAAAACCCTTAGTAAATTTTATCGTATGTCCAGGTCGAGAACGAGCAGTTTGATATTTATAACGCAAAACACTTCCGGATATTTTATGGTAACTAATATTTGTATATTATAACTGCTAGTTATTATTTTTGCTTCATTGTGGCGTTGGAGATGGGTGTTTGTCGGTTTTTTGGTGAGTGACAGTAATAGAGTAATACATCCTCATCACTGGATAACGTAAATTTCCAACAAACTTCATTCAAGGACAACTTGCATTGGCGTCATCACCAGGTACCATATTGGTACCTCATTATGATTCCGCAGTCACTCAAAAGTAGCTGTACTTGAATAAATTTTGATGGAAATATAGGAAGCGTTTCTACTTCAGTGGATGAGTTTCCACAGAATTCTGCTCGAAAATATCGAACACCAGGAAGAAACTATAGAGAAAAGACATTTTGCACGTCATGACGGGGGATGAAATATATGGAGATCTAAAGAAAGAATGTATGCAGTACGGGAGAAATGAGCAGTAAGAGAAATTATTACTCATTTCCCGAAATTTCTTGTTTTCGCATAGCAGAGATTTTCTGTAGGACTTACCTTTCACAAGAATGAAATATTTTTTATCTACGCCTAACTGGATGTGTTTTTTATTGCACTGATTGTGAGACTTGATCGTTGCGTAATGATTTCGAGGAAAATAAAAACGCATAAAGGTCGTTTTACACGGTGAATGATCTTGCGAATGATCATTCGAATGATCATGCGCATGACGTTAATGCCTCGAGTAATACGGAACATTCGGCAAATTCTTGGTCAAGCGCATG
The DNA here is from genome assembly GCA_963573305.1 of Pyrrhosoma nymphula. NCBI lineage: Eukaryota > Metazoa > Arthropoda > Insecta > Odonata > Coenagrionidae > Pyrrhosoma > Pyrrhosoma nymphula. The sequence continues at coordinate 138,940,081 of OY754333.1, read as the reverse complement.
ATCATGCGATCAAAATTAGAACATGTTCTATTTTTGATCGCATGATCCCGTGAATGATTGCATGAAATGAGCGCACTACGTCCATCTTGGTTGTTTTGATGTTGAATGCACCTCAATGCGCTAAAGCAACTCATAATATCATATAATGAAGGTAAGGAAAGCCATATCAATGTATTCGGAAATAAATTTCTCTGTAGGCAGGATGCAATGCACACGCATTGGCAGATGTGGAATGGTCATTTGGTTAAAACTATCTTGGAAGTTTTGCAACATTATAACATCGAAATTTCACAGATTAGCCTAAATAAATGTGCCCAGACCTTGAATTGTTTATTCAGGGCTGCATTACAACAAGTACAACAAATCCGTCCCTATTTTGACTTCAGGATGGACGGCAATAAATATTCGTAATGATATCAACGATATCTACACTACAGCTTTCATCAAAGTTTTAGGCTAAAGATTATGGGAGAAACTGCCAAATGCAGAAACGCAGAACAGATCTTAGTGCAATGATCTCCCTTTGGACCTGTTTATTGAAATAATCAGCCTTGTATTCACAGTATATCATTCATTCCGACTGAATATATCAGGTATATATTTGAAAAATACACAGCACCAAGCATGGCATCCATAGGCGAGTGGTTAGCGTGTCCGACTCCCAATGGGAGGCGCAAATGTCGATAACCGCTTCGTATCCCCTGAGTGGGGAAAATTTTTGGATCATTTTCCTACGTTCATTTGCAAACATTTTTTAGCTTGTCGAAATAAATTTCTAATCCAAAGAACTTCGTTTTTTCAAAACATTAAAACAAATTAAACATTTTGTACGAAGCGTAATAAGACCTACTGCAAGCACCACATGCCATTTTATATCCCAATAATTTCATTTTGATGCCACCGTGATATTAATATCGGGCGACCATCTTCATTGTTTTGATAATGAGTTCACTTCAATTCGCAGAATTAAACCCTTATTATAATATATTATTTGTAACAAAATGGTGGCTGCCGCAAGGCCGTTTTACACGGTGCATTTGTTTGTACAAACTATTCCATGAACTCTTGCATGAGGCAAAATGTATCGTGTAAAGCGGCAAATTGTATGAACGCTTGTGCGAATGTCTCAATGCCTGAACGGAAAATAGAAAATGTACTAATTTCGTTGAGACAAACGTACAATCTCGCGTACATACGTTTGTACAAAATCTTTCATCGTGTAAAACGGCCTTTATAAACACTGCAGCAGCGGTCGCTAAAATTGTCTCATCACGGTCCATCTTCAATAGTATAACGTAATTCACTAAACTTTTGCAGTTACTCAGTGTTTAAGAGAATAATGTAAACGAATATCTAAACCTAGTAATAATGTACGCAAATATCCAACTATCTATAGTATTCATGATCTAAACAAACTAAACAAAACTCCGTCTGTCGAAAAAGCTATGTTGGTCGGAAATCTCCCGTAACAGATATATGCAATTGATAGATCTACCACTGCACATTCAGTCTGCGCAGACAATTCACTGATTTAATTCGCCGTGTAAAACGGGAACTTTTCAGGTCATCATTGAAATTAATTCGCGAATTAATGCTCGAATGATCATGCGCAAGATCATTCGCCGTGTACAACGGCCTTAAGAGTTTCACATTCTTCTCCTCTCATCTACAAGTGTTCTTCCTTTCACTAATTTCATTAAAGATAATGATATAAGCAATCTAAACTGGACGCATTACATACTTACCACAAAGGAAAACTGCAAACAGTACTCTCATATCGCAAATCCTGCTAGCACAGTTCAACTACATTGCAGATACATCGCCTTTGATTGACCAAACAAATTTAGCTCTTAATGATGCAAATGAAGCCGATTAGCAATGAAATATCGAACAATGACCAGAATTTTCTACCTCACACTTCATGTTTTAAAGACGAGACCAGTGCTTGAGAAGCGGCGATCGCCAAATATTCACTTCATCTCCAATGAATTCAATAACTTCAGCCGAAATGAATCCGGTAGGATGACTTAACACTTATTCGCACCATTTATAATCCAATGGTACGGACCTTAGGATCGAAGACCCAGTGAATCGAAAGCCCCTCAGATATCCCGAGAGGGCGACCAAAGGAAATCGGAGATAGCTTTCCCAACCTCAATCCCTTAATGCGCAATCGGTTGCCGTCTACAAGTCAGAACCTGCGATGGATAATTCAGATGCACATTCTGAATAAGGCATTAGCATGAACCCCGTAGAGTTCTGGATGTGCAATTACCTAATGGGCTCCATGCGGAGAAGCTATGTTGGGATGCATTATGGACATGAGGATTTCGGATCCGTGGAGACCAAAAGGTCAAATTTCGTGACAGAATTGGATTATTATGGAATAATGAATCTCATCATCATCATTAGAGTAATCTACCGGTTAGAGGTAGAGTATAGTAAAAAGAAAAGTATTCTTCTTGAGACAAACACCAAAAAAGACAATTTTACAGCGAGCACCAGCCATACGATATTAACTGACTATCAATTAAGAAAGGGCGTGAATGATCGTTTTTCTACCACCATCCACATTACACTATTCTGTACAAAACATGAGACTTCATGGAGTTCCGTTCTGTTCTGCTCATTCTTAGAATTTTTTTAACATTATGATCTTAAATTTTTATAGTAAATCGAATTCTTGCTTTCGACAAACACTGATAGACACACTTTTTCAAATTCTGTTCCCTGTTTTCATGGGTTCCAAGTAGCCACAATTATTAGTACTCAGATTAGTAAAACATTATTGTCATAACAACAAGGAGATCATTACTTTATGAGAATGCAGTTTCAAATCGGGACTTATGCCTCCAAAACATTTTGCCTGATAGCTCCATGAATGGGTGGCATCTATTTTCCCGCAGGGTTCCAGTACTGCCAAATAGTCTCAAAGTCTAAATTCCAGCAGAAGAACGACTGCTTTCAAAAAAATACTAACAGCGTTTACCGAACGAAGGAATTTCTTAAAACGCAGTGAAGTGCTGACAGGAGTCCGCCAGCAACTTAGAAAACGTCATGAGGCATTTCCTAATATTTTTACACGAGCTGTATTCAAGTTAGCAACGCCATATTGAATTTTACACTGATAGGAAAACTTTACCATTAAAATTAATTAAATTTCTTGGTTTTAAAAGAGGTTTAATGCCTCCTCAATGGATATATTCTTCTCTTGATCCCATGAGGACATATCAATCGTCGGGTTACACTTCATTTAGTAAGATAATTAATTATGAGAAAGTAAAATGGCCAATCAATGCCTCGCGATCCATAATGGCAAAGACTCAATAAATCAAAGGCCTGATCCCAGAGTTTACGAACCTCGAATCCCGGCTCAGGATAAGATTAACTGATATAGATTTTTTATTAAATTATATTTTTTTACCAGACTTCCCCATTGGAAAAAGAAGCCCATTCATTTAAAACGGACAGACGGAAAACACCCACCCACGCATCGCCCCAGGCAAGTTTAATTTTTAAATTATTTTTTTCCAATTTGATCGCTGGATCACTAAAAATGAATTGACTTCGCACGCGTAATCTGGGGCACATCATCCATCACTGAACTTGACGTTGGATCCCCAGTTTTATCCCTCCCACCTTCTTTACCCAACCACCGCTTTTGATATGCATTCGTCGGGGCCGGGCATCACTTTTCATTACGTCCGCTTGCCCCGACCCCCCACTTGAATGACTCCACGGAAAACTTCAGTGGGTCGGCCGGTGGGGGGATCTCCCGGCCGGTTGAGTTGAGTGTGGGGAGTGGGGGCAACCAGCGCGGAGGGGACCAAGGGAATAAGGGCGAAGGGTATCGGGCGCTCAACCGCCCACGACCCGGAGTTGGCAAAATTAGCCGTTCGGCGGCGGCGCGGCGGAGTTAGGGGAAAAGGAAGGAAGCGTCCCAGCCGATCGACGGGCGCGTCAGTCATTGGGATCAAAGATAAAAAGACGAAGGAAGAGTTCCTTTAACTTCCCCAGTTTCCTCGCAACCCTTCGAAAAACAGAAGACGCATTCATAATCAAATATAATTTTTAATATACCCTGACAAATTGTACAAATTAATAGAAAAACAATATTATGGCGAAGGGATGCTGAGGGTCGTGATTGAGAGAAGATAAAGGTAGAGAGAGGAGGACGCTGGGTAATTGGGGAAGGGGAAGAAAGATAAATGGCATTAATGGACGGGATGAAAAGAGGAAGGAGGTACACTGAAATGAAGAAATAAACTGTGCAAGCAAATAGGGCCCTGCGCATGTAAAAAATCTAGAGGATACATATTCTCACTGGACCTAGCTTCACCGGGAGATTACTCTATTAGAAATGATAATAATATATCAGTGGAATCACCCCAGAGAATAAACCTATTTGGGGTCGCCGTCTTTTAAGCAGGTGATACGAAGCAGATGAATGGTGTTTTTGTATGTTAATACAATCGCGCCCAAATAATAAACATTAATTACAGAAAGAAGAAAGTTATAAATCGTATTTATCCACACTGTTTTACACAATGTGGATAAATACGATTTAAAACTTTCTTCTTTCTGCAATTATGAAATAGTTCCACAAAGTCAAGCCTGAAACTATTCGCTTAATTAATAAACATTAGCTATTGAAAATCTTGTGGTGTTCAGAACGAAAGTAATTTAGTTTCTTTAGGCTTGGCTTGCATTTTTTATTTGGCTTGAGAAAAAACGTAAAGTTAATTCATACTAAATTAACTAATTGTTAAAGTCACCATCATTTCATTTCATTTTACTACAGTAATCTACCGGTTAGAGGTAGGTTGTGATGAAAGTCAGAGAATATCCAACGAACTCTTACACGTACCGTGCCCTTTCTACCTCTAGTATTTCTTTCTTCATCTCAGCATAAGCCCTACCTTTCTTCATCCCGTCCATAAAACCGATTCTCTTCCTTCCCCTTCCCCGCTTACCAAACATCCTACCCTCTATCACGGCCTTCAGCAAACCACATCATGGTCCTTACGTTTCTAAGTTCCTATTTTTACCACTGTTTTCCTCCTCCTCTTCCTCTTTTTCTTCTTCTTCTCCCTCCTTTCCCTTGTATCTTCTGATGATGATGCTGTGCAAGGATTTCGTGTGATGACGACCGCGGAGGCCTTGCCTCCCCCGCTGCCGGGCACGACACCCGCCCTAGTGGGCGGCGTCCCGTAGTTGCCAGGAATCGATTCTCTTTGAATGACTTTCATGTTCTGGGAAGTGATAGTTGAGAGGTATTCCCACGCGACTCAACGGTATTTTTAACGTGACACCATCACGGAACTACCTTTCGTCTGGCTCCTACCCTTCGACCTATCTGGCATGGGTGGCCCTACCAGGAGCAATGTACTTGCTCCTGCCAGTCCAGCTCTAGGGGTCATTGGAACGCACAAGCCCTTCCACCACGTCAAGGTCGTAGTTCAAGGAAGAGTCACCATCATAAATGTTTAAATAACAATACTGGACAACCTCATCAGTCAAGTTTTTGTTTTCAAAGCTAATTCATTTTCACACTGGAAATCCTTTAGTATATCAAGCCTCATAAATACCCCATACCTTATCCTTAAGACAAACAACGCATCTGCGCCCAATGTAGGATTCGAACCCGCGATCTTCTGGTTGCAATACTGCAGGCGTTACTAACGTGGCATCCGCAGTAGGCCCTACGTTTTCGTCTGACTCATTTACTTATTCTTAGGTCTTCCTAATAAGGTCTTCATTTTTTTTAAGTCTTCAAATACGTCCCAAATGTCCAATTTGTTTCAGTGCGTTCCTAATCGACTGCCTACTCTCAGACAAAAAAATGCTAGTTACTGCACAGTTAGTAAATTGCGCTCATTGTGAGTCTCAAATGGCAGGCATTTCATAATTTTAAATTAAATAAATTATTACTACAGCGAACAATTAAACTGAAAGGCACTAGCATCTTTGATTTGAATCTTTGAAACCATTATTTGACTCGTGTACGTAGCCATACGTAACCAAAAATAATTTCCTAACTTGGAGAGAACATGAGGCCCCATAAGCTTACAAGCAGCACATAATATTAGTGAGGATAAAAACTTCAGATATCACCTCAAAGATTTTAAACAAGAAATTGACTATTTTTTATTACCAGAATAGACTAGTTACAGTTCAATAGTTCATTCTGATTTCTCTTTACTAATTACTGTTAAAAATTAATTATTTATATAGCAATAGGTGATGATCAGGCACTAACAATTGAAATCGAAATGTTTTAGAAGTACGCAATTTTTAAAAGGAAAAATATAATTTTATGCTATTTTTCTAAATTATTACAGAAAGGTCTTTTTCTGTCATTCCGTATACGCTCCGTTAATACTGCACCTACAGTGATAAATGAGGTATCATTTTAAACGTTGAATCACCGGCTTCTGACGAAAAATACAATCTCAATCTCAAATTTCACTATTTACCCATTAATATGACTTAAAAGTTTCGATTTTTCCATGTCGACCGTGACCAAATTTTCCATCGTGACCAAATTTTCGATTTTTTTTCGGTATGTACCATTTTCTAGAGTTCGCACTTTCCGTGATATTTATGTTTGTTTTAAAGAAACTCATAACCAAAAAGTTACAGACGACAACATTGTTACTTCTAATATTCTCTTTAAAGAAGTTTTTTAAATTGCGTGCCATTATTCAGTAACAGACGTCATGATTGTTCCTACTGGTACCAAACTCTCTTGCCTGTATTGTATTCATATGTTTTGTATATTTTTGCAAGAAAAGAAGTATAAAGAAAGTACTTTATGATACACCTTCTTCTCTATTTAAAACCCAATTACACCGTCTCCTTAACATTCTTATTCTCTGATAGCGTGAGAGTGCGAAATATTCGCACGGGTTACATAGTTTTTCTAAATTTCCCTCAAAATCACGGCGCATTTCCTAAGTTCTCTAACTCCCAAGCGCCCTTTCCCAACCACTCCGTCGATTTCGAGGAAGTGGGCTGCTTCAGCAAAAGAGTTCCCTTGCCCTACCCCGCCCAATCCTTTCCTGAATATGCGGCCCAAAAGAGATAATAAGATTTTTCAATCGAGGCGGGAAGCATTCAACAGTCCTCTTCCAATCCGGCGGCGGGACTTCTGAATTTCCGGCACATACATGACATCCTTCGCAGGCGGGGATGTAATTACGGGGGACCTCCACGGGGGCCCATGGAGTGGTTGGTGACAACGCCGGCACAATTGAAGAGGGACCACAGGAGTGGAGGAATAGAGGGGACGAAGAGGGAACGGAAAAAAGGAAGGGTTAGAGCTCTTAGATTTTGAATATGGGAATATCTCTGAACTCGTATTTTCGTGTTTTCCGCACTAGGCATTCATTTCATTCTGGATGATAATTTCAGAGCCGACGATTTATTATGCTAGAAAATGTGCTTGGAACTCAAATGTGCTTGATATAAATTCGTAGATATATCTTGAAACTGGTTGATATACATTATTCATCCCTACTTTATCCACAACAAAATATTTTAACAATCCAAATTACTTTATTCACCACGCCAAAGAGGCATCAAAGGATGCTGAGGAATTAATCTATCGATTTTATGAGCCACTGGATGAACATAGTTTATATATTACGCACGACAATCAGGAAAATTACAAACTGTACCAATTTATTGTTGGCACTGATAAAATAACTTCGTACTCGCGAGTAGGCTTGATCAATAAGAGATATAATGGGACCATCTAACAAGGATGTAAGAAGACACTTTTGCTATGCTCAGCACTCAGAGTAGCAAATGAGGGTGTGTTAATCCAAACGTTTATGAATACATATCTACAATTATGCAATAATTCAATACACTTTCCGATAATAAAGCCTCCTCGTCAGTACCTCATTGGCTGATGGCCAAGCATAAACTACTGTGCATCTCTCAGCCCATAAAAGGGCCATTTTTAATAGCTCCACGTCATGCCATTAAGGCCGAGTCATACTAACCACATTATTGAATGGAAGAGAAACTTTGGTATGCCAGAAGGGTTGGGCTTATTGTAAACGGAAAGTGAATGTAAATGGTCAAGGGATGTCCTACCGCATCTTATACCTAATCGTATGTTAAATCATTATTTTTTTAACATGATTTTGCAATCCCAGGCAAGGATATTGATGGAATGGAGTTTCCTAGTCCGTGTTCTAAGGCACTTAAAATGGACACTATTTCGGTGATGAAATCAGGAATTCAAATGATAGGAAGCATTATCCAAATGAATTCGATATGCTAATCACGACCTTGGTCGTCGTTCATCTGCAAATGGCGTTATTTCTGAGATAAGCGCAGTCGAAATTGAGAATATTATTTTTTTAATATTTCACTGCGCTATTATTATACATGCCGAACACAGAGAAAGCTTTACATTATAATACTTGCCAATATTCTCTCAGAGCTTTATATTTTGTTTAATTGTAATTAAATATTTATGAAACCACCCAGCGGAGAATATTTCCAACAATATAAGTATCTTACAATATAGATTGACAAGAATAAAGAGTATTACTACTACAGTTATTGGAATGTAAACTTAGAACGCAATAAAACATTTTAAAATTTATATTCTCCACTTCAACTACATTCATTTCAGAAATACGCAAATAGGAGATAAACGACATTTAGATTAGTGAACGACATATCGAATTAATTACGATACGGTGCCTTTTCTTTCATTTAGCTCTTCCCATCAAACATTATCCATGACAAACATTGAGATGCCGAGGAAACCTTCAGAATAACTTCAATAGTGCCCATTATTAGGCCTGGTGGTTCATTTTGACAGCCACCTTGTTGAGTATTCACCTCTAGAGACCATTAGCCTTTCCAACAGCCAGGATGTCTCCAATGGTGAATTTCCCTCATTTCCCTGGGTTCTGCATGAGCACCAGAGTCAGATTTGCCGCCTATCAAGGGGGAATATCCGGCTGATTCCGTCTCCACGGCACACTCAGAGGAGTGAGCAAGGACGATCTATTCTAGCATAAAATATTTACTTTTAAATGATTTTAGAGTTTGGTTATGAAAATTTGAATCAATATTCCCCGATGTTCATAGACAAACAACCAAGTTCACGGACTTCGGCGGGTTTTCCCCCTCCAAAGCACCAGAAAGCCAGCAAGGAAAAATACGACATGAGGCTGGGTTAAGAATGGACGCGGGTGCAGACTGCATGCGTGTTTGTGCCACGCCACGTTTTCGCTTGCGGCAGTTTGCACCGGAACGCCAAGCGTGGAATGAAAAATGAGAAATACGCCCCCCCCCCTCCCTTTTGGAAGTACGTCGCCCAAATTAATGGCACCCTTAATGGATCGCATGTTTAAACAGTCGCCGCCGCAGCCGCCGTGGCCAGTGGTTGCGGATAAACTGAGGCCTTCCCCCTCAACAAACCACCTTCCATCAAAACTCCGGAAATGCTTTAAATCGATCAAATCTCATCTAACAAGTAGACAGCGGATAACTATTTTTAAAATGAAGGTTTTTCGGATAATCAGGTTCCTCAGGGAGGTTGTGACGCATAGCAAGAGCAGTTGTCGGCACATAAATCAATAAATTTCTATATTGATATACGTGAGCGCAACTCGGAAACCGGGAAGAGAGGAAGTGAAGAAATTAGATGCGTTCGAGATGTGGGCGTGGAGGAGGATGGAGGAAGAGATAAATGGATGGAAAGGAAGACAAACTAAGGAGTACTGAGCATGGTTTGGGCGGAGAGACATGGTTCAAGAAATCAAGGGGAGTAAAGGAGGGGCAAGGGAGGGAGGAAAAGGAGGGACGTAATGGATATGAAGTAAGCATATTAGGGGTATGACTGCATTAGGAAGGAGAATGGTCGGAAATAGATGAAGGATAGGCAATTTGGATGTTATGAGAGTAATGGGGAGCATGCTAAAATGAGGAGAGAGATCACATGAGGAAGGTAGCTCAAGCAAAGGTAATAACAGATTAGCAATTATCCGTAAAAAATCTAACCTTAAGCTTTAAGGATGGGGTGGAGAGAGGTAGGACATACACTGAGTTGAAGGAGGAAGCAGTGTAAGAAGATCAAATGTAATTTGACAGATTAGTAGAGTAATTAGTAGTAGTAAAAGATTATTAATAGTCTTAATTCCATACAAGCTTACACTAATCGGTATATTACCTTTAATAGTAACTGATATATCTCATGTAATAATAATCAATATTACTCAAAAGCTTTCCTAATTCCTCCTTAACAAGGTGCAGCACTTCAACTCAATTGAAAATAGCATTAAGATTATTAAGAATAAACATAAAAATGCATAATTCATATTTGATAGTGTATTTTATTGCATACTGTAAAAGCGAGGTAAAGTGCAATAAAACAATTAAAAATTATAGTAAAATATAAAAAAGAGATAAATTATGAGAGAATAGGTACCTACGAAGTAAATCACCGTCACAAAAATTGAAAGACACGCTTCGGCTAAACTTGGCAATTATACATGTCACTGTGGCAACAAGGGCGCAGCTGCATTAATAAACTTTGTGATGTTATCTTATCAGACATGCAGAAGTAACTGAGATGCTATGAATCAAACAAATGATAGGAATAAAAATGCAATCCAGCCACAACAAGAAATAAATTGGTTCAAATTTACAAGTGATCAAATATCGGCAAAATTATCAGCATCATGTTTAGAAACAAAGCAATAAAAACCTAATGCGGGATAACCATGTGATTTTGGTAAACTAATACGATGCTATTCCACGTCATGAGAAAATATGCACAAATATTCACGGCAGAATTCCCAAATCATGGCAAATTACAGAAGAATTCCTGAATGTAAGTGTAAGAAAGTTCTTGTTTCAAAGAATTTTAAGGGAATCGGACAATCTACTTAGTCTATATCGAATGGCCTTTGTGCCTCCTCCCTCCACGTTACAGAGAATAAGGAAAAATAACTCTGTTATACGCGATCCTTAAGTAATTAAGAATAATGAACGCAGAGGAAAAAGATTCCGTCAAAAGAAATTCCGGATAAACTTTCAAGTAAACTGAACAAGTAAATCCTACAGAAATGCTTTCACTCTCGCGACAAAGTCAAAACGACAAACTTTCACTCGGGAAAAGGGAGAACCTTAAAGAGAAAACCATTACTATCAAGACCTGACAAATGGTGACAATTCCCTAATTAAATCAAAGTTGCTTACTCCCTCACAGGAACACGGGAAGCAAGCTGCTTTTAAGGACATTTCCGTAATTACAGTGGCGAACGAGTTAAAAAAATTCAACACCCAATCAATCCTCTACTCTTTCGTACTCCGGTGTGTCTATAATTCTTCTTCTTCATTGAAGACATTTTTTCCTGTTCTTAATGATTATGTCTTTATTAATTGAGGTTGTCGGACCATCTCTTGCGTGGTCGAGCTATGCCCCTCTTTCCTAATGGTAATCGGCACCTTGCTATCTTGACGATTTTGAGTCGTCCATTCTTGATATGTGTTCATTACATTCTTCTTTCCTTTTGCATGTCCATTCTGTTAATGGAGGTATCTTACACAGGTCTCTGATATTTTCGTTAGAAATATTATCTAATCTTGTCTTGTCTACAATATTTCTCAGTACAGTAACTTCTGCAGTCTGCATTCTGTGTTTTGTTTTACTTGTTTGTGCTGTAGTTTTCATGGAATATGTCATTAAGGGTCTGATAACTGCTATATATTCTTGTTTTCGCTTCTTTCGCACGTACTTATTTCTTCATTCTGTTTGGTTCTGGCAGCCCCCAATCCTTTCCGATTTTGTTATTTGTTCATTTACTTCTTCATATAAACCCCCATAGCTAGTTATAACTGCTCCTAATATTTTACTTTCATTACCTGCTCTATGATGTCCTTGTTTAGTAGTAGTTTACATCAGATTGGTTCCTTTGATGTTATCATTGTATTTGGGTTTTTTTCTGGGTGCTATTTCCATATTATATTTATTTTCTATCTCCATGAATCTCATCAAAGTCTTTTGTAAATTATATTCTTTTTCTGCAATTAGTAATGTATAGTCTGCGTAGCATATAATATTTATAATATTTTTCTTTGAGTCTATATCCTTTTAGGTTTTTTTATTTTTATTATTATTTCGTCCATAACTAGGTTAAAAAGAAGCGGGCTTAAGGATTCCTTTTTCCACTTTGACTGAGTCGGAGAATTCTCCGTTAGTTTTAATGATTATTTTGTTTCCCATGTATATATCTTTGATTGCTACCGTTAGGGTCGGAGCATTTTCCATTCTCTCCGAATTCTATGAAGATCTTTTAGACGAACTCTGTGGAAAGCCTTGAAAAGGACAAAACACATGAAAGCAGGTTTGTTGTACCCTATTGATTTCTCTACTATTTGCCGGACTACAAATATAGCGTCATTGCAAGATATACCGCTTCGAAAACCTATTTGTTCATCTTCCAATGTTATTTCCGATTTTAATAATTCCATTATTACGTTTGTAGTTAATTTTAATGATAAGCTAAGTAAATTCACTCCTCTGCTATTTTCTGGGACCTTTTCATCGCCTTTTTTGAAAGTAGGTATTAGGATGCATTCTTTCCACTCTGTTGGCGATGATTTTTATTTCATACTTTTTTGGAATAATTTCATGAATTCTTCTACTAGCTGCTGTCCTCCGTATTTAATCATTTCGTTTGTCATTTCAACATTCCATGGTGATTTTCTGTTTTTCAATTTCTTTATTGCTTTTCTCACATCATATTCTGTGATTGTTATTGCGTCATTTTTGTCTCCTTCTTCTGTTTCTACCATGTCAATTTGACCTTTTTTTGAGGATTTTGTCTTTTTTCAATATTTTTTTAATGTATTCCCCCCATTTGTTATTATCTATCTGTCGTGTTTCTATTTGTTCTTTCACCTCTGGATTTTGGTTTTTTATTGATCTCAATATCTGTTTTAGAAGGCATTGAGATCTCTTTCCATGATTTTTATGAACGTTTACCAGTATTCTTGCTTTATTTTTTTTTTATTTTACTAATTAGGAACTGTCTATAAGTAAATACTAAAATACTTTAATCGTAGGAGAAGTAGAGAATGAATTAGATAAGATTCCGGCCTACAGCTATTATTCCCCTTCGTCTCGGGCGTTGAATTTCGAGGTGACAGTTAGCAACTTTGTTTCCATGACAAAATAAAAGCTCTACCAGTTATGCGGAGAATATTAAGATCAAATGAATGTACGTTCCCAATAGATGTTACATTTAACTAATATCAGAGCGACTAAGGTCCATCAAAACCAACTTCTAAGTAACTTAGTCATGAGGCTGGTGAGTTGGGACAGTTCCATGTTGTTGAATACGGAAATTGAAGTTTTCCACTAAAAAAATCATTTCACAGCTAGCTTGGATTCTATGCTTGAAAAGGATGTGAAGTATCGATAAAGAAAACTCTGAAATAAATCTTATTTAAAGGAAATCTGCAATCTCATCATTCGTCAACATCAAAAACTATCCTCACCGGAATCTCCTACTAAGTTAAAACATTGCAGGCAAAGTAATCTTAAATATATATTATCGAAACACCTGAATCTCTATTTGCAAAGGTTCATATTCAAAAAATGTATCTTAGCTCCCCGAATGTGCATTAGACTACTCCTTAAACATATCAATAAAGAAGATTACAATTGCGTGAAATTCGCAGTGAAAAAATCATTCGCCTGGACTGGGATTCGAACCTAGACCCCTCGTTTTCGCGCCGAATTCGAATTTCACGGAGGCTTTCACTGTGAGAGAGGACGCCTGGGTAGCTAACTGGTTAAGCACTGAGCGCGAAATTGAGGGATCTGGGTTCGAATTCCTGTCCAGGAGAATTGTTTTTTCACTGTGAATTTCACACAATTGTGTGTCCATCAGCATGTGACTCCGTTAAAGTTACTGCGCGGCCAGTTCTGCAGTTCTTTGAAATAAAATTACGTAAACATTTCGCAATATCGTTATTGATCTTTCAAAAGAAGCCTTAGCCTACCTGCCATCGCCTCTTCGGCAGTACCGAGCCCTATACCCGGCTCTCCTTGCTCAGCTGGGTGCCACAGCAAAGCCCCAGACGACAGACGATAAATCATTTCACCCCCAGCCCGCCGCGTACAGTGACTGAGCTCTCCTTCCGAAGTACGTGACGCCACTGCAACTTGGCGGGATACGCAAATAAATATTCCCCGTCCGACCAGCGGCGACGGAGGAAGAGACCGACTTCCATTCATTCCGGCCCTCTAGGCCATGCGATCGGAGACGCAAAAGAAAGAACATTTACATACTACCCTGCGAGCCACCGTTCTAGAGTTACGACGAGGAAGTTGGGATACCACCCACGACAAAGGGTAAGAATAGGATAGGAGGAATATGTATTAAGACGGAACGAAGAAAGATGTTTGTTTCGGTGATGTCTCGATCTGCATTTGTTGGGGTCCATTATGGTGCTAGGTGAATTCTGACACCCAACTATCCGAAAGCGTATCTCTCTCACTTAGTCGATTTGACATATTGTACATTTTATCATCAGAAACATAGGTCAGATATGGCAATCAAATCAGAAATTAAATTTTATTTTACGTCCAAACCATCTTATTCAGGTAAATAAACAAAGTTTCACGCCATAAAGCCGATTAGCTATTGACTTATCGCACCACCATCATATGCAGAGAGAGGCTAAAATAATTTCGTCTTCAAATTGAAATTAGGTGATCTAAATGTTTATAGAAATCTAAATAATAAAGCAGAAGCAACTTCCCTCAGGACTAATTGAAGTAAAAACGACAAACTGAAAGGACGGTTATTTCACGATAAAATTATATATTTTACCATATTATTATATTATAAAATTATATATTTGACTGTTAGACCATAGACAGATCTTCGGAAAGTCTCAACCAAATTCTGTCCTAGCTTCGCCGCGTCCTCACACAATATCCTGCTGGCTGGCTATACGATATTTACCATCTCAACTTCTTCATATCTTCGGCCAACCATGAAGACGTCTATCAATTGAATTCATGTCCTCGCTTATCTCCTTTTCCTCTGAATTCCCCACTCAACCATCCTCTTCAACATGCCCTGAGTCCTTTTCCTGTCCATTTCATATGTATCCCACCTATCATCCCACACTGAATCCAGCAGTTCTTTTAATGATTCCCATGATATTAGCAATATTTTCCAAAATATTCTCTACACACGCATTCCCTGGAAGAGTAGATAATTATAGCAAAAAAAAGTGGGCCACAAAAGCTTGCACTTTTTTAGGACGGAATCTCCCTCATCCTTTCATTTCCGTTCTGAACCAACACCCTCCCTTCAATCTCACCCTCCAACATCCCGCCAAAATCCCATCAAGTTGCCTCCCGAAACTTAAACCACCTTAACAAGATTGCCCAAAACAATTTCCTCTCTTCTCCGACCGCGATTCCTTTGTCGTCCCACCTGCGAAAACGTATTACCTCCATTATCCTTCGTGCCAACATCTCAGAACCTCCATCCTTCGTCACACGAGGATCGGGTTGGTGCTGGCTTCCCATACAGAAGTTGCTCAAAAACTCGGACGCAGCGGAAGCTTTTCAGAGGATTCCCCATTCCTCTATATGGAGAGTCTAGTACTACGACAGTTGGATGAGACGATAAACTGTGGACCATTTTAGTACTTTTCATCAAAGTAGTTCATTTCCGACCCGGGGTTTCTCTCCATCTTACTTCTTTCCCTAACCTTTCTGGCCTAAACTACCTACCCACCTGCAAGTGTAGAGCTTGATCTATCAGACTCGACTTAAAACCGAGTGCCATTTTCGTTAATGTTAGTCTCAAGCTAATACCGACTACGAGTTTCTCTTCACTATTCCTCCACACCCTAAAGTCATTCCCTTACCGTCCTTACAACCCATCCGTATTGGATAACATGAGCTCAGTAGCGGCCAGCTCCCGAAATAACCGACCAAACTTAATCTATATCTGCATATTACAATGCCTAAACAAATTTCCGTCAGAGGGGTCTGTGGCAGGGGGTGTTAAAAAACCAGCCATGAAAGAGTGAGTGAAAAGAAAAATGGGTTTTAAGAGGGGAAGGAAGAATGTGAACTGTATGCTAACAGTGGAGTGGAACAACACTGGAGTGTCTTAGTGTCTAGCTCTACTACTCGAACTGTCATTAAGGGCCACCCTCCTTCCTCTTGCATCAAATGTATCCCTCGAGAACGAATTATTATCGTGACGCTTGGAAGGTCTGTTGTTATCCAAGGATTTACTTCCATCTAACGACCACAATTAAAAGAGTTGCTCGGAAATAATACAAGAAAGGAGAGTAAACATAAAATATAACGCGCCTGCTTGGGGCGCAGGAGGAGAGAGAAAACCATTTTCAAAGTTTCCAGAACGAGAACAGTGAAGGATCTAGAGGAATGCATACGGAAAGGAAAACCCCAGAAATTTAAGAAACTAACTTCCAGGGCTGGGTCAATAGAGTATTATGTGTAGAAAATATGCGTTTTACTTGACTATTCTATCGTAGAATATTGTTCATTATCAGTAGATATACTAGTCGGTAGATATACTACATATAGAACATCAAATTAGCATATTCAGCATGAAAAAAAAGAATCAGATGAAAGGAAATTTTGGTATCCAAAAAGTAGTGAGATATATTATAAATTATGCGAAAATTAATTGTATTTTCAACGTTCATTGCCTATTTGGAGCCTAAAATTTCAAGGTCGTTCAGAAAATCAATTACTTACCTTAATTTAACAGATTAATTGAATTACTTATAATGCTAAAATAAATGGCATAAGTAAACAAAACTAAATAGCTTGCTAATAAATAGATAGTAATTCATTCATACAGTACAGTCACCAAGTGATTTCATTAGAGAAGCATAATTTGAATTAGGTGATGTGATATTCTGGCAAAACAAAAACGTTTTATAATTTATTTTCATAAAATTGTAAAACTTTGCTACATTTTCCCCCGAATAAACAATTGTTAAAACAATCGTGGAACTATTCTACTTAATCTACTTATTCTACATACGCTACAAATTATACAGAATGTATCCTCTTCGCGTAAGTAGAAACATAATATACATTATGTACAGACCCAACAAAATTCTTTGCCCATCTAGGAAGAGGTGGAACAATTCACGTACCTGGGGAGTATTTGAAGGATTGAGTTATCAAAGGAAGAATTTACGAAAGGTAAATAACTGAAGGAAAGCTATTTAAGAAAATACAGCGACAAAAAATGATTTAAACCCTCTAAGTCAAAAAAATGTCAAACGTGGTATTGAAAATGTTCATAAACTTGATCGATGAGGAAAGTAAATGAGCATAGATTTAAGCCTATGTTGAGATTTGGGTGCTGAGAATAATGGAACGTCTAAGTTAGGAAAAGAGGAAAAAAAAGTATTAGATATAATGGAAAACGGCTATAAGCAGAGAGGAGGAAGGAGCAGCAAAATTGGCTGGCGGAATAAGTGAGAGGTGACGACAGGTTGAAGAAGAACGTAGGAATGCTGGGTAAGCGCGGGATATGAAGGATACGGATGGCGATTTTGAACTGAATGAAGGAAGAATTTAAGATGATTTAAATTTAATTTTACTGTGGAATATACGATGCAATGGTCATTCCACGTCAATTCGACCAGAAAATCGGCAAAAATAACCCGTAGAGAAACCGATTTTAACCAAATTTTGTATATCGTCCTCATTTGATAGCATATTGATAAACCCGAAGCCGTTTTGTAATACATGCTACCGTTTACGAGATCGACACATTTCCATCTTCTCCACCAAACCCTGTGTTCGTTCTTTTGTGTGTTCCTATCCATTTCCATTTCCTATGTCTTTATGAATAAATATACATATTTAGTTTTATGGGGAAGGTATAGGCATAGGTAAGACCATCCACGCCCGGGGTGATAATAGACTGTCACGACTGTCCTTGGACTTGCCATCCGTGTTGTAGAGTGCCAACAATGAATGTATCCGAAAGAAAACTCCGTACCCTCCCAACAAGTAAAGATGTAAAGAAGAAGGGTCGGGAAAACTCAAAGGGTAACATCCGAAAGGGTCGGCCCCATAAAGACCTCTTTAAGAACGGATATACCAAGAGGGAGATCGCTTGCTCTACTTTGGCACAATGATTACGCGCGTGTAGCTTGGTTGTCGAGCGATAAAACGGCGTGCGAAGCGTTGCAGAGGAGAGCATGTAACACTTTCCCTTCCCTGAAAAGCCATGGATGAGGAGACGGAGAGAGTGAAAACAATAGCCTAAAATGATTTATTTCAGGAAACTCGGGGAGAATAGACGAATGGCGTTGAAAGGGGCCAGGGAGCGTGAGCGTAAGACGGAAGCGTGACACGGGAAGACATACATTGTCAGGCACCCAACCTACCTAAGTAAATGATGATATTTCAACTTCATGGGCAATATATAATCTTTAATTCAGCGAGAATCGTGGTCTAACATTATATATTAGTTCATGGTAACCTAGCTAAAGATTCAAGAATAGATTGGATAGTTAAGGAGAGTTGAGATAGAATAGAATGTAACCCTCCTAGACGATCACAGACCCCTTTCCCTAAAAATGCTATTACTCCAGCTCGACATACGTCTTAACTCTCTTCATTACGTTCATAAAGCCTGTTTCTTCCCCTTCACCGCTTACCCAACATCATCTCCTCTAAAACGACCTTTAGTATTCCTTTGCCCCTAGTCACTAGTTCCAAACACCTACTTTGCCTCCTCTTAATCCCCTGCAGCATAATCCTCTTCTCACCCACCATGCCGAGTGCTTCCTCATTCTACTTCATTTCCGTCCACCGTACTTACTCCAATCACCTCCACACCCACATCCCAAACGCCTGCAGCCTATTCTCATTCTATTACCTCATGGTCAAATGTTCACACCACATAAAACTGAGATGTGAGAGAGCGTTGATGCATCACAACACTTAGTGTCCGAAAAAAACGATAGCTACTTTTTATGTGAATTCCGGTTATGGGAAGCCCTTCACGATATGCAATATCTCTTTTACCCGCGGGGAGAATAGAACAGTAGCAAATGCCATTCAAATGCATTAAATTCAGATGAACATCCTTCACAGTCCAATGATATCTCACAATAACAGCAAGCAGGTACAATCGACTGTAAATCACTGCAAAATTTTCATCCGAGCGACGAGAGTCGAATATGGTTGTATATTTCTCAAAAATGAATAAGCACTTTATCAAATCGGGAATGACGCAGTAAGCGAACCGATGCATATCCTACACTGCATCAGAGGTGGATGATAGGTTCATTATTAGTTCCAGGACTGTGACGTTTTAACGATTCGAGAATCCGCCACACCTGCGGCCCCAGAGCAATGACTACGGGCATTCTCGTGGCTCATTCGCGAGCAACAAGGCCCTCGTCTAGAGCGCTAATTTTACGCCACCAGACTCGATCACCACGATCACATTGGGAATGGGAAAAAAGTCCCTCAATAACCATTTTTATTAATAGACATTTTTTATTGTTATTGTTTTTATAAAGCATCCATGCCATACGCACATGCCAGTACCAGCTCACAGTGGTGGTATTCCAAGCTAAATTTAAAACAACTTCATGAAAGCAGATACTGCCAAACCTTTATTAGCCTCCGGGAAATTTAACTTGTTATAAAGTCCAGCAAACACCTGGGAACTAGTCTCAACCTTCCATAAATTATCCTTAACACAACAGGCCAAAGCGCGAATATAAAGGAAGGAAGCCTGAACAATGTTTTGTGAACCTAATAAACGTAACCGATAGTTGAGTCACCTAATTTAAATTGGCCTAAAAAATAAATAGAATAAATCACTACTAAAATTAAGCTAAGTACTCAAAATCTTCTCAGACATTCACCGGTAGGCTTTTGCTTCATACGTGTGAAGCGTCTTTCAGTCGTTAACTCCTTGTCAGATTCTTTGGCACAACTTCTGGATCAACATCAATTTTAGGAGGCACACTACCATAATGGTAGGTCCTTAGACAGTTCAACCCACAAATTCTTTGAGCTTGTAGGGTCTGAAGTCTCCTCCAACGTTTCCTTCACATAACCATATATGTATTGTTCCAATATTTCATCCCCTCATAATTTTTCGTATATTTTTCCGCCCTTCAAACTGTCCAAAATTCATATTCTTCCTTTCCTTTTTCTGCGATAACGCAACCATATTTTGAAAATAAAAAGAATACAAATGAAATTAACATTTCCTAAAAACTTAAGAATTTCACGAATGGAAATCCAGCAATATTGACCGGATCTGTAAATCTAATCTGTAAGTAACATCTATAATTATCTGCCGGATCTTTTGCATTCTGCATTTAGCATCTTTTTTTCTCAGCGTCTTCGTATTTGCTGAAAATTAGCAATTTTTCGGGATAATATTTTTTTAAGATCAATATAGGTCATTGCCACAACTAGTCCCACAATTTGCCACACAACCACACTGCTCAACCAGGTGACCTTCGCCCCGTTACCCTTGGAATGTTATGAATATTTTCAAACTAATAAAGAAATAACACGTGCAATTTTCCACAAAAATAAAATTTACTTCCAAAACTGGTTTCAATGTTGATACATCATCCTTTTCCAACCTGAAGATAATGTATCAACATTGAAACCCGGGTCGGAAATAAATTTTATTTTTTTGTAAAATCGTACGTGTTATTTCTTCATTATGTACAAATTCCACTCGAATACCCAAGAATCTTCTGATTTTAAACATTTCAAACCCTAAATCTCATCGTAAAAACCAAGAAAACTGAAAGCATTTACGAAAAATGCGAAAGAGTAAATAAATAAGCATATCGCGTGCATCAACGTCAGGACTTGTTCAATCGGATTAACATACCTATTAAAGATACGTTTGGAACGACATAAATGTAAAAAAAGCTCTGTTTTATCCCTTTCTTCCGCTACTTCCTTCTTCAATACAGCATAGTACCTACCTCACTTGGCCCTGTTTTGAACCCTATTCAATTTTCTTCCTCTTTTGCACTCAACTAGTATTCTATCATGACCTTTAATGACTCCATCGCCTTCAACATATTATTTCATCCTTCGACTCTGCCTCTACCGAATTTCTTCCAGAAACTTTTTCAAACCCCAGTTAGGCCTGGAACTCTTTCATTCACCACCCTTTCAGTACATCTCACTTTTTTTATCCTTCACTAAGCCCAAATCCTAAACACTAGCCCATTCTCAATCCCTTCCAAATGTGTAGCAGTAGGCGGGACACGTACTGAACTGGGAAAAAATTGGATTCCAAAATTAAGTCGGCGTCGAATCCAAGGAATTGAAAGCTTCATGTGATGAACGCGTCCAAAGCTAGGGGCGCGCGATGAATAAAATCGGGAGACTAGACGGAGCCAACAAGCACCGAATGCGGCCCCTGCGCAACAGCGCGAGAGGGCCGAGGACTGCCCGGTAAAAGGTGACAATGAGTTCCCGAGGCCCCCTGTCCTTAAGCGACGCCCGTCCACTTTCAAAGGCGCGGGAGGAGAGCGCGGCCTTTTCTTCAACAGCTAGGCCGAGTCCTCTTGAAAGGAGCGGTTGAGAGGTTGCGATGAGGGCCCATTATGACTGCGCACCCTCCTGGCCGTCCTTCATGACGAAAGAGAGAGAGAGGGATAGGAGGACACGGAAGGGAGGAAAAAAAGAGGACAGACCCGCGAATGTGGCCGAGAGGGACTCAACGATACGGCGATGCACGGACACCATGACGGTATCATTTTCGTAACGACCCGATCAATATGGATAATTCCAATGGTCTGAAACATTGATGCTCAATATCTCTGATATAGAGACGTGGGGTTTTCCATTCGAGGAGTTGAAGGTAGCGCAGAACGGTACACATTAGTGCACTTTAGTGCGCAAGAATGATGATGAATGGAACTATGTTCGCACGCGAAACGTTTAGTAACCTGCCGGTAGGTAGCATTCTTAGATTCAAAATATTATGCCCATACTGTTTTTTGTGTAGTTATCGACTTCGTTCAAAAAAACGTAAGCTTTTGACCATATAGTAATTAAAACAACATTATCTATGCTTTACGCCTTTACTGATAAGCAACGTGAAAATAACAATCGCGGATACGATTTCAGAAGCTCTTTTATTGTTTAGCGCACATCCACTCAGCTCCGGATCTGTTTTGAAGTTAGTTGCCTGCTGCGCAGATTCTGAAACGAATGGAAAGCAAGTGCGCTATCGTGTTACGTAGTGAGCAGCGCACTAGAGTGAATGAAAAACTCCCAACATAATCGATTAATACATTCGATAAAAAGACGTTTGCGAAATATAGTGGCGATAGATGAACAATTGATGATAATTACAATACGACTATTTCGACAATAGTTTAGTAATGTCTATACGATACACGGTGACCCAGTTTTTGCTAAATTTCGGCGGACGTAGACCAAACGTATCGGTATTCTTCCACACACAAACGGGCACGCACATTAAATTTCGACACTCCACTGAGAGCTTCACGAGTTCCGTTGAACACCAGAGAGCACGGAAAGAGAGTGAAAGGGAGGATAAGGGTGGGCAAAAAAGAGGGAACTCCACATCTTCAAGGGCTTCCCTTCGATCGTCACAAACCACAGAAAACAAAAAAAAAACTCCTCTCAACCACCACCTCATTCCTGGATAAAACTCCTCTTCCGCGCTTGATCGCTTTCAAAGTTTTTCCGCGCCCTCCTCCGAGCCATACCTTTTTCTACCCTCGCACACATCTCCCTTTCCTACGCACCATTCTCCATCGGCCTCCGGCTCACATTCTCAGCAGCACGTCAGGAGTAAGTACCGTAAGTACGTCATACATAAATATGGGACAACAGCTCACTCAGTCATAAAGACTCAAGTCACATGACGCTGACCGTATTATTTGAACTACCACGACGGACATCGGTCCATAAAAGGCGGTACCTACTCCAAAGCTGACAAGCACATTTGAGCAAACAGACCTCGAAGTGGAAATCTATCGCGGAAGTGGAATGGAAAATCTATCAAAGTAACTTTTCCGTGACGGAAATAATTAAGATGCCACTACGTATCTTGAAACAGTATAAAAACCACTATAAAGCGGACATATACATCGGTGAAGTAGCACGCCAGATGCCAATTCCAGATAACAAATCGTTAGACTTCGGCTAGGAGGATGAAATCAGACGTATGACAGTGTAGAAATATGCTTAAGTCCAACAAGATACTTTTTCGGCAATATCAAAAGAAATAAGCCCACAATAGCATCACTCATTGAATATTTCACGAATAATCTAAGAGAAAAACAGCTAGGCTACTGGTGTGATAACTTTAAAAATACAGCGGCGAAGAGGCTAAAGAGTAATTCGCTTCACTACCACCGATTTACGTAAAAGCACATCTTACAAGCTACGAGCTCAATCTGAATAATAACGCCATTTAGGTGATGCCGGAATGATTCATACATAAAATACATTGCATATCAAAATGCAACATTCACATTCCGAACACCACTTAATTTTTGGGCGCAGATTGACGGAAATCCAATGAATTTGCATAACCCATAATAGTGACAGCAGTTCTCTGGGCGCCATCGCCTTCTCATGGCCACGTCAAAAGATATGAAGTACATACGTGTCTGCGAGCATAAAAAGAGTGAGCTTCGACTCTGAGGGGGGAAGTACACCCAGGAGGCACACGAAAGCGGAACATATTTACTCCGCGAAAAACAAACCTCATCCCAAAAGCATTAGGAGGGTATTCACCTCCATATACACACGTTTTCCAATCCCATCGTAATTACTCACTGTTCGGGCTTTTCCCTTCTCGCTCGGTGGGGAGTGCGAAGCAATTCATTCCCCCTCAGACGACATCCTCCCGCCAAACCCCTGGAGATTTGTGATTTCCGCTAAGGCTAACCTTCCCCCAGTGGTTCCAATAACCGGACCAACAAATCGATACCACTAGAACAGTTCCTTTTTCTCAAAATTGGAATTTAGAAATTAATACCAGTGCATTTGTTTTGAAAATGGCAGTAAAATTAAAATTAACGAAATGCACCAGACCTAAAGAAGGTTCGAGTACCACCAAGGTAGTTCTACACCACCACGGACCTGGGTGTTTGGGATAGTCAGAATTTTTATTTACACTCAAAATTTACCTAAATGTACGTAATTGATTTTGTACGTGAGTTAATGAAATAGATTATTACTATTAGAGCACTAGGAGACGAAAGGGTTGCAGAGTAAATATTAAACAGATATCAATTGTAATAATACTTACGCAAAAGTAGTCTTTTGTACTTTTCTACATTTTTTAATTTATTTCTGCGACCAGTTTCACTTCCGCATCTCCTTACAACTTTTGAAGTATCACATGTCTACAATATATATGTAGACTGAGATTCGTTAGCAAGTGAGGGATTGGTTTGAAGTTGGGGAAACGTAGGGGATGAGACCGGTGGGGAGGGTTTACGTCACAGTTTGGGAGGGGTATGTACACTAGACATAGAAGCTGGGTTAATAAACATGAGATGACATGACGTGAGGAAGGGCGAGAAATGTGTGGTAAATAAAACGTCGTTTGTAAGCTCAAATGAGGTCATAAACTGTCAGAAGACGGAGAGTTGATCGAAAAGTAGAGGGGTGGGACAATATAACGGTTCGAGGGCGTATATACGAGAGGAACGGTTTTATCAAAGAAGTATTCTGGATGAGTTTTGAGTTTAGTAGTCAAAACACAAAGCATAAAATGCACTAGTTTGGGAACATTTACGAAGAAAAGGCGGTGGATTCAAGTCAAAGTAACTCAAAATGATTAGTTCAATTTTAAATAAGGAGCTAGGTGTAGTACGGCTCGGAGTCCTGGTCACTGCGGATAGCGGATGTGTTTGGTAAGAAGGCTACTGAGCAGTGGATGTAGAGAGGACTGTTGAGATTAAGCTGTCTATCGAGTAAAACAAAATTTCTTGATGTAATAGCAGATAAGAGAAAATTGATGGTGGAGATTTGGTAATACTGCTAAAGTAGAAAACACATTGGAATGGAATATTGAATGGAGTTATACAGAGGGGAGACCATTCGGAATGCCCGGAAGAATGAGAATGATTTTGAACCACCTTCGAAGAGAATGTATGAAGAGCTCAAACAAACTAAACGGAGAATAAATAGATAGCCTCAAACAGAGGGGTTAAAGACGACTCTAAAATGAGGAAGTTCACGTTAGGACAGTTAGGACTGTTCAAAATCTACCATTCAACTGGTAGAATACCAAATGGTGCTGATGTTCTTTTCTGCTGGAATCCCTTCTCGGAAGATTGACTTTTCTCTGCATTTTTGTAACCGGATGATGATGAGAAAGATTTCGGTATTCAGAATTCTGCAATGCCTGCACATGTAGAGCAGCAAAAGTGATGATGTTGGCAGCGAGCGCTCGTGGACGTAGTGAAGTCCTAAAGGACAATGCTCCCTTTCGCCTGCACCCCATGCGGGCGTAGCGAGTCGTAATAGACTCGCGCAGGTCGAAAATGGGTCTCTGCGTAGGGATCATTAGCTTTCGCATTGGCTCTACCTTGCATCACGAAGCCGGCGGAATTGGCGAAGAAGCAGGAAGAGGAAATAGTCCACAATCGCAGAAGAGTCGCCAGGAAGAATTAGAGGCTGGATTGGAAAAATATAAATGCACGACCACCTTGGGAAACCCGGGATCCTTATCACCGTGCAAGAGTTCGGAGACGCTGGAGAGGCACCATCCTTCCGGAGAATTCAGCGAGCGCGAGACTTATTACTTCTCTAAAAATCCTCGAGAAAAGATTTATCCTGCATCGGCCCAGCAAAGCGTTTAATAATCCGCATGGGATAATCAAATGTCTCCCTTTTTCTGTAGCTCAGCATTATTATCGACGGAGGCATGAAGGTGAGAAAGGAAACTCATGTATGAAGACTTGGAGATGGAGAGATGTGATACTGAAAACAAGGAATGGGATGACAAAACAGTAAGAAAGAATAAAAAATGTTTGCAAGAGGCGCTTGGAGAAGGTGGGAAGCTGTGGGAGGAAATTTGAAAAAATGCCGGAAAACTGGACAGAGTATTTTTTTTACGAAATACCGAAAGAATTTTTGAAGAGCGTCGTTAAACAGAGATTGCTGTGCAAGAGAGTAAAAATTATTGGAACAATGGACCAAAAAGATCTAAGTTCCTGGGCTCTTGTCGAAGGCCCCCCCTACCTACAATCTAATCTAATCACCTATTAAACACTGTTCTCATTACTCTCAATAACACTTGCAATTGCGGTGACGTACGTTTTGTGACGGGGTTAAGGATGGAGCGCAAACAAAGTAGACTTAAAGACAAGAACTGATCATGTAAATTGCGACTAGTTCTCCAGGTGGGCACAATGTAATTTTACGGGTAGCAGGAACCGATAAAAAGTTCACGATTTCTATCGTGGTGGTCGTTCACGAAAAATGTGAAATCTACCATCTCATACAGCTATACTAGTGCTTCAAACTGACTGGAGAAACGGTGAATGTAACGGTCACAATTCACTAACTCAAGTTCGTTGATATTTACACTACGATAGTTAAGAGTTATAGCTGATTGAGCCCCAGTCTTAATTTCGCAGGGATATGGTAGGAGTGGAGGCTAGGGTACTGGCTCTCCGAGTACTGACTTTCCTGATTGTAGGAGGCTTCACTCAGTAAGATAGTCCCATAATAGTTCGATAGACAAATAGAAATTTTCTACACTTTACTTTGAGGCAGATACCGACCGGTTTTAATATAGGTATATCATTTTGAACGTACAGTCTTGAAACCGGTCAGTACCTCAAAACAAAAATAATATTTTTTTATTCTAACTATAAATTTTCACAAAACTTATATGATATTGTTCACATGACTATAATTTCTATATTCTTGTAAATAATAATACAACTGAATTTGCACTATTCCTTTAAATTTCAAAATTTTGGGACTAAGGATATGCCAACGCCAGAGAAAAAAATCTGTTCAGAGGTTACCATCAGGGTTAACTTAACAAGAGAGAGGCTGGTGCGAATACACGAATAAATTTCTTAATACATACAATGATTTTTAATTCATTTTTATAATTTTTTTGCACTGATATCCTTTATAAACTGTGAAACATTAATATTTTTTTCGTTTCTATACTGGATCTTAATTGAAATTTCCCGGGAACGAAACGAAAGGGTTCAGTGACGGAGGTTTTTGAGCGGAATCCAGATTCCTACTTGAGTGCTGTGTTGAGGAAACTTTCAATTTCAGTATTCCGTCCGTCAGATGGACGTGAAACCGGACCACTTGGTGCTTTTCGTATTTAATAGGCTAATGTCGCCACCGGGTTTCTCTCCACCCTCCCACCATTCCCCGAATGAGGCTTCCTTGTTTACCTCTACTTCGCAGTTTGCCTAATTTGGCCACCTCCGTAAGTAACCAAACAAACGACATTAATTTCATATTCTGCATGTACAACACAAACGACAGCCTCACACTAAAACCGAGAAATACGAATTTCTGAACGCATAGGCTCTCTTAATCCTTAATACGTCCAGAAAAATCCCAAAATATAAAATCAAGGATTACAATTTCTCTCCCGTTAAAAGATCAATCCGAAAGAAAAACAAACGACGAAAAACCCGTAATGGTACCTACTAGTGAGCAATTAGTAAAACAAAATATGCCACCGCGAACCTAAATTACAACCATATCCGAGAGCCCTCTCAGAAAGATAAACAATAATATTTGTTTGACACAATTTTAACGTGTTTCAATTCCGGAATTTGTTCGCTTAATTCGTCATCGAAGGATATCTCTCACGCGAGGAATTAATGTGACAGCCGTAACTTTCGAATTGGAAAACAAAATTGATAACTTCGATTGAACCAAAAAAAATACGAGGTCATATTTTTGTGTGATTAGTGGATGAGGATTCCATCCAGGTATTGATTTCGACTCAAAAGGGAAAAAATATTGCTTTCCGAGGCATTAAATTCGCATTCCAAACGTTTGCATATGCTCGACTGGCATTTCCTGGAACACGATTCTCCCCCTTTAAAACTAAGCGCAGAAAGTGGAAATGAATGAAATTCAGACATCATTCGATCAATGGAAGCACTAATGACAAAAAGACAATGAGTGGTATGAAAGTATGGAGCTCGAATTCGACGTAATACCGCGACCGGATGGCATTCGGAGAATGATTCGAGTTTCAAAGAGAAGAGCTTAATTGAAAATTTGAATATATTGAAAAGTCGTTTCAAAAATTTAATGTAACTTTGATGGTAAAAAAATTTCACTCAGAACCGTACAATCATTTTCCCTTCCCGAAAACCTCAGCAGGGTTACACGTTCGTTGTCCCTGATTTTATTAAGTCTGGTTTCATGATAGGAACGCACTTCAATTAGCGTTAGTTCAATTAGACAAGCACGGCATTATATTTACTCATCCCAATTCAATAATAAGGTTCATAAATCAGAGATAAATGGGATTACTCACACAAATAAAGAAAGTACGACCAAAATAGAGGAAATAGTTAGGACATTCTTATTTCATTCATATTCATTTAGGAAAAGGCAAGGAGAAATTTGATGTCGAAATCGTTTGCAATGCTTATTAAAAAGCAACGTTGGATATCTACGCAAAAACATTATTTTCGTTGAATCTAAGGCGATATAGTTTCAAATTCAAATGAATAATTTCTGCTTAAAAACTTCACAGCGGGATTAATTTAATACATTAGTAATTACAAAGCGTAGAGGTAATTCAGCTTCCCAGCAAATACAGACCCCGAAGCAATTCAACACGCATCATTGTTTATCTCAATGCCGGTCCAGCTTATTTTTTTCTACCCTTCCCAAACCTCGCCTCTCACAAGGCATCTGTTTCCATTCTCTTCCCTCAACGTACAAGGTTCGAAACTAAAAATCATCTTGACTAAAGACTAACTTCTTCAATACAACCAATGCAATCATCCATTCAATAACATAATTCTAAATAGCATATAATGAGAACAACAGAAGAACTAAGGATTGATAACATTTTCAACAGGAGGGGTGAAATACGATGGTTTGCTACATTACGAAAAGATCGTAAAACCTCTCGTAACCTACCTGATTAAAAAGTAAGTTAGATACCGGAAAACTTTAACTAATTACCTTCATGGGTGAATCACTCACTTGTAATTTTGATTGCACATTTTTATAGTTTTGTGAATAACTTTATAAAGATTAATATTTGTGCAAAACTTTACAAAGTTCTGTGAAAAGCTTTCTATCGAGCCTAGTACTGCACAAATGCGAAACATGGACTCAGTGGAGAGAGAGAAAGCGAGGAGTTTGAAACGTGGTTATGGAGAGGGATTCAGAAGGTTCCATTTACGAAAAGAACAGCCAAAGAAAATGTATCCTACATGCTAGGGGTGAAATGGTGAAAGGGGTGAAAAAAGAGCATAAGGATGGAAGATATAAGGAGGAAGCAAAGTATATCTTTGAGACAATTAATAAAAAAAATAAGAAATGCTCAAGGCCCTCATAAAATGTAGGTTGTTAACAGAGAATGGAAGATAGAGAAAAGCAAGAGGAATGTCAAATTGAAATGAACGAGGCAGGAAGCAGAGAAAAGCATGAGGCATATGAAATTGAAGTGAACTAGGTGGGAAGTATTCTGAGTTGAAGGAAGAAATTGTGTGATGTAGAGGACAAACAGTGTAGATATGATCCACCAAATTCAACCCTAATCGGCCAATCACGGTTAAGGATTATAGTGATCTTCAAGGATACGTCACTCATCATCAGATTGGAAAACTAGATTGACGGACGAAATGGCAGCCTGAATTTCCCACACGATTTCCAACCGTGCAATGAAATCTGTGTGAAAAATCTTCGTCAAGTAAGGTCTCATCCTTCAATAGCGCTGAGGAAGGTGTTCGTCAACGATTCAAGTCCTTTCGAGGAAAATCCCCTATTTGCCTCGAACGAGAATCCCGAGGGGGAAATCCTATAAGGGAGCGGCTCTTCTGAGGGACAACAAAAAGACCACCGTAGAGAGACTACCGGCAGAGCATGATAAGAAATTATATACAACTACGAGAGAAGCGCCATGCGGTAGGTATCAGTCCGTTGAACGAAAATGCAGCTGCACCAGAAAACGTAATACCCTGCAAGCCTCGGCGAAGGGTCGCAGCAGGGTTTGCTCAGTCAGCAGCAAGGAAGTAGAAAAAGTGAGGTACACGTCTTTTCCAACGCAAAAGGTTCCTTCTTTTTTTATTTCGGTAAGGGACCACAACATACACGTCTTAAGATACTTCGTAATTCATCCGCTCGCCTGCTGAAATGACCGCATTTTTATTTATAAGTGATAAAGTTAAATTAAAGACTAATTTCACAGCACCGGTAAGTAAAATTGCACTGGAAGGTTTCCTTAATTTAAAAAATGAAACCAAACGGTATTGATATCAGAATTATTACACATATATTACCAATAGCTCATTCAAACACTGCAGGTTATGCAGCAAAAATAAAAACGATGGCAAAAATAAAGGACACGTTACAACTGATCCAAAACCCAGCTTGCCATGCTCTGACTTTTACATTACCATTTTTTCAGTGGCTTGTCCGTATATAAGCTACTCTAATTGGTTTATTATACCATATTTTTACCAGACGGTTATAACAGAAATGGTAATTATCTTTTATGAAGGATAAAATATAGATATATTTAAATGGTTAAAGTTAATTAAATTACCATGAAGACAAATGCTACTGTTTTTTTATTTAAAGTTCGTTGTAACTGATTCCTTTTACAAGATAAATAAAAAGGAGAGACGACAATAATCAATCATGGTTATTGAAAATCGTACAATTCACAACTCGAATTTTCTAAAATGCATGGATAGAGAGGTATACAAAGGTAAGACGTCCTTGAAAACATCGGCTTAGGGACAGCAAGGTGACGAGTTTACGCGGCGATCGGTGACGACACGAAGGGATACGGCCGAAGGGGGCCAAGCTGAGGTGAATGGGCGAGAAAAAGAGAAAAGAAAGCGACGAAAAACATTCCCGGTAGGAAAAAACGAGGCGACAAAAAGGACCGAACCCTGTTTTTTATCTGCCTCCCGAATCCAGAGCCGCCATTTCTTGTTTTTTTGATTTCTTTCTGGGATCAAAGGAGGAGCGATGGCGGGAAAACAGAAAAAAGGCGGCAGCAGAGCGCCCTCTTCCCAAGCGTCGGCGACAGGTTCCGTTCAGGGACCCAAAATGGTATTCCTTTCTGTGTTTGCCCCGGCGTTTTTTTTTCATTTGCGCGGAATATAAAAATCGATCCATCCCGGATGCATTGAAGAGACTTCCGCACGGATACGCAGCGGTAGCTTTTGAAGCCACTCGATAAACGGGCAGAGTGCACCGGAATTCACAACACGCCGAACACGTCTGCTTGCAAATACGGAAAAAAACACACCCAATGGCCTTCATCGATGTCTATTTCCGAAAAAGAGAAGTTCTTGCCCTTCCGGGTAAGGAAATAAACATTATTTCGAAACGCTGGGACGGATAATCAGGAATAATCGAAAATGCAAAAATGTTCCCGAAATCATTACTCAACCGAGGTCACATTTAATCCAATGGACTATAATATGAAACCAATCCAATGGATGCGGTGGATACGAAAACAACTGAAATGATCCTGGCGTGATGGGTAAGAGTCGATTTAGCTTTTATTATCAGACGAGGACAAGTGGTCGACATAGACTCCCAGTGGCCGATATGAATTCGAAAAGGATCGAAACAGACTAGGGGGTCGACGGAAAAAAGTTAAGGAAGTGTTGCTGGTATAATAAATAAGTGAATATTATGTGAGTGTATCCTACATTTCTACTGCGTCATGAAAACAATTAATGAGATTGTTTCGCTGATAGATATATTTTCATTTATGATTAAATCGTCAAAACACTTTTTGCTCACTTTACAATACGACACACAAGGCACTCTTCGATAAATAAAAATAAAAGGTTAATTTCCAATTGTACTATATTAAATACGTAACAGTAACGATGAGTGAGTCGATAAATCGTTGAGAAAATCTCGATGAGGCCAACGGTCACAAAATTATGGGTACATCTTGACTAGGCAATACATTTTTTTTTAAATGCGTATCTTACATTTAATACATATTAATGCCATTAACAAAACACTTTAGGCCCCGCTAAGTCTCAAGGACTTGTCAGCGGGTTCCACGACATCATGAAAAAATATGCCAATATGGTTTATCTCGCCATACACTTAGTTTCCCATTAGTATGCACTAGATCTGCCATGATTAACGTTTATTTTAACCTACAGCTCATGGCGTAAAATTGTCTGCGATTTCTCTTAAATTACTCCACATGCAAAATCTAAAACGAATCAGTTAGGACAATCGTCTAATTACTTTTTTAAACGTTTAAGCTGTGAGGGACAATTGAAAAGTGTAGGAAGTCATTACGACTGGTCGTTTGAGGTTAAGCCAGACCATTTCCCTTTCAGCAAGCGGACGGTACCTCCTTCGTAGCTGCCCCTAGTTTTCCGAGGAAATGACTAAATTTTTAATTTGCATTCAAAAACGCCACCACAGGAGGCATTTCAAGCGACTTTCACTTAAATAATTAAAAACGGGTCTCCGAGATTTTTCGCAAGACTATTTTCTTCTTACAGCGAGTTCTACAATCAATTCATCAGCCTAGGATCGATAGACAACTTAAAGACAAATACTGGGACGTCGCACCAAAAAAGAAAATTATGAAAAAAAGAACTTTTTCGTGAAGAGATGAATATTTCGGAGATCGGATTATTTGGATGTAGATGCGATGGAATCCGTCATTGAATAAGAATATTTTTATTGAAATTTCATCGCCTGATAGTAAACAAAGGGTGTCCAGCATTCTTGGTCTTCACAAACTAAGCTGTATTATACTCATTAATTCCTTAAGTACTCATTTAATCCTTTAAAACACCCCCTCCGGAACACATATACAATATGTGCAGTTTTATCCGAGTGCATTCGACGAGGAGTAACACAGGACAAAATGTATTCTCACATGTAAAAATGTATACGATACTGCAGGACTTTCCAAGTCACTTCCATTCCACAGATCATAATGTTAGGGGCTCAACAATTTCACTGTACCATGGAATTTCTCAGCAGTTACTTCGTAAAGGCGATGAGAAAAGTTATAATTCGAAAATATACGAAAAAATAACATTACATCTAACAAAACATTAAGTCCCACAAAAAATAAAGTCGTAGGCTCGAGTATCTGTAAAATAGTCCTGAACAATGACTCCCTCTGATGTAAGTAAAAATTAGATATAAAAAAATCTGGAGGCGCCGGGTATCGATCCCGGTACCTCTCACATGCTAAGCGAGCGCTCTACCATCTGAGCTACGCCCCCAGTTATCACACTGGCGTTTATTGTGGAATCTTGATCTGATTTCCAGAGGTGAAATCGGGTCAAATTGGAAAGTTAAGGGCAAGGAGGGAAATTCAAAAACAAATGCTCTTAAACTAGCGCGGTATTTATGGTGCGAAAGTTAATATCTCATATATAACAGTCTAGCTAAGTCACAAGACTTAGCTTTGCAGGATATTTGTAGGAGATAAGTAAAAGATGTGATTTGTAAAACGTTAGATGCCGGCGAGTACCCAGAGAAAGGCCTATGGGGGTAGATTATCGAAAATTCCTGGTCGCAAAAACAAATAAAAGTCAAACAAAAGTTCTCCCACTTCAAGGTGGACGGGGCTGGTAGACATGGTAGACTAGATTATTAGACGGGACAAATCCGCAACACAAAACTGACAACACAACGCAGAAAAAATAAAAAGCATAAGTTCGATTTAATTAAGATTTGTGATAAATAACTTTCGCACAGGAGAATTTTCATCGTTTATTCATTTACCGCTTGATTAGTTTGAAAATGTATAGACGAGCAAATCTCCGCTGCTCTATTCTGAAGTCAAGGAACATCGACAGATAAAAATCAAAAAAAGGTCAACGGAAAATAGCTCTGCCCAAGGCAACGTTGCGGATTTAGAAGGCATCTATGCTTTCGGGAACTTTATGATGCATGGTAAGCTCCCTCCAACCCGACCATGAAGGTCAGGGGTTGAGATTTCCCAACGGGCTAGAACATCCAACCAGATTCAAGCTTATGCTTGCAATACGGGGATAGGAAGATGATATGTGAATGGTCAGTAAATAGCAAGGGATGAGGAAAACAACATTTAATTCAAACGACGCAAATAATAAAGGATTCAGGCTTTATAGGAGAAAATTACACATAACATACAAGACAAAGATAGAGATAGCTACCGAAAAATCGTTGATCTAACAAGATTTCAGAAGTGAAATCGGAGGAGAAGTCATCAATTAGAAAGGTTAAGTAGACCTGTCAGGAATCCTCAAGAGATAATAGATTTACGTTGGTAATTCGCAATTTCGTAATAAAAAGCGGGCGATCCTGCGCATTGGATATAATCAACACCTGTGCTCCCAAACCATTTCCAGTATTTTACCATTCCCAAATCCTAATGATTTTAAGCATCGCAAATACGTAAATTACAAAGGATATTGGAATGGAGGGGGTCGAGTAATGTGGTGAACAACAATTGATCATGACGATGTGTCTTTCGAGTTTTGCTGCGTGTGGAGCCAATTACCTCGACGTGTATCTCGCGTAGCAGTAAGCGTCTTCAGGAGCGAAAGATTTGATCGAAGAATCTACGCTCCTGAAGACGCTCGCTACCACGTGAAAGAAACGTTGAGCTAACGTGCTCCTAACTCGAAAGCCACATCAGCACCCACGAACAGTTGCTAAAGCCTACACAAAAAAACAATTGATAATACTCGGTAAACCATATTATTCAGTTATTATCATTCAATGCTTATAGTCACATAAATAATCATTCATATACTTGATTGAACTCATTTTTGCAATTTTTGTTTCATAGTCTAACAGACACAAAAATGGCAACAACTTTACTTTTAAACTCCGCTAACCATAAGCATTAATGAAGTTCCTTTATGAGAGTAAGGTGGTAAGAGGTTTACCAAAGTAACGAGCTTTGAATGGCATTAGAAGAAAGAAAGACACCTGTCTTAGGAAGCAACAGCGTCATAAAATTAGCAGTGTAAATGGGACCCTGAGAAATAGCGCAGAGACTCGTCTTTAACATTTATTTTTTTATTTATTTTTTATTTATTTTCACATCCCCGAAAACAGCACGAACGGCCTTTCACATCGGGTGTATAAACATGTAATAATAGACGAACACAAACACCCATGTCCTGAGTGGTGAAAAATTCCACTCAGGCGGGACTCGAACCCGCGACCCTCAGTTTGGCAGGCGAGGACTTTACCCCGTCGCCACCAGGGCCGACAAGGATGCACAGGATGCAAGGACAATTTATGAACAGGATGATTGGATTGGAAGCTGACAGGGAGAGCCGCGGATGCTGATTGGTAGAAGGGGTATAAAAAGAGGACGGTAATAAAAAGGGGTAAGGGGGAGAAGCAAAAGAAATGTGACGGAAAGGGTGCCAGAGAAAACGGAGTCCTCAACTGCAAGAAGGACGGCCAGGGAATCCATAGACCGGTAGATGAAACGTACCGTGGAAAATTAGCGCACTCTAAGTTTACAGTTCTTACATTAACCCCTATAAAATGTGACCACACCACCGCTTGAAACTATTTTGAATAAGTAACGCTCAAAACTAAATGCAAATACAATGCACAGTACTTAGAACTTTAATGCTTTCTGAAAACACCTTCGCGTCCACTGTATCTGCTAGGTATTATCAAATGAGATGATAATAGGCATTTTTTGTTCCTTGTACATTCATAATGAATACCTTCTTACAGAAAAATCTCCTTTTCATCACGATCTTACATCCTCTTCCTTCAGTCTCTCAAATTCTTTGGAATTAGATTAATAAAACTTCATGCCTTGCATTTCCCTTCAGCAATGTTTTTTTGCAAGTTACTCTTGGTTCCTGCAATTACATCGCTATCCTTGAATGATAATCCCATTAAGGCGATTATCATGTAATTCCTATCGTAAACTACTCCACAATATCTAATTCATTTCTATTAAAAGAGGCTGGTGAAGAGCTTGATATGGAGTGTGGCGTTGTATGGGGCGGAAACGTGGACCTTGAGAAAGGAAGACGAAAATAGGCTGAAGGCTTTTGAGATGTGGATGTGGAGGAGGATGGAGAAGGTTGGACGGAAAGGATGACAAATGAGGAAGTGCTTCACATGGTGGGCGAGGAGAGGAAACTTATAGATGAGATTAGGGGAAGACAGGGTAGGTGGCTGGAAGGGTTAATGAGGGACGATGGTTTGCTGAAGGCCGTGATAGAGGGAAGGATGTTGGGTAAGCGGGGAAGGGGAAGGAAGAGAATCGGTTTTATGGACGGGATGAAGAAAGGTAGGACTTATGCTGAGATGAAGAAATAAATACTAGAGGTAGATAGGGCACGGCACGTGTAAGAGTTCGTTGGATATTCTCTGACTTTCATCACAACCTACCTCTAATCGGTAAATTACTGTAATGAATGAATGAATTTACTTGCACTCCTTTTCATAATTCCTACACACCCTGTCCATTTTTTATATATTTTGTTATTCCCTAAAGCTTGAAGAAATATATTAATTAACTTTCATGGTGATCAGTACAAAACATTTAAAAAATACGTAAAGGCCACCTTAAAAAAGTACGGAATGAGGCGGGTAACGGCGAAGGGAAAAGAGTATAAGGAGATGGGTAGGACGAACTTTAAAGGAGGCAACGAAACGGCCAGAAAAGGAGAGGGAAATGGACACTAAGGAGGATAATTATATTACTCCCGAGCCCCTCTTTCTCGCTTCGTACCGTTTAAGGAGCGGATATAAAGTTCAAAGTTAATTGGAGGCGAAAAAGAGAAACGGGTAATAACGAATTGAGAATGCAAATTGATCCGCCAACACTTAAAAAAAAGTCAACTAGGAACTCTGCCAAGTGCTACGCACAGGGCATTACGGTTTGATTAACTATTTACCTTCTCCGCTCTGATTCCTTTGAAGTGAGGGAAACGCACTAGCTGGCTTGGTTGAGAGAAGATCACTTCGGTTATATCTGCTTCCATTCAGCGAAAAAGGCAAGCTTAGCCCACCGAAATGAGGGCGAAACAAAAGAAGGCGGGAGGTAATGCTAGTTTCCTTTATTGTAAACGAGGCCTACTTTTGACTGAATGAAAAGAAGATGTAAGTAAAGGTCTGTTTCCAGTCAAGCCTCAATATATGTCAAGAAGAACGAGAATTCTACAGAGAAGTTCAAATTGGAAAAATATATAAGAAAGATTATGCAGTGGCATTTCCTACACTATTAACAGGATTAATTGTAAAAATAGGGTTAACGTGGACGTCTGATACATTGTAGTTGTACACTACAATACTACATCAATTCACTACACGCACAAGATGTGCAGAAAGTTCAGCCTATTAGCATAACTTGTCCATGAAAAAATAACGATCCTTCCCATCTATCCATTAAACCACTACCTTCACGCAGGACTTTTTAACAGGATAGACACAACCGCTACGGATCATCAGCAATAATATTCTCCCTCTCATACAAATATTCATCCACTTAGGTATCACAAAAGGTTGTACAGCGTAGACATTCTTCATCGCTAGCTGAATCTATCTTAAAAATAACATATATATATATATATATATATTAACGACCGTATATCACGACTTACATAATGATTCTGGTTTTACA
Source organism: Pyrrhosoma nymphula (assembly GCA_963573305.1). NCBI lineage: Eukaryota > Metazoa > Arthropoda > Insecta > Odonata > Coenagrionidae > Pyrrhosoma > Pyrrhosoma nymphula. The sequence goes on along the minus strand of OY754333.1, from coordinate 138,902,201 downwards.
TTCTTACTGCAACTACCTTATCATTAATTATTGATGCCCGAGGTGCCTAACGCCAGAAAATTGAAATCATCGGTCTCACAAAAATGAGAAAGGTTTGAAAACTTTCCGTACTATGGAGGGTGGTACGGGAAGAGGGCGCAGCCAACAGGGTCGTATACCTAAGCGAGAGATCAGAGGCAAAGGAAAAATGTCGCTCAAAGCGAGTAGGGGGGCAAAACGTGCCGTAAAATTGCAGTCATCTTTTTAGGAAGGCTCAAATGGTTCTCTCCTTCCACGTGAGCTCAACCTTCCATCTCAACATTAAAAGGTAGCCTACGGATTTTATGGCTCACCCGGAGGGAAAAAGTAATGACAAAATGAGAAACCATGAATGCATATAGTAGGTCATTCTCCTGGTGCTGATAAGTTTTCCACCTTTACTCTACCCATTGAAAGACTTCCCGCATGGCAAATTTAATTCATCCAGAGCAATCAAGTGTTACGGTAGGTTTACACTAAAAGGCTATACTACACCGCGCTTCACCGGCATTCCAATCCCTTCGGTATTTTTTCTACTTTTCCTTACTTCTTCTATCTTGCTTCAATCCATTTGGAGTAGTTATCCTAATCTTCACTCTTCTACAATTAACAGGCCTTCTACCAAAGACCTCCGACATCCCGTTCTATAGAGAAGTGTACATCCACCTTTCCCGACCTTCACTGTAATTCTTCTTCTCCGTAGCAAGAACGTAGCACTAGTAATGTGGTACGTTCCTACTATTGCTACGATCGTTTTCTATTCCATCCATTCACTCTCTCCTTATATCTTAAAATTCATTCTCAAATATAGCCAGTCTATGCCCTTCTCCTTCACGTTCAGTTTTAAGTGGTACATTGAGTCACACTCTACTTCGGGTACTTCATGAGTTCCACACAAATAGATTTTTATTAACGACCAAGGTTTCGTCGCTGAGCGACATCGTCAGATCCCTGATGATGTCGCTCAGCGACGAAACCTAGGTCGTTAATAAAATCTTTTTATGTGGAACTCACAAAGTTTTTCTTTTCAATTATGAAGTTCCATATGTTCCATATTATGTTCCATTAAGTTACGCCTGAAACCATTAACTTAGGGTACTTCACAATTTTCAATGAGTAAATATTCTTGAAAACCTATCAATTTCCATTTACAGACCAGTTCCTCCCGCCATTATTGAAACACAATTTTCACATTACAGGAATGCGCGTAAATACAATACACTCTGACACTGTTCTTGAAAATCGGGATCCCCTCTACGGTATAATTAACGCGAAAGTTCCGAATGGTAGATAATAGTTTTCGACTCTTTCATTCTCGTACAAAAACAGAAACACGCGTTCTACACTTCACTTAAGCCCCTTGATTCCAGGATAACCTCCCATGGATGTCAATACCCATATGAAAGTGGCACATTTCCCGAAGCTAGCCCTTTACAAGTTGGAAGCCTTAAAGAGGCCAAGGGCAATTCACAATTAACATAGGGACAAAACAGGGGCTCGTCATAATTCGAGATTAGGCTGCAATGGATAGTAACTAGGAATGTAAAAAATATGTGCAAATATTGCATAAATAGGTAAGCTCGCAAACCATCTCGAAGAGAAGAGACCATTTAACGACTTCTGTTTAATTCTACATGCAACTTCCCCGTCGCTGGTCGCATTGGCCTACACGCCTGATTGGTCAACTAAAGAAATCCCTCTTTTTCGTTATCGGTCAACTTGACGATATAACTTAGGAGATGAACAAGAGCTATCTTATACGTTATGGCACGCTGATAAGACACGTTGTGAACGCTCAGTTCAGACACGCATACTCAAGTCCAACCGTCTTCACACTCCTAAAACCTAGCATTTTATCATTTTACTTCTCGAAGAACGAAAATGTTAAAGGCGTCGGAGATCCACTGGGCTCCTGCCTGAGGATTCTCCAGTTGGTGAGATTTAGTAGGCAAATTATTGGCGGCAGTTTCGGTACTGTTATGAACTAATCTCTTTGCAATCTATCGATCATTACTTTACTTACATCATGATCATTATAGTCATACAGAGTGCAATAGAATGACGTGGACTGCGACACACAAATATTACGAATGAATTATTTCTGGCACAACTTCAAATTCATGATAAGCAGTTTGAAACTGTCTTCCAAAATGAAATTAAGTTACACCACTCAGAAGCTAATAATTAAATTATTTCTGACATTTTTTGTAGTAATGAGTACCGCAGCATATTTCCTTCCTGTATCGGTTAAAAGCAGTCTACCATTTCGCACTGTTACTTATTTATAAAGTATCCTACGAATCCTGCGCGTCTGCTAAAAGTTACCGCCAAAATTTGCGACATTATTTCACTCAGAAGAGAATATTGAAAACATCTCGGTTCTCGGAAATTTATGAAATATATATGTTTTATACTGTGAGCATTACGATTCGTTCTGAAGTTATGCTCTTAACGGGTTAGTTATCTGAGAAGGTGGTGAACAATTGATGCCATTGAGGACAGGTGAGTAATTTGATAAGTACTCACACGTGGAAAAAAACTGTAGTCAGCATTAGCCTAACTACGAAAATGGCCCCAATAAGAGTACAGTTTAATTTTCTACTTTTTCTTGCTATACTTGAAGTTCTCTCAACAAAGCACACGAGGAGTGATGAAGATTCCACTGAAAAACCTGCATCACAGCCGTGACTCGACGCTCGGGCCCACAAGATGGGAAGCCAGCCCGATCTCATTTTACGCATGCAATGTGAATGTGCCCAAGCCAGCCTTCAGTTGATATGTTTTTGAACCAGTCCTCACGTTGCAACATTAAAAACTCAGCAGAGCTTCCTTTCACCATTGGACCCAAACCGAAATTCGACTTATCTTCGCGACGCCACCATCCAAAGGAGCTCGATTCCTTCCCGCGCGACCATTTGTACATATAAAAAAAAGAAAAACGCCAGGCAGCGCTGAGGAGAGCGAGAAGGCGGGAAAAGATGAACGGGGGAGGAATAAAAAACGGAGCAAATAAGAAATGGATCCCCGCGCACGCACACAAAAACATGAAAGCGAAGGCAATATGTTGGAATAAGTGGAATAGACGTAAGAATGAGAGGGAAAGAGAGAAAGAGGAAGGGAGAAGGTCCCAGGGAGAGAAACACTCGCCCCGAGAGTCCCGAGTCACACGAGATTCCTAGGGAATGGAGGGAAAAGGAGTTGGATGGGGGAAATGTGATGGGGGGAGAAAAACTTATTCTAAACCACAAAGTAAAGATATATTCCTACTCTGTGCCTAAACCCTCCGAGTCCCCGCCCTCGAGCGAAAAGTGATAGAAGAGGATTTAGGGCGAAAATACTAACTCGAGGATGGAAAAAGGCACGTCTTTTTAGTCTTTTAATCGTCCGCCAAAGGAAATAGCAGTCACGAGTTGCAAAACTAAAAAAACTAAAAAATTGCACTGAAAATTTCAAGACAACGCGTTCAAGGACGTTCGGTGGTTTCACCCAACTAAAGTGAATTCAATGAAACTTCCTGAAAGTATCAATAATATTGTTCTAAAGCTACCTGCAAATTTTCAGAATTATTTGCCGTAGGCTTTTAAAGATATTTGATCCAGAATTGGGCATAAAATTACACGTTCCCTCCCCTTTTTTCTGCATCCTGCAAGTTATGCATCCACGTTCAATTACCTTACTCATATGGTGCCAATTTCACACGATCTGCAACAGGCGCGAGGGATTTATTCAAGCGCTCGGAGTAAAAATCTGTTACATATACATTTTTCTATCGATGATATAAATTATTATACATTGAATAATTAGAAAAGGTTCTTTCTGATGAATAAAGCCTTGCGTTCCCATAACAACCCGTGTATTTTCATGCCCACTTCTCGTTCAAATATCTTAAGAAATCTGCGGCAAATAATTCTGAAAAAAATCAGATAGCTTTAAGACAACCAAATTAATGTTTACAGCAAGTTTCATCAAATTCTCTTAAGTTGAGTAAAACCACCGAACCTCCTCAAATGCTTTTGGGTCATCACCTTGTAATGTAAATAATTGTGCGTCCCTGAAGATGGGACATTGAGAATATTTGCATTGAAGTTTCGGTCGACATATTATTCGTTGCATTTTATTCCTTGACCTGCAGTTTCACCACATCTCGCCTGATAAAGTCGAATTCAGTCAAGAGTTATTGCAACAGCAGATAAAAAGGAGGTTGCGTTAGCTACAGCAAAGTCAGATAGGCAATGAAATGTATATGGGTTTGTCGGGGAGAAACTTGAACATAAGAGAAAAGAAACATGAAAAGTTTTTCAAGAACGCTGACGAGTCACCCTTGATAGTGAAGCACTGCTTCGAGAACCACATTTCTCGGACTTGGTGCCAGAGAACCTGAACGCAGAAGAAATGGGGAGAAGAATGGACGTCCTTGTGAAATAAAAAATAATGTAACAAAAGGACCACAAATGCCATTGTTTTATAAAATGACCAAATTGAGATTCCTCCCACCACCTCACCATTCAACTCCCAACTCGTTAATTTCACTAGTAACAACGGCGTACATACTTTGCTTTCTCCATACCGAGTCCTGCTTTTCATGTTCATGCGTTCACAACTACGAGTGCGAGTTTGTACCCACCCCCCCCAGCTTCCTTTTTCGCAGCGTGACCGTACCTGCAATTACCCTAGCTCTTCGTCCACAGCTTGGAATTATTAAATTGTACATAAATATTTCACGGGTATTCCACCACGTAATAGGCATCATATCTGCCAACATTTCGACCTCAATCAAATACAAATACGCAATAGAAATTCTTTAATACCTATTACCTGGTGGAATACCCATGAACAATTCATACATCAGATTCACCGGGAAAATCTTAGATCATTTATTAAAATGAAACTTGCAGTTTAGTCTCCACTTGATGACGCTGAATACAGCGCGAGTTGAAACAGGTTGTATTCAACAAAATATATCAAATACGTAGACCGCTCCGCGAGCTGTTCGTAGGGGGAAATGAAATTAATTTCTGTATCATGTTAACATTAGACACAATCGATATAGATAATTAAGTATAGATATATCATAATAATGGAAAATTAACTTTCGAAATGCATCTCACAGAAAACTCACGATTACCGAAAACCGTCGTTTAAACGGATGAAGTGACATCTAGCTACATGTAAAGCTCAAAGAGATGTATCATAACGCCCAATGCCACACGCAGGTTATACGTCTTTAAAGTCATAGCCAAGATGTGGATGTGCCATGTCTTTACTCGAAGTAATTCACAAAAAAAACATTATTAACCACCTATTTGTCATCAATTTCTCTTCTAGGAATAGCATTTTTCACATATTCATACAAAACCTAGTAGTCGTTCATCGAGGCTCAACAGTTGCATTAAAAATCATTTTCGGGTAATCCACTGATTGAAATAAGGATTTCAATTATAAAGCAATGAACAACCGACTATAGTCGAAATACTACGTTATTGATTGCAGCACAATAATTCACATTATTACAATATTTTACAACTATTTCAGCATCATATGTGAGTTAATGGATACGAAATACAAATTCTTGATTCATAAATATAGCTAAAACAAACTTGACGGTGGTACGCTGACAGTGACTTCGTAGAAGATTTTTTGTTTGTATTCATAATAAATTAAAATACTTTGCCCTTTTCCACAATATTTTATCATTACGACGCGTATCGCCGATTTACGGAATTTTCAGATACAGAATGTTTTAAAATATATCACATTCTGTACCTTACTATGCCGTAAATCGGTGAAACGCGTGGTACTAATAAAATATTGTAGAAAAGTAAAGAGTATTTTACTTTACTATGAATACAAACACAAGTATAGCTATTGAGAAAAATATCAAGTTTTCGATCTCAATCAGTATTTTGTTTCATAACTTTCATAACACAGAAAATCTTTTAAAACAAAAAAGATTATTTTAAAAATGAAGTGTAACCGAATTCAGAGGTTAATCACATCTAGATTCACTTTCCATATCTAAAAGCAGAACCACCCACAAACGTGCTCTGTGATGGAGGAGGATCTGTATCCGTAGAAAGTTAACAGGATCAGGGAAAAACAGCGTTTTCTTGCGGAGAGAGAGAATCAGCTAGAAGGGAAAAGGAAAGGGATTCTGGAATTGGAGGCCACTAACTTAAAGAGGTCGTTGGAAGGTGATGAGCGATGAGGGGTGAAAAATTTGTACGGGGAGTCATTAAGACGGGATGAACTGAGAGAAGATGCCATGGAAAAGAAACCGTTGAGCAAACGACGGGAAGAGAACATAATCGGCGTTTTAAATTGCACGCAGGAAACGGGAATATAAACGCAGCGCTTCAGGGAAAATAAGAGAGCAATTATGCCTAATAACAATTCCAAACTTTGGCAACTCTGTAGTATGTTCCGGGAACGTCCAAACGGGAGAAGTAAACTTCTTATAAGAAATATATCACCTTACCTACTCACAGCAAGCTGTAAAAGAAGACATACAATGAGCTAGATGAGCCAACATGCACGTGAATATATTCGACGATACAATTCAGAACAATGTTTGGATTTTTAGAAGAGCAAAAGCGCAATTATAACTTGCTTTGACACAAAGACTAACATACAATATAGCACTGTAGGCTTGAGTAAAATACACGATCCAAAACTAGAGAGTTAGTTGATATCCATGAAAACACCATTTTAGAACGCGCAATGAAAATTGGAACAAACTAAAAGCTAACGACAAAAACACAGCACCTTATTGGGTGATAAATACGTTATACACTATTTTCGCAATGGTTTAAAATAAAAAAACACTTCAGCCAGAGAAACAAATAAAAGTTCTTTAAAAGCCTTAAAAAGAATGAAAGAAAAACATCCAGAGCCCTTCCCAAGTACAGTTTTATATAAAGTTGATTAAAAACGATTAAAATAAAACGTTATGAACACGTCTGAACTAGTTTTAATTTCACCAATCGATTTTGGCGACTAAAGCGTCATTTTCAAATAACTTTGACATTAAAAACTAACTTTCAATTTCATTATATAAAATGGGTGAGGCGTGAGGGGAATTGAGGGCTTACGATTGGGAGGGAGTTTTGTCTAGAATTAAGGGAAAGGGAATGAGAGACGAAAGGGAAAGTAAGGATAAACAATTTCAGGGTCAACTGGTGACGCCCGTGGGAGGCACACATGACATAAGCTTTGGGAGATGGGGGATTGACTAATCAATTATTATAAAAGGGACGTGAAAAGCCGTTTTTAAATGTCATATTTAGATTGGAAATATCGCAATAGCCGTCAAAATCGATCGGGAAAATAAAAACTGAACATTCAAGTATTCTACCAGCTGATTCATACCATATCCAGTACCTCCTCGTTCGTCTTTCTCGCCATCCAGCTAACCTTCTCCATCCTTCTCCAAACCCACATCTCAAACGCCTCAAGTCTACTCACATCCTCCCTTCGCAATGACCACGTTTCTGACCCATATAGCGCCACGCTCCATATCAGAGTTTTCACCAGCCTCTTCTTTACGTCTCTTCTCAGACGCTCCTCCTCCTCATCAATTCCCTTCTCTTCGAAAATGCTTCTTTAGCAAGCGCACTTCAATTTATGTCAATTATTTTACACACATGCAAACTTAACTGCTGACATTGGGACAATGAAAAAATACTTAGCAATTACACAGTTTTATTAAACATCTAAAACAATCGGTTTCGTCACAGGGTTACAACTTCAGGTGATTAGAATCTTTAGGTCCAAGTCTTTTATGCATGGTAAATATCCGGAATTGCTTAGTATTTTTTTATCGTTAAATAATGAAATAAATCAACTGAGTAGAGCCGAAGACATTGTCTTGCAGACATTTGCTAAACACATTTGACAATGTACGCCTGGAGTAAATGAATTTCATATCAACGAAATGGGATATTGACACATTTCAGAAGCGTAGGACAAGTAAAACGAGCGAGAATGCCATTAGGAATGCGAATATTGAGATACCAAGGCGAGTGCCAGAAGGGACGAGGAGAAGACAGGCCAACTAGTGGAGATAAATGAGGATGAAGACACCCCACAGCCTAGTAGAAGGACCTTCGGAGGTGCTTCGAGCGCCGAGAGAACCGGAGCGGGGCTGATGAGGAGCAAATTGATGACAAAAGAAGGGCGAAATTATCGGGGAACCAATTTCATAGGTCGCTCGCCACAAATTCGCCCTCTCGTCATGGAAGGTAGGCGGGAGGGGGGAAGGGCGGCCAAGGGAGGGGAGGGGGACAAGGAAAAAAGGAGGAAAAGGGATGAATCCCTTAAAAAGGAGGCTGCCTCACAGCTAAGTAACTCAAAATGAATTAGGAATTACACATTACGTAATAAAACTTTTCATGTTACATACCTCTATTAAAATATGCTGCAATCACTGATAAAAAGTTGTAAATAATCAAAATCCATTAACATTTTCAAAACAGATACAATAACGTTATACTAACTGATGATTTTCCAACGAGTATTATTTTGGCGAATACCTTTTTCAGTCCGATGTTTTGACGCCGGCGTTATCACGTCATCACCGCATTTTGTCCGTAAGAATTTAGTCCATTAGCTGAGACGAAGCCATTATATCAGGTTATTTACCTCGAAAATATAAGAAAAATATGTATTAGATTTTCACAAAATGTTAAACTCAAATTATATTTACCTATCAAATAGGAACTATGGCAAATAGAATTGGGATATTTGTAATCAATATCCTGCTATTGGCTACTGTTTTTCAATGTATGTATTTCTCTTGAGCCTATGTAATTTTAACAGTGATTTGTGTAAACAAAGTGGAAAAATGATAGAATTCTGTTACCTTTAATAAATGAAAGATACACCGTTTCAGCGCGTCAATACGACGCCAGCGCCAAAACATGTTCATAATGGCATTACATCCACAATTTTATTGCAGCAATGGAGTGTTTGCATAAATGGGGTATTGCTATGAAATCCTATCTATATCGTAAGTTGTGTTTCCATAATAATATATTTAAATTGCCAGCTCTAAATCTTGCCTAGTTTGTTTAATAATCACGATTTATTGAGCATTGTTTTCGCAAAGATATTTTACGCCCAGCCATTGGCTCGTTGCGTAGTGACGTAATCCCCCTTGCAGCAGACATGTGAGAATGTGTTATAGCGTGTTGTGGATCGATGAAGTGGAAATATACGAATTCTTCCCACTTTACATATTCAAAATAGGGAATAGTTACGTTTGTAATGTTAACAGGTATAATCGAGGCTTAATCCAACTATAAACCATTGTTGTTGCATCAACTATCGAGTAATTAATTGGCGGAATGCGGATAATTTTGGGTGAATAGTAAAGAGGGAAATTCTCATTCAGTATTTCATTAGAATTTTAAGCCTTTATAGTAAAAGTAAAAAAAAATTACCAAAGTTTTAAAAGAAGTAACTGTAAAAGTATATCGTTCCTTATGTTATTCTTAATTTAATCGACGGCATGTGTACATCTTGTACCAGGATAAGGGAAACCGTTTGGTGTTAACTATTTTTACATGCGAATCTGTAATCTATGCAGGTTATCTTATACTGCAAACTACATATAATATTGTTACTCATAATTATTCAATTCAATCACCAAATATCTAATGCCGATCGCTTCTGTAGCAGTTATAAATGTCCTCGTAGGGTCAGTATTAACTTATATAATGGGGTATATTTTCAGCGGTAAATTCATCGCCTAGCATGTCGGAGGTTCTAAGGTTATAGTCTCTAACCTTGAAAAAAGTTATTCGGATTTTATATGAACATTGTGGAGCTCGAAAATATGATGGTATATAGAGTACAATATAAGTAGTAACCCTCTTCATTTTATAATACCAATCTGATTTTTTGAAACTTTTTTACAATCGATACGTGTAGTCACTAAATAATGAGTCTCGTTCATCGCCACGCTAATCTCAGTGCGTGTTTTCTCTTGATGTGAATGTATCTCCAAAATTATTATTAATAGTTGTTGAAAATATTTACTAAACTGGACACATTTGAAATCATTAAACTAAAAATCTGGACAAATAAGAAATTTTCACCTCAAATCTTGGTTATCTGGGCACATTTTCAGCTCGTATTAACTGATAGTGAAGCAAAACCTAATCTACAAATATGCTGTTAATTGATAGATAATATTTACGTACGTCTTACATGATGTTGACTACCGGGTGCTTTACTATGCACGTGTACGTGGTGGCACAGTCTAAACATACTGCGCTTAAACTTGACAGTGGCTTCACTTCGTAGAAGTTATTTTTCTTTGTATTCATGGTTAAGTAAAATACTAAGTACCAACAAATTTTGTAGAAAAGTATAAAGTATCTTATTTAATCATGAATGGAAATATACTGTGTTTAGTTTAGATTTTGCACGATGATTTTTAGCCGTCTTAAGTGTTGCGTCTAACGGTTTGGTGGACGAAAAATATTGCCATCACTGAAATGAAAATAAAATTTTTGGAAAATATTTTAAACATACTTCCTATTCATGGATGAAATTATTTTATGATTACCGTATTTTAAACAATGATATGAGTTTCTAGATACGGCAACTCCGAGTTGATCATGCATGTGCAAATGATTTTAGCGTACGTGAGTCTAGTTAATATATCGGCTATGGTGACGGAGACGCGGTAAGTCATCGCCTAGCAGTTCGGAGATCACGAGTTAAGAGGTCCGAGGGGGAACTTTTTCTTACTTTCCAGTTTTTATCACTATCCATAGTTTTTAACGCCCCAAAGTCCTGCGTGCTGTGCTCTTTTTGTTTTGTTGTTTTTTACAGGATTGATGAAAGTGAATGATTGTATAAGTGCTTCGCAGGCATAACAAACAAAACAATAGGCTTAAAACGCTTACATTATCGTTCAATTCATCAAACTCTAGTCCTTTATCGTATTAATTATGTCTGTTTGTGCTCAAGGCTAAAATTGTGATTTTAAATCTTTTATTATTACAAAAGTAGGCAATGTGCAACAGCTAAATTTTGGATTTAGGGTTTTTATGTCCAAAGTTAACATTTGCCGTTGTTTCCTAAATTTGTGCAAATACTCCATTGGCTGAGACGAAAAATCGGTTCATAAAGACTGTATATCTCAGAAAAAACGCAAAATATGTAGCATATTTTCACAAAAATATATGTACCAACATTACAATAACATTAATAAATGTATTATTTATGAATGAAATTGGAATAACATCAATAATTACACTGCAGTGGAATATTGTTTTCCAATAATGTGCAATTCTCTTGCCTGTGTAATTTTAGGAGTAAAAAAAGCAAGGCAAAATGATATGATTCCGTTCACGTAAGCTAATAGAGGACATGCTAGTCACAAATACCAACAATATACCGTACGCATGAAAAAAAAAGTTATTTCATCTAACGATCAAATGATCTTTTAGGATAGGATCCGGAATATTCCGTGAAATAAATAGTGGTAATATCTCACTCTTGGTTCTTCGATGAGAGAAGAGGACAGATTATCGAAGAGGCATCCGGGGGAATATTATCGCAAGCCTCAAGGCCCTCGACGGCGACTAAAGGGACGGCAAGCGACGTCGGCTGCAGAGTGAGGCGTTTTATTAAATTGCTCCGATTCGCACTTTCGCCACTAACACAACTAAGGACCTCCAATCCCTCATTCGTATCATCAACTCCCGTAACAAAAGACAGCCTTCTTTGCCGGGGGACGATGACGGCAAATCTTGATCCCTCAGGCGTTTCAATGCTTCCATATTATTTCGCGAGAATATCAAACAGGAGGTGAGCTGAAAACCATCAGCCTCCAAGAAAATATGCCGAAATCAGCGAGGTAACTCTCTGGAACAACGCGCATGAAGCACGCAGTTTTCGTCCCCATTCGCGTGGGACTTGTTCCGGCTCAATTTCCACAGCTGTATCGTAAACGGCATTATTAACACGCTCATAAAACACGAAGAAAGATTAGATCAGGCACACCGGTTGTCTTGGATCTCTAACCAGTGCGTTAATAATAACGGGATAGTCACACAAAAACTTACTACGGGAAAAAATTAGAAATGACGCGATAACTAACACTACATCAAATAACAGAGAAGAGGCTCCCGGACGATTATATTCGTTACGGTGGCTAAACTCGCAGCTTGAAAGATTGAAGACAATTAAGATTAATTACCATCCACATGTCTACATTTAAAGGTCATAAACATCACAGAATGAGTTCACAATACCACTCGACGCAAAATTCACTCCCTCCATCGCGAAATTAAGTTACACGGAAATGGGTTCTTTATAATTCATTCACGCTAAAGCACATTCCAACACGATATTACGTATCGAATTAAGGAAATGGGATTGTCATTGGGAGAAAATGAAATTTACTCCTTGAGCAGTCCTTCATTAAGGAGTAATCTCAAATACAATAAAAATAAACGTGATCACAACGTGTGTCTAAAGTCAATGAAGAATTAAAAAAATATAAAAAAATCTGGAGGCGCCGGGTATCGATCCCGGTACCTCTCACATGCTAAGCGAGCGCTCTACCATCTGAGCTACGCCCCCAGTTGAAAAACTCTCGTTTGGTGCTGTAAGTCCACTTGATTTCCAGAGCTGAAATCAGGGCAAATTAGAAAGTCATGGGCCGAGAGGGAAATTTAAAAAATGTTACCTAAGAGGACACGATTGTTTCATGTCGCGTCGAATTTAAATGCACAAACTTCCAATTCGATCCATCATAAATAATTACGGCTTCATCAGCATTCTCGAATACGAATTATTAGTGCCGCGTTGACTTGAAACGCCGAACAAAAATGTTGACTTCAATCCATGATCAGGCGATAAAAACAGATTCCCAGAGAGATCACACTCACACATAGCCCGTGAATCATTGCTGAAGTCTAAGTCTAAAATGAGAGCACTGGTGTTGAAAGTGAACACAATAAAGACCATGGAAACAAGACCAGCAAATTGAGGCTACCAGTACTTGCAAAGATTAACAACATCCACAAAGTTTGCGCCCACTCCGCTTACACAAATTTGTGAATATAAAATCGGATGCGTGAAAATACAAAATTCTATTACTCAGAGGATTGAAAATTGATTGGTCTACGGCAAAGAAGAGGAAACGTCTTTGGTATTTAAAAATCCAGGCGCGGTAAACCTCCCCCCTTCCCCAAAAAAACCTATACCATATCGTCAATTTAACACAGAACCACGACTATGCACTGAAATGAGCGTGATCATAGCAGGAAAGTCCGACTTTCAACCACAACAGGTCCGACAAAGGCTAAATGGTGAAGATAGAGGAATTCCGTGAGCTGACGCAAGGGCTAAGGGTCATGAGAAGGGAATGATTGAAGGCATATCCAACACGACCCCATCTCCGCGAGAACCCTCGTCAAAGTAATAAGGCAGCGATTCACCTCCGTGACTATCCACTCAGAAAGCTAGAGCCAACAGTATCCGGAGAGAAGCAAGGGGTGGAGGTTGATATCAAAACACACTGCTCCCAGATTCGATACGGTGATCGGGAGCTCGGCTGCATGATATTAGGCTTTATTGGTATCCCCAAGCGATATCAAGTATTACACATACGTAATACCCCACAAGCCTCCAATATGGTGCGTGGGAGAGCTGTGTTAGGACATGAATAAGAAGAATACAAAAAAATATGTGCAGGAAAGATATCATTAATAAGACGTGTTGCATTAAATTAGTCTACTCTTGTTTTATCCGTGAATGATGCGACGGAATAAAGAATTTTAATATAGTCTATCTGTTCGACGAAGAATATCAATACCTTGGACGCTTTTGCCTGTCCTACAAACATGATCATTGCTGGGTAACCTACAGGTTAGGGTAGGTATAAATGGAGGACAGCTTAAAATCCTCTAAATTTTTATAGGCGAAGGACCATATCTCCTTACGAAATTTCTTTTTTCATCTCATCTCAGCATAAGTCCTACCTCAATCCATCCCGTCCATAAAGCTTTCTTCTATTCCCTTTCTCTCCGTCTCCGCTTGCCAAACATCCTCTTCTCTAACACGGCCCTCAGCATCCCTTCACCCCTCATTTTATGTTCCAACCACCAAATCTGCCTCCTCCATTTTTCCTCCAGATGTTTTTTCTCCTCATTCAGCATAAAAAGATCTGTAAGACCTTGCCTCTGGGAACCAAGCCGCTATTACGGCTCTTCACCACGCAAGGTAAGCCAACCCACTCCTTTAAGTGGCGCAGACTGAGTGCCGTTCGCGGCAGCCGAGTGGGCTCTGGCAAATTGGGATTCCGCCTAAGTGAGGTTCACTGGCTTTTCGAAAAAGATTGTTGGTCCCGGTACCCCTTAGGGGGGCGGGCCCACGGTTAAAGTCCGATAAGTTAAGCGCCTCGCATCCGCCAACCACAGCCTTGAAGGCGCGGAGCTTGATCGCAAAGGGAGGAACGGTGAATTGTCGCATCTTCGGGTGCGCCTGGGCCACTTCACCGCCTTTTTCTGACTGAGGGTGGCACTGGCTTTCAGCTAGAAGAGGTCAATACCGACACTGGAACTACTTGCCTTTGTCTTACCACCCCTTGGGTGAGTAAATTCCAGGTATGGTGACGGAGTCCGTTCCTCCTAAATGAGGTCCGAGCGACAAACAGTGTGAACTTTTATTCCCATACCCTTTATCCTTCAAACCTCCACGGGATCCCACGGATTAAACCTTCGGGTAGGCGCCACCGGTGGTTGTACTATGTGCGTTTTAGTAGACGCTTTACTCTCTCTTACCATAAGAAGTACTTTCTTGTTCGTCTTCCATTTCATCCACCGCACTTTTTTCATTCTCCACAACCACATCTCAAACGCATGTAGCCAATTCTCACTCTCTTTTTTTAACGTCCAGGTTTCTGCACCGTACAACGCTACACTACATGTTAAACTCTTGACCAATTTATTTTTTAACATCTTACACAAGGTCCCCGTCATCAGCTCCCTCCTACTGTTGAACGCCTCCTTCGATATCGCAATTCTCTTTCTAATATCCCTGCCACTATGCCCATTTTCATTCAACGTAGTACTCATGAAATTAAATTTTCTAGAGTAATAGGGTGGGATTAAATTAATATCCATCGTGGGGACCTGAAAATCGTGGGATTAGTTCAAAAGTTTAAAGTTTTATTCGGTTAAAGGTCGTTATATTGATGGCGAAACGAACTTTGTAACTTCCACATGTTTCAGAATGTACAGCCGGTTTCGGTTAGGTAACCGATTGTACATTCTAAAATAAACTGTGGAAGTTAAAAAGTTCGTTTCGCTATCAACTCGCGAGATTAGAATTTTTCTTGTAGCCTTAGCTTAGCATGTAACTAGCAATGCAACGAGTAACAAGTAACGAGTCAGCAGCGGCTCCTAACCTAGTCCACGTAGTTTTGTCACGCCTTCAATTCGCTCGTGGTAGCTTTGGAGAACGCTTACACCTCTTCTTTGGAATAAATAGAGCCCGTCGATCAAATCTGTGCTTTGTCCCAGATTCTCACGGCATACACAAGATGTGGCCTAACAAGAGTTAGATAATGTCTCCCCCAAAAGTTTTCTTTTAACATATCCCCTCTTGATGAATTCCAACATCTTCGCCGCAGATCATAGTGAGATACCTAATTGTTACTATGAGCCTTTAGGCTTGAGATGCAACGCCTATGCCAGCGGTTCCCAACTTCTAGTATGCGTACCCCAAAGGATATGTACATTAGCGCTGGGAAGTCAAGAGGCAAGAGAAAAGAAATGAATCAAGGCAGAAGTATTTAGTCGCAGTTAGAAAAATAAACATTTTAAAATATTAGGGGTAAAATTGTTTCCTCTGGGATAATAAGGGGTACTCGGATCACGAGAAGTAGTGTAACTAGTGACTTGGGCAATAAAATGCGATATGCGATATATTCCACCTTTTACGACACAAAACTTAAAAGGCATGATCTGAAAAAACAAAATCGCCGTGCAATATGTTTCCACAGGGGTTGTGTGGCGAACACAACAAACGACAGTACAGCATTGCTGACGGTATGAACCAATCTCATTTGACAGCATCAACCAATCTCATGGTTAAAATCGAGATATTATAAGACCACAAAGCTGGAAGCAGCCATATTTTTATACCACAAAATAGGGTTCTCATTATTATTTAGTTTCAAATACTAAGCACAGGAGGGTTGGACTCACTTAAAAAATACCAAACGGTCGCAAGAGATCCAGCATATGTTAATTGAAGCAATGTCACATACAAATTAATACTTACTGTACTCTATAGTATTGATGATCTCAGGCCTGACCTCGTGGAAATTATGGATATCCATGATGAGAAAACCACCTTTGTTATTTCCACAAACTTTCTGCGCGTCGTGCCAGCGTAAGAAAGTTTGTGGAAATAACAAAGGTGGTTTTCTCATCATGGATCTCTATAGCATTGCTAACTATATTATAAAAATTCTAAGGCAATTCAGTACATATCTTACGAGTACTGATCATCTCGCTCATAAATCGAAATTACAGGGAAAATATAATTACTTGCAGAGTTCAAACAACAACGAGTGGAATACTAATGCCATCAATAGCCGTAATAAAGGCTCGCGATTGGAGCTTGCCGAACCAAGTGAATTAACTCGAAATAAATCAAAAGACACACGACAGACAGGATATAAATCCGTCAGATCTTAAAATGGGCGTCAATTTTGTCTCCTTGCTTCCAAGTAGAAACACCCAAGAAGAGTTATGTGGAGAAACTGAGTCCTATGAGCCATGAAAACATGCACTGTAATTAATGTAAAATAAATAACTGGCACAAACGGAAACGTATAGAAATAATACCTACCGTCAATGACCTAGGAACCACGTTTTAACGGGAATATCTGGCCACCCGATAGATAGGAATCATAACTCACCTGGAAAGAAAAAGAGGGTAAATTTAGTACAGAGAGCAGTTTTCACTTGCATTTACTCGCTTATTCCCACGGAATAACTTCATCGAGTCTCAAACGCTAGTTACGATGATTCGGCCGAGGCTCATATCGACACCAAAAATTCATTCCTGATATTAAAAAGTACCTTCATCTCCTTGTAAGCACCGATTTACGCCCAAAACGCTCAATTTGCACAACCAGAGCCTCCTTACACATTATCAGTAGATGGGTCTACTGGTTAAAATAGGTCTATTCGGAGATAAAAGCACCCCTAAGATTACTACTGTTAGAAACATCTACAGGACCATACCTCATAATGCCAATTTTTTCTTCAACTCAGTATGCAACTTCATCCCACCCAAATACATACATATACACATGCATCTCCCGTTCCATTCTATCCCTTCCCCGCTTGTCAAGCACCCTCCATCTTATTCGCGGCCTTCTGCATTATCTCGCCCCTCATTACCTGTTGCGACCATTTACTCAATCTTTACATATTTCTTAGAAGTCAGACTTATAAAATTTGATTGAATAGTTAAGTTCTTAGCTTTATCTGTATAAGGCTCCATATGTATAAAAAGCGTACCGAAAACGTAATATTAAAAAAAACGTAAGAATTCTATGAAGTCGTAAGAAAATAAAAGGAGGCAGAGGAGGAAATTCAAGACAACAATTAAATTCAAAGAGATTTCATTGGTCCTCCTCTCCGCATGGTAAACTAATCATATTCCGATATAATCAGTAACTCGTATAGTAGACGTAAATTACAATAATTTCGAGTACTGGAACGTTCTTTTATAATTTCAGTGCAAACAACATGGCCTCGAAATTATTACAAAAACGTCATGCAGTGAATACGAACCCCCAACCATGGAATCCTGGTTAGTTCAGTGGCCTGCGAGCTCCCCGGAGAGACTAAGGCTCTCATGGTCATTACTACGCATTTAAAAGCCTCTAATAATTCAACTATTCTCGACCTTGTAATGAGTGAAGTCCCACACCCATGAACCTGACCCGATCGGAAAACAATACGAACAAAGCAATCATAATAAAAACTTTTATAAGCCCTTCTCTCCGCGTGATGTATTTTACGCCATGAAAACTATTCCATTAGCAGAGAAAAATGACCGCAAACTCACAAACAGCGGGAAGCAGGGCGATTGCTCGGGGATAAACGACCTTTCACTCCATTGGGGAGCGGGCGTCGACGAC
The DNA here is from genome assembly GCA_963573305.1 of Pyrrhosoma nymphula. NCBI lineage: Eukaryota > Metazoa > Arthropoda > Insecta > Odonata > Coenagrionidae > Pyrrhosoma > Pyrrhosoma nymphula. The sequence goes on along the minus strand of OY754333.1, from coordinate 138,884,005 downwards.
TCCACGACTGAAACGGGGAAGCAATGGAGTGAAAACCCGAGGCGAAGCCAGAGGAGAGAGAAATAGCTCGGACGGCCCATTGAAGCCGTCACCCGGCTGGGTGCGGTGAGGAATGAACAGAACGAGAAAGGGCCGGCCGCCCGTGGGAACCAGGGTGGGGTGCCGAGGCCCGCACAACTTTAGATGGGACCGCTAGGATGTGGGTGTAGCTGGAAAGCGGTGCGGGACCACGAAATTGAGACATGGGAGTCCAGGAAAATAAAGGAAAACTATGATAAATGCAAAAGTGTACAGCATAGATTACATAAGAGAACAGATAAACAACACGGTATGATAGCAAAAGGGATCATTCAATAAAGAAAAGGGGAAAAACAATATTAAAGGGGAGGGGTATTAATTAAAATGAGCTATCGGTCACATTAATGGTTCAATTGTACAGTAAGCACGCCGAAAAATGTTATTGGTGGAATTTTCGCCGTTCCGCAATGATATTTATCTAAAAAAAAATGCCAAATGGTTATAATGTCCTAAAAGCACTGCATTAATCGTAAAATTTATGGATAAAATTCGCGAAAAAACCCATATCAGGTGGATCATATTGTAAAATTAAAAAACTTCACTTACGTGCATCAATACGCCATTTGCCCTTTTTATTTTATAATCTATGGCGGCTAAGTTTCCGGCTCCATTCTGTGGAAATGCTGCAAGGTACACTCAATACAATGACGTTAACGGTGAGGAATAGCACAATGTATTTGACTACGTCAGCATAATTACGCCGGATTGACAAAAAAGAAAAGAGGAGAATTTAACTTAAGATAAAAAAGCACAGAAATGTCCGAATGTTTATATTGAACTCAATTGCGGTGTGAAGACGCACTTGAGAACGATGAGAAAATTGAGGCGATTTCGTATTTAGTGGTAACCTCAAGGTCGACTCAAGACTGACTTGATGCAGAGAGAACAGTGATCTCCCTTTATGTTCTTCCGGAATTAGCATTGCATTTTGATTTTTTTTTCGCTTGTGTCCTTGTATTCATGGACTTAACAATAAAGGTTGCGATAACTGCTTTATTTATTCCTACTCTGTCATATTTGCTTCTCCGTATATTCCCGGCTTACCGTATGTAGCGATCTCCTGGGTGTATTTTTCACCATTCAAGGAATGGGTGCATATGTGACGCAAAATGAGACATCCAATTTTTCTGACTTCACGTTTCCGCACCATAGAACACGGAATGCTATATTGGACGTTTTTTTTGACGCATTCTTCCAACGTACGATACTACCGAAGTACATAACTGAAATTCTCCACCTGCTCTAGAATGTACCCTCCTACTTCTATGGTCATCCTCGCTTACTCTTGACCTAGAAGACCTCAATACACGTTAAAAATGTCGGTAAATGCAATGAGAATGCCCAATCAACTATCAAATTCTCCCAAAAAAAATTAATCATGGTACATACAAACACCTGCATCAAATCTGTAGCGATGCCAATATTACCTCCGTAAGTAATAAGGCTGAAATTCGCACATTAGAGAAGAAATTTGCACTTTATCAGTGACAGCACAATTTATTCGGAAGTAATATCTGTATCGCGGCGATGCTAAATCCTTGCATGGTAGCAGACATTTTATTCAGGGATCTACGCTACCCATCCAGGAATTTCAACCCTTAGACAGTGAATTCGAGCTATTTGACCCTCTCTAATGGGATTCGTAGGACACCACCTTAAAATTCCTCTCCGCATTCCGGCAGTTTGGGAAATTACGATGAACTCCGCGAAAGATAGAGTGAGAGAGAAAGGGTTGAAGGAGCCGCCTTAGTCCCTCCCAAGACGCCCAATCAAGGACGCGAGCAGAGAGGCCCGCAGGAGTAAGAGGGAAAGATCCGATCATCGCGAACACGGGAGACTAATTGGTCCTGATTAACTCTCGGGACGTACTACCAACCGCGAATACGAGAAATGGGGCGATGAATGATTCATGGATCACCCTCTTCTATTTGCCGCTCAAGACTTCACCTTCCACCTACACCTACCTATCCGCTTTCGGTTGGAGTTCGCGATTACCGAGTCCCGAGCACGTACACCCGAATCCCAACGGGTGGCGAGGGGTCCTCGAGATGGTTTTTACGAACATGGAATAAATTAGGTCGAACGAGTCGGCCATCCATCTACCCGTCGACAGTCGTCTCACTTCGCGCGATAAGGTCGCGGGACACAAGCCCATACGTTGATAACGAGATATGGAATGCAATATTCTCTCAATGCCGACTCTATGGCGGTTTCCAATCCCCTGATTCTCCCTCATTACTTTTATCTGTAACTTGAAAACGGTTTGGAGAAGACTTACATGGATAGAGGTGTTGGAGGATTCTGAAACTTTGTCTACGGGAAAAAAGGAAGTGAGTGGATTGGAGGCTTTCAAATTGTGGCTTTGGAGATGGATGGAGAGGCGTATTTACGGGGGGGGGACGAAGTGGACCGGACCCCCCCCCCCAATCCCGGAAGCAACTTTGTTAAGGTTACCAAAATTAATCGATAAAAAAATAGCAAACTAAATATCTTAAGGTTTCAAAAAGGGCTAAAAAAATGCAGTTTTACTGATATAATTTTCAAACATTTTTTGGGGTAGGGCCCTCCCATTAGGCTGGACCCAGACTCCCCCGGTACTAGACCTATCGAAAATATTCTGGATCTCCTCCCAGAGCCAAATCGTAGATACGCCACTGATGGAGATGATATACTGGATGGGCAGAAAGAGGTGCTAGATGGTGTTGTATACGGTGTTGGAAGAAAGGAGTTTATTGGGAAAATACGAATGAGGCAGAAGTAATCGTTGGACAGTATAATGAAAAGCTTTTGAAGCGAGTGCTAGAGGGGTAACAGGGGATGACGTCGAATAAGAGTGAGGATTTTGAACACAAAGAAGTAGGCTAAGAGATATAAAAATTTTAGTGCGGGGATGGAGCAGGACACGAGCAGTGATTAAAGGCAGAATCGGAAAAGAAAGTGCCAATATTAAATGAATAATAAAATGATGATCAAGGGAGGAAAGGTAGAAAACTGTTAGCATTTAGGGTGTAGGTAATGTAGAGATGATTGAATAGCGAAAGAGAACAATAAGGAGACGTGGAGAGAGTGTAGCAAGGGAGAAATGATGCGGATGCCGCGAAAATGCCATTAATATGAGAATGGAATGAAGGAGACACAAGAGAGGACGGGGCGAAGAGAGGTAAGTCGTAGGCAGGTGGGAATACAGAAATTGTGTAGGTAGGCAGGGGTCTGCGCCAGTAAAAATCTAGATACGATCAAAGCTTATGATAACATTACGGCCCTCAGCATTAAGGAATAGAACTACATTTATAGCTAAAGCCATAAGCTTTGCATCTGGCAATGCGTAACTGTCTCATAAAACGATAAACATTAGGCCCTGGAAAACACTATAGGCACATTTCCGCTCACTGATTTTGTAATGTTTCTACTAATGCCTGCAAACCTTTTGATAATCAACTAGCCAACGCCCATTCGCCAGCAAGAGAACTATGGCGTTCACCAATATGAGAGAGCTGATGATGACAAGGACCTTGTGTATGAATGTAGATGAATGCCTGGAGTATATAAGATAAAGAAATTTTGGAGAAGTGAGGCGTTGAATTATACGGAGACGTGGACTAGTCTTTATTTAAGCAAAATTCAGTCTTCAAAGGCCTTTCTTACATTTAACTCATTTTTCTTCTTAACAATCATTCCCTAAGACGCGAAAAAAACACCCATGTGAGTTAGGAGGAGGCAAAGTAGGTGGTAGGTACAGATGACGAGGGGTGAAGGCATTCTGAAGGCTGTGATAGACGGGAGGTTGTTGGGAAAGAACGGTAAGGGAGGAAATAGAAAACACTTTATGGGCGGAATGCAGAGAGGTAGGTAGTATGTCCAGGCAAAGAGTGAAACCGTTAAAGGATATACGAGCCTGCACCTGTAAAATTCTACGACATTTTCACTCTCTTTCATTTAAATCTATCTGAACCGGTACGTTACCTCTGACAATAATCAGCACTTTGTAAAATTTACATAACGAGTAGGAAAAAGAAGAAATCAAAATAGCCGCCAGCTCATTACTCACGGTCAAATGTCAGATAAAATCGTAAAAACAGCAGCCCTTGCAGTACAAGAACATATCAACGAACAAACCCGACTGGGCGGGAAAACGAATTACTGAGTCCGGATGCAACGGTCCGGTGCACTTCACGCCCTCCGCAGAAAATAGGCTCGTTGAGCAAGCGCTGTAAACAAGGTCCATTACACCAGTCAGAAAACCGTGAAAATTAACGGCCGGCTTGGCTCTTGCCTAAAGACATAAGGAACCCTTTGTCGGCAGTAAAGCCTGCGCCCAACCATACGAGGCTTGGAAAGATGCGGTGGGACGTCCACCTTTTTTATAGCTGACCACAGAAGGTAGGTACACAAAATTTAATTGACAAAACGCGCCAAAGAAAAGTAGTCTTAAAATGGACTCCATTCGCTTAATTCTTGGCTCAAAATGAAAAAAAAAACCTACAGGGGCCAACTGTCGTGTCAAGGTTTCCACCAGCAAGGAAAAATGGTGCGTCAAACAAGACATTTTCCGCGAGAACACATCCTTAAATCTCCCGAAAATTGTCTCGGTAATCATTTATCCTGGTTTGTGTAGTACTATGCGTACTGACCCGGTGTGTCTAACATCCAGTTCTAGTCCATGTTGCGGAAACCTTTTTTCCTCAGGCAATTTTCCACGGATTCTTCCCATTAATCACAGAAAATGAAAAGATCTTTAACGAGAGAAGACACAAATAATAAGTTTAGCGAAAAACACTTAAAAGGAAATATGGAGCTCAAAGTCAACAAAATACGCATCTAATAACGACGAATACGTTTTGCAAGTTTTTTCAAGGAAAATTGAACATCATAATATATTTTTTCAGTCAGGACACCGGAAATGCCGGCGAAAATAATTTCATTCATCCGAAATAGAAAGATGCAGAAAATAATCATAAGAACGATATCAACTCAAAGAACTTAACAACAGAAGAGGAAGGAATGTGAGTATCAATAAATTCCGCCAGAATGATCGAACTGAAAGATTTATTCCAAAACAACTACCCAAAAGGAAGGATTTTAATGTTCAGTCTTAGGTTTCCGCGGCGATACAATGTTGAGGCAGGCATCTTCCGGGTTGCGGCCGGGTTCATGTTTTAAAGTACGACAGTTTCGCCAGCTGTACTGCAGTCGAAACTGTCGTAATTTAAAACTTGAACGCGGCCCCAACCCGGAAGATACCTGCCTCAAAGATTTATAATAATTACAATGGATGAAAAGGACTGACTGTAAGATGGTGAAGCGATAAAAGAGAGCAATTCTTAAAATATGTTGGTGCAAATGACCTTAGCCGTCGACACACCCTAATTTAAACTACTACTACTCAAAATATGAGGCTCCATAACTAAAGAAAATAAGTCTATCACATAAGAAATATTCGTATCCCAGATGGCTGAGGTTTCCATTTCCGATTCCCTTAGTTCAAAAACTTTCCAAGGACAGATTTACACATTAAAAATACGCAGCGTCACTTTAGACTTTTTCAAACGAGAGACTGAACGGCAGTATCAGCACTAAAAAAATAAAGGGTAGAGTATTAAACTACGCTGTAACAACACACTCCGAAAAAAATAAAATGTAACAAAAATGTAACTCCTAAACAATGCGGACTGTACTTAATGTTTAAAAGTGGGAGGAATACGTGGAATTGTGGTTAATTAATCCTGGTCTGAATTAACAGTTCATCTCACTCACTCGCCGACATTGTTTAAAAAAACTAGCTCCAAATGGAATGAAAAGGGCGCTTAGGCTGTATCGAATTTGTAATTCACCACGCTAATGAACCCTTCGCAGGGTACATTTTTCCGCAAGCGAATCTAATTATCTCACTCACCTATTATTGGTAGCAAGGAATAGCAATGACATCTGCATAATGGATTATCGAACCTTCTGGGAAAATTTCTCACGCCCTGTCAATCATCTCGAACCTATCCATTTTCCACTTTCCATTCGTAATGAGAACATATCGGATGTATGACCCGTCGCATTCTGCTTTTAGTCCCAATTATCAATTATAAATTACCAACCCGATGGGAAGTATCTACCAGTGCATGCACCATAGTATTAAATAGATGGGGTGATATAGTATTTCGTACGCAGTAAAATTGTTGCTTAGAATACTAAATAGAAGGTTGGAGAACAGAGCAAAGTGCTATTTAGGCGATGACCAATTTGGGTTTAGGAAGGGGAGGGGAACCAGAGATGCGATTGCGGTAATGAGGACACTTATAGATAGAAACATAGAGCATAATCAGGATGTTTTCGCTTGTTATGTAGATTTCGAAAAGGCGTTTGACAGAGTAAACTGGGAGAAACTAATGCAGATACTGGGGAAAATAGGAATAGATTGGCGTGATAGGAGACTCATCCGAAACTTATATATGGGGCAGAGGGCTCAGGTAAGGGTAGCTGACGGTGAATCAGGGTGGGCAGTTATAGGTCGCGGGGTACGGCAAGGGTGCCCGTTGTCGCCTTTACGTTTTAACATCTATGCTGAGGAAATGGTAAGAGAGGCATGGGATGAGCTAGATGCGGGAATGGAAGTAGGAGGCCAGTGGATAAAGTCGGTTAGATTCGCAGACGACCAGGCGTTGGTCAGTCGGTCATCGAAAGGACTGCAAACTTTAGTAGATGCACTGGAAAAGCAGTGTGAGAAATACGGAATGAAGATAAATAATAGGAAAACAAAAGTAATGAGATTCTGTAGGATAAAGAAAGCAAAGCTGGTGATAAGAGTAGGAAGCCACAAACTGGAGCAAGTAGAACAATTTAATTACTTGGGTAGTACACTAGAAGAAAGATGACATAGTAGCAAAGACATTAGGAGGAGAATAGCGCTAGCGAAGGAAGCGTTCAATAGTAGAAGGGAGCTGATGACGGGGACCTTAAGTAAGGATGTAAAAAAGAGTCTAGTGAAGAGCTTGATATGGAGTGTGGCGTTGTATGGGACAGAAACGTGGACCTTGAGAAAGGAAGACGAAAATAGGCTGAAGGCTTTCGAGATGTGGGTGTGGAGGAGGATGGAGAAGGTGCGTTGGACGGAAAGGAATACAAATGAGGAAGTGCTTGACATGGTGGGCGAGGAGAGGAAACTTATAGATGAGATTAGGGGAAGACAGGGTAGGTGGCTGGATGGGGTAATGAGGGATGGTGGTTTGCTGAAGGCCGTGATAGAGGGTAGGATGTTGGGTAAGCGGGGAAGGGGAAGGAAGAGAATCGGTATTATGGACGGGATGAAGAAAGGTAGGACTTATGCTGCGATGAAGAAAGAAATGCTAGAGGTAGAAAGGTTACGGCACGTGTAAGAGTTCGTTGGATATTCTCTGACTTTCATCACAACCTACCTCTAACCGGTATATTACTGTAATGAATGAATGAATAGTAACGAAGCATAGACCTTAGAAAATAAGGATGATAAAGCGGGGGATGTGGGTGTTGATAAGGATGCAGAAGGTTCTATGAAAGAAAGGGACGAAGGAGGTCATGGCATAGATGAGAAGTAAAGGAGTTTGCTGGAGGAGATTGTAAGGGGGCGGAGCTGGTGGATGAAACAAACTGAGTGGTTTTCAAGGGGGGATATGATTTTGAATTTGTAATCGAAGGCAATGAGATAGGAGAGAATCGGGATGCGGGGAGATGGATGAGCACGTTGGAAAGGATGAAGAGAAGTAGGACATAAACTAACAAGTTGAAGACAGAGCTAGGAAAGAGACTAATGGAGAAGTGAAAGCATAGTTTAAACAGGGTAGTATTTTTTTGCTTAACGTGCTTCGACGGCTAAGGTCATTTCGCACTTACTGTCTGCCACGCGCAGACAGGGTCAACAGCACTCGGACGAATCGGAGGATCACCCCTCTAAACCCGAGCCGAGCCCAACGATGCTTAACTTCGGTGACTGATCGGGAACCGCTGTTTCCATCGTGGCAGGCCGTTGTCCGTTTAAATAGGGTTCCCACAAATTTTCCCTTGACATTTTCCATGATTTTCCAGACCAAAATTTAGAAATTTCCATGACTTTTGCCAAATAGTTTAACATGATCAGTACGGCTTAAATCAATAGAAAAACATGCATAACTGAAACTAAAATGCTTATTGCTTAAATTTAAAAAAAAAATTACAGTCATGTAAAAAAATAAGGATTTTACCATGGCACATCAGTCTTGGTTAAATAATCACAGAGATTAAAAAAATCAAACGAGTGAAATCACACAATTCACCCACAGTGTAGGTGTAACAAAACCTTTGACATTAATGACGTACAACGCGAAGACTTACAACCTAACGTATTCGCGCTTGCAAAGGCGCGATTCCATCATCAAGGGCAATCATCCTGCTTGCATTTTCTGCCTGCATTCTGGCTTTATTTGCTTTCAACTCAGCCAAATCCTCACACATTGAGCGTTTTCTGAGGTCAATGAACAGTTCTTCCTTCGACTCTTCTCTTTGTTTTTGGAAATAGTCCCCGTACTAGTCTCTGGCATTACGGAAGAAAATAATCATATTCTTGCCAATCTTCAAGTTATTTATACCTCCTTCGACGGACTTGATTGCGTCGTAAATCTGGCGGTAGGACACTTATGACTTTTCCAGTTGATTTTCCACGGCCATTTCTGTACTTACAGAAAATCCACACTCAACAAAAGCTTGTCCATGTGACAGGATCATAACTTTCTGTAGAAAACCACATAAATTCTCATATTCGTCCCTTCCTCTCAGAAGATCCCTCCAAAAATGATATATTCTCTCGTGAGATTATCTCTTGTGCTCCTTGCAAAAGGTGATCACTTCGTTGGATGAGGTTAACGCTTTGAATTTTTTTTCAATCTGGTCACATACTTTGCTTGATAACCAGTTCCTTGAAGAGAAAGTTTCAAGAGCAGAGGAGAGCCTAGTCCTACACACGCTAAGATGACTAGAAATAAGACTAGGATCGCAACATTTAATTGCCTTACATGCAGAATACTTCAGGGGACTTTTCAACAGCAGGTAGGAAGTCATATTGGCCTACACTCCTCTTGAAACTTTATTTTTTTTCCTGATCACTAGTATTTAGCTTTCTCAGTTCACTTCTTACAGCATGGCCGAGATCTAATTTAGAGGAGGCAATAAGGTTACTATCCACGTCAATATCCACATAAAAAAAGATTTGGCTCTCTTCGAAATGTCTCTCTGCACATATTATGACATTTAGTCACGAATCATCGCACTCAGATCGTTATACAGGAATGGTGACATGGGCGCATCGCACTGGTACTTAGAAAAGGAGTAATCTGGCCAGCAGCGAAGCCAAAAAATGCTAGCTTTGCTGGTAAATAACAATCATCTAGGCTGTAACCATTATCTTGTAACTTTTAGAGTTGATTTTGATATTTTCCTCCTTACAGGCTTGAACAAAGTTTTTAAAATAAAAGGTATTGCATGGAGGAATCCTCGACCCTCATCTCCTTGTTTTTGTCGACCAATAAAATTCAATATTTCAATGAATAATGCAACTACACTCGAAGTCATCAACGATATCAAAGATCTGGAGAATAACTTAATTCCACTCCATGCCGCATTGGAACGTATTATATGATTTATGTGACTATATTAGACAGTAAAAATACTTTAACAGCTTTTTGTTACAAAGTATAAAATCTTCTCGTTGTTAATTAATGTTTTTCTGTGAACGACCGCCATTTTGGGGCTGCCATTTTGTTTTTAGTGAAAAATAATTTCATATTTGGATTCAACGACCTAGAAAACACTTTTATATTAAATTTCATTCATATTTTTCAATGATTGGAGTTTTGTCCAGTTTTTAGCGATTTTAGACCACTGTGCGGCGGTCCTCACGAGCCTTCACCGCCACTCCCACACTTGCTGGCGTGCGCGCCTCTCCTCCACCTCCACCCTAGCCCACCACCGTGAGCAGTGCGGCAGCGGCGGTGGATGCGAGCGCATGAAAGGAAAGAACGATACGTGAGCGGGGATCGTCCCCTAAGGCTGGCGGACGAAACGAGAAAACTTTCAATTTTTCCAGGACCGGCCAATAATTTCCATGACTCTCCATGACTTTCCATGGCCATTTTTTTCCCTGACTTTCCAGGTATTCCATGCTTGTGCGAACCCTTTTAAATCACCCATTATAACACTATCTAATTGGTAGATTATTATTGATAGGCAAAGCATGCATACTGAAGTGAAAATTCCAAGCAATTCTAATTAAAATGTTTGCACAAAAATCTGGGATTGATGTCACAAAGAACTTTATCACCCAATGATATAAGGGAGAGTATAGGGTAATCGAGGAAGAAGAACAAAAGCAAATAGCATCTTTCAAAAAAGTTAGATATTAGATATAAATAAAGAAAGAAAGATAGAGATCTTGATCTGGAGTAAAATTAGGCACGAAAGTAGGAGCTCTGAAAAAAATGGAGCGTTTAGAAAGTGTGCAGAAGCCTACATTATATCACTATTTACACGTAGTAGTAAATATACAATAAAATGACTACAAGGATATTAAAAATTTCAAAAAGTTAAATTCTCAATGAAAAAAAAACACAAAAAATGCGAAAAATGAAAACTGACGTCCCCGAATTTCCAGCTGAATACTGACAGCCACTGTTAATCAGTCGTCGCTTCTCATTGTAGATCTGAGTTCGTTCGTAGGGAGCATGCAGAGTTGAAGATCGAAATGAAGCGAAAAAATACGACCTACAGGGAAAAATGGAACGTTATTTAAGTCATACGAAAAATACTCAAAATATCGAAAATCAAAGTTGAATCATTCGAGGCTTGAAAAATTGGAACTAGTATCCACGGCCGAATTTCGATATCCATTGAGTTCAGCATTTTGCGCTCGACATGGGTTCGCGTCAATACGCAGACAGAACGCTGAGCCAAAGAGTAAAATGAAGCACAAAAATATTAGTTCTAGGGGAAAAACTGAGGGTTCAGAAATACTCAGAAGAGCACTTAGAAACATACCTTCAGTTGGAAAACACCCGCAAAAATAAGGAAGCATTGTAGAGAGCATAAAAATTTTTAAAATAGAAGAGGATAAGTGAAGTATTCGAAAAATAAAAAACTGGAAACCTTGAATTATCGGAAGAATGTGAACACCCGCTGAGTTTAACAGCCAATGACCAGTCGAGGACCTGCGTTCATGCATCGAAAGTATGCCGGGTTAAACGCAGAAATAAAGCGATCAAATGAGCTATAAAGAAAAATGTAGGAGTGCATAAAAGTCCATTCTACCTGTGATAGGGAAACAAGAAAAAAGTACAAACAAAACAAGGATATTGAAAACACCGTTGAAAATCGTATTATTAAAAAAATGAAAACGTAACCCTGAATGAGGAACGTACAGATTTTGTTAAATTTAAAATTGAGGTGATAGAGAATGTTAAGTACAGCACAATGCTGAAAACCCTAGGACAAAGTGAAGCCTATGTTCAGAGATAAAAAGACGCAAAATAATTGAAACTTGAACGCCGCGAAAAACGGCGTAAAAAGGGGCGTGTCCCTGACTGACGTCACAGCTGCCGTCGAAATCCAGCAGCCTTTCCTCTCCAATAGAATGTTTCGCGGAATCCAAAAAACGGGCACGGAGAACTACGAAATTGACAACTTAAATTGATTTATGGATGCGAAAAGAAAATGAAAAATCCACTTGGTAAATATTTCTTTGTTGAACTTGGAAAAAATTACCGTTTTCCTTCTAATTATAGGTATCAGCGGATAACTCATGATTCCAATGGCCGAGGGAGCCCTCAACATTTTCTCTGTAAGCCCACGTTTTCCCGAATATTATTAATACTTCTAAATACACCGTATTATATTGCAAGTAATTATAATCTTAAAACGTTTGCTGCTTTAATTGAGAAAAGATTGATTTGTTGTGAGGAATTTAGTCAAAACAACAATATCGTCAAGAAATCGATTATTGATAGCTTTGGATGTTCATTGTTGTTGTTTATTAGTACGTTGGCCATCGCGCATATATCTACAGGTTTTACCGGCATGCCCGATGTTTGGTGCAAATATTGCCTGATACTAGGTTGCCGCAGTACGATGTATACAGCTCCAAAGAAACTATTTATTTGTTTACCAAACGAAAAGAAAATGTAGAACTTGTGGTTTAAGGCTGCAAGATTAAATCCCGGGAACATTTCAAGAAAAACTGTAGAATTCGCATGCGTGGATCACTTCAGTTAAAGAAATAAATTACGCGACACTGTTCTTAATACATTAGTGATATTATTGTATGATGCGCAATGAATATTTTACCAAAATATTCATTGCGCATCATACAACCTCGCTCGCAAAATATGCATGCAATCTGAAATATTGGTCGTGGAGACCCAATCGGAACCAATCGGCCGAACGAGTTGGTCCGAAAGAAATCGGCTTACGTTTAGAAATACTAAAAAAATACCATTCACTCATGCATATGATCGTTTACATACGGAACTTCAACTGAAAATTTAGAGAAGCCATGTAAAATGAAAACTTCGCAATTAAGTCCGGCGGAATGAAAACTGACCTGGCTATTTTTGACGAACAAGTGAGAACATGAGCCGAGTTTTGCAGCCGACAGTAATTATTAATCTGCGTTCATGCAAATAAAATATACTGATGGTCTGAAAAAGTTAAAAATTCAATTTACACCTACAAAAGCTCGTAAAATAACAGTATCAATCATCATAACTGGGTATTGAACTAGCTAGGCAGGCTTTTGGGCAGTACTTTCCCCAACTTTCTCCAATCACATTTGGATAGTACCTACATCCCTCATTTCTGAGACAGTTTTTCCCTTAGCCTCATATTACTTGCTCATCATCAGGTCTGATTGTAGAGTTCCTCATGCCCCTGACGAAGCAGCCGCACAAGATATCGCGTTGTAACTCCATTGTAAGTTGTACACGTGCTGTAACAGACCTCCAACAAGTCCACAACGTTGTCACAACGCACTTTCTTTATAACTTATTTCCAACGCAGTTGCACCACATTCGTAACGCGGCAAAGCGCGTTGTAGAGATGTTGTGAGATCGTCATTGCAACGGGCACGCATACACCCTTCACAACGCTATTACAACTCTATGCCAATGCTGCTATGCGTGATGTAGGTCTGTAGTGAAAACGTTGTTGCAACGCACGTTTTCGCGCAGCCGGCTATGCATTCGTAATACGGCAAAGCGCGCTGTGGAGATGTTGTGAGATCGTCATTGCAACTTGCATACGTCCACTCTTAATAACGCTGTTGCAGCGTGAAGCTAATGGAGCTATGCGTGTTGTAGGTCTGTATTGAAAACGTTTTTAACGTAAAAAACGAAAAAAATCTTGTTTATTCTCAGTAATATTGCATTTATATTCATACTATGTGGCAATATAGCTTTCAATTAATCAATGCCTGGTAACTGTTATCGTGATGTAATGGTATTTCTTCAGACTATCATGTAATTACAGTTTAAAAATTTATTCTCGAAGTTACATTAAGCCACGAAAGTGACCTGATAAATGAGACTTTCTTGGCAAGGACTATTTGAATATGGGTGCGAGAATATTCGCGTAGAACCGTAAGGCAACTGAACATGTGAGATAGATATAATGTCGTTAGGTAGTTATAAGGTAGAAAATAGTAATGCATGCAATTGTAATAGGAACATTCATATTTTTCAAGTGTAAATTTAAATTTTTTTGAGAGGGCACAGAAATAAGGTTACAACGTGCCCAAAACGGACATGAGGATGGCAACGCGGCTAAAACGCATTTTCAACGCGATTCTTCGAGCAAAGAAATAGGGTTTCAACGTGTCCACAACGGACATAAAAGAGGATGGCAACGCGGCTATAACGCGTTAAACTACGGATTCTTCGCGTACAGAAACAGGGCCACAACGCACTCACAACGTGATGTCAACGCGATAAGTACACGTTTGTAACATGCTCCCCTCCAACGCACAAAACGGATTCACAATGGGACACCAACGCATCAGCAACGCGATTTACAACTGACTCTACCCAAATTTTACAAGGTTACAACGCGGTATTCGAGGCAACTGAAACTAACTTCCAACGAGTTAACAATGCAGCATAGCGCGTGATAAACAATGTACTTGAAACGTACTTCCTTCGTCAGGGGCCCTCTGCTTCTCCTTATGCCGTCCAAAATCCCTACTCTTTTCCTTCCTCTTTCAACTCCTACCAATACAGAAACATTAAAATAAACACAGGGCAATCGAAAAGATCGGAATAAGTGCAACATTAGAGCTGTTAAAACTGGTAAACTTGTACTTCCGAACGAATTCCGACACTCACCAATTCTAGCACATTGAGTCTGAGTTCATACACGACCGCAAATGTTTTCCAACGCGAGTTTTAAAAAACAAGCAAAATATCCAGTCCTCCCCTAAGAACGTGCAGAATCGTTCGGATGACGGAAAAGGTAAAAAAGGAAAAAAAACATATATGCTCCGGGCTGTGAGTGGGTTGATGTGTGTGTGGGGGTGGTGAGGAAGGCAGGAATGAAAAGGACGCGGGGGCGGCGTTTGTGTGAGAGTGTGGGAGGTGGCAGGGAGAGGAACCCGGGGGCGGGGCGGAGGAGGGGTGCCGGGGGTGCGCGAAGGAATCGAAGAGCCAGTCGATAATCGCGTTCCCCGGGCCCCGGAATCGAAAGAGGAGGCAGAGAAGGAAAGGAGGAAGAGGCGCCGGCGAGGGAGAAGTATGCGTGCCAGAGACGAAAAAAATGTAAGGAAACGGACCTAAAAAAATGAGAAAAAGGCGAAGAGAAAGAGATTGGACACGAAAGGAAAACGGTTGGAGTAGGAGTAAGTGTGAAAGAGAAACAGAGAGTGAAAAAAACCCAGTGAGGTCCATTTAGATAAAGCGTGAGACCTCCTTTTATATTTTTATTTTCCTCCGGAATAAGAAAACGATGTATTTTTTTTCATTCCGAACTTTTTTTTTTAGTTTTATCTCCCCATTTCTTTCCCTTCCCCCAGAACAGTTTTCCCAGAAAACGAGCTTTAAGGCAGTCCCAGGCTGTGACATCGACTGTGTTCTCCCTGTGTGCTCGTGGGGGCACCCATTCCGTGCCGACGAAAATGTCATTTTTTTATATTTCTCTCGTGGTAAAGGAGAAAGAAATGGTGAAGATAGCACCCACACGAATTCTTACGATTCCATCGCGAGTGTTTCATTTCGCCCGCCTCCTCGCCACCTTTACAACTCCCATTCCTTAGAGTGGAAGGAACGACTAATTCACTCCGCTGAAGGCTGCTCGTCTCGAAAAGTTTAAGTGCGAATCACGATGACTACGATGATGGAACGAGAAGAGCGGCACAAAAAACAATGCGGAGACGACTATAAAAAAACAACAAGATGTTCACCATTTGGGAATAATCAAGTCTTGAAAAGGCGACGTAATCCCTTCCTTTCACCTCGCAGTTGGAAACCGTACGAAATGAAAAAGGACTACGACGACTTCTCACGAAAGAGGATATATAAGAAGAAAAAAAACATTAAGAAAATTAGAGCGATATTCCACAGAGGAAAAATCATTCGCCTAGACCGGGATCCCGGTCTAGGCGAATGATTTTTCCTCTGTGGAATATCGCACTTATGTGCACTTGCGGGTGACTCCGTAAAGGTAACTACCGTGGCTAGTCCCGGTATCCTCAAAATTAGTATTAAGAAAATTGAATAAGGTCAACCACAAAGGGATACAAAACATAGTTCATTCGTGGATGCTTGATAACTTACAATTAGTGTGTAAAATTAAGGTTACTATCGTAAAACTCGGGGTGAAATTTATGATTATTTTAGTCCAACAATCTTTACCAGCGTCTCAATAAATTTATTCCAAATTTTTAATAAAAATAAACAAAAAATATGAATAGTTGACTTCCGAACATTAACGCAGTTAGATGAGCTTATTAACTGGTGACCCACCCTCGAAGTGAATCAAAGAGGAATTCTCAACTCAGATCTCAGTGGTTGAGATCGATGAAGATGCTGAAATCGCTATGACCTCTTTATGCAAAGCCACGGACGTTTCTTTAGAGGGGTTAAAGTTATCACATCCTAGATGATAGCTATACAAAAATGCTGAAATGGATCTATTTTTGCATGGAAGCGCGTTAGTGCGATGTTACTCAACGTACAATTTATCATCCCATATCAGGCGAGGAAGACGAAAGAGGAGGTATTGGATATGGTTGGAGAGGAGAGGGAGCTCGTGGCGGAGGTTCGGTGAAGGCAGAAGAGATGGATGAAGGAGGTTTTGAGAGGAGCACTCACTCAGTGATTCAACCCGAAGGTTGGTTTGGATAGTTGAGGGTGGAGCTCACCCCGGGCTAAGCCACAGGCGTGTGAATTTCACACATTCAGGGTAGGGGAGCCAGTTCCTTTCCTTGGGCCACCTCGCACTCCGGGGATTTTTTTGTTCGGGGGCGTTCAAAGGCTTCACCCGGATTTGAACCCGGGACCCTTCGATCAGTAGCCAAGTGCTCTACCCACTAGGCTCCCAGAGAGGAGAGGGGGTGCTAAAGAGGGTGATAGACGGGAGAACACTGGGGAAGCGTGGAAGAGGACAGGAATACTGGACGAAATAAGAGAAGTTAGAAGATATGAGGAATTTGAGAGGGATCTAATGGCGGGGCATCCTTAGGAGGGAAAGAGCATCCCTAGGAGGGAAAAGAGACTTTGTTCAGAATTTGGGATGCAGGATGGGAACTTTCCAAGAACCTACATATCAGCTGGTAGAAACTTAAATGAGTGAATGAGTCACCCCTATTTCAAACTCCTTACCGAGAATTTAAAGTAACGAACGTAACGAACGAAAGTAAGAGAACGTAAAGAAGAGGCTGGTGAAAACTTTAATATGGAGCGTGGCGCTATATGGGTCGGAAACTTGGTCATTGCGAAGGGAGATTGTGCGAAGACTTGAGGCGTTTGAGATGTGGGTTTGGAGAAGGATGGAGAAGGTGAGCTGGAGGGCGAGGAAGACGAACGAGGAGGTATTGGATATGGTCGGAGAGGAGAGGAAGCTTGTGGCAGAGGTTCGGAGAAGGCAGAAGAGATGGATGAAGGAGGTTTTGAGAGGAGAGGGCATGTTGAAGAGAGTGATAGAGGGGAGAAGACTGGGGAAGCGTGGAAGAGGAAGGAAGAGGATAGGAATTCTGGACGAAATAAGAAGAAGTAGAAGATATGAAGAATTGAAGAGGGATTTAATAACGGGCCATTCTTAGGAGGGAAAGCGAGACAATTTCTATGAGGTTGGGATACAGAATGGGGACTGTCCAAGAACCTACCAATCAGCTGGTAGAATACTTGAATGAACCGAGAATTTATAAATTGTTCTCGGGTTTCACATCAGGTTATTGGATTCATTTCTGCCAACGTTTCAACCAATGACTTTTTCGTCATCATCAAGGCTACTGAATGCCGCATGAGACAAATTTGAGAATGAAAACTAAAATTTAAAATTGAAAGAGTAGGCAAGGTAGGAAAATCAGCCAACGGTCAATCACTCAAACGAACCAATCAGGAGTCACCTGATCCGGATTGATGCATATTAATAACGGCCAAATTTGTCTCATGCTGCATTCAGTAGCCGGTAGCTTTCTGATGATGGCGAACAAGTCGTTCGTTGAAACGTTGGCAAAATTGAAGCCTATAGCCAGGTGTGAAACCGGAGAAAAAATTATAAATGAGATTCACCGGGAAAATCTCAAATCATTTATCCTTACAGTGAACTTTACACAATCGGATGCGACCCTAGAGGAGTCGATACAACGTGGGAGGATGCGAAAAATGTTAAATTCCCACAGCCACTGAATCACGTAAAATGCCTTTGGTTGAAAGGGTTCGTTTAAAAGCGCTAATTTATACCACATTCCAAGGGGACCGTATTGAGATCTAAGAATTGATCGACGTCGGGACATACATCAGACTCTACAGTGATTTTAGTAAATAGCTAATATGCCTTTACATTGTAATTAGTAACAATAAGACACGTTTTGTAGTTTCACCGTAAAAGATAAGAGATGGAAAGAAGGCAAAGCTGAGCCACGAATCATCAATCTATGCAGTCAAAGCAAATGTGGGTATTCATAGAAGACAACAGTTCACACATCACTGTGCCCTGACTTCAATGCTATAAGATTGGTAAAATAAACCTAAAACTCCCCAAAATATTTAATCATCAGTCTACAAGTTCCCGGTAACCTCGGGTATTAGAACACAACGGATTTGCAACAATAAAGAGAACAAAGACCACCAAACATGATAATGGCAAGAAAGGTAAACTTCAAACAATTAAGAATAGATATACATCATTTTACCACCAAATTTCCTCAATATCGAATCAATTTGTGAATCAAAATTTAGTGGTACGAAAAAATATTGCCGGAGTGGGTAACAATTTTTAAGTTACAAAAGAAACCAGATTCCAGAACGTAACACTAACTTAAGCAACTGACAATCAAGAAAAGACTATATCTCTTGTTTTGCATTTGCAAGTACAAATAACCGTAAAACAGCAGCGATTAAAATCCCAATGATAATTAAGCTTTAAAATCAAGACCGGTAAATAAAACATACAAATGATAAGAGAACATATGTGTTTACTTCTTGAAAGGAAGAAATTCCTCCTACTCTAACTAGAGGAAAGGAGCCGCTGAGAGTGATTGCCATTCCTAATATACAGCCCAACAAAGAACAACTACGATTGTTACACTTCAGTCAGTGTCTTACAGTGTAATTCCTTCCCTCTGCTCAAGGTCATACCGATTATTAGTAGATTACGCAAAAAAATCCGAAGCTGCAGGGCGCAACGCTTAAACGGGCGCAAGGTAAAACTTCATCAAGCAACAACACGCCACTGTCAACAAAGGGCGCATGAAACGTGCTTATCGACGTCAAGTGGAAGTACGGCATTTTAAAGGGATTTTTATGACCCACACAGGATAAAATTAACGCGAAAATCAATTCGATACGAGCGACACTCCCGTGCACACGGAAAGAACAGCGCTAAAGAAATGATTAATGCGACGGGTAAACATAAATCACCGAGCGTTCTAATTATTCTCAAACCTTTTAGCGAGATCCTCCCACGGCGATGGCAACCCCTCTTCAGGCGGGGATGTGTACCACAGCCGCGCGCCAAGAATTAATGAGCGCGAAAAGATAATTTTACGACTCCTAATCAGATGTTTAATTTTTCAACCAGGTGTCAAAACAATCTCTATTAGCAAAAATGAATATCCCCGGTATATTTTTAATTATCTCCTCCACGCTGATGAGAAGATAATTCTTGGATTTTAAACAAGTGAAAATTGTAGGGGTAATAAATACGTGAATTAAGCGAAAGAAATCAAATAGTGAAAAAACAGAATCATCTTCTGAGCTTCTCACGCTCTTAATTGATGATGTCCCATTATACTTTGCTATTGCCTTTCATTTGTGTATGTTTCGTTAACCTAAAAATATTTCTCACTGGGCTAATTATAACATTGCAACTGTCCCATAAAGTGAAAGATGAGTGAAACTATCCAATATTTTCTAATTCTCGCAGGTAGCAAATTTAACATAATTATAAAAAATCAACGATTAAGCAAATAAAGAGCTTCACTATATGTGGGAAAATCAAATTATATGCGACAATAGGAGCAAATAAAAAAGAACCTGCCATAGAATGGCTGTTGTTAATGGCATGTTTGATCACGCAAATCGCAACGTGGCAAACGTATGCATCACAGGTGCGATTAGAAATGCACTGGAGAATATTGGAAATTATATTACGTCATTTAGAATAGCCATAGGTCGAGCTACTTTGCAAATAGCTGCCACGCATATAAAATCGGCGTACCGGCCATTATTGAGCCGAATAATCGGAACTTTCCGAAGTATCACATCGACTTTGGAGAAGTAATTTTTCATATGATAAATGAAGTAAAAATCACGAAAGGGAAGAGAGCATACGATAGTATGATAGAAGTAGGGCCATGGCAAAACTTGGTGGAATTTACTTGCAGAAGAGTTTGAGGTCAATGGGTGTGAATCAAACGTTGATGAGTGGGCAGAAGTACCGAACGACTAATGCTGGGACATGCACGACATCTACTGGGACCCTCAGCCCCTGTGTCCCACAGATGTTGCATGCTTCTACCTCATTGACGCCATGTTCTTTGCAATCGAGTTCCGTCAAGTTTTTCCACCCATGTAAAAAAGCCAAAACCAAAACAATATACCTACACATTAAGTACATGGAGTCAGACTAACACGAGTGTAAACGGCAAAGAAGAAGAGGCAAGGAGATTTATAAGTGGGAAAGAGGGTGGAATGGATTGTGTTTTTTGATAAAGTCGCAGCTTGGGATAAGATACAGGAATCCAAATACCCATGATGATTCTTCAGAATATAATGATGGTCGTATAGAAATAAAGTAAGGCTTCGTAAGGGGATATAAGTACCAAGAAAGAAGTTTCAGGAGGCCATGGCTCTTCTTACATTGTCTTATATCCGGGGGTGTGGGGGTCCGAGAACATCTTATGTAAGAATCTATTTACTCGTGAGATCTTATTTGTATCGATTTTTTATTGACTGTCAGACAAAATCGCAGTTGATAATACTGTAAACAGCGCGTAGTTTCCCTGAAGGAAACGTATCTAAAAGCATAAGTATACATCCACTAGAAGTACCTACCGAAACGTAAAAAAAACAGCGGTTGTTACAGGGTGAAGGTTCAACTATAGCGTAAATACTGGCGTTCCGAAAGGGGATTTGAGTGTGTAATCCCATATGAAGAAAGCCAAAATATCAAATATTATATTACACGCGATGAGCGCAAGTAATATCCCACAATATTACCTGAGTATTCCTATTATCTCCTGATTGTGCATCATTTCAATTATTTACGCAAAACATGTAGCGTCGTACGTAGTTCCTACAGTTACAAATATACTAAGAAATAAAATAAGTCATTATACTAACGGTGCCGTAAAATATCCACGAGGAGTGAAAAGACATCCGTCAGTTGAATTTAAGTTCGGAAAAGAGTTCTCAGTCCAGGCACAGAAAAGCGAAGGAACTATTCTCGAATTTTCTCCGAGCACGATTGTATTTTTCGGCCGACGATACATTTCGTGCAGATGGACGCTCGCATAACTCAGGGCCTCTCGAAAAGAATTCAATGGCACGCCAGCCATCGACCTGTGACTCAAATACGAGAGGTCGAAGTAGAGTGTGAAACTCTCGAAGAATACATGAAACACAATAACGATTTTATTTCTCGAGTCAAATAAGTGACGAGAATATAAATCAGCGATCGCTAAGGCGATGTTGTAACATTCTTTGAATACGACTTGGGAAGGGGGTATTTTTTTTCAACGGAAATAAATGGAAACGCTGACGTTTTGAGGATTCACTTCACGATTTCCATAAACTGCGGCGATAAAACAAAGAGTGGTTGAGTTACTGCGGCTCATTAGCCATTTCTTTTTTGACTAAGAGACGGGGAGGCAGGAAATTATTGAGCCCCAATTATGGAACATTTCTCAAGATATCCCCGAATCCGTAGTTGTGGGAAATGAAAAGAAATGCGGGGACTCTTATTAGCATATTTTTAACAGAAAATAACAGTCACAGTACATTATAAGACTTTTTTATTAACTAGGGGAGAGTTTCAAGCAAAATAGGCCATCAATATAGCATTTAAAATTGATGGAAATAATTTAAGAGGATAGGTGAATGTGGTTGTCGTCCGAGATATTACATAAAAATCGCATTATGCTAAAGATGAAGATCCGCACCACGTTTCCGAAGGTAAGTAGTCAGGTGGAAAAGCAAATGAAGAAAGATAAAATCCATCGGCGGATATAATTACCTCTTGAAAAAGTTGTCAAGATTGTGAATGAAATATGTGTACGAAAACTTAAGATTTCAAACTTACTAGAACTCTACATATTAATTACCCGGTGCCGCAGTATTACTGCAGCAAAAATATTTTCTCCCGCTTTATTTGAGGAAGTTAGGAATGAAGGGGACGATAAAACTATAATTTTCAACTCAAAGACGATTTCAGATATGAAAAATCGATAGTACCTATCTGTTTGGGGGACTTCTTGATGTGTATTCTTGAACTGGAAGGTTCGTAGTATGATATCGTGCCCCATAAATATAAACCGCTTCAGACGTAATACATTTAACATTAACAAATGGCACGGAATATTCTGTACTGTCACCATCGGGGTGAAGGGATAATTCTCGAAATCTTGACCATAAATTCATTTCCATATCTAAAAGTTTTTATAAAGTAAAAGTGTATTGACAGAAAGTGCCAACAGAAAATTTTGGCAATAAGAATGAACAAGCGTCGTAACAACGCATAAAGAACAATAAACAGCATTTTTGTTTTCTTTCTTTTACATTTTTAAACTTACCAGTCGAAATTTATTAAACATAAAATGATGTAAATGTTTTCAGTTTAATGCATCTAGACTCTTTTTCAACAATAATGCGTCGAGGAGAGGCCAAAAAATAAAAATAAAAAAACTACTCCTTGCGGACGTTTCGGAATTTGATAATTTTCATCTTCAAGTCTACAAACGCGATACCTACAGAAGGTCATCAAACAAAAAAATCAACCACCAATACTTATGTAAGTAAAATATATGTAATTCTGCCATCAGAATTACCTCAGAATATTATAAAAAACTACACCTTAATTCCATGCCTTCATTTATTTATGTTCTCGACTCCGCTGTTACTATTCACAAATTATAAACAAATTCCATGAATACTACAAATATAAACATTTTATATTCATTTTTACAATCATACTCAAGTTGGTGTTACAGAGAACTCTACATGAGCATAGAAAAGCATAACATAACATTAAAATCAGAAGCATGATCTACGAAAATAAGGTTTCAGAACAAATTGGATTGTGATAAAATTTACATTGGTGAAACTGGAAAATATCTTTGCAATAGACTATCTAACCATAAATCAGATACAGCCAATAAAAATGACCCTGTGCCCTGGCTCAGCATGCATACATCAACAAGCATACATTTCATATTGATAAATCTGGTACCTTAGATTATAAAAAGCAAATAAAAAAAGATACGAAAGAAGTGATCTATATATCCATGAACCCCAGTACATGTATTGAAAACAGATGTTCAGCAAAACTTATTGTGTATGAATGCTCTTTTGCTTTGAAGTGAATGTGTAAGTATAGTATAATTTTTCTTAGTACACGTAGAGTTCTCTGTAACACCAACTTCAGTGTAACTGTAAGGACTATATAAAGGTTTATATTTGTAGTATCATAGAGTAAGTATTTACTTACTCTATGGTAGTACTCATGGTGACAGTGACGTTGACCATATGGAACCTGCCAACAAACATTATGAGGTTTGGCAAGACCAAATTATGTATAAAATATACCATTACCCAATGTAAAATAATTTAATCATCCAATGTATAATGCATAAAAAATTGATATAAATGTAAAATAAAATAACAAAAAAAAACAGTTAATGAAATGTCTAGTGACAGCGAAGACGAGAACATAAAACAATTAATATGTAGTTTTTAAAATATTCTATGGTAATTCTGATGGTAAATTTACATATATTTTAATTTAATAGGTATTGGTGGTTGATGTTTTTGGTTTGATAACTTTCTGTATCGTGTTTGTAGGCCTGAATATGGATATTATAAAATTCTGAAACGTCGGCAAGTAATAGCTTTTTTGAAAATTTTGACCTACCCTCGATAAATTTTAAATGTTTTCCTTGAACACTGAGGATATGTTCATGTACATTGATGCATTTTAACTATGTTTCGCCCATTGTTATTCTTTATAAAAAGTTAATTAAACCTCCACTACGTATTGTAATTTTTATAGAAAAATACCGCCGGTATATTGCCGTTGGCTTGGTAATGATAAAAGGAGAAAAATATCACTGGGCAAAAAAGGTAAATCCCTCAGACATAAAAAGAAAAATTTCTAGTGCAATCATTTTTGGAGATGGCACAAATAAACGCATGACTGATATAAAGGAATCGCAAACAATACCTTTAAATCTGTTAAAATATTCGTTGCCGAAAAACCTAATCACACCCATGTTTTTAGCAACTTCAACAACAATTCTTTGTATTCTTATACAACTGATTGGATGTTGCTACAAACTCGACATATATTCAAAATGGATTACTGAAAACCAGTACTTGGTCTCGTACTTGTCAAAAGAATATGATAGCTAACGTGATAAGCCTTGTCGCACCATTTAAATTTCAAAAATAACCTGAACGGTTCCCAAATTCAAGTACATTCGCAGCAGACTTGGCTTCGGGAGTTATTTCCCATTAGGCATGAGCTCCGGGATCATGTCCCTTCGGGTTTAACAAGAGCTGGAAGCTAGGAGGAAAATCGAAAAGTTCTACCGAAACATAACCAATGGGTACTCGAGACTCCATCGACTGCACGAATTGAATAGCTCAGACCCCCAGCAAACATACAAGCGAAGACATAAAGCAAACCCAAGTCCGGATCGGGAAAGGGACCCCATGCTCCCAATTCGCTCACCATTTGTAACCCAAGGGAGGAGACATTCGCGTCATGTTTGTCCCCGGAGTACAGGATCCTCTACCAATAATACATACGCATCTTAGGATAATGGGTGCTTTCCATTCACTTCAGTGCGCTCCTAACGTCGCAACACAACAGCACTCTGGCATTACATTGGTTTCAGAACTTGCGCACCACGTATCGTACTTCAAAACACATAAGGGATCTTATGCGTGTTGGTATGCGTGATGGTAATGTCCGCTGGAGTGTATTAGAAAATAAAAAACTCCGATAATCGCATCCGAGAAATGTATTTATAGTCAAGTCGGATTAGGTCCCAAAGCATCACATTTTTCAAAGTATTAAACTCGAGATCTGATGAATGAAATGATTTCAGAATGATAGTGGTAATAAATAGTATCCTTGGCTATATAGAAAGAATTGTAGGAAAATACAATAATTAATAATCAAGATGTGAAAAAGTTGATTTTTGCGAGATAGAAAAAGCTATTGATTTATCCGGAAAACTTTTCAAACAAAAGTTGTGCGTATAAGAAACATACAAAATAAGCCTACCACATCAGAGTTGGTCAGAATTTTGATCCGCTATCTCAAAAATAAAATGAAAAAATCTGCCTGACAAAAAGCCTGTCAAAAATTAGATTTTTGAAAAAAAAACTACCTCGGCTCTTATAGATCATCTGTACTTCGTTTTTCTTAAATATTTGCGTAAAAATGCAAGCTACAGTATTTATTGGCGTTTTCATAGAACAAATAGCTGGAGCAGTGACGCGAAACCCAAACCAAGACTTTTTCAATCATGCATTTAAACAAGTCAGTCCTAAATATCCATTCTGTTCTTTTTTTAACTATTAGTATACAACATAAAATTCAATGTGCACATGTGCAAATTGATGTAGGCCAAAGCTTGAAATATGACATTCTAAAAAACGTTTTTTTCCTCAAATCGCAATAACCAAATTTATTTGTAAAAAATGCTGAATATTTTGTCTTGAAATTCTGAGTAGAAGCGAAGTCTAAATGCAGCCTTACACATGGACTATTTCATGGATATTTGGAACTAACATTTACACATGGAAGTTTTTTCCAGTGTTTATAGCTAGAAAAGAGACTTTTTTGCTTGAAAATGTTTATTTTTATGTTTTAACTTGAAAATGAATGGAAATGTCAGATATTACCTAATAGTGAGGCTCACCACTATTATTGAATTATAATGATTAAAATAATTCTCACATTTTACACCTTAAATTGCAAGATGCATTAATAAATATTTTATTTTCATTTTTATACGCTGACTGTGAAACTTGAGGAGTCTGGTGTTCAAACTAATCCATTGCCGCAAATCTGTAATTTTAGAAAAACCCACAATCACTCTTTACCTCCGTCACTATTATTTTTTAGGATAAGCTATAAGAAATGTGTTTAGCAGGACGATATCTGGAAAGTAGCGATACACGTCGAGAGATATCGCGAGGCTTCGGTAGAAGTCAACTTTCAAGTGTAATGCCGCCTTTAAAAAATTACTAAATATTACCGATATTGGAAACACCCAATGGTGTGCGGATGAAGGTTATCCGACACGGAGGGAGTAGTCGGCGTCGCAGGTGAAATCAACTGGTTGGCCACTGAGACCATAAATATACACAGACCGGTACTCCAATCAGAGACTCGATCGACGCCACAAGTTCGTCCTCCGAAGAGGCAAACAAGACATCTCGCTTGTAACAACCAGCCGACAGAGA
Organism: Pyrrhosoma nymphula; assembly: GCA_963573305.1. Taxonomy (NCBI): domain Eukaryota; kingdom Metazoa; phylum Arthropoda; class Insecta; order Odonata; family Coenagrionidae; genus Pyrrhosoma; species Pyrrhosoma nymphula. Next base: position 138,857,543 of record OY754333.1, on the reverse strand, counting down.
CGTCCGAAATGACGGGAATCGACGCAGATTTCCTTCTCTCGTAAACAAAACTGGAACTAATCACCCGATCACATTCGAACGGGAAAGACAGGCGAACCAAATAGGATCGCTTCACGTTTCAACCATGGTCATAAATATATATTTTCCCGTAGGTGACCGACGGGGAGAAAGAGAAATATTCGGCAGACAGGAGAAAGGATCGATCGATCCATCGGGGCTCTACTCTAGTGTTACGCAGGACGTTTATGGGGTGAGGGGGTTGTTGGGCTCCTCTAACACAGTTTTAAGTAGAGGGACGTGGGGGTCCTACATTACATTATAAAAGAGTTTGGCGTTGCTCGTAAGATCGTAATTGTATCAATTTTTGAATGGCTTTCTGACGAAAACTCTTAGATTTTAGCACTACAAATATTCATCTACATCTACGTACTACCCCGCAAGCCGCCTCAATAGGCGTAAGGCGGGGGGTGTTAGGGCACCAGCCGTTTACATATAAAAAGGAAACGCTCTAATGAAATTACGCCTAGCATTTATTAAACTTAAAAGTCCCTTATTGTTCGGGGGAAAAACGAATTCCCATACCTATCCGTTCGGAAAAATGTCTGGAAAACCTGGAAATATAGTTGGGTTCTAATATGATGTTCTCCGTGTCGCTCTGAAAGATATCTATTCTCAATTGTTCAAGTAATCTAAGCCTAGCGCGCAGCCTCCGAGTCTCTAGCGGCTCCCAGCCTAATTCGTTTAACACCTGTGTAACGCTGTCTGTACGCCCGTAGCAGTTTTTGACGAATCGCGCAGTTTTCCTTTGTATTTTATTAAGTTCCCGGATTAAGTCTTTCTGCACCGGATCCCATATGCTCACTGCATATTCAAGGTGTGGCCGGACGAGTGCGAAATAGCACCTCTCTTTTACTTTTTCATCTGAAAATCTTCCCACAATACGGTTGACGAATCCTAGCTTCTTCAGAGCTCTCCCACAAATATTTCTTATATGTGTTCCCCACGATAGGTCCGAAGTTATCGAACTCCTAGATACTTCACTTCATCTGTCGCCTTTATGTTAACACCATCCACAGCATATACATGGGAATAGTTGGACGACCTCCACAAGAAATGTACCGCCGTGCATTTGCTCAGATTAAGTTCGAGTCCCCACTCTTGGCTCCACATATGAACGTTGTTTAAATCCGATTATAGGATATTGTATATTTCCCTTAAGAAAAGGTTCATAAAAAAATTAGGATATTTTAGTTAAAATGCCGCAGAGTAAAACAACCAACATTTGATGCTAACTCAGGGCTCTTATACGCGTTAAACTAAAGCATAAAAACTGTCGTGTCGATGGCGAATTAAGATACTTAATTCATCCAGCAATAGCTGAAAAAATCCAATCATATGTTTCGAGTTTTAATAGTTCCCTGTTTTTAGTTTTTAACCGTCCACACGACCTAAAACTATTCCTGCCAGATGCAAAAAAATGATCTGCGCACGCCCGGCCATCCTGATGTTTCATGTCAGCAGACAGCAAACGTTTCTTCCTTCGACGCACAGCTTAAAACAAAAACCTTAAATATCCTTAGTTCATTATTCTCATGGGTAGTCAAAATTGCATGAAACATTTTTCAAAAAAACGTTGATCAATGTGCATACTTCTAAAAATCGATGACAACCTTCGAAAGATTTTAAGGAGGTTTGGAGTGATTTAAGAAATCTTACGCTGCCTTACATGGAGGGGAGGTGGGTTTAAAATTGGTTAAAATCGTCTTCGCTAATACTTGAATGGCCTTATTGAAGGTCTTCAGCACAAAAGATGGTAGGACCGTGGACAGGACCCATTAATTCCCCCGACCACGGAGGAATTTGTTGCCGTATGATTCCTCGATAAAATATATTTTTTATTATTAAATTAATTTTAAACTATTCGTATACCTAAGCTCCCTCATAGCGTCCAATATTCCTAATCCCGCCTCCCTCTCCCAGGCTAATTAAACATTCTACACTCGTCGTTAACACCCATTACGCCGTCCAGCCAATTTTACTCTCTGCTAATTTACTCTATCACCTACCTCCCTCTCTCCTTCTACCATATCTCGCGCTTCCTCGTTTGTCTCCCTCTCCACCCAGCTTATCTTTCTCATTCTTCTCCACACCTACATCTCAGCAGCTTCCAGTCTACGCTCATCTCCCCTCCACAGCGGCCAAGTTTGCAAACCGTACAACGCAACACTCCATATTAGGGTTTTAACCAGCCATTTTTTTGTCTTTACACAGGTTTCCCTCATTTACTGCCCATTCCTCTTAAATACATTGACAACCCAATCTTGAACATAATGCCCCAACAACAACACCCACTCCCATCTAGAATACTGCTCGGGATAGAGTCGTTCCACCAGCTAAAAATGTATGCTCTCCGATCTTATTATTAACCGAGTACGATTACTCTAATCACTCCATCTTAATGTGCATTATTATAACTTTTACGACCCATGCTGGAAAATATGCAAGGTGGATTTTTCGTGCTCTTGAAATGAAGACGTCCCAAGGTATACGTGCACAAGATTTTGGGAATGACAACGGCTCACACGTCCGACTCCTAAACAGGACGCTAGCTTTGGACAGCCGCACGGTAACAAGCAAATGGGAGGGGATTATAATGGGCAGAGAGTGACGAGTTTGAAAACAAACTCAAAAACGTCCAGACAGGGAAAATCAAAGGGAGACTTTTCATCCTTTCACTGTCTCACAACTGACGTCTCCCGCAAATAACAGACTCGCCGACCCCTTCATTTATCAAAATCAAAACCGGAATCTAGATAATCAAAACGGAATCGCGACCTTAAAGAGGAGAAAAAAATCCTGTCTTATTCAAATAATATCGCGACAGGAAACATTTTTTATTGATTAAATCAAAGAAGAAACCTAAATTGGAAACGTGGACAATCCCTCAATTTCTTAACTCTCTCCTTTCCATCCTACTCCTAAGTTCACTAAAAACATAAGAAAACGTAACTTAACTACATAACGTGATTCCAGCTTAGTCTTCAACCACCCACGTCTTTAAATAAGCCAATGAGGATTCATGCCTCTTTCCTTTCGCTGACCAATGGGGCTTAAGCAAAACAAAACTTCCCTACCAACTTTTCTACACTTCTCCATTTTTTTCTGTCAACAGATATAATTTAAGTAAAGCATAATAGCGTTACTCAAGGATTCAATTAAAATGCCCATTCAGATCGAAAATAAGAATATAAATTGAGAACACGATGCGCCTTAACCCAGGCTGCAGTCGACCGCGTGAAAACAAGGAACAAATAAAGAAGTATTGCTCATTTCTTCATATTTATCGATAAAATGTTTCCTTCTATTGTGCCCTTGCCAATCGCCTTAGTTGAAAGTTTTCAATTTATAAAATAGCGATTAATTTCGTGTTACACACGTGGTCACACGCAAACCACCTCAATGATAAGCGACTTCAACTGAAACTTCAATTGTGGAATCTTTCCACAGTTAAAATAACAAAACTAACTAAAGAAAAAAAAAACTTTCACAGATTTATGTCACTCGAGACGACCAGTTTCTGCTATAGCGCCATCATCTGGTACAATATACAGTTGTACCTGATGAACACAAAGTTGTGTTCTACTTGTATCTTTAAACATCTTTCCATAGTTTCTAAGTTACAGCATGGCAATTATTATTAACACTGAATTTTTTAATTAGTAAAATTTTAGTCTAACGCAGATCAATACGAGGCACAATAAGGACTTGGCGGTTGCTGACGCACCGTAACTTACTAATCCTACCAGCCTAATTTTTTTTACTTATCCTTACTATTTAATTTCACATTCTCCTCGCTGATGTCGCATGTGTACCCAGCTAAGGTAGCTCCTGTTTAATTAAAACAACTTAAGAAATCACCCTTCTACCTGATTGGATGATTTAATAACTTCACTTTACAGATGAACGACACCGAGTCAAACCCTCAAGGAGCGCGGTGAAAGCTATCCGACTGTCAAGTTCAAAGGTCTAAAGTTACGTTATTAACTTATGTTCTTATGGTCATTCAGAAATAGTATAAATTCTTCAAGATACCGACAGTCCTTAGTTCATAATTTGAAATCCTTGGAGCAAAATGAGACCAATTTTCGTGCACGATCTACACCACATGCTAATGCGAAGACTTTTTGTGTATTTTAAAAGGGGAGAGGAGGAGAAATGAGGCCCGTCTGCGACGGATTAGGGCTATAATAAGGCAGACATAAGTTGTCAGATGCGTCTGTCTACCTTTCAAGGGAAATGGAATGATGTAGCTGACGAGACGGGGACGAGGAACCGTCATCATCCCCAACGGGATTCGTGACCCAGGTTTCTATATTTCGGGCACAAGTAAAAAAAAAAACAGAAACAAAAATACTGGATCGACGACAGCGCGTGACATTGATTTAGGCCCGTCCTCGAAGGAAGATATGAAAAGGATACCCTCTCGGCCGTTCGGACGGGAAAATAAAAACCCACACGGAATCTCCGAAAGTTATGACCGTCCCAAGTCCTTTTTTTGGGAACCAACCAGAGAAGATCTGCAGGATGATGGAAGGGGAGAGACTGTTGGCGAAATCAGAAATGAAGGCGGAAAATAGGGTACGGGGAGGGGCTTAACACGGCCTTCCCCCTAAACTTAATAGGATACGTGGGGGTGGGGTAAAACGGCATTTGCCAATAACTTAAAAGTGAATCTTTTGAACTACAGGCTGAAATTTGGATATAGACTATAGTCCTAGGCTTTACATGCCTCTACAGCTAGGCGCCAGTCAAAGATTAAGTAAAATATAATTTTTACATTTGAGATTGTTTAACGTAAGATTTTCGTTCCTCGTGACATCTCACTACATTATTATTTTAATTAACTGTTGTAGTTCATGGGGAGGGATAGTGATATAATGTAATAGAAAGTATTGGACTCAATGTTACCTAATTTCTGCCATGAGTACTTCAGTGGGCGCGTGGGCCACAGTGGTGGACCATAGTGTTTCATTTGTCTGCCGTTTTTCATAGGATGGCATAATATACACGTGATTTTCAGTAGCTGCACATTATTACGTCCTCAAAAGCCTCACATGGTCGTTTGTTAAAAAATGTAGCAGGTTTAGCATTAATTAACGCGCAAGCGGAAGCACCAGTGTGGCCCACGCGCCTGTGTAAACTTTTCTGTCAGCAACACTTGTAGTTGTGCAGCAAATTTTGTCCGATATTTTTCTACTTTGACCAGTTTTATCAGTTTTGTCACCCATTCAGTTATAATATTTTTTTTGGATTTTTTATTTAAATTTTGTCATCATGGGTGTTCGATGCTCAAAATATTTTTCGAAATTTCAATTACTTTGCGTTTTGTTCCACACATAATTATAAACGTGTCCCCTAGTGACAAAAAATTATTTAATCATTAGATAATAGTCCAAATATATTGTTTATAAAATTTTTAACAAAAATTTTGAAAATTTTAGGCAGTAAAAAAAATTGAATTTGGGCCACGTGCCCAACCGTGTAACAAATTCTCACGCGCCCACTGAAGGGTTAACGTAGAAATTGCCACAGGAAAAAAATTTCCTTCATTTCTAGTTTACCACAACAAAATTCCATTGATGAGTACTCTTAGTATGCGAGTACTCATTCATGAGTACTCTTGGACTGTGGGGTTTCGTGAAACCTTACGTGGCCTTTAAAAAAGAAAAGAGGGGATAAAAAGATAACAAAATACCTTGCGTAACACTTGAATGTCCCCTATCGTAGTATCTTCCCTAATTCGAGAACAAATTCTAAAGTAAGTGAAATTTTAACCTTGAAGTAACCATACAGCAAAATTAAACCAATTGTCTGTTTTGCTTTTTCTCAAACTACAATGAAGGATATCCAAAGAGGTTCACTAATAAAAACATATAAATTTGGAAAAATAAATAAATTTGGTGGCGCATTATGGCTCTCGGAATTCTGGGCGTCCTCTCAGGGTGCGTCTACAAAAAAGAAGTGAATGTTACGAAAACAAAGGAGAGTAAAAATGCGACATATAACCGTGGATGTCTTTTTAGGTTGGTCATTCAAAAGAGAGGCAAAAAATGTACAAGTGGAACAATGCAACCTCAAGACGTGAGGAAGGGACGAAGGAAACATCGTTTCCCCGCAGTATTCTGACACGAATCAAACAGTCTTAATATAAAATTCGGAAGCACTTCTCCCTCTCTCTTGCTCTGTCTGTCTCCGCATCAAACAGTGGCGCCGAGATTTCGCCGGGCGATATCTCATGGGTATCAACGTGAAAGTACTGCTACATACATAACTCCAGGAGCTAGCCCGCCGGCTCCGCATAAATCAAACGCGGGAAGTACTCAAACGGGATGGGATTGGAGAGGAAAGGGGAAGGAGGCAGAACCCATATCCGGAGGATGGTGATACCACCCCGTGCGCTCTCTGCATGAGCTTGCGATGAACACTCCGTGTTTGGACTCGCAACCACATACGCCCTCCGTGAGCCTAGGCGATTGCATTGCAAGAGAACGCAAAGGCCTCTTTGTGCGTGCATAAGCTGGCTGCATCGTCTGAGTTTGCTCATTTCCCCGGGAATCGTGACGGGCGTGCGGAATCCACACGGGAATGATATTCAAACTAGCTTATTTTTTTGCGTATTTGTGTTTTAACAGACTCATAAATCAAGCAACATAATAGAGTGAGCACGGGTGTATTTTCCTCAGGGTCAGTGATCAACGGTCGTAAATGACATGTAAAAGTTCTCTTGAATTATGCATAAACGTCGCCTACATTAGGTCCAGAGAGAAGTCACTAATATTTTCACATCAACAATCTAAAACTAAAAATTAATCTAGCAAAGGCTTGTTCGACAATACCTTTAGTTTATTAAAAAATATGGGCGCATATGTCTTTCGTCAAATTTATAAATTCATAAATATAAGACTTAATGAACACACTAAAAATTCCTTCAGATAATTTAAAGACAACTGTAAGCTAGCCTGTAATTGTATTAAGTAGCGACGCTCGTTTATATACAAAAACCTTCCTCGAGGAAAGTTCATACTTACGTCACGTACTTATATCATTTAGCATATTATGCATATCACACGAAAAGCTTAACGAGAAAATAAAAAGCTGTTATCGAATTCTGAAGAAAATCTATAATCTTAAGATTTAAGTAGCTTCTTTTATCGATAAAAATGTATCCTTTCGTAAGGAAAATAAGAGCTTTTTTTCCCAACAATAGAACAAATGTCGCAAGAACGTTAAAGCAGTATATAGTAAGACCGAACGGATGCCTAAGAACTCTTGAAACGTTGAGTTTCTCAGAAATGAAAAATACGCAGCATAACCTGAAATGATAATTTTTTATCTATGATCTAGAGCTTGGTTTATTTCGAATAGCTGAGGGAATGCTAAACAATACTCGAAGAAGATATATAGACTAGCTCTTTTCAATTCATACCAGAATACCAAAGAATAGGTGTTTCAATCCTGAGATTGTTTAAGCCATCATCGGTATTCATCACCCAAAAATATGCTATGAATAAAAAATGGTAAATTTTAAAATACCACGCAACAACACTAAAAACCACGACTCGGGTTTCAATGCGTGAGCATCATCATTGGGTGATGATTATGCTCACGCATTTAAACCCGGGTGGTGTATTTAAGTGTCGTTATGTGGTGTTGTAAAAGCCGCCATTAAATATTCACAAGAAGAAATACCACAAAGTTACCAAAGAAGTAGTTTTGTTTTGTTTTATTTCCACCCTCTACTCCACTTCCACATCAGATAACAGCTTCTTTCATGCGCTTCACAGTTCACTTTCACGTCCCTTTCAATTTGCATGATGGATCTTCATCGGTAGTTCTTCCCATTTATTTTGCCTTGCATTGGGGTTTTCAAGAGGCCGTTGCATCGCATAATGAGTCCAATATGCGTCTTTTCTTCTCCTCAGAGTTTTTGTTCAACATGTTCGCTCCCAATTCTTCGTAGGACATCTCCATTGGTGATACTCTCCATCCATTAGATCTTCCTTATCCTTTTTTAACTCTACATTCCCAATATTTCCTATCTTCTTTTCTATACGGTTGTTATTGCTCAAGTTTTACAGCCATATAAGAGCATGATCCGGATATATGTTCGAATGCTGTGCTCCCTTACTTTCAAGTTTTTGCTGCTGGCTACAGAAGACATTCTTTTTATTAAATAAAGCCTTCTTGGTTCGAGCTAATCTTTGAGGTTTTTGCTTATTGTATCATTCTAGCCTCTTCGTTTTTAAAGGGCAACCATAAATTCGTTCACATCAAAGCTGAATTTATAAGGTGCGTTAGTCTCTATACCCGCTCTCTTTCATTAGTCCAGCGATATTTTCCTTTCATCTTCCTCGTTGCACTTATCACCCTATTTTCCCTTTCCCTTGCAGAAGGGGTAAAACGCACTAATATATATATATATATATATTGATTTGATACCATCTATAGTAAAAGTGCACCACCTACGACAGGATTTTATTATGTTGAAATATGTATAAGAAAGCCAATTCTTACATTTCGCCGCCGCTTTGGGAGACACTCCAAATGAATTGTGAAAATAATTTGAATTGTTAAAAAAAAAACTTGAAACGACAACTCTCGTGACGTTTAACCGATTGCAACACAATCGAGATGGAAAACTGAAGTTCAAAACATGGAACTGGAACCTTTAATATTCCAACGTCTAATCTTTCCCCTCTCGTAATTACAGAACAGGACGACTGACTTGATCAAGGGTGCGGGCGGGTGGGTGGGGGAGTCGTACCGGGTGAAAAAAATAAAGAATCACGTCCTGTTTGGCACCCGTGACACGAAACTAAAACGAAAAGTTTCTCCCATTACCGTGCTTCCGTGTGCGTTCCCATTATTACGGGGTTCCAAAAATAGAAGTCTCGTTTATTACGTGAGCATTTCGAGATTGCACGAAAAAAATAATCACGTCAAGAGGAGGAGGGTTAAATGAGGAGATTAATGCCCAAAAACGGCACCAGGGCGGAGCCGACTCTTTTTCATCGGCGACGGCACAATTATAAGGTTTAAAAACCTCACGATATTCATTCTCTTACAACTTACAGCGACGCAGTGGGCGAGCCGTTTATTCCCATTCGTAAAAATGCGGAGAGAAATCACGCGAAACGTAACACATTCCGAAAGTACAAAGCTGCCGATAGTCATGATTTAAAAACGCATTCGCCGAGAAATTGCCCATCTCTGCACGCCCAACCGTCAAAATTATTACCCTTCCAGAGTAAAGCATGGATATGCCCAAAAACAATGAAGTCTTTAAAATAAAGAAAACATTCTACACTATCGAATGCACTGCCACTGCTATAAAGCGACTACGTTAAAACGAGTACCCAGATGAAGTACAAGGTCCTATCTAGACACAAAATACAAAGGCAAAATACAGATTTTTTTAAACCCATTGCATTAGTGGCGTGTCTAATACGTCCAATTAAATCCATGAAAAATAATCAATAGGGTTACTTCAGGCGTTTACGTAAGTGAAAAAAAGTACACACCTCTTCAGTTTTCAAATATTAGTCACTCTTATTTCCGTCAATCAGATTGATCTAGTATACACCTGTGGAGCCGTGGAGCTTATTTACTTAGATCCTACTATATTCGTGTTAGTAGTCACTAATTGTTTTATGCTCCTCCGAGGAAAAAACTAATCCCGTGATATATTTACTCAAAGAAAATCTGTTAGGTGACACAAACGTTTTCGAAAGAAGAAATAAAATATATTAGATATTCCCACTTTTCAGCGATCGCCTCGATAGGCTACACAATTCTAATTTTCTTATTGTCACCGCTTGTTATAGGTTAGGTGGACTTAAAAGCCGGTTTATAATTCATGATTGATGTTGACCGGAACATGGCGTAGACTCTTCATTTCCTATATGTTATTTAAGATTGCGCGTATTGTATGCTACATTACACTGTCAGTAAGCTGACGGAAGATTTATCGATTGGAGTACATGCCAGCTTCCGTTTTCATCCCAAGAAAATATTTAACAAGAAATTATAAAATCGGGCATAAGAGTCTTAATTCCACTCCGCTAAATACAACCATTTATCTATCCATGTATCTCCTTAAGAGGAAACTTGTGGATGAGATAAGGGGAAGGTAGGGTAGGTGGATGGATGGGGTAATGGGGGAGTGGTGATGGTTTGCTGAAGGCCGTGATAGAGGGAAGGATGTTGGGAAAGCGGGGAAGGGGAAAAAAGAGAATAGGTTTTATGGACGGGATGAAGAAAGGTAGGACACGCTGAGATGACTAAAGAAATACTAGAGGTAGATAGGGCACTGCACGTGTAAGAGTCTGCTGGATATTCTCTGACTTTCATCATAACCTACCTCTAACCGGTATATTACTCAGATGATCTCCTTAAGACATCCCTTTCAGGTCATCGTCAATTTTGAAGAGTAACAATCAAAATATCCTAATTCACTCTCACAGTAGTCAAGAATATTTATCTATAAAATGTAAAATCCCAACGCGGAGGAATCCTTCTAATTTGATCCCATGAATGCATCCGAGCAGAAAATTCCTAAGCCCATGACAGTCACGACACATCAAGACAAATAATTTGGAAGCGTGGGACATGAATGGTATCAAAGGGGGACACATTGCGTAGGGGTCCCACAAGGGAAGGATGTTCGAATTTGTTAAGAAAAGCTTCATTCTGCCATTCCATACCCTACTATTCTGGACGGTGATGAGAAATTATCCGGACAGCCAACCCAAAACTTAAGATGGAGAAAATCATATACATAATATTATCAACATCACGGTATACTTCTCTATCAATGAAATATTCACATTTTTCTGGTAATCAGCAATTCTATTAATCTTGGAGAAAAATCGTAACAGATTTGCAAAAAACAAATGAACTATTCAGCGTATTCCTAAGCAGTATAATTCATTATTTAAAAACATTCTCCATTCAGTCACGTTATAATTAGTATTAGGTAATTGATTTTAATAGAGATAGTGACATATTCACTATGTGATATGATTAGTGATATACATTTGAAGGATTTCAGCCAATTTATGTCATAAGGACAGTGATTATATGGTTAAAAAAGAGAAATCCATTTTTATGAACACGCAATAAATTGCGATAAAGACATAGAAGACTAAATGACTTTTTTACTCCTTGCTCAGAAAACCTTCCCTGCCGTCTACGAAAAAAGCTACATTAAATTACCAGAATAGGCAAATAAGACGGTAGTATTTTAACAAATAGTAGCACTTTATTATTATAACTATTGTTACAAATTGGCGAGATGAAAAATATGGGCACTGCCCAACAGACCGAAGTGGATGAACGCTGAGAGCCGGCTACGTTTACTATGGATGCGAGTTCTGACGAAAATGTGTTCTGACGAGTACGTCCGAAATCCTCGTCAGAACAAGGTGGCTACATTGTGCGCGTTTTCTGATAGTCAGTACGTACGTTTCTGCCGCCCAGCAAAGATGGATGAACTTGATGACTTTTATTTTCTTGAAAATTATGTTGTTATTTATTGTAAACCCTTCATCAAAATTTTAAAAAATGTACTAAATGCTAGTGTTCAGTTCTGTAGCCACTTTCTCCCACATTTGCCGAGAAATATCTCTGTTGTGGTAATTCTTATCTTTCATGTCCTGCAAACACCTGCACACTAGATTAATGAGTTAATCAATGTCCATGGTGACCAAAGAACTCGATAGTTAATGCAGGAATACATCGAATTCGGACGCGGTCGCACGAAAAATCAAACTCGTTTGATCGCTCAAATGGTTCTGACGACGTCGTGCATGTTCTGACATATTCGTCGAATTTTTTTTTGTAAATAATTTTCATTTGTAAATCGAAAAAAATGTTATCAGGAAAATTTTAAATGAGAGTATCGCGGATTTTATCTTCATACAACGGTGGACGCATCAACCTACAAGACCGTCAGTCCTAATCCCGCACATTTAAAGAAGTCAGAGTAAATATAGACTTAAGCAATTTACATCCCTTCGTATGTATTGTTCAAACAGGCCACATTTTTTGTTTTTAGTTGTACCAAAACCTCGGAATTTTGCTCATTTTTAGCTCTGGGGGTGTTTTTGTCCAATTTTTCTTTCATATGGCCTCGCCATCATCAAGTCTACCTTTAAATCTTCTTTGCGCTTTTACTCACGTCCCTATCATTAAAAGCCTCCTTGCTTTCCTTAGCTAACCCAATTTTTCACTCAAGTTATGACAAATGTGCCCATATTCGTCTGAAATACGGCCAAACTAAGCAAAGCGTTCCACGCGCCCTAATTCGTTCGCCTCGTCTTTGATGTTCAACGTAGCTTTTCTTTTTTCATCGCAAGACTCTTCTCTTTCGTAAAAGCGAAGAAATGTTAATTTGGAGGAAATTTAATTAGAAAGCATGCTTTTGGCTCTCGTCATTTAAATAATCCGTTGGCGTGGGTGAATAACGAATAAATACTGAAAGCCTAAGCTTTCAACGGGTCAAGCTTTCATTAACACTCGTAAACCTTTTCAGAATGACCACTCGGGAGTAGAAATATACACACATTCTAAAATGTATGTACTTACGGATATCCCAAAGTTAAAAACAGCCGTATTTCTGGATATTTAAATGTGAATGTTGAATTGAATTCGAATAATAAATGTCAAACGTAAACTCTAATTTCCAAGAAAATGCTGGAATTAACGCAATGAATTTTAAAAGGGTAATTTTATTCTCTCTATTAATAGGTCTGAGGATAACTAGCGGTTGACCTGGAAATACGCAACAGCAAAGACTAAGCTTAGCTACCTCTAAGGCAACAATCTCCGGCGCGGCGTTTGGTAAGCGCACCCAGAGGGATACGTAATTGGCGGTATCGGGGTAGACGAAAGAGATTTAATAAAGGCGAAACTACATTTTAAATACATAAGCAAATAAATAACGGAAATATTTTTCAAATGAGATACTACGAGGCATGTCCGGAAAGTAAGTACCGTTTCGTTCTACCGCCGCCGCAACGCTAGTGTCGCAGTTCCGCGCCTGATTACTCGTCTCTATGGTTCATTGTCTTTCGACTGACGCAATTACAGCCGGATTGTGTTTTGTTTACATTTGTTAGTGATCGTTTACAATGTTTAAAACAATAGCTGATCCCGCCGACTGTGAAGTGCGTTCTGTAATACTGTTTTCGAATGCAAAGAATGTTAAGCCAGCTGAAATTCATCGTCAACTTGTACAGATTTAATTAACCGGACCATTAATGCAGTACGACACTGTGAAACATTGAGAAAACTTAGGCGCGCGATTCAAAACAAAAGGCGTGGAATGCTCAGTCAAGGCGTTGTGTTGCTTCATGACAACGCACGACCCCATTCTGCTGGTGTCACTCAAGACCTTATTCAGTAATTCGGTTGGGAGTAGTTCGATCACCCGCCATATAGCCCCGATCTCGCACCTTCTCAATATCATTTATTCTTGAATTTGAAGCGTGATTTTGGAGTAAGGCGCTTTGACAGCGATGACAATGCAAAGAACGGTGTTCAGCAATGGCTGTCTTCCCTGGCGGCATCTTTCTATGAAGAGGGCATAGAAAAGTTGGTTTCCCGTTATGACTAATGTCTAAACAATGGTGGCAACTATGTAGAGAAATAGTGTAAGATATGCTCTTTCTTGTAAAAATAAATCTTGCCTTGAAAAAAACCTTTTATTAGTTTTTTTCCCAAACGGTACTTACTTTCCGGACAAGCCTCGTATTTGGTGAAATGACTGAGTACCAAAGTTAATTCTCTTCAAGTAACACTGGTAAGGTAAAGTTACATCAGGTGACGCTGCTCAAAGCGACTGTTTAAAAGAGGGGGATCTAATATAAGAGAGAAAGTTATCCCCGGAGTTCTATCGAAAAAGGAAGTTGGCCGCAGAAGGTAAATCTCACACTAACAATTCGTAAACTGCATTTTAATAAACCATATAATTCTCAGCCATGAACTTTTTATTTCACATTTAACCTTATCATGCGTACGAGAGAGTTCTTTTCCGTAAAATTATTTTTAGTCCTCATTACGGATCCCCAATGGACGTTTCATTTTTTTTATAATGGTCCACTGCTTGAGCAGCGCCCTTATAACTTCCAAACATGTCACACCCGTGAGCGCTCAAAGAGCTTCACAAAAAATAATATTTAAAACGTTTTTCCAGATATATAGTACGAATAGTAAAATATTTTTAAATAAAAAGAGCTTCACCTTTTGCTCATTTTTTAAAATGCCTGTCACTCCCTCGAGGAAAATTTACGGATATTTGGGTATGATAATCACCAGCTCAGAGCTGAAAACGTTTACAGGAATATGATTATAACTTAATGAAAACAAGAACTCCCTTAAACCATTATTTAAATTGAGATAATATGAAATTAATTAAGGTAGTTTGAGCGAAAAATCACTTCACCTAGAATTTGATGAATTTTACCTCATTTTAAAGAAAAAACTCATATTTAAATTGATATCAAAATATCAACCTCTTGCCGAACTACTTTTCGAGCAATTTGCCTGAAAAAATGAGCTGTTTTACATGGGATAGATTACAGCTGTGCGCTCCAGAGAGAGAATAATTAAAAAAATAGGAACTTCTAGCACCTAGATTTCGTCAAAAAACTAACGGTTTGTAGATTGCATGTTTTCTCAACTATTATAAAAAATAATCTATTACTCACCACAGTAATTTTTACAGAATCGCAAAATAACCTGCTGTTTTGAAGGGTTTTCAGCCGAACAGCGGGAAAAAAATGAGTCAAGTTAGAGACTTATGTAGCTTTATTTACTTAATTACTGAGTATTTTGGTCATATATAACTATATCTTTGCGCCATTAATGCTAAAATATTTACTTCATACTTCTTACAGACGCTGAAATAAAAAAAGGAAATTCGAATATTGTCTCCATTATGACTAGGGAACTATCTCGCTCAAACCACCTTAAGTTAAATATAAAATACAACTGTCACGCCCATGAGTGTAAAATAACACAAAAACAGGCAAAGGGGCGGAAATATTTACACAAGACAATGCGTATTGCTAATGCAACACTTATATCCCATATCGACTAAAATTCCAAGCTAAAAAATTACTATCTCTCATTTTCATAAAAAGTTCAGAAATAGATTCTTAATTTTTCACATGACCCGTGTTTCGGCGGACTACTACTAAAAAAAAAGAATTAAGAAGTTTCAACGCCGCCAAATGTACTACGGCAATGAATAGAGGAAATATATGTGAAACCCTCACCGAAGTACTTTCTTAATTATCACGTAGAACACAAAACACATAATGAGCGATTTCTTCACCAGACGGACGACACTGCTTTACTGCAATGCCAAGTTTTGACGCGAAAACTGAAGTAACTGTATATTTGTAAGATTGCAGAATGGAAATTAAGCAGCAATTTCAGTTTAACCTTAACAGACCACTAAGGTAGCATTCTCCAGCAGAGAGCAAGGCTACAACCTAAGCAAGACGAGGAATCCCGTCCGGAAATTGCCGGGAAAAAGACGGGTCAAAGACCCAAATAACGGGGACCTGGCTAAGGGGGGAAGGTATAAATGTATGACATCCCAGACGGAATGATATACACAGCCCTGATTCTCAAGTCTTTCAGGCCACCATTATTTTTCGGTCGACACACCATCTGAATTCAGAAAATAAAGTCATCCTTCAGGAGATGAACAATGGTCACATACTGTCATTCCAATTTAGGTAAATCATGATACTTATGCCTATTGCTCACGGTAAAATTTTCGGTAAAACGTTTTATAAAATCGACTAATTTTATAAAAATGAGCATGCTAACGATAAAACAGTTATATAAAACCTGGTTTTATAAAACGTTTTACGGAATAGGACAGGTTCTATTTCCATAAAACTGTTTATGCAACAACCAATGAGATGTTCCGCTCATCGCGTTGATAATCACGTATCCATGGGAAGCCTTACAAGTAAAAAGTAAACAAACATGGCTGGAAGTTCATGGAACGTTGAGGCAGTAACCTTCTTGCTAGAAGAATATTAGAGCCTTAGCACCATTTAGTGTGATCACAAAGTATGTAAATAAACAATACATATAGTTTTTAACCTAACAGTCATCCAAAAGAGAGTGCATTTATCACTTCATGTGTTCGCAAAGCGTCTCATAGATGGCAGGACATTGCGGTTTTATGAATAGTACAGAATAGTATTACCATGAGCAAGCAAGTATGTTTTATGTATGATTCATAAAACTTTCAATAAAAATTTTATAAAACTTTTTTATAGAAATTTTTACTGTGAGCAACAGGAATTAGAGTGAAAAATACAAATTAGGCTGTTTAAGTTTTAAATAATAAAAAAGACGTCAAACAAGCAGAGGGCTGAGTAAAATTAGTGAGGTAGGTAATGAAGGGACACTTTCTTGGAATCAACGGCTACAAGCAGGGCAAAAATAATGGGTAAACTAACCACAATGTCAGAGACAACACATCTGGATTAAAAAGCATTAAAAAGGCCATCAAAATAAATAACCCTGCCTCAGATAATGCCGGTGTCTAATCCTGGTCTCCCATGCTTGCTCAAAAACTAATAAAATCTCGAGAAAGACTTATTTGTTCCTTATCTAAGGATCAGCCTACTCGCAAGCCAAAACGAGTATACGAGAAAAGAAAAAAGAAGAAAGAAAAAAGAAAGAAAACATTCTCGCATAAAAGAAGTCAATTTCAGCGAATTTAAGCACGTCACTACATGTTTGACGTGTAGTAGTCATCTCACGCCGAATCTTCAAATACTATGGAATTAATCACCACATTTAAGAAAAGAGGTAAATCCCGTAGATTACAAAAATATTATTAGGGATAACAAAAGGACTTGAATGATAGAAGAATTCGCGAAGCCAGATGGACCAAAAACCTCATTACTAAATAAAAGAATTCCCACACCTGGATAAAAAATATATATGCATCGGATGTCAAAATAAGTGAGCTATTCTTCAATAACATAACGCACGTCATTTCAGTATCACTGCTTCCCTGCAGAAACACTCGTGCGGATGTTTGAGGCGAAACTGAGGTTAAAGAGCTACGGAAACATGTATTACAAAATAGATAATGACGCAAGTGTAATTGTATATAAAAAAAATACGTACCGCTAATGAGCACGGAAACATATTCCAATACCTGCATCATGTCATAGGTTAGAGGGGGTCATGACTCACCTGGAAAGAAAGAAAAAACATATTCCAATAAATATAGCAGTTTTCAAAAATAAATTAATACGTAATATTTATACCAGGCCATTTCCTCCAAGCAACTTGTATCGAGTCTCACTGTGAAGCATGTACGAGCTAATTGCGGATATTATAGCATACAATAAGTGCCATTTAATTTATAGCTAACGTACAAAATATTTTTTGAGCAAATAGTCAATGTAAAAAAAGCTTCTTCAAGTTCATGGAAGCACCCAAACACGTTTGAAATGCTCAACCATCACAACCAGAGCCTCATTATTTATAGGAATTAATACGAAGTTCGCTATTTTTCCTGAAATTAGCTTCAGCTAAATTACCCTCCGGGAGTCACTCTAGCATTAGAAGATGTTGCATGCTACACGAATTCAAATACACGAAAAAATAACATCGCTGAATTCTCTATAATTCATGGTAAATATTTTCAACCTGACATTCACTAGCGATGTTGACGATAGAAATTAGATCCTCTTCTGTGAGCAGCAATCAGAGGAAATTAAAACATAAGTGAGCCTTTGTACCCACATCCGAGGCTTTTCAATATTTTGAGTAAGGATTATCGTGGAAATTACCTATTTTACCTCGGATTTATTCCACGCAAAAACCAAATTAAGGTTATTGGGAGGGCGGTTGAAGGTGGGAAAGGAAAAAGGAAAGGGACGGTTTTCCTCACGATATGATAATTGTTTGAGGCGATAAATTTTTCATGTATTTTACGAGTGTTTTGTCGTTTTTTTTCTCCGCCTTTGTATGAAACCGAGTAAAAACATCAAAAATTACATTAGGTTTAGCCTTGCGACACCACTCAGGGAATATAATAAAACGCCCTTCACGCAGAAACCATGGTAAAAACTCTTAGAAATCCAACCAACATTAATGGAATATTTAAAATTAAAAAATTTACAACAAAAATGCATTCCTTCCTCCTTTATTTTTAAACAGCTACATACTATTCACATTAGTAAAATGTTTATCAGACACCAAATATTTGATTTCTCCATTAACTACATGAAACATTAAAATCTATTTTTACGCCGTTACGACTTAAACAATCATAATTTATTTTATATATACCAAGGATAAGTTTGCTTAATTTCTCCTTATTAAAATAAAAAACAAACCAAGAAGAGCTGAAAACATTCTCTTCCATTTCTTAAAATAATAGCTGATGTTCCGCCGATATAGGCGGGTTCAGGATGGACCATGAAAACAACCAGAAAATGCCTCGTCGCATAATATGGTTATCCTTTCCTTATTCAGAATTTTCCTTCCGGATATCCGTTTTCCCGTCTAAACCTTCAAAATGTATTTACCTCATAATATATCATTCATCTACTTTCCAACCTCATAATTCCCTTTGGCAGCTTCCTGTCTTCCCCTACACAAAACTCCCCTCGTCCATTTTCCAGGCTTTGGAAATACCTTCACTTACACCGTAGTCTACCAAGTCAGTTGAAATGTACTTTCCCAGTTAACTCACCACTTCGCAACGATTACTTCTAACATATTGCCAACTTTTAAAGTCCAACCAATAACCTCTGCATAGTTGTTACGTCACACGTTCACCCAATCCTTTCACACAAATTTTTTTACTAAACGTCCCTAAAATTATTTTTTCTTTCTTAGACTGACCTCCTTCGATCCTACGTAAGCCCTAGCATTCCACCTACCAACACCGACCTTTGCTTCTTTTATGTCAAATTATACAATTATACGAGGAAAACCAAATCACCAAACCCTTAAAAATGACCATAGAATAAATAATGTGGTCAATGCAATTATGATTACACGCCAACAGGTAAACATTTCACCAGCTCGTGCCAAAATGAGGACAATTAAAATACATTTTGTCGGAAGCATAGCAGTTTTGAGCAGTAGACATGTAACCCACACAACACGTGTGTATCTGAATGATGCATAAGTTTAAGGGGGTGACTGAGAATCTTAACAAAAAGCTGTCCACCTCTAAGATCTAGCGAATAGGAAGAGCGTTATAACAAAAAAATGCGCATGACAAATATCGTTTGAGATAGGTAACATAGATTAGGTTGTAATGAAAATAATGTGATGTTTTCAAAATAAAACAGTTATAAAGGAGCAAAATATTTTTTTCGTGGAAATTTCTACGTATTTTATCGCCGTATTCGCGGCAGTCATGAATATCTTAAAAGAACAAGTTTCAGAATTACAGATGCTTCTCCCTGCATTAAAAACTTTCAATAGAATTCTTCCTGCGTCTTGATCAACATTCTGGTATTCTTACCCTCTCCCTAAAACAATTACTAGGCCTTGTATTTTGTCTACTTTTTCCCATTTAATTATAGCCAAATAGTATATACCAAAATAACTTAAATTGTATACATACCTAAAATAGTACCTATATACCAAATCATATATATTATTTCTCAAGGGCTTTTTTTTGTCGGTACACCATAACTTCCTTAATACTTTATCAATTTTCATAAATGAGGCATCATTTTAAAGCTTTTCCTAACCGCTACACCGGAAACATATACAAATTACTCACATTTCAGTTGTTTTTCGAAAAATTACAATTGAAAAAAAAACTGTTTTTTGAAATCCCGCCCTTGACCTATCGATCCTCTATCGAGAATATCGAGAATTTCTAATAATAAAATTTCTGAACTCATTAAGCCCTTCAGGTTTGCCACCTCATAAACTCATACCAAAAAAAGAACGCTATTATCATGTTGATTAGAAACCTAAACGCTAAGCAGGGCTTAATTCATGGCGCCAGATTAGTTGTAACTCACTTGGCCAACTACACTATCACAGCGAAATTGATTGACTCCGGTCAAACTGTCGTCATACCACGCATTAACCTCACCTCTTCTGATCCTACCGTGCCTTAGGAATCAATTTCCCATAAAAGTTGCCTTTGCCATGACTATGACAGGGTGTCCGGTGAATCTCAATTTCTTTTTTCCCTGAGTTTTCCAGGTTTTCCAGGCAAATGTTTTGCATTTTCCAGGGTCTTGCTGCACTTTGTTTCTAACATATTTTTAATAAATTTCTACTAAAATCGGCATAATTTTGCAAACATGAAAAAACGAAAAATTTCGGTCCCTACTTTGAGTTAAAAACGTAAGAGTATACAAGGAATGTGGAGTATTACGGGTTTTATTTCAACCAACAAATAAACAAAAACGGTTAACTGACAAAAAGGCTGAGCAGGTGCAATTTGAACACAATAAAGTAGATTCAGACTAGTTTGATAAGGAACATGTAAATAAAAGAAACTGGTGTGCCATTTTTCAATGAATGCATTTCCGATTCAATTTCTGCAACAAATTTCTCGGCTTTTCAAGAAATTACGTTATTTTCGTTTGCAGCTCTTGAAACTTTTGCAGTATGTACCTCTTTCTTATTCTTTTTCTCTTGAGGCCTTGGTACCTTTCCTCTTCTCCCAAAAGGCTTCACTGTACTTTACATGAACATTTCGGAAACTGTGAATTAATTTCTTTGTGATAGGTACGGATCTAACGCCAAAAAGCATTTAATTATGTAAAATAAAATTGTATTTTTTGGACAATACACGAATTTAAATTAGGTTGGATTGCCCCTGTACAGTGGCCCTGTCGACTACGAACCCGAGGGCCGTGATTTACATACGCAGTGACCGCAAAATGTATTTCCGCTCCTTCAAAAACATTTCTGCAAACATTAAAACGAGGAGGGTGGAGATTATTTGGAAAGGATTATCAATTACATATATAACAATACCCAATTATCCATTTAGGTTGCCGGCCGAATGGTTTTCGTATAATGCGGGAAATGCCACTGCGCATGCTCAGACGTTTAGATTTCTCGTAAATTTGGCCACACCAAGAATTCCATTCGTACGGCTCTTCGAACAGAATCTTGATTTCCGCGTGAAATTCTGTTTCCGGTGACATATTTCGGCATCAATTCCGATTCCATTCGTAGCGGCCATTTTACATGGGAATTTGCCTTGTTATGCAATCGCCCCCCTAGACTGCGCATAGGGAGAGTGGTGTGGGATGACGAAGTACAAGCTACGAGCGGGTGCACAGCTATGAAAAGAGTATTAAATGAACAGGGAGCGCAAGGCTACGCTGAGCCGAGTATAATGCAAGCAAAGGCGCAGGTTAAACCTCTCTCTCTGCCTTAATGGAAATCGGCTGCCATGCATTTTCCAGGGTTTTTCGGAAAAATACAAAAATTCCCTGAGTATTCCCTGAGTTTTCCAGAACAAAATATTTCCCTGAGTTTTCCCGGTTTTCAAGGTTTTCCAGGTCGCCGGACACCCTGTATGAATAAGGCACAGGGACGGACGCTAACAAAGGCAGGATTGTACTTGCCTGACCCTGTTTTTTCACACGGTCAGTTGTATGTGGCGTTTTCCAGGGTGCGCTCTTTCAGTGACATCTATGTCTGCGTAAAACAGACCCACTAACAAACAATCACAGATGACCATATCAGAACCCAAACATAGTGTTCAAAGAGGTCCTGTAAACATGTAAATATGCTGTGAATATGTAAATACCATAACCTTATGCTTCAAAAAATATATAATCTAAAATTTAAACACACATCTATTCCTGACTTCAACCCACACCTACATCAATGACGCACTAACTACACGGTACAAACCTTACGGTATGCACTTCAATTAAGTGGGATTTGAGGAAGATACAGTGCGAATGCTTCGCACGGGTCGACTAGTATACCAAATATTTCATTACTTAACCGGCCCTAATTCTTGGCTTCCTCCGGAATTGTTTTCTTTAGCCTGGCTACTTACCTATTAGTTATAATTTAAATTATATTGGGTCTAAATTGGTCATCTAAATATTGACTTGATACACTTCATACCAGTACACCATGCCTTCTAAGACTGATTGAGTCTTTGAAACCTAACTCAAGCCTAAAATAATCATTCAATCGGGTAAATTATGTGTGAACATGACATAATGCCAGAGACCGCGGAGTTCCCTACACCGTCACAAACATAAAACTATGTAATTACATTTAGTTAAGTACAACTTCAGGCTGAGGGTCGGTGATATAAGTGAGAGAATATTATTAATAATATTAATCCCAATATTACTGAATTAGAAATTATAGTACTAATATTTAGTCCAAAGGAAAATGTTATTCAACCATCAGGCACATGATTAGCATAATCTTGCTCGTAACTCAGCTTCCCAGAATGATCTGGTGCCTATGAAAATCACAGACCATGAACGAACTAAGGTGTCAGGGACCTCATACGCGTATGGACACAGGACAATGACATCACCGGAGGAGCTCTGTTCCCACTGGGCCAGCGTGGTGCCTGCATTACTCAATGAACATCTGTCAATCGTTAAAAAATATTTTCAAGCTCAACAACTCCAGTAAAGCTAAGGACTCCTATATTTATGGCACGTAAATTAGGGATCGTACATTATGGTGTACGTTCATGAAGAAAAACAAGAACTAATATTGGGAGTAACGCGAATTTGTAAAAAAAAATTCAAAAATACGAACGAGTATCCTATTGCAGTTCGGATCGTTCGAAAGTATCAAAACGGAATACTTTTGAAGGAGAAGAGAAAAAACAGGAGAATCGTAAAGTTGCAAATGTATTCGATGGTTTAAACATTTTTTTCACTGGCTGGTTACTGGGAAGGAGACCGACATCCGAGTTGGTTTGAGTAACTAAGGAAGGAGGAACTCATCAAATTTAGGGACTTATTAAGTAAATGAATGAAGATTAGACAGAAAATCAGCGTCGGAATTAACCTACTCTTTACAAAACAGGTAAGGAATTCACAACTTAACATCCTATACGACGGACGGAGCGAAGTTTTCTCCACGCAGGACCCAATTAAGGATAGAGATTCCATAGAAATGTCTCCACCACAGGCGGGGTTCAAACCCGGACAATCTGAATGGAAAGCGAAGGCTGTAGCCACCACACCAACCCCTACAATCTCCTGAATTCTCTTCAATTCGATACAACCGATGTAATGGTCACTTAAAATTTACAGGTGCTTGGACATAATTCTCGCCAAATGAGAATTGTAATAGCAAATAATCGATTGGTCTGCTCCTCCACTGTCATTATTTCACCTAACTTGACGAGAATTATTTGATAATGACGAATAATTGAAAAGACCTACACAATCATCAATATTTCCTCACTGCTTCTAAACCCCCAGAATACAAATAACTTATAGAACGCATACTTCCAAAGGAAGGGTTTAAATCCATGACCTTTGCCCGAAATATAAAGCATAGTCTCATCGCACTTACGTTTCCGGTATAAACGTTAACCGAGGACTGCAACGGAATTCATGACGACATAAAACGTCTCCCACAAATTTAAGCTGGGTCTTCATTACGACCGTTCGGGCAAAACGACTACATAAATTTAAATGGATATACAGTCGTTACTTTTACAATAATACCGAGGTGTCGGCTAGCGATAATTTCCAGGCCAGATAAATACAAAAACAACAAGGGTGAATAGGAGTGAGTTGCGTTCTTCAAGACTCGGATTTCCATAGCTTTAAAAAACAGCAGCAGCTACAGTGAACATTGTTCCTCGACATCGGGTTTAAATTACATGCATTTAAATTTAAAAATCTATTTAACAATGACAGCGGATTTTCCTAGAAACCCCAATCACTTATCGCTATAAAATCAATTTGGTCTGGCACAGCAGGAGTATCATAATTTAAATTCGACAGATTCGGTCTTCAATTTGTGGAAGTCAAATGTATGAATAGAAATTTACTTATTTTTATCACACCACCTAGTTTGAACAATAAATATTGTTCGCAGTCAAAGATGCAAATTATAACCGGGTTGAAGGATCAAAATTAATGAGTGTAAATGAGTTGAGCCATGTCCTTTTCGATGCACATCATAATACTTTTCTACCAAATAAATCGTAGGCTTGAAAAGACAATTATGTTTATAACTTTCCTGATCGTGGGCAGTCTTTTCAGTTTCGAAATAAATTTGTGAATATTGAAAGTCTTTCAATGCTTTCAATCATTAAGCCCTTCATGCTATCCAACATTCCGGCTCTTAACAAACTGTGCTTACAAATTCTTCAAGCCACTTAATCTGCCTTCCTCAAAGCATTTTAAAGCATAAAAACATAGTACATACAGTCTCAATGTGAGATTATGGATTAAAAATAATATAAAGTAGATTACACAATACAGATATATAGGCTGATACAAACAGAGTTAAAAACGCTTGTTTTAATGCCTAGCATTTTATAACACTCAATAATTTATAATACAAATTAGCGACACACCGCATGCTTCAAATATAAATCACACATAATTCTAAAAGAAAATGTCATGTTCCATTGAATACTCATACAATAGAGCTTCGAAAAACTGCCAAATCCAAATGACAACACCGAAATTATAAAAGTAATTTTCTGGGACGATTATCGTTACTGATTAAACTGTAACTGCGCATGAGGTATTGCAAAACCTTAATAAAAAATGCATCGTTTCGCCACAAGGTCAACGACCTTTCGATGGTATTAAATCCTCTAATAATAATATTGAAATAAACATGAATCATTTTAAGATGTTACAACGCTCATAAGCGCAAGTTTTCAAGTACGATTTATGTGTTCTTTTCGTTGCCAATTACCTCGTTTCACTTTCAGCAAAAAACATGTCTTACGAGTACTGCCTATACTGTTTACCATTAAAATCTCCGTGCGAATAAGACGAAGGGTAAGGAATTAAATCTGAATAATTTGAGGAGGGTGAGTCGCAGCGCTAGTGACAGTGTGGGGAAGAAATGAGACCCTTCCCTCTTTTTCTTGGGAAAAGATAAACCATTCAGTCCCTGAAAGTACATGATAAGAGCGGGTGAAGGCCTAACACGAGGGGCGATCCATTACTAGCAACATATGAAGACCTACAACTGAAGCGCACGGCCAGCAGGGCATGAGGTCAAAGCCTGGCGGCACTGCGCTCTTGTGACGGCTGATGACGGAGGCACATCGCGGGCTTCCTCCTCTGGCCACGCCTACGGGGCCCAGGAATTATGACTAAATATACCACGATAGTGTGCTTCCCACCATCGTGTTTCTCGGTCGCAGCACGAGTCACCACCCACAGCAGTAAATGCGTTGTCATCATTGTTTTTCTACCAAATGAATGACGGGTGCTGGGACAGTCCAGCCCATAATTTCTCAGAGCGCATAGGGGTTTCCTATCCAAGTTTCCTTTGGTACACCATCCAATTCGTTTAATTGAAATACTAATGAAACACATTTCGTCTTTCCACTCCTTTCATAACGTCCAAAATTCCAATTCTTCTCCTCACTCTGGGTGGACCCTACACCCATCAGGGTGCCAACCCTACATCCCCTTATTAATACCCTTTCAAACATACGCGTTCTAAATTCAATTTTGCTTCCTCCTACGACTCATACCATCAGTCTCCTTTACTTTTCCACCACACAGTCAAATTCTTCCCGATTTACGGTCGTTTTTTCCAGCCAGCAAAATCATTTCATTCTTCTCCACGCCCACATATCAAAATACTCAAGTCGACGCTCATCTTCCGTGCACAACGACCTTGTTTATGAACCATTCAACGCTACACTTCAGATAACGGTTACAGAAAATGTTTTCATAATGTATTTGCTCAAATATTCCCTGACCAAATGCCTCTTTCTCTTAATATGCCAGCTTTGGTAATGGAATCCTTCCCTTATCCTTACTACTTATTCAGAATACTCCCAAGGCACCCCAAAATAAATATTTTCACCCTTACTTCTCATTTAAATAATGACGGACGTCTCCTCCAAAAATGAAATTCGTTTGCACTTTTACGGATTTTGTCATCAAGGAGAAGTTACAAAACACATTACCTATGTGCATCATATATTTCAATAAAAAAATTCACTCCGTCAAAAGTACTTTGGGCAACTAAAAGGAGCAAGTAGACGTTGGGCAATAAAAATAGAGGAACAAAAAACTACCAGCTACGAAGGGAAGAATTTGAACTGGCAACGTTATAACGAAAGAAATTATTTTTTCAATTTGGTGAAAGATTTTCCAACCCGAACCGTAATCGAGCATAGTGAATTACTTCCATCCCTTTCTTTGCTATTGTTACGGCGAATAAGGAATAACGTAGCACTTACTCCAACCAGCATGCCTAAGAAATCATGTTAGGTATACCTATTAATTATACATATTAATACATATTAATTTTTAAATCGCGATAAAAATTAGAGAAGGAACTGAATATAAGACGAGATGGAAGATATCTAGTAAATGAAAGCAAAGGGAGCTAAGTGCACTTAAAAGATGCTCATTCTCATTTTCACTGTGCAATATCGTTCCTGGCTATTTCAATCAAATAGAAGTATTTTTTTGTCGAATGGAAAAAACGTACCACTTAGAAGAAGCTTACTGGGCACGTTCCGCAATTCACTGCCAGTGCTGACAAAGCGTTACGTAATCAACTGGCAGTACCTCGCAGTGACCAATGACGTCAGTCAATTGATGACGTTTCCTACTGTGAATTCTACTGCCGCTACTGCTGCTCTCAGGCTGACCAACCTGACAACTATGACAAACAAATGGCGGAAAAAATCAAATCTACAAGGTAAATAAATAAAATCTGAATAGTTTCGAGCAACTACTTCGTATATTTCAATATTTATATCGGCGAGAGCGAAATGTCTCGATGCACTTCATTTTGTGAAATAACCAAAAATGAATTTAGTGCCATGATTAATATGATACATGAAATTATACAGCCTCTTACTACAACGATTTGCCCAATTTTTTATATCACTCTTTGAAATGCTTCGTACAACTGGCCATGAAGAAAATCAGAGCTTGGCATATATGTTTGGAGACTTGCTTATAAGCCGAAGATTAAACATGCTCATTTTTAATTAGATAATGTTATTTATAAGATTTAGTAGCTACGTGAATTTATTTTATTCTCATCATTGAAAGTCACGAATTAGCACTAAGAAGCAGGAAAGCAAATTAGCATTTAATTAGGATGATCCTTATCAATGTCATTTGAATTAGCATTAACAATTAATGCATTGAAAATCACTTATAATAAATCACCAATAAATCAGGCCATATTGTATTTCATGAGGGCAGTAAGCCAACGCCGACCGTTCCGAAATCTCATGCTACGCAGTACTGCTTCATGTTCCGTTTTACGGCAGCATATCAGAACGTATAGACAGAGAATTTCAGAAAGCGCCCTCTGCAACCGAGGAAAGCGCATGGAAACCGTTGAGCCTTAAAACAAAAGAGGGAAGAACCCCCTCAGCACTGCCCTCCCTGCCACGGCCGGAATGAACAGTGGAAATCAAGACTAGAGCCATCCTCGTGTTTGCCAGCAGCAAGCGCACGCAATTGTTTCCTACTCGGAGCATTCCATTCTCAGCACGTCAAACAAGGAACCGGGGAGTTCCAGGTCAAGAAGCCCGGCTTCGCAGTGAGTAAACTCCGGGGGGCGCCGAGCTGGAGCGCCGCTCGCAGGCAATCCCAACGGACCCTAAACCCCATTAAAATGAAATTAATGCCCACCCCCGCCGAGTCGCGGGCTGATGAAGAGTTGGGAGAGGTTCAGAAAACCTGGCCCACTTGCACGCTGGTGGATTGTATGTCCCACCGACGGGATGAACACAGGGAAAAGAAGGAGGTCAACCCTACCGTCGAGTTCTTAATTTAATCGTTATTATTATTATAGTTGATCTACCTGTAAAGGTTGATTTAGATGGAAGTAGGAACACCTATACTAATATTTTTCAGATGAAGGTCCTTGTTTCCATACCCTCTTTCATTCTTCAGCTGGCATACTTCCCACCTCTCTTCATTCCATCCATAGAGCCTATTCTCTTTCTTCCCCTCCCTCGCTTACCAAACAGCCTCCCCTAAACCATGGCCTTCGGCATCCCCACGCTTCCTCTCGACCTGTAATAACCACCTCCCCCTAATATCCTGAAGACGTTTCCCACCATGACGAACACTTTCTCGTTCGTCTTCCTTCTGTTAATGACTAAGTACGACCTTAGCCGCGTGCGACATTATGCTTACTGTTTTATGTATCTCGATTTCTGACGCTATCTTCTTCATCGGCACTGGTATAAAAACTGTATTCACGCAGTCCTGTGGCCTTACCCCTTCTTTGAAGGTCTTACGAATTCGCTCAAAATATCTTCGCCTTCCATAATTACTAAAACTCTTTAGTAACTCTAATAATACCACAATTATGTGTCATGAGCTTGATAAAGTTTATTTCCCCTACAATGATCAGAAGTTTTCCTTTAGCTTCCTAACCGGGGGAGACTTATACAACTGTATAAGATCCAATTCATTTGAGTATTCTACAAGCTGAATAATAGGTTCTTGGAGAGCCCTTATCCTACATTCCAAATTCTGAAACATTATCTCGTTTTCCCTCCTATAGATGTCCCGCCATTAGATTCCTTTTAAATTCCTCATATCTTCTACCTAAACTTATTTCGTCTCAAATTCCTATCCTCTTCCTTTACCTTCCACGCTTCCTCAGTCTTCTCCCCTTAATTACTTTCTCAACTCCAACATGCCCTCTCCTCTCAACACTTCCTCCATCCATTCCTATTACCTTCTCCGAACCTCCGCCACCAGCTTCCTCTCCTCTCCAACCATATCCAACACCTGCTCGTTCGTCTTACTCACCACCCAGCTCACCCTCTCCATCCTTTTCCAAATCAAATCTCAAATGCCTCAAGTCTACGAACATCCTCCCTTCGCCATGACGAATTTTCTGATCCATTCAGCGCCACGCTCGAATATAAGAAAAAGATCCAATGTACTCGCTAACCACCAAAGGAATGTATGGCTCACAATCATTCACAACGGCTAGGGGGAAATGGTTTCAGAAGAAAAAGTGAAGTTTTGATTTTTTCTTCTCAAAGATTCTGTCTCCTCCAATTGCTCACCTCCAATGCTCCCACTGTCTCTATTTCTCAAAGACACATTTCGGATACATTTCATGAAATTCTAATGTCACCTTAGAACTTCTCAAAACATCGTTTATCTCCCAATTATGCCCAGAATTATTATAATTATCCTTTCCCTGCCTCCGTATACCTATATTCTTCAATTTTATCCAAAATCCACATCCCGTTCCCAGGTAAAACCTTGATTTTTTCATGAAGATAATATTTTGGAGGAATTCAAAGATAAGTAGCAGATTATTTATATACCCGTTTCACATATATACTCAAGAGTCTTCGTTAAAAAAGTTTACCCACTCAAGTCAACGAACAATGAGACAAATTTTTCTGAGATTTTCTCACTAGACCTTGTATACGATTTCTCCTACTACTACATACTCAATACGTGCGTTCCCCCAACAAGAGTAACTATGGAAGGAAACATTAGCGATGTCCAAAATGGGATTTTTTGAAACGCATGGTGCTCATGTCGATGTCACATTCAATTATTCCAACTATTATTCTTAAGAGGTTCAACCCAGTTTCACCATATTTTTTACGTTGAACAGGACAATTTTTGCAGTTTGTCCATTAACGGTCGAAGATCTCACTTCCATAAATTGTATCTTAGTCATCAAAAACTTCTTAAGCTATCAACATCATCATTTCCAAAATCAGTTTGGAGGGCAAATAGGAAAAGACAACTCCTCCACCAGTCTCCCCCGGCAAATGGCTCCTGTGGTTTCCGAAACAGGTTACCGTTAATGGGGTAGGGTATAGGGGTAGGGTACACTGTATAGTAGTCGGAAGCATTACGCCCGTCCCCTGGCTCAAGAGCTAATTCACTTCCCACGCTCCCCTTCCTTGGCGATCAAAGAAACTGAAACGTACGAATCAATTAGTAACTCCTTCGGGAATAACCACAGCACTGTCGGCAAAAGAAATCCATCTTGCATTCAACGTGTGACTTAAAGACAGAGAATAATAGAATAGTGTGAGAACACAACTGCAGGACGAAACCCTTATGCATATCGTTGTAAGTGGAGAATATTTTTTACAATTCATTATCATCACGTCCTTCAATCCTAACTATGGTTAACTGCAGTCCTCCAATCCTCCAGCTGAATCTACATACTACCATGCGCATGGACGTGTAGTAGGGGGTGTTAGGACACTAGACATGAAAACGAAAGTGGATAGGGAGGAGGAATAGGTAGTGAATTCATGATAACGGAGTATCTAACGGTCTCGATGTTTATTTTACTTATAGTCAATAATGATGCATGGGAATAAGGAACCTTATACCTATTAGTACTCATTATTAAAGACAAACTTAGTACTTTTCTACAACATTTTTAATGTACGACGCGTTTCACTGCTTTACGGCATCGTCAGGTACAAACTTCTGTGAAACGTGTCGTACACGTGAAATTTTTAAGAAAAGTACTAAGTTTGTCTTTAATCATGAGTACTAATATAATTAACTTCCAAGATGTGAAGTCTGCCACGGTCAAGTTTAAACCTTATACTTATTTGCTCCACAGAATGGTATCTCTAATTCTGCCGCTTCTACCTGTTCTAGATATACTGAGGGGTTGAAATAATACCTTCCGTACTATCCTGAAACTAGCCTTCCAAATTCCTTTACTTCCCTGCATTTTTTCTTTCCTCGAAACTTCTTCATACGTCATATATATTTGTCCTTTGGTATTTCTCATGTGACTTTCTCATAGTTTTCCTCCTCAGTATGTTTCTAGTGCATTTATTGCGTCTCATGGTATGCCCAATCAACCGTGTTCTTCGTTTCCATGCGTACTACCGAGGAATCCATTCAGCACCATTGTACACAACCTCGTTCCTCAATATGTTCGTGCATTCCATACCAGACCCACATCGATTTCAGAAGGATCCATTTATTTTTTCATTCTTTTCCAAATGTCCACTCCTCTGATATCCGGAAAGCTACAGCCCACACGATTGTATTCATATACTCCTTCTTCAAGTACAATCTCATTCGAATATAAACACTGCTCCTTACTATTGAACGCCTTCATTACCTCAACTATACTTCGCTGGATGCCTGTTGTACTTCTTCCTTTCCTTACAGCCTCACTACGTCCTATCATCGCAGATTATGATATTGATTGCCCTGTTAAATCATCCGCGTATTTACCAGGGTATTTTCCACAAGTATATCAGCGTCTCTGGGAAATGTCGAACTTTTACTAGACCTATGAAACCTATCTGTGATAAACATATAGTTTGTCGATAGTTTCTACTTTCTTTAACGATCGTAATTTATCTAATACACACGAATTAGAGAACTGACTATTCGTGACAGCATTTTGTATGATGGCAACAGAGAATAGCCTGACACTTTCACAAAAACTCCTTGCAAACGCAACAAAAAGAAATGTGCTTTAAAAATATATTAAGATAAATTTTGAAGGGGTCATTGAAAGCATCACTGGATGTATGCCCAACATTTAACAGCGCCAAATTAGTCGAGTCCAACAGAAGTTCTGGGGATATATGAATTGGGTGTTTTCCCGCATCTTTCCTCGGACAAAAGTGAGTTTTTCAATAGAATGTCTGCAGTACAGTTAAAGGCGTGGTCGGCCAATATTGTTCGAGAAAACGAATTTTCGCCGTGATTAATTGATTGCTTTTCAAAACAGAAGAACTTTATCCAAAACAGAGGCACGAGGATCGGTAAACGGTACCTGCATGGGAATTTCTCTCACACAGACACACACCATAATGACGAGGTATTGAAAAGGAAAAAGTATCACGAAATCTCCCTTATAGATCACCGCCGCGCCGAGTACGGAACAAGTCCCGATGGCAGGAGTCGATTAGACTGAAGATTCCCGACGATTAATCCACTAACTACCACCGTAAATGAAAAACGAAACAGGAAATAGAGCCCTGTAGCCAGGACGAGTTAATGATGTGGCAGTGGATGCATTTACAGCAAAGCACGGTAGTTGGACCACAAAGGACGACAGCACGGTTGATTTGGGCATTGACAAAGTAAAACCTCGAACCTAGTTCATGATTGAGTTACTATCATTGGCGCTGGTTACCTGCCTTATGTGATATACGTAAAGGGAAGTGCGTTGAACATTCAACTTGAAATAGAGGTCAAACGGGAAGGGTATTTTACAAATGGGAATTGAAAATAAAGTCACATTAAAAAGAGAAACACATGGACGTTCTGGTGGATTTATTCACTGGTGAAGCTATTCAGTATTATAAAAATAAATTGAAGTATAATATTAATTTAATAAATGAATTAATTACTGAAATAGTAAAACTCCATGCTTAACAAAAGCCGAATTGCCGTTTTCCGCTACTTGAATAGTGAAATATTAATATTTCTCAGAGTGATTCTTTCCGATAGAATGGAAATATTCCACAAAATTAAGCTGGAAAATATTACTTTCATAACTATTTACGTTTGTTACTTCTTTACTTGCCATCAGAGATCATCAGCTTCGTTAAGGCGTCAAATTAGCCTCGTGAGAAGGCAGTCCAGTTCAAGCTGGCACATTAAGTACTATTCAGTCCCCTATATAAGTGAGAAGTGAACATCATCGAACGCGAGGGATCGGGTCTAAAATGTGATGCTCTGAGGACTGAAACTTTCAATGGCTCAACTGAGCGTATACGAAGCACATAGGAGCCTCGACACGGCGCGGCGGCTTCATTCAGGAATGCATTCAGTGCACCGCGGCACCGTGCTTCCGTTTCTAAGGGAGATTCCCGTACATTCGAGAGTGATGTACACTGGGGCTCAAACGAGACTAACCGACCGCGAGGAGGA
The DNA here is from genome assembly GCA_963573305.1 of Pyrrhosoma nymphula. NCBI lineage: Eukaryota > Metazoa > Arthropoda > Insecta > Odonata > Coenagrionidae > Pyrrhosoma > Pyrrhosoma nymphula. Next base: position 138,824,427 of record OY754333.1, on the reverse strand, counting down.
GAACCGTGAAAAATAGGAGCACGCCACGCGGATGGCCAATAGACCTATGGATGGCACGTCGGTAATGCGAACTCGATGGAGTTGAGGTCAACAAATGGTCATTTTGGCGACGTTCTGCGCTCGAAGGGAACAGTTAGTTATAGCCTGCTGACCTGAGTGCCACGAGGTCCAAATCCAGTTAATGCCTCCGGGCACGCTCAGCTAAGCCGAGGGCAGCTTGACTCCATCACGGCAATCAGATTTAACCGGAGACCAAAGGCGACATAGAGGAAGGAATTCGTATACCCAGCCCGTGATGTGTGACAACACACCGCAGGATTCAGTAAGTGGTTATTTCTGCGATACCCCCCAACGCAGCCCAAGTATAATTCAAGAGCTAATGACTGCGGTGTGGTGAATGCTATTTCAACTATCGGTTTGCTAAAATAGGCTTAATGCTTACCCCCTAAACCCACGGGCAGAAGGTACCCTTAATTCCATTATTTTCACAGCTTTACCAAACAAAAAATAAAATAATCCACAAAACAAGTGAATTTTAAACATTTTCATCGAGTGACTTTCCATTTCAGTTTCAACAATAATTTCCGAGTTTGATGATTGATAAATTGATTCAAAGAAAAAAAAGTAGGTGTTAGAAAAAAAAGAGTCAAATATCTGGGAGCAGTTTAAAACTAAGCTCACTGCAAACAGAAAATCGTTGACATAGTCCCGCTGGAGCGAAATCCTGCTTTCACTAAATATTCGCTGGGCGTTGACTAATATCCGAGGGTAAAATAGATCCACTCAGAAGAAATAGAGAAAATAATATAAAAATTACAACCCAAGATACAAATGTGGTCATTTTCACGAGACAAGAGAATATTCCAATTCAGCTAAGTTCAATTTTCATCTGGATGACCTCCCAACAAGGCAGACGCTCGCCATTAAATTAAAGAGAAACTACCGACTGCTGTTCAGAAGCAGACTGGGGCTTCCCCCTTTGAGGTCTCCGCGCAGAGAACAAAACAAAAGCACTAAATGGAGTGCGGCGAGCCGAGCCGAGCTACGCGCCAAGAAAAGAAAAAGAGAAGTGCATCCGCGTGTTCCAGATACGGATGAATACTGACTGTGGGCTCTGTCACTACCCGAGGGGTGCCCGAAAGGTCAAGAATTGTAAACTACGTTGAAATGATAATATGCTGCAGTGATCCTTCAATCTTTCCGTATGTAGATGTAGTTTTAACACCAATATGTTACAATTCGCAACGAAAACATCTAATCAGACTTTAACGAGATTCGAAATCGGATCACCTAATTACCACTCTGGGGGATTATTATTTAAATTTCATACCGATATTTTCCAGGTTTAAAATCGTAATCTAAGTCACTGTAGAGCTGAATGTTCAAACCGCACTAATTACATAACTTTCATTCCAATAAATATACCACTGCTTCCACTCAAATTGCTATTGTTTTAACGCCGTCGTAGAGGGAAGGATGTTGGGAAAGCGGGGAAGGAAGAGGAAGAGAATAGAATTTAAGGACGGGACGAATAAGGGTAGGACGTACGCTGAGATGAAGAGAGAAATACATATTATAGGAAGATAGGGGCCTCCACCCGTATAACACATTACATCTACAACTACATTATATTATATCTAGAACATTTCGCTGACTTGCATTTAAACCTACAGAAACCGGCAGATTACTCTAATAATAATATCCATTAGAAACAGAGTCTATTTTTCGATTCGGATCGGAAACGTTGCATTATAACCTCCCCTGGTGTGTGAAGCCCGTTTTAAAAGAGGCACGTAATTGCACAATCTGATGTACGTACGAACGAGCATTTCAAATTGCATCGCGTAAAGCCGTGAATTGCAAGAACGCTTGCGCGAATGCATGAACGCGAAATGGCAAAATAGCCCCTGCTCTAATTCGAAAATTATTGCACGCCCGATTGAGAAAAACGTGCTACCTATTCAAAGTTGTGCAATTTCGACCCCGTGTGAAACGGCCTTTAGCCAATGCTATCTTCCGGACCTTAAAGGAACTTCCGAGTTCGAATAAAGGCCAAATTGGATAAAACTGCCCAACCTTTGGCTTGGGAACCAGACAGATACCCACTCAAGGATTTGGAACCTTGTCGATGAAACCAAATTGCAGACTTGGGATCCTCAACCAAGAAACTCACCCATGGCTGGTATTGCTCGGCTATCGGGAGAGACCCCTACGGCGATGGGGCTACTGGTTCAATTGCCTGAACTGATAATTACAATGTCACCATGGACCAACGCAATATACTAAAAATGTCTACATAAAACAATCAGGACGATACACAACAGAATGCATGTGGCGCCACCATAGCAACGTTCTCGAAGTTGTTCATATTTTTAGGGCCGTATGTACTCGCGATGATAAACCAATTCTACTTTACTAAGATGTTTTATACATGCTCTTTAAATTAAAAATGATTCAAAAGAGTATCCAGAAGGTCTATCATTTGTAAGAGCGGGCAGAAAATAAATTATTTTTGGTGTTTTTACAAATTTCAACCTCAAAGTTGTCCCTATTTTTAGGGCCTTATATGTCCGCGATGAAAAACCAGAAATACGTTTTTAGAGGGTTGAAATCATTCTCTTTCTATTGAAAATGATCCAAAAGAAATTCCAGAGGGTCTTTTTTTGTAAAAGCGGGGTGAAAATACCCTGTTTATGACGTTTTTACAAAAATGGTCAAATTTTGACTCAATTTTTAAACTAATGGATAGCACTAGGAAGATGAAATTTTATATTCATAAACCATGTGTTGATGTTACCATGCGCTAAGTTTCACTTTCATTATACCTTTACTTCTGGAAATATAAAAAGCCAAAATTTTAATTTGTTTTCGATCCGAAATTTTTCGGCCCAGTTTCGTCCTGAATTTTCTGCAAGGAGGTCGCCCTTACAGTTACTTTTATTATTTTGTTTAACAGAGCACAAAAAGTTGTACAAGATAGCCAATTTTTGTTTATCTCATCAAAATATCCCCTGAGATACTATGCCTCAAATTTACCGAAATCTCATAGTCATACTGAAGAAGGCTGCTACACGGGGTCAAACAAAGTATTCTATTTCAGCATGTATACCATCGGCGCACATAAAAATTTACACATGTTCATTGGAGGTATGTGGGAATTTCCATATAAAATTTGATTGAAATCCGTGATGGTCGAGCGGGGCACTTCTCTAAAATCAGACCACTTGGCACGGAATGACCCCTATGCCTTCTCTCCCTAGCCCACGTAACATTCTACCATCTATCATGTCCCATCAGCATACTCTTTCCTTAATTGCTTCTTTCACCTACCAGTTCATACTCTTAAATTTCAACGATAACTACCTCTCTTGACCCAATTTAACATACCTATCACTCTTAAGTTTGTTTTGCCATCCACTTATCTCTTTCCATTCATGTAAGCCCATATCCCAAACGTCCCCTTTTGTGATAATGGAAACAAAAACATCAGCCACGCGAACAAATTAAGCCAAAAAAGGCATGCATGCTGCTGTTAGCATGCAAAACGACAACGTTCGTAAAGAGCGCCAATCAGGAAGGAATTACGTCGTCCTCCTCGTCTTTCCCAGGTTTTTGTCCCTCTTTCCTTGCAGCAGCAGCTGCGGAAAGCGGAGACTACGAGAGAGAGTGGGGAAAAAATGGAGCAACCGCTTCATTGAGAGCACGAGGGGTTGATATGAAAAACCAAGACACTCTCCTGCATCCGAATTCGACTTCATCATTCGCGTGTGCACGTGCGCGCTAGGATACTTCATCGACGACCTTTGACATGAATACCGTGAGCCCTCGTGCCCCGAAGAGGGTGACCGAGACAGTTTCACGGCACGCGCTAAGATTGCGATTCTTCACATAGAAGCGTTTTAGTTAAGTGTGAATCGATATGGGCTATTTTAAAGGTGACATACCTTCTCGCCTCGTCGTTCTTCCCGTCCTACTTACCGATCCTAGCACTTGGAAGATGAAACGTGGTGACAGCACAAGAATTTCAACGTCATCAAGATGTTTAACCAATAAATATTAATACGTCTTTAAAAAAATCAAGGGAGAGACTGAGAAGATCCATATAAAGGAAAGGAAATTTTCGAAAGAAACTATGCCCCCATTGCAATTCTAATGGCGAATATCAACTTCAATCAAATGTCGAACTCTACATTAAATTTGAAATATTGTCACTTCATAATAGGAAATGTCGTCTCGTGTTTGACGGCCACATTTCTAGAATGCCTAGCACCAGAATATCCCACAATACTCTTAAACCTTATCATGTCCTGAAAATGTACTGGTCCGTGGGTAATTTCTGAGAAAGAGGCCGGGAACTATCAGGCGACGGTTCACGAAAGAAACAAGAAAATTCAGTACCTGGGTACCTACACGAGATAAAGGATTTCCCACAAACAGAAAGAAAAAGAAATGGTGCTCACAGAAATGAACAGCGGAAGGCCGCCTTCTCAGCCGAAATGAAGAAATACTGGATATGCACAATGCTGCAAAGTTTTCGACACGATCCTATGTGGCCGAAACGAGATTTAAAAAAATTAATATGTCTAGGGAACTCAAGAAAACAATAATGGAAAGAGAAATGAATGAAATAAATTAAAATGAAAAACCAAAGATTAAATACACCAGGTAAATTAGGGACGTTAAAATGAAGAGTTGTGAAGGAATAGAGCGGTTAGCTGAAAAGGGAGTAGAGTAGAGAGCTGCAGCAAACCAATCTTTGGATCGATACCTGCTGATGATAGTGACGTTAAAAGATAGTCCCTACCAAGCTACCATGCCTTAACATCATCCTATCCCAATCATACCAAGAATCACTATGCATGTATAACATTATCCCCGTCCTAAACTCTTCATGCCTCCTGCCCTCCTCAGCGAACGACAGTGAAGTTAATTGTTTAAGGCGTAACTTTATGGAACTCCTTCATGATCGAAAAGAAATACCTTGGTTCGTTCCACATAAATAATTTTAATGCCTTGAAAATTATTTATGTGGAACGAACAAGGTTTTTTTCTTTTCAATCAAGAACGACAGCGACGTTAAAAAATAGTTCCTACCAATCTACCATCCCTTAAAATCATCGGTCCATCCTATCCCAACCATACCAAGAATCACTATACATGTATAACATTAACCCCGTCCTAAACTATTCATGCCTCCTGTCCTCCTCAGCGGCGTCCAAACTCCCCACTCCATATCTATTTATCCCCTCTTTCCCGACATTCTCACCTCCAATACTCTCTTCAACAGTCCTATAAACTTCAATATATCTTTCAATATATCAATTATATCTTCTTATGAACATAATTCAAAGCCAGGTTAGTGGGCACAAGTATCACTCTTCATTCAAATTCCACTACATACAAACTGCCAATATTATTCCCCACACCCATGAGTCTATCCTCGCCCACTCATCTTTTAGCAAGTAAGAGATTCTAGTCCTAGGTTGATGGTTCTCACAAGGACCCTAAGTGTTTACCTCATTCTTATGTCATTATGAAAAAAGACATGAAAGCTTAGAAAAAGAAAACCAGTGATAAATTATTGCCGTAGAAAAATAAAAAAAATAATTATGTATGGAAAAAGGAAAAATTCAACCATCAGCAAAAACAGATTATTCCTCTTCAAAATATTTTGGTAAAATATAATGCATGTGGCATACCACGTTTATTTACTTGTCATAGAATTAAGCTTCTCGTTTGCGCAAATAACACACATCACAATCATACTTAGACTCCTGCCAATTTTTGCTTGCCTCATTGTTACTATGCCTATAAGAATGGGTTTGCCTACCGGTACGGATTAGAGAAGCGCGCCTTCGACAGATTCCACGGTTTAGGGAAGAGGCATGACGAGGGCATGGGATGTTGAAGGCGACAATGGCAAGGTAGAATGTTGGATCGTAAGAAACAAGGTAGGTAAGTAAGCTGTACTTCAAACATCGGGGAGGGAGAAATGAATATGAGGCATAAATAATGCTTGAAAAATGAAATATTTTAAGGGAATACTTAAAAATGGGTAAACCTAGACGTCGTGAAGATGATGTCATGGTCATCCAAAAGGCAGTAACTAATCTAAGATTAATAACAATAGCAAATAATACCTTCCTTTGCAAATATCCTCTTCTTCAAAGAATTAAACATCGGGCGAATATGGTCGAGATCACCTTTCTGTGCAAGTCCTCATAGTATCTAAATGATATGACAGCATGGAACCAGATGCCTACCGGAGACTCGGAGGAAGAACATTTATCACAATACAGTGTCACAAATGTGATCTTACTTCCAGGTTCTTCCTCTTTATCCTCCTTGAAAAGCAATTGTCCTGGGACGATTCATAAAAAAAGCTTCTGAGCTGCAATGCAATTCGCATTAGTGGAAACAGAAATGTTTTGTCAAGACTCAAAATGATTCTTTTGTCCCCCAAGTGCGGGTCAAGTAACATTCTCCCTCGTCGGCGTTCATGAATAGATAAAACTACCCTTTCGAGGCAGGGAGCAAGCAAGCGGAGCCTGACATATTTTTTTCATGACTGAAACAACAAATGTCAGCTCAATAACCAGCATGACGTCACAACTACGCCATTGTCGAGGTTTGACGATATGGTATCCCTCTGGCATAGCAACTTAGACTTGGGTAACTCCTACAGACATTACACTACAACCATCTCTGGGAGATATACTGGTTACCACGGCTTAAGTTCGTTATAGAGATTTTCGTTTATGTACAGATTTACGCAAAACTTTGCATATGCGTTCTCATAAATTCAACAGATTCAGGCCAGATATCGTGGAAGTTCTTCATAATATAAGAGAAACAATTGCACTTTTCCACAAATTGCTTTAATACGTTCAACGCGTTTCGGCTCACAGAGCCATCATCAGGTACAAGACAAAGTTGTAAGAGTGTACATCACATATATATCTTTTCAGAGGAGGCGTAGTGGGGAATTACATGCCTATTCCCTGCCTTGACGTTGTCAAGCGCTGGATTTTACCCTACCCTCCAATAAGAATTAAGGTACTCGACACACATATCAACATAGAATAGCGCTTCTCAATTAAGTCACTGAATGAAAATAAATGATGTACACAAGAGAAATGATCAAGCTGTTAATCATTCAGAAGATGACTCAAGAGAACCGGAGGGACGAGGTGACCATCTATCAACCTGGATGCTATTTAAGTAGTAATGAGTCTGCGTGTCCCATTTTTGGGTTTCCCATGCATGAAAGAGGACCAACAGTCCCCCATCTCTCCGTGCACCTGGAAAACGGTCAGCATATCTACTACAACGAACATAACATACAATATAGGTTACGAACTCCTCAAATGATTACGCTGACAGTATTCTTCAGGCTTTGTGGTTTTCTTATAAAATACATTCAATATTTTTCACACCTGTTGAATTTCAATGGTTGAAAAAACTGTTAAGTGAGAGGAGAATGGATTGGAGAGCTGCATCAAACCAATCTACAGATTGATTAATGCTGATGAGGAGGATGATGATCGCAATTATTACGAGGGTTATATCGGGTAGAGTAAGTTTTCACGGTTCATTTCAACCCTAATTCTCCATCTATAACACCTTTGCTTCTTCCCTAAAACGCTATCCCATTTTTTCATCCCATAAAATGCAACAGTATATTGTTAGCCTTATTGTTACTGTAACCTCCGCATGTTGCTATTGATCGTAGTTCAATCAATATATCAATTTGATATAGCCCCATGTAAACGACCTTATTGGGCGTTTCGTGTTGAAATGAAATTAAATCATAAAAAGTATATTTCCACACACTATTTCTGCCTTCATATTAGAATATTTACAACCTCCATTCATCCTGTCTAATATACCATTCGTCTTCCTCCATCTTCCCCTTCTTCTAGCATGCTGTCTTCAAAAATAAAATTCATTGTTCCATGCACCTGATCTGCGTCCTCCTAATCTCCTCCTGCAGCCTCCTCTCCTTCTCCACTTAGCGAAGATCATCTTCGCATATACATCTTCCTTTCCCTCGATCTTATCTTCTTTATATCAAAGACTCCAACGCCTGCAATCTATTCTCGTCCTTACTCCCAAGGGTTCACTGTTTAACTTCCATAGAAGGTCAAGCCCCATACGTAAATCTCCGGTCCAATAAAAACAATAAATTATCATCAGTAAATGCTCATAGCAAAATAATTAGGGAATGCTTACCTTCCACGCATGCTTAATAAAGCAATGGCGAGGGTTCCTTTGATTCTGAAAATTTTCCCCAGTCCAACTCCGAGTGTGTCGCTACGCACCGGAAACCCTGAAAGTTGGGCTAATCATAAGCCGTCTAAGTATCGACTCTCGCGGAAAAAACCAGGTCGCCCTCGTGCATACACAAGCAAAAATATTCTCCGGAAGGGGGTATTCGATCCATTCCACGGTTTCAGGAAGTACAGGGAGACGGATTAAGGGCCTTGGAATGAGAAATGACATGAGACTCTCGACTCCACACATGCGTTACGCTTTTGCAAACCGGAGAGCGGGAAGTACGTACGTGATATAAAAATCTTGAAAAAAAAAAGGTCCCGCAAATTTGCTCTACCCCCACCGCCCCTCTTAGTCAGGAGCGGGAACCGAGAGAAGTTCCCCCGAAAAAGCATCGGAGCGGACTCTTCATCAACTATTCAGGACGCACGACGACAGTCTTTTTTTTCCTTAAATCCTCTCCTACCTCCCCACTCTAACCCTTTACCCTGCGTTACTCGAAGGGGAAGGTCCCTCCCCGTCCCTTCGTCGCCCTTCCCCCTAGCCCCAGCACCGCCCTCTGCCCTTATCCGGACTAATTAAACCCGAAACGGGGAGGAGTGGTGGAGGGAGAAAAGGTAGTAAGGGGAAAGGTTCACATAACCGGCAAAACCAGAGCAAAACTTGTCATTGCACGAGTAGAGGTCACGTGGGCAGCGCACTCTCTCCGCTTTAAAGACTTTTCATCGTTTATTTTATCCCATTTATCTCTTTCTTTCCATCCTGATCTCATCCATTAGCATATATAAAGAAATGAACGCGAGGTAACACTTGAATCCTTCTTCGCGATAATGAACGCAAGTACGCAATGCCTGGTACACTCGTTTCCAAAATAACATTCTAGAGACGCCCTTTAGGCGATTGGAGTCAGCGAGACTTCAACTTCTAAATCTGCCCCTTTTCAACAAACGTGAAACGATTCACAAGGGCATTAACAATTATGGAATTGCTTTACCCATTACTTTGAAGATTTAAAAAAAACACCCATCACGTTTATTTTTAACGACTTACTCCTGCGTATGAAGATTGGGTTTTTTTGTGGCCAGAATACTGGATACCCGTCTCAAGGCCCCGGTTCGAATTTCGGAAAAGTGCCTGTTTTCATTGGAATCATCATCATTACAGTAATCTACCGGTTAGAGGTAGGTTGTGATGAAAGTCAGAGAATATACCAATCCCATTATGGGTGCCACGGAGGAGGACACTTCAAAGTGTAACACTCAGTCCGTTGGAAGGAAGTTAAACAGAGGACACCATAGCGCCTTTCGTTACGAGAAGTCTAATGCCGACGCCGGGTTTCCATCCACCCTTCCAACAGCCTCCAAATGAACGTTCCATAGCCAACGTATATCCACCAGTTCATAATGGTGAAAATAACCTCAGTTGTCCCAGCCCTTCCCGAATAACCAACGTGATATTATCACTAGAAAGTATTATTCGCGGTCTTAAACGCAATACGCACTGCCTGGTACATACGTTTCCAAATGTTTAACCACCAGTCGAGGAGACTCTCGTTTTGAAGCTTTCTATTTCCCATTCTTTGGCGTTTCCGTGCGCTTGTATGTTTAACTTGACGCACGACAACTTTGGCGTTCACAAACGCTACGGGCGGTTAAATTGTGTAACCCTAGGGCGCATAAAGGAGAATTTGCAGCTTAGGAGCAACTACGATAGACGACAACTACTGACCCACTTCCCGGTTGATGGCCTATCGTAAACGAACTTCATCAAAGTGCAGCGCCATTATTTTCGTACACAGTTGGTCCCAGTTTCCTAAAATACTCAAAAGCTAGAAGGGTGGTCAATTTGTGCTCTCCCAATTGGTCCAATTAACAATAATGCGGTATCTTTTTTTTACCAAAAACCTACTCCAATCCAAAGTCATTACATTCAAATGAGATATTCATAGTTAGACCGAAGAATCTGCCATCGCTCTCAAGTTCAAGAATACACACGAGACACGATAATACAAACGATCGGGAGCATGACAATTTTTTAACTGGAATACGACTTTGAATAACATTTACTTTCGTCGACTGCTTCATTTCTCTCATACGATCGCGGGAACAAAAGAGAAATAATGCTTTAAACTAAGTACTAAACCACAACGGAGTAAGAGAGATTGCACACGAGTGGAAGATGCGTATTTCAGTAAAGAAAATCTTTGACATGAATGTTGAATAATGCTCGAAATAAAGAATAGTTTTATTTAAAAAATGCTTGATTTAAATACACTTCACATTTAGTTATTATTATATCACAGAAGAAAAATACTTATCTTTTGTAAGTTAAAATTATCGCTGAGAAATAAGCAAATTAATAATGTGTACGTAATTCTCTTTTGCTAAAGCCGATTTCAAAAATGTATTGAAAAGTGACCAAACCATATTAAAGTGGACAGAAATATGTCTGGAAACGTGGAAGTCGTGGAAGAAAGATGTCTGGAAACTGTGACATAAAAATGTTTACACAACAACGGAGTGCATATTTGAGCCGTTGATTTTGAAAGTGGGACAAGTCCATTTTATTTTTTTAATGAGTTACAGCTAATTTTCATTAGAAATTGAATTAAAATTTGTTTTGAATCAATTCAGAATCATTTCTATAAATAAAAGTGTAAATTATATAAATATGAATGTGAATTGATTAAAAATAGAAATTTTCAGTTAATTTCTTAATTAAATAAAAATGGAGTTGCTAAAAAACTAATAAAATAAAATGTCGATAAAAATAAAAACTTTCGCACGGAATAAGATACTCCCCCCAAGCTTCCTTTACTTTCAGGCATTCCATCCTTACTCGCAAGGCGAAGTTGATGAGGCTCAAGTCACTCGATGCTGCTGGGCGTGTGGGGGCCATCTGTTCTTCGCTCCGGCCGAGAGACTTAGACGTGGGATTTCCGACTCAAATGCGGCTCTCGTTTGGGAAAGTTTCGAGGAGAACTGAGGGCAATTCAAACGCAAGCCAGGCGGTCGATTTTCGCGCGCACCGCACTGCTCACTTCGGACGAATCTCGTGTAATACAACTTCGGGCAAAGCGAGCAAATCGGAGGTCCAAGTGTGTGGAGTAGAAGCCAAAATCTAGGATAATCGGGCAAAGGGTACGTGTAGGGCCTGGGAGGGAAGGCTACATTCACCGACCAAACGATCCGCCATAAGCGTTGAATTGGCCGACACGTTCAAAGCTCAGTGAAAGAGCCGTTCTACCGTGTAAGTACATGGCCATATCCCAGTTTCGAAAAGCTAAATGCATTACCGTAACACAGTTTCCGAAAGCACGTAACGAATTCTGAATAACGCTTTCTTTTCAGTAACTCACAAGGAGGGCGCTTACTTCCAAAAGATCCTCTTGAGAGCCCCAGTCACCAGTCAGTGATTAGGATACAAATTTGGAATGTCGCGAAATTTTTAATTATTATTACTATTCGGTGATCAACCGGCTAATATAGTATTTAACGGAACATTGCTTCTCTCTCATTATCCTAGCTAGGGATGCATTACTTTTTCATATGGTATCAAAACGTTAATACCCTTAATGAATAGAAGAAATCACTGAACATTAAGCAAAAATTATCCATAGAGCATATTATTTTCTTTTATTACATTTTTCTTTTACTCCTAAGCCTCCTAAGTCAATCGTTCAACAAAAGAGAATTGCGCAAACCGCAAGCATAAAAAAACATTCACCATATGCACACGTTGCACTTAAAAATCTACAGCAATATTAAGATTTTTATTTCCGGAACCACCAAACATAGAACTATCAAACTGAAACACTATAATCGTATCTAACGGTACCTAATATACCTAAGAAAAATATCTATTATAACTCAATAAAAAATGACAGACGAATCTTTGGTTCATAAAAATAAGCTGCATTTCATTAGATAACAACAGTTTACAATTATGCATGACGGTCCACATAGAGTATGTCTTTGTAATGCACATACGTAACATGAGCTTGATGGTGACTCCTCAAAAACCCTACTTGGGGTCTGATGATGTCTAAGAAGAGTATAATAGTGTAATGGTACATAATTTTACTCATGAATGCCAGTTCAGTCGCTTTATTTTAATTTTACACTCTTAAAACAATTAGGGATGATTACAAAACAGAGGTTACTTGAAGACATTTACGATCAAACACGAACGAAAAGAAGTAGGTTTCACTCAGAATAAATAAATGACGTCTATTTTGAGAGAATTAGGTATTTATAGACCTTCCTTACGTTCAACTTATTTTTATCTGACTTCAAGACTCATGACCTCAGTAATGAGAACTCCACACTCGGGGGGATAAATATATTCTCCGCAACCTGAGGTCGAGAGATAAATAAATGTAGGAGCATGTAAAACTTATCGCGGCGATTATGGTGAGTTCCATTATGTAAGAGCACAATAAAAATTCGGACTTAGGAAGGATTCGGGCAGAAAGCTTAGGTCCAGAGCGGTCGTTAGATGACCTCAACGGATGAAGAATGGCAACAAAATAAAGAATAAGGGATGGTTTAGAAGAATGCGAGCATAAAATGAGAAATATACTAGACATCACTCCAATCTCAGGGATTGCCACGAGAACAAATCCTAACACGTGAACCGAACCACGGACCTAGATCTAGCCAGACCAATACGCGGGCCACTAAGCTACCCACGCGCCCTATATCCGGCGGCAGTTTTTGGACGATAAAATCCAAAGGTCTGTGGTTCAATTCCTGGTCCAGGTGGATTTCTTATTCCTGTTGCTCACGGTAAAATTTTCCTTAAAAACAGTTTTATAAAAATTTTTATTGAACGTTTTATGAATCGTACGTAAAACGTACTTGCTTGCTCACGGTAAAACTGTTCACAAAACCGCAATTTCCTGTCATCTATGAGACGCTTTCCGAACACGTGAAGTGATAAAATGCACTCACTTTTGGATGAATGTTAGGTTAAAAACTATTTGTATTGTGTATTTACTCACTTTCTGATCACATTCGACGGTGCTAAGGCTCTAACGCATTCTTCTAACAAGAAGTATACTGCCTCAACGTTCCATGAACTTCTAGCCATGTTTGTTTACGTTTTCCTTGTTTGGCGTCCCATGGATACGAGATTATCATCAACGTGAACGTCTCATTGGTTGTTGCATTAAAAGGTTTTATGGAAGTAGAACCTGTCCTATTCCATAAAACGTTTTATAAAACTAGGTTTTATAAAACGTTTTTATCGTTAGCAAGCTCAATTTTACAAAATTAGTCGATTTTATAAAACGTTTTACCGAAAATTTTACCGTGAGCAACAGGCATTAGTCGTCACAACCTCTACACATTTCACCGCAAGGACGAAAATGATGACCGCTTCAATCGCTCTATTTTCGACGCTTGAAACATGATTCATCAACGAAATAAAGACGACTAAAGAAAAGCATAAGTAGAGAGGCAGTACTCCTTTAAAAGCCTACAGCGCCTCACAACTTCATCTCGAGCCTCTAATTTACTCCAGGTGACGGGGAAAGGGTTGAAAAGGAGGCGGCAGGACAAGGGGGGAAGGAGGCAAGTCAGGGAAATGAGAAAAAGGGAACCCCACTCAACGCCCCAAAGAAGGCCGAGGGCCGGAATCAAATGCCAAACAGGCGAAAGGAAGAGCATTCCGTCCAAGCAGAAAACGGTCCAAAAGAGCCGAGGATGAACGACGGAGAGAGAAAATAATAAAACTTGGCGTCGGGAATTCCCAGAAGGTGGAAGGCATGAAGTATAGGAAGAACCTGTGGGACCAGTACCGCGAAGGATTCGGGCTGCGATACTCGAATTTCAACACCGCAATTCGATATCGTGCATCGAAAAACATCCGACGCGTCGCAAATCGAAGAGAATAAGTCGCATAGAATATCATGTATCATATTATTCCGCATAGTAGCGTGCATTGCATATTTTAGCATAAGATCGCACATACCCCGATGTCACATATTTCACATGTCGTATTATAACTTTAGCATGATAACACGAGTGCGCGAAATTCAGGAGAAAATATCATTCACTTCTACAGGGATATGAACCCATATTCCTCGAATACGCACAGAGTTATATGGAAATCGGTTATGCTACTGCGAATTTACCATGAATCGGGTTTAGATTCCCAGTAAATTCGAATGCTTTTTCCACGAAATTCCATACAAACTCGTGTTTATCTCCTCAGCGGATAAATCTTTTGAAGTCACAAAGCTTTAAATAGCATTCCATAACCATCGCATGAAATCGAATGACATCGCGCACTGTGTGATTTCGAATGTAGCAGGATATAACATAACGTATGATAATTGCACATTGGAGAGCGTATTTGGGATATAACGCCTAACCAGAATAAGGCCCCAGGATTATCAATAGGATATAACGCGTGGCCAGGACGACCAATATCGCAACACGATATATATCCGGCATATCGCATTCGATTCAATGAAATATCATATAGCACTACCGAAGATAAATGGAGATAAGGAGTGAGGTAGGGTCGAGATCTCTTAGAGTCCACTCCAGCCGGACTTCCTCCCGCCGAGTCCTAAACACATTCCTCCCCCAAACCCTTGATCGTCCGGTCACATACACACACCCTTACCCAGACCGTTTCTCCCCTCCCCGCGAAATCCAATAACGCGAAATTTCACGTCCATCCAGACGGAATCGATATGATATAGAGAGGAGATAGCGGGGGGGGGGGGGGGGGGGGGAAGGGGGCAATCCAAAGTCCAACTGGGAGTGTGAGGCGATGGCGAATCTATTGGACGGACGGTAAAGACGAAATTTGTGGCGTGGATGCCACTTGGGTCTGTTGAGTTCCCTGCTGCGGAAGGAGATGGTTAGAACCCGGTGGATAGTGGGGGGGGGGAGGGATCCAGGGAGAGGTTAAGAGGTCCGGGGGTTAACGAGGAGCGGTGGCAAGATATAAAGGAAGACCCTGGGATAGGGGTCGAGTGAAAAATGAGGCATTGAGGAGAAAATATATATTAAGGAGAATCACACGGCAAAGCTCAGACACCTAATGACACCTTTCACTGATCAAATATCGAGAATGATGTACCTTACTTCTAATCTAAGAAGATAACTCTAACCTTTAAGAATTCTTTTCAAACACGCTCCTTAATCAGTTAAAAAAAAATATTACAGCATTATTCAGCATAAAATTCATTCGAACAGAAATGAATTTTCCCTTAATTAGAAAAACAAAGAAAATAAAAACAAATTAGCTAGTAACAATATCCATAGATGTTTCCAAAACTTGAAACAAGTCCGAATTCGAATAAAATCGTGTCGGTTGAACCAATAAATGACAGTTCAACATTCTGTTGCGTCAAAGTAAAAGACCTACACAGAAGCTTAGCTTTCTTTCTGACGTCCGCAGTTACAAGCCAAAAGAGGATTGTAATCGTTAATTAATAGTTCACTTGCTACAATATTTTACTTCCCATCTGACTTGCTTTACTGTTCTCTACTCCTATACCCATCCAGAGACTTCAGCAGCATTTAGATTTTTCCAGATGTTTATTCAAATAGATGCTCCTCTTCAACTACAGCCACAGAAAATGCTTTGGAGTGCGGTACCGCTACGCTGGAGTCCATGATGCCAAGCCCAAATTTATAATAAAACTAAAATCAATATTCCATATTTACTGCAAGCATTACGTTGGCAGCATAATTACCATGGAAACTGCCCTCGAAATCTACAATATTAAACGCGAGTGTATCAACGGGGTAGTGACAAGATATTTCATTAAGTAAGAAAATGACGCGTCTTATTTTCGAATTCTACTCCTGAAATGTTATGATGGCGTACTCAGAGGTAGGTTTTGATTACTCTTCAGCTATAAAAGGTAAAATGTTCACTACTCAAAAAAACGATGACTTAAATGTTTACGAATGGGCAGTAAACTTAGCGTTCGCGAGGAACGGATTGCTCCAAATCTAATATAAAAATAATCACAAATCGGAGGTAGTTGACTGGGGTTTACTCAAATAGACATATTTCCCTAGTTGATGAGTACTTTTTTTACAAAAGGATGAACGGTTAACATGACCGTGCGTTATTGAGCGAATCTAGGAGGAAAATGGATTAGAGCAGTAAAAAGGGTTTTTTTAACAATGCAATTAGAAGAAAATAAAAAGACTTAATTTAAACAAGGAAGTTCTGAACACTAAACCGGAAAACTTACGAGGTGCTTGAAATAAGGAAAAGCTATTGGGCAAGCGATAATGAGGAAGGAAGGAATGTGCGTTCTCACGTCCTACACAGTAAGGAAAATATGTCGGAATAAAAGAAACGGAATATGTGAACAAAGATTTTAAAAGTTATCAAATGTTTACTGAAGTTTACTGCTATATTTTTCCCTAGCTCTCACGTGCGTTTTCAGCAGACGTTCACAAAACAATTTGTCAAACGAGACATTACAAATTATAATTAAGGAGGAATTAATTAATTAACTGTCACGCTGAGCAGTATACAGAAAAAGTATAGGCAAGTAAAGTAATTCAACGCCAGGAACCAGACGCATTATAAAGAAACGGAGAGAAACACAAATAAAACAGGGGATAAAAAGAAAATCCCGTGATACGAGACTATAAAATTGAATGTCGCCAGAAAGAAGATGAAGACCCTTTAAGAAGCAAACGGATTTCATTACAGGAGACTTTGGTAACAAAGAATTCAATGTGAAGGATGAGGAAAACTTTGATTCTGATCGTAAAAAAGGAGGGAAAGAATACGCATTTATAGACGGAATGAAGATTAACAATGGGCCGATCAGAATGCTACTGCCTTGCAAGGCAACAGGGTAGTGACTTTTGAAACACGACTTTGACATTAGTTTAAGCAGTCCATCCATTCAAAACTAGAGTAAAACATTGGTGCACATAATGGTAATAATTTTATTGCTTCTAAAATAAGTAACGACAGAGAAGATTCCACCCCGCTGCAACGACGCGTCTACATTCTAATTGTAAGTGTTAAACCTCTCCTGACGCTCAACATGCTCAACAGGCCAGGTGTCAGGGGAAAACTAGATACCATTCTAGGCAATGGACCTGACAGTCTAAACCGCGTTTTAAGTTTTATTTAAACAGAGCTTTTAAATCCAATATAGAATATAAATTGAGCGGCTTTTGACATACAAAATATTGGAATATGTAATATACGTTTTAATGAATAATATCGAGACCTTTTAAATAAGGGCTGCGTGATATGCAAGTGACCTAAGCCTTCGACGCACCCATTATAATTAAGTTCTAGCTATCTATAAGTAAAGACAGAAATCACGTCCAAGTTAATTACAAAAACATCAAAGAGCTGGCAAAAAAACCCCACCATTGGTTTTTACGCAACAATCACATGATAACAAACCCATAAACCAAGATAAACGCGAGACAAACGAATATCGATAAATGAGCATTAGAAGTTTGGAATGACAGGAGGGTAGGAAAAGGGAGAAAGTTAAAGAGACCGGGATAAGAATATTAAGTGCACTGAACAAGCCCATCTCCATAAAACCGAAGAGAACGCCGATGAGCAGCCTTCCCGAACGGTTTCTTCCGGCTTCTCTATCCCTCCACAAATAGCGAGAGTTAAAAAGAACAGATATGGATTTAAAAATACAACCACTTCCCGCGGGGTGAAGGCGCACGTGCACTGCACGCGTTTGCCGAAAGTTTATCGAAAAGTCGAGAGTTCTGCCCCATACACATCTGAGAGTGGGCTGCAAGAATTAAATACACTGCGTAGAGAGATTTGACACTGGAAATGTACAAAATAATAAGGAAAGCTGCCGACTTCATGAAAAATTGCTACGAGAGAACAGTGTGTGCAAAAGCTGATGGGAGGACTGGGTTGGAGGCCTCAAGACACTCAGGAGGGTGTTCGCTATGCTATTATTATTTAAAATTTTAAGACCACAAGTGTTTTAAGGTGACATGGAGGATACTATTTTAACTACACACCACAGAATTAACAGAAGCGACAAAAAAAGAGCAAATGTCAAGCAAATAGGTTTTTAAAAATCCTTCATCCAGCGTAAGAGTAATGATTACAATATAAACAAAGCGAGACACCACCCCGTCAAAACACAATTTTTCGTCATATCCCTCTGGAATTCCTTTTCCCAATTCCGTATCTTCATCATGGCTGGTGAACTAAAACTCTGCTATACGCCCTTTCGGGCTCGCACGGGAGTGCTAGGATGTAGGAAGTATTTTCAGTCATGCCATTTTTCAATGTTGCGTTTTCAATGAATCAATCACTCTAGGATAAAATATGAACAATTTGGGAATTAATCTCATGCTAAAAATAAATGAAAGGTTGACATTTACGCTGATTCTGCATCTAGCTAGCGCTTGACTCTTTCTTGCTCCGTAGCAAAGATTCTGAAGCAGTAACGAGTGTGACGTCACCAGCTGATGACCCAGTTCCTCCGTTTCCTTCGATCATAGGACAGACAAGAAGGAAAGAAGTTAATCCTTTATTCTCTGTCAGGTGTGTTGGGTTCACGAGACATCTACACTTTCGGGGAAGATATTATTCTTGTCAGATCCAGACAAGGCCTTAGGATAAATTACCCAGTTTCGAAAGCTTTGCTTGCCATCACACGCAAACACATTCCCAACATGTTCGCGGCGCATTTAATATAAATTATCTGGAGGTTAGAAACTTGAAGTAGGTGCCTAACAAGTTAAGCAACGTAGTTCCAATTACAGGAAACTAGTAGAATGTATTGGACAAGTGTATTTAAACCTTAGCATTTATTTTAATGCATTAGTTTTAATATTTTCGATAATCCTCAAGTAGAATTTTCCACCGTCTCTTCCATTTCAACCTACATCAACCGATATATCACGCTAATAATAATAACAGACGGGGTAAACGGCAATAGAAAGTTATTATAATATATTAAGGAGTGTAAGCTAACTGGGATTTGTAAGTATAAAGTATCGCTTGCCTTTTATGTATCTCCAGATCAGCCTACGACAGGTTCATCATCATTGAATACTCTACCGGCCGATTTTTAATTCGATAGGTTTTTGGACAGAACCAATCCTAACCTATCCATTTCCGAGTTATCTTTTCACTTTCCTGAATATCGCACACTCGTTCCCCAACAATGCCTCAAGTAAATCCATAAAAATAAATCTCACACAGCTGCTTGATGGAACGGATGGTTGGGGACGGAACGGAAATTTTCTGCTAAAGAGATCATGTAATAGCGTTCGCAAAATTTCGAGAACTACTGTACGTGTCACGACAGAAGAAGCGAGGAAGGAAGAGAGGAGTGGCGTTAACATAATTATGTCAATTACTGTACGTGGCGCTACGGGCGAGACTATGGGAGAGAGGAGAGGAGCGTTGGTAAATCAATCGCATTCCCATTCCCCACAACGCCCCCGAAGCTCCTTTAATACACTCCGCCCGGAACCGTACCGTATTAAACTCATTGAATAGTAATCGCAGCCAAAAGCTCCGGCGGGGTTGGCTGGTGGCTTCGGAGAGGAAAAGAGACGCGAAGTGATGAAGGTAATCGATCGAAGGGAATAGGAAGAGGGGGTAGGAGTGGGAGGGAAGATATCGCCTATCGCGGAAAAGGGAGGGAGTGATAGAGCAATGAGACAGGAAGGTCGACGGCGATGCTCTTCTCGCGACCAGGAAACAGCAATTTCGATATTTCACCGCATCTCCCCAAACAGACGAATTGAATAAGATTATTCAGTGTCGACAGTGGAATTAACAATGGAGAACAACCATTATTTTAAAACAGTACAAGTATTTGAAGTAGGCACCTATATTCTTAAAATAAAAAAGGACATGAATTACACCGAAATATAATATAGTATCACTGAAATATTTCTTCTTAAAAAATTACGCGCCCTTGGCGACGTGAAAACACCCTGTCTTCGGGAGATGAAGTCACGGAACGGTATAGCTTCCAGAAAATTGGTGCAATTCCTTGTGTATGTTGGCTTGTTTTTCGTAATTTGATTAAATTATCGTTTTCATTTCCTATGCGGAAGACAATGAAATAACATTATTTGATTCTTCACATTGAAATATATATATTAGAGCAGAGAAGCGATTCCGTGCGATGACGTAGAGCCACCGAGATGCCGTTTTGAATCACGTCACTTTCTTTTCAATTTTGCATGTAATTTTAAAAAGCAATTATTAATATCTTCGGTTTGCGCATACACATGCATATAGATTATATATTTGAGTTATTGAAGAAATGTTCTACCGAGTAAACCACTCAAATATAATAATACAATGTTTATTTATCTATTGGAACAACAAAATTTTAAACAAAATACCTTTACATTACACATGAATAAGGAAAAATTAGGTATCCAATTTAGGTATTGCCTGTACATGGAATACCTCAAAATCGCAGTTCAGTTCACATTAAATGTGAATATAAATGAAAAATATATTTTATGAATGCTCATCATTCTGTGGCAAAACAAGAAAACACAGTGAGCCTAAATCCTTAACAAAGAAATTATTGACAAAAATATACATTTATAAATTAATTTTGGTAATAAGATTCTCGCAGCTTCCTTATTCAATTAAAAATGATGCTTCCGGGATTTTCTGTGTATTGTCCATTCCTAAAAAACTCAAAGTTTCGCTCCTCGTACTGTGAGCGTCGTCAGGGGAGAAGAGAAAAGTCATTCTCCATTACGTAACAAATCCGCAAAGAATCATTTTTTATTAATTTATAAATTAACTTTTAAAAATTTACATAGCATTTTTATCGACCGAACGTGATAAACACTATGAAATTATTAAGCAAGAACCGGAACAGGGTTTTATTTTCTCTTAGACTGGAATGAATTTCCTTACACGAGCTGATATGAAACAAACATTTTATATTCATATAGAAGTTCCAAGAGGTATTAAATATATTAAACACTTATGGCGAATAACACCAGACTTCACAGCCACTTCATTTAAAATGGAAAGAGAAACGAACCTCAACACATACACCAACACATATATTTTTCACCGACAAAGGCATATACGAGAAACCTTACAACGTATTGAAGACGATACATCATGATTAAAATATTACTTGATAGATGACACCGTAGTTTTTAAAAAGCTGGCTTAATATTCATAAGCATTCACTTCACTCTTAATATAAATTACAATAATGAAGCTTCAGGCTAAGAATGTCGTCAACATCTCCATTGAATATTTTCCGTTCTAATCAATTAATATCATTCATTCATTCAAGTATTCTACCAGCTGATTGGTAGGTTCTTGGACAGTCCCCATTTTGTATCCAATCCTAATAGAAATTGTCTCGCTTTCCCTCCTAAGGATGGCCCGTTATTAGATCCCTCTTCAATTCTTCATATCTTCTACCTCCTCTTATTTCGTCCAGAATTCCTATCCTCTTCCTTCCTCTCCCACGCTTCCCCAGTGTTCTCCCCTCTATCACTCTCTTCAGCATGCCCTCTCCTCTCAAAACCTCCTCTATCCATCTCTTCTGCCTTCTCCGAACCTCTGCCACAGCTTCCTCTCCTCTCCGACCATATCCAATACCTCCTCGTTCGTCTTTCTCTCCATCCAGCTAACCTTCTCCATCCTTCTCCAAACCCACATCTCAAACGCCTCAAGTCTACGCACATCCTCCCTTCGCAATGACCAAGTTTCCGACCCATATAGCGCCACGAGAATTCTCTCACGATAAGTATAGTAGATGGTAAATTTTAAAATATATTGTATTTTGACCGATAGGGTTGAGTCTCACACTCACCGGAACGGTATAATCTACGCGCCTTCGGCGCGATCAGAACTGTTGTGAAGGACAATGAGAACATCTAAATATGGTTAAATATTTCAATGTATCTAGTTGATATATTATGGGCAAAGATTAAGGGGCTGCTTCAAATAATTAATTCTCCGGAAATCGAGACGCTAAGTCATGGGGACACATGGCATTAAATAACGCGATACGAATAACATCTTATCTGTGAAGCATGCAGATTCAACGACCAATGATAGACCACAATATGTCACGTATATCTTCCGGATCGAATCACAACTGGACTAGCAGGTTGAAAGATTAAACAGATTTTAAAAAACTGATGTATAAAAAGGTCGGCCTTCTGCATTCATTTTACAATCAACTCATCGGAGCAACTTAATTTTTTCAAACGAGCTTCTTCAGGAAATTCGTCTGTAGAGTGAGATGATTCATCAATTCATTCATTCATTAGAGTAATATAGCGGTTAGAGGTAGGTTATGATGAAAGTCAGAGAATATCCAACGGATTCTTACACGTGCCGTGCCCTATTTACCTCTAGTATTTCTTTCTTCATCTCAGCATCAATTACAGTCTGAAAACATTTTTCAGCATCTTTATGCCTCAAAAACCCTTTTTGCACGACCCGCGAGCTAAAAATGGATTTTATAATTAATTTTTTTTTCGAAGTATTAATTTCTGTATTGAGTAGTACCATGTGTGAAAAGACATTTTCAAGGATAATTTTCGTAAAATCTCATTACAGGTCAGAATTAACATACGAACATTTGCAATAAATTCCGATGACAGGGAGCCCTAACTTTTAATCCCAATTTGGTGAAATGTTCCCAAAAAAACCATTTCCATCCATCCCATTATTAAAGGTGTTATTTCACACAAGTGTAAACTATTCTTTTCAAATATTCATAGTCTTCGTTATTATATTCATAATTACGCTATTATTTGTTCAATAAATTGATATAAACATTGTTTTTTGCTCGTTATACAAGAAGGGACAACTACAGAAATATAGTGTGCCCCTTGGCCCACATAAACTAAAATATTTACTACTTGGCCCAGTACATAAGTATGCCGACACCAGGTGTAGAAGTTTCTTGAATGAAAGCGATATGACAAGGCGAATTCAAATTACGGTAGTAGTAGGAAGTCAATAAACATAAATTCAAGATAATTTCATTCCCATGGCATCCCCAATCACGGGTCTGAACGTCCAACAGCCCAGTAGAATGAGAAGAAAAGTAAATTGGATTACGAACGTGAGAGACTGACAATGCATTGAACTAAAATTGGATTAGGTATGCGGATATCACGATCTATGGCTAACCAGAATATCATGATTTTTGCATTCCGAATACGGACAATTAAAGCCACGACTCGAAGAATTATTTATTATCATAAAGATTTATTATGAAACAGTCATTCGTCCATATGGCGGTCGTAACGTTCCAACTTCCGTTTATTTCATACTATAAAAATGTTGTTGCAGCGTAGGCTTTCGCAGTGGCTGATCAAGCTGGAGCTAGGTTTTCCGGAGCAGCTGTGTGTGTCAATTAACATGAGGACAGTTTCTCCCCCATTACAGGAGGCATCTTCAGGTCGAAGACGCCTCCTGTAACGGGGGAGAAACTGTCGTCATGTTAATTGAAACACGCAGCTGCTCCGGAAAACCTAGCTCTAGTATAAAAATGTTTATTCAAGACAATTTACGACAGCAATGTAGATATTCCACTGCAAGCCGCCGAAAGGCAGTGAGACTTAGGAACAAAAAGAAACTGAAGAGAGA
Source organism: Pyrrhosoma nymphula (assembly GCA_963573305.1). NCBI lineage: Eukaryota > Metazoa > Arthropoda > Insecta > Odonata > Coenagrionidae > Pyrrhosoma > Pyrrhosoma nymphula. The sequence continues at coordinate 138,800,553 of OY754333.1, read as the reverse complement.
CGTTTTCTGGTCTTCAGTGCTTTCCTCTGTTTTTGTGTTTCAATCATGTTTGTGAAAAATTGATTCAAAAAACAATTCAGTTCAGCTACAAATCTATAATTTGTATAAAAAGCTTAAGTGTTGAGCGATTATAGTTATCACTGTCTTTAGCGCAAGTATCAGATTCGTGTGATTTCGACTTATCATTTACCTTAAATAAGGAGCTTAACCTTCGATTTACCACCGTATACCCACTCATACCCCGGTACTGTAGATGCTCCATCAAGGAAAATTTTACCTTTAGTCGTAAGAGCTACGCAAATATATGCAGGTCCATAAGTTTTAAGAGTAGCCATTCAGCAACTACGGGATACAATTTATACGAATAAAATACGGAGGATTTTTTCTGATATAGAAACTATTTGAAAATTTTGTGAAATCAAGACCGCGCGGTTCCGTCGAAGTCACCAGAGTGGTACGTTACACCGTTGTCTTCTGTCACGAAGCGTGATGAGTGTTTTAGCCTTCAAGTCAACCACAAAATGAAATTAAGAATTGTTCTTTGAGCTCAAAAAGGATTTGTATAATTTGGTGGAGTTACGTATTCAGTCATTGCTGCCGGCAGAAAGCAATAAGCATAACATATCAATCAAAATCCTTACGCTACAATTCAACGTTTAAAACGACAAACGAGATTCTTGGTTGAAATAAACTGTTCGCTGAACTGCGTGAAAACACATGCTCAAAGGTGTAAATGGATCGGTAGTTTTTTTCTTGTTTTGTCAATATTTTTAAGAAAGGGATTATTAGAGGAATGGAGGGGAGAGAAATCCCGCATTAGCATTTCTCTACCCTCAAAGAAATCCGCCTAAGGTTCCAAAGACAAACTTCCAATCCCCAAACATGAATCGATTATTTCATTATAGTAATCTACCGGTTAGAGGTAGGTTGCGATGAAAGTCATGGAATATCCAACGAACTCTAACACATGCCGTGCCATTTCTATCTCTAGTATTTCTTTCTTCATCTCGGCATAAGTCCTGCCTTTCTTCATCCCGTCCATAAAACCGATTCTCTTCCTTCCCCTTCCCCACTTACCCAACATCCTACCCTCTATCACGGCCTTCAGCAAACCATCGTCCCTCATTACCCCTTCCAGCCACCTACCCTGTTTTCCCCTGATCTCATCTATAAGTTCCCTCTCCTCGCCCACCATGTCAAGCACTTCCTCATTTGTCTTCCTTACCGTCCAACGCACCTTCTCCATCCTCCTCCACACCCACATCTCAAAAGCCTTCAGCCTATTTTCGTCTTCCTTTCTCAAGGTCCACGTTTCTGCCCCATACAACGCCACACTCCATATCAAGCTCTTCACCAGCCTCTTTTTTACATCCTTACTTAAGGTCCCCGTCATCAGCTCCCTTCCATTATTGATAGCTTCCTTCGCTAGCGCTATTCTCCTCCTAATGTCTTTTCTAATATGTCCTATTTCTTCTAGCGTACTACCCAAGTAAATAAATGGTTATTAGAATGAAAAATCTCCACCACTGCCGGGAACCGAAGAACCCGGTCCCTCCCGTATTTCCTCCCATCTTATATTTCTTTCGTCATTAGTTGTAATACGCCCCACACAGCCTGTGACAATAACTGCTATCTGGCTAATAATCGCCTGGTCATTCGCAAACCTGCCGGCTCCCATCAGTTTTCACCCACAAGATAGATTTCAACTGTATTTCACAGTGCCGATGAAGAGAAATACTCACAGTAGTTAACAGCAAAAGTCAATTTCGGTTGATTTAAACTCGCACGTAAGTTCAGCCATTCACTCACCTGAAACAAAAAAAAACAAATAAAACCTCGTGTCCAAGTTTGTGAAACACAAGCTGAAGAATGAAAAACTACTGAAATCCCAAACAATACTCACATATTTATCACCTAATGTAATTTTGGTGAAAAATATGAAACGATTATGGATATTATATTGTTAATTCCCCACACTTCGCTAGTGCTCTTAGTGCTCTAGCGTTCTCCGCATAGCACACATGCAGGAATCGGGATTTCAATAAAGAAAACTTCAACACAGCCGTGATTCGAACCAGACAATGGTTGAAAACATTAACGAGAGCATATCACTTCATCATCAGCAGTCATCACTCCAAAGATTGGTTTGCTGCAGTTATCCATTCTACTGTACTAACATCTAACCGTTTAACTCCCTCACTAATTGTAAGTTATCATTTTAACGTCTTCCACAATTTGCAAGATTCATTCCAACCGCGGCCTTCCAAGGTAATTCCTAGCATTTTTTTCTCTTCACTATAGTTTTCAGAAGGCTGTTTTGGATCAGATTAAGTTCAATAGATTTGTCTCCCCTACATCATAGTTTTCATCAACCATATTTTCTCTCCGGCTTTTTGTAGGACTTTTTATTAGTTTTTCTTTCTATACATTTGATTCACCATTATTCGATAACCAGACATGTTCATGATCTCCTATCTCCTCTCCTCAGCTGCTGTTACGTTGGTCAATCACTTAAAGAGACCCTAAAATGCTAACGGATATCATAAATAACAAATTTCAAGGAATTTCGACGAGACTGATCGCCGCTTCTGCTATTAACAAAGGCGAGCTGCAAGCGAAACGCCGGAATATTGAACCTCGTGAAATCTGTATCGATCCTTGGCAGTCGGGTCAACAATTAAAAAAACACATATTGAAGATAGGGGTAGTAGATAGGGAAAGAGAAAACCGCGTTCGTGACCTGGTTCGAAAACGCCATTTTTAAGGCACTTAAAAAAGTGCGCCCGGCGAGTTCTGCTCCCAGAAGGGAGGAAAGAGAATCGGCAGGGGTTCTTCAATAAGAACATGGAGGGATTGATGGAAAGCAGCGCCTTCGAAAAGCATCTAAGAAACGACAGGAATTTTAATGGACTCGCCCTAATTCCCGAGAGAGAAAAGTTAACTTTGGCATTAAGATTTCTATCCGCGGATGCTCGCGAGAAAACTAAAAGGGAATACTCATGAGAAAAGAACCATATCATCGTCCAAATCGGTCTGGTTTCAATTGCGATTAAAATTTGGAGTCGAATAATTGTGGTGGTTTCCCGTGTGGAAGGCCCTACATCGAACCCCATCGGTAAAATTTCAGTGGTAATGCCATTCACTCGATATGCTTGGTAAGCGACAAAACGGTGGGAAGAGAATAGAACCTTGGACGGCATATAATGGGCCACGAGGAACTTTAGAAGTACTTTAAGGCGGACAAGTAATTGTTAGGAAAGTGATAAGATAGGGTAGGTTAAGGTAGGGTCTGCCTAAAAACCTACCAATCAATTGGTAAAATACCCAGCGAGCATGAGAAAACCCGACCCCTAATTGGATGCCAAATGGAACGAAATCCAAACACAGCATTCCGTTCGTAAGACTGGACGTTTAACCATGTCCCCGTGAGCGTATTACGGTTAAAGCGTGCTAATACCTACGATAGGCTTGTCTCTCCCTTCCAGCCAAACACCCACTACAACTCTAACACCTTTCGTTCACTGATAATTTTAGTGGAATGAACTAAAATTAAATTATTAGTGCATTTTGAACTATTACAAAATCGAACCACTTTCCGCAATCAGTCATATCTTATAAAACATTAAATTCAGATGTGTCAGAGTAAATACGGCCAGCATTTACTACATGAAAATAATTTTAAGATGCGTACGCAGCATCATAAAAGGTATTACAAAAAGCTCTCATAAACTATCCGGAGCTAAAGAAGATACAGGACTTACCAAAAGAGATTAATTCTGCGCAGATGAGTGAAAAATAGCAATTAGGGAAGTAGAATACATAAATAGGGTATATCAACACAGCCTAAATATGGATTAACACCTATAAAATATATAGATAATCATCACAATGAAAAATTTATTATTGCCGTTTTACATTTCCCCTCGGGAATCACAGTAGTAAATGGTACATTTTTCATGTTAATATTTAAAGAAAGCAAGGTTTAAGTAATCACGTTAAAGATACATTATACAACGTACATAAGCAACGCCGGATAGCTTCCAAAAGCTTTACAGCTGAGACATAGGTCTCCGAGGTCGAATAATAAATTGATGCTTTAATGGACCCTTCGTTAAAATTAAGAAGCCACCGAATCTGAGATATTTAAGAGGTCTACTCTGACCAGCATGGGTTTCAGTATCAAATGTCCATTAAAAATCTAACAGTGGGGTACAAGAAGGATTTCAGGTTTATTTAGGAAGCGGTAAGCAAGATATGGCGGCTACACGTGGAGCTAAATCATTTAAGACGCGCGACACCAAATCAGCTTTTCTCAAAGAAACATCAGTTTAAAATTAACAGAAACCTAAAAATAAGCTAGAGGCAAGTAATGGTTGATAAATAATCTAAATTGAATTGTTCAAGTAACATTAATATGAAAAATATAAAATAAGACATGTAGCGACAACTGCGCTGATATAAAATGTTTCCAAAAAACACAATCTTTTCCTTTTTCAATTTCCAGTCGATGAACAAAAAATCACCTAGCTAACTTGAAATAGGATTCATTGAAAATAAAGATATTAAAATATAATTTTTGACCCAACATTTCAAGTAAGTAAAAGGAAATATTAGTTTTAAATGCGGACGAATCGATGCAAATATAGCTTTGAGGCAGCATCACCATCATTAGTAGTCATTAATACGAAGTTTGGTTTGCAGTAGGTCTCCATCCCACTCTCCTCTCTGCTATCCGCTTTATTCCTACATGATTATTGACTTTGACGTCCTAGGCATATTGAAATTGATCCATTTTGGCGAAGCAAGTGATTGCATTTTCCACTGAATGAGAATAATTTCACAGTTATTTTCAATGTTGATATCATTTTCTTCACTTGTTTATAAAATAAATTTCTTCTGCTTCACTTTAAAAATATATCAATCATCGAATCTGGCATTTATAATACAAATTTATGGGTAAACAGCTATTTTTCTTAATCTACATACCATATTACTTAATGAAATACAAAAATCGAAGTATTTTTATTGTTTATACGGATTAAGAATGTTTAATACATAAGATGAGAGAAGATAAGAGGAACATAAACAGACACTTGATGGTGGGCAATTAGCACGTAAGAAAGTGAAAAGATGATATCGAAAATGGGAAGTTATGGTAAAGACTTAAAAAGCCTGCCGATCAGCTGTAAGAATACCCATGGCGATAGGGTTGCGATTTCTTACCCCCAACAAGACCTCGCCACATCGTTTGAATGGCACGTGAACCGATGATGCTTCACTCATTCACTCGCATGACGCCGTCAGTTGACGTCAGGGGGCTTATTCTCTAGCTCAAAGCATCGGAGCTTTCTGGCGAAAAGATGCTTCAATAAGCTACTTGCTCCCATCGGTATTCTCTATCATGGAAGCTACCGGAGAAAGAGCAAGCAGAAGCTACCGGTAGCATATTAGACTCCCACCCATATTCTGCAAATGTCAAGAAGCTACTTCCGTAGCCCCAATAAGCTCCCACGGTAGCCTCACGAAGCGCGGCCTCATAAATGGCCCTGCTTAAATATTGGCCATTTTATTACGCTTATCTATCTATAATTATCCAACGCACGGGTATGTTTCTTACATTTATTAAATGCGCATTCCTTGCACTTTCACTGGGTTACTTTGTCATTTTCGCCATTAGCGGGATTTTTCACAAAAAAGATAGTAACTGGAGTGATGGAAAGCCATATTTACCTTCGGTGAGTTACATGATTCCAGCCCATAATGGGATACTTAGTGAGCCGTGGTAACGTGTATCACCTTCGCATTTCTTTTGAAAGTTTCATCTTCGTATATTATTTAAATGATTTGAAGCAACTAGTAATTGACGAAAGCAAATAGTACGAATAGTATTGAATCATATCATCGACATGAACCCTAATTCCCGAATATATTTACGAACAATCTTATTTCAAGTGATCAAAACAGCCAAGATGGACATCGGGCGTTCGTATTCACGAGATTATGTTAGCAAAAATAAAACATTTTAGAATTTTGCTCGCATAATTTTTAATGCGTGGAATTTTTCGCTAAAAACGATGCACATACATCTTCACCGTCTAAATCTGCCTTAAAACAGGTTTCACCAGTTTTATCCTCAGAAAAACATTGAGACGAGCTTTCCCATTGGTTCTAAGAATGACGTCAACAGAAATGAAGTTTCCGCGGATTTGGTTTAAAAAGATTCTCATACTCGCCTTTTGCCAAACCTCTCTCCACTTCCTATTACGTTCTTGAGAAAGCTCCCGTGAGTTAGAGAATACGGTTGGAAGCCAATTCTGGTAGCTTATTCGAAGCTACGGAGATGTTACAAAACCTTCTCAGTTGTTAAGTCGTGTTTGTATTCGGGGAGGGGGGGAGGGATCCGCTCTGAGGTCCAGACGGGTTTTCAAGGGCTCGAGAGACGGTTCCGAACCAACAACGGACCCAATTCAGTACGCAGATCAATAGCGACGTCGAATCAGAACGGGGTACGGCAAATGTGCAGACAGGTTGCAGCTAGATTGGGCGATCGATTGGAGGCAAACCTCCACGAAGGATTAATTTGACGCCCAACCACAAACAGACGAAAACGCGATGCAGATATGTTACCTCCGTCTAGTTAAGCCCAAAATCGAGCACACCGTTAGCATTAGGGAACCCAGCACAGAAACATTGAATTAGCGAACACAAAAAAATACAAAGCAAAGCAGCACGTTTGGCTAAAAAAATGTTGATAGCGAAAAGAAAATGTGACAAAAGCATTGGAATTAATGGAATGGGGGCCGCCATTGTGTAAAAGGCTAAACGCTAATATTAACTATTTTAAAAATTCGGACACGTTGGTTGACATTGAGGATATTACCCTGAACTACATATTTTTCCTGCTTCTTTTATCTTTTCTTCTTTCTGCTTTTCTTCATCCTGCACTACATCACGTGAGGTTCTGGTTGACATTGAGGATATAACCCTGCGCAACATATTTTTAATTACACTCCAAATAGATAAAATTCGCTCAGGAAAAATAATTTCACTTGATTTGGTCCAGGATTCGCACCCGGAAATCGCAACAGCCGATCAAGTGCATTTGCTATTTGTACCACCATGTCATCTTAGTTCCGAGCGAATTTTAAGAAGGGGTTTAAACGAAGTAAATACTCTCTTCCCCAGTCCACATTTAAGCACAGAAGACGTTGGCATCTTACCGGCTAATGGGAGATCCCAGTTACAATCACGGTCAAGAGAAATGATTTTTTTCACGGCAAATTTCTTCCCTTTGCTGTATATCTTAGTACCCGTGCGCGTGGCCATAGCATATCATATGTGTATTCCGCAGTGCTTCAGAAATTCTCATCTCTCTATTGAATAAAAGCGACAGACATCGATAAAAATGTACAGCAAAAGAGATAGGTACAAAAAGACCATTCTCCCAAGCACCATTTACTACTACCCCAGAAACAAAAGATACAGGCACTACACTGAAGAAAAAGGCACTTGTCCATTAAAATACATTCATATTTCTTTCTCTTTTTCTTCCAATTCCAGTCGGATATGCCTTCCCTTCTTCAAGGATTTCCTTACGCGACGGATGAGAGTAAAGCCTCAAGAATCATTGAATCATTAATTCAATGATCGCCCACGACCAGATAAAAAAGTGAAACAGGGGCTAGCTAAATAAGCATCTATATAAATTTGATTCTTTCAGGCTTGACTTCGTGGAAGTGATAAATATCCATTTTGAATAAAAAACTTTGTACTTTTCCACACTTTATTTAAAAACTGCGACCCGTGATGCCTTATTATGGTGAAACTGGTCGTATTTTTTAAATAAAAAGTGGAAAAGTACAAAGTTTTATATTCAAAATGGAAAGCATCTATATGTTTTATAGATGCACCAAACTAGAATGATCAGTATGATGATAAGATAATGAGGCTAATAACAAGAAAAATTCTGATCCCGTGTTTTAGAGTGATAAGGAAGATTACATTCTACCACCACTAAACCACTACAATTCAAGAGACAAAGAGAGCGACAAAGAGAGAAAGGTATATGGTCGAAAAATTAGATACAAACATTCTTCTCCTCACGGGTCACGAATGGCTACAATAAAAACGGATACACTAATCCGTCGTTGTTTGTCTTCCAATTCCTCCTCCAACTATAGATATGCGAGTGAACTTCATATAAAGTTTAAAAATTTGGTCGACAAAAAACGTTGATTTGTACAAATATTTCTCGGTAAAAAATATGCTTGCATGACAGCGCCAAAACCTAGAATGTTACGGAGGATGTCACGGAACGATATAGCTATCAGTAATTCGACGCATTTGCAAGTTAAATTAAGCTGGTTTATCTTAATTTGGTGAATCATTTTCATTAATATAATTATTTTCTAATTAATTAATTAAATTTTATTCCATTTGATTTCAACTTCATTTTTCAAATTTAATTAATTTTAATATTTATAGAAGACAAACAAATATTTGATCCTCTCTGTTGAAATACACGTAGAGCAAAAAATCGACACCGTGTGATAACGTCAAACTACGGTTCAAGAGGCCTTTTCAAATTTTCATACACATTTCACGGGCGATTATTAATGCGCGGTTGACGCAGATGCATAGAAATAATTTAATTAAGATCTAAAGAAATATTTCTATCATGTACAGTGCACAAATATGAGGAATATTATCCCCATTGAGAGGAACTCATAAAAACAACCGAAAGAGTCGGAAATGACACCCAAGGCTAGGCTCCGACACAATCAACGTTAACTTGCGACGGAAACCGTTTACGTCATTACGTGAGACGGGAACTTTCACCCTACGGACACAATCGACGTTACGGCGCACATCCCGGGAAAGTTGACAGTCGTAAGCGCAACGGCGAATTCATGCAAGAGTCTCTGTAAGCATAGGTGAAGATTGCATTTTAATTTTTAAAACTTAAGTTGATTAGTTTACATAATATAGCTACTTTCAGTTAAATGGACGAAGACAAAGTGTTATATTATGGACTCCTGCTAATCACGGCTTCTGACATAACAAGCTGTTTACTTTACAACACATGGTTTGTTTATAATTTAAGTTATCATAAAATTATTTTAGACTAAGTTTAACGAAACAAGAACACCCCCACGGAGACTTTGTGAATAAACAACGAAGAAGAAAGATTTATTGCCGACAGGAGACATGTACGTTGCTTTTAATCGTGCAATTTATAAATTATCCCTTTTTATAAAGAATAAATCATTCTGAGAAGGTGGGAAGGTTGAATATGCGAAAGTTTCGCACGAGTTTACTAGTATTATTAAGTACTATTTATCAATTTACTTATCATGTCACGTCATTAGTTTACACATTGAGACGTAAAAATGCAGAGCATAAGTTTCCTCACTAAAATGACAAATCGCTATGAAATATTCAGCCTTGAAGGAACAAGGGGAGATTGCGCACGTGGATCTGCCTTTTTTAAATGCGTCATTTTTGTGTAATGCAGGAAAATGCAATTGCTACGGTAATTTTTCGTGGTATTTCCTGACTATGCCCTAGTTATGTTCCATGTCTTACAATTTTTATTACGTTTATCACACCTAAGGCTGCACTCCACTTCCGGCTAGAGCAAGCAATAAATGAGTAAATGTTGATTTTTATCGATAATATTGTTTTTTTACATTGTAAATATGTTATTACTGAAGTTACTGGAAGGATTAAACCAAGTCCCGCACGGTCCGTCTGTTATTTACTAACCCTTAACTTGGTTTTTCTCTGAGTTTTATTTTCCAAGATTATTTAAGGTAGTTTCCTATTCGTATAATGTCAATGGAGGCAGGCGATATTCCTATTCGTACTTTGGCAATTCTAATTCCGAATGTAATTGTTCGCTGCATTCACCTCTTCAGAATTATGAAAATGTAGGTAAAAGAAGCAGCTGGTGTTGTTGTGTGTTAGATTAAAGTTTATACAGGATTGACAGACTATGAAATAAGCGATCCATCACCTTTCAAGTGAAGCTATCTACCGTCCAGTTATCCAAACTGGTTATACGGCACGGAGGCAAGTGAAATTTAAAAAATTGTGTCGAAGTCCTTGTACGAATTTAAAGAATTCGGTGTAATAACCTCTCATGACACCACCAAAATGAAAGAAAAAAAACTGGCACTTGAGAGATTCGAAATAGCGTCCTTGTGCTCCGGATTCCAGCACGTTACCGACTACAACAACTAGCATATCGACAATAGGGGTTCCCTTTGGGTATTAATACTCAGCATTCAAAATAGCGGGTCAACGTCCGCAGTCTTCGCTTGTCTGCCAATATAAGTTATTATGTCGCATCAATTAAAGATAAACACTGCACAACACGATGTCTTGACATGCAATAATTGTGAATAACGATCATTTTGAGGACATATTTCACTTCTTGCGATGGAATAAACGACTTTTCCTTATGGTGTTCAAGTTTTGAAGATGATTTGTCCTCGCTCGGGATATTTTAAGGTAAACTGTGAACCAAAAATACCGTTTATCTTGTATTCGCGCATTTATAGACACCGAGCAACATGGCACTGACGTTTGGTCATAGATGATGGCCGGAGAAACTGGCGAAATATATTGAAAGCGTCAAATAAAAGCTAAATATGGACTGGACGTCCGCCATTTTCTCAATTTGTATCTTCTGACGACTGTGGTCCTTATTGCTTCTCCGTGTACGGGAAACGTGAAAGTTGCCCATCTCTCACGTACACGTACTCCCGGCACACGTTGGCTGTGTCCGTTCCCGATACTTTCCCGTTAGCCATATCTAAACGTATTCCCGTCAACGGTTCCCGTCGCAAGTTAACGTTGATTGTGTCGGAGCCTAGCTTAACCATAATAATTCGGAAGAAAGTTTGAGGACACGTGATGAAGAAGCCTTAGATGGACGGAGGGATTTCGGTACGTGATACGCGTGGAAGAGAGAAAAATAAATAACTATTTTCAATGTGATAAAAAGAGGCGGAAAATACGAGGAACAGAAAAAATAACTAGTCTGTGGAATTGGTTCAAACCAGATAAAAACGCAATATTCGGAAAACATTTGTCTTCCTTAAAAAATCCATCCAAACCTACCTTGACGATAAAAACACTTGGAAAGAATTTTAAAAAAGTAACTATTATTTGTTCATTTATGGTGAACGTGAAAGGGATGAAACACAAGTTTCAAAAAATATTCCAGAGCTGCGATCGCGTTTATATATATGTCCGCTCTTTCTTTTACCCGGAGTTTTAGCCCACGGCATTCCAATCGACATTCAGTGATGAAATGCATACTAATATGATTGATTTTCACGCCGGACGCAACGTGCAATGAAAATGCATCGGCTGTATAACCATTTCTCATGGTACCACATTAAAAATTGCGCAGCAGAATGGGAAATGGATTTTATGAAGAACTAGGCTGGTAAGTTTCACGGGAATTCCGCCAAAAAGAGTAAAGCTGCTCCTACCTAACCAAATTCGGCACGCCATAAGCCAGACTGCGATCAAACGGAAGTAAGTATTTCGAATCGATGGTTCTACGGTTAAATTAAAGGAAGGCAAAACGTGAGCGATTTTTAAGAGAAATTCAAACTGCAGAACTTCCTTACCAGTGAATTATATTCCGAAACTTTTCCCCATAAACCTGGCCGAACACGATAGCAAGGCCCGAAAGGATTCCCTAATACTTTAACCTTGAGATAAATCCCATATTCTGCCAACTTTGCGCATTTTCCCGGTCAATAGAAGAAAATGGATGGAATCACGGTCTCATAGGAAAAGAAGCGATATAGTCGGCTTAGCTATTCCACACTAGGGTAGGGTTTATACCCTGTTTCCTATTTCGTGGTGAGTAAAAAATAATATAATAAATGCTACAGTGTCTACTAACGGCCAGCAACATAAGTTCGGGAGCATGAGAGAAATTCATGAAAGCATACGAATGGAGCATACTCTTGTGTGGCAGGGTTGCCGAGAAAAGAAATTTAATGGAAACCACGCAAAGCAGCAGAAGCAAGTTCACTAGACACATTGTGCGACACGACAGCCGACTTAAACTAGTACTGAAAGGAAAAATGAAAAGGCAGAATTATTGATGAAGATTCGGGATGTAATACATGAAGCAAATAATGAGGGACGTTCAAATAAAGAATGATGAAGGATGAATTAGAGAATGAATAAGAATCGAATAACGAAGCAGATTTATGGTACAGGAGAGGATGGTGTGAGAGGAAGGGGTGGACCGAGAAAATAAAAGGTGAATGTGGTGGAAGATGCTCTTAAGAGAGGGAGTATCAGGAGTCTTAAGAACCAGGGGGTGCGTAAGGAGCAGCCCATAAGGGTAACTGAAGCAAAAGAGGCACGCATGCATTACGCAGCGTAGAGCCAGCTTTATAGGCCTATCACCGAGGATTAAATTTTTTGACTGTGTCTACCCCGAAAGGGATCGGCGTCAAGGGTATGTATAAAGGAATAAAGCGGTAAGTTGATAGGAGATTGGAGAGGAGAGCTGAAACAAACCAACCTTCGGATTAAGGTGGCTGGTCTAAAAAACAAAAGTGAACAGATTTTCTTAAAAATTTCCAAATATGTTCCTTTTTAGATATTCGAAGAATAAACGGGGGATCATCGACATACATTTTGCGATAATTTAGACTTTTTTAACATGGAGCCTTATGGCGCTCTCCACTCCAATAGGATAAATTACGCACTTTCTCCATTCCTACTGAACAGATTTGAACCAAAAACTGATATAATGTAGCTCTAATAAATTAAAATCTATTCTGAAAAAATCATTTAATACTATCGACTGAAAGTTTTCGTAAATACGATTAAAAAATATGCATGCGAGAATTTCAAATGTCGCGCGCGGCAATGTGGTGTAAAGTTGGCAACGTTGCACACGAAAGTACGGGACATGCTAAGAAGAGACACGTGTTGCAGCGTGTTGCAGAATGGACGCTGTTGCCGGATTAAAAACGAAAGATTAAATAATTTATAGAAACATATTTTATTACTAGTTTGCATTCGAGTGACAATACATCTTCATTTTGAATTCTATGGCCACGGGTGTGAACTATTTATTAAAATTAATTTCGCAAGAATGACTTACGAAATGAATCAAGTCTGCATTTAAGAAAATTTTTATGGCAACGTGTAAATTTAAAGGACAATATTTCAGATTGTACCTAAGACATAAGTCATTCCTACTGAATATAGTATAACTACGACCTATTATTTAAATTTTAAACGAGCATGAAAATTTAAGTAACTAAATTTCTCAATGACTAACGATTACCCGACCAGCCACCTTAAAGACTTCCCATGATGATAATGCCACACCCACAAAATTCCAATGAGGAGTATCCCATACATACATGAAAATGATATTGAGGATATTTCAGAAGCCGCGAGTCACTTAGGTCAAGCTTCTCTAATACTCCAAATGCAAGTTTCATGTGCACAGCGTAATCGGTAATAGTGAAATATATTCGGACTTTGAAATCGTTGAAGGCAAAGGTTTACAGTTTATTGCTTACCGCTTCATTATAAATCATTGGTGATATGAACAAAAATTTATATTTCTTATATTCCTTTGATTGTTTGTTCTTATCTTTATGTAACTTCAAGCTGTTCCAATAACTTCTTCTGACAATTGGTTCAGCTCTGTGTGATTTATCGCTATGTAACTGATGGCCTGAAATGTTACTTATAGTTGTAATGATGGAACATTATAATTTTTGGAATATTGTGTATGATATGTTTTTCTTGTTTTGGAACTTTGTATAATGAAACTCTTTTGTTGTATTGGCTTGTTGCATTGGTTTATCGCTCACAACGAGTATGTGAGTTGATTTAATGATTCTATTTTTATGCTGTAAATTGTTTTTGCTCTTAGAGAACATAAGTCCTAGAGCAATAAATACCTTTCTACCTTTCTAATCTATAACACTATAGTATTTAAACTAGTATTTCACGATTTGGAATGACAATAATATCGCACCGTATATTTTAATATCACATTCAAGATAAACAACATAATATCAAAATGCGATAATCGTATAGTCTAAAGGCCTGGTTACACGGTACATGAGAATGTACAAGAAAATGTGTGAATGTCTGAATGTCAGAATGAACGCGAAAATTCACCGTGTAACCACACTAAAATGTACGATTGTATGAATGTCTGAACAGCAAATAGAACCAGTTTTAATTTCGTTCAGACAATCGTAAAAGTTGACCTCATTACAGACACACCTGGTGGCAGACGACGCAAATTACCCATTCAGTTGTCATCTGGCTTGTGTTGGCGGATTTTTTGTTACAAGCAACGAGCAAGAGGACAAAATACAAAAACAATTCGAGCGCACGAAACCAAATAAACCACCAACACAAGCCAAATGACAAATGAATGTGTCGTTTCCATGGCAAAAAAATGGTTTAAATAACGCGCCGACGGTTTAAAATGAGGAAAAACAAACGAAAACGCATAATGCGCATCAGAAAATGTACGAAAATCTGTCCGAAAAAATGTACCGTGTAGCCACCTATTCATTGATCTTGTCCATATAAATGTACAAGAATCTGTACATGAAACCATTCACACAAATGTACAGAAACGTGTACATTCTCATGTACCGTGTAACCAGGCCTTAAGATCATTAAGAGATAGAATACGTGCACATGGAAGGATTCGCATCCACAATCTTTGGGTTTCCACGACAGCGAATAAGCAATTAGGGTACCGCAACCGGCTATCGAAAAGGCAAACGGCTTAATCATGCCATTTTAATTCACAGGAAAGGGATAAATATAGGGAATAAGTTATGCCCATTAAAAAGCCCCCAAGAAAACTAAGAGGGACTGATCACGCAGCCGGAAAGACTATATACAATCATCAAAAAAAACCACAAGGAAACTTTTTCCAACAATTTTGCAAGAGAATTGATCTAATGTGTGTTGTATTTGTGTTGGATTGTTTCATTTATTGTTTTGTAAAAAAAAAATATAAAAAGTGGAAGATGTTGTAAAATTACATTTATGTCATGAGATGGCCATGGTGACAACCAGAGATGTAAATATTTAGAGGATAACAAGGGGTATTGTTGAGAGAGACAGAGATGAAGGATTGGATTATTTTAATATACTTTTCTTACTTACATTTATTCCAATAATTCATCTCAGTCTCTCTCTCCCTCAACAATACCCCTTGTTGTCCTGTAAATATTTACATCTCAGGTTGTCACCATGGCCATCTCATGACATAAATCTAAATATACCTACAACAATGTGATTAGGTTTGGAACGTAGTTAATGATTACTGCGTGGAATGGATCAAGGGCGAAGGGAAACCTTGCGTCGGCATTAGTAAAGCCTTAACGAAAGTTTCCAAATGGTCTACAGTTTTACATCCCTCGCCGACAGACATATTACCAAACCAAGAAGTGCTCTCCGCACAGAACTCAATAGGAGGCCGGGATTGCAATAGTAAACATCTGCCAATCCGAGATTCGAACCTCGGTACTCCATCCTCCACAGCGGCCATATTCAGTCCCTTTTATTCCTTACAACTTTTACCTCCCCTAGAGTACACATCATAAATCATATTTATATGGTATTTATTCGAGAAAATCGAATGGCCCATACATTTGGCCATGGAGGAGGATATGGACGTAGAATGGAGGAAACGAGTTATAAACGGAGAGGATGACGGGAGAGAAGGGGAAGAGACTTGGACGACGTAAGGAAGGCTTTACGTAAGATGGGCGTTATTCATTCTCCATCTCCGGGTAAAAGACCTCTTGCTTTTTCCCGGAACGACCCTTAGATCTTATCCCTCCGCCAAGGTTCTCAAAGAAATAAATATATATATAAAGCTTCCTCTACTGCTGAGGAAGGGATTTTAGACCAAAAACGCTTTCAGGCTCTTATATTTAAGTTTCCCCTCCCGCTAGAATTTATTTTCATGAGTAAATGCGTGTTCACGAACGAAAATGCGATTATATGAGCATTTTAAGTGATAATGAATGTCAATATACATACAAGCACATATAGAAAAAAACAGATAAAGCACTCACTGCGGGACTCATCGTTATACGGGAAGCCATTTATCCCGCATCATAAAATACCCCTTTTCTTCGATACAAAAAAAAATTAAAAAGAAAGATAATGGTAAAAGGATTGCTTTAATCGTTTTTTGTAGCTGGACCACATAAGACTTCATCTCCGCTTCAATTTAAAAAAAAATAAAATCAAAATCCTTCCACGCTGAAAAATAAGAAAAAATTAACGACATGAGCGTGTTCAGATTTTTGGAATATAGCCTGAGTAAGCATTACTGTGGGTACTATTTTATACGGATAAGTAAACATTACTCTCTTTTCACATGACTGAGAAGATACAGAAGTGAATGAGGGTAACATAGGAACGATTATCCAGCTTAAATTAGAACGAAATATCCACACGATTTGTGCGTTTTCCATTTCCACACGGAATAAATACGAGCTTAATAAAAATACCTCAAAATAAAGGACAAAACGTGGCTGCTCTCAAAATATGACGCTTTATTTGATTACAGGATTAGTAATTACACAGGGAACGGACCATATGGAGATTCGTAATTCGAGGAAGAATCGTTCAAGTGTGTAAGCATAGGAAGGACTTAATTTATTTTTTGCGCTGAAACATTCTTTAAATAACAAAATATATAGACTGATATATTAAAAATATAAGGTGATTACCTCCATAAAACAATGTCATAATGTTTGACAGTGTTGCTAATACACGGTTCGAGTTTCTCACTTCCAGTACTTAATTTTATGAGAAAAATATTTGCGGATTCCATACACTAACAATGCCATAAAAAATTCCTACGACTATAACGAAAATAGTCGAAGTTTATGTCTAACATAATTTCACTAATTCCAGGAATTCCCAAATAAAATGCATAATTATCTAATAACTAAGAGAAACATGTAGAACCGAGACTACTTCCAAAATTAGACACGTACGCATTCTTGTATCGTGACCAAATCCCCACGTTTACCTCCACGTCCCAAAGAGAACAACCTCATATAAGAGGATGATACTGTAACATAATGAGATCGTCTGTCACAAACCATCCATAAACAATGCCATTAAACCTCTCACGATAACAAAGTTCCTAGCCTCGTATTAGCTCTGCTTTAAAAAAAGGCAGCATCACAGCTACGTCTGCATTCAATTTTCCATAAAATAATTATTCGCTGAAATAAGACAAAAACTCAGTAGATGGTAATGCGCACCGGTACAAGATAATTACACCAATGTGTGGAAATCTACTATAGTCAAGTGTTTTAGCCAGTTATTGAACCAATCCATCTCGAAAGATCGTCCGGTTGTGTAGGTGGCTTAATCGCCTAGCCGTCACCTGGGAGAGCTGTGTTCGAATACCGGTGAAATTGGTTGAGCCTTACGTAAACATGATTTAAAATGAGTCCAAGAATTGGGTATAAGGAAGCAAACGGCGATGTACCGCTTGCAGGGTGGTCCATTCCTCTACAGCTTCACCACACCATTACTTCGTGAATAATGACACCATTGCAAGGTAAGTGGCCTCTGTAGATCGAGTATACGACTACAATGCGAGCAAAACATTATTAACCTGCCGCCGTCATTGGACGAGCACCTGCGGGTAGGGGCACGCAGTGACTGGCAGCCATTTTGTAGACTGCAAATAATATTTTCGCGCAATAGATCTCGCGACTTCGATGTGCTAGCGCGCAGATTTTGATGCCAAATAAAATATCCTGTCAATAGCAGTCTTAAGCCAAAAAAAACTATTTTGTACAATATTGGCTGTGACAAATCAAAAGTAATGATATTTCAAGCGAAATTTTGGATACTGGACCATGCTCACCGAACAGTCAAAAGCGAAGGCTAAGGAACGGATTTTATCGAAAGGGCGTTTATTGAGACATCGATCAGGACCTTGATGGAACGGGTGAGATACATTATCGGGAACGCCAAAAATCGACACGGCGCACAGTGGGGCCAAACCCCACTTTAGACGGACAAAAGTCCAAAAAATTTACAATCAACTCCAAAATAGGCATGTATATGTTTTTGAGATGGATTAAATGAAAGCTGATATCAAATTTGCAATATTTATTGTATTTTATGATTTTTTTGCAAATTTTATTATTTTTTCAATTTTTGACAGTAAAATTATTTTTCAGTAGAATAATCTGAACGAATCAAATTAAAAATGTTCACGTACATTGAGATGGTCGTCGAAAATGAATCTGCTATAAAATTTAAGAAAATTATTTTTGTAATCACCTTTGCAAAATATTTTCATGTTTCATAGAAAAAATGATACGATTTGCACAGAAGTTCCACAGGGCTGAGATTTTTGAAATCTCAGTCCTTGTGTAACGAACATCGCCACTTGTACCTAAGAGTGGACATAATACATATAGCATCCAAGTTTGACTTATTACAAGCTAGTAATAACTTCATAAACAGATATTATTTATGGTACTTGCATTTGCTTTCCATGATTGAATTTTTTTATATTATAGCTTACCCGTTGCCATGCGGCCATAGCGGCCGGATGATTTTCCTATCCACCTCTCGTGCATAATAACTTTTATATCGTAACAGTCCTTATGCAACACAATGGCAGTTGATTTCTTTTACAATCTCTATCTCTAATATGAATAATATATCTCAAAATAACGATACGATTCCGTCCGATTATATAACTTTTCTCTAAATAATTAAAACTTTTCATTTTGAAAAATCAATACATTTTCAATCGGGATAATTAATTACTCCACGCGTATTTTCGTAAAAAAGTAAATTTTAAAATCATATTCACACTCTAATTTCTTATTTGAATCGATTGAAAGTTTAAAAAATAAAATAGAGGACACCAGTATGCTGTACTAATAGTTTCTAATCGACCGTTCAATTCGGCGTCTGCGTCCGTGGGACCAGTGCTCCGCTATTCTCTCACTTTGACACTCATTTCTACGCGCAGGTGCATACTTACCAACCTGTGAAATACACCGTTTAGTAGTTCAAACATCAGGTTACCCAACCTACTATTTCAGAAACCCTAATTCTAACTTTTATTTTTGGACTTTCGTCCGCTTAAAGTGGGGTTTTGCCCCACTGTGCGGCGAGCGCCGCGAACGACATCGCAAGCATCTCGACGGACGCTAATAATTACCCTGTTAAAGGGCGAGATTACGATCGACTCTTCCTCACGTGACGAAAACGGACGGTGTCGCCGGTTGTCCGTACTCTCCCCGAAAAAATTAAGTGTTTCAACACTCACGGGGGATCAGCACCATTTTTGACCGGTTTTGCAAACGGGGTTCAAAACTTCCGCCGAGCAGCAGTTTTATTTTCGTATTTAACACTAAAAATATAAATAATACGCAAAATACTGATAAATTACTGCATCAAGAAGGTATATAATTTCCCACCGTAAAGTAAAAAATTAAGACAATATGGAAATGAGATTTTGTAAACATTGAAAAAATTGCTCTCTGCCATTAATTCGTAGCGGACGATTTACGAATTCTATAAGGTTCACTCATTGTCCGTTGAGGGTGTTGTCTATGTCCAACCATCGTTAGGTCCCAATACATCACGATTACCAACCTTCGCGATTGCCACGGTCCGTTTCCGTCGAGTCCTGAAACGCCAAACGTAATCCCACCGCGGTTCACCGTAACGCAGAGTATTCACGTATTATCCAAGTATCCCCGATTAAGACCTACTCGACATTCTTTCAAGACGGATCTCCACATATTGGAGTAATATTAAATGCCCATTTTTTGTGTGCCTTTAGATAAGCAATGACAAATAAAAACCTAAACATCTTAGCAACATATTGAGTAAAAACCCAAAGAACAGTAGTCGGCCCCGGTGGCGACGGAGTAAAGTCCTCGCCTGCGAAACTGAGGGTCGCGGGTTCGAGTCCCACCTGAGTGGATTTTTCACCACTCAGTACATGAGTGTTGGTGTTCGTCCATTGTTATATATATGTTAATACACCCGATGTAAAAGGCCGTTCGTGCTGTTTTCGGGGTTGTGGAAATAAAAAAAAACACTGAGATTACGTTCTCATGTTCCTCCGCGAGCCCAACCTTCTATCGAAAATATGGCTTAATATTTTACCTAATTATCAATTATATACAAACAACAATATACATACATATACATGTGCAGCACAAATAAGAAGCACTCTGCTAAATAATTACTAATGTGAATAATGCTTGCTACTTTTAAGGTGAGGCATGACCTTAGCTGTCGATTCACTTTGTAACAATCTACCTACCAAGAACCTAAACGTCCAAATAACCGAATTTGCTCCGATACTCGCGAGGCGAGAAATAACCAAATCTCGGCTCAGACGCCTTGCTCGTTATCCAGGACTAAAACTCGAAAATAAACTTTTGTTATATTCCAAACAGTTTTATTACAACTCGACCGGTTTCAACCTTTTCAGGTCATTCTCAAGAAAAGTCTTGAGAATGACCTGAAAAGGGAGAAACCGGTCGAGTTGTAATAAAACTGGGTAGAATATAACAAAGTTTATTTTTGAAAACATCATGTCTTCATTCCGCGGAGTGAACTCGCAAACCATTGATTGAAAACTCGAAATGTCAAGCACCGGGACGAGCCGAAAAACTAGCCAATGCCGCCGTAGTGACGAATGGGACATTCCATGGTGACCAACGTAACATTTTAGCAAATTGTATGCCTTATATTAATTACATTCATACAAAATCCTGTGCATTTATGGAGTTTTTCTTACCACAATGCATTTTACACTTGTTATAGTAAATAAGGAATGTGAAGATTAGCAATATTTAGGGCCAAATTAAAAAAAAATATCATTTATTAAACACTGTGACCAATGTAACAAAAATTATACCTTAACATTAGTTACTAGAGTTTAATTGCATATTACTCTGAAATTTTATCACTTTAACACAAACTTTTTTAATAAATTTGGAGTGTATGGTTTTCTAAGCAAATATGCATAGTCACACAAAACAATTTTTTGCCATTCTCATTAAAATAATTTCAATAAAAAAATTTGGGTTGTGACCAACGTAACCGTGACCAACGTAACTTATGATTTTCCATTGAGAAAGTAACAGGTTTGTTTCAATTACTAGTGTTGCATTTTGAATTTCATGTATGCTGAGGTGATAACTTTACTTCAGATTCAGAATCAGCAGGAAATTCTCTTAAAAATGACATATTTTGGTTTCTCTAAAATGTAAAAAATAAGCGTGAGGTTGATATTACCATGGAATGTCCCGAATGCCCAAGACAAGGACCGAAATTCCGCTTCCCTTGGTGAATTCTGCATGCAAGAAGAAAGTAGGTGTTGCATTTAAAATTTCGGCTTATTGTTTTGCGAAAACTACAACCACGTGAATCGCGCGCGCGATGAAAAAATGTCAAGGGAATCCAATTTGGGTGCGCCCGTTTAGCGCCACCAACCCGGAAACACCAATTCCCGGGACTTCCAACCAAATAATATAAGACATAAGACAGAAACATTGAACAATTTATCACTATATGCCATCAATGTTATTGAAAGGCATCCCCCTAGTGGAACAACTCCATTAGAATGGATGTTGCTAACCAATATAGTTATCAATAATTTTGCAGAAGCTATAGAAAAAGTAAGATGGTATTGTTTAAGATGGAGAATTGCAATTTTCATAAAATTTTAAAATCTGGATTTAGAGTTGAACAATGTAGACTTGCAACAGGAGAAAGATTAATAAAATACTTGACAGTCATGAGCATAATTGCTTGGAGAATTTTTTTTATTACATTAATTGGCAGAACAAACCCTAACTTGGCATGTAGTGTAATATTATCGGAAGAAGAATGGCGAGTTTTGTATATATGAGATACACAAGTCAGCTCCACCTAATAACCCAATTCCCACAATAAAAAATGCTATAATATGGGTTGCTAAATTGGGCGGGTATTTGCTTGAAAGTTTTTTCGTGTACGAACGGGTGGTTGCGTACTTGAACACGCCTGGGGACGCTGCGGGCGGGTATTTTCGGAAAACTCGCGTGTCCTTCTGCCATTCACTCAACTCGAACGGACAGAAAGCGTTTAGTAACGGCCACTACAAGACTCGTGTGAGGCGAAGAGGAAGTTGTAGTAGACATTTCATTCATTCGATTCACTCAAACGGGGGAGCTCTCGGTACAGCTCAACGTCGTGCGTGTTTCATTCCGAGCGTTGTAATTGCACACGATACACAAACAAGGCTCTCGACCCAAAACTCGGTTCAACAGGATATAATGATTTAAATCCGACCCAACATCTGCATCCCTCTTCAAAAGGCGGGAACAGAGAATTCAATGAACCCACACCCCACCATCCTAGGGGTGGGCGCCGAATGCATTCTAGTCGGCGAGACGGCGCACAGTGGGCCAAAATCCAAAAAAGCTGGCCAAAAGTCGAAAAATGAAGTTCGCGCAAACCAACCAAAAACAGTTGATTTATGTTATTAAGCATCTGCTCTTTAAGATAGGGTACTATACAGAGCATGGAATACGCTATGAAAATTCTTACAGCTGGTCAAAATAGAGCATGTCAGGGTGATTTTGGCGACCGAAATTTTTCCGTGGAAAATAGCTAAATATAAAATATTTATTAAAGAGTCGTTATTTATAATGTTGATTTTAAAGTATTTTGATCCCCAAACTTGATATTTATTGCATGATTGAAGATAAAGTTTGTTCCGTTCTATTTGTATTTTAATATTTTTATAATTTTTCAAAAATTGTGCTGTTGTTCATTAAATTTTATGTTTAACGTTAATTATCGTTTTTATCGACATCAGGCTACACGGAGTTATTTGTACTGTGTGGTAGAGAAAAGCATATAGAACAATATTCAGAAGGAAATATTTGCGATAACTTGCGATTCTAATTTTAACAACCATTTTTATTTTAAACCACCCCGGCCACACGGGCCACAGTGGCGGCCACTAATGGGGTCTAAGCGAAGCAAGTATATAATTTCCGAGTATAAAGACGATGGAATGCCAGTTCAATGATATTGGTAATTTGAATAGATATTTTATGAATAACTTTTCATATTGATTTTTTCACATTGTACTTAAATGGCTAAATTCAATGTAAATCTTGTCGCAAATTGCAACTTCTCGCTACGTTGGCGACTGGCGATTCTACGATGAGGAGATCGTTGGGACGTTTCTCAGCAGATTTATGGGCTTAAATATCTTTGAAAGGATTTTCCATGAATTGTGAAATTCCCTCAGGCATGTTGAGCAGACTGAGGTCGAGGGATTTAGGGGAAGGCTCGTGGTCATGCACGTGCAGCGGCATGCGCCCGCGCCAGCTGTTTGAGGACTTGCGTCCCTCCGTGCTTGCTGGCCCCACAATACTAGTTTTACAACCTTCCCAATAATGACTCTTTTCTACTTCCCCTTATCCATTGGTAGCTATGTCAAGTTATGCTTTTTACACCTTTTTTGCCTCTTTTTGCAGACCCTTGCCGCCACTTGTTCCGCCAAACGGAATGCTTAGTTAGTTTCCTTAGGGGTTTTCTGGTTGTTTTCGCGTACCACATGCTTCAGTTGTCCTAGAGAGCGTCGAGTGAACATCCACTGTAAGTGGCAGTGCTGTGCAACACTGGGTTGATCTGTTCAACGTTAAAACCGTTTCAAATGAGTATATAGTTACTTACTTGTACCTGGAAACCAAAGTCTCCATGCACCCGTCTCCGTTTCGTCATGCCTTAACTATTGTACGTCGCATCCATTGAGGAAAATATTGCTTTCCAATCATACGAGAAGCAGTTTGGTAAGAAAAATTTTAATTTTTAAAATGGATTCCGAGTTGGAGTCAGTAATTTGTTTTTTGCTACCCATGTAAGAATTATGATAGTGAGGCTGTCGATGGAAGTGATTACCTGCTATTTTTATTTCTTTTTGTAGTGTTTTATACTAAATTTGTGAGAAACCATGGAGAGTAGAGAAGTGACTGGGTTGCAGCTTCATGAAAAATTGTAGTGAAAAAAATTACGGCACGTGAGAAAAAATGTGATCGATTTTTTGATTGAAAAATTTCAATTGAATGGAGATTACGATGCGAAAGGTATTTGACGAAGTGCCTACAAACATGCTTTTTCACTAGATATTTTGAGAAATGGAACAAGGTGCAGCGAAGGGAGAGCTACTTCAGAGTTAATAATAGTAAATGGCTAATAGAAAATTGGCCTGATAATAGATGTACCAAAACCAGGATATGGCACCACAAACGATGGTAACACAGACGTTTTTCGAACCCTAAATTATCAGCAAATATTACCGGTAAGAGAAATTGACAACTATTTCAAATTAAAGAAAACATCGCTGCTGAAGTTTAGTGAGATTTTTGGTTAGTTTAATATTTTTCAGGGCTTCATGAACAACTGATTTCAAGGTTTGAAAATATTTTTAAAGTAATTTCAAGCAGTCGATCACTCAATCACAATGAGTTCAGAAAATACTGTCTAGCAACAGCGAAATTATACGTGAAGCAATACCCTTGATATTATATGCCACCAACTGCGAACAAGCTTCTGATTCATGGTGCAGATATATCCAAGAAAGCAATTCTGCCCATCGGGCAGCTTCCAGAAGATGCCTTGGAATCAAGGATTAAGGAAATTAGGAAATTCCGGCATCACAATACGCGGAGGATATCAAGAGAGGCGACTAATAAATATATATTTCGGAGATTGCTGTTCACCTGTGATCCCTTGATATCTTCAATTTCATTTCAAAATAGTAAATCGAAGGAAGATTTAGATCCAGAAGTGAAAAAAATTGACTATGGGAATGACGAATGTGAAGATGAGAGTGATGACGAGTCATCAGAGGATGAGTGACACTTTTTATCAATAATATTATTCAAAATATTTATTTAAGAGTTTGATAATAATATTATTGAAAAATATTTGTTTAATATTAAAATTTAAATAATAAATTATCATGGTCTCTGCCTCTGGCTTACATTTATATTGAATCCTGATCCCAGTAGTGCGACAAAAGTATAGCAAAATGAAATTGACTGGAATATAGCCAATTTCAAACTAATTTTGCAATAAAAAATGAATTAAATATTTATTATTTTGTGAAAATGTAGTCTACGTAAGCTATAGCTTTAAAATTTTATTTATTTAACATTTTAGCTTGATGCAAGTTTATTTCCATCGAGAAACATATTTTCAATTCCTCCCATTCCGTTGCAGTAGTCATAATTTGTTAAAATGTAATATGCATTAAAATTCTACTTGGACAATATTTTTACGGATTTTATAGCTCCTAGCATTATTAATTACAGTATATTGATAATTATCACAGGAAATTTTGAGTTTTAACTAGACCACTCAACCATCGAAATTAAGCTTTGTCATTGCATATTTAATGTTTATACAATTAATAGCGCTGTATCCGTAAAATATATTGAAAAAATAATGATAAAATCATGTTTATCAGCCCAAAATACCTTAGAAATGCACTTCATGTTGCATATGGACTGGTAATTATTAGAGTTATTAATTTTGGCCAGCTTTTTTTCAGTTTGGCCCACTATGCGGCGGTCCACCGTGTTTTATCCCGGAGGCAGCGGCGTATTCGGCGAAGTCAGCGCCGACCAAGTAGAAGGTTGCTAATCCGTGATAAAGGGTTCAGAAATAGATAAGTAAACAACACTTAAGCTCCAACACGAGAAATTCATAAAGACAATTAGGGATGAAGATAAGTGACAAAGTAACGCTTATTTAAGTTTCGTAACGTAGTAGTAACTATCAATAGCGAATAAACAATTAAGAGAAGTATATACAGATCCTGACATCATAGCATCGGCAAAACTCAGGAGGATGAGATGGACTGGACATGTATGCAGGAGGGAAGAAGATTCAACCGTTAAGATGGCTTTATATGGAAAGCCAAGCGGTAAAAGACAACTGGGAAGGCCGAGACTCCGATAGTGGGACCGAACCAATAGGGACATCATAATAGTAGAAGCGAATTAAGAATAGATGGAAGATCCACGTTGTCTAAACCCTAAACCTACTTGGGTTTGAGTGGCCACATAGGTAAGTACTAACTACTGGCGCGAATTACAGTTCATGCATTACACAAGGAGTAGGGAACTATTTGAGGACATTAAACGATACGTTGTTGGTGAGGCCCTATACCAGCTCGGGTTTGAATGGCCACATAGGTAGGGTAAGGTAAGTAGTACCTACTGGCGCGAATTACGCTTCATGCATTACACAAGGAGTAGGGAACTATTTGAGGACGCTAAACTGTTGGCAACAACAAACGCAGTGAACCACATAAATTCGCGGCGGATGAGCTACCTATTAGGGTAAAAAATTGGGCCTTTCGCACCGATTTCCTATTCTAGCATATTCTCTCTTTTCCCTCTATTACGGCCCTCAGCATACCCTCACCTGATCCATCCACCGACTCTGCCTAATCTCCTCCAACAGTCTTCCTCGTTTGTCTTCTTATCCATCCATCGCACCTTTCCTATCCTGCTCCCATCCCACATCTCGGACGACTGAAATCCATTCTCATCCTACAGCAATAACGAAAATTACCATCTTGATGTACACATGGAATAAAGGTATGAACACACAGAATTAAGACGCATCTTGATAGCAATTTTCAAGACTGACAAGAGACGAACGAACATCAAGGTACGTTAACGCAGATGCTCGGGTGTGCCCTCAGAACGTGAAACGTCTAAGTTGGAGGTGGAACTTTGAAGATGATGGACACCTCCACACACACGCGTAATTCGAACAAGGTGCGCAAGTCTAAGCTCAAATTTAAGACCAATCACAAACTGGATCGGAAGCTGTCTAGGGCGAAAGAGTTCGTCGGATCGATAACTGTTAATCAAAAGCGCCTCATCGGTAATATAAAGTAACATGCCACTCACCATTCCTAATCATCAATTCACCTGTGAATTTCCAATTAAGGAGTACAGTTTCGTCCGTGTCAATTGCCGTCAAGTACGCCCAACGAAAGCTAGGAACTCTGGGGTTAATTTAAACGGCCTTGACACACGCGAGCAATTCAGCAACAGCATCTGGTAAGGCCCGTTTCCGCTACATTGCCGTTGAAATTTGCAGGCAGGGATCGGGATCAGGGATAAGGGCGCGGGATCAACCAGACACTATATAGTTAAAGGGAAAGAATTTTCCAGTCTATAACTGTTATCCTTATTTATTTGTTATCTTCATCGTTACTTGTTACGACCTGACGACGATTTTTGCGGGTTCCCCGTCGTCCTTAGGGCAAATGCCAGGTCAAGCCTTTCCCGCACAACCATCCAGTGATAAGAACTCCAGTGAAAGGTGTTACCTGCCCTGAAGAGGCGGAAGCCTACACCAGGGTCCACATTTGCGTTGTTATATCTGTCTTGTTATTTTGTTTTGTTATTTTCTTCTACTTCCTGTAAATTAATTGCAAATGTTGTGATAAAGCACTTTTTGAATTGAATCACAAGATGACATCAAAAGTTTATCCAATCTAAATTATAGACTGTATTTTTTTCTACTGTTTTAATTAGCGGTATGACACGTGTCGCCGATCTACGGCACCATCAGGTACATTTTTTAAGATTGTGTATTTATTGACTGTTGTTAAGTTGTCGTAGTTGTGGGGTTGGTTTGAGTGAGGGAGGTGGCGGTTATACCGAGGCTTAGAAGTGTGGGCGCGGATAGGTGGCTAAGCCACGGTATAACCGCCACCTCCCTCACTCAAACCAACCCCGAAACTACGACAACTTAACAACAGTCAATAAATACACAATCTTAAAAAATGTACCTGATGGTGCCATAGATCGGCGACACGTGTCGTACCGTTAATTAAAACAGTAGAAAAAATACAAAATGTATAATTTAGAGTAGATACTATAAATTTCTACAAAATAAAGCCTAATACCATAGAGTGTATCAAAAGTTTATTCGAGACGTTAATTCGTCATTCCATTATTTGTCGTTTCATTAATTGTTAATTCTCAAAATATATCGTATTCCCAACTTACGGTATTGAAAAAAACCACGAGGCGAGAATTGTTAGTAGGGATTTTAACTAAACACGGTGTTATGCTTAAAACTATTAATTACATCTTATATCTCAGGAGTTTCCTAAGGGAAAGCAAAAACAAAAGTTTGGGTTCGGATTGAGAGCGGCAGTATCGACGGATTGATAAGAGAACGAGATGGTTTTAGAAAATTAGAAATAGAAAGAGGAATACTGTGGATTGTGGCAGATTATGTGCACGTAGATGATAACTTGAGGCAATGTAATGGCGTAGACCAAGATAGAAGAAATCAGGTCAGCAAATAAGAGGGAAGAAAAGAATAGGAATTTAACATAGAAGTACGAAATAAGTCGCACTATAGCATAAAATGCAGCTCTCAAAATGATACAGGGATTTAATTGATTGGAAATAAACCAGAAATGTTCTGGCTACAGTTTTTAAGGAAGATTTAGTATGATTTTTATGAAACAGTTGTCTTATCTCACCAAAGTGGTACATACTATGGTGGTACTACATCTTCAGAGTTTTGCGTTAAAACATTTTGCCGATTGAGTGCTAGAAATTTTTAAGTAAAATTTTCATCTAGATGTCGTGATTTATTAATATATAGGAAATTCAATCGCATTCCTATTATTTTTCAATTTGTCGAAAGACGAACGAACCGAATTTTCGGCAATTTCCTCTTAAATACAACGTCTAGGGATGAGGTGTAAATGACCACATCTGAAAAACGTAATCCATCACATTCAATTATTTACCAGAGGTCAGATTTCTCCCAGATGCATAAATACTGATACGATGGAAAATCGTTTAACGGTCCAACGAGGCAAAGGGGAAGCAATTAGTCCTCTATTTGAAGAAAAACTTACAGTTTACTTAATTAAAACTTACTTAGCATAAGAAAACGCTAAGGAAATGATACAAACAATGTATATTTCCTTTCGGTTAATTTTTTTACAGAGCGAACTAGTTTGCCATGCATAAGTGTCATCTTTAGGTTCGCCTTCAGTGCCAAGGTGGGTTCCATGAGTCGAAAACTACTTGAATCCGAAATCAATCAAATGGTAGAAGTTAGGATAGCTAAAGCATTCCTTAAATATGGATTACAACAGTGTTAACGCCCATGCAATAGGTTTCACAAACAATGAGATTATTAGCTCCGCAAGAAAATTATTCCACGTAAAAATAAAAATCTACCACCAGTTGATTGGGCGAGATCAACGCTTTTTACACTAACAACGACGGGAAAATGTCCCAACCCACACGAATGACGGCCTCCATGAAACCGCTGAGGGAAGGAAGGGTTGTTGGAGGAGGGTTGAAGGAGTTGGGGCTGTCACCATCAAAGCTACGTAACCGAACTCGAAAGCATTGAAATAGAAACTTTTCAATCTCAACCAGCCGTCATGCCGAACTCATAGCTGCATTGCGGGGTGGATTCATGTTCATATTTTTTCGAGCACAAAACGTTTTCGATAAAAAGGAGGAAATAAAAAGAAACACGCTCTCTTGGCAAGTGCGAAATTCCCTACCATACCTCAAAGCATGTTCTGCACACACAAAAAAAGTTTTACCTTTTCTTTAATTTAATGAAATAAAAAAACGGAACCAAAATTCTTACCTCCCGAATACAAAAAATCTCATTTCCTCCAAATGCTTTCGCGAGGATATTTTCTTTGTTTGTTTTTTTTCCTCTGCCTCTTTTTTCCAACTGGGACAACTCACGGGGAAATATGTGGACCACCTGTAGACGTGAATTGGGCGGCTTTCATGCAGGGAGGAGGTTAGGACAAAAATGATTCACGGAATTCACGAAGCGCATTACGCTCCTGGGGTCCAATGAAGTGGAAATTCGGAAAAGAGCGGAATTGGAATCCACGGTCCCGAGGGAGAACCGTCATCCAACGCCAGCGCGCGTTCCGAAAACAACCGGATATCGCAAAAATTTGAATTTTCGAAACGACTGAAATCAAATGGGATAAGGGAGACAGGCGAGTGAAGAAAACAGAATAACGAAATGGCATAATTTATTTTAGGATTAAGAACGACTCTTTGCAATTTCTTTCAAGATCCATCCAAAACCGACGTTGAATTGTGAGATTAATTCATTTGGTATTATACCAATTGTTTGGCAGATTATGAATGCAGTGTATGTAAGCATGAATGCAGTATTATGTATACCAACTACTCGGTTCCAGGATATGCTTAAAACGCTCCAACTCGCGACTCTCCATTTGGCTGCCAGTAAATTTCACTCAAGCTCCTCATACTTTCTACCTCCCTTCATTCCGTCCAAATACCCTATTCTCCTTCTTCCTTCACTTCCACGTTTACTAATCATTCTCCCCTCTTAACACCACCTTCAACATTCTGTTCCCTCAAAATACAGTATTCGTCACCTTTGTTGCCTAGCCCGTCCACAACCATCATCATAGATATTCTTCCAAATAAATTGCAGGGTCCTGGATGTCCTGCCAATAATTTCCCTCACTATGGAAAGTTTTCTTAGAAGTTTCTTTCATAAAACTATAAATTTTCCAATATTTAATCCACTATGAATTCTTATCTTTTTCCTGAGTTCTCACCACCCAATATTCTTTCTTATCTTTATCCTATCCCATTCCACGCTTGTCCAACATTCACCTTTCACCCTTTTCAGCACGACGTTGTCTATCAGCACCTCCTCCGACCAATGGAGAACACGCATTAAATTAACTTCTCATTTTGACGAGATTCACACGATAGTATCCTAATAACTCAAATATATAACCCACATGCACATGGGACAACCGCTAGCATTAATAATTAATTTTGAAATATGCTTAAAAATATTAAAAAGTCACATGATACAAACCAGCATCTTATTAGTCTAACGTCATCGCACAATAAACGTCTCATGTACGTGTATTTCAACAGGAAAGATCAAATATTACTACTTCACAGTCTTCCATTAAAGAAATAGAGACGAATGTTTTCGGCTACTTTGGTTAAGCAGCTCAACTTCACGTGTAAATAGGTTGTATTACTGTCAGCGATACCGCTCTTTGAGGTCATCCACCGGGTTTCTGATGACGTAGTGTTTCGAAGCCACCAATCGTGCGAAATTTTTGCAATAAATATTTTCATAAAACGGCATTTGTCGATTAAATATAAGTCATAAGCATTTAATATTATTAACTTCTCGTACAAATTGATTTTTTTAAATTATGAATGTTCCACGTTCTGCTACCACACGTCACTTTTCTTCCACTTAATTCAACACTTCATTTGTTTTCTTTCCTCCCAGCTTATGAAAGTTACAGTGTTCTCCACGCCCACTTCTAAAAAGTCCCCATCTTCCTTCCGCAAAGACTAATTTTCTGGGACATTCAACGACGCTGAATATTAGTAGTCTCCGCCGTAAATGGCTAAAATAATATTAAAAAATTGTATGAAAATAGCTTGATCAACTTTTCCAAAAGAGATAATGATTTCTCTCCATGATGTGACATTTTTTGAGATATCGATCTGAATATGATAGCGTCAATGACAGGAATTCATTAGGTGGCTATCAGTTATTAACTCTCTTTGCCATGCATTTTTTTCTTAATACCTCCGAAATCTTACTGCACGATAGATAAAATTAAAATAGCCATATCTATTCCATATCTAAACGCCTAGTAACTGAAGAATAATTGGTTCTATGACAATATATTATCATCAATGATTGATAATTACACCTATTACACCTACTCTAAGTCAAAAATAAGAAACATTTCAAGCCTAAATTCAAGTCTGATTTAATAACTTACGAAGCAAACCAACCGCATATTGCGAGGTTTTTTTTACCCTCCCTTATTCACTGGAGAGAAAGTGTTGTCGTGCGAATAGTACGACGAAATACGATAGCCATTAGAAGTGGAGGAAATAATTCAATCCTAAGACATTTTAGCGAAAACGGACGAAACCAAGTCAACTCTGGAATGCTAGGAAAATCCCAGTCATTTATTGGAAAAAAGCATGGCACCACTAAAATCAATTCGCTCCCATAAAATCCTAAAAGATATGATGTCGAAACCAAGCTATGTGAGCTAGAACCAACATGGACCATCTCCATAAGTCGCAGGCCAGATAGAAACTGCGTCACTGCAATAGAATTGTGAACCAGGAATTAAATGTATGCAACCTAAGGCTGTAAATTAAATTATAGCGTCTGCCTACTCAGTTCAGCGTATTATGAAACAGCAGAAACCTTTTGCATGCCACAGAAAATAGTAAAGTTTTACGCCCAAAGAAAAACAGGTATTACGTCACAAGACTGTATCAAGGATGATTACATCAACAATGGATCTGCCAGAACTTGGATACAGGCGTGAAATTCAAATAATGTCACAAGACCTTTTCGGAATGACTAAGAAAAGTGAGCTGTGGTGCGGGAACGGCCAATTCGGAGAATATTCCAAAATTTAACAAATTTAAACGGAGTTCCTAAAACAAGACCCAAGATCGAACGTTGCCGAGATTATAGAAGTAAAGGAAAACTCGAAAGTAAAAGAACAATTTTAGTAGTTGATAGAGAAATAGGTTCGTCTTTTAGAGTCTTCGCACACATAAAAATGCTCTCTCCGTTGATATTCTCGCAGGTAGGTACTAAACCAAGTTTAAGATTAATGCAATACGACGGTTATTTCAAAATGGCTCATAATCAAAGCCAACACAGCCGAGAGCTTTTTTCAACAAAGCAAGTGACTATCTGACGCGTTTTATAACTAACTTAACGTTTTTAATAATGCGGCTGGTTATCATAATAAATCCTTCTCCAAAATTAAATTCGGTCAACAAAAATCAACCAAAACCGCAGAATGATAACAATTAACTCGAGTCATCGTATTGCAAAACAAAAAGATATGAAGAACACAAAACATCGACAAACAAAAAGACATCACTTCAAATTCAGCTCAATCAAGAGCACTTAAGCCCTGGAGGTCAGTAGGTACGATGTAGAGCTTGCGACTAAGGGGAAAGGCAAAGGAGCTTAATGAAAGCACTGCGAGAAAAGCAGAAACAAAGTGCAGCCATAAATCCCCATAGCAGCGTCTCATTGTAGGGTGTTCTGCAATTTCACTTTCCTACACACGTTGCCGGCCATCGTATCTCTCTGAAGTTTCTCATGCCCTCGGCCTCTCCTAATGTCTCTCAAAATTCATGCCGTCTTTCTACCTCTTCTATACTTTGGCCAGCGTTGTTCTCTCCATCACCCTCTTGAAAATCTACCTCACCTTTCAATACACAATGTCATTTTTTGCCTCCACTTAAATTCTCATATCAGCCTCCTCTATCATGCCTAACACTACCTTGCCACGACAAATTCAAACGTACCGTTACAACCGTACCATCACGTAACTTCCTGACTGAATCAATAATAACTTTGTAATTTTCACTATGGTTTTTCCTGAGTATGTCGCCCATACGATGAAACCGGTCACCTTGAAATAAAAACGATAGTGAAAATTACAACGTTATTGTTGATTCTGTCATAATGTATTTTTACAAAGTTACACCAGAAAATATCGAGTTCAACGCAACTTTCTACCAATTGTTCAACTTCAATTTCGACGAAAATATTTGAAATCCAATTGGTTAGCAACCAAGTCGACTTCACGATTCGGATTCTGGGTGGTTAAATTCTGTAACTTTTCGGACCCACATTGAAAAATAAACTCGGTTCCTAACGGTGAGGATCTCGAAAATTCGGGCAGAACCGATGGAAAACTCATCGGTAGAAAGTTAGTTCCACAATAGGTTCAGACATAGGAACTGATAGGGCCGAAAGTTACATATTACGCCCACAGGGGAGTTATTTTGTAACTTTTCCAATTCAAATCGAAAAACAAATTCGGTTGCTAGCAGATTGGATTCCAAAAATTCTGGCGGAAAAAAGGGAAAATTTATTCGAAGAAAGTTTCATAGTAGAACGGTTCGGACACTTAGCTCGACTGTGACGTAGGTCCCCATTTTTACCCTAGAAACGATGGGTACGAAAGTTACAAAATAAATCCCCAGATCGATTACCAATAAGACATGGAAGCACCTGACAAAGTAAGTGTGAGTAAAGTAAACTCTGAATGCCAGTTTTTCGTTAGTAGAGTATTCAAAATACTTCTTTCCCTGAAGGAATTTCTTAGCTATTAGAAAGCAAATTAAGATACTAAATATACAGATTATTCGACGTAAGTATTATTCAATGAACAATTTTTCCAGCAATAGGAGCCGGCTATTTCTACTGAATTCACGCATTTTGACCTCAATGATTATTTAGGTAATTTACTAAAACCTCAAAACACACGAAGGGAAGGTGCCTAAATTTTACTACCATTCATTTCACTGGGAGAATTCGTTTTTTAATCAAAGTTTTTTCCCAAAACTTTCATTTATAATAATTGATAGAAGAATAAATCTTTTCCCAAGTAAAACCCATTCTCGTATTTGACACCAAGTTATTTCAAGTTCAATTTTCGTAAAAAAAATTAGAGAGGAAAGGAATGATGTAGTCCATATGAAACCGAGGAAACATTTTAATCAAAGACGGCAGAACAAGATTAAAACATTTAACTCATTTTACGGTGGAACAACATTAAGTAACTGAGGAGAAAGAAGGAGGTGCGTAATGAAAGCACTGTGGGAATGCCGAACCAATTCTTTGGTACGCAATCCTCTTCCTACCAGATCCGCACGTTGGAGGAGGGTAGGAGATAAGAACAAACTCGGAACCTGTCGGAAGAGTGGGCGGTGGGTACCCGGACAGCTGCACAAGCGGACACTCATCCCCTTCGTAAATACGGCGGCGGCCAGCGGTGTTCCCCCGAGTTCGGACGAGCAGCTGCTCTTTGGGCCGCTGCAGCACTGATATCAAGGTCTTCCCTCAACAATATGCCGCTAACGAGGAGATCCCACCCCCACAGATGTCGGAGAAATAAAAAAGAAAAAAATGTGATCCTAGGTCCCGATCAATTATCTTCGCTCAGCCCACGAGAGTTTACGCTTCCTGCAGTGGGAAACGACAGCGAGGTTAAGGATAAGGACAAACGTACGGTAAATGACACGCTAATTCTCACAGGGAATAAATGCATAAAGAGATTAGAACATGATGAGAGGGTCCCAAGTGAAGACTGGTTTTATGGAGAAAATTGGCGCAAAATTAAACGATAGCGTACACTTGCGCGAGTTTCCCATGGCTTAACGGCAATGGCGGCGTCAATAAAAAATAAACTTACTGCGAACCCGGTGTAGGGAGCGTCCCAATCATTCGGTTCTAGTATCCAACTCCCTTATTTTACCTGAGTGCTCAAAGCTGCTAATGTATTAAGGGAACATAGAGAGCCTAATATTGTCGTCTGTGTCTAATAGACTCGGGTCTCCTGCACCTTTGTGGTAATTTTAATCATGCCTTATATCTGTCTGGAAGCAGCACCTGAATACATTCGTGAGGAGTGTTGCACTATACGGCTCACAGATATGGACCATTGGAAAGCTGGAATAGAAGATATTTAGAGGCTTTCAAAAATTCGTACTGGAGGCGGATGCTGAAGATCAAATTGGCGGACAGGATGAGAAACGAGAAAGTGCACAGAAGAATAGAGGAGGTGAAAACCATATGAAGCACTATTAGAAAGACTAGATTCAGATGGATAGGACACAAAATCTGTATTGAGTGACGGAAAAAAATAGCTTACGATCCGGTCGATTTTAAATAAACGCGACATTAACTTCCGGTCAGATTGTCACCTTGGTATCGGCAATTTCTTTCAATCAGCTGTAAATGATTGATGGATATCACGGGAAGAAACCAATCATTTAAAGGTAATAGAAACTTAGGAAGTAAAGGAACACAAACTTTCTAATAATTCAGTAATTGGGGACTTAACTAGGGAATACGTTGCAGCGAAAAACTTTCCGAGTTTAAAGTTAGCCGCAGCAAAGAAAATTTATGAATCCGTCTCCTCCTCCTATTTAACTTCGCCTACGCTTTTAATGCGACGACGTGCGAAGAATGCCGTACAATTAGCCTAATCTGCCATGCCTCAAAAGTCATTAATAACATAATAATTAACCGAATTGAAGGTAAGGTAAATGCAGAAGTGAAGATCAATTTCGCTTTCGAAAAAAGATGGGAACTCGAGAAGCAATTCTAACCCAGGACGCTGCTAGACAAGAGAATCGCCAATAACCTTAACACATACATGGCTTTCATATGCATAGAAAAAGCTTTTGATAATGTTAAATGGGAACACTTATTTAATTTATTAAAGAAAATAGGGGTGAAATTCAGGGATAGAAGGGTTATATGAAACCTATATGTCAATGAAAAAGCGGTAATAAGAAATAGGAAAAGGGAAGAAGCAGATGTCCAGAAAGGCGTGAGACAGGGCTGTGCCTTATCACCAGTTCTATTTAACCTGTACATAGAAAAAGCAATTCAAAAGATACGCCAAAAGATAAGCGTAGGGGTAAAGATACAAGGAATCAAAGTTGACAGTACGAAGTCTGTTTTTAATTATTTTTGCTGTTCCAACATGCTACGCTAACAAACTGTTACTTTTAATGCTTAATATAATATTATTACTAAGTAAGATGTAAATGAAGCGATGTTTACAAGAGAGAACATTGAAATGAGGTCAAAACGGTGTGACAGAGGAAACATATACGAAAAAAAATTAAAGGTCTAACGTCTGGCAACACTTATATTTCGATGGCGTATTCACAAATTCAGAAAGAGTGAACGTTAGATAAGATTACTACATGCAGAAGGATTAGATAGTAGGTGAAAATAATGTATTTTAAGGAAAGAATACAGCTATATTTTCAAGCATTCTACAGCGGAAACTGCAGATTAATCTGTCTCCTAAATGTTCACGTTTTACTGGATGTATGCACACAGTGTCATGCCTGTAGTCAGTGTCCAATAAAATACGAATAATTGATGCATGTATAATTAAGTTTTGGCCGAGCTGTAGTAATCGTCGCCCTCGAGAAGGTCTCTCTGCACGTCACACGATGCGTACGCTCAAGTGAGCCATCGACCACGAACGCCTTTCGATGGAGTCAAGCGGAATTACTCCTACTGGGTATTGAGGAGGAAATGATGGCATGGATGGAAGGTGGTTGGGTGTGACGGCAGTGGTATGAGCGGGTCGAATATTGGCACCGAGGGCAAGTCAAAAGGACGAGGGAACTGAGGCATGAGAAGGTAGAAGAGGAAGGGGATAAATACGCTGGTGAGCAGGGGAACAAAGCAGGTCGAAGACGGAGAGCGAGAGGGGAGGACGTTGCAGGCGGGAGTCAAATGGCTAACCGCGTCCGCCATATGGCAGACGACTGCTGCTGCACACCCGAGCCACGAGGGCGGGAGCCCGGAAAGGGGCAGGATGACTTACGACGATTCTACAAGAGTGAATGCATTAGGGAGAGATCTTCCGCCCGAAATGCGGGAGGACCCACATAATTCTTCAAGAAATAAAAAAGAAGGTAGTAGTAGGCTAGGGCTTTAGGTGCCCCGTATAAATTTTTAAAAACTGCACAAACTCATATTAAACGTGCATACAAATCCAATTAACATTTTTATACATGATTTTACCGATTTGACCGCGGAAGTCATGGGCGAATGTGATGGAAGAGAATCTAGAGAGGAGGAATATTAGGAGTCCTAAGAATCTACATCTAAGAAGTACCGTCCAAGCCACCACCAGGGTCTGTGGCACCAGGTGATTCTACACCAGGCATGCACCACTCATCCCAGTACGAATCGGGACGTCACACGTTCCGCCGGACGCTAGGCGCAGACAAAAGAGCAGTCAGGAGAAGAGTGCGCAGTCAAACTAGAAACTGGGAGAGTGCTACGTAAATGAACATGCAAACATGCAGTACACTGCTAAAGGGACATCTAGAGGTTAATACTACTAATACTATTTATTTATTAATGCTACGAGATACTACTTCCTCTACAAGATAGTACCTCTACTAGAATAGGAGAATGTGTATGGAGCATTGCATGAGTGTAAGGGAAGCGAAAGAGGTATGCAAGGATAGGGCATTATGTAGAAAATTATTAAAGGCGAGCAAGTATTCTAGGCATATCAGAAGTAAGTTCTTTGACTTTGCCTATCCCTAAAGGGAGTAGTGGTGGGTATGTATTTATGTAATTTTTACCAATGCATACACATGCGTGTTCGGTAGGACAAAAAACATAAGACCTGAAAGAAAGAAAAGGGGGATCAACTGGTGTAGTAGCTCAAACACTAGCTTCTCATCACGCTGGCCCGGCTTCAAATTCCAGCAGTGGCGGAGATTTTTAATCAGAGGTATCCCCATCTTACCCTCTTTAGATGTGCGCTATATGGAAAGCGCTTCGAGAGTAGTTCTGAGGAAGTTTCTGATTTAGTCGCGCATTGTTCTCCTGAACGCTTTTGGTCTGCGTCTCGCGGGCAGGAGATCGTGCTAGGCTCGAACTTGAATAGGGACTAGTACGCCTGGTGTGGAATCACCCCGAGCAACATACCCTGGAAGTGGCTTGCACGGTACATCGTGCATTTTGATGAATGTAAGTCTTGCTATAGCTGCGCTTATTTCAGAGTAAGAAAAACGTAACCATCTTCAACATGCAACTGCGGGAGAAACCCGAAGAACAGCCTAGCACTCCGGATCACCATTGCGAAAGTCTGTGCAATAAATTACGCAGGCTTCACTCGCTCATTTCTTCCGCCAGACCTCATCTGCCACACCTCACGCATCCGTTGGCTCCATGGAGACGTAGTGAGGGTAATCCCACGTCATTCGCGAGGTGGCATGCTCATCACGCGTTCATCAAATGCACGATGGCGCTGAGTGTGTGATAGAATTACCGGCCTCGTCTGTTCGGACGCTCCGAGATGACGCTCTCATTATTCCCTCCCCCAGACTCACAGAATGATTTTTCCGAAAAATATGTCCCTAACGGTCACAATACACATAAAAAGCTGCCGAAGACAAAATGGAAGACCATGGAGCGTAGCGAACGGGCGTAATTTTGATTCCTGCCCAGAATATTTATAAGTCCCATTTGAAATAAATGTCACGAACTTCATTATTATTATTAGGGAGATCAACCAATTAGGGTAGGTTGAAATGGAAGAGTAGAAATCCTCAAGATTTTTACAGGTGCAGGCCGCTATCTATACACAAGATTTCCTTCTTCACTTCAGCATACGTCCTAACTCATTTCATCCCGTCCATAAAGCCTATACTTTTTCTTCCCCTGCCCCGCTAACATTCAGCATTCCGTCGTCGCCTCACCTGTTCCAACCACCTACTCTGCATCAACCTAATCTCCTCATGAAGTGTTCTCTCCTCACCTACCATAACAAGTACTTCCTCGAATATCATTTCAATTTTTACACCTTTTTCTTAAAAACTAAACCACAAAACCTAACAATTGCAGATCTGTAAAAATGGCATTCTCGTTGGGTCTTGAATGATAATCGAGAAACTGCAAGAGTATGTACATTCCGATTGATAAATAATCCGTATCAATAAGGTAATCAAAACTTATCAATCAACGCTTAAAATTATTATAACTTAATTTTGGAAACTTCATGCCAACCTTTAACACAGTGCCGGCCCCGGTGGCGGCGGGGTAAAGCCCTCGCCTTCTAATCTGAGGGTCGCGGGTTCGAGTCCCGCCTGGGT
Organism: Pyrrhosoma nymphula; assembly: GCA_963573305.1. Taxonomy (NCBI): domain Eukaryota; kingdom Metazoa; phylum Arthropoda; class Insecta; order Odonata; family Coenagrionidae; genus Pyrrhosoma; species Pyrrhosoma nymphula. The sequence continues at coordinate 138,760,714 of OY754333.1, read as the reverse complement.
CGGTTTTTCGCATGCCCAGGGCATGGGGTGTTTCTGTCAAGTTCTGCTGGTTTCGGCCCATGAGAAACTTGATGACAAGCCAATGGCTTATCGGGATCGCAAGGGCATATACGGACCACCAGTATCTTCCGAGGGAGCAAAAAAAAACAAGAGCAAAAATGTTACTAATGTCATTCTACTCCAAGTATGTGGAGTATAAACATGTTAAATAGTTATTACTATTAAAGGTGATCTTACATCAAACATAGGTTATAGATGAAATTAGATATACCAGCACTTATGTTTTACAGCTGAAAGGCCTAACCTCCAATTAACTACTTCCTTCTTCAGCTCGCTATACATCCAATATTATATCTTCATACCATCGATAAAGCCTTACTCTCTTCCTCTTCCTTTCCCTTCCCCGCATACCCAATATCCTCCCTTTCGTATCACAGCCATGAATATACATATGGATCCAAAACTTGCCCCCAGTGGGTGTTGCAAAACATTCCACATGCACCGAAAAATCAAAACCAAGCAGATCGTAGCGCCGCCACTCTAGAGAAGGTGTTTCTAATAAGGAAAGGCCGTGATTCAAATTAAGATACTGGAAATAAAGGGAATGGAATTGGCCTCCCAATTAAACCGGCCATTTTGACACACAGAAGCGGAACCATGCCGATGGCAGCGCGACCTATCTTCTGTGGAAAGCTAGGCAACACTTCTGCCAGTACAGTGGTGCCGAAGATTTAGATCCTTATGTATATTCATGATCACAGCCTTCAGCAAACCATTGCCCCTCATTACCTCTTCAAACCATTTACTCTGTCTCCCCTAATCTCCTCCAAAAGTTTCCTCTACTCACCCATCACGACTCCCATTTTACTTAGGAGATAGATAATTGAGCTGGTTTTCCCACTGTCTTTCCCAAGAGTATTTTAAATGTGGCATCATCACGTGAACTACCTTTCGTCCAGCTTCCAACCTTCGACCAATCTGTAATGGGTGGACCTGCCAGGAAGAATTATTGTATCTTCTAGTACGGCTCTAAGGGTCATTAGAACACGCAAGCCCTTGCACCGCGTCAAGGTTGTAGTGGAATGGAGGGTTTTAACTCAAGAATAAATAGTTCCAGAAGAGCATCGATGAATTTGGCCCTAATTACTAATAACAGAGGGGTACGACAGAGAAGTAAAAAATCAGAAAGGAGGAGATCCAGCATGAGATAAGGAAGAATAAATGGTCACCAGTCAACCATCCTTTGAGTTGAAATACTAATGAGTCAACCATTTAAATACCCCCCGAACCTGCGCCACAAAGGATCTTCATTCACTTGCCCCTGCTCTTATCGATCTGCCCTTCTTCCCGTTGCTCTGCAACGCCCCCACCCCCTTCTCCTCTCCCCCGACCTCCTACCACACACCCCCTCTCAGCTCTGGCGTCCTAACCACACTCACCTCCCCAGTGCCGCCGAACGACTTACGCGTATTTTCTGCATCTGGCGACGGAGTCGAGGATGATAGCGACGAGCGGGTGTTAATGGAAGACGGGGGGTGCAGACGGTGGAAGGAAGGAGAGACAGTGGAGAGGGAGATATGCGGTATCTCGTAGGTCGAGGGGAGAAAAAAGTGCATGATAGCGCCAAGTGTGTTTCACAAGTATTTGAAGTTTTGGTTTTCAGATAGGAACAAAATATCAAAACGAATTTATTGGACTCGAATGGAGAAATCACAAAGGAAGGGATGGAGGCCAAATGAAGAAGTATTCGGCACAGTAGGGGAAGCTAAGCCTTAAAACTGTCTGAGGATATCATGAGGCGATTTAGTAGGTGAATGGAGAAGGTATACTGAAAGCATGGAGATCAAACGGACGAAGAGCAAGGTCGAAGAAGAAGCACTAAGAAGAGTTGGGAGGAAAAGAAGTAAATTGGACACCCTGCTAAGTAAAATAAGCAAACTTATTGGACACGTTTTCCGACACAACGGCATCTTGAAAACAATCATTGAAGGAGAAATGAACGGGGAGAGTTACAGAAGAACACCATGGGTAGATCATGCAGATATGAAGGACGCCAAACTGAAGACACATGTAGGAATGACACGGTTAGCTAGATAGGAGAGTGGAGAGGTGAATTGCAGTAAACGATTCTCCGTATTGATGACAGCTGATTATGATGATGATAATGATGATGGATGGAATGCAGGGAAAGAGGGGAGGAAATATTGGCAAATAAGCTTGATAAGAGGATAGAGGTAAGAAGTAAGCTAAGCTGAAAAGAGAGATCGAAGGAGGCAGTGGTTCTAACGTAGGGAGGGTAATAAGACATTAGCGATGATCAATAAAAAACCTACCCTGATCAGTAGATATCCAAATAAAACTACCATACCGTGGGTATCCATCATCTTTTCATTAATACACGCCCATAAAACACTCCGCACAGAGATGCAGATAAAACGTTAATGAGATGTACAGGGTAAAGCAAATGAGAAATGCCATTTTTCCTAGAATACCGTTTGAAAAATACCTAGTACGGAAAGGTGAAACGAAAATCCTCGTTTAATATACCTTTAACCAAAATATTCCGGATAAGAGCAGATATTTGCTAAATTCAACTCATCATTGATCTTCCTCTGTAATTTATACTCATACACTCCTCCTTCATTTAGCTTTTTGAGGAGGCTGCTATGATTCACAATGTGCACGCAAACTGTCTCTTCCACTTTGAAAATTTTCCTTTCTTCACCTCTTCTCCACCGTCAGATCTTCGTGGGAGACCCTCCGACTTCCACGAAACATAGATTCAAGCGTATTGACTAAAGAAAACACAAATCGAGATAAAATGAGGTTTGGGTCGCGAAGGGACGTTATTGTCTGGAATCAAAAGGAAGAGGAGGAGAGGTTGGACAAGAAAAGAGAGGAAGACATGGGAAAAAAATTCCAACGAAAGGTTTTCCTCATCGTGTCCCTACCCCAATCCTCTTGATCCGTCTTGGCTCTTGTTAGCCCAGTCGAAAGGAGGCAGAAGGAGGATAAAATCTCTTACCGATCGGAAACAGGGAATGGGGAGGACAAGGCCGCACGGCCGGAGACACGGAAGACGTCCGCTCGCCGGCAATATCGTTCAATCAAGGCGGGAGGAGGTCCCGGGGGGAGATGTCGATCGTGTGTGTGTAGAGCCACGAAATCTTAAGGGGAGGGAGAGAAGCGAAGAGAAAGAGACATGGAACGGAGATGTCTAAATGGGAGCCAAGTTGAGAGGCCGCGGCGTGGGAACCTTGACCACTTGCTCGCACATGCGACAGCGAAGGGAGGGTGGGGGGGAGCCGCTTCTCAGCCCGGCGAAATTGGACACCGAGTCTGCTCGCTACGCGATTGTGCGGGTCATGAGAGTCCGAGATTCGCCCTTGAGTCCTAAAAAACCTCAAGACGAATCGGATGGGGAGTTGTAGGGCAGAGAGAAATGCAAATCTCGGTATTATATTACGGTAACAACGTTGTCTCGTAAAAGACGAAAAATTTATTAGCACCGTCCTGCTTCGAAGACAGCGACTTACTTCTTAATATAAGACACCTCTTGCCCAGATACTACGGTTACTGAATAGTTAGCAATTTGGCAGGCACCGTGTCTTAGGCTTTAAAAAATAAACTGACCATGTTAATTCAGTATGGTACATACATATACATTTTGTTACTTATAGGCTAAGAAATGCAGTAAATGTTAAAAAGTTTCAAGAATACTTTTATCTCTTTTTATTGGGCGGGCTGCGCAAGGTGGAAATGCCCTATGCTGTCGACGAACCGATAATCGAAAAATCTAGCTATACGTATATTACCAGTATTCACCTTTAAAACGTATACAAGAATATCTCCGCGGAATTGGCTCAGAGAGTGGAACTATTTTTGTCGTCTTATCCTTCATTGACGTGAAAGCTGATCCGTGACAAGCCAACTTGAATCCACCTTTTATCTCTTCCAATATGTGTCCGACTTGATCCACCCTTTATCTCTTCATACCTTTTACTACCTGAAATGACGACTGTAGAACCTATCCTTTCCAATCCTTGTCCTTCCTTAACCAGCACTCTTCCTCTTGTAACTCCTTTTAATACCTTGCAACGTCTCATGCTAAATACGAAACGCAAATATTTCCAAATGCGTATGATGTGCAATATAATAATTTCCAGAATTTAATTAAACGCATCGATAAAAAACACCTTCCGTTTCACTAAATAGCTCATAAATATTCAAAGTGAAAATGCCCTGGGGAGACACTATTGATAATGCCAGGCCCATAGTCAAGCTCGTTTAAATATGGGATACACCGTGTTATTTACACTCCCATCAAAACTGTTTTTGAACATGATAGCATAGTTTAGGTGCGAACCAAACCGTTTAAACTCCAGGAAATTGAAAAACAAAAATGCTCCTTTTCCAGCATCACTGATTTATTCGCATTTCAACTGCGTCCTTGATACGTCAACACGAGAAGAGTTACGAGCACCCCAGAACAATGATTACTTTCGAGCAGGAAAATTAAAATCAACCCAGCGATAACGTTATCTATGACACTCGACTCAACTTCGGATAGAAAATCAACTCCCTATATGGATCAAGGGAATTCAAAATAGGAAAAAAGCTATGATAGCAGGGGGAGTAAAAAAATAACTGCCAAAGAGTTCCCTTGACTCAGAACGAGAGTGATAATATTCATTCCATCTCTTCACAGCTGGCAAAAGAGCTCAAGGAAATGATATTCGTTCCTCGGATAATTAATTTACAACAGTTAACATGTGAATAAGTCTTTTGAGAGTCACACCGACACTTGTGCACCAGTATGGAAACGGTAATGAAACCTTTGCAGGGTGATCCGTTCCGAAACTATAATTTCGTTACTAATAACACGATTGAAGCAAATGTGGTCTCCTTGGATCGGGTATACGGCTAAATACGAGCATAATCTTACATTGGTGCTGCACTTGCGCGGGGCATGGGTTGCGGCCCGCAGTGATCTGCAGCCAATTTGAGTCGTTGGCAAAATTTTCCTCGCAGTAAATCTCGTGACTCCGATGTGCTAGCTCGCTGATTTTGATGACAAACGAAAGTCCTCCTCTGTATCTCTCTCATTAAGCCCAAAATAAAGACTGCATGCAATAGTTTAGCCGTTGTGAGCAAAAGAGCTGTAAGTTAGCTTTTTTGCCTAGTTTTAGCAAGGAGCGCAGAAGCATTCACTGAACTGTATTCTGAGTTGTGCGTAAAAGGTGTACCTTCTGTTGTATTTCCACAAAAGAGCAGCACTTAAAGTTTAATTTACTATTTCTTTCACTTTCCAAAGAGTGGCATTTTTCACCTACACCAATTTTGCTCTCAAAGGCAATTTTTATGAACAAATGAAAAAAAAGTATGTACCTAACCAAATTTAGAGTAAATTTATTAAGTCGGGTGATACCGTGAAGCTAATAGAGAAAAAGAAATATAAGAAAACGCATTTCATCGGATAGAGCAAGTAATTAGTAATCGACCAGTATGGAAGAAATTATTTAAACAGAACCCGACGCGTACGCATAACACCACTATTTAAGCTCCTTTGACTTTGCCAACCCATAAAGGGAAAGGCGTTATGAACATTCATTTAATAAATAAGTGTAGGTAAGTAAATCCATGAATCATATTTATAAAAATTATTCTATCTAAAATTTGTTAAACTTGAGCTTGATCATAGGCTGCTTATACATTTGAAAGATATTGTGATACGATCATTTAATATTTCCAATCACAATGTAAAGAACACGACAAAACAAGATGGTTGGCAGTAGGCATCTTACCTTCAATTTTTAGAGCGCTAGCGAGGAATGCGGAAACCGTCTTTAGCGAGCAGCAAGAGACTTCGACATCATTAACCGTGGAGCGGAAATTCACGAGGAACAACACAGCAAGCCCTTTCCCCACCTCTCAAAGTCATTAGCATGAATTGGAACTGGATGCTAAAATCCACATCATGTCAAGAAACAATGAAACATTTTTTAAAGTCGAAGAAGGTCCCTCACAAAAAAGGAAGAGTATCTTCTCGGAGACAAAAACCTTCGCTGAAAAGAAGAAAATTAAATTATCTTCCCCAAGTCTCAAAAAGGAAGTGCAAACCCACCCTAACACCCTTTAAGACTTTCTGCGGACGGCATTTTAATTATGAGATCCCAAATTTTTGGCGACGTCCCCTTAATTTCCTTAACTCATCAAGAGAGGAGAGAAAGGAAGAACCCCCAAGATCAACAAGGGTCGTCTACTTATATCGACCTCCTTCCTTCCTCCTCCCATCTCAGACCTTAAAGAGAGCAGCGGTCTGGGGGAAAAGAGGACCCGTTCACATTTAACAGAAGGACTCAACTTAAAATCTTAATATCAAAACTTAATAGCTTAAATAAAATATACAACGTAACTCATGCTCGGCTCCACGGCGTATTGTAAGTTCAATTTTTTTCAACACATTCTTTTTTAATGTCCTATGTGCAAGATTAGATCCAATTTTCAAACAGGTAATCCATTTTGCTGTAAAAGTGTCATCTATCGTGAACCATCTCAATAGGACTCCATTATAAATAATAAGTCTCTACTGCGATGCACTTCTCCCGTCGATGGTTGCGCATGGTTATATGCCAAAATATCAACCAATTGATCAACCTTATCAAATCAATTTTATTCCTGACTGAACTAATTAATGACATACGTTGAGAATTTGTCCGTAAACTCACTTTGTGCGACTAAAATGCTCAGCAATTTCTTAAGCTATGTTATAGTTTTAGATTTATTATTGGTCAGCCTTAACAAATAAATTTTATTCCTGATTGAACTACGTAATGTCATATGTTGAGAAATAGTTTGGGAACTCAGTTCGTGTGACTGACATGCTTAAGATTTTCATAAGTTATGATACAGTTTTAGATATAAATTTGAGTGAAATTCACAGTGAAAAAATCATTCGCCTGGACTGGGATTCGAACCCAGACCCCCCGATTTCGCGCCGAGTGCTCTACCAGTTAAGCTACCCAGGCGTCATCTCTCACTATGAATTTGATGGAGGCTTTAAGGAGTGAGATGTCTTCACAGGTACCGTGCATACAATGCCAAAGTACCCGTGTGCGAACGCTAAGCGCTACTGTCCACGAGGTATGGATTTTTTTTACTGTGAATTTCACACAATTGTGTGCCCACTAGCGGGTGACTCCGTTAAAGTTACTGCGCGGCCAGTTCCGTAGTTCTTTGAGTATAAAAACTTGACTTAAGTTATGCAATTTACTTGCGTCTTGTCACTCAATTCATTTTCAACCTGACTTAAGATACGTTAATATACATTAACTTATGTCCTCGAGTTCAGTGTGAACTGGCCTTAAATGTGACTTTTTTCATCTTCTTCTCCATCCTCGAGATATATGTGCATCTAAATTTTACTCCCCAGTTGGAAAAAAGAAAAGACGAAGAAACAACCAGCATACGACCGAAGGTTTTTTTATCCCGACCGAGTGACGTGATCAAAATAACTCCTTTCAGTTACCCCGCACGGAATTACCCGGACCACGCTGATTAAGCCTCTCGGGCAAGGATGGAGGAGAACTCCGAGAGCAACTACCACTAGTCGGATGAGGGCTCCGCAAAAGAAAACACAATTAGCGGATGAAATAAGATCACCGTGCGCTGAAAAACGGCTTGGGGGTAATGGCAGTGGATTTTAACCCCGCCCACGACAGGGAGCGGCAACGCTACGCGCAAGGGAGGCGTGGGATCCGGGAGAAACTGAGAGAAACTCCCGGAGGCACCGGAAAATCAACGCGGAGGTCGAAACGTGGGAGGAAATTAATCTCCGGCAAGTTGGAGAAAATTATAACAGAGGTGGTGGGCTTAACACGGCGACTTCTGCAGCCCGAACAAGTATGTTCCATTCAATAAAAATAATTATACGTGAAATATGAACACCGGAAGAAAAACAAGAAACACCATAATTATTCCAAGAGGCGACCGAAAACTGAACTCATCCACCCTTACATTTTATTAAACGCCCGTGGTTTCCTCAGAATAACCGTAATATTCATGGTGCTTGTGGGTAGATTAACTAAATGCAAGAGTTATTTAGGGAATTCTAAACTGTGGAGAGAAACCTGGCGTCGGCATTGGCCTGCTCTTAACAAAAAGCACCAAGGGGGTCAATGGATTTACGAACCTTCGATAGGAAGGATTATGCACAGCACTTGAAATGCTTTCCACATGAGTCCCCAAGTACTAATCGGGTATCCCCAGAAAAATCTCCGTTAATGGAAGGATTCGAACCCGGGGCCTCGGGATGTGAAGCAACCCACCACACCAACCCGTTCCCCAGAGGACAAGTGTCACAACTTCAAAATTATCGAGTAATAAATCTGACTTACAAAAATTAGGCTCCACATCCTGAAGAACTCAAGGAACGATATCACACTTCTGGTTTTTATGCAGAAACATTTTCTTTTTTTTTAATAGGGTCCTTCATTTCATGATTTCTGGCACTTTAAACTAATATTTAAATAGCATTAAGCATATTTAAATGACCAAGAATTGCGATGGATGACGCTTTAAATGTGGATTTGGAAAAGGGCAAAGAAAATACAACGCACAGATAGGAAGTTACACAAAAAATGCAACTCGGCACGGTGGAAGAGCCGTTGGTGGAAATTCGGAAGCAAATTTGGAAAATGGATCGCGTTAACTAGAGACAACGGGAATCTCTTTTTACAGCTATTTTCATTCCACGCCGTGACGGAAGGGAATGTGTAAGCAACTGAAAAAAATGAAAATAGCTTGTCTGCAGAATTAAATGGCGATAGGCAATCAGAGTGTATAAAAATGGAGCGCACGAAAAAAACATGTTTAGGTATATTCGTTTAGTTACAAAAATCAAGAGTATAACCAATTGCGTAAAATCAGCTTCCAATTATCGACGAAAGAGAATTGCACTTTGTTACTCTTCGATGGCGTTGTATTTCGCACACGCAACAAACATACAGAACGGGAATCAAAATTACTCTCGGTGTAACAAAAATGGGGCTTAAAAAGAAAATATTTTCGACTTGGCTCGATCAGGTGCCTTCGCCTTCTCACTAGAAGACTAGGATCACTGCGACCGAAAGAGCTCAGATCCGCATTTAGAGTCACAAAGACCGCGGAAAATTTGAACGTGCTCAGTTAAATTTAATGCAGACTCCAAAATAAGCGAGCGGGTTGAATAAGAAACCACCAGTCTCGATTAGCAAGTGAAAGATTCTACTTTTTATGCATTTGACGTATTCATTACTTCTAGTTATAGAGCAACACTAAATTTTAGACGAACCTTACTGGAATTTTCTCAATGGAGAGAATGACATACTTATCAGAATAAGAACAGGTTTATGAGCTAAACACGAAGTAAAGAGTCATGGCCTGAGCAACATATAATATAAATAAAACATCATATGTAGCAATAGTTTGTTCTCCCTATGGTATGATAGCAAATTTACTGAATGCATAGACAAACACTGATGATCCTCCCCAGCTCTTAAAAGTTTTCCCCAATCCAGAGAGATCATGCAGAAAAGGGAATTTAAAGGCGACATCGCCTTTAACCATAGCAGCTGCTGCTAATGATGATCCTTATCACTAATTCTTCAATGAAAGAATTGAATTCCGAGAGCAAATTCGCTTAGGCATTACATTGTACATCTGATCAAAAATGTAACACGCATGTATCTCCATTTTGAAGTGGATTAACCATTGCCGTTGCAGGTTCGAGGGTATAACTTAATAACTTCTTCGCGTTCGATATGCAAAATATCAAAACCCTCCTCTCGTAGACCGCATCACATCCACGAAGTAATAATTCCAATCCCATGTATGAATTCTGTGAAGCGTGAATCACATTCTGTGGCGACTGGTCGCGTAAAGCAAGAATGGAGTACATCCGCAACCAGTAACGTGCCCTTGCCTCCGCGATGACATAAAAATACTTCATCTCTCGATTCATTACAGTACCGTGAAACGCGTCAGTTACATTAAACAGACTGTAATGACAAAGATATTCTATTAAATATTCGCACTCTAAATTTTGCCACCGGAAAAGGAGAAATTGATATGGGTCAACGCGAGAAAGTTAACATATTCTTGATATAACTTACAAATAAATATGCTAGGATCAAATTGAAAGATTAAAAAATCGATGCCCTGCATTGGAATACAGGAAAGGTCATCCAAACTTGTGTCAATAACGATAAAAATGTAGCTATAACGCTGAAATTCCATAATAACATTCATTTACTTTCAATACGACAGTAAGTAGTCACACACTTATATTCAGTAAATTGATGAAAAAAGATGGAAAAAGCGAAACGAATTCCGAGCAATATTAAAAACATTAAAGCGTAATTCTCGCAAATCAGCGTCATTTTCTATTGTGTCAGGAATGTAATGGCCTTCATCATTACAGTAATCTACCGGTTAGAGGTAGGTTGTGATGAAAGCCTTAAATGTGCTTATTTAATTAATTACTGATTAGTTATGTGGAATTAAAATAAAGTTTTCGCGCAATAAATATTACTATATTTACTCTATACTTCATATAACTGCTTAAATTTCAAAATAAAATTAGAATAGTCAATGACTGAAAATTTTCGCTCAAACTACCTTAAATGTAACCTGAATTTGGGTAGTTGACATAGACACTCCATAAACTGTAATAATTGACCATTTGTACATCAAACGATGGATGAGTGTAAGTCGACCACCATATCATCCGCAGAATCCCAACTAGCTCATTCCCACAGCAAAGGTTTTTGACTAGGGACAAGGCTTCCATCCTTAATAACAGGAAGGGTAATTTTTTTGGAGGAAAAAACTAATGCTCAACCGCTTCAACTAAGAGAAAATCAATGATGTAGAGCCGTAACACATACGTACACGAAAACTGAACGTGTTCTCGCCGGTGACGTGGAGCGGATATCGAACCGGAGCGTCGCACGTCATCCGATTGAGCCAATGAGGTCAGGACCGAAGGCTCAAAATGCTCAACTGAAAGGACAAGGTCATCAGCACCAATTCTGCAAAAGAAAAGGTCCTCAAATCCTGGGGACCAGTTCGGACCATGAAATATCTCCCCAGCAACGGTGACAATAGGATCGTTGTCACGTTCCATCAGCATCCATCATTGATAGAGGCAGTGCTTGAGGTAACAATGCGTCATTTGAGTTCTCAGATTTTGACTCATCAGATTGAAATCACTGCAATTGTGTACATCTAATGTTTTTTAAGTGCGAATAAATGTCAACTAAATATGGATGATGTGCAGGAAAATATGGATCAAATTTTTCAGCAAATCGATAAATAAGTTTAAACGAAACTTATTTGAGCCTGTGCGGGATCAAGGTCGGTAATGGCAAAAAAATAAAGTAGGTAGCACTAACGAAAAGAAATATCACATAGTACTCTCGGTTAAATACAACAATAAACTTACAATATTTAGATATTTTAGGAACATATATATATATTGGCAACGTTTCGGCAATTGGTACGTTGGCCAAATTTTAATAACTATCACGTTCATCCCGTATTTTTAAACTCTTTATGTTACGATCAATTCATAAGACGGCATTATGTGCCGATTCTTCAAACACGCAAAACACAAACGGGACCCTCGTTAATGCCTAAAGGATGCATGAAACTTCATGGCACATGAAAACCCTCATGCAAGACCAAATGACGCAAATTTCTGGACAGACAGGAATTACTGAATAAGAGAAGTTATCCTCATTACTCGAAAGATGAATTTTATGCTACTTAGGGCTCAGTACGAGTCGATCAATGGCCGAGCATATCTAACCTAAAGTGGAATGGAATCATTCGTATGCATTCATGTGGCTAGTTTTTTTAAAAAGTATAGAGTTTTTCAGAGGACACTGGCCCAATTTCCACGATAACAACATAAAATACAAAAATTAACATTTTGGCCGCCATGAACCACCAACGGTGGACTTGCATATGGACACAAAACAATTAGACCTATTCAATTCGGGGAACTAGATTGTAATTCACCAGTCAGGACGTAAATACTATTGAACATATTGAATTATGGCATCATTTGTCGCCTAAAATTTCGGTACAACCATCCAAGAAATCGGCATTACTTTCTTTCTCCAACTCATGTATTAACCGACATTTCGAATGCACTTGGAAAAAACTAAATAAAGTGACTATCCTGACCTCATTAATGAATCGATATTAAGTAAATTACGTTCATCCGCAAATCTGCAATTCAAACAAACAATTGTAATAGCTTCAAATTTACACGGAATCCATCCAGTGGCTTTGCTTTGCATATGAGCACGGGAATGCGCAAGGAGAGAGATGTAACAACAATAACCTATCTAAAGAGAATCACTACCTTTCGCCATATCAAGAGCGATGTTTTGCCGAACGGATAGGTATGGGAATTCGTTTTTCCCCCGAACAATAAGGGACTATAATAAATGCTAGGCGTAATTTCATTAGAGCGGGTCCATTTTATATGTAAACGGCTGGTGTCCTAACACCCCCCGCCACACGCCTATGGAGGCGGCTTGCGGGGTAATATGTAGATGTAGATGTAAATAAATCACAGCATTAACTAAAATGGGTTCACTCCTGAATAATATATTATTAATTAGAAATGATCGGTACTGACAACACATTTTAACAAATACAGACTAAGCAACATGATGTTAGCAGAAACTGAAGAGGCTATCATATGCACTTCATTTTAACAAGATGTAACTTCAATTCAAATGTTGGGTTACTACCAATAATTAGCACAATATGCCACTTATCCTCTTCTGCCACAAGTTTAAATTGGCACCTTGTATCAATCATAGTCAAATGAAGCGAAAATAGAATAAAAAGCACTCTTGCAAAGTGTTAGTGTTACTCACAAAAGCACCACGATCAGCCAACTTGAGAATGTCCACATGATGGAAACTCACCTGAAGAAGAGAAAAAGGTAATTAAATAATATAATAACATAAATTTGATTGCAAAACTAACGATAGCGCGAATTAGGGATAATAACCAATTATGACGAGGAAAAAAATAAGTATAGGTATTACAAATAAAGGGTCCTCAAAGAGAAATTTACCTGCGCACATTAAATCGTTTCTTTTATTACAGGAACGACGGACAATAGCGGGTAACACTGCACACGTTTTTATGGAAAATAAATAATGCCATCGTGAAACTAGACTACTAAATTATTTAATCTACTGCAATTAACATTAACCGAGTGGCCAACTGTAAAAATTAATTGGAGTCATTTCATGACCATCGCATGAAATTTAAATTATAGAAGTTACTCATCTGCCGCAATACACAAGTTCATGATTTATTTCGACAATAATAATAGAAGGGAGCTGATGACGGGGACCTTAAGTAAGGATATAAAAAAGAGGCTGGTGAAGAGCTTGATATGGAGTGTGGCGTTGTATGGGGCAGAAATGTAGACCTTGAGAAAGGAAGGCGAAAATAAGTTGAAGGCTTTCGAGATGTGGGTGTGGAGGAGGATGGAGAAGGTGCGTTGGACGGAAAGGAAGACAAATGAGGAAGTGCTTGACATGGTGGGCGAGGAGAGTAAACTTATGGATGAGATTAGGGGAAGGCAGGGTAGGTGGCTGGAAGCGGTAATGAGGGGCGATGGTTAGCTGAAGGCAGTGATAGAGGGTAGGATGTTGGGTAGGCGGGGAAGGGGAAGAAAAAGATTAGGTTTTATGGACGGGATGAAGAAAGGTAAGACTTATGCTGAGATGAAGAAAGAAATACTAGAGGTAGATAGGGCACGGCACGTGTAAGAGCCCGTTGGATATTCTCTGACTTTCATCATAACCTACCTCTAACCGGTAGATTACTCTAATGAATGAATATCCTGCCTCTAAAAATTTAACCTCCAACAATGTGCGCTCTATTCAGGGACCGAGGAGTTCATATTATTTGACAAATAAAATGAATGCGTGTTTTACGCTCAAACGTGATATGTCATAAGCGCAAGACGGCAATGGCCGATTTAGCTTTAGAAACGTTGGTTCATAATAATTTAAACCGGTACGATAACCGTGAATACTACATTCAATCTATTCGCCAGGAAAGCCTAAAATCATTCAATTAGCCTGAGAGTTAATAAATAAGTTTTACCAGTGAAAAATTGGAATTATTCTTACTTTTAATGAATCATCAATCTAAGCAATCACTTAAAAAGCCTTAAACCTTTTTGCGACTAAAATACATCCAAAGAAAAATACTTTTAAAAATATAATAAGCTCGGCGATGAGGAGTTAAAGAAAAAAACCACACTCGTTGCACTTCAAATGTCCTATTAAGTCTCGTTTTGTTTGTCGATACTCCCGACAGTGTAACAATCCATTACCCAGACTAGCAACAGTCCAACAGGTAACACGTGAAGCGTTACTCCTTTTTTCCCTCGACCCTCCGTCAACGTCATGCAAAAGGCAAATTAAAGTCACGGAAAGTTGCACAAGCTGCACTTGACGTCACTAGACGTCCGTCCAACACACTTCAGCAAGGAACCGTGAGTCCGTTGGGAAGATAATTAGGAGGCATTTAACCGGGACCAAAGGGATCCCAATCGAGAGGCGAGAAACCTTGCAAACCTAATGACCTCACAGGGTGAGAAAGGGGGTGAATTGGAAAATAAAAATCACACCCTTTGCTAGCAACAACAAGAGAGATAAAATTAAAATAAAAAATATTTTCAAAACCTTTTTCGTTACATGATTTTATCAAATATATGAACATGTGTGAAACAAAACTTTTGCTGCCATCTCAACAATCAGGATCAAATGTGACTAAAAATAAAACCCAGGGACATGCATATGCAAATATTTTTGCAAATTATAGCATTTCCAATATGTTTTTATGATTTTGAAATTGAATGTAAGAATTTTTTATACAAATGCTGAATATATTTAATAATGAATTTTGAAAGGGAACATTTACAGAAGAATTTTTTATCATCATCATGAAATTCATGTAAAAATTAATTAGTAATTGAGAGAAAACTGAACCAGAAACATTGAAATTCAAAATTTAATATCTGATGTAGAAGAGAAAACATTGGAACATTCCATGTTGACGACCTGACATTTTCCTACTCTTGAACTATTTTAATTAAAGCACATGTCATGCAGTAGTTATATTGAATTAAACTGATAATTTTGCTCAAACTTTCCTTAATTTTTTAGCTAATTTGCAGAAAAGTTAATATGTGTATTGTGCCTCACGGTTTTATTTCTCAGTCACATTTGATTCTGAATGTTGAGATGGCAGCAAAATGTTTGTTTCCCTTATGTTTGTATGTTTAATAGAACCTTATAACTTAAGAGGTTTTTTTAATATTTTTATTTTACACTTTTTAATTAATGAGTTTAAAAGAACAACTATTAAAGGATTAGAAAAATATGAAGTTGAACTAAAAAAAATTTTTTCTTCCCATACTGCGTGCCAAATTTGAAGGAAACTTGATGAGTGTAAGTGGGCGAAAAGTTGATTAGCATATTCCACCCAAAGAGACAGAAACTCAAGTAAAATAAAATCATGTAATATAAAGAATTGCAAGAGACTTAGTCATAGGCGTAGCCAGCCACCAGCAATAGGTGTGGCACTGAGGCAATAGGTGAGGCATCATCAGTATGGTAATGGACGCAAACTTTCACGAAATGTTCACAGCGAGGTCAAAATTGAGACTAATTCGATTAAAGACAGGAAGAAAATCGGTTTCCGTATTTTCAGAAAAGAGGTGGAGGCTTTTGTACAATTTTGACCAATCATGATTAGGGTTTAACTTTGAAAAAATGAGAGAGAGGGGTTTTATTATTGGAGTTAATTGACAAATTTTGTATACGCCCACTGCAGTACTATATTTTCAAAACTTCAAAAAACGTTTACTCGATAATCGTTGTCTAGACAATAGACATGTCATGAAATTCTCGCCTTTGTAAACCTGTCAATCAAAATTATTTAAGGGACTTTTAATGAACAATGTAAGTTTTGAAAAAAAAAGTTTCCCCGATAATCTTTGTCTTCACACTAGACACGTCGAGAGACTCACGCCTTCATAAACCTGTCAATTCGGGTTATTTAAAGGGCTATTGTGGAAAAACGGAGACATTTTATTGCGGGAGGGAAATTTTGAGAAAAAAATTTTGGGTTTCAGGACAATAGGTGTGGCACGTGCCACAGGTGCCACACCCGTGGCTACACCTATGACGTTTCCAAGTCATGCATGGCTTGGAAACGTGGTCTTGAAGGAAAAAAGACGTGCGCAGACTGCAGTGAAGCAGGAAAGAAAGTTGCTAAAGGAAATCAAGATGAAGCATAGTACGGTAAAGTCTCCACAGACGGAGCCCAAAAACTTTCGTTGTATCGAATTTCACTACAGATAATCTTATTTTTTAAATTCCTTATTTTATAATTCTTAGAAGAAAAGATCATGAAAACATACAATTAAGTTTCAAACATTACGGTTGGTCAATATGTTTATTTTATCAAAAACATTGCTTAACTGAAGAGAGAGATCGCGCGAGACAGAGCGATTTACATTGGAATAATCGGAAAGCGCAGTAATGACCTATCGAAATCCACCCTAACCGGTAGACTCAGTACAATACTGGCCTGCGAGCCCCCTCAGGGGGCGTGTGGAACTCCAGCTTACTTAGGAGTTAGGACTCCACCCATGAATAAAAGTGGGAATAGAGAAAAATAATAGGAATAAGAAAAGGAGGAAAGTAAATTTTGTTTACGAAGTGTTCAAAGTGTGTCCCTCATTTTTGTTGAAGTCATTAAGGATCAGCAATATGCAGTCAGCAATGGGAGGATAGAATTTTTGCACCAGTAAGTTTGGAAGGGTATTCCTATCATTTTGTCATACCTATCAGTTCTAGAGAGATAATGAGGGTTTTAATTAATATCCTAGGTTTAACCCTGAAACTCGCAGGATTTGATTTTTTCGAGTAATCCTAGCGATAAAAATGCAAGGCGACGAGAGTAGACGATAGGAAATCCACATTGAATCAAAGGGTGGAGAATGGAGATTACATCCCTTAAAAAAATGTACTCCCCCAGGACAGAAGACTTCCAGACTGAGTGGAAAGGTAAAGGAGGATCGGAGGGAGAAAGATGGTTGAAGGGGCGAAGTAAAAAGAGACGAGAATTATAAGCAAAGCACGTGTCAAGCGCGATGTTTGGTTCTTTTTATATTTTTTCCAAAATGTCCCCTCCTACTTTTTATTCTTTCCTGTTTAGTCTTGAACCACTCTTCTAAAACCCAAACAAATCACGGTCGACAACAGGTTGCCGAAAAATGGCGAATCCGTGTTTTCTCGGTACTAAAGTGGGACAAAGGGTGATAAGCTCCTTGAGATGCAACGACCTGACAAACCGTAACTGAGCGTTCAATGTCTGTTTGAAAAGAGGAATAAGAGCACTAATTCGCCAAAGTGGTTTTGGAGGAAATAAAGCGAACTCAAAGTTTTAAAATAAGTAGCTTGAACGAAATAAATATGCCTCTCTTACCATTTCCTTAGCATGAATGTTAAAAAGCAAAGGTGACAACGGGCACTCTTGCCTTAACCCGCGACCTATAACTGCCCACTCTGATTCACCCTCAGCTACCCTCACCTGTGCCATCTGGGCCTTACTTAAGTTACGGTTGAGTCTCCTATCTCGCCAATCAATTCCTTTTTTTCCAAGTATCTACATTATTTTTTCCCAATTTACTGTCAAACGCCTTTTCGAAATCCACAAAGAATTCAAAAACATCCTGATTATCATATATATTATTACAGAAAGATCTTTTTCTGTCATTCCGTATATGCTCCGTTAATACTGCACCTATAGTGATAAATGAGGTATCATTTTAAACGTTGAATCACCGGCTTCTGACGAAAAATTCAATCTCAATCTCAAATTTCACTATTTACCCATTAATTGGACTTAAAAGTATACGATTAGTGTATGATAAAAACGACTATAATATCACTTTATACTTGACTATATATCGTCAGATATATAGTCAAGTATTAAGAAAGTACTTTATGACACACCTTCTTCTCTATTTAAAACCCAATTACACTGTTTCCTTAACATACTTATTCCCTGATAGCGTGAAAGAGCGAAATTTTCTCACGGGTTACCTAGTACTCTTTATTTCTGTAAGAGTTCTCATCACCGCAATCGCATCCCGAGTTGCCTCCCCCCTTTTCCTTAACCCAAAGTGGTTATCGCCTAAATAGTAATTTTTTCTACTCTCCAACCTTTTATTTATTATTCTATGCAAAATTTTGCCACGTGAGAAATGAAACTTAACAATTTTTAAAATATTATTTTTCTATACTCCTCGCAATTCGACGATTTCTTCTTTTTCTTCTGGTAAGTATTAAAAACGAAGTCCTCTGGCCATACTCCTTCCTCGTTGATGCATTAGAAAATCAATACGTGAAATACAAAAAGTAGATTAGTCATAAGAAAACAAAAGTAATGATTAACGTGATGGTAGGCGAGGTAACTTCGTGGAATTGTGGCATAGTTGAAGAATAAATCACGATGTAATTTTCCACTCAGTTCGAACTCTGACGGTAATGTTTTAGCATTGAAACCGGTCAGTTATATTGAAAAAAGTGGAACATTACAAAGTGATTCATTCTTCAAAGTAATGAGATTTCTAGGACAAAGATAACGGCACACATCAGCCAGATCATAGAAATAGAAGGGCACATACGGGAGCAGGTAGAATAATTGAATTACTTGGGTAATGCGTAGGAGGAACATGGGCAGAGTATTTAGAAGATTTAGAGCATTGGAAGGATATTAGCGTTGGCCAAGGTGATCCCAGAAAGAATGAATAACAGGGTTCTTGTGCAAGAATTTGTTTGGCAAAGATTTTAGTAAGGAGTGTTGCGTTAGGATCCTGAGAAAAGAGGACTAGAATCTGTTGCAGACGTTTGATATGTGGGTGTCGAAGAGATTAAAGGAAGTGCAGTGGACGGAAAGGAAGAATAACGAGGAAGTGCTTGGTATGGCGGTTGAAGAGAGCAAACCTCTGGAGGAGAGAGAGTAGGGGGTTAAAACAGGTAAATGAGAGGCTGAAGGCCGCGACAGAATCTTATGCCAGCAAGGATGCTAGCAAGTACGTAGAAAGGATATTGGGTAAGTGAGAAAGGTAAGAGGAAGAGAGAAGAAACTTTATGGACGTCATTTAGAGGTAGGATGTATGCTAAGATGAAGAAAGAAATCGTGCACGCAGACACGGGATAGCGAATTATAACACCTACAGAGGAACTTCCATTTAAACTTACCTTAAGCGATAATTCAACCTAATAATAATACTGGAACGTACTTATTACCTAAAACAATCTTTGGTATTTCACTACGTTCTTCATTTTCACGCTTAAAATAAGAAATTCCTATTAAAAAGAGATATGCTTTCAGAGAAACAAAATCGTGGCTCAACGGTCTCTGGTACAATTGGCTATTAATAATGCTACTGTACGTAATAGTAATGGGATTGGAAATTATCGGGGTAGTCGGCGGATCCAGGATGAAGCCGATAAATCGAAAAAAATGAATAGCATGAAACAAATATTTGCGAAAAACCCGCCATCGCGTCCGTATTTTCCAGAGAATTGCAGTGAAATATTGGGCAGAATGCAGGGATTGGGGTATTTTCATCAGAGCAGAAAAACAAATACACATGTCGTGGAGAGGCAACGTAACGATAAACTACCTTTGTTGTCACTTCCATCGTTCTCTAAGCCAATAATTAGTCCAATAAATTAGATTATTCATTTCCCCACCGCCGAGATCGAAATGCGAACCTTTATTATTTATTCAGACTAATATTTATCGCACAAATCAAATTATTTCAATAAAAATCAACCGGATGATTATTTCATCCTTTATAACAAAGGTCAACGAAGGATAGCTTACCATGAGTCCATAACATTAAATGTATATTTCCAGAATACGTTGATCCAACCGACACTTTTCCGAAAAAGTAGGACTGAAACTTATGAAAAAATTCATTGAAATGCCACTAATTAATTATTCAGTTTCGATAATGAGGAAGAGAACATAAGCAGATGAAATTCTAAGATGTACTTACATAAAATTCAACTATATTCCATGAAAACGTCCACACAATTGACATAAATTAAATTATTGTTTTTTGTTCTCATTATGTAATTAATGAGGCGGTTAAGTGCCGACAGTATAGTGGTATATATTAAAGATCGATAAATTTCAAACGTTTCCTCATTTTCCACAAATATCAGGGATTGATTAGCTTTATTTTGCAGGTTAAAATTAAACAAGGCTTATTGAATTTCCTAATTAGTTTCTATTAGTGAAAATATACCATAATGGTTTTTAGGCACATTTTCATTCAATAATCCGCCACAAAAATTATACACAGACCTTAATAATCAAGCAATATCAAATAAATACTCTAAATTGCTGAAGACATTATCAAACCACCATTCTTTTGACAATTACAACGGGTATCCTCACCATTTCAACGAAGGTAATCGCTATTTGGTGCCACTTGGTTCGATTTTTGAAGTACACTTAAAAACCAAAACGATATGCTAAACAAATTTATGGGTAAGCGATTAAGTATTTCTGAATACGTGTTTAGAACCATAATATAGGTCATCAAAAGCAAATGCAAAGGTTAAAGGTCAAGAATTTTTAAAATACTTAATAAACGAACGCCCACTGCGGAAACCTGCAAACTAATTTGACAGCACTTGCTAGACTTGATATTAGATTTTCATTCAAGTATTCTACCAGCTGATTGGTAGTAGATTAATTCAAAAATATTAACAAATAGAAAAATTTGGCCAAATGATCGGGTAATTGGAACATATATAAAATCAAATAAAACAGTTCACGTATATGGATGTATTTTAAAATAAATTAAGTCTAAAATAAAATGAGTAGGACAAGAGCTAAAGGCTTGGGTGGAATTATCTATTATTTTTATGCATAATAGAGGCCCTCTGATTAAGACTGGAACACAGAGGAGGTTTACCAGAGACTTCTCACTAACTGGACATAGGCATCATCCTAGCTTTCTCCATAAAGAACGAAAAGAAATGTGAAAATGGCAGGAGGGGCAACGAAAACACGCAACTATAGGACGGACAAAATGATAAAATGATACATAAACATGAAAAGCGTCGATTCAGACAGAAGAAGACGCGGTGATATGATGACAGATAAGTGGGGCCCTTGCATGAGTAAAAACACACGTCTACCTTCCAGGAAAAGACGTAGGAAGCGGGCGAACAGGTGGAGGAAAAAAAAAGATTAAACATGAGAGTTTCGGGTGGAAATGAAATAAGAAAATAGAAGGAGACACAAAACAGGAGACTTTTTTCCAGTATTTCCCTATTTTCCAATACTCATTATGCAAACAAGAAAGATTGTCATGCTTAAAAGACGAGTTTAAAACATGTATTTAACTAGGAAATGCAGCATATTAAAACTAAGTTAACTGACGAAATGTCTACAATTTTTACATCAATTTGACAAAAGAGACAATTTCTAAAAATGATTCCTCTGAGCTTATGGCATTATAAATGGACAAATAACTTTGTTCCATATAATAGCTATTGCTTAAGCAACCAACACATGACTCTTCCCGAAAATTAAAGTTGTTTAAATAAAAACATTTACTACATTTTAAGACATGCTACCTAGTTGGTTTTTCACGCCGAAATTTCAATATGTACAAAAGGCACCAGTACCAAAAGCCACTTACCACCTACCGTCCGGACCAGCCTCCAAAGAAGCTTTCACCAATTTTCTTTTGCTCCCTTATATTTATTCCTACTCCACGCCTCGCTTCTTTTTCTACAGAACTTCGACTTTCCACCTCTCAGTAAGAGGAATTGCGAGAAAGGATAAAAATCTCAGCAACAAAAAGAAAAAACATAAAAATTCCACGTACACAACAACGGTTTCCCGAAACCCGGAAATAGTGCGGTCATGGCAGCAACGCCTCTTCTCGCTAGGCCTGATGGGAAGGGTCACGCGATGTCCGAGAACATCCTGGGCTCGGACGAAGTGAGGAAATGGGGAGAAAGAAATAAAAAGAAAGAAAGCCTCCGAAAGAGATTTTTCGACGTAAGACACTGGGATATATATCGTCTCAAGGGCGAGGATTTCGGTCATTCTTTTTCTCCTATTGTTCAAGTTCCCAAATTCATTTCCAGCAATAGGGATCACGACAGTACATTTTCACTCAAACTAAACACCATTAATCCTTTCATTCTCCGAGACATATATTCCTCATGCTTTTTATTTTTTATTTGCATGTCAAAATAAAAACACGACCCCAGTTTGAATGGTCAATTAAATGATCTACTCTTCAGGCTTATAATCGTGAAGTCACAAACGTTCACGAATGGCACTGACATTAAACTTAGTTGTTTTCAGAAAAAAATTCATTTTACTAAACGACGGATTCAAAATTTGCTAAATATATATTCCCTTGCTCTCGTGACTGGTGCCCTAACACCCCCTGCCCCAAGCCTCTACGGTGGCTCGCAGGATAGCAGGTAGATGTAGATTCTACCTTCTTATTTCCCACAGTTCCTTTAATCCCTCGCTGCGCACTTCCTGCCACCTCAATCATTACAGTAATCTACCGGTTACAGGTAGGTTGTGATGAAAGTCAGAGAATATCCAACGAACTCTTACACGTTCCGTGCCCTTTCTACCTCTAATATTTCTTTCTTCATCTCATCATAAGTCCTACCTTTCTTCATCCCGTCCATCAAACCTATTCTCTTACTTCCCCATCCCCGCTTACCCAACATCCTTCCCTCTATTACTGCCTTCAGCAAACCATCGCCCTTCATTACCGCTTCAAGCCACCTACCCTGTCTTCCCCTGATCTCATCCACAAGTTTCCTCTCCTCCCCCACTATGTCAAGCACTTCCTCATTTGTCTTCCTTTCCGTCCAATGCACCTTATCCATCCTCCTCCTCGCCCACATCTCAAACGCCTTCAGCCTATTTTCGTCTTCCTTTCACAATGTCCACGTTTCTGCCCCATACAACGCCACACTCCGTATCAAGCTCTTCACCAGCCTCTTTTTTACATCCTTACTTAAGGCCCACGTCATCAGATCCCTTCTATTATTTAACACTTCCTTCGCTAGCGCTATTCTCCTCCTAAGGTCTTTGCTACTATGGACTCTTTCTTCTAGCGTACTACCCAAGTAATTAAATTGTTCTACTTGCTCCAGTTTGTGACTTCCTACTCTTATTATCATCCTCGCTTTCTTTGTCCTAGAGAATCTCATTACTTTTGTTTTCTTATTATAAATCTTCATCCCGTATTTCTCGCACTGCATTTCCAGTGCATCTACTAAAGTTTGCAATCCTTACAATGACCGACTGAACAACGCCTCGTCGTCTGCGAATCTAACTGACTTCATCCGCTGGCCTCCTACTTTCATTTCCACATATATCTAATTCCATGCCTCTCTTACCATTTCCTCAGCATAGATGTTAAAAAGTAAAGACGACAACGGGCACCCTTGCTGCACCCCGCGACCTATAACTGCCAACCCTGATTCACGGTCAAGTACCCTCAACTGAACCCTCTGACCCATACATAAGTTTCGGATGAGTCTCAATTCACGCCAATTTATTCCTATTTTCCCCAGTATCTGCATTAGTTTCTCCCAGTTTACTCTGTCATACGCCTTTTCGAAATCTACAAAACAAGCGAAAACATCCTCATTATACTCTATGTTTCTTTCTATAGGTGCCCTCATTACCGCAATCGCGTCTCTGGTGGTCCTCCTCTTGCTGAACCCAAATTGTTCATCGGCTAAATAGTTCAACCTTCTATTTAGTATTCTAAGTAAAACATTCTCCGCGTGCGAAATTAAACTGATTGTTCTATACTCCCCGCATTCTGACGCTTTCTTCTTCTTCGGAATAGGTATTAATACTGTTTTCACGAAATCCTCTGGCCATACTCCTTCCTCGTAGATCCTGCGAATAAGTTCGAAAAACGATTTTCTCCCCCTACTACCTAGATTCTTCAGTAGCTCCGAAGGTAGGTTATCGGTTCCCACGGCTTTTCTACCCTTCATCTCTCTTAGTGCCCTCTCTATTTCACTCTCAAGTAACTCTGGTCCGAGGTTATCTTTATCTATTGTTCCTTCGTCCTCTAGATCTAGGCTAAGGGGTTATTCTCGCTGTCATATAGCTCCTCTACGTATTCTCTCCATCTTTCTTGGATATCTTCCTGTTCGATTAATATCATCCCTGTTTTGTCCTTAACCTTTGGTATCGTTTGACATCTCTTACCACCCGATAACATTTTCACCTTGGCGTACAAAGCGCCCACTTCCCCCTCCTCCTGCATCTATTCCATTTCCTCGCATTGTCCCTTCCACCAGTTTTCTTTTGCCCAATTGGTCACTCGCCTGAGTTTATTATTCAATTCCTTGTACTTCCTCTTGCCTACGTCGGTGTTCACGTTGTTCCATATCCTTCTCTCCTCCATTTTCTTTATCATTTCTTCCGTAACCCACTACTTCTTAACCCTCTTCTTTTCCACCGTTCCTATTGTTTTCTCTGCCGCTCTTGCGATGCCTGTTTTTATAATCTCCCATCTTCTCTCTATTGTTCCCACCGCTTCTCTTCACCTATGTTCTTTTCTACCAGCTCTTGGTATTCCCTCCTTTTCAACCCTTTCAATGCTTCAAGGTTCCACCTCTTTATCTTCCTACCTTTACAAAGCCTTTTGAATCTAACTTCACACTTCATCCTCACCAAGTTATGATCTGAGTCCGCATCTGCCCCTGTATAGCTACGCGAGTTTTTTAAACTGTTCCTAAATCTCTGCCTTCTTATTATATAATCAATTTGGTATCTCCCAGTATCACCCGGCATTTTCCGTGTGTACCTACGCCTGGGGTGATGTTTAAACCAAGTGTTTGTCACTACTAATTTATTTCTTCTACAAAATTCAACTGCCTTTTCACCGCAATCATTTCTTCTTCCTTGCCCAAAACCTCCCAGTTCTAATCCGTCCCTCCCTTCCCTCCACTGCATTCATGTCACCCATCAGTATCACGTTTTTCTTTCCCGGCACTTCTCTAATTATGACTTCTCCTTGTTCGTACACCTCTTCCACATCTTCCTCCCTATGGTTGCTCTTAGGCATGTATACCTGGACCAGTACGAAATTCGTCGGCCGTGCTTTTATTTCTACCACTAGTATCCTGTCGCTCACCTGTTCAATATTTACCACCCTCAACCCCAATTTTGTGTTCAGTACCATGCCTAAACCCCGATGACTCTCATCTCCCCCACAATAGAATACCCTGTAGCTATCACTGCAATAGTCCCCGTTATCATTCCATCTCACCTTGCACAATCCCAAAGCATCTATTTTTCTTTTTTCTTTTCCTGCTTTATATTTTCAAGCTTCCCGGCCCTCATAATAGTCCTTACGTTCCAAGCTCCTATTTTTACCGCTGTTTTCCTCCTCCTCTTTCTCTTTTTCTTCTTCTTCTCCCTCCTATCCCTTGTTTCCGCCGATGATGAAGCTGCGCAAGGATTTCGTGTGATGACGACCGCGGAGGCCTTGCCTCCCCCGCTGCCGGACACGACACCCGACCTAGTGGGCGGCGTCCCGTAGTTGCCAGGAATCAATTCTATGTGAGTGACTTTCATATTCTAGGAAGTGATAGTTGAGAGGTATTCCCAATCCACTAAACGATATTTTTAACGTGACACCATCACGGAACTACCTTTCGTCTGGCTCCTACCCTTCGACCTATCTGGCATGGGTGGCCCTACCAGGAGTAATAGTACTTAGTCCTGCCAGTCCAGCTCTAGGGGTCATTGGAACGCACAAGCCCTTCCACCACGTCAAGGTCGTAGTTCAATGCTGATCAATTTTTGCCAGCATTATTTTTCCCTTTACGGTAATTTTTCCATCCTGCACTTTTGACATCTCGAAGGCCTCTTACAGATGTATAGCCATTAGAGTCATACGGATGGGTTATTCGAGCTTCAAATCTAGACGAGTGAAATCACATTCGTGCTAGGTATGCCGACCGAGACATAACTACTAATAAAATTGAATGCATTCAATATTTTAAAGAAAACTATCTATCTAATGATAAAAAAATATCAGTCACTTATCGCAATACGAACTTATAGAGAGATTTTCCAGGTGAGAGAAGCCGTTTTCCACGGGACGGTCACGACTTTGCCATCCTTCGAGTTATTATGCATTTATGAATCACAGATCACGCCAGGTAGGTAACGTAGGTAGTTCGTATGATTTCTCATTTTTAAAATTAAATTTATTAATTGTCGTAACACTTTTTAAAAAATAAGTAGTGAAAAATTCTGCTCTCGATAATGACATCTGTTATCTCTTGGAAACAAAAATAGTTATAAATAAAGAAAGCAGATGTATATGTAGATGTATGTGCAGAGTCCTCCAGATTGCATTCTCAACACCACCTCCTGAAGTTATTTTATGGCAATCCAGAGGACTCTGCATAGGTGCAGACTGCAACGCTATTTCCACTGAATTATCGTATTTTGACTTCAATTACAACAGTAATTAGCTAATAATTCATAAAATAAGGTGGTAAGAAGCATATATTTTATTTTAATCAATTTTTTGCGAGTTTCACTTCTGATAAACTGTTTTCCGTGAAAATGGCATTTATATTAAATAGAAATAATACTGTTTTACCCGAATTTCTCCCACAGTCGCATTTAACACCTTGTAATTTCAAGTCCAATTTGCGAGAGAAATAGTGTGGAAAGGCAAAAATGTTGTCGTTCCCATAAGCTAGAGGACACGTTTTTCTATAAAAAGCCAGAATATTAATTAAATGACATTTGCATCATTTTACGATGAAACTACACTTAAGTATCCAGGACCCGTTCATTAACAACACGACTCCATCAAAAAGCTAGGAAAAAATGAGAAAGGATTACCATAGGTGGACGAGACGAAACTTCATAAGATGGTGCGGCCTTTTCAGCGTAATTTACATCAAACTCGAATAAAAGACCCTCATAAACGAAGCGGCTCAAGCAAGCTTTGAGAGTGAGCTTAAGGAGGATGATGAAGTGAGAAAGTAAAAGACAGTTGCCTAATTATCTACACAAGTTAAGCTTAGAGATAATACAGTACCAGGGCCTTCGACTACAACATCCAAATTTGGGGAGGGTTATTACGGCAGAAAATAAGTTCGAGGATCAAATGCAGAGTTACTTAGCCTCCGCACTTAATTGAGAGAATCCAAGGAAACGGCTTAAGACTCTAATAAATGGGCCTCTTTCACAAAAGAGAGCATCAACTTGTCTTGCAAGCAAAAGTGCAGCACTGCCGCTGAGAACAGAAATAAACCATCAAAACGCATAGCAAAAACAAAGAACTGTCGTAGATAACATCCATAAAAATTGATATAAGTATGCATGAATGAGTCAGGTAATTAAAATTTATAACCCATATAATATTGTCAAATTTCTCAACTCCATCATCGAAAACCTTTCCCCAATCCTATACGAAGCTTTTATTATATCATGCAATTTTACAAATGTAGACTCATATGAAGCCACCATAGACCATTCCTTTCTTCTAAGCTGATAAAATAAACAGAAAACAAGAGAAAATAGGTACAATTTTAATTATATTCGGAAAAAATTAAACTTCTCCCTAAAGGAACTGCGACTTTCTTAATTTTGAGTAATATAAAGAAAGAAAATGCAGCGTTTTAAAATAAGACACTGTGGAATATTTTTAGACCTTATTGGCGCGGCCTTCATAAGACTGAAAGGGGAAAACAGGGAAAGATTTTTGAGAAAATGAATAAATTGGTTCAACAAAGCCGTCGAAGTACTAAAAACACTATCGAATCACAATACGGACGAAAGTGTGGCACTGAGATTCGAGGATAAATATTGGATTAGGGTTGCATACATTTTTCACATGACCTAGCTCATTTCAGTTTCGCAAACTTCCTACCACTCTTCACATCCTAAATGCCTATCCTTCTCCCTCCGTCTTCACCTTCCTAGCATTCCCCTTTCATAACACTTTCTAGGCATACAATAATCCCTTCACTACTTCTTCCATCCGCCATATTTAATTCCTCTGGTTCTGGATAATATAACTGACTAAAATAAGTGGTTCATGTAAAACAAGATAACAGTAAATGAACTGCAGTAAAATACTTCTGATTTATCCGGAAGGATGGAGAAGAATGTTGGACAAAACGTCGCGTAATAGCTTGAACAGCGATCAGGGAGAGAAAATCAGTAACTCGAGAACTAACGGGCCTCTGTACTCGGGACTCGATCTGAGGTGGCAGGTTCAAATCTCAACGGGTTAGTTTCTCACATTTCAAGAAATAGTTGCGTGAATTCATCCAAATACATTTAATTTCCCTAATTTGGTGAAACCTGAGGTCATTAAATAAACAAAAATAATAACATTTTATCACTAAGGCATATCGCAAGCTCTTCATTTAAGACGACTTGAGATCCGCCCAGAGCACCATCACAATAATCCGTTGTTCAATCCAAAGATTTTCAAGCAGTGCAGCCCTCGATATCCTTCCAATTCAATGAATACGCTCTTATGACCTTCTCACAGGATGCATTTGCTTATGCGCGAAGTAGTGAGAGTAAATGTTACTTATGTAGTAACACCAAGTAAACCGAGTAAACACGTCAACTTACTCACATGCGCAAACACACATTCATAAAATTGCCCGTTCTAATCCTGTGAAAGCGTTCGAGCAGTTGCTCATGCGTCTAGTCGCACGGGTACAGACATTGTGTAAAAAGGCCTTTACACCCTGATGGACGATAACAGCAGCAGAGAAAAGGAAATTTAAAGCAATGTAACTGTGGTGTTATCGAATTATGAAGATTAAATAGATGGAGAGAATAACCAATGAAGAGCTGGGTAGAAACATGAAAACAGCGAGTTATAATAGACTAACTTATTAGACACATTCTGGGACATAGAGCCACCTTAAGGCTACAATGCAAGGAGCAACGAATAGGAAGGGTTACCGAGGGAAAGGATGGATTTGATGACGCAAATTATGCAGGATATCAAAATAGAGTCTTATGGAAGAATTAAGCGGTCACCTCAAAAGAGAATGAATGAATTTATTTATTAATGCTCTGGGGTAACCCATAGAGCAAGTAACTCTAAACAAATTCTGCTCAAATAATCGTAATACCTACATACATTAAACAAAAACGAGTTAAACCAATTTAACACCAACTTAGCCAACTAAGTTAATTGCAGTGCATTATCCAAATTTTTGCAAATTTAATGTCGAGTTTTTAAATGAGAATATAAGTTTTCCCTTGAATGATTGGAGTGATGAGGAGCATTTGATGCGAGAGGGTAAAGAGTTCCAAAACTTGGAAGCAGTGATAAGGAAGGAGTTAAGACAGAGGTTGATATGGGCTTGGGGGATATGAAGGAAGCTAGGGTCTGATCGGGTTAATCTTTGGGAAACACATCTTATGGGGGTAAATAGATCATGTAGGTAGACGGAATTCCGATTAAGGAAAAGGAAGAAAAGAAAGGACCCCATGAAGTATTTCCTTCCAGGATCAAGAGGTAACCACTTCAGATCAGCGTAATATTTGGATACATGATCATCTCTGCGAAGGTCAAATACAAATGTAACATAACCGTTAATAAATCGCTGTAGACGCTTATCAAGAACATTAGTTAAAGTCACTATAAACTGTTATGCAATAATCCAAAATTGGAAATATAAGAGAAGATACAAGCAGAACTCGGGTAGAAACAGGAAGATTTTTCTTTTGCATTTTGCAAATAATGGAGAGGAGAGCTGCAACAAACCAATCTTCGGATAGATGACGGCTGATGACGAACTCTGATAGTGTTCTCTCCCAAAATACCTCTCGATTCGGTCCATGTGTCAGTCCGATCTTCATCGTGAGGCCCTCTCTACTACGTTACTCTCTAATATGCTCCTTCAGAATTCCTCCGCATCAAAGGTCGGAGATTCCGTCGAGAACGAAATGGCTAGCCCATTAAACTACAGCATGGGGGCAGTTGCAAGCTTTCCAAGAACAAGCTCACCATCCAGACTCCACATAATGGAGCTTGGCGAGTTATAAGAGGGCGCCTTTTCACTCAAGAGGGAGCGGGTGCGAGGAAGGCGAGCCTTATGGGAACCATCCGTTGGTGGGTGGGTGTATAACATTTATGTGAGCTCTTGTATTTACGAGAGAGCGTGTTGTGTATCAGGGTCGACTCGAGTGGCGCGGGACTTCTCTCGGGAACACGCGCACCGCCCACGTACGCTACCACCACCAGCCGACTCGCAAAAGGGAGTATTGTTGTAGACAAAGAGAAGCAGAAGGGAAACGGTATGGAGACGGAAGGCAGACAGCAGAGGGGGTATGACCGACTGCGATTCCAGCGACGCAAGTAATCTACGTCTAAACGCGGGTAACCTCTCATATAAATTAAGTAACTTAATGCCAAATAATTTGAGGGCAGCGTTTTATTCCCCCCTTACCTTAGGGAAAATGTTGTATAGTGGGAAGGATAAGGTTGACAGAAATATGAAATCCGGTATTTATAAATTGCAGTGTGATGAATGTATGTCTTGTTATGTTGGGCAAACTGGAAGAGGAGTGTACACCCGTATTAAGGAGCATGAACGCTCCCTCAAAAATGCTGATGGCCATTCCCTATTTTCCCAGCATCTATTAGAGTGTAACCACAGCAGTGATTTTAAACCTGAAATCCTACACATGTTACCAAAAGGCCTAAAAATGGACGCTTTGGAACAATTAGAAATTTGTGTGCTAGCGAAAAACCAAAATGTTAATCTATGTAATGACCATGTATTTATGCATTCCTCTCCGCTGTTTTCAATATTTCCATGTTTGCAAAAGTAACTGTCACTCCCCCCACATCCTATTCCCTCTCCGGCCCTTCCACTCCTCTTCTCCCTCTCCCCACTTACGGTTGCTAGGAGTCCTTCCCTCCCCTCACAACCCTCCGTCCTTTTTCCATTCATAAACCCACCCGTGGTTCCTCTGGGGTCCTTTCTTTGCAGCTCCTCACTTCGCGGCCTTTTTGGAACCATTGTTTCGGCATATTTTAGCCTACTTTCCTTGCCCTTCAGTCACAGATGTTTGGGCTGGGGCTTTAACCAATCTTCCTTTTTTAAAAATAGAAAACAGTGTAACTTGGTGACCTTCTACTCCTCCCACTCTCTTCCCCCGATTCACTTTCCTTCCTTTCCTCTCGTTTTTTCCACTACCCCTTCTCACTCTGCCATGCCCCAATCGCCCTGCTCCTCTCTCCCCCATTTCAAACCCCCACCATTTTTAACTTTCTCTGGGTATATATTGTATGACCTAAGCTTCAGAATGTGCCAGAAGATGCCATATTATGGTGAAACCGGTCGCAGTTGTGAAATAAAGTGTGGAAAAGTACAAAGTTTTTTATTAAAAATGGATATCTTCCTACCTACCCTACCACCCCCTAATTTAATTCAGAAATTTCCTTTCCTCACCAACCATACCATGCACTTCCACGTTAGTCTTTATTTCCGTCCACCGCACATTCTCCATCCACCTCCACACCCACATCTTGAAAGCCTGCAGCCTATTCTTCTCTTCTTTTCTCCGAGTCCCCGTTTCTGCCCCATACAACGCTACCCTCCATCTCAAGGTCTTCACCACCAGCCTCTTCTTCATATCCTTACCCAAGGTCGCAATCAGCAGCTCCCTCTTTCTGAGCGCTTCTTTCGCTAGCGCAATTCTCCTCCTATTGTATTTGCTACTATGACCATTTTCTTCTAGCGCACAACCTAAGTAATTAACTTGCTCTACTTGCTCCGGTTTGTGCCCATACTTTTATGACCAGTCTCGCTTACTTAATCCTATAAAATCTCATTACTTTTGTTTTCTTGTAATTTATCTTCATTACGTATTTCCAGCAGTGAACTAAATAAAAATATGAGGAGAAAAGTATAAAAAGTGAACAGAAGTCGTGGTGGAATTGATGGAATCGGCTTCAACTATATCGAAGGGCTTAGCCGACGAGATTTTAAGCAACACATGTTTATATAAATGTAACATTTTTGTCCACATAGAACTGCTAATTTCCGCAGGTAAAGAGATTTTTACAGGGAATATTATTTGATTACTTTATTTTACGCTTGTTTCAACCCAGAATTAAAAATGTACTGCAATGACTATGGTAACTGAGAAAATTTTAAAAACAAAACTTTTCACAACTTGTACCTTTTCTCTTGGATGTATGTATTTGCACACAAATGTATTTTTAGTGTATTGTAAAAAGCATAGAGTAAAAAAAAATTTTCCTTTTTAGTGTATGCTGTTATACAAGGTTTAACAGCAATATATACAAATTTATTAATACTCAAAACCAAGGAAGCAAGAGCAAAAACGAGTTAAGGTGCAAAGACCAAGTAAAACTCAAGTCAGAGAGGAAATGTTAAGATAATTTGGTCCAAAAATAATACAAAAAATAGAAAATTAGATAATAAAGATAATAAAATATACGAAGAAAGAAATGTAAATCGAAAGAAACCCTTAAAGATGTTTAAGAGTGGGAGGTCAAAGAGATAGAATAGTATTCTATGCTACGTTTTTAAGGAGGAAATTCTTCTATCACGACTTTTTTTTATTTATTTATTTGTTCTCGTATAAGGTCATACACATAACGGTATAAATTACAACAAATTCACTACGAGAGACATAGGTTCCCCTTAGGATAACATCCTGTTTGGGGTTAACTGACTCTTCTTTGTCTAACAAAAATACATCAATGTAGAAAACCACAAAATCAGTCACTGTGCCGCCAATTACAAATCACTTTACAAAATTTATTAGAGGATGCAAAAAGTATAAACAATACTAAAATGAAAATGGAAAAAATACATTGTTAACGCCAGAAAACACAGCGGAATCTGATTAGAAACATTGCAATCAACAAAGACATGAGCCTTTTGCAAGAAAAGAGTCTAAAGTGATTTAATTACAAGCAAACATAAGATACAAAATAAAAGAACGCAAGTATCGTTACTATCCAAACAAAATACCTTTACTCATTCTTTTTAAACAAATATTCTATATCCTTGTTCTAGAATAACTATTCCTCATAAAATTATAAAAATTATCTTTCTTTATCAATACCAGTTATATTGAAAGGTAGGGATACAAACAATTTAGGGCCAAGATAAAGAAATGATCTGATTCTGACTTCACTATGATTCATCTAACTCCAACTGACAAGCAGATTTTCCAGCATAGCCTTCTTAGCAAGTCTAATGAGTAAGAGCAAGTAGTTGTTTTCCGTTCGTAGAAAAACTCCGACTAGCCAATTTCATAAGAAATTTACAGTTTGCGTCTGAGTAAAAAAAATGTTGGCGAAACTCGGAGAGAAGTTTTGGACGGAATTCATCTTGGGGACTAATGAGCAGTTATCGAAATGCGCCCTTGCCCTTTGGACACAACTATTTACTCCTACACGGATAAGACCTATCTATCTACATATTCACTTCCGGCATTGTATTTCTCCTCTGACAAATGAAGATGTGATCCTTAGTCTGAGGCCTAAGGAACCGATGAGAATATTAATATTGATATTCACCCTGTTAATTCTACATCGGAAGCAACGGTGCCGACTGTTACCGAGAAGGAAGAGTATCTTGAAGCCATAAGCGCCTCAAAAACACAATTCACCGTACATTACCGAAGGGAAAAAAGAACGCTTCTATCATAGAATCTGCGCTTGGAATAATGCCACCGCGTGCATCATTCAGATATTCCTGGCACAACTGCAACTTCTGGGATCGATAAGCCTGTGACTGCATCCCAGTATTGAGTAGAATGCCCAATACGGTCATTTCAAGCACTAGGATATTCTGAGTATACACCAAGGGAGAGATGCATCATATAGTACACTAAGCCACGGTCACGAATATATGAATGTATATAATATATGAATTCTTCAGAGATTATCAGCGCCCACAAAGCTATCTTTTTCGAAAACACACCGAATCGCGTGAGAGATCAAAGAAGTACGTAGGAACTTCAAGGGAACTTTTATCGGGGTCTGGTTTTAATGAAAAACAAAAAGAAACATGACTTAACTGGTATTGAGCGAAAAAACAAAATATGTTGTATTTAATTTAAAAAGGAGATTATTCGAGGAACAGAGTGTTTATTATAGATGCCTCATGTGTGACAACAAAAAAACCTGTTCTGTATGTTTTAAAATTGAACAAGTGAATTTTATTAAATATCTTGGAATAACTTTTGATGAAAACCTTACATGGAAACTACATGTTGACAAATTAAAATTGGAAATTATATCGATTCTAAGAAAAATTTTTATTTTAAGATATTTATGTCCCATAACAGTAGTTCGTTCTGTGTATTGTGCCATGGTTGAGTCTAGACTACAATATGGCATATCTTGCTGGGGAGGAGCCTACATGTCTAATATTAATCCTCTACAGATTGCCCAAAAAAATCATAAGGGTGATATTTAGGCAGTCGAGAACAAAACCCTATTCCAAAAACTAAATGTTCTACCACTAAGGTATTTATTTGTATTTAAGGTGCTCAAGATATTTTACATTCGTGGGGGAAATAGAGCAAAACCAATTGAATATTCTGGTAAACTAAGGGCGAAAAAAGACATGTATCGATTAGGTTTTGGAACTGTTGTACCTAAACCCAAAAAAGAAGCCTTTAAACTTTAAACACATATGCTTTCCTTGCCCCCAAATTGTTCTGTTCCATCCCGGCTGAGTTACTGAACCAAATGTCCACGTCTTTGTTTCTGTCAAAATTAAAAAAATGGCTCCTCTGCCAAGAGAGTGAAGACATCGAAAAATTGTTAAAAGTTGTTGTATAGACTTAGTGATTATTACTTTGTTATTTATACTGTATTGCCATTGTTCTTAATCATCTTTTATTTGTATTGTTGTAAGTGAAAATTCTTATAAATTATTTTACTCTGCTATAATTCCGCACACAATATGTATTATCTCTAATTGTTTTTCTGTTATCAGGTTAAAAAAAAATGATTATACATATGCACCAGCCGCTTCATGTTAATTAATGATGGCAACCCCAAAACAGGTTTACCTATGGGGTACCTAAATTCCACCTTATTGTTTTTTTCAAATATTGTATATATATATATACTTTGTTTACTTCACAAGTGGAATAAATATTCTTATTATTATTACTTGCTATGAGAACTCACAAGATTCAAGCAGGGAGTGCTTGTAGGTTTTCTCCTAAGATACCGAGCTTGAAATCGCATTAGCAACATAAAGAAACAATAAGCACTAGCTAAGAACAAAGATGGAACACACAAAAAGTTACAAAGACATTAGGTAGGGCAGAAAATGACATTTCTGTGACTTCAATGGCAACTTAAAACTCACAGCAATTGAAAGAATAAATAAAATTGCAAAATAAGTTATAGCGAAGTCCCGTTTAAATTCAAAATCTAAAAGCAACGTTATGATAATGAGTATAATAGATATCTCAATTGTTGTCCGCCAGAAAAACTGAATTTTTACGATCCCGCATCAGAAGTTGCGAATAGATAAAAGCGGCATAGTAAAACAATAGTGAATCCAAAACCTATTTCCTACAAGAATACCAATTGTGCACTAAGCTTATTGAATCAAACTAGGTTTTCAATGAGAAAACGCATGATCTGGCTCATCAAATCGGAATAATTCATCCGCTCACTCAACTTTCTTCCCCTGTTTGTTCGACCCATTTTAAAGAAAGATGAAATAATCAGCACAGAAAAAATAAGATCTGATGCCTTCCCGGTGCATGCAATTAACATAGGCAGTAACAATAAATAACAACAATTGAAACGCCGCGCCGGCAGCAATGGAATAATTGACCCGGTGGAATACCCGAATAACATATGTTATTCAGCAGAGACTTTTTTTCATAATATTTTCGTGTTTCACGTCCGAGTTGAGGTTCATCAGCCTCGATTCAGTGTAGAGCGAGAGAATCTGTAGTGGAAGGTTTTTTACGCAAATTTCTGATGAACAAATAACACGCAAAACAAAAAAATCAGTGGAGCATTACGAATATCGGAAAAAAGTGTCTATTAAGGGTTTTAAAAATAAAATTATAACAGGATAACTGTCGCTAAACATTAATGATAGAGACGCTCTAAAAATACGAAAATAGCAATCGGGTAATGGACGATCGGTTACTGCAGGGATTTATAGATACGAGCATTAGCTGAAGAAAAACCCCTGCAAATTAACATCTGCAGCGCAGAGAATGGGTCGGCAGAGCAGTAGTCTGCGCATGAGCATAATGTTCCCACATAAATAAATGTAACTGGACCGTTTCTACTGAATGTATTTAAGGATAACCTGCACGGAACTAAAAATGTAAATCCATCTTTTCCCCGACGGCAAAATACACATGAATATATATATTTTTTTCGTTTTCCCGCGCGAAATATTACTCAACTCACACGGAGACTCGACCGTGAATGAACGCCTTAAACTCGTTGAAGCCGAAACCACGCCCCAAACGAATATAACGAGGGTGTGAAGAAGGGAAACCGGTAGAATTAAAGGGCCTTTAACGAGGAGAAAATTAAGAGGGGGGTATGGAAATGAAGGCATTTTGTAGCGGCATGGGATGGTAATTGCATCACTAGAAAAAATATGAACACTAACTTACGATGACCATGAAAAACCAAGCGAGGGCGTTGAATTAAGCATTTGCAGCCAGGAGCATTGATAACCACGATTTAACGACGAAGACAAAGACATAGGTATCACGTATTAATGGTAAAAGAATCTACTATTAAGTGCACAAGGCAAAACCATTGATTCAAATTATTCAGTTTTGACTTCCATACAATTTTGTAAACCGAAAAGAGGTCAAAAAGCGGTAGAACTCAAGTAATTTCAACATTACACGGGAAAGATAGGTGAAGCCAAAATTCATTTGATTAATTCAGAAACGAAAATAATGACGGTCCTATTTCATTACTACAGCAAATAGAAAAGCGGATAATAAATTACTGTAATCAGCAAAGTGCCCACAAAAGGTTCAGATACAGAATGCGATTATTAAAAAAAATTGTCTAGCGTAAAAATCATTACATGTAAGCCGAAGACTAGTGAATGAATTGAATAATTTCACATGAATTAGAGTAAAAATTTTATTTTTTAGTTTCTATTGCGACCTCAAAAGTAAATTGCAGCATATTGTGTAATAATGATCAGTTTCATACAGTGGAAATGGGTGTTCGAAGCTCGCAAGAAAATATAAAAGACAGGTAGCAATGGAAATATGCTGTTTTAAAAGAATGATAAATGTAGAAGAGATGAATTATTATCAGGAGAAATGTTAACGCCTGAGGATAAAATCCAATGTAAAATCCACAAGGTGGAAGATATGGCAGTGTATGAATTACAATGGGACATAACAATTTTATTTTAGAAAAAATGGATGAGTAGAATAACCGATGGATTCTAAGAGTAGCAGGCATCTAGTAACTACTGAAACGTCCTAATCAAAGTAATCAAGAAAGGATGGAGAAAGACTAAGTGGAGAATCGGTGCAATATCTGCATTGATTATAGCTGCTAATGTTGACCACAAAAAATCCAAAAAACAACTCTTTGCGGAATACAAATAAAAAATCAATACAAGCAGAAAAAAATACACCCGAAATCTCACGCTAGCCTTGTTTTAGCTCAATCAAAACAGCATTGTTCGCAATGCGGTGAAGTGAATAAAGCAAGAGTTTACAAACGGGGCCGAAACGTTGGTCAAGGCATTATGGCGGAAGAATTTGAATATTTAATTTTCTACCGAGGACCCGCTAAGCCCAAAGGCACACTGACGATTCCCACGTCAGACATCATTGTATTTTGTATTATGATTCATGTATTCATTCTTGCAGGATTAAGGATAACAAACTCAATAAATTTTAAAACTATGCATTGAATCCCTATTCATAATACATGTAAGGATCTTGAAAACTACTCATTGTCAGCTAACTGTAGTAACACGATTGAAATCTACAACAGCAAGTGACCGTGAGAAATTCAAGGAATGTGTTTCGTTCAGATAATTTTTAGGATCAACGTCTCAGTCGTGAAACCCGTTGGAAGGACATTATGGGTCTTAGAGTAAAATAATTAGGTTTAATTAGTTATTTTTTAATGCTTGTAAAACACCGCATCGTGTTTTCGCGTGCTTCATTATAAAAGAAAGAATTTTAAATATCTAAATCAATGTGAATAAAATTTTCAAATATCGGTTTGGTCAGAAACACTCTACTAATCGAAAAGATTACGGCACAGTAATATCTATTACTTTCATCTAAAATAGCTGCATTGTGTAATCAAGGGAGTGCGAGAGAAAAATACATAATTTATATCGGTAAATAGTTCCATATGCTTTCAATCATTACAATCGCGAAATCTGAAACCAGTGACAGTTCTCGCCTAAGGTGGTGTGCCATCGAAAAAAAAACCGAATGATCCACACACAACATGGGAAATATAGTCTTCGGGGCTACTCTCATTATACAGAAGGTCCACTACAACATCAACCACCAATACTCATCAAATTAAGATATATACAACTCTGCCGTCAGTATTACCTTTGAATGTTTAAAAAAAACTACACCTTAACTGGTACAAGTTCTCATCTAAATGTAGGGATTGGTGGTTGATAATGTAGTTGTAGACCTGCATCGTGGTTTTAGTCCTGAAGAAGGAAGTAATTAAATTCCGAATAGGAGACAAAAAATAACTATTTTGATTTTGTACCTACCCTCGATTAACTATTATTGTTGCATATTCGAGTTCGAGATGCATAACATTTAACGACCGAAACCTGTGATATGTACACACAGTACAGGCCGCAACACTACCAACTTTTATTCAGTGATCCAATGAAAAGCGCGGGCACTGCGCTGGCTGGAAATTATTTCGAAATATATGCCATAATTTAAGGGCCATTTTATCTTTAATAACTATGCATATGGATTTGGGAAATCATTAACACTATTTTAGCAAGGCATTTTGGACAATTATTAGGAAAGCTTTTTTTAAATTAGTAACTGCACGTCCATCACTTTCTCGATCGATTAACACATCCTGACAACCAGAGTGTATGTAATAAAAAGGCAATTAGACACAAAATAATAAAAGAAATGATAAATATTTGCATATGCTCCTCATTTTCATGTGATCTACGAGTTTTAGAGGAGGTAGAAGTTTATGGTTAAAACAGTACGAGTCAATTGCTACCTATTTGTCAATAATTTATAGTTATAATAAGTTTGTATACCTGTTTAAGCGATTCTCTCCGCAGCATAACCAACAGTAAGGAAGGCGCTCTTCATTTGACCCAGATTATAACAGCGAATTCCAGCGGCTTAAGAATGTTTGCAGCAATCAGAGACGATTCATTATCTTATTAAACAGAAAATTTACGGTACAAACCAAGCTAACTTACATGCCATAATAACCTTATATTCGAATGTTTTCCCCTCTGCTCCGTAAAGGAATTGAATTTTTAGGTCTACCATTTAAAAACAGATTCATTCAAGTATTCTACCAGCTGATTGGTAGGTTCTTGGACAGTCCCCATTCTGTATCCCAACCTCATAGAAATTGTCTCGCTTTCCCTCCTAAGGAAGGCCCGTTATTAGATCCCTCTTCAATTCTTCGTATCTTCTACCTCCTCTTATTTCGTCCAGAATTCCTATCCTCCTCCTTCCTCTTCCACGCTTCCCCAGTGTTCTCCCCTCTATCACTCTTTTCAACATGCCCTCTCCTCTCAAAACCTCCTCCATCCATCTCTTCTGCCTTCTCCGAACCTCTGCCACAAGCTTCCTCTCCGACCATATCCAATACCTCCTCGTTCGTTTTTCTCGCCATCCAGCTAACCTTCTCCATCCTTCTCCAAACCCACATCTCAAACGCCTCAAGTCTACGCACATCCTCCCTTCGCAATGACCAAGTTTCCGACCCATATAGCGCCACGCTCCATATTAAAGTTTTCACCAGCCTCTTTACGTCTCTTCATCAATTCCCTTCTCTTCGAAAATGCTTCTTTAGCAAGCGCAATTGACGATTGAAATTCGGGTAAGGCCTGGTTCATCTCGGAGGCTATGCGAATGACCCAACATAGAAGCGCGCGCGACTACAAAGAGGGTCAAAAACGGCGCCATAGGTGCCAACACAGCGGCAACACCGCATTCGGCAGAGGAGAAAGAGCCGACGCCCCCCCCCCCTATACGTTCCGCTCGATGAACACACACTCCCCCGCGAAATCCATTCATGGGCGGGGTATCAGCTTGGTAGCTGTGGGAGGGTCGGGAGGAAATGTTATGTGAGGAGGAGAGTGGAAGGCGACTGGAGGAATCGAGAGCGAAACGACTAGGGAGTGTAACGGGAACGACCGGGTGTCCGATGGCCCTGGCGCCGGTGGGAAGGCCCTCGCGCGAGCCAAGGAAACGCGAGCCACCTTCCTTCTAACGACCCACTTCGCTCGCGGAAAACGGAGACTTGCCGTTCGTCCTTTACGACTGCGTGTCTGTATCCCTCCCCCATGGGCGCTATGCGTGGGTCATTGCACGGCGCCTCCTCCAGAACCATTTTGCTCACCGAAATGCGCGTATGACGCACCGATTTTGCACGCCTAGGATGGCTCCATCATTCCTCAGGGGGTCCAAGAATACGATGATACCTATTCGCTGAAGAATATCTCGGGCGCACAGATAAGGAACCCTTTTTTAATGATAATTTAAATTTTCTATCTGGGCAGAAGAGGGAGGAAGAGGTTTCGGACGATATTTCAATGCGCAGAAGGAATGAGAAAAGATATTGAAGATTAAAGAGTACCTAAGACACATTTTAAGTTAACACCAGAAGATATTAGCAAAGTTTTAGAATTTTTAAAGGTCTAGGACTTCTTAAGAAACTGTAATTATTTTACAGTAGTAATTTGAAATGTTTTATTAGCAAGAATTTGTTGGAACTAAAAATAATATGACCAAATACGTTTAATCGTGGTGCAACATGACCATAGCTCTCGAAGCACTCAAAAGTTTAACCTAGCCTACCTTGGCATGAGAAACTTGCTTGATGGCGTACACGTTTGCAGTGCCTATCAAAGTTTAGAGATGACCCCGAAAATGGGAATTTAATATAGGAAATGTCAAAAATGTCGGGCGTCAACTAATGGAATACCCAAATATGATACGTCCCACACGCCAAACACGAAACAAAAGGTAATAAGTTAATTCACTACGACGAGAAAAAACATAAGATTAAAGAAGGAAATTGATAGAGCCATTCAGCAAAATACCACATGGGCGTATTCAAATCATAAAAATACGCTATCGTTGGTAGTAAGTGGTTTAGCTGCGAATTAAATTCCATAAAAACTGAGCAGTTACCTTTAAAATCATCGCGATACCTTTTTAATTTCTTTAAGCTGAGGAAAACAAAAATACTTCACCAATAACATGGCGTTTAATACAGAAATACCAGACAAATAACTTGCGATGGACACACAATGTGGACCACTTTTCATTAAAAGCTAACCTTTCGTGTTTAAGGCGAAAAAAGTGAAGTCAATCTCAGGGAAAAAGTGAAATGATTACCTTCTTCCATTTGTCTCCAGCTGGAATGCATTCCTTCAACTACCGACAAATTAAACAAAAAGGAAGCACTCACGAAGTCGCCGCTACGAGAAAATATTAGGAAGAGGAGTAAAACTAGCCGCGATGATCATAAGAGTCCCCATTTCCACTCGTAAAGAAGCTGATAACCTCTAGCGGGTACTAAAGAAATAGGTATAGGGATAAAGTTACTTGCAGGGGTACATTTTATTAGTTTTTATTATATACCATCGTATTACTTTTATTACTGGATCTCCTCAATGGCCTACACATCTACCATAGCGTCCGAAAGCTCCTCTATACATCGATTTATGTATTTTCTGTTTACAAGTGTAAAATGCCTTTCCCGTGAAACTAATGTTTTAGAAAATTTACATTCACATATATCACATTATCTTGGTGAAAGGTAGTAACTCAACTATGACAAACAAGATTACTAGAGTCAGCGCCAGGGCGCGTTAACACGGCGAACTTATCACGAGCGCTAGAGTTACTAGCGTAGAATTCCATAAGAGAGAGCGTAGCATATAAAGGAAGTGGAAGCGGCGAGGAAACATTAGGAAGAGGCATAAAAATAGCCACGCGGATTTATCAACAGCCAATCACAAAAGAGAAGAATCGATCAAAAGATCGAGGGGGGAGGCGTTTCCTTTCGACCGAGGAAGCGAGCAAGGCGGAAGTTGCTCTGGTGGGGGAGGTGGAAAGATCAGGGAAGGCCAACGCCTGCAGAGGAGTTCGATGAACGCCGGCAACCCCCCCAACCACTCGCGACCTCCGGAATAACATACCTTCGCCACACTACGCGCCCGACGCGCGCGAATCGTAGCGGTTGGCGGAATATATACGAGAAGACGCCGGCCGCCTTGCTTCGCGGAGTCTTCCCACCGGACCGGTTCCTCCACCCCGCGCTATCTTTCTAACGGTTCGAGGGAGAGAGGATTTGAGGGGAACAGAACAGTTTCGCCTTCTCGACAGCAATACACAACACAGACTTGAGGTAGTTTGAGCGAAATATGGTAATCAATAGTCATTCAATCCTATGATTGGTCGACTGAAGCCCTCTATTCTACCCAGTCCCATGCCAGCTCCTTTAATGTCCTTGTATGTACCTCTCATGAATCATGTCCCGTGTTTGTTGGCACATGACCTAATATCAGGCCTTCTGAATGAAGACATTCATACCTACTTGCCGCAAATACAGCGATAAAATACGAAGAAATTGCCACGAGAAAAATTAAATTAATTTTTTTCACGACCTAGGATTTGTTGTGATACAACGTCATCATCAAACCTGATGCGTAAAAATTGTCACGAGAAGCAATCGGCCTGGACCGACAATCGAACCACGGACCTTTGGCTTGCCGGGCCCTGACAGGGCCGGAAAGGAAGCCTGGGTAGCGTAGTGGTCTTCGCATTAGCCCGGCAAGTCAAAGGCCCGTGGTTCGATTCCCGGTACAGGCAGATGTCTTCTCGTGACAATTTTTACGTATCAAGTCTGCTGATGACGTATCACAACAAATCCTAGGTAGTGAAAAAATAAAATTTATGCGACTACACTAATTTATTTATTGTTTTTCACTATTTGGTTATTTATCGGTTGCGGTATGGATTTGGTGGATCATTGCTACTCTCCTGTTATCCCAGCTTGGGTTTCAATCCTGCCTCACACGATCTCTCTCCTTGGTTAAGCATAAGCTCTGCTACTCTCATCGGGCACGTTGCGAAATTCACTGCCAAGTGCTGCCTCTGCTGTCGTATAACAGATCGTGAAGCAGTACATCCGC
The DNA here is from genome assembly GCA_963573305.1 of Pyrrhosoma nymphula. Classification (NCBI taxonomy): domain Eukaryota; kingdom Metazoa; phylum Arthropoda; class Insecta; order Odonata; family Coenagrionidae; genus Pyrrhosoma; species Pyrrhosoma nymphula. The sequence continues at coordinate 138,717,119 of OY754333.1, read as the reverse complement.
TGCTGCAATATCATGCAATGTCGGAACGGTCGGCAGTGGCTCACTACCCACATTAAATTCAATATGGCCTGATTGCGTGGCGATTTATTAAGATAAGTGATTTTCAATGCGTTAATTCTTAATTCTAATCCAAATGACATTGATATAGAGCATTTTAATTAAATGCTAATTTTCATTGCCTTGATTTCATGCTACTTAACAGGAATTCGTAACTTTCTCTGATAAGAACAAAATAAATTCGCGTCAGCTACGTGAGCATGGAGAAAAAAACCTGTTTAAGGAAACAAATCTCCGTTATTAATAACTTTATCAAATTTGAATAAGATATTTTTATCTTGGGCTTATAAACGCCATAACTTTCTTCATGAGCAGTTGTGCGAAGCATTTCCAAAAGTGATATCAAAAATTGGGTAAAGGATACGGGTTGTTGAGTGTTGCATCGCACAACATTTTACTAACAATTAGGCTTATGCAGCAAATTACGTTTCCCGACAGTTATTATACATGCTGGTACTATACTAATTCACCACTGTAGTAAGAGCATGTAGAATTGCATGTACCACATTAATCATGATACTAAATTAATTTTTGGCCATTTCACAAGTCGCTTTCATCCGCGAATATAATTGATTTTCTACTTCTATCACTTGTGATGTCTTTCACTCCATCATCATTTCATTTACGCTTTTATTCTAGTGAAATATTCAGCAGTACGATCAGCTGGTACTGTACGTAACTTACATACTTGACAAATAAATGGGTTGTATACACTATTTTACGCTAATTAGGTGCTGTTAGCTAAAAAAGTGATTCGAGATTTTTCGCTCTCGCCGATATAACCATTGAAATGTGCGAAGCAGTTGCTCGGAACTCATCAGATTTTATTTATTTACCATGTAGATTTGATATTTTCCGCAATCTGTTTGCCATAGCAAAGGCTTAACTGCCGAGACTGCAGCCCGAGAGCATCAGTAGCTGCAGTAGAATTATCATTGTCAGTAAGAAACGTCATCAATTGACTGACGTCATTGGTCACTGCGCAGCACTGCCAATTGATTACGGAACGCTTTGGCGGCACTGGCAGTGCTGGTAGTGAATTTCGGAACGCGCCCATCATTGACTCCATAATCCATATCATACTCCGATGAGTATCTCCTCTCCCTCTCATTCACGCTCATGAATAATTTAATGATCCCTTTCTTAAAGCAAATACATTTCCAGGAAAACCAACGCCTAAATTTAACCTTCATTTTCAAAATACTGCGAGTTCCGATAGGCAACGCCTCAGAAAATTACCTTTAATTTCGAACAACGATTGGAAATTAGCGAGGTTAGAGCGAACATGGATTTGAGCTGTCTCTAAAATTGACAAAAATATAATGTAAATCGAAATGCAATCAAATTGTCAAATTTTCGACAAGGAGAAGTACACGATATAGAAATTAAACAGTATTGTACGTCCTGTGTACTTTTAACGGGATTTTATGAAGCCTGAGAGAATTAATTCATTCAAGTATTCTACCAGCTGATTGGTAGGTTCTTGGACAGTCCCCATTCTGTATCCCAACCTAATAGAGATTGTCTCGCTTTCCCTCCTAAGGATGGCCCGTTATTAGATCCCTCTTCAATTCTTCATATCTTCTACCTCCTCTTATTTCGTCCAGAATTCCTATCCTCCTCCTTCCTCTTCCACGCTTCCCCAGTGTTCTCCCCTCTATCACTCTCTTCAGCATGCCCTCTCCTCTCAAAACCTCCTCCATCCATCTCTTCTGCCTTCTCCGAACCTCTGCCACAAGCTTCCTCTCCTCTATAAGGGAATTATTCAAGATGATTATTATCGCGACCATTAGAGAATCATGAGACTTATTTTTAACAGACAGGGCAAAGGAATTATTTCGAGAGTACTGCGCACATGATAGACGCTCGCATCCAACGGAACCTTTCACTCATTTTTTGCTCATTTTTTATTCGTTTCGCCGTGCCGAATTTCCCATTTCTCGCGAAGCGCGCTCTGAGAAAAGGTTAGCGGGAACATGTGCCGTATCATGCATGCATGCATGGGTTCCCCTTCCTACCTGTCTGCCCGTCTACTGAGATCGCAAAATACGAAGGACGGAACTCCCATTACGTTCCGTCGACTTTGAAAGTGAGAAATATTACTTCTCGTTCAGAAATATGTGCTACCTAAACAACATATTTTATGCTTTGAATTTCTAGGACCCGAAAACAGTAACTACTACGTCGAAAATCGGATCAAAGGAGTCCTCACGATAATTGGACGATGCTCGAGGCCAGCTTCGAAACGTGGATTGACGCAATTCAGCCGATGGGAAACTCGCGACGACTTCCTACAACTGATATGTCTGGAGAGCATCAGTACTTATTGCAATGACATTTTTCGCTGGATGTTGAACTATGAATCTTTCACTGGGAATTGTGAGCAAAATTTAAAATTCACAAAGTGCCGACTGTTCTAACATGCAGGAGAATATTTCCAGCCAAAATCGGCGATTGGGAACGAGTTGGCGCTGGACTGAGAGTTGGCTTCCAATGCCATACCTTATAGTGTTTGAATACCGACCGTAGCGAATATTCTTCATGGTAATACCAGTCTCTACTTGGATGCAATGAGGAGAGCACTTCCAATAACAGTGATGATGATGCAGTCCATCGAAGCCCGGGTCGATTAAAAATGTTAACTGTGGAAAATTGCATCGTCTTAGTTCGTATCCAATAACAGTAATCTGTCTATCAAATGGGACGTAAAAATGTGTCCCAGTGACCTTTCGATAATACCATGTTAATGTCGACGCCTAGTTTCTCCTCTTCATTCTACATCTTTCCCTACAAATATCAAATATCATACAGGCTAACCCACAATAACGTATATGATTTCTGTAGTCGCACACCTTCCGTAATAAGTAAAACTCAAATGATATTACTAGTTTTATTTTCTAAATATTCATACCTGGGCTTCATTTTATCCATCATGCCTTTTCTCCTAAGTGAAATAGATAAACATATAGGACACATTCTGAGACAACGAAATGGATGAGGAGAATTATTGAGGGAGAGCAAGGATAGAATACATGAATAATAAGGGAGGTTAAAATGAATAATGTAGGGATAAAAAGATTAGCTGAGTGGAGAGTGTGGTGACAAGTTGCAGCAAACCATTCTTCAGATTCATAACTGATTATGTGAATTCATTCTACGGTTCTCCTTATCGCTAAAGAATTCCTACCATCCAATCCACATTTTATCGAGACCATTTATTTATGGACTAGATATAGCTAATTTTTTTACAAAAACATACAGTATGTATGCTGATATGAAGAAAGAAATATTATTGGAGGGCGGGGCCCTCTACATGTGAAAGCCTAGAGGATTTTTACTTAATTCCATTAAAAACCTTCGTTCACCAGTAGATCACCTAATCAATAAAATAAAACTATTATGCACGTCGACCTTCTTCAGCTGCAATTCATTCATATCCATGACAAACCAAAGCTTCACTTCAATGCCAACTGATGTGAAGGTTACTCTCCACTCTCACTATTACGCATATGTTCAGAAGAAAATCCTCAAAATTGGATACTAAGGAGTGCGGAGAGATAAGAAAAAGTAAAAAATAAATAAAAGTTCAGGTCTTTACTAGACGACCCTATATATTTTCTCATCTCGACCCAAGAATATCTTTCCACCAAGACAGATGTGATCTCGGCTGTAACGAGCACTAAAAAGTAACGGACCGTTACTTTTTCCTCAAACCACCACTTCTAGAAACTTACCAAGACTCCAACGGAAATCCAGAGATTTCCCTCACAGTTTCCACAGAAATTCAGAATTTGAGTTAATGTTAGCAGAGGTGAGGAATATCCTGTTGAAAAAACGAAACCGCGGCTCCATTATCAGATTCCCCCAAGGTATGACGGAAGCAGATCGAAGTTCAAAGTACTCGACATGTAATCAGCATAGATTAGCGGAAAACAGAAGCACGCTGTTTGTTTTCTAGAACGGCAGGCTTGAACACACAGCCAACATTCAAGCTCATAAAATTTGGATTCGTGGATGAAAAAAAGCACAGAAAATCCACTTGATACGTGACAGCTGCTTGGAAAGTACACATGGTGTAACACCAATACATTTAAGAAATTCTTAAATGATAACCACAAGAGAAGCGAAAATAACAAATTTTAATTACAATTTAAATGAAAATTACATCATATTTATCCGCCTTCTTCCTTTTTCCTTCATATTCCTTCCCTGGTGGGTGACACAGTAAAGCTATCACATTTAGGGGCAGCTTGCAGGGTTAAGTTAACTAGGAGTTACGGAGCCCTTTTGAGCAGTACCCTTTGCTCGCAAGCTATGGGCTTTTCATCAATTAAACTATGAATTTTCAGATAAGTAACATAATTTTGACCAAATGTAAAACGTACCAAATAATAACAACTAAATAATTCATATAAGAAATATAAATAATTAATTATTTTACATGAGTACAAGACTATATCATTGAAGTTAATGTTCCCTGACATTCTAACGCAGTAGTTTTTAAACTCGTCAACAGAAAAAAGTAAACACACACTTATAAAAAAAACAAGCGAAAGATGACTTCTACATTGAATCGACACGGAAGACGAGCGATCGAAATCAAAAGGACAGTTTTTCACATTCTTAAAGCATTCTAGCTAGGGAGCGGCACAGTACCACATATTTTCACATGGCAGAGACACATATATCCACCTCGATGCCCACTCGTTGCCTCTCGGTAAAAAAAGGAGGCGAAATAAATTCAGGACGAACATGGAAATCAGTGGAGTTACCTACAGTGGAGTTAAGGTACTACCTACAGTGGTGTTAAGGTACTACCTACAGTGGAGTTAGGGTACCACCTACAATGGAGTTAAGGTACTACCGACAGTGAAGTTAAGGTACGTCATTGTTACCATTGGTACTCTTAACAGTTAATGGCAAGTTTGACGAGCAAAAGGACTAGATATTGCAAACTACGAATTTTATCTCCGAACAATCTTCTGCAAATATATTTCGCAATTTTTAAATACTTATCTTCAATCCGATATAACTATAAACTATTTATTGATGTAACTAACTTCAGCACATATTTCAATTTCCTTCATCCCACACAGAAAAGTGAAAGGGTCTTTCCAACTAACTTCAGGGTTCGCGAACAGATTCCAGTTTACGCTTTGACGCCATACTTCACCAAATCGAACCGAATTCGCAATTCTGCGCTTCCAGGAAACAAGACACCAGAGCACGCTCGGCATGGGACTCAGACATTTAGAGACCTCCCACTACGGGAGACACGAGAGAGGGAAAACAACCCGCACTGTTCCTGGTATCCTCGCTTTCGAAACCATCGACGTCGAAATGTAAAACCGAATAAAAAAAGACGAAGGATTTCTCCCTTCCCATGAGTCGTGAATTCACACTACACAGACGCGACAGTGTTTTTTCCTACACCAACCATGTTGCGCTCATAAAGCAAGCAGGAGAGTTTCCCTCCCAAATACCCCCTTATTTTACCTTTTCCGCGCAAACGGGATATTTTTTTTCAAAACAGCAGCAGTTCCACGAAGACACGCTAAACTTGGACACGCAAAGCGTCCCACCGAAGAATATATCACCTTTAAGGTGCCTGGAGGTATATGTTTTGGGCGCGTAAATATTCAGTGTGCACAAACATTTTTCAAAATTTAAATAACAAAGTGTGTACAAATATTTTTCGAATTACCCTTCATAAAGAACAAAATAACATTATACCCCAGATTATATCGGAATGTTTTCATCTCGCTTCAACCCACATTTCAAAAGAACTAACCCAACGCAACCTAATGATTCTTACGAATTTACTGCTTAAACTTTAGTAAACCAATCGTAATACGTCGATAAATCACTCTAATCTTGCCTTTGCGTTTATAAGGAGCACATCATCAGTGTTTATACGCACCATTCCTCGCGACGAAGTTCAAACCATCGACCTTGGGATATTCAGGCGACCCCTTTACCCAATAGACAAACCCGCTAAGGTGGTGGAGTAGAAGTAGAAGACTACATTGCAAAATAATGAAATGTTTTTAAATTTCAAACAAAGAGTTTACTAACGGTGGAAAAAACATCGAAATAAAGGTCACCGCACTAAGTACCCATACGTAAAGAAGTGGGCTCCTACAATTATAAAAAAGATATTTATGTAGTAAAAAGAAAAGAGTATTTATGGGTCCATAAAAATATACTTCATTCGGTAACTAATGATAGTTACAGAAATATGTTGACACAACTTAAGCAACGATTTATAAAGCACAAGGTTGAGTTCGCTTTGAATTTTCAACTAACCATAGTTAGTCCTAAAAGACTAAAAGCATTCCAAAAATAAAGAGTTTCAACTACTAAGGTATGTAATTTCAGCGATTTACCTCCCACAAATACATATATACCCATCACGCCACTCCCTGTCGGGGTAGGCACAGTCAAAGAACTTACTTATCGCTGTTAGACTTAGAAAACTGGCTCTCTTTTAGCAATTTCCTCCATACTATCCTTGGATACCTCTTTCACTTCCCTTACACTCATGCATTGCTTCAAACACGCTCTCCTATTCTTAAAGACTCCTAATATTCCTCCTCTTTAGAATCTCTTCAAGCACATAACTCAAGACTCGCATTCTACCTTTTCCTCTCACACCATTCACTCGACTATCATATATCATTTTCGTCATTCAACTATCATCCATTATCTCAACATGGACAAACCAACGAAGCATACTCCTTTCATACATGAACCTTGCACAAATAATACACTATAACGAATAAAAAAGGATTGAAATAAATCACACATCAAAATTTCGTTAGTAAAACCGAAAATAGCGACGCATCTGGACTCCATGGCCAACAATTGTGACTTGAGCCATTTTAAGGTCCCTAACACCACCTATCTTAGTATGAACTACAGCATAGGGAAGAGATACGGGTTATTTTAATACGAAAATATTATCCCCAGGAATGAGATAATCGCTAAAGGATTGCATGCACACACACACCACGCCGCCTTTATGGAATTCTGGAGGGTGCGTAAAACCCAAAAAGGAAAGAACATATACAAGGCGCCTCTGATGTTCCCCCACGCATCAACTCGGATTTAATCTCCGACTCCCTAAGGTTTCGCGTTTGTCAAAGGAGGAGATTAACTCGCGTCGTAAATTCCCAGGTAGAAAAATAACCTTCCACCAGAAGAAGCCGGGGGAAGATGTGTACTTTAAATCAAAATACCACGAGGAATTTTCATCTCGGGAAAAGTTTTGCGGGGAGAGAATACGTTTTATTGGATCACAGCTGTAGGGTAAAAAAAACCGAAAGAAAAGAAATCAGATAGTTCTTCCGTAATACACTTCTTTAAAGTAAGATCGCACTTTAAGATGAACGTTATACTAGTAAAACCCCGCCAAGGCCCGACGAGAGTTTGGGCACATTATGAAGAAGGACGTAATAGAGACTTGATAACAAAAAATAATTCTGCGAAGGTAATATTAACCATAAGCGTAAGTCAAGGTAGGGACTATTCATAAAACCTATCACTCAATTGGCTGAGTACCAAATGAATAAACAAGTTGATGCGGAAGCTAATTACACAGGATTCAATTTGGTCTTCTACGGAGATAATAACACTGTATCACGGCGAAGTTCAACCGTAAAAATATGAGCATGAAGAAATATTTTCATATAGATGTACTTTGAAATTTTAGCTGGAATATATTTCAACCCAGCCTCTCCATGTTCGGTTAATGGCTGCTCCAGAGTAAATGGTATAGATCACGTAATTTTGAAAGTGTTTACGTGAGTCCTCCAGGGGCTGTAGAAGATTGATAAACCAAGTCAATATTCTATATGCTTACTTTATATTGAGTAAAAGATAAGGCAACGACAAAATAATTAAAGAACAGAAGAATCAGACACAAAAAAATTAGCGGCTTCAAGACATACGTGAACGAGCGGCTCAGAGGCGTACAGAAGAGTTTGAAGATGATCATCATCAACGATTGGAAGAAGAACGCCGGAGAAATTCAAGACGACAACTAGCATTACGGTTAAACAAAAAGTTCCTACAAGGCATCTACAACGGCTGATATGTCTTATCATAGTTTGCAACCTTTTACTGTTTCTTGAATTCATTATGGAGCATTGCATTTACCCGAAGAAGGTGTGTCAAAATGGTATTCATTGAGATTCGTTTGGGGACTGCTGCTTGCATGGTAGGATAGGTCTACCACATCCAGAATTTCCGAACGAGTTAGCGCGATTGTTTCTTCGATGTCATCCATTTTCTGATGACTTTTATAATAGGATTCGAAACTTGTTTATGATAGGATTCGAATTTATGTTTTGCCATAGCTTCAATCAACCGTAGATGACGATCGAACACTCAACGGTCGAGGAGTCACAAACTTAATGTAGCAGCTCACCCTACCCAAAATGATGATGGAATATTTTAAGGGCCTCAATACTGACAGATATACATTTGGATAATCAGGATGCTCTTAGTGCACGCATAAACATTGCCATTAATCATGGTATCAGCGAGAATCATATTAGTCTCTTAGAACATATTTTGAGATCTGAAAGTCCGTTTACTCTTGGATTCATGATAATGCGGGAAGTAGAAGAAGAAGCTAATAGACGCGCTGCTGCAGAAGGTGTAGAGCTGCCTTATGTTACGCTGCTTTTTGCATTACCTGATGCCGTTGATCACAGAAGGTTTAACATCCCCCTTCAGAATGAAGTTTGTGCCATTATTACCCTCAACGCTGACCAAAGCTTTCCAGAGAAAGAGTTAATTATTCGTAAACGTGGGAAATCTTTAGTTACCATGAATAATATTGGCAGTCGTGTTGAGTCCTTTACTTATCCACTATTTTACCCAAACTTTGCAATTTTGGATTCCCTGTATTAATATTCCTTTAAGAACACCTTATACCAGCCATCAAAACTTGACTCGATTTGAACTGGCTCAGTACCGATTAGAACATAGACCTCAACTTGCCAAATATTTTCCTTCAGACAACAACCTAAGAAATCCTGATCTCCGCCTTCTGTTAAGCTAAATGCTTTGCATTTCGGTGGTCGGCTTTTTCAGCAATATCTGGTTGATACTTAAATAAGAGTGGAACATAACCATATCCAATGGATTAAACAAAATTTTAATAAAATACTTGCAGAAAAAAATACAAGAGCGATTCAATTTTTGAGTGAATTGACTGAAAAAAAGAATGATGTTGTACGTGAAAGGATTATTTTGCCTTCGTTCCCTGGATATACATGTTTTTACACTGAACATTTTGAAGAAGCTTTGTCTGTCGACTTGGATCATCAGACTTCTTTATCACAATGACGTGCAATCCTTAATGACCCGAATTAGCGGAAGCAGCTCGTACAACTTTTGAAGATGGATCAACCCTGCAACAATTTGCCCAAGAGCGTCCTGACTCAATAACTTCGACACACGAGAAACGTTGTATGGAAAGAAATATTGAATAATTTTGAATCTAATAATAACAATCTGTTAATGAATATTGGAAATAATGACAACAATGTAAATATTGAGTTTATTGATAATTTCAGAATTTCGTTAGAAGAACATTTTTGTGTTAGTGGTGTTTTTGAGTTTGCTTTATACTACTACCTAATTGCATCAGTCACTACTATATTTAAAAAAATAAATATCCGTTATGCTTCGTAAAATTTGTTTTATTAAAACCTTTAATTGCACTATGTGAATGCCCAATATAATTAAAATAGACAATAAGTAGCAGAATAGGAGCATACAAGTTCTTAGTACAGCAAATAAACATCGAGCAACGCTCGGTAACCAGGTACTTGTCACACAAATGGCGCAAAAATATAGCTATATATCACAAAAATTCTCAGTAATGAAATAAGTCCCTAACTTGATTCATTTTTTCACGGCGTACGGTGTAAACGCCTTCACAACAGAATTTGCGATTGTGTAAAAATACGGCAGTGAGTAATTGATTAATTTTTATAAATAGTTGAGAAAACATACAAAATACACCCCGTTTGTTTTAATTTTTCAATATTATCCCTTTGGAGCCCATGTAAAACAGCTTATATTTTTAGGCAAATTGCTGGAATAGTATATTTGACTGTTGCAGGCTTCACTTCCTAGAAGTTACTAATTTCAGTACTAATGATTAACACAGCTTAGTACTTTTCTACAATATTTTATAATTACACGACGCGTTTCGCCGCTTTACGGCATCATCAGTTCAGGTACCTACACAATATAGATATATTGTAGAAAAGTACTAAGCTGTGTTAATTATGAGTACTGCTCGAAAATCAGTTTGGCATGGCACTATATTTTGATATCATTCGACATATGGGAGTTTTTTTCTTTAAAATGTGGTCAAATTCGTCAAATCCTAGGTGAAGTGATATCTCTCTCAAACTACCTTAAATGGAAACTCATTTTATTCAGTTAAACATATCTTGATAGATAATAGACTATTCCAAGATAATACGATATTAAGGCTCTATCTAGGCAAGCATAACGACGTAAAACCCAAGATATTACACATTCAAAATTTCACAGCTGAAATATAAATGGTAGCGGGTGTATAAAATTTGGAATGCTCAATTGGAGTAAAACGACGTGAAAGGAGAGTCATGATTATAAGTTAATTTTTACAAGCCATAGTTATAGCTTTAATAATGCGAGAATTAACAATTATAATGCGAGGTATAATGACAATAAATAAGAGAGAGAATTAGGAATAAATCTCAAAATGTATAAATGTGTTAAAGGAGGTGAAAGATGATGAGAAAATACATAGAGAAGACGTCATAGGCTATGAGGAAAGAGAGTGTTTGGTAGACGGGGAAAAGGTAGGAAAATGAAAGACTTTGAACGATGAGGAAAGACGAATGGGATGGAAATCATGAAGAGCAGAAGGGAATGACTACGTACCTTAGAAGAACTGAACGGTATGTAGTACAAAACGCTTTTTTAAACACAAGGATGTGTAAGAACATACAGGGAGGGCCCTTTCTAGCTGATATTCGATGCAGTACCTCCATCGGATATCGGTCATCCGAATGACACGAAAAATGGGTAAGCGTGAGTTTGGTGAGATATATTTTTATCCGTATAAATTTCGCGAACACAAGTACAAATCCAATACGCTAATACGATAGCACATACATTGGCACTCAAATCCGATAATGCCCACTTAATTCAACATCTAAACACCCCCAATAACCACCTCTTTTATGTTCCACAAAGGAGAGAAGAGATGGCTGTTAGGTACGTAGGCAACCATGAGAAAGGACAATGAAGAGAACAGGTAATAAAAAGGACGATAAGTACATATTGGTGCGTATTTGCACTTCGATCTCTTCCAGACATGGCGGTGAAACATTCTGGAGTTAAACGGAGTGTAAAAACTTAACTGTTCGACTGTCCCTCTCTTATTTTGTCGCTATCGCCATACCTGCCGATGCAGTGCGGCCAATGATCTATCCTGAATGAAACCTTGCTCATTATCTTAGGTTACTTACTCATTTTCTATTTTTTTTAACCACTCAAGACATTTTATAATTATGACATCTTAAAGCCAACAAACAGTGACCCTCGAGTAGCATGAATATATTCGCCTATACAAAAAAACAATGCAGCTCCTATTTCACAAGCATTGATCACGCAAGGGCCAAATTTATTTACCACTTAATCGAACTATTAGCATTTCGACTAACATTATATGCTTCAATTATTTTTTTTAAGGTTTAATTTTTTATTCTCATGAGATTTCAAGGTTAAAGGCGGTATGACCCAGGGCTTACCTTTCTCGTCCTTGTATTCCGATACCAATTTGTCACCAAAGGTTATAAGCTAGAATTTAATAGCAACTTATTCGTCATATTATTTTCTAGCAGGCGGCAGGTCCTGAGTACCACCGCTGTCGCCAAATTTTCAGGTCCCAGGCGTATTTCTTCACTCCTTGGTCACCAAATCCCTTGGCCAAGAGATGACGCTATAAAAATCATGTTTACTAGAGGTGATCAACCAGTAAAGGAAGGCTTAAATTGAAGAAGGAATATTAATATTAATCTTTTACAGACGCAGGCCCTAGTCTTCTTACATGAGTTCATTTTTCAACTTGGCATATGTCACACCTCTCTTCGTCCCACCCATCAAGCCCCCTTTTCTTTCTTCGCTTTCCACGCTTACCCAAAATCCTCCCCTCAATCACGGCCTTCAGAATCCCTTCGCCCCTCATCACTTGTTCCAACCATTTATTTGGCCTCCTCTTAATCTTCTTTAGCAGTTTCCTCTCCTCACCCACAACGCCGAGCACTTCCTCGTCCATCTTCTTCTCTGCTCATCGCCCGTTTTCCAATCTCCTCCACTCCTACACACTCCTCAAACGCTTGCAGCCTATTCTCTACCTCTTTTCTCAGGGTCCAAGTTTCTCCACTATAAAGCGACATACTCCATATTAAACTCTTCGCCTGTCTTTTCTTTACATTCTTACGCAAGATCCTCGTCATTAGTTCTTTTCTGACGATGCTTCCTTTCCTGACGCAATTATGCCCATTTTCTTCCAACGTACTAAAGTAATTAAACTGTTCTGCCTGCTGCAGTTTGAACATTAACTGTAACGGTCAGCGTCGCTTTCTTTGTCCAAGAAAACTTCACTCGTCTAAAAATTATAAAATGTATCAGAATAAAAAGATTCTACTTTGTAGTCGATTATATTTTATTTCACGAGCTATGAACTATTAAGCTATTATTTACTATGAGCTATTAACAATAATTTACAAACAATTGACATCACAGAAATTATTTCTGAAAATGCTAAATGAATATCCAAAGCAAAGTTTTGTCAGTAAAGTTTATAAAAGGCCCATTCATACAATAAGTAAATATATTGCCTCTCCAAACCCCCATCAATCAAATAGTAGAACAAGAAACGAGCGAATGCATTAAATATCTCTCCCAAAGAATACACGTAATTAATGGATTACATTTTTCTTGGGGTATTCCTTCGGTAACGATTATAACGTTCGTGTTTCGAAAACATTGATTAAACACCATCTTCGGGTCGTATTTTCAAAGAAATATGTAGTTCACCATAAAGGAGTTGACAAACGAATAAATAATCTAATAGGAACTAGAGGAAATTCCAAAAACATGAAGAGGAGGAGGAGAGAGAGAGAGACAATGGAATAATAGAGAATGTGATAATAGGAAGATTCTATGGTGAAGAAGAGGGAAGTAATGACGTGGGCATTTTAGACGGGAATAAGACATGGAGGAAGAGCTCCGAAGCAGAATTACTAGTCCGAAGGAGGAATACAGGGGCAATTTTGCCATTAAAATGAAATTTTAATACGAAAAATAGACGACAGCATTGTAAATACAGCATTATCGAAACTATTGTGCTCAATGGGTAAATTCACCCATTAGTTTGAGGCACATACAATAGTCACGAAGCCTTGGTGAGTAAAAAATGCGCACATACGTCCTCATGAAACACATTCAACTCGCAATGTTAGAGTGAACAAAATGAGCACAAAGCATTCCGGAGTGGAGGAGGGCAAATTCTAAGAATCGCATCACGCGATATCGCCATGCAGCCAGAACAGCACGTGCAGCTTATGTAATGACTCAAGCGACCGTAAATACGTCCTATTACCCCATAGGAAAAAAGAAAAAGGGAAAGGGGAAATCAGCCTGCAATTTGGCGATCTATCTATTGATTAAAGATATAATTATCAACTATTTTATTAATAGCAATCATCATCCAATAACACCCATTTTTTGTCTTCAAGTGTTATGGTAGTGTATTTCCAAAGTCCTGTAAAGGCTAAAAAACTAAGAGATGGACTGGAGTTCTTCCTAAAATTACGATCATAACACTGGCTCCAGTGGCGGCGGCATTTAGTCCACGCCTGCGAAGCCGAAGGTCAAGGTTCGATTCCTGTCTAGGTGGGTTTTTCACCACACAGGGAATCGTTGTGTGTCCGTCCTTTTTTGCTCGTTATTAACACCAATGAAAAGAGCCTTAAAAGCGATTTTTGGTGGTTGTAAAAATAAAATAGATAAAAATATAATGGATGACAAACGAAGCATTCTTCCATCCATTCTCATATCCGTTTATCCTGGCTACATTGGGACTATTATGGGTCTAAGTCTCCACTGCCTTTCCCGTAAGTCCTTAAAACACCTTTCTTAACTCCCTCCTTGCGCTCTAAATCATCTGGCCACTCCTGACTGGCCAAAATAGCTAGGTAAGCGGTCGGATACCCGCGCAATTAATGGCGGTTCCACGAAAAGAGCAGGGAAACTCCAAGTTCAAGACTTGAGGCGATGTTTAAGGATATTTTTCTCTCAAGCAAAATACACCGAAATAAAGCAATGATTACTTGAAAAAAAAAAAGTAAAGTAGGTTAAGTATGAGAAAAACCTAAGTAAGAATTTTCCAAAGTTGTGGAAGTAAATAAGAATGTTAATCAAAATCAAAGAATGACGAGTAGAATAATTTTCATAAACGAATAAGTAAATTAAGCTATTAAAAACGAGTAACGATAAACATAATCCGAGATAGCATCATAATTATAAGGAAAAATTAAGTTACATCAAAGTAAGAAGCACGTATGGAATGAAAGTTCCTCATTTCTTAGAAAGGAAAATATGTGACAGGGCTCTGGACACCAATATTCTTACCACGGGAAGTGAACGATCAACTCTCTTTATCCTTCATGAAAGTAAGGGTATGATATTCAGAACATGAAGGAAGTGTATGAAGAGAAGGGGTAGTGAGTGTCCATGAGTTATACACAATTAGTCCCATCCCACAATCCCCCTACCACATTATCTCAAAATATGATATTTTATGCATATCAAGAAAATGATTCAGTCACCAAAGAACATGAAATACCACATAATTAGTTTGCGAAGGTCACATGCTCAATAACTTAGCTCATTTTACAATCTTCCTCTTTTTAATACAAATTTTTAAACCACATCACAGTCAACGGAGAACTCTATTGTGCCCTTCCACTCATCTATCGCAGTTCAGCTTGAATTATAGCACAGTGAAAGCCTGAAAATAAAAGACTGCGTCTAGCGGCTCCAGGGAGCAACACGGAGACAAATCCTTAGGACTGTTATTCGACAGGCAAGGGAAGGATACGACGGGAATTTCCCCTTCAACGTTTCCTACGGGAAACGAAAGTTGGTGGTCCTTTCCCCCAAACAAAAAAGAAAACAATAAGGCGAATAAATAAAAATGATCCACCATACTCGGAGGAGGCAGGGAGAAATAAAACATATGAAACGAGGAAGGCTTCGATCTCCTCTCGCGCCCGGCAGAGAAAGGGACAGATGGAGGAAGAGAAAGACGCTGAGAAAAGGGATCTCGAGAAAGGGAACTAGCGAGGGAAAGAGGGATAAGGGATGGCCGCCCGGGATCAGAAAAGATTTTTCCTTCCCTCCCGCAAAGCCTTGGAATCCGTCCAAGGGAACGAGAGTTTTAGGCGAATCCTGCGGACCGCCCCAAAATCTGACTCCATCCACGGCGGGAGTCCCACAAGGCAGCGGCATAGAACCGTAAGATTTCTCTTCAACCGAAGACGCAAACGCACGAACACAATCGTCAGTGGTACGCGTGAGGTCTACTCCGGGATCACCTCACGCATAGGATATCCTGATTAAACCCTTTCTTTCCCTATTCCACTGTTTCTCTTTCCTCTTGTCACCACTCTCCTCCAATGAAACGCTTTTAGAACCAACACCGTGGGCATTCTACCAAGGAAGAGAGGTCTTTGGGGAGTTCCTTTCTTAAAACTGTAACTACGTTTGCAATGCATCATTTTTTATCTTCGGCTTCTTTACCCACTACCTAATTCGCTCATTTGCACTACAAGTAAGTCCAAATAATATCATTACGCAAAATGACTACCTACTTTTAGTCCTCTATCCTCCCTGCTTACCAAACATTATTCCGTCAATCATACGCTTCTACACACCTTACTACTAATTAATACGTCCAATATCACATTTTTATTTGTCCTTCAAAGTTAACACACCAACATCCATTGAAACCAAGCCACATCTAACACCAATTCCTTTATCTTCCTCTCTAGTCTGCTTTTTCCTAATTTCTTCTCTATCATTCCATCCCAAAAGCTTACAATGTATTTGCTTATCCCATTCTATCAATGAACAAAAATCTCCATCTCCTCAACTACATGACGATCTCTTCCTCATTAAAATGTTCAATGAAATTCCATAACAAACCGAATATTTGATACGGGTGTATACGTCTTGTCCTGATTATGTTAACGTTTTCACATGCGATACATTATAAATTCACATTTCAGAAGTCATTTTCCCGTCTCACAGAGCTCCGTTCAATGGCAATAAATTTTAATAAATAAATTGCTCCAAAAAACCATTGGGGGGTTCGAACGGCTTTCAGGATGACCGGTAACATGAATAAAAACCGATTTACCTTTATGGAACGAACCACTGGACTGAAGCCCATGCACGCGCACTTGTTTTCTTTCATTTGTTTCCTCGTTCCACCGCCCAGAATGAAATTACTTGGACGTTCTGCCGAAAATAGATCCACGGTCGCGTCGCTTCGCCTTTTGTGCTCGCGGATCGCGCAACTCCTTTGTTTTCCGACCGCCCGACGTTCCTCATTCCCTTCTATTTTCTCCGATAATTTCCACCATCGCTCAAAATTCACGGTCGAGAAGTTGATGAATATTTAGGAGGAGAAGATGGAAGAGGAATCACTGACGTCCCCTTTTCCTCCCTCCCTACCCAGTGCCTCAGAGGTCGAGCGAATCGCTGGGACGAGGAATTCCTGCGCGTTTCCGAAGGGCGCAATTACGCCTCACGCGATACCTCCCAACCCATCGCCCAAAGAGACGTAAAAACAAAAGGAAGGAAATATTTTTCCCAAAAAATTACCCTCCTCTCCTTTTTGGATAATTCCCATTATTCCAGAGAGAAACAAGAGAATTCAGTCGATATTTCTTTTGTTTTCTTACAACCCTCAAATAGAACCTTTGGTGATTAACCAAAAAACTAATTTCGAGATAACTGTTTCGAGGAGTTTTACGATCTGAGTAAGCGATCTACGCTGGGGTCGCCAATTGATAAGTACTATAAAAATCTGGAATAGGTAGAAGCCATAAAAAATGATAAATCGGAACCATGAGGTGCCATGAACGCTCAGCCTCAGCTCTAAAGCTGGCGGTTCCCAACGCCATAACCCAAAGATATTCTTCTATTATTTAATATCTTATGAAAAAATAGCGAGATATGTGGTCATGACGATCTCAGGAATGACGGAGAATGTAGCACAGGAAGATACCCTTGCCAGGAAAGATGAAGGTTCCATTCACATGAATTTTTAAAAAAGGTATGCCTTTGATGGATAAAACATAACCAATATACCTGGGCATTCAGAGGAGGTTCCACCGAGATTTATAAGGGCACAAAGAAATTGGTTTTTCCTTCAACAACTCCTTCCAAAGTCTTAACCGAAACAACCAAGAGTTATTTTTTGCAGCATTCATTCCATTTCTGGCAATTTTCCTCGAAAATAACTATATGCATTGAAAAAATACAGACACTATTTCCATTATTATAATATTGAGTCGAAAACTAGCCATGAACTTTTAGAAAAAAATTTTAGAAAAATTTTCCTCGAAAGCCAATATATGTATTTAAAAAATACAGACACTATTTCCATTATTATAATATTGAGTCGAAAATTCAGAAAAAATTACAACGTTTTCCAAAAGCGTCTTTGTTTGACTCGTATTCACAGAGGGGTAGCTAAAGTCACAAAGGAAACAATAAAGACCCTGACAATAAGGACTACACGTGAAAATGTTAGCACACAAAAATTATGCAATATTTTAATTTGTCAACTAATGAGTCGGAAGCCGGGCTAACACATTTTACCTCAATCTGTCCGTTAATTGGTTGTTCAAAATTTCATCTATACAATTAAGCTGCCGATTACTTGCCTTACTTACAGGTTGATCCCTAAGCATGGACCTTAGGATTGAAAAAGACACCTTTTCCCAAAAATTCAAGGTGATAATACGCCGGTCCTTAGGTCATTTTTAAAGCAGATGGGAAACCATATTTTCCCAATGAAGACAGAGTACGATGGGAGGCCTATTACATCCAGAGACGACCGGTAGGAAGAGTGCCGTACAAAAGAATGAAATAGAGGTAGAATATAGGAATACATGAACAAAGCGTAAACAAACAGTATGTACGCCCATTTTAGCTAACATATTAAAGACATAATGCATAGAGTGCATCAGGGGGAGGATCGAGACAGTAATATGATGCATGTATCAAGAAAACCGCAGTAGAAGTGCAGTAGCAATTACTCCGAGTCCTCCGAAAGACTTACTTCGCCCTTCCGTGCGTCCACATCCCTTGCACCCAGCTTCGTCAAAAACTCACCGAATGGGACAGTGAAGGCGATCATGACTCAAAAATAGCCATGGCGGAGAGAGAGAGAGAACGAGAGGTCACGGGGCAAGCGGGGTGGCGTAATTCCACCTTTCTCCCACCAGATGCCATCCGAAATGACTTCTACCCAGCCCCGAAATCTTTTGCGCGGACACGAAAACGAACAAATTACACGCTTCGTTTTATTAGCCCGACTCTGCTCTCGTTTCGATCGAGCTGCGGAGGGAATAATCCTCCGCTTGCGTGCTTCTATAAATAGACACGCAATGCGGATTCATTTGTCCTTCAACAGGACCGCGAAAAGATTTCTACAGGTTTTTTTCTTCCTCCTCCTTCACCCCTCTTCCCACACTTCTCCTCCCTCTCCTCCTCGTTCTTCCACTCGCCTCAAGAGGTCCTTAGCCTCCTAAAAAGACGTGGGCGTCGTGGAGCTCAGTGGCATACACAAACACACACCGTTGGGAATAAGGTATCCCCGTGGAATTAGTTATTTGGGGAGGAGACAGACAACTGAGGTCACTTGCGCCATTGAGGATAGTTGAGTTGGTTAGCCAACATCGTATGTGGCCCACAACTATTGATGGGTTTTAGGACTACTCCAACAAAGCTCCCAAGTCGCTGAAAAAGTAGATTCATTACCATTCAACTCCACCCATGTACCCAATATATTACTCCTACATTCTACCTCCCTTCTCACCTCCAACCCTCTATCACTCCATGGCTAGGTCCCAGATATTCTTCTGCTTTCGCACTGACTCCTATTCCAATATCTCCACTTCTTTCCTTAAAATTCTCCCATTCAAATCCCTCTTCAACGGCCCGTGACCCCTCATCTCACAATTTCAACTACTTTTCCTTTTAATTTTCTAGCATCCCTTGGTAAATTGGTAAACATTCCACTTCCCTAACTTTAAGTGTAGAATTGCTACTACGGATCTTCTTTCCTTCATTGAGGAAGTACTATGATTGCGGAGGTGAGGGATTGCTTTGGTGTGATGGCTATAATACTGGCTACTAATTCTAGCAGAGGCGGACATTTTTCCGTATACCAATCACGATCCAAATTTGGGTCTCATACACACAACTAAAGCTCTAGATTGGGAAAGTTTGGACAACGAAACTAAAGCAGACCTATCCAGTACGTGGGGAAGATAAACATGTTTCTACGAGAACAAATTATTTCCAAGCATTTTAGCGAGTTTGAGCCAAGTGATGTCATCAATTGTGATTTTTATAAAGGTAATACTAATGCCTCACATTTTCCAAAATTTCCTCGGTTGTCGGCATCGGTCGACGACAAACTTCCGTACCTTTCTAAATAGAGAGCTTTAGGCATCACACTTACACTACGCCATCTGTTGGATTGGATGAGAAACTGTGGACCTTTCACAACAAATACTCGAATAACAAATGCCGAAGCCGGGTTTCGCTCCAACATTTTTTCACTTCAAAAATGATCCAAGCCTTTCCAACCAACTGATACGAAATATCTATGAATTAAAAATTTCCTCGGCTGTCGCACTGTTAACTATATGGGCAATGAAGCAAGGAAGAAAGACACCCAGCATTAGCTTGCTCATAACAAAAAGGGGCCAAGGAGTCCACAGTTTTACGTCCTAACCGTTAAACAGAGTAGTGTAATTTAATTAGTCTTCACGTGGAAGCCAAAAAGGGATCGGGATAGCAATGAAAAATCTCCGTCGCTACCAGAACGGGGACCCACACCGCCGGCAAGGGTACCCAGTAAAATAGCCATCACAACAACGCGATCCGTTCAACGTCACGAGGTTAGATGTGGAACAAAAGTGTGTGGAGGGGGGGGAAGGGGTTCGAGTTGGGGTTAAAAAGGATCACTTAGTGGTTTCCCGCAACCTGGAAAGTCACGGCTAAGCATTTGAGGAGAGCGAATGATCGCAATACCGCCTGCTCAATAAAAATACTCGCAGGAACTACCACCTCGTAAGGAAAGCAATTCACGACATCAAAAGTTCCCTTCGTGTCGTCACTCGTGGGAAAAACCATTGCTGAAGGTAAGATTAAAATGAAAAACCCCAGGAAAGACTACGTAGCAAGAATATACGTGTACCCAGAATATACGTGTATCCATCTACGAAACGGATGGAAACTTGTGAGAGGAGAAAATATTTTGTCAACTGCTGGTTCATTCTATTTTCGATTGCGTCAAGAGAAAGAAGGCATCACCAGGTAATGAGGCAAGCGAAGACATAACAAGGATCGTACTCATAATTCATTAAAATACTTTGTACTTTTCTACAAACTTTTATTGGGCGCGTTTCGCCGATTTACGGCATAGTCAGGTGGCGATCCCTATAATTCCGTACCTGACGATGCCGTAAATCGTCGAAAGGCGTCTATTAAAATATTGTAGAAAAGTACTAAGTATTTTATTTAACGATGAATACAAACGCTCTGAGCTTCTACGAAGTGAAGAATTTAACGATGAATACAAACGTTCTGACCTTCTACGAAGTGAAGCATTTAACGATGAATACAAACGTTCTGACCTTCTACGAAGTGAAGCCTGCAACAGTAAAGTTTACATATCAAGAATTAGAGGACAGCCGTTCTTCCTCCTTCTTCTAGGAGGCCTTCATTAGGCCACTCAGGAAAGTACACTCCTAGCAGAAAAATAAGAAAATAAAGCTAAATAGTGCATAAAGACTTCTATCCAGAAGAGAAAATCCAATACGAACACAAGATAAAGGAGAAGAAATTGACAAATAAGTGTCATACGGTCTATATTTATCACTCTACATGAAGAAAATCTTAAATGATTTATGAACACCATAGGTGGCTATCGTCCCTAGCACTCTTAATTGAATTCAAACAATATTATGAGTGAAATATTAAATGTGATTATCGTCGAGGGTATTACAGAAGATGATGAAAGATACGCGGTCCGAGAACGCTATGGCACCGTCATCTTACAGCCACTCAGCTGAATCCCAGGCACTAACTGAACTATTTTAAAGTGGTCAAATCAATATAAAAATGTTTGTTTCGGGCAAGTCCAAAATCTAACACTAAACCCACTATAACCTCTGAAGCCTTTACCATAACTGCTGGTGGCAGCAAGCAGCGGAGAACACAGCTGAACAAGTGAATGAAGAATAACTGCAAAACTCACAGAAATACTGGAACAGCTGCTTCCAAGGGATGGTCAACTTTTCATTAGATATCATCCTTACCTAGAAAATAAAGAAAAAATAAACGATAACGATAGGAAAATTCACACATCACCGTCGTCATCAATCAACTCCTAATCTCTTCCCTTAAACTGCATAAAAAAGTAAGTATGATTTTACAAAGTATGCTACCCGTGGACAGTGGGAATGCAAGATAACAATTACGATTATCAATATAATCAGTTATTTTTCCGATTAATATTTGACTTTCAATTGATCATTTAATGGCCAATTCATCCGATAATTACATTTTCCGATATTTATCGACAATTCACACAGATTACCGATGGATTATCTCTGACACCAAATTACAATTTTTATGCGGAAGATAATAGTACAGTCAGGTGTACACCATCCAATCGCGGTAAATCGGTAAATTCAGAATTGTAGTAGTAGTAGTATTTTTGTTTAACGTGCTTCGACGGCTAAGGTCATTTCGCACTTACTGTCTGCCACGTGCAGACAGGGGCAACAGCACTCGGACGAATCTGAGGATCACCCCTCCAAACTCGAGCCGAGCCCAACGATGGTTAACTTCGGTGACTGATCGGGAACTGGTGTTTCCATCGTGGCAAGCCGTTGCCCTTCATAAATATTTACGACAAGGATCATTGTCTTCATTGTAAAAAGGTCCACTGGGGGTAATGTCAGGGTTTATTCCCTCCATTCCTCTGCCACCCTCATTGCTCCCCGCCCCTCCTGATGCGACGACGCGCACGAATGAGGAAGACTGCCGAAGACGAGTCGTGAATTCACTCGTACTCGCACGATTCAAAGCTTTGGAAGTAACTCATTACAATTGACTCATATATTTCATTTCAAATTGTCTTCCAATTGTAATTTTCGAGCATGGTATGAGCGGAAGTTTATCGCATGACTTGCATTTTACCTTTACCTGATGAGATTCGGTGATTCCTTGAGGATCAAAATAACAATAATTGCATTTAACGAAATAAATAAATACTACTATTTTAAACAAATTTCGCTCGGTTGTAGTATATCCTGGAATGGTTGCAAGTTGCGTATCCCAAAGCGAAAAGTTGAACAGCTTTTTTTCGGACCGGTCCAGACTGGACTTCTCCGGGACGTTTTCACTGATGATTTTCATGAACTCCATCAATAGCCT
Source organism: Pyrrhosoma nymphula (assembly GCA_963573305.1). Taxonomy (NCBI): domain Eukaryota; kingdom Metazoa; phylum Arthropoda; class Insecta; order Odonata; family Coenagrionidae; genus Pyrrhosoma; species Pyrrhosoma nymphula. Next base: position 138,694,238 of record OY754333.1, on the reverse strand, counting down.
TGAAGAAGATGGGAAACTCTTCCAACAAAACGTCTGCAGAGATGAAGAACCTAACGCGGTCGGAAGCCTAAGAAGAATTTACACCAATTACTCGACGGGAAAGCATAAAATCCTTCTTTTAATTTCTCACTATCGGCCCTCCAGAGGCCAGCATGAAAATTTACAGTCATCATAGAAACAAAATCAAACCACGGCTACGAATGAATTAGGCAAAAACACTCCAATTATGTTGATGTGCTCAGGGCACTAGCTTTTATTTCATTGCACCAATTATAACGTTCAGACTCTTATACATCCTCACATTAAGTACAATCCAAAAGCATAGTTACTCTCCTCAACCTTCCATTTTCGGAGGAATACGATCATGGAAACTGATAAGGGATGGCCGTAAAAGCCTGACGCACTGATGTGGATAAGGATGGAAATATTAAGATTGGTAGAAATTAATATAAATAAAGAAGCGGCAGATAGATAGTGGCAGATACGGTAGGAAAGAAAAGGACGCTGTTGTGAGATATCAGAAGACGGCATACGTGACTGCAGGACGAATTTAGATGAGACTGCGTACTGTAGAGGCAGATACAAGGATGAATGAAGGGTAAGCGTGGGAGAGGGGAGATGGGGATAAATATATTAGACGTTACGAAGGGAGGTAAAACATCATATCTTTTTAAAATGGAATTTTTATTGGATAATAGATAGTTTAACGGAGAAAACGCAAGAGTTAACTCCCCCAGTTCAAGGAAATCATAGACAGCATAGTGCCCTTGGACCTTGCATTTGTTAGGCAGAATTAATATGACGATGATGCCCTGTTGTTTTAAGTTGTAGCCTTTGCCAGAGATTTGCAGATCAAGGCGGACGGCAAATGCATTTTTCATAGCTGTGGAATAGGCAAGCATTGCACAATAAAGGGAACTACAGTAATTACTAAGGTGACAGCCCAAAAAATCTCTGTCCTGGGAAAATTTGATTTGCTTCCTCAAAATACAAAGAAATGATTAATATAAGCCCAAAAGGTTGTTTCGTTATTCGGAGGAGGCGACCGATAGAGATGAGGTAATTTGTGCTATTAAGGATAGGTGGAGTATGTTGGTAGCGTAAGGAATGTTACGGTAATGACGGTAGGGTGAAGAGAAACCCGGCAGCGATATTTAACGCATTCTTTTTTAAAGGCGCCAAGGGTCAACAGTCCGATCCGACGACGGACGAAGCACTACACTTGAAATGCACTCCACAAGCACTCAAGTAGAGACCGGGATTCGACTGAAAATCTCCACCGCCAAGATTCGGCTCCCTTCGAATAAGAAGCTAGTACACACCACACCACCTCGCAAGCCCACATGTTGACAAACACTCTCAAAGCTTTCCCATTCACTTCGGTGCAACTAATAATCTCGCTGAAAGAAGGCGTCGGAGGTTTGGAAATAATATTTTGGATCGCTCCTTCCCCACAGTACCCTGAAATAACCACGGTGCAGGCGTGTGCCAGAATCCATTAGTTCTTAAAAATTTTGCAGCGCCGTTCGGATATATCCAAATTAATATTTATGCAATAATAGTTGGTGACTTAATGCCTCAGCGTAACGCTTGCGTGTATATACTACATGCTGGGGCGGGGGGACCATGGTCCGAGTAACTTGTTTCGTATAGCACGTAAAACTGTGCTTAAATTTGAAATCTACTCGGTGGTTGTCATGGAGAAGCGACAGCGAATTTTTAGAATAATAATAATTCATGAGGAACCCGGCAAAGTATGAACTAAGAGTTTGCTTTATATTCTTTTAAAACTTAAAAAAACATTCTTCTATTTTTACTCTATTTATCGATACCGTTTGATGGTCATGGGCCATTTAATCAATTTTTTCTAATAATCGTGCATCCCTAGAGCACGCGGTATTGAATTATATACTCCCAGACAGTTGAGGTGGATGAAGGCCGCGACTGAACAGAGAATGCTGGATTAGAGAAAGAGAGAATTAAGAACTTGAACGACTAGAGGATGGAAGATAAGGATCCGAAGTACACCGATAAAGCATAAATTATTCATAGGTAAAATTAGTGTTTAAGAAGTCCACAATTACGTGTACTGCGCTAAAACGGGATGAGATGCAAGGTGTGAGAAAGAATAGAACCGTCATCATCGTGGGTAATTGGACTAGAAGCAGTCACTGACCGTGTTTTCCAAAGAAATATGAATTGAAAGGTAAATATTTCCCACGGTAAGCCGGAAATAAAACTTGCAGTTTACTTGGACTGTGAGAAGAGAAGAGAATGCCGCTGTGGTCGAGGACGAGAAGATCTTGGATTCCGAAGGCGCTCCCTATCATCTCACGGTCACCAACGCCCTCTCGTATTCTTCCCTGCCTTAGGCCGGTGTGAGTCACCCAATGAAACCCACTCACGTAGACTTTTCGCTCAAGAGGAGCCGGAAAAAAACTTTTTTTAAAGTGACCCTTCACGAGAATGGAGCTTTGTAACCTAAGTTGGATCAAAATCCTTTTTACCAATCGTGATATAATTAATGAATTTTTCCTCGGGTTTCCAACCGGGTTAAAATCTCCATTGTGGCCGACGTTTCGATGCTCGACTCACGCATCGTCATCAGCCTTGTCGATCATCGAAAGACCATCGAAACGTCGGCCACAATGTAGATTTTAACCCGGTTGGAAACCCGAGAAGAATTCATTCATGAGCTGCACCGGGAAACCACCAGATCATACATAAATCGTGATATAGTTTTCTTCGGGAAATGAAAGAAAAGAGATCCTCCAAAAAGCCAGCGTTTATTTCCTGCGTTATTCCTTGCGCATAGTCCGACGTTGTGGCAACTTGGTCTGCGCTGCATTCCTCTTTGCGCAAACTGCGTCAGACGACACTTTCCCTTCCGAAGTGCAGGTACCGCGCCATCTCGCACCAACAATTAAACGCCTACACAGCACTCAAGTAAGGATCGGGATTTCCACTTTTAAACCCCTTAGGAATTCGAACCCTGGACCTCAATATGGGAAACCAGTGATCTATCCACCACAGCATCCCAGTCCCCGTATGAAAGCCTTGACCCGGTGGAAGACCTGAGAGGAATCTTTGCGTATTGCGAAGAATACCGGTTTCAGATCGGATTGACTCACCAAAGGAACCCAATCCACGCACAAACTTTGCTATTGGACGAACGAATAAAAAACATTTTCCTAAGAGACCCATCCAATCCAAGGGTGATCCTTAATTACCCTACGATGAATCGAAACCCTTTTTAGCAAGTAACTCCTCTCACTTTATTTTTGAACTCTGTAAAACAAAAGGAGAGGGATCCTCCTTAACGTTCATCGGGCACGCTAAGTGAAAAGCATTAGCACGGTAATGAAACGTGCTAACGTTTTCAAAGCAGCAAGTCGAGATAATTTTTTTGCCCCCCTTCATCTTTTGTACGACGATCTCTTACGCGTTTTTTCATAAATTCCAAAAAAAAACCCTTCGCATAGATGACACCTGAGTCAACCACTCTTTAACTCTCCAGGCAGCTGGCAGGCAAAGATAAACGGCGACATTTTTTCCAAGGGCTTAGAAATATAACTCACGCACCCTTCTCTTTCGAGGGCAGGTTAACAAGTTCGAGCAGTTTTCTTTCCTCCTTCCTTCATGAAGATTCCCTCGGGAATGCGTGAGTCAAAACAAATGTAAAATTCTACCTAGAGCGTCGTTTAAAAAATACTACTTAGACAGTAGGCATGCATTATGTGAGAGAAAGCAACATTTAAATATTAAATAAGCAGATTTGTAGAAGACTACAATTTCTAACGCATACTATTTCCAGCCCAAGGACCAGCGATCGATTTGCTAAAAACTTAAAACGTAAGTTGGTTTGATTCCTTCATTTTACTATCATTTATTTTCATCAAAAACATTCGCTCTCTTAGACGTCGTCCTGAACATTTTTGACAATGACATGTTTGTGAGACAGAACAATACTAATGCATCCTCTGCTTTACAAACAATCGCATTATAGGCCACGTCACTTCAACTTTGATTCGTAAAGAAATACGAATTACGGTAGTACATATTTTTTACTATCAGGCAGAGAGGTCCAGAATGTGGGAAGATAAGCGGGGAAGAGGAAGAAAGAGAATATTTATTGCATTATACGACGTTATCTTCTTAAGTTGGTTGGAGTGATTTTTTTGTATGTGTATCGATTTTTGTGGAAATTTGCATACGTGTTTTAAATAGTGATATTTAAAGGTAAAAGTGGAAAAATTGCATTTTTCATTTTTATTTATACATGGGGTCGTGGTGGCTTAGCGGGTAGAGAGCTGGCCTACGGACTGGAGGGTCTCGTGTTCTAATCCGGGTGAAGCCTGTCTGGACACCCCTTCCGAAAATCCTCGCGATGCGACTGTCTGATTGTCAGAACTTCGTGGAAAATCGCCGGTGGCTCAGGGAAAGGAGCTTGCCCCCCTATCTTGAATGTGCGGATTACACACGCCATTGGCTTACAATTAGTATGGTGTGAGATCTACTCTCACCTACCAAAACCAACCTTAGGGTTGAAACAGTGTTCAATGAAACACTGAGTGTATCTACACATATTACAAATAAAATTGAATTGCAGACCGATTTGTTTTTATGGCAATACAATGACATTTGACAGGTATTCTATGGCACATGAGATATATTTGGAAATAATTCGGCTATATAAGTATACATTTTCTTCAAAACGCGAAATAATAAATTTCATATTTTTAAAATGGTTGCTATTACCTCAATGATTATTACTGCTCCAACCACCCTAAAAAAGGAAACATTACAACAGGGTTCAGCAAGCCTGCATCAACGACAGCATCTACCCAGGTACGTGTTAGCCAGTGATTTCCACCTTGGGGTAAGTGTATCCTTAGAAAGACGCGCTTGGCGGTTTAGGGGTACGCAAAAAAAACTTGAATCATAACGGAAATGTCGCAAGCATATCTCCATATCGCGTAGGGTAGAACTCATTGGGTTACCACGTAGTTTAATAACATAGGAAGAGTCGAAAAATGTTGGGAGCCACCGCCGTAAACAACAACGCGTATCGGTGCAAATGAAAACAAGACGAGGATCTCTGGAAACAGCCGACCTTTACCTCGACAGCCTTCGTTACGCAACACGCCGCTCTTGACACAATTTCGCGCACGTTCCGCAAAACGCGGAGCTTCTTCTTTCCCGCGCCAAGACGGCGGACTAGCGGTCGAGCTCGCCGGCACTTGTTCAGCTTCCAGGAAGCCCGGTGACATTACGTCAGTCGCCACGCGAGAAAGTTACGCGTACAACGTAAGTAAATCGTTGGGAGGACAGAGACGCCTTCGCCAGACACTCGGTTTCCTCGAATCATCTTCCAACACACACACACCAATTTTCCACGCAACCGCGCCCGAGTCACGCACTAGACCCACTCTTCCCCACAACTGCCTCGCTCCACGGTCAAGGATGTATCCACTGACACGACAAGGTTGCGGTCGCTTTGAGGATGCAACGGATATTTAATAAATTACAAAGAGAACAGGAATTCTAGGATAATTTTCACCCTTTACGTTAGCAGAGTTTTAACCTCATGCCCGAGTGAAAATTAAAAATGATACAAGCCGAAACCATGGTTGGTTTGACCAACAAAAAGTATGTCCTAGGTGACATAGTACACTCAATCTTTTAAAATGGAGATAAGGTATTTCAACAAGTCACGTATTACATTTCCTATTACTTTTGCAGAGGAGGAGGTAACAAAGCATGCCAGATTAACAAACTAGTTTCAATTCTATAATATGCATAATTGACAATGAAAACGACACAAGTACCAAAATTGTTGTCGGTTTAGCTGATCACAATTTCGGTACATTAACAGAACTAGATGTCAATAACTAACCTAATATTCTTGATATCTTGCCACGAAGGCTAAGTATTTCAACTATTTCACAACGATTAACAATTACTTTCACAAAGGAGGAGTTGACAAGCACATCTGACTAGAGTTAGAACACGCCTTAGCAATCTAACCAATGAGTAATGAGGCTGCACCTATTGTTGTATATCTAGAGCTGATATAAGCGACAATATATGATAAATACACTGCCGAATCGACAGGCGAAAAAATTCCTTCTTTCCATAGACCATTAATGACTATAACAAAAGCAGAGCGGTACATTGAGACACTCCTTTTACATACAGTTCACTTTCGTCTATCCCTCTTCCAATTCCTTTCTCCCCTTCTGCTAATAACTGGTGTCCCAACTCCCTCTGCCACACGCACTTACGGCTGCTTGCAGGGTAATATGTAGATTCAGATAGTTAATTTAGTTACTGAATAAATAGCACGGCATCCAAGTTCGTCAACAGGAGGTAAGAAGATAAATATATACATATTCAAATGTTTCAAAGAAATGGATCTTACTACTCAACCTTCTACAACTAATTGTCTTCCATTTCATCAATAGGTGCCAAAATCTCAAAATTTCCAATACCATACCAATCACGCTGTAAAAAGTACGTCACTTTGTAACCCCCCTTCGAATAAACAACACGATTTTCTGACTCGAGGCGAAGACTGAGTCAAACAAAGTATGTCTAACAACCGGATTTGCCATGATAAGCGTTTTTTTCCTGAAAGCCTTTAAACATTCAAGTAGCGCAAAATAATTTGCTAAGTGAAGACGAAAAATTTTATCACCTCAGCTTACTCCGACGTTTTGCTCCAAGGTATTTTATTTTCTTTAAGCTCGAAGGCGGGTGATGTTCCGTTGTTTACGCATCTTGTTCTTCAGATGAAAGAGTCATTCGTAACGGAAGTGGGAAGGGTGAGATGGAGGAAGGAATGTTGACCCAAACAACGATAGTTCACCTATTTTGAATACTTTCCGTGAAAGCGCGTCGCAAACACGGCAACTTTCATGGCTTTCAAGTGCAAAAATAAATCGTGTCTGACTTACTTTAAAACTAGCCGAAAACTGCGCAGAGCGAGGAGTAAGATTTTTTTCATCTTCCGAGATCATCGCAAATAATGCGTTGGATTCGTTGATTCCTGGGTAAATGCGTCGACCACATATCGCCGTTTGAGGACAAATACTACCTACCTGACAATACGAAGGCCCGAGGATCAATTCCAGGTCCAAGCAACCTTATGCATACGGCAATTTTCATTACTTTCTTCGGTGTTTCACAATAGATGCACGATATTTGACAATTAATTACTTGCAATGTTTAGGCTGAGTTTATTCGCTATTTTACAAGAGCCAAGTTACCACGCGTAGGCAAAATAGTGATTTCCATCCAAGCCCGAGATTTCTGGCAAGCCTGGATGACGCGTTCCCATTCGGAACACTACGATTGGATTGACTTAAAACTAATCCATTAAAGGAGTAACCCCTCCATGATTCGAACATGATAAAATGACCGATGTGGAATTTACTTGTACTTATATTCAGGGTTTCAGGCGTAACTTTATGGAACAGCTTCATGATTGAAAAAAACTTTGCTGAGTTCCACATAAATAGATTTTTATTACGACGTAGGTTTCGTCGCTGAGCGACATCATCAGGTCTCCTGACACCTGATGATGTCGCTATGCGACGAAACCTAGGTCGTAATAAAAATCTATTTGTGTGGAACTCACAAAGTTTTTCTTTTCACTCATATTTAGGCTAAAAATAAATAAAACTGTTAACATGGGTATTCCAGACTGCGTGCATGACATTTGTTAACGGCTGGCCGGGCGAGATCCCCACGCCAGCAAATCCGGGATGTTACGGAGAATGATGCTCGTTAACGGCCTCGCTGATTCGATGCACACAATGTGACAATCGGAACATCGGTGACCACTACCTCAACGCCCTCTAGTCACTCTGAATGAAACTAATGTGGGGATGCGGTGATAGCAGAACAATCTCGTTTCACGTCACTTAGCACAATTCTATGGATATGATGATAACTGCACGACATACATACTCAACATAAAGTATTTAACAGTTGACATTTGTTTCAAGGATAAAATCAGAAAAGCATCTCCCGTGATCGAAATATTCTAGGAAGAACACACTGATTTTTTAAAGCACATACTGCCTTCAAACTAACATTAACGCAAGTATATCGCATCAACAGTAATCATACCATATTTTAAAGCAAGATATCATTTTCCTTGATATATCAATCATCATCATACACTATTGATAGTAGCTGCCTCAACTTCCCTAAAGTGGTATAAATTTAAGTTTCTCCACAAAACTATTTTTCTGCCGAAATGTCTCCTGTCCTCTTTCAAGCTAACGCAAAATTCTCCCCTCGATGGAAAACAGTTAGAAAAAATAAATAATCAGACTTGATATACTAAAAATACATAGACGTGCAAAATGTATAGTCACTAAAAACAAAATTTTTGAATTTCCCAGGTGAAATTTGCCTTATTTTTAAATTCTTTGGCATAAATACTTTCCTATATTTATTATTAAAATGCTTTAAATGTATTCATAAAAAATATTCTTTAAATATTTAAATAAACTTTGGAAGTATAGATGTTTGGTTTATATCTATAACGACTTTCGACAGTTTCTAAATAATTATTTGAATTTCACGAAAGTCACCGTATTTCAATATTATTTAAGCATGACCCTATGCATATTGAACGAAATTCCACGGGGATTAAATAAATGGTGACCTTGGAAACTTATCCTCAAATCGACCCTAAAAGATTAATTCCTCGTTTTCCGATTCAGAACCCCCTATCGGAAATTGAAACACCCAAGGAGACTTCCCATTATTCTCCGGATTTTCTCAATTGGTTGATAAGGTTTTTAAGGCTTGATGACAAGGGTCGGACCAGATGAGTTATCGGGACACCACCTGATAAACTCACGAGCCAACTTCGTCCTGAAGTACCCAATTCCAATTAACTGATGGGAACATTGCTACGGTGGCAAAAATACTCGGATTGAGAGTGATACAGACGTTGTACATACAAAGATCATCCGCAACTTCAGATAGTCAAAAACGAATCGCTATCCGGAGAGACTTAAAACCCAATCGTAAAAATCGATTGTTATTGTACAACGGTAATCAAAACACAAAATAAAGCCTTCGATGAGATTATATGGCTTGTACTTTCACAATTTACAAGTATATCATCGTCCTATCCATTCTAAATGTAGTTTTATTACACACTTCCCACTATTTGGCTCATCTTTATACATTCAGTAGGTTTATTAGTGGTAGTGGTAAGGACATCAGATGCAGAATTGCGCTCCCTAAAGAAGCATTTTCGAAGAGAAGGGAATTGATGAGGGGGAGTCTGAGAAGAGACGTAAAGAAGAGGCTGGTGAAAACTTTAATATGGAGCGTGGCGCTATATGGGTCGGAAACTTGGTCATTGCGAAGGGAGGATGTGCGTAGACTTGAGGCGTTTGAGATGTGGGTTTGGAGAAGGATGGAGAAGGTTAGCTGGATGGCGAGGAAGACGAACGAGGAGGTATTGGATATGGTCGGAGAGGAGAGGAAGCTTGTGGCAGAGGTTCGGAGAAGGCAGAAGAGATGGATGGAGGAGGTTTTGAGAGGAGAGGGCATGTTGAAGAGAGTGATAGAGGGGAGAACACTGGGGAAGCGTGGGAGAGGAAGGAAGAGGATAGGAATTCTGGACGAAATAAGAGGAGGTAGAAGATATGAAGATTTGAAGAGGGATCTAATAACGGGCCATCCTTAGGAGGGAAAGCGAGACAATTTCTATTAGGTTGGGATACAAAATAGTGACTGTCCAAGAACCTACCAATCAGCTGGTAGAATACTTGAATGAATGAATGAAAGGTTTATAAATGTGTTAAAAGCACTCAATCAAATACTAAAGTCTAAACTTGCAGTGAGGTCTTCAATAGGTTGGAATAATCCGTGTTTAAAGGATGCTGATGCTGGACTTTAACTTAATCAATGTCTCTACCTAAGTGTTTGAAGAGCCTGGCGGTCATAACACTCAGGTAACTGTCCGAAGCCAAGGCGATGGTCAACACGAGAACGTGGAACAGTTCCGGTGACTGGAAACAAACCTTTTTTGCGTGCTCTTACCAGCAAATCCACGCGTCTCAAGCAAAAAGTAACCACTCCGTCTACGCAAACTAAAACTTTCTCCACTTCCAGCATTACGGCTTCACTCAGCAACCCTCTTAGTCCTGCCCACCCCTTATTATATTAGGAAACATGTAAATATTTTCAAAACGCTTGGACGATTATTGCTGTGCAAAATGAGTCTGAGAAGACTACTGGTGAGCTAAGTGCTCGTACACTCAGCTGGGAGAAATGGGAATGTGGTGACAAACAGAAGACGAGTTTGCGGTGTGAATTTAGGCTTTTAGTAAAATGGCCTCAACTAAGACTAGCTATCCTGCATAAATCAACTGATGAACTCTCTTTAGGTTTTCCCGAAGGTGCGTAAACTGGAAGTAAGGAAGGTTCACGTATGGTGACGTTTAATTTCCCTAGTCATGGCGTCGGAGTCATCAATTAGCGGATAATAATGACGATTTATCACGAGCGTAATCAGGACTATAAAGTCCTCTCTTAGAGCATTTTTAGATGCCTCACGTACTGGTAAGTGGTCGAAATTCAAACCAGGCGAGGCTCAAACCCATGACACTCGGTTTTGCAGATGACGACTTCAACTCACCGCTACCAAGGCTGGCAAAAATGTCAATACAAACTGTGGGGCCGAAGATTTCATAATCAAAGTGATAATATTCTAATGTAACACGAATATGCGCCTGATAAAAATTCATGTATGGTCGGGTTAGAATATTGCAGAGAAGGATATAGGGGAAAATGCAGGTTAAACGCGAAAGGGGGATGACGACCAAAAGATGTTAAACGACGTATAATGTAATTTCTTCCACATAATTAGTTGTTAATAATTAATTTGACCTTTTCAAGAGCAACAGTAGCATTCAATCTGTAATTATGAGGCAAGAAAATAAAATAGGAGCTGCATGAGGTGAAGATCATATCTATTCATGCAACGTGAGTTACCTCACGTTGCGCTTCAATATTACGAGAATTAATTTAATAAAAATTGCAGGAGCATGGAAAGTGACACGCATCTTACAGATTCACATAAAAACAAGTAAATTGGCATTTTTTTCTAAATACGGTGTACTTCAAGGACTAAAGCACTAATTAAACAAACTAAACACTAATAAAAAGCGCTAAAGTATTAATGTGTAACGCCGAAGTCCTAGGATCAAAATATCTGAGAAAAATTTGATCCAACGGGCTTGAGGATCGTGTGAAAATCAGAATAAGAAGATAATTCAACTTAATTTGAATTGCTCAAGGACGTGATGGAAGGGAGGATTTTGGGCAGGCGGAGAATGGGATGAAGGTGGGTAGGACGTACGCTGAGATGAAGAAAGAACTACTAGAGTTAGAACCTGCACGTAAAAGCATTTGGAGGATTTTTTAGGATTTTCATTAAAACCTACCTTTAACTGGTAGATTACTCTAAAGTATAAACTTGGAAATTGAAAAATAACTTTTCTTTTCAATCTGTCATACCCAACTCCGTTTGATAGATGTTTTTTTACAAACTTATCAGCTGGTAGAATACTTGAATGAATAGCCACGTTACATTGGCTTTAGGAGTTACCATGGCCATTCCTACCCATTACAATATCTATACTTGTTTTATTTTAGCTTCTGCCGTTATACGGATTCTGACGATGATGATATTTAAAGGGGCACAAGTGTTTTGAGGCCGACGGATGCGACGGCTGGGTGGCGAAAGACGGACCGAAGTGACCTCCCTCTTCGCAATTAGGGTGACGCCCTCCCCTTCCCTTCATAAGGACGCACTCCAACAACCCACTCAACCTCCTGCACCCCACACTTCAGGGACAACACCCCCTTTTCCTTCTTCCAACCCCTTTTCCACAGCCCCTGCCAGACACCACCGAAAAACTCCCTAACTAACGCCACTCTCAAATTTCAGCGAAAAGAAAAGCAGAACTCAGAAGTGTAAAGCAAAAAACAACTAATAGAGAATTACAAAAAAAAAGTTCCTCAACATGTTTTGATTTGGACTGTACAGTGTACACAGAGAGGTAGGAAGTATGATGAGCTGTATATGAATATAGTCAGAAGTATAGTCACTAGTCTCTTCTATGAGAATGAGATTAGTACATACATGGCAGTAATTCAATATGCACTCCAACCTACTTCAATCAATAGGCTACCTTTACTAATAAAAACAATACGAAGCAGAAACAAAGACGACCAAAGAGAAGAAATACGAAAAATAATTTTAAATTTGGCGTTAAAACGTAGATTGAAAAAGTAAAAGAAAGGAAAAAATAATTGAGCGCATAAATGAAAGAAAAAGATGCCTGGGTAAGACATACTATAATTATAGACTGTTAATAGGAGGGAGTGATAATTTTATTCATTAGAAATTGTGTACCAATTAAGGTTAATGTAGACGAAGATAAACTATCTCTACCCTTACTAAACAATCGTAGAAACCAAGAATAGTAAAAGCCAAGGAAGAATAATAGAAGTAAATTTGAGGAAAATACAAAAAGAGGAGGAAGATATTATCTGATGGCGGCTCTAATGATGGGAAGGAATTACGAAATTTTGAGGGAGGTAACAGAGGATCTGACAACACGTAGAGAGCTGTTCCAATGAAATCTGTCCGAGGAAAGTTTCACAAAAGAAGAAAACACAAGCTTCCTCCTTTAAGAAGATTCCACCGTTAAAATATTTTATTGTCATTTTTCATATAGATGTATCTATTACTGAAAGAAATTTTCTCCATCCAATTGTCAAACTAATATCGTCAATTCAATCGACATGTTTACGCTTTTCTGTTACTATATTGAATGATAAATGGCAAGAGAACTGAAACATAGAGAAAGAAAGAAGGTACTTCTGAATAAATATTAAAAAGGATGAACTCAGCCAGCCTTGATTTTGAGTCATTAAAAAAATACATATGCACCTCAGTTATTAAAAGAAAAATGTATCAGTGAAATTGCGCGGCACAGTCGATTACTTGCGTAAAATAAGAAGTATATTCGTCGACTATGCTTCATTTGTTGAACCTTAGCATTGCTTGCAAGTAATTCAGGAGTATCATCAGTGAAAGCAGAATATTTCAATAATTAGAACAACACAAATAAAAAAGTGGCATTTAGAATTTGTTTTGGCTCACGCAGTCTCCAGGAAATCTCCTTTAAACCCTCGATGGTATGCCGGCTCTTCAGAGGGAACAACGGGGAGGGGGGGAATTTCACAATGAGCCGAGGGGGAAACGCGTACGCATGTGACATACAACGTGCGTATTCGACGGTTGCCAACCTCCCCCTACAGCCCTCTACCCCCAATCCCTTCGGATGCATTTCCGACGGGGAACGAAGAAATCGATTCCGTCAGTGAAAATCTTCGTGAAACCGTTACGCCTGTAGCTGTCGCAATTACGGGGGAGCGTTTATTTCTCAACGGGACGACATGCCCTCAAGGACCTGTCTCCTTCGGCCATCTAATAGCCAGGAGAGGACTTCTACGAAAGTCAGCTAGACAAACTCGACGGTGAAAGAAATAAATGAGCTTTTTCGAGCCTGCCCGAGGTCCATTTTTGTTCTAATATTAGGTAGGTACCATTGTAAATATATTACAAGTTTGCAAAACACGAGGCGGTAACAAAATTACAAGTGCAAATGAAAATATGGACCAACAAAATTCTAAATACTAAACTAAAAATTACAGCGCATTGGAATAATTGTCATCGTATCAACTTTTGCACCTTTTATTCAAAACAATAAAATTACACAGGAAGTACTCTGGTAATTTTTTTAGCAGAGCGTTCTAATAAACTTTCGTTTTATTTCATCACCATCAAAGGCGTTCAACCAAATAAGAGGCAACTCCATGGACAATTCCAGCTATAATGTCCCTGACCTAGAATTTTTCTTTAACGTTTCATATGCAAGGTATTTTTCAACATTAAATATCACATAAACCTTCGCAACTTTGGTCTCCCTCTCTTCAACTCTACATACATACTTCCAAACCATCTTCGTCCATTTATGGCGCCGATCCTTTCCCTTTCCTTAACTGCTTTCAGTAAAATTCTCTGGTATTCACTCACACTAAAATTCCTTCCAGATATCTACTCAGCCCCATTAGCTCCTCCAACAGCTTTCACAAATCTCCGACCACGCAAAGTACTTCCACGTTTGTCTTCCAGTCAGTCCATCGGAATTTCTTTCAGCATCGACTGGCAAAATATGACAGAAAAAAAATGTGCATGCTCGGCGAAAATTTCGCTACATCGGCCTCAATATTTAAAGCGGGAGGCTCCGCAAACCATTAATGTTCGTCCTGATATTTTTTTTCGATATCTAGGTCTCTTGAAAGGTTAAAGAGGCGTGGAGAAGCAGTGTCATTGGGTTTATTAAGTTACGAAAGACCTGATCTTTACATAAAAGAGAGAGGTTAAGAGAGATTAGTGAGGAAATCATAAGGATGCAAGAGGATGGGACAATAGATAAAGAGACTAAGGAACAAGGAAGGTCTATTTGAAGGGAGAATGCTGCAAAACAGTGTAGGAGGGAGGACAAGAACTGGTTTCTTGGCTGAAATGTAAGGATGTAGGAAGTATGCTACTCTGCTGAAAGAGAGGTCGTTAGAAGAAATAGAGTGACCGTAAGAAGGGCTACGAAAAATTCCATCCTAAGAATGCATTCATTAAAATCAACTCTTGAGTGGTATATAATAATAAATGCAATGGAAAGTAATTCACGTTGATACGGGAAACAAAAAAACCTGGAAAAGCAGAAAGATTAAATAAATAAACCATTTCCCCTTCTTTTAATGCGATTATGTTTTCAGATTTCTATTATCAATACAGATAAGAGATTAATGAATTATCCCGCATTTTAACTCGCGAATGTCAGTAATTCTTATTTTTATTAATTTGTCTTAACATTTATTAATATTCATAAGCTTTATCAATAAAGGTTAATCAAATATCGAGAGCAGAAAAGCGGGGTCAATTATTTAATTTTTATGACGGTTTTTCACAGATTTCAGGTCGAAAGACTCCTTTTATTAGAAAAGTTACCAGTACCAAATAAACTGTGGGTAAGGTTGGATCTTAGCATCGTTATTCTGTATTATTTGCGATTTTAAACCAATACTCATTCTCTCAACAAAATACTGCCATTTATCCGTAAAAATTTCTACATTACCATTTCCAATATCGTCCTGGCCGTAGGTCTCCATTAAACCCTTCAAAATTCATAATTAAATGCCCTAATTAGCAAAAACCAGCAATGAACATTTAAAATATTTTGTAACTCTAAACACCGCCCGCATAGAATTCCTTCTCTTGCAAAATCACTGGCACCTTAATTCGAAAACTCCGAAAACTACATCTGCACTGTTTAAATATTTTCGTTTCACACCAAGACTGTCACAAAGAATCCAAAAGATCTTATTAAAGATTCAAAAGATTCAATTCAAATACGATAGAAAAATTAGATAACATCATTGCGTAAAGGCTAAATATACGCCAAAATGTTAAGCATAGAAAAAAATTGAATGAAATCTACGTATCAATTTCATGATCTATTTACCCAGAGTTTTCCGCTCAAAAATTAAAGCTGGAAATATATTTCTCTCCTCATTCAAAGATCACAAGAATTGAAACCAACATTTCGGGTAAATACACTTCTCTTCTTGCGTCTCCACTAAAAGAATAAAGCCTTAAAAAACATTAAACACAAGAGAAAATCAATAGTTCTCATGCTAATTTCGTGTGACACGATTTCACTGAAGGAAATCTTTATTTCCTCAATTTCACCATTGAACCCGAAAACAAGCGCTACCCCGAATTGGATTTCTTCGATCAGGATAAGCAAGAGTAAATGCCCTTACGCTGGCAATTAAGTTGATATTTTTAAAAAGTCGCTATCACCATTTCCTTACTGAGAAATTGCACTGGAGGGCTAGGAGAGGGGGGATTGCGGTTTTCTGACGCGCAATATAAAGATGGATGAACTACACGACCGAAAAATGTGCAAAATAAATGTGTTTGCTCACAAAACATTTATGTCATCATCACAAGTGTTCTACCGATATTGGATGTGCATGGCAAACATATTATATTTTTAGGGTAATGGGTATGACGCGGAAATCGTTGATTGGACCAAATCCCAAACTGCTGAGGGAATTGTGAATTTCACCGACAAAAAATTCAATCACAAGTAAAATACGAATGTTTTTGCAGCCGCCGCAAAAAAATAGTGAAGTGCATTAGTAATCTCATTCTCTTCCCCCAATGCGTCGCTACTGTGCATCTCATTTTAGGCCCGCATATCAAGGCGGAAAAAGTATTAAAACCCCAGGGAAACAAAAACGATTGAAACAGAGGGGGGCGTGCACACAAAAAACGCAGCCCCGTAATAGGGTGTACTGGAGATGGAGAGAGCTACAATAGTTGTCCTAAATGTGCAGGGTATATAGCGCCGGAATTAGTGATAAGAAGAAAGACGCTTGTATCGGATTTCCAGTGAGTGCTCATGACAGTGTAATTTTTTCAACGCCAAATGATGGGAGTCACTTCACGACTACCAGAGCTACTGAAAAATAAATAAGTTACATTTACAGAATTTATAGCTACTAAAAAATAAAGAAGTTTACCCGAGAGTAAGAATGATCACAGGTTGCCGAATGTGAATGTTCTTAGAAGTGCTTCATTTTTCTTCACGAAGCCAGTCACAAGCACACCGACCAAGTATAATATATTATATGTATGCACTAATTTCAACCTCAGGGATTCTTACGATTTTTAGGATTCCACGTCTCAAAGGGAGGTTTCCTCTCCAAGTGTGGCAGTTGGCGCCGATCAAAACACATCAGCGCATGTGAAGGATGGTGAATGGAACGATGTGGGCAGGCGAAACGGTTGGTAAACCTGCCAGCAGGTTACATTCTGTAGGTACACACAGTCGTGGCCGAATGCTTAGTGAATATTGTACGAATTCGTGTAAGTTAAAAAGATAAGTTTTCCAATCATTCCGAATGCGCAAATGGTGTGGCGCGCATTATTCTGAAATGATACTATCATGGCGGATTTCACCCTCTTTGGTGTATAGTCATATTAAAAGATAAACTCTATGCCATATTTTAAACCAGTTTAAAATTAACATTCTTTTTGAAGTAATTACTGACAATTTACACAAAAACAACAATCGCTGATGCGATTATGAAAGCATTTTTCTTAACAAGCGAATTTCAACTCTGCTCCCTATCTCTCCCCAATAAAGTCTCAATCTCGCCCCAATAAAGAGGTCAATCTATCTTTTTATTTAGTGCGCGCGCCTTGTACTCTGGGGTCTGAAACGTCTGAAACTAATGCGATGTTGTGTTGCGAAGTGAACTACTCACTAAAGCCAAATTCAAAGAACTGCGGAACTGGCCGCGCAGTAACTTTAACGGAGTCAGCCGCTGATGGTCACACAATTGTGTGAAATTCACAGTGAAAACATCATTCGCTTGGACTGGGATTCGAACCCAGGAAACACTGGGAAATCGGGGGGTCTGGATTCGAAACCCATTCCAGGCGAATGATTTTTTCACTGTGAATTTCACACAATTCACTAAAGCCAATCAAAAGCACCCTAAGATCAGCCATGAGGAGCTTATTAAACTATTACTAAGGAGGGATAGTAAGCCAATAAATCACGGAAGTAACCAAAACCCTTAGATTTTTAAGGTCGTCATAAAGGGGAGGATGTTAGCGGGTAAGGGGTGGGAAGAGAAAACTTAATGCTCGGCTCTGCGCACGGCAGTCCAGCCTCGTCGAGTACGCCCGATGCAGAACTCCCTCACCCTAAATTTTTATTTCACTGCGAGGATTCATGATTAAAAATTATTCTGTTTTAATCCATACTATTTATTTAATTAAATAAATTATATTAAATAAATGAAAAAAGATGTGGATTTAAAAAAAATAAAAGAAAGAGGCACTCCGGGAGTGCCGACAGAAGTGAAAACTTGAAATAACGTGAGCATTTTTTAATGTAGGGAATAATTTCTAATGAAGTGTTTTATTAATCAGTAGAAAGTAGTTTCATGTATATAATAAATTAAATATTCATTTTTTGCGCTATTGTACACAATTATTTTACATAAAAATTGTACACTTCAGCATAATCAACTTTCATCCATTATTTCAACAACTCTTTCATCATCACCGCCATCATCATCGGCAATACCTAAAACTGATACAATAGGCTTATGGTAACTAAAGTAAGAAACGAATAATTTTTATTCGAATTTGCTTAAATGTCTTGTAAATACTGCAATAATAGTAGTTTCATATTTCGTTGTGCCAAGATTGCGATCATTAGACATCGTTAAACCAAACTCACTATTTAAAAATTCAATCAATGGTAGATTTTTATCGTCTGCAAAGTTTATGTTTATGTATATATGAATAAGCTACTCAAATTGACCGTATTAAAAGAAATTGAGTTATTTTGTACTAACCTTCACTATTCTTGTATCGAGTACACTCTCCTGCACGAGTATGGACTATTATATTATCCGGCACAATATTTGTAGCAACCCAAATTGAATGAACTAGACCGTATATTAGATATATATAATGTAATATGAATAACATTATAATATAGTTTATGTGACGGTGACGCGAGTCCAATGGTTTTTACCCATCTACAAGTACTGTGTATATAGCGAGTATACTGTGTATATACAGAATATACAATTATACATATATTTAGCAGCAGTGACGGTGACGGTGACGCGAGTCCAATGGCTTTTGCCCATCCACAAAAGTGCTCAACGCGACATAAGAAGTTTTCACTTCAATAATTTTTAATCATGAATGCTTGTGACTTCCACAAAGTTAAGCCTGATACAATTTTTTTATGTTCACTGCGATCATTTGAACGATAACTTGCTGAATGGAGAACCATATCGCACAACTTCTCTGTAGAGTATAGTGGACGCGAGCTGAGTGACTACTTAACCCATCGACGGGCGTGGAATGAATGAATGGGAAGTAAAGTATAGAAGCCGGGGCACGACACAAACCGGGAACGGGCCAGTATACTCAAGGCGGAAGCGGGAGAGCACACGGAATTATAACGAAAAAGTTCCGCCCACTAACGGAAGAAAAGGCCGGAAAGAAGAAAAGAGGTGGATTTCTCATCCGTTTTCTCCACACCATTCGAGGACCAACTCCGGTTGATGCGTTTGAATGAGGATGGAAGCCGAGGGAGTCGGGCGCGGAGGAGAGAAGGGAAGCCGCGCTCACTCACGACCCCCGTGGCTCACTCCGCCAAACAACCGAGCGTTTCGGGAGGAAAGAGACTTTTTCCTTCTCCTCGAAGCCACGCAACCTCACCACACACAAACACACACTGCCCGTTCTCCTTGGATCGGCTCGATTTCAATGCATGCCTGAAGAAGCCTTCTGAATGAAACGCGCAACAAAAACTCCCTCTTTGCTAGATCCCTCCATTTTACACCAAAACTGATCTTACGGTAGTTCGAGTGAGATTACACTGCACGAATTTTAATGAGATAAACCTCATCATACAGGACAGCGTCTAGTCTTCCTAATGAAATAAAAAAATACTCACTACTTTTCGACATATTTGCAACAAAAAAGCCACGGGAGTTGGTACGGCTGTGCACCAGAGAGATTATATATATTCTTTAAATATGAATTTCTGAAACAGATTATCTCAGAAACTTAATAGGGTGCCGTTCGTATGTTTTCTCAACCATTTTTTTCAATAAAAGAATTAACCACGGTGATAAATTTTATAAAATTGCAAAAAAAAAGCATTCGGTAGTAAAGGCATTTTAAGCATACGGTGAGAAACAATTAAGTCAAGTTAACCATTTAATTCCAGGAGTGGCGAATTCGGCACATACATCAGGAGTCACCTCAGCTCATTTTAGCGTTGAAAATATGATATGTATAGTTAGGTTGAATATAAAATCTAATATATTATAATATGGGCATTTTTTTAGATTTCGTGCCCTGTGGTGTCATCAATAGTTTCCTTCACTTCACTTCAACGGTGCTTGTTAAGAAATTTTTTTCTTACAAATGAGCAGAGGAGGATAGCTAGTCGTTCCCCCTTCGTTCGGTCAATTTGTCCACCAGTTTATTTTCTGTTTTACACATCATTCAGTACGAAACATCCAGCTCATTTTCTACCACAACTAGCCACAAAATAATCACTTATCTACTTCAATTGTTAGGTATGACAAAGAACGTAGGCTCGCTGTGATATTGGGCTCGTACAATAATTAAATATTCACGCAAAAATTGAGAAAATTTAGAGAATAAAAAATTTTATCCTTAGCTCGTTTCCCGACCACACGCACCGGCACAAGAATAAGAGAGAATGCTCGGAGAAGTAATTTGAATCGAAGCAAATGAAATGCAGGGCGACTTCCCTTTGTCGAGAAAAAATATCCTGAGTGTTAACGTATACCAGGGTAATCATTTCATTTCTCCATAGTACTCTGCGGGCCAAAATAAGGGCATTTAAGGTCAATTACTGGTCATCATCATACTATAGCAAGAATTCCACCAAGTGAACGATAGGTCCATAGACATTCCTGCCCATTTTTCCCCGACCTCGGGGAGTCCTTTCTGACGTATCCATCTCAAAGATATCTTCTCTTATTTTAATATTAGGCAAATTCCTTCTAAATTCTTCGAAACACTTAGTTCCATTTAAGCTGTCTAAAATATCTACTCTTCTCCTCCCTCTGCTGCGATTACTCAACACAAACATTGTTCATGGATTAAACGCCATTTCGGTCGACGGAGGGGTTCTCCATCCTGCAAACGAAGGTCGATGATGATGGACGATGACGGCCAAAGGCCAGTAGTCCCATTGAAGGCGAATCGCGATCCGAAGTCTTAAAAGTAAATCAAATAGGTATACGGTTCACGTCTTAAGTAAAATGGCCTTAAGCCGGTAAAATCAACGCTTTTTTAACTCAATTGGACATCCAGCATACGAGCTGAACTGAGTAAAACCGGAAATAGGGTGGTGTGCTGAAACTAAGTACCTCGGAAAAGGCAATAATTTCCTCGATGAAACGACACCTCGCCTAGTGGAAATATTTTACCAATTTAAAAAATCACGGGGATTGAGAAAAACTAAAATCCTTGCTTTCCAAATCCTTGTTTGAACGGGAGTCGTGGTAATGGCATCAATATTTATTTAAAAAAACTCTCGTTCGCGGAAAAGTTGGGGAGACAAACCAATTATCCTCTGTTTTAAATTTTTTTCCAGATTCTCCGATTATCCACGAATTGTGAAAGATTGTGAGATTAAAAAAAAACTATTTATTCATCCAATTACTAAAAAAATGCGCTTACTTGGTCTTTTAAAACCCTTTGGAAAAACTGACTATAAAGAAAAAACTCAATGAAGATCTAATACTGCCATGGGCATTCGCTTAGAAATATATGAAGAAAAAATTCAATAAGCAGTGACGGAAATTTTAATAATAGCTCCTTAAATAAACGATAGCTAAAGGGATATCGGATCTAAGCGAAAATAACAACAGGAAAAGCAAACAAAGAGATTCCTTAGAGCCAATAATAATACCATATAGTCTAGGTTAGATAAAGTGAAGAATGTATCTTCTACCCAATGATAATACCAAAGCCATAAGGAAAAAATGTACAAGCAGGAGTATGCATGATTTAAGAGTTCTCGAGCCAACTGTTTTTCAGCCCTTCAAAATTCTAGTGACATGACTATTGACGATTGCGGGAACAAACTAACGTGACATCTAATCTGAGATCAATCCTAAGATTAAGTTCACGTTAATTCGGGAGCAATGCTTTTACAATTAAGGTTTGACTCGTAAATAAAAAGTTGAGATGTATTATACGAGTCTAAAAGACGTTCAAAAATAATTATTTCATTACAAGTAGCGGGAAATAGGGAGAAGCTAAGACGAAAAGTCTTACTGGAGACAGTAAAATAACAACACAGGCTCGGACACGTAAATATCGAATTCACTAAAGAGCCAAGACGGTAATTTAGTCGCCACGGATTAAATGTCGATGCACCAAACAAACTCTCCTAATCTCTTGACCTTTGCTTGGACAATAAGAAGATGCGAACTCAAAAGCAGTCTGAGAGAAAAATATTTTTTTTAACGAAGCAGTCTCACTAAAGGGCAGACAAAAAATCAAAAATGATGCACTGGATTCGGCTGCGATAGTTTGCACTCAGAATACTATTTTTATTGCGATTCTTTCCCTCTTCGAACGCTCTTCTGTGACTCAAACGACAGCCGTAGCCCAGATTTACGCTTCGACATATTTTTAACCGAGCGCGCTCTCTAAAAAAGAGGCAGCACTGCAATATGCCACCCTAAGTAAAAAGCAGTTCAGAAGAAGTATGATACGTTCAAGAGGGGGAAATACGTAAAGAAAGAAATCCTTGATTGACTGGTATAGTACTGCGGTAAAAGGTCAACCAGGTACTCGATGATCGATGACTCGAATAACAGATCCAGAAACCGCGTCATGATACGCCGTTTAATATGATTAGAACCGATTTAAGGCGAGAAGTTTTAGTAACTCACATTAAACCGCCTCTGCTCCAATAATATTTCGTTATTCTAAAGAGCGTAGGAGAAGCTAAAAGCGAGAATATTGCATCGCCAGCTTTTCTCAACAGGCATGTCAAACTTATACCTTAATCAGAGTTATGAAGTTAACGAAACAAAATGACGTATGGACATTCATGGAGTCTTCTTTCAAGACGTAAAGACATTTCTTCTGAGGGCCCGCAGGCTTTCCTTACTGGCCTAGGTTTGTCCACGCCCTGGCAGCTCCCTATCTCGGCCGTATTCAGCCTTTTTTTATAATTTATTTGTCCAAGGATCTTACAAGTGAAAGATATAAGTAGCCTTGTCCGTCTCACGAAGTGGTCGGCCGCTAGATGGTAGCACCTCCGCTCGCCTATAAGAAGCATTGATGTATACGTACTTACGACTTTTGGGTGCTTATTTAAGTGAATCACTAGACTACCTATCATTCAACACGAGGTATTTTTATGTGAGAAATAGATTAAGGAAGCCTAAGTCATCACCTATCCAAAAATTTATCTCACCACCGTTTGTCTAGGGTTTCGAAGCCCAAAAGTCCTTCACTGCACAGTTTACCTAAAGTTAATCGCGTTGAGGGTTCTTAGGTCAGTAATAGCGTGAAAAAAGTTTAAGATATGTGATACATGTGGCACAAGTTGTGGTTTCGTCGTAGATAATCAGTATGGGGAAACTTTTTACCGGATGAAAAAGAAAATATTGTTCTAAAGGCGATTTTAGATATCGCATCGTCTGCTAGTCTAAGTTTACGAGTGCATATTTAACTTGGTACGAGTATATACGAGTTACGAGTATATATTATAAGTCCGCGGGTTTGTCACACAAACAAGATCCGACAAAGCTAAAGTGAATGAGAGGGGTTAGCAGACAAAAGAAAGCCCTTTGGCAGGAACCCAAACGTCAACAAAATGAAGCACAGAAACGCTACCAAATCAAACCGCAAACAAAGCCTTTTAAGACTTCGAAATAAACGATCGATTTGAAAGAACGAAGCCATAGAGACTTTATTTATTAAAGCATATTTCACCGTCCGAATCAATTGGAAGGACCCGTCAAGGAACCTAAATTGTATTGAGCGATCGGGAGAGGCCGGGGTTTTCCTTATACACTTCTCCTCGTTCTTAGTCCACCGACCATCCATCCAAACAACTCCAGGACCGCATCCGTCGGAATCCTTCGTCCTCCACGACCAGTTCCAACCCAACGCCTCCACCTTTTTTATTCACTTTTTGCACTCCCCCGTTTTCTCTCGCACCGTTTCGGATGAAGACGGTCGACGCCCGGTCGGACGGAAGACTTGAGTGAACCCCCCCCCCCCCCCCCCTTGCCCTACCACCGGCAAAATTGGATCCGCCGCATTGCGTGACTACGCGGATTCGACCACTCAAAAACCAACACGCCCGAAACCAACCGCCTTCGTTCTTAATCGTTTTGTTTCCTGAGAGGCGCACTCGTGCGAAAACGGTGGGCAGGCACGGCTGCTCACCGCGTCGATCCGTCGACATCTCAACATTAGGGATTTGTCGAAACGAAATATACTTGGGAAACGTATTTCAATGACGTAGCCAAGGGGGGGGGGTCCGGATCATGGGATCCATGGGGTCCGGACCCCATGATCTCCTTCTCCCAACCCCTCCCTAAAAATACTGAATTTATCTTTGAAAAGGGGCAGTTGAGAATAAAGTTATAGTTGGTTTTATTCACCTGAGAACGTTTTTGTTTCATTAAATTTTTGAACAACTTTTTCAATTAATCTGCTTGTAATTTTCAAACAAAAACTGTGGTAGTATTATTTTAAAAAAAAAGCAAAAATAAAAAACCGGCAGTTACAATGCAGTCGCAATCGCAATTTTACTTGCCTTAACGCACAATTTTGTAGCTGATTTTCAAACAATTTTACCCTCCTCCCTCCCACTTACACTCGGCATGGACCCTTCCCCCCCACGCCCCACTGCCTCCCGAAACGAAATTCAGGCTCCGCCACTGGACGGAATATGCGTCAACCAATCTCAATACCACTTGGAGCGAGGCCTTCGTTCACTCTTTTCAAAGACAATTTCGCAATACGC
Source organism: Pyrrhosoma nymphula (assembly GCA_963573305.1). Classification (NCBI taxonomy): domain Eukaryota; kingdom Metazoa; phylum Arthropoda; class Insecta; order Odonata; family Coenagrionidae; genus Pyrrhosoma; species Pyrrhosoma nymphula. The sequence goes on along the minus strand of OY754333.1, from coordinate 138,669,492 downwards.
AAGGATAACTAAAAAGTGAACATGTTGTTAAGTCAATCGAACATAGTGGATTCCACCGATCTATCATTGATTCCCACAGCAACCACCGCATGCGCATTGCGTGGCAATCAAAGATCGAATCAATCCATATGGATGATTATTTTTCAAGGCAACCGACAATGAGGTCACTTGCGTCATAAAGGATATTTCGGAAGGTTGCTGGCAAGGAGAATCTCTATACTCCTTGGTTGATGGATAAGGATAACTTGGAGAATAAAGAAAGAGGGAATCCCAGCGACGGCATCAGCAAACTCTTAACGACAGAGTTCGATCCCGGGCCCTCAGTATGGGAATCAGTAATCTAGCCACCACACTAACCTCATCCCTAACCCGGAATGTGTCGAAACGAATTTAGGAGTTGAAATGGACAGGAAAGACATCAATGCAAAACATCTAAATCCTAGAAAGACGTACCATCTGATCAGTACATAACAATATTTGGCCATGGACAAAGATGCATGCATACATTTCCATCACGTCATTCCCTTACGGGGTAGGCGAAGTCAAATAACTTAGTTATGGCTGTTAGGCATAGTAAACTGGCTCTATTTTAAAACGACATACACCAAGTTTCCAGCGTGACACTGATGAAAGAAATCCTCGCTAAGCAAGTAAAACAATACCGTCTCTAAAATATCCTTCTAATGATAAGACAAGTAAATGCGAAAAATATCATACCCAGATAGAAATAACATATATTATCAATGTCACAGCAGACCAAAATAATGGAAAAAGTGTGAAGTCAGTCTCAGAGTCGAGACCTATTTATAAAGGCGCATTCAGTAGTAAGCTGCCTAGCAGCAAAAAACAGGCCCGCTTTCTAAATAAATCTGTTTCCGAGAGGTGCACCTGTGCAAAAACGTGCAGGGCTGAGCACGGCATCGATCCATCGGAATGCCTCGAAACGAATTTCTCATATAGACTGGATGTGCGTCGGAATAAGGTTGCCTATCGATCTCAAGACAGCTTGCTGTAAGGCCTGAGTTCATTCTTTTCATTAGCTAATTCACAACATTCACGGAGGTACACATCGTGAGCCACATACTTTCAGTCACAGCATTAGGTAGTATCAAAGCGAACTATAAAATTATTCCTCAACGCCTCCATAAGTAGTACTTCCAAGATAGAAGAAATCATCGAAAAATATGATGGGGCGTGTCATCAGCTTCGATGTCAATTTAGTAGCCTATGAATTTCAGAACAGGTCTTTGCCAGATATATTGTCAAACCCTTGTATACATACTTACGGTCACGATGATCGGTGAAATACGTATGACTTGCAGCTTCTGTGCATCAACTTAACTATTGTCATATTTCTATGAAAGTAGAATTAACCACGGAGGGAGCAGAAAACCTCATTTTTAGGGGGGATCGGTTTTACTAAACTTCAACTTAGTCTTCATAAATACTAACCTTAAGAAAGAGTGAAATCTTTGAATAGATAATCTAATAAATTCATTCATTCATTACAGTAATCTACCGGTTAGAGGTAGGTCGTCATGAAAGTCAGAGACTATCCAACGAACTCTTACACGTGCCGTGCCCTTTCTACCTCTAGTAAAATTAACGAAAATTTTGGTTTTTCGTAAAAATTCAAAACTTTAGGCCAAATGCGCGGACTAAAGATATCATTTCACGCCATTCCTCCTACACCAGTAAGACAACTTTTGAAGCATACCAAGTTTCTATCGGATAAAGTTTTTTTTTTCGTCAAATCTTGATGTTTAGCATACGCAGAATACGTAATCAGCACAAGAAAGAACGCATTTTGAGTTGCTTGGGAGCATTTCAGCAAGACACAATAGTAAGCTTAAGTTTTTGAAAGGCAGCCCATAAAGCTTCTATCAATCGCTACAACACCAGCTACGAAAAAATTCCGACTACGGCTAAACGGAAAGACGATAGAATGGCTGGAAGACTACGGCTTATGTGGAGTTTGTGTATCACACCGGCCTTATTCTCCAGAGAGTGTTCCCACGCGCCCACACCTTTTTGATTTCACCTCGAGTGATCCTCTTTTCTGGGAGGAATTTGACGATTTCCGATAAATCTTGCGCACCGGTTGGATGAGGGGGGGGGGGGCGAAGCGGTGATTTATTACGTCATTTTCCCCCCACGCGGAAAGCAGCTACAAACGGAAGAGGATGGATTTTTAAATCCGTTCACGGCTCAGCGGCGTCGGAGAAATAGAGAGGAACGACCTCCTCTCAATCGTCCGTCCTTTCCGTGAGCCGTTCTTTTCCGTTCAAAGGCAAAATTTGTCAAGGGCCTGGAGGAAGGAAAGAGCGTTAATAGCCTTACTTCCATGCCGATAGCCGAATTTCGAGTTCCAGGGAGTAGCGGAAGTCTTCTTCCGTTTGATGGATTTCATTCTCAGGAAGTGAGGCGGGAATCACGAAATTCACCCGCTTTTATCACAGATTGAAAAAAATGCTGAAGTGTGCTAATTCAACACAACAGGATGAACCCATACATATATTTTGTAAAAATCTTTGTGAGACAGGCCTAACGTTTTCGAATTGCTTCATTAACATGAAATTAAACTAACTTGGTTTTTCCATGTATTTACCACTGATTTCCACAAAAATAACTGAAAAAATCAAGTGAGTTTAGCATCATAAGTCATAAAAATCAAAGATAGTTTGTACGGTCCTTCCATTGTACAGCTTCACTCTAGCGCAAACTGACGTCAATTTCGGCAGCTTTAATCCAAAGACTAAACCATGCTGGTTTGACGGGGATTTTCAACTCGCGGATAAACCACCAAACTACCAATATTTAGATCCAAACGACTTCTCACACCCAGGAATCCCTTCTAAACCCGGTTTAACCAGTAATCAATGGATACAGCTCAATTAGAATTTGCAGGAAGTCAAACATATTAACTCGTAGGCTTTTCGGGCTTTCATCCGCGAGCTCCCATTGTCGTTGACGACAGTTTCGATAGCATTGCAGCTATCTTATAAGAAGATAGCTGCAATGCTATCGAAACTGTCGTCAACGACAATGGAAGCAGGCGGAAGAAAGCCCGAAAAGCCTTCACTGCCAAGTCAAACATATTACTTGCTTGGGTCGTTATCCTCAGTCATGTCTGTTTCTGACTCTAGATAAATTCCTGATAATAATATGAGAAAAAGAGGCGATTGGTCAAATCTGAACTCGGGTTTCATGACTTGAAAATATAACCTTAGCCTTGCAAGCACTGTGTTCAGGAAACTCGATACTTTCCTCGAAGGAAATTTCCATATATTGAAAACCACAACGTACTTTCTACAGAAATGTGTACCGATAAATTTTCGGTGGTAAAGTACGTAAGCCTTTCAATGATGAGGCTGGACACAACTTACAGAAATTGAAGCCTGAAATGATTGAGCTTACTAGAAGGAGACATGTCCATTGTTCCTGCAGTTTTCCCCCTGAGACCATTAGAATAATCACGCCGCCAACCTTTTTTAATGCCCATCCCGTTAATGCATTTCTATTTTGTTATCAGAGGCCACCTAACAGGCATTTTATTACTACACGCATCTATTTTGTCCACTCGGCTACCACTTTCATCCACCCGGGAAATGATAATGGGAAATAATCATTTTGGAGCACTTCTTCCTGCGTAGTGCGTACTCGTCGTTTACGAAACCAGTTCACATAACATATTCACAGGAAGAAAGGCCTTAGGATATCAGTTTTTAGAATGATCATCCCGTCCCCATACCAACCACACTCGAGCATCCCTATTATTGAAAATCCCCGTTCGAACGATAGAAGAAAGAGTGACCCTTCGATCTATAGTCCCTTACGGACCTCTCCTTTAATTCGGAGATGACAATTTTCGAAATGACCACCTTAGCCCTTCCCCACAAGGATTCCTTTCCTCCGATTCTCCAAACTCGGTAAGGTCCACCAGAAAGAGCGGACGCGTTCAAACTCTTGAAAGGGAATTGAATAGCTCGTCCGTCCGGGCCGAATCGAGCCGGGTGGTCTGAAAACGGTTACATGAGTGATTAAAATTCACTCTACGGGACTTTCCTCGGAGTACGCCGGGAATTCGCGTCGGTAAAACGGCAAACTTCGGGGAAAGGATACTTAGGAATTCATTGAATGCGGATGGTGCGAGACGAAGCGGTGGAAATACATATATATGCATGGGCTTTCATAAGTGTGACCAACTTTTTTTTAAGGAACAGTACAATGGCAAGCATAACAATAAAATACGTAATCCTCGAGTGAATAGCCACAATCCCCGCTGCGGAAGCTAAAACTCAACAGTGCGAGAATAATTAAATAAATTTCTCGAATACGTCGTGAATAACTCGGGTGAAGCTCCGAAGGAAAAGTTTCTCAATAGCTATTTATAAACGAAAGTAACAAAAATTACGAACGTTTCCCCATCGTCTGGTTATTTCATTGCTTTGAACGAATTTGCAGGGACGGAAGAAGGGAGAACGGGGTTCAAAGTTCTCCCTTCATTTCAATGGCGCATTTAGTGAGCTATTCCATAATTTGAAAAGTCGATAAGTGAAGGAAATTTTCTCCTACAAACCCTGAACCAACGGATTCATCCCTTTCAATAACTCATTTGAGTAAAGCCGCTAACTCCGAATGTCACAAAATATAAACGTAGCCATTTCCTCAGTTTCACAATCTAATAGAGCACTACAAGGGGCAGAAAAAAGTCCCGTTTCCTCTTTAACATAAATAAAACTCTCAAGTACGTACTCGAGTGTGGCGATGAGAGACGGTGGCGACGGGTTAAAGACCTCGGCTGCCAATCTTACTGTCGCCGTTTATTTATTTATTTCCATATGTCCGAAAACAGCACGAATGGCCTTTTACATTGGATGTATTAACATGAAATAGACGAACACAACCACCCATGTCCTGAGTGGTGAAAAATCCACTCAGGCAGGACTCGAACCCGCGAACCTCAGTTTAGAAGGCGAGGACTTTACCCCGTCGCCACCTGGGCCGTTTCGAGACTCAACTCAGTGGATTTTTTTACCACTCAGGACTTTGATTTTGCCGTTATTCCGTTTAAAACGAGTCAATTGAAGAGAAAGGACTGCATAGACCTAAATTCGCTCGACATGAAAAGAAGAAATTATTAAATTACATGACTCTTGATAAGTAAATAACGCTAAACATATTTTACAAAAAAGAGGAAACCCCACAACAGGGAGCCTCCCGAACAAAGAAACATTGACATAAGATAGACTTGCTCAGAGACGTAGCCTTAAATGGAAAAGGTTACCCAGGCTGAGTACAAAGGGGACGCTTCATTTACCAAAAAATAAGCTCGAGAGAAAGGAAAATTTCGTTTCCAACCTGTTTCATTAAATATCTTCGGTTAATGGAATACTGAGAAGAAAATCATTCTTTGGCTTAGGCTTTGATGAGTAAGGAATTCCCCAAGGGTATTACAAAAGATAAAACTTAATTTAAATTTCTTATTATTTTTAAACCATCTGGCGCTCAGCACCGATCACCCTTTCTTGCGAAAATGATGATAAGACAAGAGAAGCATCAGGTGACAGAGAAGGAAGGATGAGATGGGAAGGAAAGGGTGACAAACAAAAATAAGAGAGACATCATTAATCGGAAATTGGATGCAGATAACAACATGAATGAGTTACTGAAAGGTATGACATTCAGCCTTTACAGATGAGAACCAGGTGTTAGATAAAAGAATAAACGGAATTGAACACATTCACTGGACATGAAAAAAGAGTGAGTGGTTAACAACCTTCACGTATGAATGCGTATTACGGCATTTAATCATTCAAAGCAACTTCTGTAATCACTTTCAAGGACGGAAATAAGAAGTCTATATTTGCAAAATAACTTAACTTACACCAGGTTAACTGTGCTATTGCCACCAAGTATTTCCCAAAAGAGTCATGTTCTTTGTCTTACTTCGCGAATAGAACGCTTCTATTTCTAAAATACACTGCCATAAGTGAATGAAAGAATGGAGAAGATTGGATGGAAAGATAAGATCACGAATGAAGAAGTGCTAAGGAGGATTGGAGAAGAAAGAAGTACACTGAGAGAAATTAAAAAGAGAAAGGCAAAATGGATAGGGCATATTTTAAGGAATAACTGCCTACAGAAAATAATAATAGAAGGGAAAATAGAAGAGAAGACAGGAAGAGGAAGGAGGAGGTACGGAATGCTGAGGGATATAAAAGAAGGAAGGAGTTATGCGGAGATGAAGAGAGAGGCCCAGGACAGAATGCTGTGGAGACAACGCTACCGTTGAAACCTATCTACGGACAGATGCACCAATGATGATGATGAAGGGAATGACTACATAAAAAGAACGACTCTTGTCTTAAAAACACACTCAAAAGAACATCTTGAGTGATGGTAACGGATTTATAACCTAATTGAGAGTGACGAGCACAAAGCCGCAAATAATTGACGAACAACAGTCAAAAAACAAGGAAAGCTGATCGGTGCCGAGGGGTTCCCTGGTAAAATGTAAATTTCACTCATTAACCTCAAAACGTTTCAAATGTTCAAATGTTTTCCTTTTCTAGCGCCTAAATATGTTCCGACGCATTCAAGCACTTTAATGGTTTTTCACTACAATTCCGAAAAAAACATTATAGTAAATGGATCACTTTATAGTACCGGAAAAGACTTTGTTATTAAATGACGCCACGGAAATGGAATTAAAAGGGCTGGGTGACAAATCAGCTTTATGATCACCCTAAGGAAGTTAAGCGATAGCTGCAACAGAAAGTTCTTAATTCTAATTCGGCTCCGTTTGACATTATATACTTGTTCCAAATTAGCCTTTCCGTAATTGGCTATGCAAGAAATGATTATCATATAACATCGGACACACGATTAAATCAATCAAAAGAAGCATTCGGGTAGCATAGTCTAGAAATAAGAAATAAGAAAGAACCTAGAGAAATAAGTTTTAGCCAATAGGGTGAAATGAATAATTCCTATATCTGCAGGAAAACAAAATAAAATAATGATATGTACCCTCAGAGCTATAATTTTGATACCAATAATCTGTTATTCATGGGTTATGCGGGAGTTTCCATTTATGAAATGGATTTCTTGCTTCAGCGCTGTTTTTTTATCACTTAGCGAAATCAGTCTTAAGATTCACACTCAACTATCAAAGGACATTAGCAATAGTGTTATCAACAAAACCCGAGTTTAGGGATTTTGAACGAAATCTGCATAATAGATAAGACAAACACACCACCACAAATACAACAATGAATGAATAATATTGAGTTATTAAACAGCAATGAAAAATTAATTACAGTATCAATTCTGTGGTAGTGCAATGGTTCAGTCAGCCGACATAGATACTTGATTACAAGTATACAAATATATTCATCTCCATAATCACGACGACAATATGGCATTAACTTTTATTTACACTCACTTTATTTCACTCAATTTATCACTCACTCCTAGGCAGTACAAAAATAATAAAAAATAATAAATATCGCGGTAAATGAATGTTAAACGGCGACACTTAAATTCTTGGCGAATTAAACTCGAAAAGGGTCGTGATGGCAACACCTCGAAAACGAAAAAAATTCATAGAAATTCAATGCGAGCTCTTCAGCGCGTCCCTCCTTCAATCTTGACGCTCGTTGAGTGGCCGATGAAGCCCCAAACCCGCGATGTTGAGCCTCGGCGAGTGACCCACGGCGAGAGGCATGCGAAATTTTTATTCAGAGCATTTAAAAACATCAAACAAAGGATGTTAAATAAACACCTCGTACAAAAAGGGGCTGGTTAGGACCATTCGCGTACCCAAGCACACTCGAACTATTTATTCGAGGGACTCCTTTGTGTTTTCAAAGTGAAAATCATTTCAAAGTGAAAATCGGATAGACTGAAGTTCCCGCAGTCTGTTTCTTTTTCCCCTCGCACATATACGGTTTCACCTCTCACGATCACTAAAATCTTCTATCGTGCGATCTAATCGTGCGAGAATACTATTCCGCTTAAGTTGATATTTTTCACACTTCCAATTCTCATTATAGGTAGTCTCTACAGAAGATTCGAGATAAATTCTCAGGCAATTTTCACATCCACAGACATTCAACATCACGAAAAGATTTCTTATACTGCCAAGAACTTTTATGTTGTAGAAGTGATATAATCCGCCTAGAATTCCACTTAGACCAGCAACGGTGCTATTCCATGGTCCATAAGGGAAAATCTTTTTCGGGTTCTCAAATTAATACTCTTCCGTTATTACGTTGGACAAGCTTTTTACGAAATGTTTACTAACGTTTCGCAAGAGCCGACAAGTTTTCTTCGAACAAATTATAATGCATTGTGGTCGGTTGTTGGCATATCTTAACGGTTTTCTTATTTACTTGACTACCCTACGCGGGGTGATCAGTTACAACTCAAATGAATAGGGAAGTGAAGATAGTTCAAATGTACATAGTACTGTAAACATCTCTACCACGGAAAATATAAATCAATTTAGATAATACCACTCTCTTAGCAACTGCGCATGCCACTTCGGCACTTATTGCAGCCTGTGTATGAGAAACTATGGAATATTCGCAAGCATTACACATCAAGCAGCTGAGATTCTTTGATGAAAGCATAATAAAATAACGAAATCAGGAAATGATAAGAATTAAATAGATTTAAAGCAAGGGTGATCAAATTTCGGCCAAATTTTCGATTTATCAAAATAACTGGCACTGCATGATGCTCTAAAATGTTTTACCCTGCACTAATTTCGCGATTTTGCGAAATCAACCAGGGAGTGTTCACGGGCATAAGAATATTCAGGAAAAAAGGAATAATCCCCAAATATTACCCAATTCCAAAGCCAAAGGGACATTTATGGATTTCAATGGACAAACAGTTTTCATGGCTTTCAAGGATTACAACGAGCCCTTATCCTGAATATATTCCCGCAAGTGACCACTGTTTCTTAATAGTAATACAAAATACTTTAACAATGAGAAGCTTTTCACGTCAAGTAGATCATCACTTAAGCATTAATAACGTCTTTCGTTACTTTTACCTATACCAAATATGTCAATTAATAGCCACTTCAGCTAGAATACTATAACTAACGCCATGTGATATCATCCAATAGAATCTCTGTTGCTACACAAATTGGATTTCTGACGCAACCTAAACTAACTGTAAATAATATATAGTAAAAACTACAATTGTGATGAATTTGACATTCTGACAGTCTTATGCCAGTTTCCCTAATAAAACCCAATACAAAAAAGAGCAATACTATTGGCAAAATTCCAATGTATAAGCGCCAATAGTAGTGCTCAGTAAAATAACCAAAATATATTTTATACTCAAAGGCTAGCTAACTCTCCTTCGTCCAGTCCAAAAGATATTTGAATGAGCTTACCGCTCGATAATGGTGTTTCTCTAGCCATATCTACGTATCGCAAGTTAACTGTAGGGAGAATGAAATTAAGGATTCTGTCAGCATATGAAATCAATGATAACAGGACTAGCCAAAAATCCATGGCAACAGCTAACTTCCGCTATTAGTCCAGACTGAGCGAATACAAAAATATTACAAACGGCAGACTCATGATTTTAAAAATTAGCGAATTCGAAAGAAATAAGAATAATACTCACGAACCCTATTGTTCTGTAAAAAAACAAGTGTCTACCAAGAGCTTTTTATGCATAAATCAGTTAAATTTAACTGAAAATACAATATTGATAAAAAGCAAATATATAATAAAATGCCAAATAATCACTTGCAAACGAAAACAAAATACCATCGTCATACATTAGCCTTAGAATCAATTAGCGGGACATTCAAAGGCGAGTGCCAGGGTAGAGTTTTTGCTAACAAAAAAACAGGCAGGTGTAAAATGAACATTCCACCTAGCTCATCAACAAAGAGTCACTAATTCCAACTCGAGCTCTTTAAATTCACGATTGGAGTTTGTACCAACCTGTTTTCGTAACCTTTGAATTCAGCACTACTGGTACCGAATTCTCGGCGGGATTGAATGCAAATATTAGCGGTGCCTTCGAGGCAATGGTAGCACTCGACCTTCATAATTCTCTAACATTACCGATAGTATTATAGAACCTCTAACTTGATAATCGTTGTAACGTAAACACCGGTCGAGAAATAAATATTTTTGGTGGAATTCCTATACATTTAATTCAAAGCTTAGGAATGGATGAATTAATCGATGAGATTATGGCAAAAGAGAGGAATAAAAAGTTAGGAGGGAAATAAATATAAATATGTTATAGGGTTGTGGTGGAAACGAGGTAAGTTGGTGAGCCAACTAAAGGTATGAAGATAAAAAGACGCCATGTGAATGAACGATCAGAAACCAGTAGGCAAGGTTAGAATACCACAATCATGAAGTAGTACTTAAATGAATACATAGTTCTCTTCGTTAGAGCTCATCATAGATTAGGAGAAGTGGGAGGAATAAGGAACTTATGAGAGGCCTAATGAGAGGCCTAATGAGAGGCTTTATAGCGATCAAGTAATGTGAGGGAATATTAAGTAGATTATCCCGAAAAATGTAAATTGAAATAGGAAATGCCCAAGGACCTACAAATCAGACGGTAGAGAACCCGACAATGTTAACGGTGCTCAAATAATTTTCGGTTTTATCACCGTGTGGCTTCTTCCGTCAGCCCCAACGCGTCACTAATTGTTACATTTCTACAGCGAACCGACTTTACCACACCTGTCAACAGACCTGATAACGTTTCTACAGTTAGCAGTAAATAAATTGGTACTTACGGAAGGAGTAACCAGGTTAGGAATAAAAGAACTGAAACACAGAGTTCACTGGGAGAATCTTAGATCCTTCATTAATAACAATTCGTCTCTAGGCTTAAAGATTCCCTAATTCCACTAATTGTAAGCCGACTATACCAACGCCTTCACTTGCATTCATACAAAAAAACCCAAAATAACTATAGACATAAATTGATTTTTAAATCAAATCACTTGGTAAAGGTTCTCGCTTATTTTTACTAATCGAACCAGGTTTCAGCTAAGAGTGCCAACAACAAGACCTAGAAACTGAATGTAGAAATTTATCAAGTGATTTTACTTTCAAAAGAAAGTCCGCAGTTTCGACAAATTAACGCATGGTACCGTTTCGTATAAACAAATGCCTTTAAATAGACTGTCACTGAATGAAAATACTGAGGATGAGGTCCGTGTCCCTACGACCGGGACAAATCGCTATCACCAACCTCACAAAAAAGGGGAAACCAGGCAATATACTGGCAAAAAAATAAGTTTCGAGAGTGAAGCCATCAAACTTAGATAAGTGCGATATTCCACAGAGGAAAAATCATTCGCCTTGACCGGGATTCGAACCCGGATCCCTCGATTTCGCGGCGCATTTAAATTTAAAGCACTCGGCGCGAAATCGAGGGATCCGGGTTCGAATCCCGGTCAAGGCGAATTATTTTTCCTCTGTGGAATATAGCACTTATGTGCACTTGCGGGTGATTCCGTAAAGGTAACTACCGTGGTTAGTCCCGGTATCCTCAAAAGTAACTTAGATAAAACAGACCGGTCTTAACCTCGCGAGTGGTGGCGACAAACTGAAACTAGACGCCAAACAAGTTTATAGAGGGCTCTTATGGAATAACTGGGAAAAAAACACTATTCCATCGGTCAGAGCCTTTGGAGTATTGAACCAATCGATACCTCGCAATTTAATTCTGGAGAGCCAAATTGAAACTTTGGCCACGTAGTTCGATGCCCAACTACATCAACTGGAAGGGGTTTTGTGATCGCAGGCCAGTTCTACTGGTCAATTTTCCTTTTCCCAACTCTAAGAGATCCTAAACCCATTACTTTGCGAAAGAAGATCCTTTGTAATAGACACGCTCAGGGAAGGGCCTTTTAGCTCCCGTCCACATAAACCGCATAAGCTTCCGAAAACAAACTTTAAAAAAATAAAACGATGAAAAAATTACACAGCGCTTCAAAGTAATAACATTGATCTATAATCTAAAAATGTCTTCTTCCATAGATGTGAAAAGTTATACTACAAATTAACATAGTTTGAACGCCGCAGAACGATAACAAAATCAATAACTATCTCAAAACTCACACTTGGGAAAGCGTTAGCCAAAAAAATACATGTTTAAATTTGAGAAATTACATAAGAAAATCAGAAATATTGAAAATTGTATCACAGGGTTATCATTTTCCGGAACATGATGAAAGAGAAATGAATCAGAAACACGCTCCGCTGTAATTAAATTGGCAAACGTCGGTAAGTATATCAAAAGTTTTTAATCAGCTGCAATAAGTGTCACCGAGCATCTGTCGCTCAGTGCCGATACATTCGGAGCACTATCATAGGATATGGAACTAATCATTCAAAAGTAATGTTTCACCGGACACCAAGGTTTTTCATGATTATATTTTACAAGCGCTGACGTCACATCGCGGCTTAATTGGGAGTCAAGGCATATATAATTACGCAATTCCTGATATGAATATCAAGGTAGATTATCTTAGTTGCCGGATTCATTTCCTTTCTGATTACAAGGAAACTCATCCTTTACACCTGAAAAGAATACGGTAGCCTAAGAAATAGGGGCTATGTCAAAAGATATTCCAGCTGAAAATATCTCAATAGACAACTTTCCATTGCATTGATTATAGAGCTTAAGAAGCTTTTGGGCACCTTTTATACATAATTAGTTGGTTAAGACGTCACATTCATTAGTATTTTACCAGCTGATTGGTAGGTTCTTGGACAGTCCCCATTCTGCATCCTAACCTCATAGACATTGTCTCGCTTTCCCTCCTAGCTTTGTCCCGCGATTAGATCCCTCTTCAATTCTTAATATCTTCTACCTCCTCTTATTTCGTCCAGAATTCCTATCCCCTTCCTTCCTCTTCCACGCTTCCCCAGTGTTCTCCCCTCTATCACTCTCTTCAATATGCCCTCTCCTCTCAAAACCTCCTCCATCCATCTCTTCTGCCTACTCCGAACCTCTGCCACAAGCTTCCACTCCTCTCCGACAATATCCAATACCTCCTCGTTCGTCTTTCTCGCCATTCAGCTAACCTTCTCCTAACCCACATCTCAAACGCCTCAAGTCTACGCACATCCTCCCTTCGCAATGACCGAGTTTCCGACTCATATAGCGCCACGCTCCATATTTAAGTTTTCACCAGCCTCTTCTTGACGTCTCTCCCCCCCCCCCCCCCCCTCATCAGTTTCCTTCTCTTCGAAAATGCGTCTTTAGCGAGCGCAATTCCGCATCTGATGTCCCCACCACTAAACCCATTCTCCTCCAAAATACTACCCAGATACGTAAATTGCTCGACCTGCTCTATCTTCTGCCCTCCCACCCTTATATTCAGCCTCGCCTTCTTGCTTCTACAATATCTCATCACTTTCGTTTTCTTGAGGTTGATCTTCATCCCATACTTTTCGCACTTCACCTCGAACGCAGTCACCATTGACTGTAGCCCCTAGGCCGACTGACTAACCAATGCTTGATCATCTGCGAATCTCACCGATTTTAGCAGCTCCCCTCCTACCTACCTTACCTACCCCCTCCTCCCCCCATGCCTCCCTTACCATTTCTTCTGAATACACGTTGAAAAGCAACGGCGATAGTGGGCACCCCTGCTGTACTCCCCGTCATATCGTAGCCCATCCCGATTCTCAATTGGCTACCCTAACCTGTGCCGTCTGGTTCATATACAAATTCCGAATCAGACGCCTGTCCCTCCAATCGACCCCTAATTTCTTCAACACTCCCATTAATTTCGTCCAGTCCAGCCGATCAAACGCATTCTCGAAATCTACGAAGCATGCAAAAACATTCTGCCCATTCTCGAGGTTTCATTCTACTAGCGTCCTCATCACCGCTATAGCGTCTCGCGTTCCCGTCCCTCACCTAAGCCCGAACTGGTCGTCACCCAGGTATTCATTTGCCTTCTTCTCTAGCCTTCTGTTTAGAATCCTCAGAACTACTTTGGCCGCGTGGGATATTAAGCTTATTGTCCTATAGTCTTCGCAAGTTTTTGCCTTACTCTTCTTCGGTATAGGAATTAGTACGGTCATCGCGAAGTCTTCCGGCCACACTCTATCCTCATAAATCCTACGAATAAGCGCAAATAGTTTTCCCCTTCCGTTCTTCCCCATGCTCTATAAAAACTCTGCAGGTATGTCATCTATTCCCACCGCCTTATTCCTTTTCATGTCTCGTAGAGCTCTTTCAATTTCACTATCTAGGATAACTGGTCCGATGATATGTCTGTTGATATCGTATTCCCTTTCTATATCTAACATATTGGGCCTTATTTATTCATCATACAGCTCTTCAACATACTCCTTCCAGCTCTCCTGGATCTCTTTAGGTTCTACGATCACTATCCCATCTTGTCTGTTATCGTTGTAATTCCCCGTCAGTTCCTTTACTTTCCTATATAATGCATCTGATCTTCCCTCTTTTTGGTATTTCTCTAACGAGTCGATCAATTCTCTCCACCACGCCTCTCTTGCTTTCTTTGTTTCTCTTCTAAGCCTGTTATTTAATTCTCGGTATTTTCTCTTACCTAGCTCTAAGTTTACACTATTCCATTTCCTTCTCTCCTCCATCTCCCTGATCATCTCCTTCGTGATCCACGGATTTCTAATTTTAGTTGCACTCACTACTCCTACTGTTGCTTTCGCCGCTTCTACAATTCCATTTTTCAAACTTCCCCATTCATCTTCGACTGATCTAACTCCATGGTCCTCACCCATTCTCTCATCCACCTTCTCCCGATACTTCTTCTTCATTTCCCCAGTTAATGCCTCCGTATTCCACTTTCGTACCCTCCATCCCATTCTTACCTTTTTAGTTTTACCCGACATTTCATGACTAATAAGTTGTGGTCTGTGTCTGCATCATCTCCTGGATAAGTATGCGAGTTTTTAACATTATTCCTTTACCTGTGACGAACCATTATATAATCTATCTGGAACCTATCTGTGTCTACCGGCTTCTTCCACGTGTACCTACGTCGAGGATAATGTCTGAACTATCTATTTGTAATCGCTAGGTTATTTCTACGGTAAAACTCCACAGCTTTCTCGCCGAAGTCGTTTCTCCTTCCTAGCCCGTAATCGCCCACGCAGAAGAGGAATTGATACGTAAGATTGAATTGACTATTTCGTGTTTTAACAGTGAGAATAGGTTTAGATTTTAGCTTTTCAGTGCGTTGCATGATTTTACGTTATCGTTTTCGGTTACACTGATAGTATTTTAATAAAGCGAGAGCTTTCGCCGACCCCTCTGCCGTATTCATCAGGGAATAATAACTGTCTTAATCTGATATACATGGTCCAGCAGAATAAGACAGTCATTATTGCCTGACAAAGCCGGCAGAAGGGTCGGCGAATGCTCGCGCTTTATTTAAATACAATCAATGTAACCGAAAGCAAGAACGTAAAAAGTGAGAACAGGTTTTGATAATTACCGCTAGTCTCCGTTCACCTTACCATTCTACGTCAAATACCCCTTCCATGGTCGCCTTACATTCTCACACGATCTCTACCTCTCTCTTTCATCCGTTCAGCTAACTTATTTACACAACTGATCACATCCACAATGCGTATCAATGTCCTTCTATCCTTCCCAGCATTCAACCTCCAAAACGAACTTACGTATCCCATCCCGGCCCATTACATGTTACATCAGGTTTTTTTTGCCACCTCTTCATTCCCGTAAGTAAATCCCTTCAAAACTGCTACGTTTTCCTGTTGGTCCTTAATACTCACTAAATCTTCTTCCAGACCAACATTTTGAAGTGTTCCAATCTACTCAAATCCTCTTTCTCCAAGTTCACAGTTTAGTTACAATGTTAAGCTTCATATGAGGTCTTTCAGTAACTTTTACCTAGCATATTTATTTAGAGTTCCTCATCATTACTTCTCTACCGATAATGAACGCCTCTTTATTTAGTATTATTTTCTTCCAATATTCTTATAAATTGTTAATTTATGAACTGAACTTTACCAAAGAAACTAAAATTCGGTAATTTATCCATCTATCTAACAGCGATGGACGGACAAGAAGACGAACGAGGAAGTGTTCGGTATCGTGGATTATGAGATGAAATTCTGGAGGAGATAAGGAGGAGACAAAGTCGGTAGTTTAATAAGGGCGAGGGGGTTGCCGAAGGCCATGATGGAGGAGAGGGTATTGATAATGAAGGTATGAAAAGAGGTGATGAAGACATAAAAAGAGGTAGGGCGAATACCTTGCTGAAAAATGAGACAAGGGGTTACGACAGTAAAATATTAGTGTAAGTTGTCCCAGCCCAAGGCCAAAGCAATGTGGGTAAAAGTTAAATGGGGATTGTCGTAGGGGCGGCCAGACAGCGACTTATTAATTAATGTAGAGAGAGGAGAGATTTTATGAAAGTAGGAAAATATTACTGACTTCACGCATGTATTTCTACCCTGAATGACCTTCTTTAGAACATCGTGACAGTGATTAACACTCATAACTAACTTCAACAAAGATCACAATGATACCTTCAGACTAAAAATTTCCTTCATTCGCATTCTTGTCACCCGACTATTGAAAGGATCAGTAGCTATAATTTCACTACAATTCACGGTTGAAATTTCACCCACCCATATCGCTATAAAAACCTTTCATCGTAAAACTCAAAAGTTAATGACAACTTGAATTCTCCTCACACTTTTATTCCGACCCCACAATCCTCCCATGCATTTAAAACAACAGAAAAAATATATATGACATGTCAAACATTTAATAGGTATTCCTCCAAAACACAGGTTAGTTAGATACAACATTCTAGACACCATTTCTGCTTACAATGAATTTAAGCAAATCGTCTAACTCAGTTATTCTAAAGAATATAAGTCCCTAGGTACATTACCTTCCTCAAAGGCGCCAAGACCCATCCTCCCAATATATCTTGTCTTTAAATTTAATTAACACCTTACTCAGACAACACACGTTTATCCCTCTTTAGAACTAGAAAAGCAAGTGTTTTCCGTTCAAGAAATGATAATTGTTATATTCTTTTACTGACTTACTAACTGAAGCTGAGCCAACCCGTAAGTCAACGATGTATCAGACGCATACCTGCAAAGATAAAAAGAAACAAAAATGAGTCCAAAGATTAGTTACATTTTAAACTATGCAATTATTATTATTAAATAAAAATAATTTTTAAAAATATAAGCATGCATTTCTAAAAAATTTCATTAAAA
Source organism: Pyrrhosoma nymphula (assembly GCA_963573305.1). NCBI lineage: Eukaryota > Metazoa > Arthropoda > Insecta > Odonata > Coenagrionidae > Pyrrhosoma > Pyrrhosoma nymphula. The sequence goes on along the minus strand of OY754333.1, from coordinate 138,652,222 downwards.
AATCTATTTAAAAATATCTTAACATCGTACTAAAAAATAAAAAATTATATTTTCTCAAGTGAATGAAAGTTTAGCCTAGTACTGGAAATGTTTTCAATACTATAACATGTTTAAAGTTGTCTATTTATGCAAAACCAAAACGAAAAGCAAGGGGAGCTCTTTCATATTCAATATCAACATATATTCATTAAATTATATGAATATTTTGGTATTCATGGACTAGAGAGCTTCGATATACAATCTCTAGAATATCTTTAAATGAACTAAGGTTAAGGTGTGAAATATAAACGAGGTCGCGCCCTATGCTTTCGTTTTGGTCTTGCATAAATAGACAACTTTGAACACGTTATATCGTTGAAAACAATAAATTTCTATTTATGTTCATAGGGAATCCATTGTGTGGCTAATTTCCTTGAATTGAATTCAATTATTTCCAGTATTAGGCTAAACTTTCATTCACTTGATAAAATATTAATTTTTCTTTTTTGGTACGATGTTAGGATATTTCTTTTTTTTTAGATTTCTTAAAAAAATTAATTTTTTTAGAAAAGCATGCTTCAATTGTTTTTAACAACAACTGGTGTTGTTTTATAAATATTGTATTAACTAGGACTAAAAAATGGTAGGACTGCTAACTACAAAAAGTTCGCCAGGTTGTGGACTGGATTCGACGACTCTTCAATTGTTCAACGGGTTGAGAGTCGAATACTTTACCACTATTCCAACTCGAATCGCAAGATAAAAAGGGTATTTTTATTATTTAGTTATAAATGAAGCAGTAACCTTGGATCAATGGAAAAGCGAGTTAAAGAAAAGTATGTGAAAATTCAAGTCCATTCAGATGGAGATGAGATTCCATATATCTACTAATTTGTCAAATAACCGCAGGACCTTAACTCCTTAAAGGATTTCTTTCTTCAAATATGCCTCAGTAGTCCCTCAACTTCCTCCATCCTTCCTCCTCAGAAGGACCTAACTTCGTCCGTATCCATTAATCCTCCTCTCTTTATCCCCGTCCTTGCTTATCCAACATCCTCCCCTCTATCGCGCTCTTCAGCATTCCACCACACCTAACTACCAGCTACATCCATCTACTCCACCTTTCCCTTGTTTCCTTCAGCAGCCTTATCACACACCATTCCAAACACTGCCTCGTTCGTCTTCCTTCCTCGCCATTGCACTTACTCAATCCTCCACCGCATCCACATCCCAAAGTTCTCTACTCTTTAGATAACGCAATACTCCAGGCATACACGCTACTAAGCCCGTTTTCCTCCCACGTTTTCCCCAGCTCCAGTGAATGCTCTCCCATTTTTATTGGATGACACCAGAAAAAAAATTTAATAAGCTTCCCCAGACGTTAATGATAAAAAAATAATTATTTATGATATGATAGGTAACAGTAGAATCAATATGAACGAATTCGAAGAACCATGATTAGTGCAAATGCAATAGTTTAGTTATTCCGAATCATATGCCACTAGTACTAATCCAGGCGAATAGATCTCGCAAACCAACGACTATCCTGAATCATGACAAGAAAATGACGGCACGTATAGTCAATAGCCAAACCATGCTCCCTGGTGTACCCAAAGTTACCACTTACCAAGACCCGTGAGACTGGGATGCAGTCAGAGGAGGATATGGAGGAGAGCTGATGCCGGTGAGACCCCCGGGGACCCAAATAATCGATATTGCGTTGTCTCGCGCTTTAATCCGAATTCTGCGGGATGCAGCCACGGGGGAAGAGAACACGAACTGCGATAGGTAAACCTAATGCTACTTTAAACGCGAGAAAATTTCCGCGCTCCAGGATTAGATCAAACGCATTTTGTAAATCTAAACTTTTTGACGCAGTTCCAAAGTGGTAGGGATACGTGCCATCCCTACCGCTCTTTCGTTACTGGCAGGCTAACGGACTTCCCTCCTCACATAAACCCTTCGACCCTCCATTCCTACCTCAATGCCCCCAGGTCTGAGGCGAAAAATCATTAGCAGGACGGACCTAAATTATTTATGTATTTAAAGAAAGTAGTTCACATACACAAATACTGCCAATTTACAGTTAACTCTGAACAAACAAATTTGAGACATAAATAAGTAAATTATCAAAATCCTGAATGACATTGCAGTTTACTTTGAAAAATATGGTAAATATTCTTAAATATAAAAAAACATGTACATCCAACACTTAATTAATTCACCTTGAAAAAGATGCGAAAGCGTCGGTTGGGTTTGCGAATATTAGAGGAGTAGAATATACTAATTGCAACTTCATTTATTTAACAAAAACAAACTCAATCAAGAAGGAAAAGAGATAGATAGCTAACTACTTGCGGAAATGAGTGTTACGGCCAGGTTGGTTAAGTTTTTAGAAGGTAGATAAAAAGGGTTAAATGTCATCTGGGAGTGAATTTCGTAAGTAGGAACGGGCAAGTGACGTAGTAAATAGTTACTTCAGGTAGGACGTGAAAGTACTCGGAAATAGACGAGAGAAATAAACTCGGAAATGTCTATTCTGGTATTAATGGTGCAGTAAACGAGTTTTTGGTGATGATAACGCAATGAAAGACCCTTGAAAATGGAAAATCATCAGTAGAGTAATAACAGTAATAATGAGGGGGTACAGAGCGAAGAGACGGGGCTCGACGAAAGAACATGGGAAGCTGGTAGAGAGGTCGACGAGTGAAGAGGGATTTGCGACGAACGAGGAAGCAAAGAGATAGGGGGGAAAAGCCATCCATCTACGAACCCCACAACCCAGCCCTTAAAGGAGCACTCAGTCACCCGCCCCTTTACAATGCATCGGCAAAGGGTAAGATGGGACACTCGCAACGAGGAGGGGGCGAGCACAAGTGAAGAGCTGGGAAGGGCCGGGACCCTCGTTCGGGAGAAGAAGAACACAAGAGGGTGTAGGGGTTTTTCACCGAGAACCCTTGCCCTTCCCCAGCTCAGCTCGGCTGGCGAGGGCTTAAAGGGGGAGGGCAAGAGGATCAAGGAAGGGAGACTGGGAGAAGAGCGGTTGAGGATGAGCGCCGAGGAATCAAGTGCCTCGCATTTTTTCGAAGACCCGCATAAAATTTCTTCACCGCGCCCCGATGATGGATCCGCGATATCTCGGGATGATTGGCCAGAAGCCAGGCGATGAGCCGTCGAAGACACTCTCTGCCACACCACCCAAAGGCCGCCCGCTCTCCCCAGTCATTTTCACCCCTTCCGCGTAGTTTGGCCTGAGCAAAGGAAGCTTGAGCGAAATTTTTCTCTAGCCATAATAGAGACCATATTATTACAAATGCATAAACTTGCATGAAGCTTAAAGAAAAAATGACAGTATTGATGACGCAAAGACTTTGTTTTTATGAATTAACTAAAAGGTAATTAACTATATACTAGATGTAGATAGGGCACTGTACGTGTAAGAGTCAGTTGGATTTTCTCTGACTTTCATCATAAACTACATTTAATCGGTAGATTACTTAGATGATGATGATACCTACGTATTTGAAGCTATAATCTACTTTACTTCTTTCAAGCCGAACGCTGATACGAGGTAGGCCCCATAATATAACCTCAATCATTCGAACCTTGAAATCATGGACAGTTCTAATATGCAAATGAATCCTGGCTATTACAGGTCTCGCTCCCTTGGGCCGGGTGTCGTGCCCGGCAGCGGAGGGAGCAAGGCCAGGGTCGTTATCACGCGAAATCTGTGCATGGAAGTTGAAGTAAATGGAGAGGAAGAAAAGTAAATGCAGAGGAAGACACGAACAACTAAAATAGGCACCTGGAATGTTAGGGCTAAGCCAAGGGTGGGAGAGTAAACAAACAGAAAACAAGAAATTGAGATGGAAGTATAATTCATAGGTCTGGGCTAAGCAAGGTAGATAGTAGGGACCAAAATGAACAACAACGGTCACATAAGATTACAGCTCAATTTCTGGTTAGGAAATGGTGGCTGTATGTGTGCCAACGATAAACGGTTTGATTCAAAACAATAGCCAAGTCTAGTGCCAGAAAAGTATTGTCTTTCGAAATGCATAAGCTCACCGAATACTTTTCAATAACTGAAAAGAGGAAAAATCTCGATCACATTCTTGTTATTATTAACTATCAGCAAATAATATAACCACATAAAAATAGCATTACACTTTCACAGGGGAAATATCGTTAAAAAAGGTTTATCATATGCGCAACAGCAAGTCCCCATCAAAATCATCAGATTACAAGCCGCATGATGGAGTCAGTCACAAGGATCATTTTTCAGCACGTCAACAGTTAAGATTGAGGAGTCGATTGAACTTCATTTGAACTAATCAGCAAAGGAGAAAATGGCCAAATTCACCGCCTATATATGATCGAAGGCCATTTCTACTCTTAGGTAATTCATGCCCTTATCTGGAAATACCCATTGCTCTGCTGCTTTAACAACATCATAATTCCAACTTATCTTCATCCCATTTACAATACCGATAATGAATTTCCTCCCATTAACCTAGCAGAAACTATTTACAAATGCCGACAGAAATATGACACAGTGGCATACTTTGATAAGCAGACTTCATGGTAACGTATAAAATTGTATTCTACGTAAAAATTTGTTCATGACATCATCACCATGTACAATATCCGACTAGGATATAATACAACATAATGATGTGAATCTTAAATTAGCAACTCTCACAAATAAATTGATCCAAGGAAAATAAGAAATTATTTAAATGTTTACCCAAATAATTACCAAGAATAAGGACTAAAAAGATAAAGAACCTAATGGCATTATGCCTGAATACGGTCAGCAAGAGGCAACGTTTAATATAATCTAACAAATGGAACTGAAAACCCTAGATCGGGAAATTGACTCAATTGTTTAATTTTTTTAAATGAGGAGCAGTTATTGAGTAATTAAAGAAGGAAGCGCAGCACGTCATTTGTTTACCCTCCGAATCCCTCATTCCGAAAGAAAACAACCTTCTCGATAAGCAGAAAACTTCAACGCAGACGATATCTTCCAAACACGTATTCGCGAGGCAATATTTGACAAGGCATGCTTTAAGCAAACATTCCCTCCACCCGGAGCATTCACCTCGCTTCAACAGCACTCCCTCGAATGAGTGAGTGCAAGACCGCATATAGCGATCGCCAGCTATGGGATTCCAGCCAATAAACTACGGACAGAGAAGCGAGCAAAAAGCAATTCATTCCCACATTGCCAACTGTATGACCCACATCTAATCAAGCCGCATGAATGGATTTAAAGCGCCCAGGTGGAAGTGATCATTTCGCAGAATTGTGATCGAGTGCAATTTTCAATCACCGACTTAATTACGAACAGCCAGAGATCCACATCCCATATGTGCTTCAGAATTGAAACCATTGATTAATCTGGAACACCCACCACTAATAGACCTACTCGTTGGTCTTCGCATATTAAATTAAGTGCAATTGAAATTGGAATGAATCTTACAAAATCTTTCCAGCGAAAGAATATGTTCCTAGCATAAGTAACGAAATAACTTGTGCTACGAATATCTTTTCATCGGCCCACGGTTTAGAAGATTCAGCTATTCTCAAGTTCGATTAAATAAATATTCCTGAGCTTTTATTAAATTATTAATTTCTTTGATAAGAATGCAGTTCCACGCAGTGACGCCATAGTGCACTCAATCATTTCCAAGTACCTATGAACTTCAAATACCTATACAAGAGCATCGTAATTAATAGGATTAAAATTAGATGTTTAAGCATTGCAACTGATAAGGCTATGTTACACTGTCTAACCTAAGGCCCAATAATTTACAGGAACATCACGTCCGAGCTGGGATTCGAACCCGCGACCATAGGAGAACAAGTTCGACACGTCACCAACCTGGCCACCGTAATCGGAATCTCGATTGTCAAAAAATAATAAAAACTCAAAATAGCTATATGGACCATTTAGTTATAAAACTTCTATGCTAGTTTCTTAAAATACTTAAAATTTGCGAGGAAAATGTAAACAAAATTTAAGCGGAAAAGAAAGTTGTGTTTTTCATTGATAAATACCAAATACTGAATACACGACCGTGCTGAATACGACACAGACAAAAGAGAAGCTGACTCCGGAGTTCATATAGCCCGAGTATGACGTTAATACACTTTTTTTTATTTCAAGCCCATTGGCTAGGTAATGAACGCAGGCTCTTATGCCAAGGGGCAAAGCCGTTTCCCTTAATCACGATGCAATAAGATTAAATGTTAACTAACTAGCACCATCATTTTCCGAAGTCAAAGTTACAAACAAGTCACCCTAAATTATTGTCCAGTTAAACCGTAGAGTTAATTTAAAGTAAAATATTACATTCACAGCTTCTTTACAAAATAAATTTATGAAAAAAGTTGGGTAGGTAGAGATGATATGTTAAAGAAGAGTGCTGTCATTAGAGCAACTAATGAGGGTCTTACAGTTTGGAGAAGATGGTTCTTTGTTCATATCATTTTCAGGCAGTTGCTGCGACCTGTTCGACGACAGTCGGTCCTCCTCTTGAGCTGAATAATCTGGCGTAGCATTCTTAGCGCCCCCATATTGTTTTATTGATCGACATTTGCGACTAGGGTCTTCGGAACTGGCATAGTTTCAAATATTTTATAAATTGCTAACAGTTTAATTTTTTCAATCTTCAAGTTGTTATTCTTCATCAGCTATCTTTATTCACGCCGTGCATAAATATACATATTTGGCACATAGGGCACGGACGGAGAACCATATATACCAGAATAAAGGAGCATCATCGGCATTCATGGCACTGGCAGCCAGAGAAATTAGCCGTAGCGGAGCATAGTATCCATCTTAACCATCCCATCGATTGGAATGAAACTATACTACTCAGAAGAACCAAAGGGTGTTGTTATAGAATCACCAAAGAGGCCATCGACATTCGCCTCGAACCCAATTAATTAAATCAGGGATCAAGAATTCAATCGTAGGAATACATGGAACCCAATCCCAAAAAATGGCAGGAAACTCTAAAACGGCGGGAAAATGACAGCAATCAACAAAGACCAAAGGCGAAGGAGAGAGAATAAAAACAGGAACATTCGTTAACAACCAGCATCAACATCCCTGAAGAAGATAGGAAAGTCTCCTGCAGAAACGTCGAAGAAATTTCAACTAACATAGCCATGAAGACGATGGCGAAGGTAGCTCTCGAAAGGTCGGCTAACAAATGTATCACCTCGTGGAAAACCCGAGAAGACTTCACCAACATTATTCGCCAGAAAAAAAAACAAATTCTACAGAAGCCACAAATCATTCATCGGATTCTTTCGGGCGTGCTAGTGCACCCATGCAACGAAAGGATTATGGGTCCTGAACAAATTTCCCATCAAAGAAAATTCCTCTCCAAATATCAATACCGTCTCACAAAAAGTCTTCAGAAAATGCAAACGCTACATCGAAGCACAATGCACTCGAGAGCGAGGTTAGGGAACCTGCACAAAACTTAAGCACCACCGTCGCAGTCGGTGAAGAGGAAAACCTAGTCCATTAAATCTACTGAGAGGAAGAACTACCAACGCTGAATTCATTCTGAGCAAACTCTGGGTGCATGGCGAGCAACCCTCGTGGGGCACGTAAGCAGAAAAGCGCTTGAGTGCGGCAGGTCACGATCGCGAATAGACGAGGAGACGTCACGAAACAAAACAAACCAACGGTAGGGTCAACGGAGGGAATGCTCAAATTAAATCGTCTGCAGGGCGCAACACACGAAAAAGAGCACTGGGTCCATTAAGCATGCAAACGACAAGAGTGAGGACGACGGACGGAAGAGAGAAAGAGACCTCTGTTCAATCAAGAGGAACGCACGTAGAAAGCATTCGGGCCTCTATGCAAACACTTCACTCCATTAGACTTCATAGACATTCACTCCATTAGACGGCATGCAGATGCATACGATAAAGAAGACACAATGAAGACGGAAAGGATATACAGACTCACCGTGCTTAGGGTACGATCATAAAACGCACCATAATATGCGGTATATCATAGAAAAAGATTATTGGGGTGCAAATTATAGTGCGCGGAAGATCTTAATGCCATGACAGCCACATAAAAAAACATGTTTTACTTCCACTATACATAATATAGCAAAATATTCTTAATCAGCTATCCATAATTATTTTATAATTTACTTCAAAAATTCACACAATTCATTTATGAGAAAAATACAACGTAGAAGACATATGGTTTAATTACGCGAATAATACACGGATAATTTAACGAAGAGTACATTTGGTTTAATTCTTGCTATATGTGTTCTAAGTATTGCCACTCTGATGTATATTCCAGTTGTTAATTCCCTGGTATGCTTATTCTGCGTACTCCTGTATTCCAATGATTTATGTACAGATATTATTGTATCAAGAATACCCACCTTGATCATCATTTTCCACTATGTGCAACACATTTTGGAACGTTTTCTAATTGTGGCCTCACCAGAGAGAATCGTCGGTCCGTGCGATATATTTTATATCTTCTTTTCCTCTTTAACTGTTTAAACCCTATTTCAAGGAAACTTTTGACTGCCGCTGGATACTTAGTTATTTGATTACATGATATCTGAAAAATATCTTCCCGTGGAAAAGATATTTCAGTTTTTAACACAAATGCAGTTTTATTCTACTTGGAATAGATTAAATCTTCCCACTGAAACATTTCATTAAGTTTATTTAGCGAGTGCGACTTGAAATTCTAGGATTTCGGTTCCAAAATGTAAAGGCCATCCGCTTCATAACTTATTTAACTTTATAAATTATTTCACTCTTGTAAGCAATAAATGATGAAGATTCTGATGAAGCATTAGACTTCAGGTGGTTTAAAAGTCAAATTGAGGCGTAGGAAGGAAATTCATAAAGATATTAACTTCAGACATTTTAATAATGTCAGTAACAAGTTAATGCATACGGTACGGGCTTGTGGTAAAATGTGTCTTATTTCTTTATAATCGGCAATTGCCGGGTTCCGAATTTTAACGGCAGCAGCCGCCAATACGAAGATTGCTTCGATGCAGATCTCTACTCCCCATTCACATCAGCTAACCGTTTCAATCCTACACTATCTTAATTCTGACGCCTCTCATCATTTGCCTGATGTAATCCATCCTGAAAAATTGGATTCCTCGGCAAAACATTCATTTCTCCTTCTCCTTTTACCAAATTTCATCAAAATATATAATGGTCGTTTTTTAACAGAATGATCTGCCGAAGCACGGCCCGAAATAATTCCTTAGCGAAGTTATGCATTGGTCGAGCTCGCGGTCCCCGCGGATGCCGGTCGCGCATTGCCGTTAGAGTTCGATAAAAATCGTTAAAAACCATAAACTTTAAATATTTTTTGTAAGTATGTAAGAGTGGTATGACTATTGTCCTATATCGCGTAAACGATTTTACAAGTAATTAAAAATCTATTTAAAGAGTCAAAGTCTTTACTTTAATGCCTTACTTACGCTTCAGTTTACTCTTATTTACGCTGATAACATGCACACTATTACTGGAAATAGTACTGGACTACGAAGCCCACTCGCACAGTGAAATGAAGGGTGCGAACGAGCCCCGGAAGTTACGTATCCGAAATTGCAAATCCCAGAGCTGCGTCGATGAATACTCGAGTGTAGCATTCAAACCCTCCTCTCTCTCTCTCTCTCTGCCTCATTCGGCCGTCAAACATTGACGCAGCACGAACGTGGAAAATGGGAGGGGGCGCTGCAGGAAAGCCAACAATGAAACGAAAAATACAAAAAGAGGAGTGCGATGGAGCAAATAGATATCGGCGAGCACGAAAACTGGCTCGGACTGGCTCTTCAGCCTTGGGAAACACACCACGTCCACGAGGGCACTCCGTTTTTTTTTCTTTCTGTGTGCGCGCATCGGCCAACGAATCCAATCGCTAATGCTGGAATGATCGAAACGAGGAGTGGAAGCTACATTTTTCCACGACTACATTCCACCAACGTAATCAATGAAAATAGGAAAAAATATATCATTCATTATTGGTTATGGTAGGATCTCTGGTCAACGATAATGAGAACCAATTTTCACGGTAGCCAGCAAGTTATTAAATCAACCCATCCACCATTCGTAGCAGAATAAAATGCATGAAAAACATTCCATGTCTACAGACAGGAGGACGATGCGAAAAACGACCAAAAGACATTATAGCTAAATAATATTATAATCCCTGTGAAGTTAAACGAATGTGGTAATTTCGGCATATATCTCCTAAAAATTTTATTCTAGTATGAAACAATACGTTCAACGCAACAAACGCTGATGGGAAAATCAACAAACATATCTTTACAGGATAACTTCATTTCTTTTTATGGTACCTCTTTTTCTCCTAATAATGATAAAAAACTGGATAACACCTGGGCACATTGCCCGAACACGTTGTTCAATGACGTTCTCCGGTTCAAAATAGAAATAAATATTGAAGCAACCCAAGAGGTAATGACTCTTATTGCCCGTTTCAACATTGTGCAGCCGAGATCGAGAGTTGATATCTTCGAAACAGCCAAAGCGATTTTTAAATTAGCATATCAAATTAAAGCTTGCAATATTTTGCATCGTTTCCTGCAAAAATAATACTTTTCAATTTTATAACAGTAGTATTTTTCAACCGTGAACGTAAAAAATGCCATTTGAAGTACCGGGAGTAAAGTGCAAGTTTGGCTCTTGATTCTTGATTCACAATATGAAATAAACTTTTACCTTTATCAATCTTGAGTATGAGACGGATATCTTAATAAAGTTTTAAGTAGTGATACATTTTATATGTTCGCAAAACCTATGACGGTAACAATGGCGTTACACGAGTAGGATTATTGCTTTCTTCATTTTGTATTTGTTTAAGTTACTAAGTAGCTCACATGAGATAATGCTCGGTAGCCGGTCTTAATTACATCTTTATAAAGCAGTATTAAATAAATGTAAATTGGTTTCGGCTCAGGAGAAATTTCGCTTCATTAAGAAAATGCAACCTATAGGTTGTGCAAAACTTTTTACATTACGTTGGTAAAGCCAAAACCTTCAATAAATAAGATGAGATAAGGATCCACCGTACAAATTGATAGTTATGGAATACAAACGAGATCCTCTCCCCCTGATAAAAATTTCCGAGATGAAAGCAAGTGTGAGAAATTTGAAGGAGATCTTACCAAAGGCAAGAAACTAAATTTTCTAGGCTAAAATATTGCAGTCATCAAAAACGAACTTCGAGAGTAGCGGGGACCGAGGCTGGTTGGGTACGGGGGCAGGTTCGTATATGAGTCATAATTCCTAAGGTTTACTGTAGAGAGCGCCACAAAATTTAAAGTAGTTTCCTTTCACTTTGTTGCTGAGAATATGTAAGGATTTTTTCAAAGATTTACCCAGTGAGTCATTTTTTAATAATCATTGAAACTTAAACACAACTATATGAATGATATACGTTTTCAATTGCAATGTCTATTCCGAAAAGTATTATATGTTAGCGTCAGGATACCGTTGTGATTACGTTTAAAAATTAGTTACGCTACTACGCAACTACCAATGTAAAGAGCAATATGGCTTTGGGGTTGGTTGGCACATGAAAGGTGGAACAGGTTAGTACAGTGCACCAACCAGCACCGTTATTTTGTGCACGCAGAATTTTGAATGCACAACATAGTAAACGAATTCATATTTTTTTTTAGGTTGCGCAAACTTGCTCATTGTTATATATTTTACGAATCGGGAAATAATTGTACGAATTTGCATATATTTCCAAGAATGTTATTTTTTAACTGTGCAGCAGGTAAGATACGAGAAATTACAAGAGAAAATCTGAGCTGCGGAGAACAACTCCTGATGATATGATAACAGCAGTAAAGGCTGTCAAAAGTTATGGGATTTATATCAAAGGCGTCCAAGCTGTTCCATATACCCTTGAATACTCTCGCCTTTATATTGAGGTTTTGGATTACTTGAAAAACAACGGAATCACAGCATTATCTTTCCCTCCACAGTGTAGTCACAAACTCCAGCCTTCAAACAGATCTGCTTATGGCCCGTTTAAGAAATTTGTAAACTCTGCTTGAGACGTGTGTATGATGACTGACGCCGGGTCTGCAATGTCCATTTATGACACTCCCGCAATAGCGGATTATTCTCTTTCCCTTGGACTACAACCTTGTCGTGGTGGAAGGGCTTGCGTGCTACGATGACCCCTAGAGCTGAACTGCCTGGAGCAATGCTCCTGGTAGGGTCACCCATGCCAGATTGGTTGAAGGTTAGGAGACAGACGAATGGTAGTCCGCGCAACGTCTGTACCTCAGTGGACGGCTGCAAAAGGAGTCTGAACTAAGTGTGGCAGCCTCTGAAGTGATGGTGTCACGCAAAAAACACCATTGTGTAAGGCCACGGAATACCATCTCAATTAAAACAAAAACATTGAAATTATGGACTGTTCACTAATGATAATTAATCCTGGAAACTACGGGACTCGGCCCAGTGGGCCGGGTGTATTTATATGCCTACCTCTAATCATAAAGAGGAGGAGGTAGATGGTGTATAAGATCAGCTAGAGGAAATAATTGGTAGGATAACTGGGAATAAGCACTTAGTAGTAATGGGGGATTGGAACGCGGTGATGGGTGAGGGCAGAGATGGGTTGGAGGTAGGCGATTATGGACTAGGAAGGAGAAACGACTACGGAGAGAAAGCCGTGGAGTTTTGCCGTATAAATAACCTAGTGATTACAAACACATGGTTCAGACATCACCCTCGTCGTAGGTACACATGGCAGAAGCCAGGAGACACATATGTTCCAGATAGATTACATATTGGTTCGTCACAGATACAGGAATAGAGTTAAAAACTCGCATACTTATCCAGGATCTGATACAGATCACAACTTATTAGTCATGAAATGCCGGGTAAAACTGAAAAATATAAGAATGGGACGGAGGGTAAGAAAGTGGAATACGGAGGCATTAACTGGGTTAATGAAGAAGAAGTATCGAGAGAAGGGTGATGAGATAGTGGGTGAGGATCATGGAGTTAGATCAGTGGAAGATGAATGGGGAAGTTTGAATTGTAGAAGCGGCGAAAGCAACGGTAGGCGTAGTGAGTGCAACTAAAATTAGAAAACCGTGGATCACGAAGGAGATGATAATGGAGATGCAAGAGAGAAGGAAATGGAAGAGATTAAACTCAGAGCTAGGTAAGAGAAAATATCGAGAATTAAATAACAGGCTTAGAAGAGAAACTAAGAAAGCAAGAGAGAGGTGGTGGAGAGAACAGGTCGACTCATTAGAGAAATACCAAGAAGAGGGAAGAGCATTTGCATAATATAGGAAAGTAAAATAACTGACGGGTGGTATTAAGAGAAGGGGAATTACAACGATAAAAGACAAGACGGTAAAGGTGATCGTAGAACCGAAAGAGATCCAGGAGAGGTGAAAGGAGTATGTTGAGGAGCAGTATGGTAAAGAAATAATGTCCAACATGTTAGATATAGAAAGGGAAGACGACATCGACAGAGATGGCATCGTACTAGGTATCCTAGATAGTGAAATGGAAAGAGCTCTACGAGACATGAAAAGGAATAAGGGGATGGAAATAGATGACATACCTGCAGAGTTTTTAAAGAGCTTGGGGAAGAACGTAAGGGGAAAACTTTTGCGCTTATTCGTAGGATTTATGAGGATGGGAGTGTGGCCGGAAGACTTCGCGAAGACTGTACTAATCCCTATACCGAAGAAGAGCAAATAAAAAACAAGCGAAAACTATAGGAAAAGAAGCTTAATATCCCACGCGGCCAAAGTAGTACTGAGAATTATAAACGGAAGGCTATGGAAGAAGGCAAATGAATACCTGGGTGACGACCAGTTCGGGTTTAGGAGAGGGACGGGAACATGAGACGCCAGAGCGGTGTTGAGGACGCTAGTAGAAAGAAACCTAGAGTATGGGCAGGATGTTTTTGCATGCTTCGTAGATTTCGAGAAGGCGTTTGATCGGGTGGAATGGACGAAATTAATGGGAGTGTTGAAGAAATTAGGAGTCGATTGGAGGGACAGGCGTCTGATTCGGAATTTGTATATGAAGCAGACGGGGCAGGTTAGGGTAGACGATGGAGAATCGGGATGGACCACGATAGGACGGGGAGTGCGGCAGGCGTGCCCACTATCGCCACTTGGAAACTTGGTCATTGCGAAGGGAGAATGTGCGTAGACTTGAGGCGTTTGAGATGTGGGTTTGGAGAAGGATGGAGAAGGTGAGCTGGAGGGCGAGGAAGACGAACGAGGAGGTATTGGATATGGTTGGAGAGGAGAGGAAGCTTGTGGCAGAGGTTCGGAGAAGGCAGAAGAGATGGATGGAGGAGGTTTTGGGAGGAGAGGGCACGTTGAAGAGAGTGATAGAGGGGAGAACACTGGGGAAGCGTGGGAGAGGAAGAAAGAGGATACTGGACGAAATAAGAGGAAATAGAATATATGAAGAATTGAAGAGGGATCTAATGGCGGGACATCCTTAGGAGGAAAAGCGAGACAATGTGTATGAGGTTGGGATGCAGAATGAGGACTGTCCAAGAACCTACCAATCAGCTGGTATAATACTTTAATGAATGAAATGATTGGAGACATTTCACGACAGCGAGTTCCTTGGTGCTTACGTGAACGATAGGCCTGCTCCTGAAATCAATACGGTGACAGGCAATGAAGAGGACATAGAGGATTATCTTCCAAAACAATGTAGCCACTATTGATGAAAATCAACTGCCACCTCCGAAAGTAGTCCATGATAATGTATCATTCCCTACAACATCCTCACTAACATTAAGTAACCTGCAATTAACATCCCTTGAGAAAATAATAATAGGAATAATTTATTGAGGCGAGGTTGAGACTGAGGCTGTCCCTTCTTCCATCTAACCCTTCGTCAAATACATGTAAGAAACAATTACAATTTTACTTAAAATTATATAAATCGAACAAAAAATTACGTCAATCAATATTTTAGAATTAATCAACTGGAATATAAGGAGTGTAGACAGATATACACGATTGTGAGAAAACCGTAAGGAATAAGGAGCTGATATCCTTTAAAAAAACACTGCAGGAAAACACTCACACATGAAGGGGAGAGTGAAAAACCTGCGCAAACCTACTAAAGAGAGCAGCAAATGTACTTTAAAAAAAGCATATTAAGAAATACATAAAAAGAAAGAAAAGGGGAACTCATATGCACAAATAAATGTGAAATAAAATATTTCAAAACTTACAAATAAATAATTTAAAAAAGAAGTCATAAATAATAAAAAATACGAAAAATGGTAAAATAAGATTCGATGATAAAATACGTCCTTCACCGAAAGCAGAATCTAGTAAAAATGAATATCAGTAGGTAGTAGAAAGTGGCATTCAGCCAGTTTAACAGACACTCCTGTTAAAAAAAAGCATTGATAGCGATGCTAAAGAAATGAATTGTAAAATAAAGGAGTGAAGAAGTCAAAAAAGACTTTATTTGAGTCGGACACTAGAAAAATTCTGGATTCACAATCAAAAAGAACACCAAGTTCCGTCAGTAAGGATTCAGATGAGGATGAATGTTTTTTCATGGCTTCCACGTAGCCATTTTCCAACGGTCAACCCAAAGAAATGTGGATTCAATGCCAAACATGATACATGTGGTGCCATGTTTTAATCCATCTGGGCCCTATTTTAATTGTATAAACTGTTCATCTGGCTGAAACAAACTCTATTTCCCATTCGTTTAGAAGCTTGAGTTATAATAGAGGCATTAATTGCATAAAAATGACATTTTCATAGTTTTCTCTTATTTTATTTCAATCTCATATATGAATTAGACATGGTATGTTATCCATTTTCTAGGACTTTATATGTCAATACGTTGTCAAATTTAACTTCTACATTATCTAATAAACTGATTCATAGCGCTTTAAAGTATGTTTCGCATTGTACCAACCAAATCCGACTTCGGGGCAGGTTAGGACACATGCAACGCCTAAAGAAAATTAATTATAACTTCATGATATATGTATTCAATAATCCGAAAAAGACTTTCTAAGGCAGAATAATAATTGCAATTTGAGCGTGAATTCAAGAATTTTTAAAATATTCCTTCACTAACATTGATAAATTCGAAATGTTAAAAAAGTGTCCCAACCAACCCCAGTCTCCCCCAACCCAAAACATGCAATATTATGATCTACTCAGCAGCGGAAAACAAAGGATGAATATTTTATGAAGTATTAAAATAACGGCATAACGTAAGAAATTAATCTTGCAACATGAAGCGATGAGATGGATCACTAAACGATACATTTCGATAAGCGATGTGGTGCGATAACAAACGATATTCGATACATGGCGTCTTGTATGGATCAAAATATACCTCGAAATGCCATATTGAAATGCGAATATCGCCCAGTCATAGCCACGATCCCCCGCCCACCGGCGAACCACGTGTTTAAGTATTCGGGGCAAAGAAGATTCTGCCTCGTCGGCGATGGTCTCACGGCCAAAAATTTCGTATTTTTTTTCCTTTCGCGAGAACAGCAACTCGAAATGAGCTGAGTCGATGATTCGTTTGACGAGAAAGGGGAAAGGAGTTACGAGGAGGAGAGAAAGAGAAAGACATAAAGAAGAGGCAGAAAAAGAGACAGAAATAATAAAAAAGGAACACCTCATGCTCGAATTTGAAGTTGGTTGGTTCGAGCGGCACTTGTATGGTCGAGGTTTGCGACTTCATCGAATTTTTTATCTCGACCGAGAATATTCCGATAATCACATTTTACCTCGCCCCTCTACAACGAAAGGGATCGCGACCTTGTGGTAGCTATGGTCGTGTGGTTCCACATTTAGGTGACAGTGCGATAATAGGAGTATACTGGAGAGATAGAAGTATTACTCGAAACTAGTATTCTATATGTATTCGAATGATTTAAAACAAGTACGTGGCTTCGAAGGTACAGGTATTGGTGGTTCACCGAGAATCAGATTGACCATTAATAAGTCGCGGGATAAGGCAAGGTTCATCTACATCTACATACTACCCCGCAAGCCGCCTCAATAGGCGTGTGGCGGGGGGTGTTAGGACACCAGCCGTTTACATATAAAAAGGAAACGCTCGCGCTGTAGTGAAATTACGCCTAGCATTTATATAAAGTCCCTTATTGTTCGGGGGAAAAACGAATTCCCATACCTATCAGTTCGGAAAAATATCTCTCTTAATTTATCGTTTCTGTCGGACCTGTAAATATAGTGGGATTCTAATATGATGCTCTCCGTGTCGCTCTTAAAGATATCTATTCTCAATTGTTCAAGCAATCTAAGCCTAGCGCGCAGCCTCCGAGTCTCTAGCGGCTCCCAGCCTAATTCGTTTAACATCTGTGTAACGCTGTCTGTGCGCCCGTAGCAGTTTTTGACGAATCGCGCAGCTTTCCTTTGTATTTTATTAAGTTCCCGGATTAAGTCTTTCTGCACCGGATCCCATATGCTCGCTGCATATTCAAGGTGTGGCCGGACGAGTGCGAAGTAGTACTTCTCTTTTACTTTTTCATCCGAAAATCTTCCCATAATACGCTTGACGAATCCTAGCTTCTTCAGAGCTCTGCCACAAATATTGCCTGTTGTCACCATTGCTTTCAAAAATTATTGCCGAGGAAACGGTAAAAGAAGCACGGAAAGAGCAGGATGAGGGAATAAAACTAGGAGGACCGCTAAGATAAAAATTCACAAAAAATTTAAACGTAAAAGCTGCTCGTAGCAATTAAACTTGGCCAAGTCAATATCATTGAGTACTATCAACACAGCAATCAAACTTCCCGGCGGTTACGCAACTCCAGTGAATTTGAACGAGGGGATGCGACTTCACTGGTGTTAACCATCCTTCATTATACAGGTTCTAAATACAAAATGAGACGCCAATCGGCACTTACACTCAGTGCTAATGAACTGTTTGCCTTAGCGAGAACTTGTGATTTCCCGATGAGACCACTAAATGCAAACACTACTAGTAGTTGACGAGAATAGTTGTTTCAGTAGTCATCGGTGGCAAAGCAAATATATTCAGGAAGAGGCAAAATTGAAATTACTTCGAAGAGGAGAAAAAGAGAGAAAAGAAACCAATGAGCTCAATGCAATATTCGCGATGATACGCCATCTAAAAATTCAAAAGTGTAAAGAGGAGCACTCGGCGCGATATTGAAGGATACGGGTTCGAATCCCGGTCAAGGCGAACAGGGGGGGATTAAGGTCGTTGTTTTGGGGGGGGGGGGGGGTCCCTACTTTCCGCGGCGCCTGGAAGGGTATGCAATACCTCTCAACGAAACGGGGGTCCGGGCAGACCTCCCTCGGAAAGTTAAAAGAAACGAAGCGCTTGGAACGTAGTTTTGATGTGGCTATATTATAAAGTAGATGTGATAAATTATTGAGTAAAGCTCTCCAATCAAATTTGAAAAACGTTTACAAACGATGTAAAGAATGCCATTCTTGTGAAGATGCAGGTCTCCCGGGTTTTACACCACATTCCAATTATATTTAAACATTGTATATTGAGCTGGGGAAATAAAAACTTCCATTGGAGAGCCACCTTAATGATTACCATCTTTTCTATTTTCCTGGGAATTACGGGGGGGGCGGCCGCCCCCTCCCCCTTAATCCGCCCCTGAAGGCGAATGATTTTTCCTGTGGAATTTTCGCACGTATGGTGATACGTCAGAACGGCAATTTTCATATTTTGTGAATTTTCCGCCATTCATACTTTGTTAACAATTTGGTTTCCCATTGGTTAGGGTAGGTTTTCGATGGACCATCGATAGATACTCTCCTCTATCCTTTTTGACGGTCTTATTCCCAGTGGCTTAGCAGGGGTAGACGGAGGGGACGGTCCTTCCTGTGCGGAGTTTTAAAAAAAGGCTGTTAAAAATTATCTTACATCCAGAATGAGTGATTCACGATTAAGAAATCTATTTATATTATCTATATAACATTAGGCAACGAGTTAAATACATTTTGATTGTATCATAGATTATTTTATCAGCAGAAATCAAGAAAACTACATTTGTAATTTTGTTTTTTAATTTAAAAATAAAAGCAAGGAAATGACTTTTCCTGGAACTTTATTTTCAAATTGTGCCTAATTATTTTTTTATTAACATTCCCCCTGCCACACACCCCTGAGGTGGCTTGCAGGGTATTTTGTAGATTTATATTTGCCAATGGAAGGCCGGCAATTAACAAACAGATCCGTGCGGCTCAAACCTAAGCCCCTGCTTTTTCCTTCGTCAGTTTTGCTCTTTAGTTTGGCATACTTCTTAAAAAAATATCTAGCTTTCCCTCATCTTCCCATCATTTACCCTTTTAGCACTAGGAAAAAATTATCTTTTGTATATATTTTAACACAAGTGGCTGTGGTGATATGCGGTTGGAGTTAGAAACAATTTTTCAAAATTGTTATTCCATTATTTGAAACGATGTGATTGCTAAACTGCTCTTAACATTTTCTTAAACTTAAGCTTCCCCAATTTTTTTTCTTAGTATCAGTTTTTTCCATCCTTTTTCCAAGGCGTAAGATTTTTCCTTAATTGAATTTTCGAACATATACCAGCGGATGACTCCGTAATGACCTTGGCTAGACCAGGTCAGTTTTAGCGGCGGTAAAATATTTTACCGCAACCACTTTAACAATGAAGGGCAATGGAAAACAGATCTGCAATTGAAAAAAATGCCGTAAAAGACTCATAAAATTACGGCTGGCGTCCCTTATTATTTCAAAATAATTTCAATTATGGATTAATATAATGCGTAATACTAATTGTCCTCATGGTTACTCTTCAACTTGGGCATTTCGAGCATCACAAAAACCGCAGGCTATTAAAACCTTCTATCATTACAGTGGTTAAATAAGTAATTTGCCTTTTGAGCTGTTTCCCACATTCATTTCGAAAATTCAGGCAGAAAAAACAGTCATACACCGCTGGTGGATGGACCACAAATGAGAAGACGGAACAATACCGGCATGCAGGGAGGCATGACGCTGTTCCAGGTCTTGATTGTTATTGCCACGGACCGTTGCGCAACGGCGGGCACGAATTCAAACAATCACTAGGAAGAACTAAAATGAGGATGACATGGTCACGTTCGGCCTCGATTAATGGCTGGTGAATGCTTTTCTTGATTACCGCAAACATCAATAAAACTAAATGACAGGGGATTCGTTTACGGCTTCTTAGCGGTGGGAATAGAGACAACAATGTGAGCAAATGCTGGCAGAAAGGTCTACATCTACATCTACATCTACATACTACCCCGCAAGCCGCCTCAATAGGCGTGTGGCGGGGGGTGTTAGGACACCAGCCGTTTACATATAAAAAGGAAACGCTCTATGAAATTACGCCTTGCATTTATTAAAGTCCCTTATTGTTCGGGGGAAAAACGAATTCCCATACCTATCCGTTCGGCAAAATATCTCTCTTAATTTATCGTTTCTGTCGGACCTGGAAATATAGTGGGGTTCCAATATGATGTTCTCCGTGTCGCTCTGAAAGATATCTATTCTCAATTGCTCAAGTAATCTAAGCCTAGCGCGCAGCCTCCGAGTCTCTAGCGGCTCCCAGCCTAATTCGTTTAACATCTGCGTAACGCTGTCTGTACGCCCGTAGCAGTTTTTGACGAATCGCGCAGCTTTCCTTTGTATTTTATTAAGTTCCCGAATTAATTCTTTCTGCACCGGATCCCATATGCTTGCTGCATATTCAAGGTGTGGCCGGACGAGTGCGAAATAGCACCTCTCTTTTACTTTTTCATCTGAGAATCTTCCCACAATACGCTTGACGAATCCTAGCTTCTTCAGAGCTCTGCCACAAATATTTCTTATATGTGTTCCCCACGATAGGTTTGAGGTTATCGTAACTCCCAGATACTTAACTTCATCTGTCGCCTTTATCTTAACGCCATCCACAGCATATACACGGGGATAGTTGGACGACCTCCGCAAGAAATGTACCGCCGCACATTTGCTCAGATTAAGTTCGAGTCCCCACTCTTGGCTCCACACATGAACGTTGTTTAAATCCGATGATAGAATTTCAAAGTCAGAGTGATCATTAATTTCGCGATAGATGACAGCGTCGTCAGCAAATAAACGTATTTTACTGCTAATTCGAGAGCATAGATCATTTATGTATATAATGAACAAAAGGGGGCCGATTACGCTTCCTTGTGGGACACCTGATGTCACTTTAACTGCATCAGAGCTAATTCCGTCAAGAACTACTTTTTGCTTACGATCACTCAGAAAGTCGCGTATCCAGTTTACTACTGTTTCGTTTAGGCCGCATGACTGTAATTTGTATAAAAGTTTGTTGTGAGGTACCGTGTCGAAAGCTTTCTTAAAATCTAGGAATAATGCGTCCACTTGTGTTTTCGATTCACCAGATTTGAGAACGTCATGAAGAAAGAGCGCGAGCTGTGTTTCACATGATCTACCTTTCCGAAAGCCGTGCTGACAGCCATGAAGGAAGTTACGACTGTCCAGGAACGTCATGATATTGCTAACGACGATATGTTCGAGTATCTTGCCTATAATAGACGTTAATGAAATTGGTCGATAGTTCCCTGGGTCATGTCTGTTTCCCTTTTTGAATATCGGTGTAACGTTTGCAATTTTCCAGTCTATTGGTATCTTTCCTTCAGACAATGACTTCTTGAATATTATGTCTAAGAACAGTGCGATCTGTGGCGCTAATTCCTTGAGGACACGCGCGGGTATTCCCTCCGGACCCGGAGATTTACTATTTTTGATCGACTGTAGCTGTTTAGTTATCCCATCACATTGAATAGTGATTTCTTTCATCGGTTCCTCAGTGAATGAAATGTCGAAATAACATGGAATATCGTCTGTAGTGTATACACTTTCGAAGTGGGAATTTAACGTGTTAGCTTTGTCAATATTATCGGTGACAAGTTTGCCATCTTTATCAAATAACGAATCTACGGCTGAAGATTTTCCCTGAAGCTCTCTCGCATATGACCAAAAAGATTTCGGATTTTCTTCGAGTAATTCACCAAGTACTTTTTTCTTGAAATTTCGCAATGCAGTACGCATTGATTTCTTGGTTTTTGAGCGTTGTGTAGCGTAACTTTCTTTTGCTTCAAGTTCCTTCGATTTGTCACCTAACGTAATGGACTTTTTGAATAAGTTGTACAGTTTTCTCTGTCTCTTAAGGTCCCTCCTAACATCATTGTTATAGCTAATTCACGGGAATTACACTGATTGAATCAAAAATATTTTGGTTGTATGGTTGGTATGATTAGAAGGGGGCCGACAACTAAGGCCATTTGTGCTAAGATGTTTCCGTCTCCGAAAAACACGAAACATGACCCATGTTTAACACGTCTTGAGCGGGAATTGATGGTAGCTAATTTTATCAGATTAAGGATAAAACGGATATATCTTTAAATATGTAGATCTATAATGGGAACTTCTCGTAACAGGTATCAAGCCGATGCAGCATGAGGTGAAAAATTACGATTATTATAAAATTAAGAAAATTCAATGTTCAGTACTATGATATGATTCATTAAGTATATTTGCATTAAAATAATCTACTAGTTAAACAAAGGTTTTTAATAAAGGCAGATAAAGTCCTCCAGAAATGTACACACACAGGGTTATATCTGCCTCTAATACACCCCTGCCACACACCTATGAGTTGGTTCGCAGGGTATTTTGTATATGTATATTAGGTAGATGTAGTATTTCTTTCTTCATCAGCGTGTACGTCCTAACCTTCATCTCGTCCGTTAAACCTACTCTCTTTCTGCCCCTACTCCGGTTGCCCAACATCCTTACCTCTATCACGGCCTTCAGCAAACCTGGGCCCCTCATTACCGCTTCCAGCCACCTACCCTGTCTTCCCCTTATCTCATCCAGAGGTTTCCTCTCCTCTACAACCATGTCAAGAACTTCCTCATTTGTCTTCCTTTCCGTACATCGCATCTTCTTAGTCCTCCTCCACACCCACATCTCGAAAGCCTTCAGCCTATTCTCATCCTCCTTTCTCGAAGTCCACGTTTCTCCTTCATACAACGCTACACTCCATATCAAGCTCTTCACCAGCTTCTTACTTCATAATCTTACCCAAGGTCCCCGTTATTGCCTCCTTTCTATTACTACACGCTACCTTCATTAATGCATTCTACTCTTAATATATTTGCTTAAGCCCATTTTTTTCTAGCGTACTACCCAAGTAATTAAAATGATCAAATTGCCCCCCAGCTTGTACCCTCCTACTTTTATCACCAGCCTCGCTTTCTTTGTCCAAAAGAATCTCATTACTTTTGTTTTGTCATGATTAATCTTCATTCCGTGTTTCTCGCACTGTTTTTCCAATGCATTTACTAAAGCTTGTAGTCCCTTCGATGATCAACTGACCAACGCCTGGTCATCCGCGAATCTCACAGACTTTATCAGGGGGCCTCCTACTTGGATTCCCACATCTAGCTCTTCCCATTCCTCTCTTACCATTTCCTCAGCATAGATGTCAAAAAGCAAAGGTGACAATGGGTACTCTTGTCTTACCCCACGACCAATAACTGCCTACCCCGATTCACCATCAGCAACCCTCACCTGTGCCCTCTGGGCCATATTCAAGTTTCAGATGGGTCTCCTATCTTGCCAATTTATTCCTATTTTCCCGAGTATCTGCATTAGATTTTCCCAATTTCCTCCGTAAATCCTCTTCGAAATCCACAAAGTAAGCGAAAACATCCTGATTATACTCTTTGTGTCTACCTATTAGTGTTCTCATCATTACAATCGCATCCCGAGTTGCTCTACCCTCAAGGGAGTTGCTCTCCGCGTAGGTAATTAAACTAATTGTTCCCTACTCCTCACACTGACGCTTTCTTCTTCTTCGGGATAGATATTAGGACCGTTTTCACAAAATCTTCAGGCCATACTCCTTCCTAGAAGATCCTACGAATAATTTCAAAAAAAGATCGTCATCCCTTATTACCTACATTCATCAGTAACTCCGAAGATGTTTTATCTACTCCCACGTCTTTTCTTGCCTTCATCTCTCGTAATGCTCTATCTAATCTATTCTCGTAATACTCCATCTATTTCGCCGTCGAGTATCTCAGGTCCAAGGCTATCCTTATTTTTTTTTTATTCTATACATCTAGCTTCATAGGTCCATTATCGCTATCATATGGCTCCACACACTCTCTCCACCTATCCTGGATATCTTGCTGTTCTGCCCTTAACCATTGGTATCGTATGCCCTCCATCAATACATATCGAAAAATCGAAAAAAGTCTTCTTTGATTTCAATTCATAGTCCACATTACTGCGCAAGCAAATCATTTACCTCTCTCACCACTAGCCATAAAAGTGATCGCGAGAAGATGCTGCAGCGCCGTTTTCAGAGGAGGTAAGACACCCTGAAGAGCATGTGGTTCAGTTGAATAGTTACGGATGGTCTGGGGAAGAGAAGAGTGGAGGTAAGCACGGCATCACCCTCGTTCTTCTCTAAACGAAAGGCGCCCATGTCACTTGTTAAGGTATTGACTTCAGGAGTAAATTAAAAGTCGCACAGTTTTTCGATGCTAATTCACAAAACCCACATCAACAGATTAAAATAACACTTTCGCAATATTTTCCTTGTCAACGATTTTAATCAAATCATGACGCGGTAAATATCGCGAAAATGACTACTATTTAAATCAGTGACATGTTCCGCAAAAATATTAGCAAGTTATTTACATCTCAGCAGTTCATTAACTAACAGTTATCTCACCTCTCGGCAAGCATATATCCTCAAGACTACAAATACCCACGACTGGACTTAAGTGTTTAGACGACCGACAAAAATCAATAAGCATATCAACGACGAAACAAAAACACGGTAAAATCATTTACATTAAGGACAGTTGTTCAGCATAAAAATTCTGGTAAGTCGACCAACACGCCAACAATAGGAGAGGAGCTGTCGAGAAGACTGACTGATGTACGCCAACGAAGTGCTGATATTTTCGGAAAATTAAATGACAAAGGAAAGGAATAATACGTTTGTCAGTGGAATTGTTCGAGTAAAAAGTTATTGGGGAAGCGACCCACAACTTATGTGGACTCATATGCGCCATTGTGGATGGGAGGGTATGCTTAGGTAGGTAAAGGTGGGTACGTTTGGGAAATAATCTAGGGCTAGAGAGATATCATAACCTGCGCTTAAAGATAGGCGTCAAAGAACCTACAGTTTTGCGTCCTCCCCGAAGGACGAAGTCCTGCTATCCATCCTAGTCGAGGTCCGAAATTACGAAAATCTCCGCCACGGTGGAGATTCGAACCAGCGTCATCGGCAATGAATTATTGGAGACAAGAGCACCTTAAGCAATACCAGCCTACATCTTCTATTAAAACAAATGCAGCCTTCAATGCTTTTAGAAAATAATTGGACTTTGAAATAAATGAATATTCAGGCTTTAATTTATAGTATCAGGCGACACTTGGCAATAAATTCAAAAAGTTAAACATGAAAAGAAAAACAAATTGCAAAATCGTCTTTATCCACCAATCGATTTCAACGACTGCAGTTTCATCTTCAAAGTAACTTCGTTAGAATTCGTCAGAGTTACTCGGAAAATGACTCGTTACACGTCGAAATTCAATGTTCCGGAATTGAAAATTTGATATGCTACCAGACTAACAACCGTGAGTGATAAAAAAGTAATAATGAGAGCCGAGGCAAACGGCCAGCGAATATGGAAATCAGAATCCGACAAAATAAACAGAGCGTCAAAAACATTTCCAGCCTTGCTTTAGGCAGTTAAACGAAGACACGAGAACATATGCAATGAAATAAAACAAACTCAAATTAGAAAGCCCGTCGTAACTATAATTAATAATTCACTTCAACGGATATACCGAAAAAAAACGCAAAGGTCGATATGTTAGCCAATATGCATGCGTGCATAATGAATAATAGAATATACACTATTTTATTATGAATGACAAACTCGGTGCGACCAGGGAGATAAGTCCTTTAAAATACACAAAATAAACATCCATGACGACAAAAGTCAACGGGAACCACAGGCGATTTATACATTATGCAAGACACCCCGCATATTGAACTGGGGGTACACGATTTAGCGACACCAGCGTCAAACAATGAAATGGCACGCACATACCGTTAGCATTACTTTAGCTGACGCGATATGAAAATATTTTAAAAAGAGAAAATTAAAACAAAATGAATTCAGGAAACGTCTCCCAGACAATCCCGCATTCAAAAACATCTTAATTTCCTCCTCCCCGAGAGAAGTTCTGAGTTGTAAAAGACAACAAAGAGAGGAGAGAGATTTACGTCCACCGAGCCTTCGCTTCAAATAATATAATAAACAAAAGGTACTTCCACCTCGAAAGGACATTGTTCCCCATTGCCGAAAAACCGATAATATTTCTTTTCGTTATTTTTGAGTTCCCTTCATTTTTTCCCAAAATTTTCGAATGAGAAAGCGTCCCTTCCTAGAGTAGTGAGCCCTTCAGCGTGCGAACACCGGAATCGCCACTTCCGCCGCTCCTTTGTTTCAAATTTGAATAAATAATTTCAAGCGTAGCTGGTGGAAAGGGTTCCGACTTCCGATGCTCCCTTTGTTATCTCTAATTCGGGGTAGCGGAGAGGACAGGCTAGGGTAATTTCCTAGCGCCAGTGGAAAAGGGAACAGCATGCATGCGCTAACCCACCACCAGCTTCACCGCTCAACCTCTTTCGACTAGAATCTGATAATGGTGTGAGCTGATCAGAGCGCCCCGAGCATTTGAGACCACGAACAGTAAAATTTAATTCGCGAAATAAAAAAAATACAAAGGAAAGCGGCGCGCTTACAATTTTTAAAAATCTACGGGCGAACACTTTAGCATAAAACAGTTGATGGAAAGAATACCTAGGTATGGAATCGCTAGACAGGGGGGCGACACGCTACGCCAAGATAACCAGCAAAAATTAAGACCACGAGGGGGGTAGCATATAGACGTATATACGATTAAATAGCAAGAGTATGGCCGTTTACAAGTGCCGATATAATCGTATTGAATGAGAGTACGAAACATTAGCCTCGTTAGGAGCCCACCATATTCCATTCTTCCAGCGCTAATCGCATGATTTTAGATCTCTATTTCCTTTACAGCTCTCATATACCGAGCCCATTAGCAGGGTTAACAAAAGAATGTTTCGGTCTCCTAGCAGAACCAAAATGGGTAGGCAAGGAAGCATTTCAAAGGTTACGAAACGTTAGTTGGGGTAACTCCAGATCTCTAAGGCCCTTTAGTTCAAATAATCGGCTGATGCTGACATCTGGTTCCAATGAAAACCCCCAATTTTTTTTCTACCATCTGCCCTGAATGACGCAGCAATTCGGAATAGCGCAAATGACCACACCAATGACGCAGCTCCTAAGATATAAACGCTTCTCCTCTCCTCTATGATTTTCACGAGATTTTCACCGAATATTCGCGAGTGCGACGGTCTCTAGCAACACGCAAGTGGCTGTTTGGCTTAACTCTAAATACATTCCCGAAGTTATTTCTACTCATTTATTTAAGTATTCTACCTGCTAATTGCTAGGTTCTTGGACAGTCCCCATTCTGCATCCCAATTTCATACACATTGTCTCGCATTCCTTTCTAAGGATGTCCCGCCATAAAATCCCTCTTCAATTCTTCATATCTTCTACTTCCTCTTTTTTCGTCCAGAATTCCTACCCTCTTCCTTCCTCTTCCACGCTTCCCCAGTGTTCTCCCCTCTATCACTCTCTTCAACATGCCCCCTCCTCTCAAAACCTCCTCCATCCATCTCTTCTGCCTTCTCCGAACCTCAGCCACAAGCTTCCTCTCCTCTCCAACCATATCCAATACCTCCTCGTTCCGTCTTCCTCGCCATCCAGCTCACCTTCTCCATCCTTCTCCAAATCCACATCTCAAACGCCTCAAGTCTACGCACATCCTCCCTTCGCAATGACCAAGTTTCCGACCCATATAGCGCCACGCTCCATATTAAAGTTTTCACCAGCCTCTTCTTTACGTCTCTTCTCAGACCCCCCCTCATCAATTCCTTTCTCTTCGAAAATGCTTCTTTAGCTAGCACAATTCTGCATCTGATGTCCTTACCATTCTCCTCCAAAATACTACCCAGAATTTTTCCCAGACAAAAAAACAAACTTGAAAGCGACTAGCAACTATGGAGAAGCAACTATGGAGATGACATGCAAAGAAATGAGCACCTAATGCTCACTACCTTCCACGTGAGATTGGGAAGTATCCAGGGATGATTCGGGCAAACCCAGGAGCTCTTCGTTCCAAAATTCAAATTACGGGTTTGGTGAGAGCGTGAAGCAATTCTAATGTATCAATAACGGCACGGCAGACAATTCCAACTGCTGACAATATTCGAGAAATTCAAATATGGGATCGAACACCAAATTTGATATGGTCGCCGGCAGTTTACCGCAAAGAGCTACCTGCTAAGCACGTTTTCCGGTCACTAAGAATTTCTCGTTACTTATACCAGGACTGCACGAGCGACCTGATGAATCATAACGTATAACTTATATAATTATTGATAGTCTGCTGATTAAAAGTAAGTTTTGGAAGTACCATGAAATGTACTGTACAAAATAATCGTTTGCCAGCAAATATCGTTCACCCAACACATTAAAAATATATTTCCTGCTTCAGCTTTAAAATCATCTATCCCTTTATTCGATTCATAGGCCGTATTCTTTCCATTCCTCTCCTCCAGTTACCTTTCATACCTTACTTTTTTACCTTCGGCCACAGCCTATAACATGATTCCCATTTTTAACGGATTCTCTATGGCCTAATCCTTTTCTCCGGCCTTCTTATTTTGTATATCGACCGACTCCCTTCGCCCATCACGTCTACTGTTAGAACATTTCTTTCTTACGGCCCGACTAATTTTCTCGAATCACCTGCATGAACCACCCTAAAAGACACTGAAAACGAGTGTGGCAGGGGGTATTAGGACACTATCTATAAAGAAGGGAGGGAATAGGGGAAAGGAATTGGAACATACACATTTATCAATGCTTTCACCCTTATAACAAAGTGTTACCCACTCATAATCCTTCAATATCCCATAATCTAATTTCTCTACAAGGATGAAAAGCCTAAAACTTAATCAGAGAGAATGAAATAAACTCCATTACACATCGCTGCCATGATCTTTCCCTATAGCTTCCCTAAAGTTGAAACGAATTCCGTTTACGACAAAAGTTCACCGTATCGATTCCCCATGTCACCATTCGTCAGGCGGTTAACCACCTGATTAGGGGTGGGTCAGGTCGGACGAATCCAAGCAGTACCACCGAGATAATGACTCCTCCCGACAACTTAAATGATTTTTAAGAATTCCGGTCTTTTGTCAACGTGGAGGAGAGGAGAAAACGGGACCGATATTTCCTTTTTTCATCCCCGCGGCAAATGTGGGGTCGGGAACCCCACTCTCCGCTCGTTATCTTGGAACGGCAGCGGGCACGAACGGGACCGGTGATGTGACACCGTTGTACAACTCGGCGTGACTTCCTCGGCAGCGGAGTGGGTGGGGTCTAAATAAAGGACACGCCGTGAAACACCAAGACTGGTACCGATCCCTCGAGAAACCGTTAAGCATGGTAAGATGAGAGGCAGTGGGGGGAAGAGGCAGAGGGGGAGGGACGAGCGGGGAAATGAACAATAGACAACACCTCCGCAGGCAGGGGGTTCTATTGGAGAAATCGGGTGATAAGAATCAGTGGGAGCTGTGCCTTATTTAATACGAACTTAAGTAACTAGGGAGAATGGAGGGCTACAGTCAACCAATCTTAGGACTGAACGGCCAATCTTTTTCTGTAAATAGCAAGAATTGAAGAGCTTATAAGTCATTTCACGATGGAACCACCTTAAGTTAGGCAAGGGGCCGACGCACAGTGGGCAAAAATCCAAAAAAGCTGGCCAAAAGTCGAAAAATGAAGTTCGCGCAAACCAACCAAAAACAGCTGATTTATATTATTAAGCATATGCTCTTTAAGATAGGGTACTATACAGAGCATGGAATACGCCATGATAATTTTTACAGCTGGTCAAAGTAGACCATGTCAGGGTGATTTTGGCGACCGACATTTATCCGTGGAAAATAACTAAATAAGTAGCTTTATTAAAGAGTCGTTCATTATAATGTTGGTTTTCAAGTATTGTGATCCACAAAATTGATCCTTATTGCATGAAATGAGATAAAGTTTGTTCCGTTTTACTTGTTTTTTAATATTTTTATAATTTTTCAAAAATTGTGCTGTTTTTTCATATTGTGCAAAAATTGTGCGATAGATTCAACGAGGAATAGTTTACCGGATTTGTGAAAACTCGGAAATAAGAAAAAAGTGCTACTCCTGAACTGGATAAACTAGGATTGAATTAGGATTTTAACTTTGAATCCAGCGGAAAAAACGACTACAAACGAAAAGGATTTTCAATAAAAAAATCACTTAATTCCAAATAGTACGTCTGTCTGCTCACCATAATTATAGTGTACCAAACATAAAGTCAAATTCATCGACGGTCCTACCTAAAAGTTCCCCGACCTTGAGGAGTTCTCTCGTAAGTTTTCGTTATAAAACTATCGTTTTTTCAATATTATATCCCTTATAAACTTCTTCTATCTTTGCTTGACCGTCTGCTACGTAAAAAAAACAACCGTTCCCCGATTACATCACTTCTTAATAATTTCAGTTGACCTCTCCTGCTGAAGGGCTCAGCCGTAAACATGCAGCGGTTCACTTGGGAGGAAATTTTCGCCAGGTCAATATTAAGATTTCCACGCTCCAAGTTTTATACCAGAGAGGAAGGGATAAGGAAGTAAACAAACTCTCAGCGTAGTAAATAAAAACAGCTATTCAAATTTAGAAGTTCGGCTCTCTCCTTCACCACGCATTCGATATGCGATACAAACAACTTGCCTAACTGATTTAAAACAGCCATGGGCGATCTTCTGCGTCGCAATTTTCTCCAGCACGCCTTGGCGAACCAAAGAGAATTTCCCGAACGCGAAATTTGAGTTTTCTAAAGCTGGAAACTTGAGCGATCCTCCACTGGGACATTAATTGTAAGTTCTGGTTTAAATGAGGCATAGGTGATTCGTTGTCAAAGGAGAAATATTACGTCATTCAATGACCGGGAGCACCCATGAGTAATTTCGCCCTCGATGTTATCAAACCGCGGGGTAAAGTAACAAAGCAGGAACGTATCAACGTAAAAGAGCAACCAACTCATGCAATACAAACGATTGGGATATTCAACAAAGTAACTCAGTCAAACGCTGCGCTATTATTGTTTTCGGGTTTTCGCCCGTGTGTGTTGTCTAGAAATCAGAACAAATTATTAAAATCAGTTCAACAGCTATTAATTTTCATAGAAAAAATATTTATCAGGAATACTTCCTTTAATGTGACTAAGTTTACATCAAACTTGAAGAAAAAACTACTACAGCAATAATATCAAGGCTACACACAGTGACAATTTTCATTAAAAATGATTTTCGAACGATTTAATTATCGGGGAAGTTCCTGACAGGAAATTGGGCTAAGTAGTAAGAACATGAGGAGCATAACTGGGTTAGCGAAGAAGGCGTTCAAAAATTTATTACGGGTATTTAGAGTAAGTAAATCTTCTGTCTAATATGGAGTGTGGCGTAGCACGACACAGATACCTAGGAACTGAGGAAAGAGGATGAAAGTAGGCAGCATATTTTTGAGATTTGGGTGAGGAGGAAGACGTAGAATCAGTGAAAAGGACAGAAGGAGAAGAAACAAGAAAGTACTCGGCATGGTGGGTAAGGAGAAGAAACTTCTGGAGGATATTAGGAGAAGGCAGTGTAGGAGGTTGGGAGGGGCGAGAGGATCTTGAAGGCCATGACAGATGGGAGGATATTGGACAAACGGGAACGGGAAAGGAAGAGAATGGGCTTCACGGATGGGAAGAGGAGAAGTAGGACGAATCCAGAGAGAAAACAATCATTGGTGTAAAGAGGTAGGGAGGGGCCAGTGGCCATACGAAAAATTAGTGGCGTAAATTTTATCACCATTTTGAATTGCCGTATTCGGCAGACCACCACCGGCAGTAAAAAAAATTAGGGACAGAAAGTGTGGAGGGAAGGAAAAAGCCAACGAAGAGGAGCGAATGGATAGATTAAATAGTTATTTAGCCAAGTATTGTGGAACCGATGGAACGCCTACTTGTCGTCATAGGATGTGGAGGCGAGTGCTACTGTCTGTAAAAAAAAAGTCGAGATACCCGAGTATATGAGATGATCCATCTTCTAAACGAGGAAACGGCATTTAATTCAGTAAAACGCACCTGAAAGATTGTTCATTTTAACGTTTTTCGATATACATTTAAAACATATTTTTCGCCTTCGATTCACTTATTCTGAATTTTATTTGCAAGCAGTCATGGTCAGAATCATTTTTTAACAGCCAAAAACCGTTACGTTTTGCAAATGAAATTAAGTAAAAGTGCATCTAAGGCGGCAACATTTTTTATGTACACCAATAAACGTAGAAATTAATAAGATTTCAGGTGATGAACTCTTCTCGGGCTCTACACCGGGTGAGTGATTTAAATGTTGCCGACGTTTCGGGTAGCGACTCGTTCCCCATCTTCAAGGCAAATGTCACGTAACTAAACTGTCCGTTGGTTTTATACGGATGGACAGTTTGGTTACGTGACATTTGCCTTGAAGATGGGTAACGAGTCGCTACCCGAAACGTCGGCAACATTTAAATCACTCACCCGGTGTAGAGCCCGAGAAGAGTTCATCACTGCAATTCGCCGGGAAAGCGTGAAATCTTACTTCAAGATTTCAGGTGTATTTTACTGCATAAAATTCCGTTTCACCGTTTAAAAGATAGCATCTCAAACTCTGGTATCTCGACAATTTTTTTTGCAGACAGTAGGCGGCCTTTGTCTCTCACTTGCCCCGGGCTGCCGCCGCAACCCGGCCGGCACGGAAGCCCTAATTGAATCCACCAGGTGATGAGGGAAGCCAAAGCTATTCAGAGAATCACATTCGTGAACAGGTCCAGCCTTGGGTGGGTGGCATTTAGGACGTGATCTCTACTCTGGTAGCACTAGCTAGGGGGAGATCGTGGAATACGTTTATTTTGCCCTTGCCAAACATACCTACGTTCGCTTGAAAAATTCACTCAGACTATGTACTTACATCAAGAAAGTAAAAAGTTAGCATCGCAGAGTGTAGCGAAAAATGTAAGTCGTGCGATCGTTTACACAATTACGACTTCCAAAAACTTAAGGATAAAACGATAAAGAATATGGAAGTTCAGCATCCATAATAATTCAGCAAAGATTCATTTATAAATAGCTTAATTTCCCTCCGCCACGCACCCATGCGGCGGCTCGCAGAGTTTTATGTATTCGTAAGTAATCAAGGAATGTAAAACCCATATAAAATCACGAGTCACCAGATTTGGCCAAACAAAAAAAGCTTTTGCGGACTATCACATATTTTTCTCCTGGAAAAAAATGCAGGAATTTTAAGCGACTCTTTGCATTAACTGTAATGTGACAAGGTCACCAGAAAAAGGGAATAAAAAAAACCACTGGTATTCAATATTAATGTATTTAAATCACAACTCTTCCCAGGCTGAAAGCGAGTCCTTTCGAGCAGGCGTTTACATAAGTGGCGGTAGGGCACCCGGGAAAAGATAAAGAGCATTTGCATGAGATACTCGCCCATCCAACCACGGAATTATAAAGAGTCGGATAGAAACGAGGGTACGGAGAGGACCTTTAATAAGCCGTCCGGGAAGCTCCTGAATTTTTCCGGTTTGTCCGTGTTAGCAGACTATTATACAGACTACAGCAGCTATTAGCAGAACTGGTAGATACAAAAATTACTTCTTTCCACCAACCAATGGTGACTACAACCAAAACTGAGCGTGACACTAAGACGAAGTTCACTTTCATCATTTTCCTCTTTCAATCTGGTGGACGAATGTAGGGGACATGAAGAGCTAGCGGTGGAAATAATATAAGGAATGTGCAGTATTTTGTAGTAGGACAATCTTAGAATAGATGTCGCAGATCGAAAGAGGACAAGAGAAAGGTTTTCGGGTTCTTTCCTCGTTGGTGCATCCTAGTGAACCACAGTTTCGCCGACATTACAGCCGACTTCTTCAGGTCCGAACACCTGACTTCGGTCCGGAAGATCCCGACCGGAATACCGACGAGACTGTGGTCCACAAGAGTGTACTAACGCTGAAAGAAACAAAAGAACCCCAATTTATCTAATAATCACAGCAGAAGACTTCGTAGCAGATATAAAGATAGTTAGGCGTTTTTGAATGACCTAAGTATTTGTCCCTCGGTCTTCCTCGTTCCCTTCCATTATGCTCCTTATAATTTGTCCTGTGTCAATGTTGCCAATCCATCTGAGCATTGTCTTCCTGATAGTGCCACATATATTTTTCTTCCCTTCTGATCTTCTGTACATGTTTCCGATCCCATCAGTCCATTTGATCTTCAGCATCTGCCTCAAGTACCAAGTTTGGTAAGCATCTATTCACTTCTATTCAAGCTTTACAATTGTTCATGGATGAATACGGTTCTGATTACCAATCAGTTAAAATTTAATTTTGAAAAATAACCGACGATATTCAGTGGTAATTTTCATAACGTAAAGTTACCTATAAACCATTTATAAGGACATATTGTGACTAAGTAAGGCAAGCCGCTGAGTTGGGTTGATTTTGAGCTTTGGAATATTATTAGAATTATTTCCCAACCAAGTTCACTTTTCGTGATCGATTTACCGTTGTAAAATTATTCACCTTTTTGGGCGAGTGTTCTGGCCCCTGAAGCTCTGTCGTTAATACGTATTGTAAACAATCGTATAGATGAGATATTGTCAACTGACGTCAACAAACGTGGTAATCCGTTTTCTTTTTTGGAGGTGGAATTTTAAGAAAGTTCTGCTACAATTTCCTGGCGCTTGAAATGTTACTCGGAGTTTAAATTACGTCTAACAATAATTTGACGCTAATTTTCAATTTACAGCCTTAATTTAAAATATGTTCACTACTAATTTATTTCCATTTAAAGACTATCCTGGGGAAGCTTTATTTAGATATCTAAGACAATTCGAAATGGTTAGTTCTGGCTGCATCTCAACGATCCTCCATTAGGAAATGAATGAGGGTATGAATTGAAAGAAAACCACATGAAAATAAACGACCCCCAGGAGGAGACAAGTACAACTGAGTCGCAAACACATAATTCGGGGCCAATTGCCCACTCAATTGTCGCGCCATTACGATTTCGCTCGCAACCACTGCGGTCGTCGCGACAACGAAATGCTGACGAGCGCTGTTGACGCAATTTTCCTTTTCGGAGCTGTTTGCATCGCGGATTAAGACGCGAGCAGTCACTGTTATATGGTGCGGTGTAGGGCGTAGGGAGGTGCGAGATATGGGAGGGGATTATGGCGGGGAAGTAACCCTCGTCTACCTAAGCGGAGGGGGGTGGAACCGAATGGGACCGTAAAGGATTCCCGACCTTCCGACCGGGATCGTTAGCTCGGCCGAGATTGAGCAAAACGAAGAGAAATGCAAATCATTTCCTCACCCTTCCACCACCCAATGGCAAGGGTGGAGGGGGGAGGGAAAGAAAAACCCTTTCCCCCTCGTCGACTGCGAAAACAATGGAATGGGAAGAGGCGCAAGAGAAATCGAACGAAATAATCCAACCGATGGAAGGGAAGATGGATGCATCTCTTTAAAAGGCCACGCCCCCTCTCCCGCGCAAACACGAGAGGCGTTCAAACAAAGGCAGAGCAAAGATTTGGAAACCGCCACGCACGAAAGAATTAAGATGGCTTCGCTTACCCTGCAACATGTCATTTACGCCTCCACCATCACGCAATATTAAATCCCAATGCTGGATTTGACGAGGTAGGGTTTCATCTAGGCAGCCATCAAGTCCTGAAACGTTGAGTAATATCCACGCATTCAATACAGACAACATTATGAGCGAAATATCGATAAACGGATAGAATTTCGGTACTTTAATTTAAATACGATGGATATAAAAATACACACGATATCTTAAATTTATTCGATGACACGAATGTCGATGGCGATGCCGAAAATGCGATGAGTGTTGTTGATGATGATGAAATTTAGAAAATTAATTATACATTGCTGATATGCAATAAGGAGAAAATTGTAGAAGACAGATTTCTGGAATATCGGTTTAAACGATAATGCTGATAAAAAGCAAATACGTAAACGAAGATGAGCCACCTCATCGCCACAATAACGTAACTGGTGAAACCCATCGCTGATACTTATTACATTTCAAGATATTCCGGATCTGTCATCTGGATCCTGACAGGTCCTCATCTGTCCGGATCAGATACGAATGAAACTAGGTCGCCGTTACCTCAATTAAAATTCAACTGGGGAAGTTAAAAGGAAAATTACATCATGGATTCATTGCTATGGAAGTAATGTACGCAAACTATTGATAGCTACTGTAATGACAAAATATAGTTTTGATTTTAAGTGGATGATCACAACTTTGGATCAACATTACTTTCCCGCTGTTTCACAATATTCCAAAGAATTGTGCGGCCCATAAAAGGCTAACTACCACCACATACGTATTTTAAGACGAACGACCTAAAGGCATCACCCAACTATGTGCCCAGGACTAACCGATCCACGGTCTATACCCCACAAGGTGTCTGCACTACTAAATAACAACGCTTCTGATCAGAGTATGGTTAAGAGAAGAGTCACTGTCACCTATGGCCACCAGATAGCGAAATAAAGGAATGAAAAAATCCTTGTATCCAACTTTATCTCATTTAACAAGAAATAAAAATATCAAAACACTCCAGACACTTTATAAACTGACTTATAAATCATATATCGATAAGTAAGTTTGATCAATTATTTATTAGGAATAGAGCATTGTACTGTTTCTTTCGGCACTGCGACTTGGCAACCACCACTGCTTCATCCGCAAGTCACCGCAGTCCACCTTTTTTAATATTTAAACTGTACATTGAAAATTAAATGTCCACTGAAGTGATTTATTAGACCTGACAAGTGTAATGCAAATAAAACTCACAAATTAATGCAAACGATCCTCAGCAAATATCATGCTACATGTCCAACAGCGGGCACAGCGAGATGTTTACACGTTCTTCCACGTGGACTAATGAGGAGTGAAAGTGTTTGCACATCAAATAATGCATACGCGATATGCATTATAAACATATTACCCATATTAACTAAACACCAATCCCTTCTGATATGGGAAATGATTAGTATTCTTATACAGCCCCATCAACCTCGACTAAGTTAAGAAAAAATACCTTCGAAAATTTTAGTGGCAGGTAAAGTGTATGGGAAAACAGAATTGGTTCACTAATAATGAAGTAATAGAACATCATGAATTACGGATTGAGGGAGTGGGTTGGCTAGGTATAGGCTTTAAGGAATATTAAGGATCATCAACTCACCAAAAGCACACCTGAGCATTTGATGACAGAGAACACTGCAATAAGCGAAATCCTCTTACCTGCAAACAAGAAAAAAATCAATGAACAACAGAGTCAAGGCTATAAAAGAGAGAAACCAGTAAATATGTGCCGAAAAAGGTCTTTGAGGTAAATATAATTTTCCACCCACTATACGAGACGGGAAACGATGCTTAGTTTAATGCATGGAAGCAAGCGTTTCACTTCCGGATAGTAGACGCATGATCGAACACATAAAAATGGCAATGCAGAGAGCTCTACGGTAACACACAACAATGATCTGCGAAAAGTGACGCAGCTGTCATTTATCAGTCTGATGAGAGATAACACACTCATATTCATACTATGCCAGCATGTGGAGACAACTGAAGGGCGTGGAAATATTTCTTGTTTCAAATAGGGTTCAATTTTTAAATGCCAGAGCGTATGAAAAAGTGTTACTTTTCATGTCCAGTACGAAGAAAAAGATTTCGGAAATCATCACACAAGAAATTGACTGAGGAAGATCGGGGAAAGAAATTTCCATTCATTTGATTCCTCCGTATTTTTCTTAAAAAAATAGCCCTAAAAATAAAATTTAGCAATAATAATGAGAATGGCATAATTTTTGTTGTCGCTTTAAGCGAAGCGAAATTAAGCGACTCCAAAAGTACCCTACATACTCAGAGAAAGTCGACTGGGTATCAATTACGAGTTGTTCCTGACTGTACTAATTATTCCATTGTTCCAAAATAAGATATCATAAACACAAATTGGGACATAAGGCCACAATGTCGTAAAAAACTAAGACATCCTAGAATAAGCAGTTTTTTAACTCGCAAATCTTCAAGAAACTAGCTTGAACCATAAGCAAAAAATGTATTGTTTTTTCCATCACTGAATAAGGAATAATTCATGATCATTACTTAAATTCTTAAACAACTTTTGATGATACTCAACCTTTCCTCATTTCAAACTTTATCACATTACCTTCTTCTTTCACTTTGCCTTTATCCCAATCCTATGTTGGGACGGCATTTTCTTTCTTTAATCTTTTCCTCCGCTTTCCTCCGTTTTGGGCTTCCTCCACCTTCCAGCCTAGGTCTTCCGCTAGCTTATCTTTCCATCTGACTTTGGGTCTTCCTACCCTTCTCTTCCCAGGCAACTCCAATCTTTCTACTCTCTTTCCCACGTAGGCACCTTTTCCTCTATACATGACCAAACCAACTCAGTCTGCCTTCTTGTATCTTTTTATTCAATCGTACCACTTTAAGAGTTCCTCTAACATATTCGTTTCTTATAGAATAGAATAGAATAATGTGTTTATTAGAACCTAGTCCAAAGGACTCTAGGTTCAACAAAAAGATACAATGAATGGTACACTCTCCCATAATACAGATCAGGTCTGGTATACCCTTGGGGTGGTGGATAGGCCGGGGCAAAATAAACCTACACCCTTCTTCACCTGCCACCATCATACCCACCACCACCCACCCGGGCATTTCCTCACCAGCAACCTGGTTCACATATCCAGTTTTTATATAATCACACAATTTTATTATTTATCTCATTAACAATTATCCCGTTACACAATTTGCCTCTTGCAGATATTTAGTTCATGTACAATATTTATATTAACAAAAAAAGTCATAGTTTAGTATGATTTTCTTTTCTTCCAAAAAATAAACTGCGGATGATATTCATTCAGAGGGTGGCGGGTTGGCCGGGGCAACAAATACCTACATCCCTCATCGCCTGCCACAACCGTACCAACCCCCACCCCCGGGTTACAGCTCCATCCAATTTACATGTCCCGATATTGATATTGACCATATGCTTTGTAATTATATTATTCTGAAAAAGGGTAAAATCACTTTAATTTATAGACGTAGTTAAATATTTTAGTTTTGAATACACTTTCGGATGCGTTCCTAATTTCAATGGGTACCGCATTCCAACACCTTGCTGCCTGTACTGCGAAGGAGTTGCTGTACGCTGTAGATCTGTGGCTAGGTGTGTACAATTGTTCTAGTGGTGCTCGGGTTACTCTTTGCTTGATTTCTCGGGAAAATTGAAAGAGGTTAAACAAGTATTCTGGTGTTTAAACTACCGTATCTCGTGATTCTCACTCATACGCTTCAGCATTTTCATCTCTGTCACTTCCAGTTGCCTTTACTGGGCCCTGGTGGTTGCCCATATCTCCGCACTGCAAGTCTTTGCGGGCCTCATGACCATTTTTTACATTTTCTCTTTCATTCTATGACTCACTTTCCTGTCACACAACAGACCACTCAATTTTCCTCTAATCTGACCATCCGCATTCGATTCTATGGGATACCTCAGCTTCCAGGCCTTCATCCTTCTCCAGGATTCCTCCAAGGTATCTGCACCTCCTCTTCGCCTGTAGCACTTTCCCTTGCAGTCCCACTGAGG
Source organism: Pyrrhosoma nymphula (assembly GCA_963573305.1). Classification (NCBI taxonomy): domain Eukaryota; kingdom Metazoa; phylum Arthropoda; class Insecta; order Odonata; family Coenagrionidae; genus Pyrrhosoma; species Pyrrhosoma nymphula. The sequence continues at coordinate 138,612,183 of OY754333.1, read as the reverse complement.
CATCCTCCTGCTGGTCGTTGGCCACTGTATACTCGGTTTTCGTCCCACTGATTTTCATCCATCTCTCAAGTCTTCCTTCATTCCTCTAGTAACCTGTATCGGCTGTTTTCACACAGAACGATAAAAATCCGCGATTATCATACTCCGTAGTGCATCGCTTCTGATGCCTCTAGTCATTACGTCCACGACTAGATCAAACAAGTAAAGGCTGAGTGCTGACCCCTGATGCACTCCGACTTACACATAACAGATTTCTGTCATACTGGCATTACTTCTAGCCTGTGCCACAGCTCCCGAGTACATCTCTGTAACCAATCTTACGTATTTCTCCAGAGCTCCTTTTTCCCTCATGAATCTCTATACTTCCTGCCTCGGTACTCTATCACAAACATTCCAGATCCAGGATGTGTATCTCCTAGTTTATCTCTCTATATCTTTCCATCCACTGCCGCCGTAGCCCAAAGATTGCGTCTATCGTCCCTCTCACTGGCATAAATCCAAACAGTTCATTCCCTATTTCTGTTTCCTGTCTTAATCTCATTTCAATGATCCTTTCCCATTTCTTCATAGATTGCAACAATAGTTTGATCCCCCTATAGTTAATGCAGTCCTGCACATCTCCTTTTCCTTTAAAGATCGGTACTGGTATCCTTCTCCTCCATTCTTCTGTGATATTTTCCTATCTCCATAATCTAACTTTATCACATTATAAAAATCACAAATGATAAAGTTCAGGTCATCTGATAGGTTAACCAGTCAAAAGTCAGTAAAAAGCTCTTGGAACTAGTAAACTGTGTTTGTTTTATGGAACAACATTTCCAAATAGGTAATAATATATTTAAGTCACGTTCATTGAGGTTACGTCCTTAGGGGAAAAATAGAAATTATTTTATTTCGGAGCACATTTATCACCACAGCAAAAAAACCACCGATCCCTTCAATTTATCTTTACTTCGAGAAAATTAAGATTTGCCAGCGTACTTTCAGAACCATGGTCAACAGCCACAAATTTCTTCAGATTTCCCTTTGCTTTTCCAGCTTTCCTCTGCAGGTTCAAGCTTGCCGTAACACTTTCGAAGTGTCATACGGCGCGGCACTTCAAATTTCACCACCTCAAGCGTCAACAAAACACTCACAGGTCGGTAGCAGCACGAAACGTCACGGCTTTATCCAAAAATATTTCCCACCATTAAACACAAGCTTACCGCAAGGATGAATATTCCTCCTACGAGTGCAGCGAAGCGGGAAACGCTTTGGGAAGGAATTCAGACGGGCGAGCCAGAAGCGGACGGCGCCTAAAATTATGCCCCGGGGCCGGCGGGCGCGCCCCCTTGTTTCGAGGGCCTCAGCGGCAAAACATGCCTCCGCGCACTTCAATTAGAGGGAAATGGAGGGAAGGGAGAGAGAGAAAGGAGGTCCATGGTATTCTGCGTTGGAATCCCTTTAACCCTAGGGATAATGCCATTTTCCGTCGCATCGCACCCCGAAAGGGGGAGAAAACAATGACTCCATTCGACCGCCCCATCCACACGCGTACAAAAAAACATACGATTCCATAGAACCCCCCTTCGTTTGGGCAAGCGCTGGAAACCGACCTCTTTGTGTATACCGACCACTCCAGATCGAGTACAGTACGCTCGAACAAATATTTCAACGAGAATTTTTATTTACATAACGCTTGAATTGTTTAATTCACACATAAACATCATCAATAATTACGAAAAATCAACTCTAAATTAATAAGTACCAACGTAGACAAATTTCTACCTCTGTGTTTATTAAGACACCAATAACCGACTTTTTTGACGTTGAATGTACTAGTGAAAAGCCAAGGGAAAAACTTCTTTACCTCCATTAACTCAAGCTTTTAGTAAAATACATAAATGTAATGTTGCAAAATGTATGCAGTGCTGATAGAATAAAATGTTTGCGTTAGTTTCATTGCTTCATTTTTCAATATTGACGACAACCAAATGAATTTTGCGGACAAAGAAATAGCATAATATTTTTTTTTCTGGGGAGCCTTCTATTTCAGTAATTTGTTCAATAAAAATAAGATTTTGAGATAAATTACATGAATAACTATTACATTTCCGCCATTTCCGATTATATTTAAGAGCAAATCAAACAATTCCTGTCTACCGGAAAATACCGTCGATTTTAGATCCTGCTATGCCTTTACTGACTGGACTATTGTTAAGAGGGACTACAATAAGGGACTGTGAGGGCACGCCCACATTGCATGGTGCCTCTAACACAGTCCACACGAGCACATAACCTTTCAATTTCACGCCGCCAGCATTTCCGGTCATCGCCATTTCCCGAGGGAGAGGTGAGGAAGTGGGGGGAGTGGGATATGGGCTGGATGGATTGAGAGAATATGGATGGTGGTGCGGAGCGGAGCCTGTGGACTGACTGAGAGCCGCCGCCGTCCTCGTAGCGGGAGAGCTCTTTTCACGCATTTGCATGGCGGGCGTGGTTGGGACAGATTGGGAGGAGCCTTCGGTCATGCCTACCCTTAAACAGCGAGCCGAATATCCCACCACCACACAAAGAAAGCTTGTACGAGGTGAGGCTAAAGCGATAAATCGGCAGCAGGTCGACGCTATTTCCATATCGGCCCAGTAATTGATAAGGAGTAGGTATTTGAAGGAAACCATTACGTCATTGTCTAGGTCAATTATGACAACGTCATTACTCATTCCATATTATATATTCAATACTATCACATAGATGATTACATTGACTCCTAAGCGGAAATTTGATGAGCGTAGACACAGCAGCAGCTCAAAATTGTTTCACAATTTCGTACCCCACGGTAACATTTTTTTCCTTTTGGAGTACCCAAATTTGATTTCCAAACAAATATAAAGCCCACTTCCAACATCAAAATGAAAGCATCTTCACTACATCAACATACTTATCACACAGAGGGTCACCACTGAAATTAATCTACATAACATTGCATACTTGAATAAGATTGCACTTAAAGGTAACGATATTCCGGAATTTTCGATATTTTTCTGGCGATGCAACCTAAACAGATGCGAGGGGGAAAAACAAATATCGTACAAAATAAATACTGTCGGCCTCTGTAGACAGTGAGGCCATGATCGATTAGAATTGCCGAAAGAAACGATCAGCTGACCAAACCAGGACGATAAGGTTCGACCGTACTTACAAACTTTGCTTCAGTCTTTCAATTACTAAACTAACCACAGGGCAAAAAGGATGGTGTGGTCGAAGCAGCTTCTTTTTCTATTTTACAAACACTAAATCATGTGAGCAGCATTTTAGGACATTTTTAGTTTGACTATAGATAAAATATATTTGTAAGACAAGATTTCAGCCAAAATTTTGTGGAAACAAGTCATAGTTATTTAAAAAAAACGATAGCCTAGTATTGTCCACACTAAAATTTAATACCGACCATGGTTTCAGCGATTCATTGGCATCATCAAGGTCATTAAATGATTTGCTGAAACCATGGTTGGTATGAAACTTTAGGAAAGATAATACTAAAATACACATCCCGGAGAGTAATCGATATGGACGACGAGGAAGCAAAAAAGTATTTTTAAAGATAAATAATGGGCGTTTGCGGTAAAGTTAGAGTGGCATACCTACGGATTCATTCATTAGAGTATTCTACCGGTTTAAAGTAAGTTTTAATAAAAGCCCGAAATAATCCTTCAGATTTTTTATACGGGCAGGGCCCTATCTACTTCTAGTATTTCTTTCTTCATCTCAGCATACGTCCTAGCCTTTTTCATCCCGTCCATAAAACCTATTCTGTCTTCCCTTTCCCCACTTGCCCAACATCCTTCACAGCCATGAGCAAGCCATCGCCCCTCATTACCTCTTCCAGCCACCTACCCTGCCTCTCCCTTATCCAGAAGCTTCCTATCCTCATCCACCAATTCAAGCACTTCCCCATTTGTCTTCCTTCCAGTCCAGTCCACTCCATCTTCCTCCACGCCCAATTCTCGAACGCCTGCAGTCTAATTTCATCCTCCTTTCTCAGAGTCCACGTTTCTCTCCAATACAGTCCATATCAAGCTCTTCGCCAGCCTCTTCTTTATATCATTACCCGGTGTCCCCGTCATCAGCTCCCTTCTATTATTGAACGCTTCCTTCCCCCACTTTATTCTCCTCCACATGTTTTTGCTACTATACCATTCTCTTCTGGCGTACTACCCAAGTAATTAAATTGCTCTACTTGCTCCAGTTCGAGCCCTTTACCGCTTTCTTTGTCCAAGATATTCTCATTACTTTTGTTTTCTTATTATTTATCTTCATTCCGTATTTCCCGCACTGAAATTTTTATGCATCTATTAAAGCTAGCAATCCCTTCGATGATCAACTAACCAACACCTGGTCGTCGAAGATTCTAACCAAATTTATCAGCAGGCCTCCTACTTCTATCCCCTATCTACCTCTTCCCATTCCTCTTTTATCATTTCCACAGCATAAATGTTACAAAACAGACGCGATAATGGGCAGCCCTGCCTCATCCCGCAACTGCTCAACCTGATTCACCGTAAGCTACCCTCACCTGTGTCCTCTGGCCCATATATAAGTTTCGGATGACACTCCTATCTCGCCAATCTATTCCTATTTTCCTAAGCATCTGTATTAGTTTATCCCAATTTGCTCCGTCAAAAGCCTTCTCGAAATCCACAAAGCAAGCAAAAACATCCCGCTTATACACTATGCGCAATCGCATAACGAGTTGCCCTCCCCTTCCTGAATTCAAAATGGCCATCGCCTAAATAGCAGGGGCCTGTTTCTCAAAGCTACAAGTCCACAAGTTACAAGTCTACAAGTTACAAGTCGGATCTTACAAGAGTGACTTACAAGTGTTTCTCAAACGAAAACGGAGGACTTGTGAATTCTCAAAGATTTTACAAGTGAAAATGGCGGGCATCTAGTCCATATTTAGCTATTATTTAAAGCTTTCAATATATTTCACGAGTTGCTCCAGCCATCTTCTAGAACCAAGAGTCAGTGCTATGTTTCTCGGTGTTTGTAAATGCGTGAACACAAGACAAACGGAATTTTCGGTTCACAGTTTACCTTAAGATACCTCAAACGAGGACGAATCGTCTGCAAAACTCGAACATCATGAGGAAAAGTCGTTTATTCCATCGCATGAAGGTAAAGATGAACTCGAAATGAAGGTTATTCACAATTCTTGCATGTCAAGACATCATCTTGTGCAGTATTTATCTTTCATAGGTACGAATAAATAGCGGAATAGCGTTTTCTCGTCATACAAGCGAAGACTAGGTCATTATCAATGTATGTTTGTTTTTTTCGGGTGTACCCCGCGCACTATGACCAGGGGCGCGATCATGGTTCTTTATTTTTCGTTATCGCTATCGCTACCCATAACGCAATTTTTCCCTGTAGCGCATTCGCTGCGATCATGGTTCTCACGACTTGCGCTACAATGAGCGAAATTCGCGCTTGCGCTATGAAATACTTTTGAGTCGGCGCCCGCATACGAGGCTACAAGAATCGACCAATGAAATGCACGGAAAAACTTCGGCAAGCGGAAAACATTCGAAAGCGGTAATTATGGAATGTTTATAGCTACTATTTCCCGCTGAATTTCCTAATTATCAATAATATTGTAATAGTGTTCTGCGTAGAAGACGTATAAGCGTTGAAGATGATGTCTGAGTCGGAGATAAGTAGTTTCGCCAAATAAGTACCTTTAACATTTGCTCGAAGTTGATTTTTTATAATATGTATGAATTATCAGTGAATGTGGATTAAACTGTGAAAATGAATTGATCGCGACGTTAAAAGCGACTTCAAAAAATGTCAACGCACGATTTATTAGAAAAATATATACATTATTCTTCGCGAGAAATAATCAATAAGGTGTTGTTAATAAGCGCATATATATATTAAAATTAATTATCACATTAAAATTTATTGGAACAGTTATTTGTACATTAAATTTGGTTGGTAGTGAGACAACTTATTATAAGTTATTAATGCCACTGCAGAAGCCGAGTAGGGGGAAAAACGCCATCACAAAGAGAATGTATGAATAAATATTTAACCATCCATCTATAAATTTTGAGTATTAATTCTCTTGTCCATTCGGGAGGGTTACACTCAAAAATCTTAGGCAGATATTTGCTGATCAGGCAAATAAAAAAAGTTCCGACAAAAGATGTAATTCACTAGCAGAAGGTATGCTTATTTAAGATTCTCGACCCTTTTACATTAATGAATATAATGACATTCCTTGCCCTACAGAAACGTAACATGACTACAACGATAATTCTAACAAAAAATGTCAGATTCAAATTTCGTATCCCTTAATTTTATATTCCCTCTTCATCTTATTACAACCATTTCGTAATGAAGAAAATCATTACATGCTTGAACAAGACTAAGTGGTTTCTTTAAGGTAACCTAAGGGCAATTTTTACCCAGAGAATTTAATTTGCATTCCAATAATTTCCATAACACCAAATAAATTATTTATTTTAACAATACCTAATATACGATTAGCAGTATATTTCATCCTGTCATTAATGAATATACTGTACTAATATGACTAAGACATTCCCCCTTACCTTACAATCCATAATCATCTACCAATACGAGGAATGTCTTAAATGTAAGCTTACCTCTGACAGGAGATATGATGTCGTCCGGACATTAAAGAAGACCAAAGTTGAAATACATTCTATTATTTGCAATGATAAAATATGAATTGAGACACTATCTATGATTCTCACAGAAATAGGTTATTCCAGTAAATTGGACCATAATATCATATTCCTTAACATCATAGATCATTAGGTTAACTTTCAATAAATATAAAAATTAGAAAGATCCAATAGCAGTGACAAAGTTTTGATTAGGTTGAAGATGAAGTGTTAAATATGCATTTACATCCCATGGATAATTATATCTTGTAATTTAATTTTTCCAAAAAGCTTGTCTACAACTTGCATTATCCTGGCCATAAAGATATGCTATGGATGACAGTAATTAAAAACAAACAAAATTATTTTATAATAAAAAATTCAATTTATTCATCAGCATAGATAGACATATTTTGCCTCTAGTTTGTATTTACAACTGCCAGAAATATATTCAAGTCACCATTCCTCTTCTAATTGCCAGAGTCGTCAACACTTGTTTTTATGACAAGTATATTTAAGGATTTATTTATTATAAAAAAAAATAAAATGAATATGAAACGTGATTTGAAACCCTTCTGGGTATAGTCAGCTGTGGAGAAGGAACGTAAAATAGAGGCTGGTGAAGAGCTTGATATGAAGTGTGGCACTGTATGGGGCAGAAAGGAAGGCAAATGAGGAAGTGCTTGACATGGTGTGTGAGGAGAGGATTCTTTTGAATGAGATTAGGGGAAGACAGGGTAGGTGGCTGAAGGGGATAATGAGGGGTGATGGTTTGCTGAAGGCCGTGATAGAGGGAAGGATGTTGGGAAAGCCGGGAAGGGGAAGAAAGAGAATAGGTTTTATGGAAGGGATGAAAAGGGTAGGGCTTATGCTGAGATGAAGAAAGAAATACTAGAAGTAGATAGGGCACAGCACGTGTAAGAGTCTGATATAGTTATTCCGTTAAGCCTCCATCAACATTAATCCCGTTTGGTTTACTTTAGTTCCTCACAAGTTATATATCTCTGGATATTTTAATTACAGTTTCTTCAATCATGATTTACAATAGTAAAAGTGGAAATAACCCCGAATTTCATAAATCAATGCAACTAATAGTCTTTCCAAGAATATATTAGATTTTTAAGTCCTTCGGCTTTTAAATAAGGAGGGTTAACCTATCAAATACAGGCACACCCGCAATAACGTACTCCCGATATAACGTTTTCCTGCTTAAAATCTTAGTCCTATCCGACAACAGAAGTAGACGTTATATCGAGGGTAAATTGTACCAATTTTACCTTCTATTAGATTGATATGAAGAGGAGTGGAAGATTGAGTCAACTATATGATTACTAACTACTTAGGAGAAAAAGTCTAGTCAAATTTATCTACATTAATCAATACATAGATACAGAGGCATTGGTTGACAAAATGCCAAAGGAAGCTGAGTAAGTCATATGAATTTTCGTGGAACATGCTAACTCCCATGCAGTGTTTTCCCAAGCTACATTCCAAAAACTTTTTTCAATTAAGCAGACGTAGGTAGAAAAGCATTGAGTTACAAGACATTATAATTACAAAGCGTGGATTAGTTATAGAGTGGCATAATGAATATAAATAAATTTCCAACAATACCAATAAAGATCAAATTATTCTCCCACTAAAATTAAGGTGGACCACAAATAATATGCAATATTTTAAATGCTATCCAGTACTTTAACCGAGGATCATCATCTGTTACAGAAACTGGACCTAAAGATGAGAGAATGTTGAGGGAGGATCTATCTGAATCCATCAGCTGGTGAGGAGTTAACAAGCTTAAAATGCAATTATCCAGAAAATTCTTGATGTTGTTAAAACTAAATAAGAAATTGAAATAATATTTTCAGTGAAAACGCTATGATTTATCCCAAAAAAATTATTTCTAATAAATTCTTCTTTTATTCAAAGACTTTCTGAACTTTATTTCACGAATAATGCAACTAACTAGAAATTAAAATTATCGGCATTCACTGATCTCCTGACTTGGTAACCCTCTGCAATACGTGGCCGACCTTCAAGTAATTCTTCCTCCTTCGGTTTCATTACATTAAATCTCTCTGACGAAGTTAAGGCAGGTGGTAAAACTGTCGCATGTCATGCAACACAGCACAAGCCAACACCATTTTTCGAGCCTTGGTTGGGGGATTCATTAGAACTCTCTGACGGGATAGGACCTTAAGCACCCCAAACAACCTTTTTACCACTGATCGAGCCTTGCAGTGGGAAATGAGAAGTCATGGCTCATTTGGGTACCCTAAATCACCTACATCAGTCACCACCATGCTAAGTAGATTTGGGATGTATTAGAGGCATAAGATATGTGCTTTATGAGCCTAATTTTCATCTATCGTCCATCCATGTCGTTTGATATCAATTTCTTTATGAACCCTTGGCACAAGGATGACAATACAAGTGCAGTCAATAGCTGCCACTGCACCAGGGAAAGAATTGGTGGATAAACTGGAAGTTCTTTGTACCTTCCTTCTGTCTGCAAGTGTACTGGGAAATCTGATCCATTGCTGTACCAAATGCTGATTGATTGTATTCATTACACTAGTCATAGCCTTTGAAGTTGTGGGTTGGCTCATAGAAATTAAATAATCCTGCCCTACAGACCTCTGATACAATCCATTTGGCAAAAAACCCTGAGGGCACATAGAACATATATTGATGCCAATTAAAATCAAATATGAGATTGTCTAACTACTTTAAGATAATTATTGTTAATTAACATGGTAATAATTGCATGCAATTCCACACTCAGACCATGAAACCATTCCCTTATAAGCCGAGGTCTTAAGTATTGTGCAGGTCTTGAGCCATCTCCTTCGATACCCTGAATAGAACTAAAAATTGACAAAACTGCACCACCTCAAGGGCAAAATGATCCATAGTATCCCTTAATCTCCTTATTTTGAATACTCAAGTTGTTATTTTGGAGGTTTTCCTCCACAATATTGTCCAAAAAGAACATACTCTTAAGACATTTTAATTAAAATGCTAGCAAAACAATGGGTTGCTCAACAAATATGCACAGAAGTCCAATGCTACATTTAGTGCCAAAATTCAAAGAGTCACTTATTCCATGAAAAAGTTGCAAATATATTTGTTTTTAAATCATTTACATAATTAACATGCAACCATTCCCTTCCTTCACTAATCATTACCATCCAAGATTTCATAAAACTTATTTGGTGTAACACAAATCTCAAAACCAACAGCAGCTTTGCGTTTGATTCATCCAAAATAAACCCTGTTCATGAAGATACTGAAATGCATGGTAAGCTAAGAATCCACACTAACGTGGAGTAAATATGATTGGAAGTACTGGCACAAGTGAAGCTTCTATTAAATCAGGGTTATATGTACTAAGTTTGTAAGAACAAAGCATAAACAAATTGCAGTGATAGATTGGCGAAGATAAACAACGTTAAAAGTGACAAGGATAAACACTTAAGCTACACTTCATTCTACAAGTATTATCATTAATATAAAAAAGGATCTGTTGGCTAAATAGTACTATAATTACAAGGATAAAATTTGACTCGTACGCAAGTTGTATATTACCAAAGTTTTGGCAAATAATTTCTACACAAACTACACTATTTCTACTCCAGAGTATCGAGGAACTTACTTCCAAGTGTAAATTAGCAAATTAAAATGTATTGCGTTTTAATCAAATAAGCTTATAAATTAGAGTTAAACATTTCTTACGGCATTATTCAAATTATACAAGTTTATCTGCAAGGTGAGATATCTTTAAACGAAAAAGTAGCAAAATAGTTGTGATAATGGAAGGGAAAACTAGAATATCACTATCTCTACGTATTCAATCGTTAAACGACACATTCAAGGGATGCACAAGTTAATCCATTAGCCAAAGGATAGATTAACGCTATCATTCTCTCAAAGTGTTCATAATGCACATTATTTTTTGCTGATCAACTCCTATCACATAGGATACAACGCTTTGGTAACTGCTATCATAAGTAAAGAACACCACATATAAGGCACAAACAGTATTAAACCATGAAATAATCCATGAAAAACCAAAATTGCATGCAACAGTTACATAAACAATCGTCATGCAAAATAGACATTACTTTGCAAGTAGTTTGGGGCACTTCCAAAGGTCCAACATTCACTATAAACATTGACTTCGTCTAACCCTGAAATTACAACATACCTACTAAAGATAAATAAACACACTATGGGAATACACAGACACCCACCCTTCAATTAGTAATTAACCTAATCACATACCGCATTATCAAAGTCTGATGATAACAAAGTTAAAAGCCATCATAATAAAGACGCCAGAAGGCATTCTACTTTCAAGGATATTACATTTCATTTAGTCAGTTGCGAAAAAATCTACCAATTAAAATATGATGGAAATGAAATTTAAGTTTAAATAGTTAAAAAACACAGGACGTTACTTTATCAAGGTACAAAAACAATCGAAACATAGCACGACAAAATGTACTTGAGCCTTACCACAACGACGGCTGATGGGCAACTAAACACATTAAGACTTGTTTTAGCAACCGATATACATTTTAGGGATTTATTAGAACCGTGCAATAATTTCATTAATAAAATTATAGATTAATCATCGCCAAAGACCGAAATAAGTTGTAAATTTAAAGATTCGACTATTAAGTGGAATGCGCTTTCCGCCATGCTTTCTGATTTAGCGGAGATCACAGCGATAGCGCAAGCTCTTCTATTTTCGCTTGGAAATCTCGCTATGGTAGCGGTAACGCGCGAGATTTGAAGAACCATGATCGCATGGTACGCTATATAACGCATAATCCCTTGGTAGCGATAACGATAACGTAAAATAAAGAACCATGATCGCGCCCCAGGTGTGAAACCTGACGTTTCGTGGCCGTTGCTGGCCACTTTATCAAAGGGAATGAGGTATCTGTCGAGTGCGCGGGGCACACCCGCAAAAAACAAACATACATTGATAATGACCCGCGAAAGTTTTAACCAAGAATTACTATGAGTTCAGCCGTTTTTAATGTTGATTATTAATACCCAAACGGAACGCCATCCCCTCAAGAAGTCAGTTGGTGTAGTGGTAGCGTGCGACTCTACGATGCCGAAGGATACGAGATCGTTCCTCACAGCTGTTAGTTTTTTTTCTCTTTCATTTTGATGGGCTAAGAAGATATTTTACCACCGATTTATGTAGCTTCGTACTAGGACTTCTGCATAATTTATTTTTAATTTCACTTGTCCTTGAGCCCCAAGTTGCACCAATGATATCGGACACATGACAACGGCGTATTAGGAAAAACCACAGCACATTAGCGTAGCTCTGGATTGTTCCCATCCGCTCTGCTTCACCAATGTTCTTTTCCACTAACTCCTGGTACTTCCTTCTTGTCAACCTGGGTAGCTTCGCGAGTTTTTAGAATGTGTCTGAAAATTTGCATTTCCATTATGTAATCAATTTGATATCACCCGGCGTTTTCCATGTGTACCTACGCCTGGGGCAATGTTTAAACCAAGTGTTTGTCACTACTAATTTATTTTCTTCTACAAAATTCAACTGCCTTCTCACTGCGATCATTCATTGTCCCTAGTCCATACCCTCCCACTTCAAATCCATCCTCCCTTCCCCCATCACTGCATTCCAGTCACTCATCACTACCAGGTTTTTCTTGTCAGGGACTTCTCTCATTATCTCTTCTAGTAGTTCGTAAACCCCATTTGCCTCTTCCTCCCAATGGCTGCTTGTAGAAATCTACACCTGGACCAATACGAAATTCGTCGGGCGTACTTTAATTTCTACCACTAGTGTCGCTCACTTGTTCAATGTTTACTACCTTCATCCCCAATTTTGAATACAGTTCCATGGCTACCCCACGTTAACTTTCATACAGTAGATTACTCCGTAATTATCACTCCAATAAACCCCGCTATCTTTACAACTCACCTGGCAAAGCGTCAAGGCATCTATTTTTCCTTTCTCCATTTCCTGCTAAATATTCTCTAGTTTCCCAGCCCTCATCATTGTCCTTACGCTCCAGCTTCCTATTTTTACCGCTGCTTACCTCCTCTCTTTTTTTCTACCCTTTCCTCCTATTCTTTGTATCCTTTGACGACATTATAGTGAAAGGATTTCGTGTGATGACCACCGCGGAGGCCTTGCCTCTCCCGCTGCCAGGCAAGACACCCTCCCTAGTGGGCTGCGTCCCGTAGTCGCCAGGATTATATCTGTGGTAAGATGATTAAATATGATATGCCATTTTTGAAAATTTACCAGGAGAGCAATTTACATGACATATAGCTAATGGCCAACTGAAGATTGCAAAATGGACATATCGCATATTGCCACAGGGTTTTTCTTAAACCCTACAAATTAGAAACATACCACATTCTGCCATCTTATAGATCTCACGCAGACGAACTCAACTTTGAAATTCTATCATCGGATTTAAACAACGTTCACGTGTGGAGCCAAGAGTTGGGACTCGAACTTAACCTGAGCAAATGCATGGCGGTACATTTCTTGCGGAGGTCGTCCAACTATCCCCATGTATATGCTGTGGATGGTGTTAACATAAAGGCGACAGATGAAGTGAAGTATCTGGGAGTTACGATAACCTCGAACCTATAGTGGGAAACAAATATAAGAAATATTTGTGGCAGAGTTCTGAAGAAGCTAGGATTCGTCAAGCGTATTGTAGGAAGATTCTCAGATGAAAAAGTAAAAGAGAGGTGCTATTTCGCACTCGTCCGGCCACACCTTGAATATGCAGCAAGCATATGGGATCCGGTGCAGAAAGACTTAATCCGGGAACTTAATAAAATACAAAGGAAAGCTGCGCGATTCGTCAAAAACTGCTACGGGCGTACAGATAGCGTTACACAGATGTTAAACGAATTAGGCTGGGAGCCGCTAGAGACTCGGAGGCTGCGCGCTAGGCTTAGATTGCTTGAACAATTGAGAATAGATATCTTTAAGAGCGACACGGAGAACATCATATTAGAACCCCACTATATTTCCAGGTCCGACAGAAACGATAAATTAAGAGAGATATTTTGCCGAACGGGAATGGGAATTCGTTTTTCCCCCGAACAATAAGGGACTTTAATAAATGCTCGGCGTAATTTCATTAGAGCGTTTCCTTTTTATATGTAAACGGCTGGTTTCCTAACACCCCCCGCCACACGCCTATTTAGGCGGCTTGCGGGGTAGTATGTAAATGTAGAACGGTATTTATAACTTAAAAAACAAACGGACATATCATATTTAGCCATCTTACCACAGATATTAGCAATGAATGACTTTCAAAATTAGGGTAATTGATAGTTGGGAGGGACTCCTACCCCCACTTATCCACGGTATTTTTAACGTGGCACCTATGGATAAGATGGATAAATATTTGAAAGGAAGATGGGTAAAATTCCAAGAGTTACTGCGAGGAAAGTGAGTTGAATAATTTGAGAGTTGGGACATACAAAACCAGATCCCACATATAAGTCATAAATAAACTTACCTCCTCTAAGTCAAACATTGAACATAGAGGAGCGATAAGTGTCGGACGCGAGCGAACCGATTGGTTTGAAACAGAAGAGGTATCACGCAAAGGTATAAAGTTAGCATCTACAAATTTTTGCACCTTCCCTGATCCAAGGGAAGACTTAAAGAATGACAATAGGGAATGGCTTCACCGGTAACGATAAAAACTTGCCAGGTTTTCCGGTGGCACGATCCCATTCTAAGAAAGTATTAAAGGCCCAGAAGTAATGCTGAGACACGAAAACGTAGCAGAAGTGAATTATGAATCAAAATTGGGAACAAAGGTAATTAAACTTTAGGGACTAGGGGACGAAGGATCTGATAAACATCTATCGTACCAAAAATCCGGCGATGGTGGTAGACATTGAAAAGATAGAAGAAAACTAGAGAAATAAAAATGAGGTAAACACAAGGATATGCTAACGTTTTAAATAAAATTAAAATTTTAACGCTGCAAAATGGAAGTTACAAGAATAGAACCTACCAAAAAATTCGCTATATACTTTTTAAGATGACAACTACATGCTATTAAAAATATCTTTGCCGAAAATTTTATGAAAAATATAGTTAAATGATGTTGGCAGTTTGGTGAACAGTTAATTTAGGATGGTGACATAACATCACAGGTCAAAAACATCACGTGAAATAGAGCAGGGAATACTACAAAACACCTCCGAGGCGTAGCGAAGACATATATTTGAAAATATATAGAGTATGGCGCATGGTTTTCCATATCATGCATGTCTGATACACATACTGCAGGGTGAGTAAATGGGCAAGCCAAAGAAATGGAGTAATAAGTTCACAACCAGTGATTCATTTTGAAGAGAATAATAAAGTAAATTGAAGAGGATAGAGAGGGAAAAAACTGAGATGAAAATACTACCAAATACAGATTACCACGAAAATGATCACTGATACATCTAGGCAATTTATCAACGCATGCATCTTCCACAATTCATACAGAATTCACAATTTTATAAAATTCCCTTAATAAGATAATTAAAGAGATCATCTAATTAACACTCGTTTTATAAACAATGTGCGAATCATGTGGTGATACACAGCTAAAACAACTCTTGACCACTCTGCATGCCCCTCTACGCTGGCTTCAGGGAATCCCGCAGGAAAACTAAACGTTTATGGTGAATTAGATCACAGAGGGACTGGACTCACTCTGAGGTTAACTACCTTCTGCAACCCACTCCTGCTACAAATATACCCCCGTCATTCCCCATTTTGGCGAATAATATATGCAAGCTTCGTCTATTATCTAAATATGGATTTTCCTCAACCCCCCAGTCCCTCACCATCCAGAAAATCCTTATCTAATGCAAGCCCCGCAATCACCGCACACGGAAAATGAGAGCTGTGTGGGCGTACACCCCCATACTGCCTCGCATGTAAGCACACTCACGCGGACAACCATGGAACTTGCATATTTTTCGTTCTCCTCCATCCGCGTTCCTCCATTAAGATTTTTTGATCCAGCAAAAAAAGTTAACGCGTTCAATTGCGCGAACCGACCATTATGGATGAACGAAGGGCTTATTGTTATCATCCCATTGCTGCGTAATATAATACAGCAGATTTATGGATAATTGCAAGAGGATGGACAGCACCATGTACCAAGGAACACATCTCATATCCACGGTATTTGCACTATTGCTAGGTGTCCTGACAATACTTCGCCCAGGGCTTAAAGGTGCAAGTTTTAGAAATCTTATACACACGATTATAAACTTTGGAAGAGTGGGTAGAAAACCCACTTCCACGCACGGACACCGTGTTTAAATACAAAAGAAAATAACATCTCTCTAAACGGAAACGGAAAGAAAACGAGAATAGGATATCTTATTAAGTGATACTTGCCAAAAGAACACGATTGATTGTCCGCGATCATCCAAGTGGAGATCAGAAACCGTAAGCAGGGATGGGAGGGCTATGCCTCGAGAACTAATAGCGAGGAATGATTTCTTGGAAGAACATAAAGCATTTTCGGGAGAGATAGGAATTTTTAACGGCAAGAGATTAGTGAACCCAATCCTTAACCACGACCAGCTTGAGGGACATGTAAACATTAAGAAAGTCGTCCGTAACAATGAAACAAGCGAATGAGCTCGATGTACTCGTAGAACTACAGGAATATGGACCCAAAGCCATCACGACCAACCGACGCCGATTTAAAAGAATGAAAGAAAAACGACAAAGGGATTTTGGAGTTTTAGAACTGTCTACATCCAATCGCAACAAATCTTATCAGATTCGAGCACTTTAAACCGAATTACTTTTCAAAACGCTCATGTTCACTTCCTCAGTTTTCTATTAACGGGCATTCTTTAATCGGAGGCAGAAGTATATTGTACTCCAGGAAGTTTATTTTTAAAATTTTGCTTTTTATCTCTTCCCTCATTGAAACGAATTACTCAAAGAATTAGATCTGTATATATCGATTTGTGGTTGCCAAGAACACCAACGACAAAATGTCATCGTAATCCTTACGCGGGAATTTAAATCTAGCCCCCGCGCACACAAAACATATATCATATTAAAGAACAGCGTTTCATCTGGACAGGTATAAGTAAAAATGACTACATATATAATTAGAAGCGAGATAATATATTCAGTTTCACATTAATATAGTGAAAAGGTGCCCCAAATACCGTGTAAGCGAGGAGGAAAGGTATAGCAGGAAAAATGACATTAAACAAAAATCCTTTAATTTAACGCGATAAGGGTCACAAAAACCAATAAATGACCTGAACTTCGAGCATCAACAAGAGAGAGAGAACAAATAGTTAACTGTTCAAACGCCACTAATGATTCGAATTCGACAAAATTATGCATCGGGAATAGGAGAAATTTCAGGGATAGGTAGAATTTTACTCATTAAAAGGGAAAGTGAACGATTTATTACGAGGCTATAACGAAAAACTCGATATCAGCTACGGGAGAAATTCAGGGGGATGGGACTACTGATATAACTGAAATATATTCAAGAAAGTTGATTGGGATAACGTAGATGAGCTTTTTAGTTAAAGATAAGCCCTGGAAATTTAAATATAGAAAGTGACACAGAGAGGGACAACTAAAATCCAAGGGTACTGGGTAAAGCTTTTGAAAGTATTGCTGGAAATAATGATGGAAAAGGCAGACGTTACATATATTGTTCTACATTTACATCTATACACTACCCTGCGAGCCGACGTATGGGCGTGTGGCAGAGGGTGTTAGGCCAACAACCGTGTAAATGAGAATGTTATAGAGAGGTAAAAAGGTAAAATATATTTCGGGAGTGTTTTCAGTGTATCTGAGTTTTTAATACGGTCACTTATTGTGAGTGGAAAGAACGAATATTTGTGGCTATCTGTTCAGCAATGTATCTCTCTTATTTTATCTTTTCTGTCGGACCTAGATATGTAGTGTGGCGTCGAAATGATATTCTCTTTGTAGCAGTATTGAACGAATCGCGCAGCTTTCTTTTGTATTTTATTTATTTTTCGAATTAAATCTTTCTGTCCAGGGTGCCAAATGCTCGATAAGTATTCGAATTGTGGTCTAACCAGAGCGAATGCCGGCCTCGGTGGTGGCGGGGTAACGTCCTCGCCTGCTAACCCAAAAGGTCGCGGGTTCGAATCCCGCCTGGGGAGGATTTTTCACTTCCCATGTGCATGGTTGTTTGTGTTGTCAGTTGTGAATTGTTAATACACCTGATGTAAAGGCCCAATGAGTGGCTGTTTTCGTGGGTGTTGTCAAATTAAAAAAAAAAGAATTAGTCCCCCTTTTTCTCTTTTTCATCCGAGGACCTTCCTCCTATACACTCGATAAATCCTGGTTTCTTTAAGGCTGTGCCGCATATATTTAATGTGTGTGTTCTCCACGATAGGTCTGAAGTAAAGGTAATACCCAGATGTCCTACTTCGTCCGACGACTTTATATTTACTCCACCCACAGTGTAGGTATAGCGTTGGTGTGATGACTTCCGCAAGAAATGTACTGCAGTGCATTTACTAAGATTTTGTTCAAGTCCCCACTCCTGGCACAACTAGCTAACGTTGTTTAGGTCCGATGACAGAATTTCTAAGTCCCGCATCTTCTCCGATGTCGAGGTAGATGATAGCATCGTCTACAAATAATCTAAGTTTGCTGCTAAATCGAGAACTTACTAAATTCGACAGATTATGGCGTCACGTGGTGGAACAGCAATTCAGTAAATGAATTAAACTGAAGTAGTTGTACTGTCCACTTATATTTAATGCACAATGTTACACTGCACGTGTTTCAAAGCTTAGGACATCATACAAAGAATTTAGGAACACAGGGACAGTAAAGATTTTCCCACTTAGGCATCAACAGCATTTTAACAGAACTTCGCAGCATTTTGAAATTTTTCATACAAAAGTAATGAAGTTAGCTATAACAGCAATCCTTAACAATAACAGCCATTTATCAAACTTCATAGAGCCATTATTGCAATATCATAAGCAGAAGAGGCAGTCCCCAAGGAAAACTTGATAGAATAGCATGGAAAACAGGTACGATATGAACAAACCTTGATTTTAAAAATGAGGAGGAAGCTAAAATAGCTAAAGCAATCATGAGAACATCGAAATAAATGAATAAGTGGAGAGCATCGGGTATCTCTGAATGCTATGAGGATTTAGAAGAGATAGACGAAGTACAGAGAAAGAAGCTAATCGTAGAATAAAGAATAAATGGATAGCACCAAACTCGTGTGGTGAATGGAGAACCGAGATGGACAGTGATAAGCAGAACAAATAAGAGATCGTTGCCTGTAAATTATCTTATTCACCGTAATTACGAGCAAAAATTAGCTTATTCACCGAAATATTGTTACAAATACTGCAGCCTACACACGAATTGAAGTTTTTTACCCAAAAATATATTTTCCATCGAAATAAGGGCGAGTGACTCGCAAATTACGATTATCTTCGTCTCCATGGTTATTACGAAACTAAAGTAGCATCCAGTAGCATCCAGAATAAACGAAAACCCAGACACCAATTATTTTGCAGTAAAAATATTGCTAATCATCGCCATTTGCACGGTAAACCTCCATGAATAAGTAAATCCCCTATTAAATCCTTCATATCTACATGCCAATAACGCAAAATCCACGGGGGCAGATGGTTAATCCTCCACGTCCGAATGCAAGTCCCGGACACCAATTAGCTACGGGACTTCCCAGCTAAATCGTGACACTACGCTCAATATTCTCCAAAAGCATTGTTAAATTCACCCATCTTTTTTGGCTTAGCAATCTCTGCTGCCAACGAATAGTGCTGGAAAACTGCGATGGAGACTTATGGCAACGACACTCTTCTCATGCATTTTTATCAATAGATGAGAGCAAATTCATTTAAAACATACAAACAATAACATCACCGTAATTAATAACTGCTCGCGCAAACTTAACGTCAAATCAAGCTGGACTTCTTTGAGAATTAAACTCATAGGACCTGTGCCATTCATTTTCATGATGTCTTCCCGCACAATCAATACTAGAAAGCATATGACTCTGTCTACTCGGATTCTCTAATTATGGAAGAAAAACATGATGAATTCATTATTTCACTCTCAACATGTGAGTGAAGGCTGTAGAGTTTGCTCACAGCTAACTACGTAGACAATGTAGCCCACTGCGCAATTAGTTATAATCTTAAAAAAATAGGGAATATATAACTTACTCCGAGAATCGGAAAAATACACAGCAATCGATCGCTTCAAATATTTAATGAAATATACAGTCCGTGTAGGTCGGATACTTGTTCATTGCTAAGGGTACGTAGACTTGAGGCGCTTGAGATGTGGGTTTGAAGAGGGATGGGGAGGGTGAGCTGGATGGCGAGGAAGACGAACAAGCAGGTATTAGATATGGTTGGAGAGGAAAGGATCCTGGTGGCGGAGGTTCGGAGAAGGCAGAAGGGATAAATGAAGTTTTGAGAGGAGAGGGCATGTTGAAGAGAGTGATAGAGGGGAGAACACTGGGAAGCGTGGAATAGGAAAGAAGATGATAGGAATTCTGGACGAAATAATAAGAGGTAGAAGATATGAGGAATTTAAGAGGGGTCTAATGGTGGGACATCTATAGGAGGGAAAACGAGACAGTGGGATATATTGGGATGCAAGATTATAAGGACTGTCCGACAACCTTCCAATCAACTGGTGAAATACTCAAATGAATGATCCATTTTTACAGTTAAAATTACAACAACCAGAACATATACGTAGTTTGATGTTTTCGGGGAATGCTGCATTTTGTTCACTTTGAAAACTCAACAAACAAAACAAAAAAAATCATTCCCCGAAAACATCAAACTACATTGATAAGAAAAGCTGCGAAAGCCTTCAAACAAAAATGCCAGAACATTTCACATGGAGGCTTAACTTTTAAACATTCAAGAATTACGACAAATTTGTACTCAAGTTTACTGTGATTTGATACCTATTAGCTCGGTAGTTTAGTCCAAGCTTGGTGAGATTTACCCTATGCCGTACGCTCTTGAGGGGACATGAAAATTACTCTACATATCCAAATGAAGCCCATTTCTCTCCTTGAAATCATAGGGGTATAGTCAGTACACGGAAGCACGGCAGAGATATTGCGGGCGAAGGGGGAGCGGGATTCCGTTGGGAAATGACTACGAGAGGAAATGAAAGTGCCAGGACGAAAAGAGGGAGGGGCGTAAAAAGGAAGGAATGAATAAGACCACCACAAGCAAATAAAAAATTACACGCATGACTTGCATTATTAGAGGTTCTCCCACCTTATTTTAGGAGTTATCTTTTCCATGCGTCAACTGCGATGCTCAGGAAACATCGCATAGCGATAGGAAACCATCGAGAAAGGCTATACATCGCGCCTCACCAATCACGTAAAGCGATATCATGCACAATGAGATAGCATGCGTTTGAGAACAAGAAGCAATACTAGACAAAATGGGAACAAAAATATTATATGCAATTCCCTACATAGAACATCGCTTAGTGGCTGCAAAAGTATGATTCACATGAACATTTTGGGGAAAATGGGAGCCAAACTTGCATGACACTTGTTAAACGAAGGTTGGCATCAGGTTTAATTCATTGTCAGATAAAAATTATACAACGAAAGAACTGATTTCTGTGGCGAGAAACCAAAACAAGAAGCAAGTATTATATTCCCTTATTATATTATAGTATTAGGTATAACACACTTGAGGCTGTAACACGCAATACTTAATCTAGCACAAGACCTAGTATGGTAGCCGGTATCTTGTAATTAAATATTAACCCAAATTGACAAAAAAAGCAGAAGAATTTTTACTCGTAAGCATGCATTTCGGTCATCCAGGTGACCGACGACACGGAGAGCTTAAATCTCGTAAAATCTCCCTGTCCCTGGATGACCGTAATGCATGGATAGGAGTCCAAATTCCTCTTCTTTTATTGACAATTTAGATTTATCTTTAACTTAAATTTACCCGTCAATTGCTCTCCTATTGAACTGCAAGCCGGTACTTGCGATTGAGAACAGAATCTAGCATGATTTGAGCCGCCTTACAAGGCTATATTTAGGTTTCCAACGATCATTGAACTAGTACCTCAGAGAAAGCCATATATTTTCATTCATACCGTAGCGCATGTCTACAATAATTTTAAATTAAGCAACCTATGGCAGCAGGCGATCAGAATAACAGTCGAGACGTTTCTCGAGAGAGGAATTGGGGTGGGAATCTCTTACTGATCGAAGGGAGAAATACAGGTTAAATATTTTGCGCAAGTTCGGAGCAGACAGTTTTTTGCCGGACGTTCAACATATACTGCGAGAGCCAACGTACTATGGTAGTTAGCGATCACAGGAATAAAATAAAGAAAATTGACTGCCGAACCGATAGATTTAAAATGTCATTTTTCCCACGCACAATAAGGGATCATAAAAGTTGCGATAGATCAATCATATGAAACTCCCACCCTCAATAGGTAGAGTAGAATTTTCACTTGTGCTTAATAACACAACATCATTACTAACACTTCAAACCGTTCGATTTGTCCGGCATTATTTTATTTTGTTCTCTGCATGAAGTAGCATCTCGTAGCATTCATAAATTAACAGTATCAGTAATATTAACCACTAGATGTGTGTATAGCATTGTTCTGCATGTTTGCATGTTCATTTACGTATCACTCTCCCAGTTTACGGTTGGACTGCGCACTGTTCTCCTGACTGCTTTTTGGTGTCTACGCCTAGCGCCAGGGGGAGCGTGCGAGGTTCTGATTTGTGCTGGGACGTGCCACACACCCTAGTGGTGGCTTGCACGGTACTTCGTAGATATAGATGTAGATTCGCTCGTAGCAATTTCTTACGATGTGCGCGGGGCGGAATTTTAAACGTTAAATCATGCGATATGATGCGACGTAAAGCGATAATCGACACATCAAGTCCCGTACGATGCAAAAGTCGATTCGAAATACTAGACTGCAATGCAAACAGCTCTACTCCCCCACCGACTTGCAGGAATATCAAGAGAAGACGAGACCTTGGGGATGAGATGAAAAAAGCGAGAAGAAAATGAAGCAGCGATGAAGAGAGCGAGAAAGAAAGAAAAAAGCAAGACTAACCGCCGCCGCGCCCGCCTCGAGGATGCTTCATGAGATTCAATCAAGTCGAATGAATGAGCGGCCACGTCCCGTAATCGCGTTTTTGAGGCGACCCCTCGGGAGAAAAAATGGAATTTTCGCTAAAGCTCCCCCACCCGAATTACATCTCCCGGAGCAACAATGTGTATCAACCGGATTCTGGGATTCGAATACACCGCGACCTCACACCGAAACTCAGTTTTCAAAAAGTGAGCCACTTCTTTAAAAATGGGTAGAAATAAGGGTCAAAATGAAATCCAAGAAGGCACAGAAAAGAAACGAGCGCGACGACCTGCTATCTAATTACTGAAAAATTCCTTAAAGATAAAATCCTTATAATGTAACTTCTTCATGCTTACATGACGAAAAAAAATATTCAGGAGGCGATATAAGATGGAAAATAAGAGAACGAACGGTCAATCAAAAACCTACTTTAAACAGTAGAGCACAGATTGTATTAATTTTATGTTATTCCACGTCAAACTTAAACGTTCCATTATAAAAAATAAAAGTAACATGACCAAAGTCAAGGAAATACACATATTTTGTTGAATACGCAAATATTTTGACTCGGATAGTGAGTGACGATCCTCACAAACCCTACGAATCACAAAAGAGTGCTGTAAGTAAAACAAAATGGATCTTAAAACTGATGATCTCAGGCCTGGCCTCGTGGAAATTATGGATAACCATGATGAGAAAACCACCTTTGTTATTTCCACAAAACTTTATTACGCTGGCACGTAATAAATTTTTGTGGAAATAACAAAGGTGGTTTTCTCATCACAAAATGGATCTTATTCGGAAAGGTACCATCGAAACTCCATGATGTGGACATCACGACCACGAAAAATCTGTTTTTTCATTGGAAATTTTATAGCTGTCGTTGTTGTGACATTACAATCTCGATACTGAAGAAGTACGACAATATCTAATCCTTCCAGAATTAGATCCTCGGCACTCGTAGAAGTAAAGGTGATATTGGGAGTCGAAAGGCCATTTACTAGTAGGTCTTTTGGACATTTAAGGATAGGTTGATAGGATGATAAGGATAGAGTCTCTTGTGTAGTGGAGTAAACCTAATGCATCAAAGGGGTTACAGTGTTACAAACTTTTTAACGGGACGGATTACTGAACTAGATGCGCTCTCCGCGCATTTCTACATTAGGGATTGGAATGCTAATGAAAAAGATTCTTTAAGATGGAGAGCTTGGGCTTTACAATGTAAGATGGTTTTGGAGAGATTCGCGAAAAACCTCCGAAACGAAAAAAAAAATTAAGTACTAAATTAGAACAGCTCCATTTCATTCGATCAATTAAACAAGAAATTGTGTACAAAATATCTCCTAAGTATTATAGTGAGTACTATCAATAGTATCACAGAATATGAGACCGTTTATGAAGTTCGAGCGGAAATAGGTTGACGATCATTCCTCTGGACGCAGGATGTGGGGGGGGGGGCGTCCCATCATGCACTTGGGAAGGAAGGGGATGGAGGGGTAGCTTCTCGTAGGGGAAGAGAATAGTGCGGACTTTGCCTGAGTGGAGCAGCGGCGTACGGGGCCGACTCAAAACTTTCGGGACCATACCTCAGAATCGCAAAGAGAAACCGAGGAAAATTCCGCTCTAATGAATTTTACTTTTAAGTTAAACATAAGTAGAGCACTTTCCACTCATATTTAGTTTTGAAGCATGGTTGTTAAAAGTAAGGTTGTCTCACACTCTACTGCGCATGCGCCGGCTGCTCGCGGGTGACGTCACTGAAGACCCGTCTGGATACTTCCACTAGGCTTGCCTTTCGCGCGTTCGTTACGATTTGATCTTTTCTTAAATATCGCTGCTTAAAAAGGTTTGGAGTTCGTAGTGTTGTGTTTTGAGGGTATTGAAATATACAACATCTCCTGGGAATAGCTTCTCAGCGCACATCCATTTAGCGCAAAAGACGGGCAGAGATGTAGACATTAATGAAAGTTTTTGAGGACTAGAACCTGTCTTAAATACGGGAAAGGTGGCTTGCTAAACTTGTTATTTTCCGTCTGAGCCGAAATATTCGTATGCCACGTTTATGTCTGTAGTGACACGGTAATCGGTGGTACAAGATAAGAACTCTCTCGATTCATCTCTCACTCCCTGTGAACAACTGTACGCTTGTGTTGTGTTTATAAGCTCTAAGAAGGCCCCTGGCCGCGTTCAAGGGTGATCCGGTAGTTACTATCGCCCGCCCGGTCGTGTACTCACTCTTTCGAAGTGTACCGCGTGCCCGCGCGTCGCCGACTTACATGCGTCGTTCGCGGCGCGCACAACATGTCTAGCAAGAGATTTTAATTGGCTATAAACTTTGTCCTTATGTCCTTTTCAAGTACAAGTTAATTTTCTCTTTCACTTGAATGCCATTTATGTCACAAGGAGTAAAATCTGCACTATTCATCCCTATAAATATGGAGCCTTGGAGCTCATTCATTCGTCCGAACGTTTTCTGCATAAATGATCGCTACATGATTCAAATTTTGGACTATTTAATGGTCACGAATACGTAATGCATTTAAAAGGAAAAAGTGCTCTGAAATTCGGATTGCATTTCTGATAAGAGTCGATCACACCGCGGCGTGTAAGCAACGAACGGAGATATTCAAAGAGCGCGGGGCTTTGGGTCTTCAGTGACGTCAGGCCAATAGGAGCCCGAGCCGTGAGTGAGACAACCTTATCCTTTACTAACCTTGGTTTTGAAGTACTTTAAGAGCCCTTAGGGCACCGGTTCCCTATAACTAAAAGTGACAAGACTTTAACTCCCTTTCACTAAAAGTGACAGGACTTTAACTCTCTACTCTCTCTCTCTCTCACACACACTCTACATCGATCATTTTTAGAGATGAAAAACATTACTTTATTCAGTTCCGAAAAAATAAGTGCCACCCAAGAAGGCAATTATTTAAACATAAAGAAGAGAACAGATGGAAAAGTACTGTTCGATATAGCAGTATAATATTGAAGCCAATAAAACGGGCAATGGCATGCAATAGCTACGCAGTTAAAACGTTGAGACACCATACTAATTCAGCGAAACAAAGGTGAGCCTAAAGTAGTTCACTAAAAAAATTGGCCTTCGCAAGAAAAATGTCACTGGGAAAATTTTGCACGACAACAATGCTGAAAGAATCGTTTTATTACACAAACTATATGTCCCTAAAACAGAATCACCTACATGCTGACAAAACAATCACAGAGTCTTGATAATTTTTGCGGAGGCACGCAGAAGGAATTACATTCTCCAAGACGCCATCTATTATCTTTTCAGTCTATGCCTCCGTCCATTCCCAGATGCATATTTAGCAGCCCTCTTATCCAAGGTTCGGAGGAAGAAAGACTTCGCCCTTAAATTTCTCACAAGCCCTTCCCTTCTCCCTACTTCCGTCATTCAATATTCAAACGTCATTCACAGCTAATGCCCACGAAAGCTCGCAAACTCGTTGGCAAGAATTCACTCGGACGGTAAAAAAAAGATGGGGCCAGTAAATAAGACGAAAGAATTCGCAAATGCAAAAACGAAGAGAAAGTCATCACGACCTAAGATGGAACATCAAAATGCGAGACTATAAAACGAAAATTATGACGGAGACGATATAACAAATGTGATTCGGAGGAGTTGGAAGAGTTTAATAACTCATAATTTCTCTTTTTCTGCCTTCTTCACAGTTTTTAAAATATAAATTAAAATTGCCCCATAGAAGTAATATGAAGACTCCAATTCTCGGCTGAACTCGGGGTTGGAAGTCAATAAAAAAGAAGAAGTAGGGGAGTGAAAGTGGTGAAAGAGATAGGAGCGTAAATAAATTCAATCCAATTCCAGAGAATATCCAATGCTAAACGGTGAGGGCGCTGCCACCACGTCAGCGTAACTGAGGGAATGACTTTCACAAATTTCCCTAGAATTAACTTGTTCTCTAACGCTATCATTTACCCTCCCAGTACCAACATTTTAGATAAAAGCCAAAAGATGAGGCAGACACCTTCAGAAGGTTTCCTTCCATCTTCAAACGTCATACGAAAATTTTATCAGTGGCTATGGAAAGCAAATATATTTTGGTAAAAAATGGACATATTCAATGCCACACTTGAAGCTAGCCACCACGAAAACAATTTTTAGGCCTACATTGATGTAAAATACAGTTGATCAAATGTTTATTTCACTGCATCTTCCAAAGTTTTCGGGTAGTTAAAGCGAGGTTCACGCAAAGGAAACTACGTTACGCCACCTAGTGAATTCAACATGGCTTTAAAAATGGTCAGCACAAACAACGCAACGAAAAACCTACATCTCCTGATAAGTAACTATGACGAAACAATGATAACATTGTAATTTTCAATAAGGTTTTATTTCAATACGTTTCAATATGTAAGGTTTTACATAACGTACGTACGTAATACGTAGATTTCAATACCCAAGGTTTTATTTCAATGTCCCACTGTCTGTAGCCTAGACCCTTCCCCAACCTTCCCATCTTGGCCAAAACCCTTCCTGAATTGCTGACTCCCTGCTATGAGGTCCTTTTCTCACCCAAAGTCCAACTAATGCAACCCCTCCCACCCACTTCCATAACTCTCCCTCCCTCCCTTTGAAGCATATTCCCTCGCTTCAGAAATGCGGAATCGGGAGGAAAGACGATGAGAATAGGTTAAAGGCGTTTGAGATGTAGGTGAGGAGGAGAATAGAGAAGGTACAATGGACGGAAAGGAAAACGAACGAGGAAGTGCTCGCAATGGTGGGTGAGGAGAGGAAAATTAACGATGAAATTAACATAAGGTTGAGTATGTGGTTGTGACAGGTAATGATAAGCGAGGCGGTGCCGAACGCCGTTTTACAGGGGAGGCTGTAGGGTCAGCGAGGAAGGGGAAGAAAGAGAATAGCCTTTACGGATGGGATGAAGAGAGGACGTACGCGGAGCTGAGGAATAACATAAAAGGTAGTGTTAAGAACTTTCAGCTGTAAAAGATTAGTATAGGCAATACTACTTTCATCTAAGCTTACCTTTACCGGGAGATACCCTCTATCAATAATAATAATAATAGATTTTAATTCCAGGGAGCGTAGATGAGGTAGGTATTGAGAACGGATCCATCTGTAAGGGAAATCGCGAAAAATTCACAAAACCATTCACCACAGGGAAGCCGAAGGTTGAACCAGTGGAATTCATAAGAGAGAGAAAACGAAGGAAAAAATGACTATTCGGGTGACTGACGAAAACTGGTGACGAAGGGCGGAGGATATGGTGTGTGGGGGAGGAGGGGGGCAGTTAATGAAAGAAAAAGAATGAGAAATGAAGAAACACGGAAATGGAAGAAACAGAGAGAGAGAGAAAAAGTAAGATGGTGGCGAGGAAGCTCCCGGAGTCGTCATTTTACAAACCCCAAACCCTCTTACAGTCGAAATGCCACGAAAAATAACCCGTCATCTCATCTTTCTTTTCATCTTTCTCCCTCCACCGGAGCAGTAGGGGGAGGAGACATAATGGCCCCTCCCCTTTAATCAAATATTTCCCAACACACATACACACACAAACCACATCCGCGCGCAACTCACCCACCCACGTAGACACTCCCTCTCCCCCCCTCCCCTCTCGTCTCATTCTCCAATTTCTCCCGCCCTCCCCTCTTGCGCCGCTAATGGACGGGATAAACTACTAGGCGCGGTTGAAGAGGAATTTCAGGAGCCACGGCTCCCTCACTTTTCCTTTTCCATCACAACGCCTCCCCCCCTACGAACAAAATAATAATCCGCCGACCCCATCCAACAGGAAGCGCATAAACTGACGCTGATCCGCGCAGCGATGGGCGATGCACGAGGAATAAATCCACGTTTTACCAAGCAGTCTCACTCAACGAGACACACGAATGTGTGAAATTCACAGGGAATAAAATTCATTGAAAACAATTTTTCTCAATACATTTCATGCATAAGTACATGTCTCCATGACTCCCGCTGCGGTTTGTATGCTTGAGAAGACGTAAAGTTATTTAAAAATGGTGTTAACCTCGAGGAAATTTGCAGTACGCACACGAATGCGAAAACTTGGTTGCATTATCAGCATGTAGGAGGTATGGAGGAGGTACCTAGTGAGAGAACCTAGTTCCACTTAATGGCCTACGAAAGACATAGAATGTTTTAATGACTTGAAAAGTTGACTTGAAAAGTACGGGGCGGGAATTCAGACGATCGGGGTTGGAATCCCATAACCAGTCGAATGCTTTTATTCCACTGTTGAGAGTAGAGGGCATGTTGAAAAGGGTAATAGAGGGGAGAATACTGGGGAATCGTGGAAGGGGAAGGAAGAGGATAGGAATTATGGGCGAAATAAGAAGAGATAGAAGATATAAGAATTTTAAGAGGGGAAGGAGGGAAAACGAGACAATGTTTGAGAAACTGGGATGTAGGATAAGGACTGTCCAAAAACCTACCAATCAGCTGATAGACTACTTAAATGAGACTTTCACAAAAACATCGGTGCTCCAAAAAATGGATCGTGGGACTGAGTAGTTTCAGATTGACACGGATCTTACTACTATCTACCTCTAAATATAAAAGTGACTATTATCTAAGAATTATAGTAGTTATTTTCTACACATGGCAGCATTATCTAAGCATTTCAGTAATTATTAACTACATGCTGAAGTACTTATATCATATATAACTCTACCATTGCAGAGAAATACAACTAATGGAAAGACTAGGTCGATATGAGAGATACACTGCCGAAATGAAAGAATCAAGAATTCCGTCTTCCCACGCACCATTACCGACCAAAACAAAGGCTGAATGAGACACTCATTCTCCAAATCTCATCTCACTTCTCGTCCTTTCCCTTAACACGTTGAACGCTGACTGACGACAATTGTCGTCCGCCGGGTGCTATCCGGTGACTGCGGACGACAATTGTCGTCCAAGCTCGCTTTGCCTTTTTAAGGCCATTTAAATTTCAGTCACCGGCAAAACTCGGAAAAAATGCCGCCGCGTTGAAAGTGTTAATCTCTCCATTCTTCATCTCTAACGCGCCCTCAACGGCGGCTCGCGGGGTAGTATGTAAAGGTAAGTAACAGGAAAGGGGTGTTAAGATTCTGGCCTTTAAAACGGGAATGAGCGTGATAAAAGAGTTGGAACAAGGAAGGGATATACGTTATGGTGTGTACTTGTGACTCAAGGTCTCGCTAATTCCTTATTATTCGCGAAAAGTATACCAGTCAATGGCGATCGAAAATGAGACTTTGTAGGTATTAGGCAGTGCTTACATCAGGGTAGCTTAAGTCCAGAAATTATGAAATTCCAGGACTTTTCCAGGTTTTCCAGGCCAAAATTTTAATTTTCGCCAGTGAAAATATCAGTTCCTTGTTAGAGTTGTAATTTAAAGAAGGTGCAAGAACAGGAACAATACACCTCAACGCATGTTCTATGGGGGAACAAACATTCCCGCGGCCCAGCGCTCCGTTTGTTGGGAATAAAAATATTATTCATAGATCTCAGCCAAGATGAGGGCCACGAATTACTTGTACAAAATCTGAGGAGAAATAATATTTCATCTTACTGAGCATGAATGTATAGAATAAGACCTGAAAGTTTGTTTTAGGGGTACCGTTAATTGAATTAAAAAATATGTATATAAACACTTTTTTTAAACTGGCCAAATTTCAAAAGACACTAAAAACGAAAAAATAAAAATGCACTAAAAAGTTGAAAATAAATTTTAGATGGAAATTTACACAGTTAAGAGACCTTCTATTCCAAATTTATAAATATATAAAAGTTGAAAGTGAAAATTAATATTTGTTTACTTTATCTGTGCAATTCGTCGATGATTATCAGGCAAGAACGTATAATCGTACGTCTAATTGGTCATCTAGATGATCATCATGATTATAAGACCAGGGTGCAAAAGTAATTTACTAATTAATAATTACTAATAATTAATTACTATAATAATTCGCCGGCCTCGGTGGCGGCGGGGTAACGTCCTCGCATCCTAACCCAAAGGTCGCGGGTTCGAATCCCGCCTGGGGAGGATTTTTCACTTCCCAGGGCATGGTTGTGTGTGCTCGTCCAATGTTAATATTGTTAATACCCCGATATAAAGGCCAATGAGTGCTGTTTTCGGTGGTGATGGAAAATAAATAAATAAAAAATAAATAATTTGAATTTGAGCACCCTGGTCTTATAATCATGATGATCATCTAGATGACCAATTAGACGTTCGATTGTACGTTCTTGCCTGATAATCATCAACGAATTGCACAGATAAAGTAAACAAATATTCATTTTCACTTTCAACTTTAATATATTTATAAATTTGGAATAGAAGGTCTCTCAACTGTGTAAATTTCCATCTAAAATTTATTTTCAACTTTTTAGTGCATTTTTATTTTTTACTTTTATTGCATTTTGAAATAAGACCAGTTTTTAAAAAGTGTTTTTATACATTTTTATTTTCCACTTTTTAGTCTTCACACTTTCATTAATTTAACTAACATTGAAATTTTCATTAATTTCTATGTACTTAAATCAAAAATATTTAATTTAATTAAATCTGACAACGTGAAAAATTCGAAAACATTTACCAAGACTCTGTCATCAAAATTAAACATGTATGCAAAATTTGGGAAATATTTAACAACGGGAAGGGTTCAAAAATTGGGTTACAGATATGCGATTAAACTCACGAAGAAAGTTGAAATAAGACCAGTGAAAAAAAACAATAAGAGCTCCCCAATGCCTCTTTCAGGCAAGGTACGAAAATCCGTTATTCCACACCCCACAGACACGACCTAAAATGGTACTCCTGACTTGTTGAAAACAATTATACTTTGACTTTGAAAAAGGAATTTCCATGTTAATTTCTCATTTTCCATGAATTTTCCACGTTTTCAAAGACTTCCAGGCCTTTAGCAATCGGCACATTTAAACCTCTTGATTTGATTTTTAAGCTATTTGGTAAATTTTATCCTAAAAAAATTATTCTCCACCGACTTATTTGCTTCTCAGATGAACGTACTCGAAGGGAATAGGAAAAACTTCTATTTGTAAAAGCTAACGTTACCATGAAAAAATTCTTAGCTCACAAATGTGAGCCGAACTAATATTGATATGTCCTTAGACGTTGCTTTAAATTCGAAAATGCATAATATCGAACCAATGAGAGGTGGGACGTCAATTCAAAATCGGTTGATTATTCCGGAAGCAGATAATGCCCCCATTAACCTCCTCTGAGCCCAAAATAAAACCTGACGGCAGGAAAAATCGATAGGAGTACAGCATAGGATTAGACGACCGGCTATTAACATGCTAATTAACAGGCAGCCCAGTGAAGAACAATAAACCTCGACTACGCCCACAATGAAACCCTCGACCATTTTTGTAGTTCGCCAAGTCAACAGGGAAACAGTACGTACTTAACTCATTTTCAGGCAAAATATCACCGAGAGTAAATATTTAGATTTTGAATAATTAATTAATCGCTACGATAAATTTTACGAAGATTTAAAAATTCATCATCTGCTTACCATGAGTTCACCAGGCAAAAGAAGTCTGCGCATGATAAGTAAAATTCCCTTACCTGCAAAAAAATAAAAATAAAAAAATCAATCATTAAAAGATCATGGACTTTGAATTTATTTAACTACAATTATTAATAATAGCGTGATTAAAGAGAATTTGATATTAGAAATGATAATTTTCTAGAACATTTACACGAGTATTTGAATACGTAATTAGAGCCGTAAGGCTACGATTATTTACGACACGTATTTCTATATGTACTATATGTATATATATGTAAGAGATGCACTGTCCTCTCGCAGCCATTCAAAATGTTTACGCCAACAGCAAGTATTAGTACTGATATTTTTAACTACATACGTACGTATTTTTACGTCACTGTCAGAAATAACGGTTTCTCGAATTCAATTTCGCGACTTGAGCTTTTCAACCCATGATGGGTCTCGATAGAACATCATTTTATGGTTTACACACCTAGATAATCGGCAATCTATCGATATACATATTAGGATCATATAGAAATATTACCAAGCATCATGACCACTGCTGTATGAAATCGAGTTGAAATGTGTTGACTAAAAAGTACCAGCTTCCCAGCCTGAAGTTTTGGGTTCCAATCACAACAGCAGGAGGTATTATTTTTTTTCAATTAAGAACCTGTTCCCTATATAACGGCGGAAAAAGGTTACTTTTAACGCCGTGCTCCGAGCGTTGGATGGGTCGTAACACAGCAGAGCACTTGCTGAGCCTTTCGCAGAGAGCATACTAACGGTAACGTAAGGGTCTTCCACCTTTCCTTCATTCCCCATCTCTTACCACCGATAACAGCCTACTCGCCCATCCTCAACGGCGACACTCAGCTGTCGGTCGCCTCTCCTATCAGCGACAACGAGGCAATTTTCACTTCGAAGCTATAAGTGCTCCACTCACGGTACCATATCGTAGCACCAAAAAATCCATTAAGTGATCTCCGCCGGCTATGTTTGCGCCCAGGCGCCAACAGCTGCACTGACTTCACTCTGTCCTAGACACAAGCGATTTCATAACGCCAGCCAGAAGACACAAAAACTAGTCGCAAGCCCAACCCTCTTATCTCCTACCCCAACCCATTAATTTTAAGCAAGTTCCACAGTAAAATAATTTCCGAGTCACTTTTTTTCAAAGTCATTGGACGATACAGAACAACGTAATGTGAACGACACTTACTCTTTAATTCTTGAACAACGAATGAGATAGCACTGTGAAGACAAAAGAATTCCACCAGACTAATACAAATTAAGGAATTTTCTTTCGAAACAATAATTCATTTAGATTAACATTTTCATATTGGATGATTAAACCTGATTTTGAATGGAAAAGTGAGCGACGAGAGCAATTCTCAAAAATACAGCTGCCTGCGGCTCAACTACTATAAAAATTGACCCAACAGAGTAAGTAGCGAGTCACAGATTCATTCATTCATTGCAGTAGTCTACCGGTTAGAGGTAGGTTGTGATGAAAGTCAAAGAATATCTAACGAACTCTTACACTTGCCGTGCCCTTTCTACCTCCAGCATTTCATTCTTCATCTCAGCATAAGTCCAACCTTTCTTCATCCCGTCCATAAAACCGATTCTCTTCTTTCCCCTTCCCCGCTTACCCAACATCCTTCCCTGTATCACGGCCTTCAGCAAACCATCACCCCTCATTACCCCTTCCAGCCACCTACCCTGTCTTCTCCTAATTTCATCTATAAGTTTCCTCTCCTCGCCCACCATGTCAAGCACTTCCTCATTTGTCTTCCTTCAGATATAAGTGACAAAACAAAAGAAATACTCTGCCAAACTAATAGGTACGGCATTCTTTCTTTCCACCCATCATAAGCGACTGAGAAAAATACAGAGCAAGACACTAGACATTTCAAATTTTACCTCTTCCAATTTCTTTCCCTTATTCCCACCCCTTTTCAAGGCCGGTGTCCTAACACCGTCTGCCATATGCCCCAGCGGCGGCATGTATGGTTGATAGATGAAAATGTGTTATTACACGAAGGAAATGACGCAACAGTCGGCTCTTCAGGCTAGGAAAAGTATGAATTCAAAATATTAATTCGTCGACGGGAATGTGTGTACTTTAATTATTTGGCTATTATGTACTTTAAATGCATAATGCAGGTGGTCACCTAAAGTAGTATTTAAAAAGGAATAAACCGTGCCTTCATAAATTAAGGCTTAGAAATAACACCAGTATTGCAGTTCCGAGGCCTAATGTTGAAGCTTATAAACATTCATACATTTATACTGCACCTAAATTATTTAATAACTTGCCTAGAGAAATATCTTCTATGCAAAGTGAAGCCAGATTTCTTAGCCTTCTGAGAAAATGGTTATTGACGCAAATAGATATAGATAATATTCTTTAATGTTAAAGTACCTGCCACCAAACATGTCATTAATATCACTATGTAATTATTTATTCACTATTTCCTAAATTGTTACTTGTTTTGCATTATTCTATTGTTAAATGCATAAAGTCTATGAATTTCAATTTCTGTTAAATTGACTGCTGCTGAACACAGCGTAATTAATGGATGGCAACCCCAATACAGGTTTCTTCAGGGGTGCCTAATTTCACCAATAACTGTTTAATGGAAATGTATAATTTATTGCGTGAAATAAAATATTATTATTATTATTTTATTTGGCACTAGAAGATGGTGCCCTTAGGAATTCAACGGGAAGAAGGGAGCATTTCTGCAAAGGATGAAATTATGAGACGGGCATAGTTCATTTACTATATAGCAGTCATAAACCACACATGGAGAGTTTGCGGTAAAAAATATCAGGTACTATTATATCGCTGTAATTCTTTTGTATTGACCATTTCACCTAATCCCTTAAGTTCCTCGAGCATAAGTTACCATTTAAGGCCTATGTAACGGTTGCCAAGTAAATAAATATTTCTACTTTTGAAATAGCGCAAAAATAGATGATTTTGGAGGCAAAAACTCAAATTTTAGAAAAAAAAACAAATTCAAATGATTGAATTGGAAACAATTCTTTCACTCATCCGATTATAATAATCACAAGCTCATATTATGTGTGCAAGAAATTTAAAAAAGAAAAAAAAATGAAATATCTGCACCGAACATAATGATTTTCTTAATAAAGTAAAAGTTGGTTTACAAAAAAGCCCAAATAGGGTCCCCGGAGTCCTTTCTAACGTAGCCTATTAATCTTCCTTGGTCCTAAGGAATCTGTGCGCTAAATTAAGTATGAATCTGTCAAGGGGTGTGGAACAATTTCACCAATTTTCATCAAAATCTGAGAGGTCAAAGGTCAGCTCCTGCCCGAAGTGGCTTGGAATGATCCCCCTACTATTATATCGCTTTTAGAATAATGTTTCAAATGAATTATGGTAATTAATGTAACATTTTGTTAATAATATTGTTTATCAGCTATTCTATAACTTTTGTCGAAAAATACAGTAAAAGTTACATGATATGTTTAAAAACGCTGCAGGAGGCGGTATAAGTTATGCAAGAAGACTGAATTCATTTGTATTTTTTACTTTTCATTTAATGTAATGACCTTGTTTTTGTGTACAGAAGTTTTCTATTGTACACTGACCACACTACTGGAAAACGTGGTCAGTAAATTTCCAAACCTATTTTATACTGTAGCAATATTTATCGTTTGAATTAAATTCATAGATCCATTGAAGTATATAGCGTTCAAACGAACAGAATTTCAATTTTACACATTAAAGATTAATTAAAAGTTAAAATTTCTCATTTGCTTTAAACCACGCAGACGCGAGGAAACACTCCCTAACGTCTTATATCCAGCAATATTTGCAGGTACGGAGAACGACGCACTAGTCCAAAATACGCTGATGAATTTATGCATGTTAATTAATTCCTTCGCCGCAAAAAAAAAAGGGAGCGTTGTTCCTCCTCCTCGTGAAAGTGTTTCGCATCTGCCCGACGAAGGAGATTTATTACAGCCGGCCCTCTGAAACAAACAAGAGTATACAATAACATGAAGCCTCCGAAGTTCAGAGGTAGACCCAAAAATTATTTAAATATCTAATATCATCGATAGGGAGGAATGTATGGCTGCAGGTAACCAATTTTACGGCGTTTACTTTGATAAGCGGAGAAACAAGAGGGAAAATAGGATTTTACGATCTAACATACGTGTCATTTACGCGAAAAATATTACAAGAAGCGAATTCTCACAGTACATTGATAACATGTAGGGGCCAATTCATCTTAGAATTTGAGGAATATGTAAATAACTACAGAAACTGAAATTAGAAGGCATCAGTTCAATGCAAATGGCATTGCAGGAGGGTCCAATAGCTGGAAAAAACGTTAATTGAAAATATATTTTTCGAATAATTAGCATATTCTGTATCATTACTTTGGTTTCTGATAGCTAAGGTGTGTCATCAACGAGAAGGTGGAATTCAGTATTTGTTTCAACTTCAGTCGCAGAACTTCGTTAACTCCTAGGCGGCGGAATTCTTCAAAAAATGTATTTGAAAATTAGCTCACAGGTAGTGACTTCATTTTGCAGTAAATTATGTTGAAAAAAAGCTAAGAGTTGTAAATTTAAGTCTCAAATAATAAAACATGTTTTCTCTACAAGTTTCTGTGTTTTTTATAGCCAAAGGAAGATTACTTTCCTAACTGCTCTCTTATATTAGACTAACTCTTACGCAAGCTTCGTTATTAGATTTTAAAATCATTTTTGACTGAGTATTCTAAATACGTTTTAACCGTACAAACTAACGATGTGCGAAAGGTTGATGCGCAACGTGGCTTACACATACATCTTCACGGCAGCCCCTGAAGTAACTCGCAGACGTACCAAGGTCCTGACCAAGGAAGCATATTCAAGAACATAATGAAGTTGCCAAGGCCACTACCAGAGATGCATTGGTGTGTCGGTTGCGGAGAAGAGAAACCTTGTTACTACAAGGTGACGAGCCATTCCAAGAAGAAGACCTATGAATCCTCGCAGGGCCGAAGATCGCCGAGCTCTCGCCTTAATTGATTACATTTTCTACACAAGTGCACCACACCCTTCAACCTGATACAAGGACATGGCGCATGAGATAAAAGGAAGGGGGGAGATGGGACAAATTAACATTTAAGTGCGCGAGTGATGGATACATTTTATGAAGTAGGTAGAGTGTTAAAACGTCATGCATATCACACATACGCAGAATACACACACACGTAGCATGCTGTGAGATCCCACCACTTGCCCGTTAATAGAGAATTATTTAATTTAAAACCCACTTGCAAAAATAGGAATTCATACTTTCAAAGAAGCCATAAAAATACGGCGGCGGACGCTGAACTTTTTAAAGGACATTTTTACTACGAAAAAGCTCTCACTTTTCACATAGACATCCAGTTCACTCTATACTTTTCAAAGCACGAATTCGATCTACTGCACATGAATATTCCTAAGGCTGCAGCTACACAATTCACTCCTGAATAGCATACACGTAAGCGCAATCAAACGACGCGACGTTACAGCGGCTACTTAATGAGAGCCGAGGCCGTAAACGGGGAGCTGTTAAAGGAAAGAGCAAACAGAATTCGTACTTTCAAATCTTCCTCGGAAGCTAATAAATACACCCATGTTCCTATACATTCAGTTAACTCGGACTTCCTTCTAAATACATTAAAGATGTAACATAAAAGTAAACACTGGTGATAGTGGCTAGATGCCTATCCTGATGTTGTCAGTAGGGGCTACTCAACTAATCTATCAACAAGGGCTACTCAATTTATCATTTGGTCATGGAGGTACAGGGAAAATATACTTATCCTACAACGTATAATTGAACAATGACGAGTTTATTATGCTAGATCCAATTTTTTAATCCACTGACCCACAATCACGAGTCAACTTTTTTTTACAATTGAATGAAAGTAGCAAAACTCGAGGCGTGAAAAGCGATTAAAACGTTTCCATGGAAAATACGGAAAAACTAGCGTGATACTTAATAGAGCGGGATATCACCTTTCTGTCTCCCATTCGCAAACATACAATGATCGGTGAAGGGGCGATGGGCGGGAGCCTAATGGTCAAGAATTAATTTTCCACTCTACATTTTTCCGGAGAGAGATAAAGATTAAGGACTGTAGTATTTAAGTTTATGTAAAATATCTAACAGCAAAAATTCACGACCTTTTCTTCTGACTCTTTACACCAAAATCCCATTGACATAATAATTTAATGCCTTTTTGTTTTGGACGCAAAAGATAATATTCACTCAACCGTCGGTTTTCACCAGGCCTAAGAAACAATTTGTTAAATATTTGTTACTGCGATCACGACTCAAGGATTGTGGAAACGTTTCACTAGAGACATTTCTTGTTCCAAGATACAATAAAGGATTATGTCATGAAAAATATAGTTTAATCAGCGTGTGAAGTTTGTGGTTCACACATTATGAATAACTACAATTTAACGTTGTGAAAGCCAAAAAAATAAATACATCCAATAGCCAACTTAACATTACCTTTTGACAACATCTGAAAAAACTAAAGAGATCTTACTCTAATGTGGCAACTTATTTCTCGCACCAAAATTTCAAGGGCGGCTCTAATGGATTGGGAATGGCTCTTGGGGTACAATACCGTTAAAGGGTAACCATACATCAGACTTTTAGCCATTAAATGCGGAAAAGGGTTTTGAATGAGATAAGATTATTTTGGGCTAAATCGACGCAAAGCCGACGACAGAACGATAACAATCATAAATATAAATAAAAAACAGCTTCGGTCCACTAAAATGCGTTTTCGATTTG
Organism: Pyrrhosoma nymphula; assembly: GCA_963573305.1. NCBI lineage: Eukaryota > Metazoa > Arthropoda > Insecta > Odonata > Coenagrionidae > Pyrrhosoma > Pyrrhosoma nymphula. The sequence goes on along the minus strand of OY754333.1, from coordinate 138,572,966 downwards.
TCATTCTATTGTAGTCAATAACACGACATGATTCCCTAAATGTTTTAACTGATAAGAAAAAATACAAATAATTCTTAGCGTCGATCGCAACAGCTATGCTGAGCCACGTATTAAGGCTTAACATGAGGAGAAAACATGAGCCTTATAAGTTAGGAGGTGAAAAACTCAGGAATAATTACATCCATGAATTGCATAGGTAGACGAAACTACATGCGCACACAAAGACTTCGCTAAGCAGACACCAAACGCACCACCAATAACTTCAGACACCAAAAGTACGATTTAACTACCGTCGTCACTGTGAGTACCTATTTTGTGATTCCTAATTCTGCATTAAGTTCACCAAAGAGCACAACGCACTACGCTGTTGGGAATCCTAATTTCACATCAAGACCAAATCAGCATCACCCTTTCGCCAGAGATTAGGCTGCACTACTGCGTAATCGAATACAAGAGGACGCGAACTGGCCGCAGACATTTCAGATTTGGATGCGGAGAATGGACAAAGGTGCTGGTGCATCGAGAAGTGCCGAAGAAAGAATAGTGTTAGCATATGAGAAGTTCACAAATAAGAGAAAGAATGAAGGGAGACCTATGATATTTCAAGAAAGTAAAGAAAAGACTGGCCAAGGTTTTTACATGGAGCTGGATGATCCAGGAAGACCCTGGTAGAAGGCAGGATGTTGGATAAGCGGGGAAGAAGAAAAGGGAGAATAGCTTTATGTATGGCTTTATGGATGGGAAGAAGAGAGACAGGACGTACGCTGAGCTTAAGAAAGAAATCGTGTAAGGAAAAAGGGGCTTGCGCCTGCAAAAGTCGAGAACAGTTTTACTCCCTTCAATTTAAATATCTCTTGATCGGCAGATCTCATTAATAATAATAATAGTAAATCGGTAAATAAATTAAAGAGAAATGTTCATACCACACACCATATATTAACACATAAACCGCGGGTTCCACTTTCGATGTCACTGTAAAGAGTAAAAAAAAAAACTACTAGAAATAATACGCCAAAATAATTAGCTCCGATTTCCTACGGTAAGTTAAAAATTTATTCACTAACCTCCAACTGATAACGTTCAGAAACTAAGTGGCGAGCCCAGCCCAACCATACGAGTAATCCTAATCCATACGCACAGATTACGATCAAAATAGTAAATGATAATATTCAAACGAACATTAATGCGGGGAATCGTAAGGAGATATCTTGGCCCACCCTTACATTTAAACGTGTGGCTGCCATCTGCACCTACTGCTAATGAAGGTATACCCTAACTACTCAAGCTCGTGATTGAGAGCCACGTGTAGACCAAGCACATTAAGCATTTTTATAACAGTCCAGGGGTTAAGAAAAACATAAAAGGTTTTACGGCGACCGAGCGGTTTTTCAATTAATGAACCCGCGTGCAATTCCACAGAGTTACCAAACGATCATGAAAAGAAAATGGAACACCCGAAAAAAACAACCCCTTACACGACAGCAAATCCGTTTTCTTAAGCCAAGTCGCCACCAACGGAAGCAGTTTGGCAGCGGTCAGAAAATGGACGTAAGAGGAGAAAAAATTACAAAATCGAGGGGCCAAGTCGCCATAAAAACCTCCTCGTGCGATACCGTTCACGACTTCCGTGCATCTTTACGAGGTATCGCCGGTATCGCCATTCTTTTTTCTTTTAAAGAAAACGACTCCTTCCTCCCGATCTCATCTCCATGCACTGCAAGTCGCCAGCACATATAGATGTTATGACGCAAGACATTTGAGGAAACTCGTTCACTCGTACTTTCCTATAATTTACTGTTTTCGTCAATGGGGCTGAAAGAGAATGAACACATTCCTGGCATTCCTTGGTTCCACAAGGTATTGAGGATGATTTTCATCAGTCTTGATTTTGTGAAAAAGGTTGAAAGGTCTCGTTGATCTTGAAGCGATCAACCGTTGAATTTTCCAATATTAGTATTAAGTTCACTGAGTGTACATAGTGACCTCTCCAATACGAAGCAAACACGAAAATTAGCCGTCGAAACCGAGCGTGCACACAGCAACCATTCCGTAATACTCGCCCGAACATGCCATGACCCTTCTGGCAAAGAATTTGGAATCTGACGAGCGATTGGTTCAAAACCAAGAAAAACAAACGCAGTCCCCCAAAAATTTAAAAATGACTGGCATCTATTTCATTCATAGCTTTAAATCGAAAACATTCAATCAAATCCACTAAACAAGCGGCACAAAGGAAAAACTGAGATGCGACGCGTACGTATGCGGAACGCCAAATTTTGAAGTATCATCATGATAAAAATTAATTGACTGAACCACGATTCGAACCATGATCTCCCAATTGCCAGTAAGGAGTTTCAGATTTTCACTTTCCCCAAGTTCTCTCGCGCACTTCTCTGGCGAAAGAGTGGTAACTATTTATGGGGGATCGTTATAGTAGAGAAAGAGGGGTTACGCGGAGGTAAAGGTTCGTAGCCACGTCGGACTCCCATCGGATAGGTAGCTACGCTGCACTCGAGTAATGCGTAAGGAGTAGACGCGCACGGACCCCAGGATGACGGCCTTTGCATGCGTAGATGTTTGACGGCCTTCTGTATTTAAAGGCCGTTTTACACGGGGCACGAAATTGCACAACTTCAAACTGCATTTTTTTCTCAATCGGGCGTGCATTCATTTTCGAATTAGAGCAGGGGCTATTTTTCCATCTCGCGTTCATGCATTCGCGCATGCGTTCTTGCAATTCACGACTTTACACGATGTAATTTGAATTGCACGTCCATACATACATCAGATTGCGCAATTACGTGCCCCGTGTAAAACGGGCTTAAGTGATTCCGCCTGAGCAACGCAGGCCGTAATGAACTTGATACTATGTATCAGCGAGCCCGTAACTCCACCAAGCACACCTACGATGCGGACCACTACTTTTATAGAGTGTCCGGGGTACATACATCTCTTGATTATTGTAATTTGACATATTTCTAAAAATGGTATGTTAGTCACTTGGGGTCGAAGGGGAGTTGGGGAGGGTTTAGCCTTCTCTCTCCAAACGACCATGTCCTTGCCATTCAAACGAAGGGTGATACAACCGAAGCCACTTACTGTGGAGGGAGTGTGTGGAGCAAAGGTAGGTGGGTGTTCTTAACTCCGCCTCAGAAACGCATACACTACGCGCGCACTTGGCTTCCTGACCGCGACGCTCGCCGGACAAAATACATAGCGACGACAAACTTGGCCTCCTTATCAGGAGGGAGTGGAAGGAAAAGGAGGGCGTGTTGAGCTGAGAGGGGGGGAAGAAAGAAGGCAGCGAGGAACAAGTTTTACGACTGGTGGATGTCGGCTTCGGGCAAAACTGAATGGTTTTCCCACTCCCGCTAAGCGAGAAAGCAGGGCTTCCGCTGAGTACACATGCGGTGTTGTCTTATTTTTCACAAGTCGCCGGGAAACTGAGGAGAAGTAATTACGCGCATACTGGGGCAGACCGAAAAAATAAAAATCATCTGACTAGCATATAGCTTTGAAAATATGATTGCTAGGTTGTTAACCTCAACAGAGATACATTGCCGAGCCAATTAACTTCAAATTTGGCACATTATTAGGGAATAGCACGGGTAAAGACATAGGATAGGTCAATAATGGACTTAGGCTTTCCGGTCGCAGTAAGATTTCGTTAAACTTCGACTACGGTTAATGATGCAGAAATCTACATTAAAGCTTGGCTGGGATTAAAATTTTCAGGAGCTCAGGCTTAAGACAAATGATTGATAATAATTATTAGGAGCCTAGAGTTTAAGATGGGTTTATAAGTTAATACCTCCACTACCTAAATCGCAATAGAGATGGGTATACATTACAGTAATTTTCATCAATGGCACATGAATTTAATTTCACGACAACTTCAATTTAAAGCGATTAATGGTATATTTTAATAGCAAGTCGAAAGTTAAGTGAGACGCAGCAGAGAGGTGAAAAAGTTATGACCGCATACACTCGAATAATTTCAACTTTAATTACGCGTAAATAAAAACGAAGAACTATATACGCAATTCTGTTTTCATCTATCATGAATGAGGTAGATATCGATAACATATTTAGACTAGTTTCAGTTTCGTGGATATCTAACTTTAAAAGCAGCACACATGAAACATTTAGGTGACGGCAAAGACCTTTCCTTCGCACATGCACTTTCACACTTAGCAGCGGTATATTACAGAAAATTACCGAAAATTACCCCGCTAATTTTCATACGGACTCATCGCCACATAATACCGGTGGCCACGGGGAATGCATTATCAGGAGAGCCCGAGCGCGCAACGTTTTTCGAAGGACAATGGCTCGACACAAATGGTACATAAAACGCTCCAACTGTTATCTGGCGATGACCGACCGAGGGGAACGTTCCATTATCACCGTCACTGGAGGCGTTTCAGAGTTCAAATCATGCCCCTGTTCGTTAAAGACGAAAGACTTATGTCCTTTAAAACTCCAGAATGTTCTGGCGAACAATATTTAGAGCTCACCCAATAAATAAAAGTCTACGGTTGTGACATGCATCACAATTAGTAATATCTGCAAGAACAACCAACGAGGACATGAAGCCCAAAAAGTGTGAGACGAAAGTGTTCCCTAATGCACCAAGCCATACCCTAAACGGTTTGCATTTAGGAAGAAAACGAATTACTCCTCAACTCAGCTAAACTCAGCTCAGGTAAATTCAGCATATTTCAAAGAGTAAGTGATTATAAAACTTTCAGAAATATTATCTGAAAAATTATTCACTGAACAACTATTTTTAAACGCAAAGTCATGTCAGCAGAAACGACTAATGAGATAATGAGGAATAAACCCCAGCAATAACATACAAATACTCTGAATATCCCTCGCAAAAAATTGGGCCAAGAAAAATCAGGGGACCGGGTTGGTGTGATGGCTTTAAGTATTAGCTTCCCATTCCGAAGGCCCGGGTTCGAATCTCTTTAGTGGAAGTTATTTTTCAGATGAATCCCGACCCCTACTTGGGTGCCATGTAGAGACCACTTCAAGTGCAGTAATTCGTTCGCCGGGTGGGACGTAAAACAGTAGTCCACTAAGTAGGCACCTCTCGCTCAGAGAAGGCTAATGCTGTCGCCAGGTTTTTCTCCAACATCCCTCCATTCCTAAAAAAAATCCTTTCACCAACCTACCCACCTGACCTTAGGTTGTTAGTCGGGGGGGCCTTCGTCAGGAGCCCGGGCACCTTTCTTGGTCCATTGTACCAACCCCCCATACCTGTCTGCCACTTGCAGACAGGGGACAAGAGCACCACGGTAGAGGTATGGAGGATTGGCCTCCCCCTGCCTCGCCCCAGTGCCAGGTAAAGAGGGTGTCCTCCCTCAAACCTTCCCAGTCTGGGTATATCTCCCTCCGGCCTCCCACCTGACCTTAAGGGCGCAAATGATTTCAATGGTCGCTCGTATCTCTAAATAACCAAACCAGCAACAAAATTTCATTTGAAACAACTCAAGAGTTTAAAAATACACGTAATATGTAGTATACAACCATTCATCTTAAACATAGAAACTACTTGCAAGAAAACAAGAGAAACGCTTGGCGAAAGAAAAATTCCTACGGCATGCCTCTGCGGTAGCTAAAGGGGTAAACCAGAGAAGCCTCCGTTCCGACTGAAATAACGTTGAATGTCCACTTGGAACATAGTAGTCTAGGTAATTAGCAAGTGAACCATGGATTACGCGGACATAATTGATTCGGAATCTGACAGGGGTTATTCGACGAGAGCGCAATAAAAGGGAATTTTTTGTAAAAAACGCCGAAAGTGAAAATAAGACCCATAAATGCTGCAACGCCACAATTTTTTTTCTTATCAATTTTCTTCCCCTTTATGATTATGCCACAAGCACGATAGTAGTCTATGAGCAGCTTGAAAGTTTTGAGTCTATTAGAACTTTGAGATGTAGTTCCTTAACGCAGGGGAAAATAAAAAAAAATCACTGAGTAATTCTCTATAATTTAATTTCTCTCACTAAAGAAAGTCGACGACTTGGACCATAGCTGCTTACCTCAAATCTTAAGGTGCAGATCACGAGAGGCATTACACTTCACGAAAAAAAATTTCCGTTTATAACGGCTCACTTAATGGCCTCAGCCCACGTCCGAGGTTAAGAGCGTTTCATTCCTCACTTAAGAAGCCCCAAATTTTTTTTCGATATCGATTATATCATTTCCGAAGTTCATAAAACATCCAAGAGCTCAAAACAAGACTTTTTTTTAAATATCAGGCAGACACAGGAAAGCAGAATGATAGGCCGAGTTCGTAGAGCATATTACCAACCTTTAAACAACGTAACGCAACAATCAATCTCCATAACCTGCCGCAGTTACTACAACAAGACCACCTTTACAATAAATATTGTAAAATGATTGACCTTTTATAACTTAAACCACACTTCATAACCTGCCGCAGTAACTACAACACGGCCCTCTTTGCAATGAATGTTAATGGCTGACTCCCTTAGAACTTAAAGCTGCAGAAGCACGTGGAGCGCTGAGGAACAACGGTTGCCCCACGGGAGTGGTGCTACAACACCGATGTGATTCACGCTCAAGAGGGATGATTGCAATGCGTCACCCCGCGAATTTCGTTATTTTTTCCTTTGTTTCGGTGACTCAAAAAGAATGGGAGTGCCATCATCAAATGGAAGCGTCCCCTTTCCCTCACGGAAAAATACCAGCGTCGCGCATGCGTGAAAAGGAATCTTTCTCCCTTGGTGCGCCTCACCGAAAGAGACAACGCCCCTTCAACCCCTGATTTTTTTTAATTTCGCCTTCCACACGGGGTTTTAAGTACTTAATAAGTGAACTGAACCCTTGAGCCCAACGATTAAAGAAAATAATAGATGGTAACATAGCAGAGAGGAATATTGAAGATTTTAAAATGTACCATACCGTAAGGATCAGTTGTGCAGGTAATATGCCGAAAACATATGGATTAGTAACTGAATTGCCGCACTATCGCAAAGATGTATTTTAAAAATTAAAATGGTATTGGTTTCCTCAAAAGCAATGCATTACTCACGAAATTTCCACAGCTTTTATTTTGCTTTCTCGGACGATTCTGGAGGTCCGTATGCCCCAGCTATCCCGATAAGTCATTGGCTTGTCATCAGGATTCTCAGAGGCCGAACCACCAGAACTTGACAAACCAACTATCGACTTCAATTGTTTGGCAATGTTCACTAAGGAATTCAGCAGCCATTAATACTTAACGCTATTCTGATACTTTGCACTATATAACAGAGGAATCGGTATGAAATATCATTTTATTCTAATATCCTTAACGATCTTCATGATAGAATAAATGTATCCTCTACAGCGTCATTGATACCAGACGATTCATTTCATCGCACTACATCGAAATTTTCATCTCATTAGTTTGCTCGTGCAAAATCTGAATTAATGTGGAGAATTATAATAATTTATTTATTTCAACATCGATATAGACAACTTCCATTAGAGCAAGACTAAATAATTCTTACGGACATATAGCGGAGGGCGGTTCCTAAACGCTAAGAGACAAATAATTTCGTAAAAGCAAACCTATAACTAGGTGAAAATCTCACATCGTTTTCTAGAGAGACGCGTCTAAGTTCTGGGGACAAATTTCCTCCAAGAGTTAACTCCGCAGACTTGTAAATCAACGCCGAGGAACGGGACTGTACTAGTCCGTCCAGAGTCCCGAAGCGAGAACTGTAAAAAGTTTCGCTGAACTCGCTCAAAACGCCATTAGCTTGTTGAGGGGCGGGTCTTTTTTTTACAAATGATCCTCAAGGAGGCATTTAGAGAAACTTTTTTTTTGCCATTCTCAATTTTTCCCTCTCTTCGCAGATGCCTGTGCGATGTTCGTTTGCTGGGGTCGCGGATAAGGAGATGCCAGATGGCTTCCCTCGGATAATTGGAAGAATAAGAAGATCCTTTTTTTTCTCACCATTTTTGTTTAGAACATAAGAGGGGTTGAGGATGCGATTATATACATACATATTCCCCCATCCTCCTGCTCCGCCTCACTCTCTCTCTCTCCATCTTTCTCCTGTCCCGCCCGCTAATAATTGCCTTAATCTCGAGCGCCGAGTGCCATTAATGGGGGAGAAATTAGCGCGAATCCCAACAGAGATCCTCGTTAACTTTGGCCTAAAGCGGAGCTGGTAGGAGGCTGCGGGAGACAGCCCAAAGAAAAGAGAGATCCAACCAATCAGATTGCACATACCTACACATTATCAAAGGTTTTCTACCACATAAATGATAAGGACAGTCCCAACTATGATTTCTCCGAGCTCGGGGACCTACCCAACACATTCCCTACGTAAAATTATCTGTTTTCTATACATGAAATCCCATTTATACTCGTCCTGTCCGACACCCACGCTGTCCAAGATTCCTACTTTCATTTCTCTAATAGGTTTATCATACGTCCTCACGTCTATCGCCCTCTTCAACGATATCGATATTTCGCAACGATATGTATCGCAGCCACAAGCTGCCTTTCCCTAATTTCTCTCATCAGTTCCTACCCCATCCTACCATACCTAACACCTCCTCGTTTGCTTTTCTCTCAACCATAATTATTCTTTTCATCCTCTTCCTTTGCAGGACATTGATGCACAGATTATGAAAGAAGACTACACAAGAGAAAGGCATTACAATTCTGACGCTAAAGCCACGTGAATAGGGCAGCTTGGGCAATAACTAAGCACATAGTTAGCACGTGGAATTCATCTCGCCGCTCGAAAACCAGAGCCAACGACGGATATCTCGGCGGCTGCAGAGAAGAATGCACATTTAACGAGAAGCTCGAGAAAAAGATTAGAAAGGCAGTTTGGAGGATTCAAACCCATAAACATCCTTGATAGCACGACTCGGAATGACAAATTTAATAGGATGGATCCATAAATCATGCCTTAGAAAATCATTTCTCTAAAACGTTTTATGTTTGAGCTTAAAATAGGTTTCTTCTAAATTGAAAATACATTGTGATGAGAACTAGAGAAATCGAACTAGAGATAAAAGGGAAAAAAACGTGAATTTCATGCACTTTTAAAATTTTTGGACAGCAAGTAGCTTTTAAGGGACCTCAGATTCGTGCTGAGGAGTCCAAAAAAATCATACAGAAATTTGCGTATTCCCAGCTGAGCGCTTTATATTGAAAACATATCAATTCTTTTACTTACTACCCATCTACAACTTATGGGACGGTGTGGAGAAAGTTTTTCTTTACATCCTTACCCTAATGATTTCTTCCAAATAACTTTTTAACTTTGAGATTCAGAGTTGAGGAACATTTAGTAAAGCTTTTGAAAGCTACACCGTCACCTCCCCGTCGAATCAAATGAAATTTTCAAAGCGAATTTTCACACACAAGCGAATTAACACGAAACACACATTTCATTTTCCTCGTAGAACGGTCCTTGAAACAATTGCTTAGTGGGTACACATTGCGGACAGTTACAACAAAAAGTTTACAATTCCGGCACATACTGATCCGATACGAATGACATATAATTTCGCTTTGCACTTGTTTTATTTGGAGTCCCTCCCATTGTCGAGATAATATACATTCTCATTGTCAACAGTTATGGCATTTTGTTTTTAAACCAGAATTCAGCTGCCCTCTCATTCAATTTCGAGGGTACTCACCATGAATAAACGTGAAGGGACACAGTTTCATCGGTTGTAATGGATGCATGTAAAATGAAATCGCTACATCGTAAGCACAGCGTACTACAGCATATTCCATTTCCCAGCAAATGACCAAGAGGGAGGGGGTGATAAACGTGGAGGAAGAGAATTCGTTCACACCATCGAAAATGCTGCTTAACGACCCAGTTGCTTCGCCGCGAGTTGTATGAAAAACTTATAACGATATTTTCGTCTCAAAACAACATTTTTAATAAACTATATTAAAAAACTTCAGTTTACGAAATACGCCTTTCATGTTATTTCACAACTTATAGAGGAAAAGGACATCAAAATAAGACGCAATTCCACGCAGAATAAAGCAAACAGGAAGATTAGTCAGGAAATCGACGGCCTCCTTCAGAATCCTTAGTCAGTTTGGCGAATTTTCATTATCAAAAAGAATATATTCCCCGTAAGTGCTTAAGTACCCAAAAAATTGACTACGCTGGTTTTCTGTACATAGTTTTCGTTAACACGGGCTCACGTCAACTGACTGACAATCTGTTTTTGTATACCAAATCCGATGACTCAGTTAATATCAAATTAGCGATGAGGTTAGCAATCTTGCATTTTCCCTTAACCAGACCCTTACCGGGCCTTAGTAACTTTCAAAATAATATAAAATGGTGAAATCTTATTGTGGTAGTATCAAAGGGTACTAATTACCATTAACCAGTTATAATCTGATTTTGTATACCAAATCCGATGACTCAGTTAACATGAAATTAGCGATGAGGTTAGCAATCATGCATTTAACCTTAACCAGACCCTTACCGGGCCTTAGTAACTTTCACAATAATATAAAATGGTGAAATCTTATTGTGGTAGAATCAAAGAGTACTAATTACCATTAACCAGTTATAATCTGATTTTGTATACCAAATCCGATGACTCAGTTAACATGAAATTAGCGATGAGGTTAGCAATCATGCATTTAACCTTAACCAGACCCTTACCGGGCCTTAGTAACTTTCACAATAATATAAAATGGTGAAATCTTATTGTGGTAGTATCAAAGGGTACTAATTACCATCAACCAGTTATAACCCCTTACCTTCCTAAACAATTTCCCTTATTATGGTCTAGCAGCATTCTATCCATCAGAAGATTCTACAAACAGTCAGAAACATAAGCGTGGAAGTTGTAACGTTTGCGAGTTCAAGAGCCGTCGCAACGTTCGTGAGTCCAATAGCCGTCGCCAAGGACGAGGAGAAATAAACAAGACAACAGAGGAAAGGAAATAAGAGGAATCGGCGGTCTAGAAAAAAATCAGACGGAAGTATTAATTAAGATGGAAAATAGTTAAAAAAGTGTAACATAATAAATTAAAGTGAAAAATAAATTGTTACAAAGTTCTTTATTAAAACGTATGAATTGAGTATGGTCTTACATTGAAGTGAAGCCTGAACAATAACATCCGCAATGTTAAGATTGAAAGCAATAGAAATGAGCTGTAACCGAATAATGATGATGATGTAACAATTTAAGAATCACTTTACAATTCCACACAGACCCACGTTAAAAAAAGGCAGTTTTCGTAACAGAGTTACATTTTCAGGTGGAATATGTAACTCTGTAACGACAACCGTCGATTTTTAAAAATAAATCTGTGTGGAATTTCAAAGTAATAATTTCATTGTTACATTATGAAGAAACTCAATAAAATAGAGCCCAACACGGTGTCTTAATATGATGATCCCATGGACAGTAAGAATAATTAATAAGGCCAAAGAAGAGTTAGGGAGTGGATGAAAAGGTGCTTAGTGTAAACTCGGCGAAGTAGAAGAGACAGGAATAGGATAAATAATGTCAAAATTAAGTTTAATGAAATGAATACGCGGTTAGCTGTATAGAGATTGGAGTGGAGAGCTGCAGTGAACTGGTCCTCGGATTGTAGACTCTTGATGATGACCTGACATTCTCCCTTTCATCACTCAGCCTCTTTCTCAGATCACGTATAGTGCAGATATGCCCTTATTGGAGGAAGTAGTACAAACAGCAACTACGAGGCGCGTGACGTCACACACGGAAAGTCAGACAACATATCCCGAATATTATCCGATTAAGTGCAATCATAAATTGGCTAAAATTCTAAATAAAATGTATTTTCGCCCCGGGTTTGTTTTACAGCTGCTGAGTACGGGTGTCCGAAAGAAGAAATATATGTTCAATCTTCGAATGCACACCTCTTTAATTCGTGGCAGTGGAACGAAAATTGGCATTTATTCCCTTTCCACTAGCGCTTTTAATGCTGTACAGTAAAGCGGAATTTTATATCAGCATCGCCACCACCGACCGTTCCAATACTCTGAAGGTCATATTACTCAGAAAATTACAACATATAAAGTTACGAATCTTGCACATTCTGACGTTACAAAAATCGACTAGCCCTGATCCCATAACCAATACATTACACGGATAGTAGGCGCGCTGTCTATACAATACATACTCTTAAGGCCTCTTCCTGATCTCCTCGTGCAACGTTACCGCCCACACAAAAAACTTCGGCACTGTTCACCTCAATATCAGTCAGTCCATCTCGCTATCTCTCAGCCCATATCCATCGAATATGCTTCCAATCTTCTCCTCGTATCCTTTTATCACAGCGCCTGATAGTAGCTTGGAAAAGTGGAACGTGAACATACTCGCGGCGCAGTCCCAGAGCACCAGCAGCGCGCTGCAGCGGTGGCCTTGCGAGAGTTAATCCACACGACCCAATTGCTACAGATCTTTCCCTCAAGGCAGGTTTTACACGACACGGAAGAGTCGACCTTGCCACTCACCGTGTTGGCACTGCCATCTCCCCTCTCGCGCACGTAATACACAAGGGAGAGAGAGAGAGAGGAATGAACATGGTTACTTCATCATTGTCTACATCTCAAGAATTATTTTCAGCATGGAGCATTTCCCACTTAATCCACATGCAAAAACACGTTCATTAAATGCAGAAGTGTTTTCAGATAGCCCCCCCTCAGGTGCTATACACTAGTGTAACCGGGAAAAAATCCTACATTACACTACGTATTAAACAGAACAAACCAAATATTTCATTGCGTTTACAACAACGGATGCACAAAACAATAAATTGTTTCACGAAGACACATTTCACTAAATTCATATAGAAACATTTTCATGTACATCTATCTCTAGGTAAGTATGTATTCTAAATCATCAATTCTGTAGCTAAAACTACCATTGCATTTTTCACAACATTGCATTTATCGTTATCATAATCACGAGGACCACGTGCAGAAAACAGTAGGTATCTCTCTGACCTACAATTGCGTTAGGGTTACTGATTAAGATAATGTATTAGATGATACTTTGCACCAGCTTTATCACTACAATATGTGTGTAATAGATAGCTATTCGAACGTAAGCAGCAAAGTCCATGAATTATATAAAAGGCGTAACTTTAAATTGTAAAGAAAATCCGGCCCTCTCAGAGGCTAATTTAAGAATAAATACACCAAAACATATCTTCAGAAACTCTAATGCATAAAAAATATCCATTTCATCCCAACTCTTTCCCAATTTCTTTATCACATCTTCATTTTTAATCACGCCTAGTGACCTAACACTCCGCCACAGACCTAGCGACGGATCATAGGATGATAGGTAGAAGTAAATAATGAGGCCAATCTCCTATTGTGGCATTAGAGAAATAATGGCATCTTTTGCAAAATACTGTACACTGTTTATTCGAAATACTACTGTAGCAACAAGGCTATAGCGGGGAAGTTAATGTCTAATTTTTCTGTGGATTATTTCAAATTTACAATCACAGTCGAACTTAGATAAGTCGAGTTTAAGAAACTGAAAAATACTAATGAAAGTGAATATTTTGAGCAAGAGAAAATGTAGACACTTTGTAAAAAACGAATGATTTACATTGAATTCAAATTTCTTTAGTATTATAAAAATCCTCGATATTTTTTTGCCTTAAGAGTATTATAAGAAATAGCTATGTTTCACTCCATTTTTAGCCTTAAGAGTATTATAAGAAATAGCTATGTTTCACTCCATTTTTAGCCTTAAGAGTATTATAAGAAATAGCTATGTTTCACTCCATTTTTTTCAGCCACGCCTCAGCTTATTTTTTGTCATTTCGACTACTACCTATTCCAATGGTCAGATCCTCTTTTGTACTACAGTGCCACACTGAATCAATCGAGTCTCATGTTTAAACTATTAATGTTCCCTTCCCCGCGGCAAACATCACCTCCGTTTCTCGATATCCGGCCTGAACGAAGCCATCACAAATGAGCATTTTTCTTCCACGAGAGCTGGACGACATTTGAGGGGAATGGGATACGATGATGGCTATAAGCATACTTTGCAACGCAAAAACCCGCCTTTCATAACAACTTCGCAATTCTCGCAACTAGATATGTACGACCTCGGGTTGTGTCCGTCCAACAGAATGGTTCACTTCGGCGAGCAAGCGCGCAGCAATGCACAGATTCAACAATAGAACGCAAAGTTGCCATTTCGAAATAAGGCGGTTAGCGACGAGATATCCTCACGGTCGCAATATCTAGGCAGCTTTAGCAAGATAAAATCACGGTGTAATTAGGTAAATGAAGATAACATACCCTTCGTTGCTGTGTGGGAAGCTTACGTTAGAGTCCCACGGCAGTCGTAACCGTAACATCGACATCGGATCAATGTGCTGCCGTTCTCGCAATCATTACGTACCAACAAACACTTATTACGACATATCGAAATATTATTATGACCAATGCACTTTAATTTTCCCTTAATTTCCACGGAAGGGGGATATTTGACGGTATAATTAGAATATCACAAATTACAGGTTAAGGAGATTCTCTCGTGCTATGAGAAGAAAAAAATTAGGAATACCTATTTCGTCTGTGTGGTTTTGAATAATACTGCTTTCACTAATCACGTGCATTAGCAACTAAACAAAAATAACAAGATTAGGTGCATAACAAAATTTGGTGTATAAATTATGCAGATCAGTTGACGAACACATTTTACATTAACTATTTTCCAGACCGGGGAACCGACCGCAGCACTAATCTTATCGAACAAACGCTTTTTTACGTTGATTAATAATGATATCACCTTATTAATCAAAAACTAATACGGGTGATAACTTTTACTTCAATTCCATTTCTTAGAAGTATTTCCATCTTGTGCCAGTTTTTCCTGGTAATTTTATTCGTCAGTAATGTAAAAAAAAATATTTTTCTCAAACCTCTCCCAATCTTACCTTAAAGTCAAAATAAGTTTCATTAGTGAAAAAAATAATGCGGAAAGGTACGTTCATTAACGTCATCAGAGAGGATGTTTTTTCTATAAGAAATATTAATATGAAAGCAAGGACAGCTATATCATTTAACGGAAGAACTTACTTAAATAAAACTTGACACGAGCGTATTCCAAAATTAAGCATGCAGCAGCTGACTAAGCGAATGACTTCAAAAGAGCGAGAAGGGAAATGGAGAAAGGAAAACCTACCTAATAAGAAAAATTTTCGAACGACGAACATCGTTCACTAATTAAGGGTCTTCTATAAAAAGTTCTCGAAAACGTTTGAACATCGGCAGTAACAAGGCCGCGACGTCAAAGGCTTGAAACATGTCACTCTTCAAAAACTGCCGGAATTGGCTCGGGGTGTCTTGTAAAATAAATTGTCATTTCGATGGCTCGGAAATTTTCAACCTCTCTGAAAAAGGCCTCAGGTGAAATTTCATTCTGCTTTATTATTTCCATGCTTTCGAAAAGGGTCATTAGGGTAAGTTTTAAACATGTACCACAAAGGCCTAAATTATTACATTCGTACTTCATCCAGCACATCTTCAGCGAAGTGCGACTTAATTCTAACATAGGTACACGCTACAAGCAATTCCCGAGTCGATTAACGCTGTTACAGAACTATCGGCAATAGTGTATTAAAATACAATTTTAATAAGAGGGCCAAGTTTGCAATCCATGCTGAATTCATTTGCTCATCTGTCGCGTTTCTAAGCATAAAATTCCCATTATGCAGGAAAAAACATTAAGCAAGCAGAAATGAAGTTCTGCAAGACGTAACGATATAAACGTCATCTACGAAGGGTTTAGAGTAACTCCGCGATCATTCGAAGTCAAGAGACTCTCAAGCACATTTTAGGCATTGCCTGTAGTTGCACCATAGTTTGGGTTTCTACAGAGAATAATGTCATGTTTCACGCAACATATAGTATTAACTTTAATCTGTAGCGTTTAAAAAGGTACACGCTATCATAGCATGACGTAAAAATCTACGTTACACATCCGTAAATAAACAATCAAATCAGATAAATGACAATTACACCAGAAAAATATAAATATTTCATTCTTCTTTAAGTTTTAGAAATTCATTTTCAGGTTCACCATAACGCGTACACTGGCGTTTTCGTTATCTTTCAATTGCACTCATGCGAGCGAAAACTTGATCTAAATTCTTCAAAAATCGTCGGATGCTTCAAGTTACTAGATTTAATTGACGCACTGTGTTCTAAAGAGAGTAACTGTGAAGACTGCCGTTCTGGAGAGGTTTGTGTTTTCGATAGCTATAACGGCAACAGAAAAGAAGGAACCGTGATCCCACCCTAGGTTCGTTCAAGAATACGAAACGCATTATATTTTGCGCATGTCGTTTTCAATCATGCATAATTTATCATTCAAACGCACACAAGAGTGCAAGAAGACAGAAATTTGGCCGAAAGCCAGTGTCCATTAATCTGGAAGAGTCGCTACATGGCTTCGCTGACCGGTTCAAGAGACCTTCGAAAGAGAATCTAAGGAGCTACCTTACTGTCAAAGCAGAAAATATGCGACCCTGATCTTGAGACTTTATCATCCCAGAGAACGCTTAGGCCGATTTTTATAAAACACACTTCAAATTTAGCTTGTTCAATCCAAGTCAAGTGGTTTCAAGTCAAATTTATTTAAACTATAATCGAAGTTTGTTTTTCGGACTAAATGGAAAAGAGAGCCCATTTTTTGATCCCGGAGAAGCAGTGCCCAACTTTCGGAGATAACTAAGCAAATAATGTGCGTTCGATGGCCCTTTAACTTTAACACAATAATGCACCAACCATTTTAAAAGATAATCTCAAATTTCGGAGTTCTAACTCTCTAAGCTCGGAACAACTTCTCGTGTCGCTGAGGTACTTTTTACTTCTAATCAGTTGCGAACAGATTCGGACGTCAGGAAGATCAGAGCAGTAATTGTGAAACTGTGCTAGCGATAGGTATAGAGTGACATTGCAACTGATGCTGCCACATTCATTTACATCTACAAAATACCCTGCAAGCTACCTCAGGGGTGTGTGGCAGGGGGTGAGTATTCACCAACTATAGTCACTATACCCTATAGTATATACCTCTTATTACCAACTATATTATATACCTACCAACTATAGTCACTACCTACAACCAAGTTGCACTATACCCTAAAGTTAGTGTAACTACGACTAATTATACATTAGCATAAATCGCTAATGCTTGTCACGAGGCGAAGCCTCACAATCATGCACTACACTACAGATATTATCGCAATGGAGAGGGACCGTATATATATAACTATGTATTTTCCAACTACACAAATGGACAGCGACTCAAGACTCATGTAGAAAACATGCTGCTGGTACTAGGTAACAGATAATGATTCAAGTATTAGGGAAAACTACTACTACTAAGAGCTACACTACCTATCGACAAACCTAGATAAAAGTCTCATTGGCCGCTGTTATGGTCCCTTATAGTTCGTGGGAAAAATGACATTTAAAATCTGTCCGTTCTGCAGTCTAGTTCCCTAATTTTATTCTCATGATCTGATCTACCGTAGTATGTCGGATTTCTTAAAATATTATCAACGTCGTCAGAAAATAGACCGGTTTGGAACTTACATAATAGATTGAGTCTAAATTTTTATCGACGGTCTGAAAGCGTTTCCCATCCCAGTTGCTGCAAAAGATCAGTAACACTAACGAGATTATCGTAACGGCCTTGAACGTATCTTGCCGATCTTCGCTGCACGCGTTCTAACTCAGTTTCCAAGCCTATCTCTTAAGGATCCCAAATACTGGCAGCATATTCCAAGGGGGTATAACGAGGGAGAAGTAGCTGATAGACTCACATGGTTATCAAGATCAGGTCTTCGATTCGAAGTCGGTGTAGTGTGACATTTGGCTACAATGGACTTGATATTACTCGATACCTAGCAATCGATATGTTCCGTAATAGACACCCAATTCATCGAACAAGCCTTCGTTACGCTAGGGCAGACTTATTCGACAAGTTAACAGGGTTTGTCAATCGTATGTACGTTTACATGTTAGCTTGTGTTTTAAAGCCCAAAAAGATTGTTGAAAAGCACAAGTGCAACGAAACAAGTGCACATTTCATTCTTACAATTGCGGCTTGTTCATTGTATGTACCTCGAGTATTTTAAGCTGTGACTGAAGTTTAAGGGGATCACGTTAGTGATTAGTTGGCACATGATTATGCCACAGTGTGGTGAAACGCGTCGTGCCAAATAAATAAATCTGTGGAAGATTACCAAGTGTCTTTATTCATTATGAATATCGAGAACTTCCACCATATCCAGCCTGAAACAGTGGTATTTATTGGTGATTAGGATACTGGCTCCTCGTCTCAAGGCACCAGGTTCGAATTCCAGCAGTGGCAGAGATTTTTCATAGGAATCCCGATCCGAATTTGAAGTCTACGCGGAGTTCACTACAAAGTGCAGTGATCCGACATTTAACTTGAGCCCCCCTGGCGCCTTTCGTTAAGAGCAGGCTATTGCCAACGCCGGGTTTCTCTCCACCCTTCCTTCCTTCTCCAAATGATCCTAATAATCGACCCACCAATATTTAATTATGCAAAAGAGCTCAGTTGTTGGTTGCCTCACCCAAATAACAACCTACGTGAAGTTTAAAGCAGTGAACGATCCGATGTTTGCAGCGTCTCGGATTAGTTTGCATATTGGGACGCACTCCTTTTATGTGCATCGTAAATCGATTCCGTAAATATAAATGTGACACTGGCAAGCATGAGTCTCTGTTTAAGAGGCGACCGTAAAATAAACATTTGATAACACGAGGCTAGTTTTGCACAGGTTTGAACGAGCCCTAGCGGTCGGCATGACTCGGACGCCAAACTCATCCCGTGAGGCAACTCGGAAGGAAATGGTCGAGGGGAGCGACAGACGCGCTCCGGTCATAGGCAAACAGTCGGCAACAATGGGCGTTTTCCTGCATAATAAACACGCCGCGGCGCGTCACGATAGCAATCTTTCGCGCCGGCCAACAATGCGATCAGCTGAATCGCGGAGAGGAGTTTTATGCGGTCCGCTCACCCTTCTCCATTTCCTTCCAACCTTCGCCGACTCTTCCTCTGGTAGTAATCTCCCTCCCTCATCCGACATTCCATCTCATCTAAATCTACAAAATACCCTGCAAGCCACCTCAGGGGTGTGTGGCAGGGGGTGAGTATTCACCAACATGCATTACACTATACCCTAAAGTTAGTGTAACTACGGCTAATTACTCATTAGCATAAATCGCTAATGCTTGTCACGAGGCGAAGCCTCACAAACATGCACTACACTACAGATATTATCACAATGGAGAGGGACCGTTAATATATATATGTATTTTGCCATCGACCACTAAGCCCTTCCCTTAACCTTTTCCCATGCGCTGCACTTCCTGAGGAACCTTGAGCACCTTCCTCCCTACCCCAGAGAGCTGCGATCAAAATAAACCTGATGAAGCTGATGAAGCAAAAGCATGAATTGCAAATTTAAAGTATTGGGCACCATTCCTGTAAAGCCTGTATCATTATTTTCAGAGGTGGGTCAACTGATTAAGTCTGCTTTCGATCGAGACGAATAGTCAACCTCCACCACACAGGGTCATTTAGGAAGCAATATTAATATTTCAGGATGTTAGGGAAGATGGTTTTAAGCATTTTGACGAATGAATATCGGGTCGCAATTCCTTAGTTACCATACCATGGCAACGCAAACATTTTAACGGGAGCATTTTTCGGTTACCATGGAAACGCCAATAACCAGCGGTGTCCGCCATTAGTAATGCAGAAAAACTTGTCTTAGATGAATGTAAGCTTTTATCTCGCTATTTATTTGCCCTTGATGCTTACTGCATGCAATTTTCTGTAATGTAAAAGAAAGTATTTTAAAAATATTGCTTCCTTAAAAAATTTACTTTTTCGTTTTACTTATTTTCAGGGATTCGATAAAATTAATAGGGGCAAAAAAATCGCAAATTGTATTTACTTTCCCCCATTTACTTGGCAGCATTGTCTACCATATCATAATTTTTCTCGGAGATAAAGCACCTACCTTAAATGGTATCGTTGCATTATCTTATTGATTGACCCCTTGCACAGAATTGGCAATTATGTATCGAAAAAGACAACTATTCCCATCAATTGAAGCTTGAGTCTTACCTTTTAAACGCATCAAAAAAGAATAGCCAACCACCGAACCCGGGAAGGAGTTCTTTGTGAGGGGTATAAACAGTAATAGTAAAGAAAATAATATTTACAGTGTAAAGCATTCATAGGCAGGGGATGCTGGGTAATACAAAAGAAGATGAAATAGGGCACGCTAGCTCAATTAAATGATGGGAAGAAGGAAACATGACAATCGTCAAACAATGGCGGGTTTGCAGGAAGGTGAGCGAGAATCTATAAATTGCTACAAAATTATTTATTTTCGCATCCCGTCATTCGATTTCACCAAAACTTCCATGATATCCTTTTACTTTTTATCAATGATCGTTCCATAAAGTTCAGAGATTCCTACACTGACTGTTAGCCAAAATTGGCAGTAGAATCTTAGGATAGAGAGTTTGATGTGAAAGAATTTGTACTTATTTTCGAAGAAAGATTATCCGCTTAACGCACTTAGTAATTGAAAATAGAGCAATGCTGAGAGTAGGAGAGTAGGACAAGATTGGCAACAAAGCGTTGATTGTTTTAGGTGCAAATATCGACCGGCCGTAAATATCTTCCACAGTCGACATTATCAGCAATGAAACTCAAATATGAAAATTAGGCATCATAGTCCATACAATATAATAACGCGGTTGAAATATACTGATTTGGCTTCGAAAGAAATGAAAAGTAAACTATTTTTTCACGATCGTATTAAGATGAAGTGCTTGACATGGTGGGCGAGGAGAGGAAACTTATAGATGAGATTAGGGGAAGACAGGGTAGGTGGCTGGAAGGGGTAATGAGGGGCGATGGTTTGCTGAAGGCCGTGATAGAGGGTAGGATGTTGGGTAAGCGGGGAAGGGGAAGGAAGAGAATCGGTTTTATGGACAGGATGAAGAAAGGTAGGACTTATGCTGATATGAAGAAAGAAATACTAGAGGTAGAAAGGGCACGGCACGTGTAAGAGTTCGTTGGATATTCTCTGACTTTCATCACAACCTACCTCTAACCGGTAGATTACTGTAATGAATGAATGAATTAAGATTTAAACAAAGGCCACCATCATAGAGTCTTCGGTCCAATGATTCCTTTCCCCAAACGGCATTGAACGTGTTAACCACTTGGCTACAATTCTGTTAAGAGCGCTATTATCTTGGACGAACTATAAGCAACAGAGTAGGTATGGCCTAAGGGAGGGAATGGAGGCAATACTAAGCCGGAAAACGGTGGGAAAACCTCCAGGAAGCCGTAAATCAGGTGTAAATAACTGTGAAGCGTCATTATCGATTAACATAAGTCCCTGTACTAAGAACAACAAACCAACACGAAGCCTTAAGTTAAACACAATGGCGCCTAATAGTTTAACGTATTGTTGTATGCTTGAAACGTATTGTTGTCGTATTATTGTAACGAGGAGAACTTTAAAAGACAAAGGTGATTTTGTGACTTGAGAACAGTAATACAATTCAATTGGTAAGCCTTGAGAAATATTGACACAGAAGAACTTCTATAGCTGTCACTAAACTAAAGCCGACATCCCACGGTCAACATTTGGCTTTAAAACAAAGGGTGAAACGAAATTTTTTTGCCAAAAAATTTTGAATTCATGTCCCACTTTAAACGCTTTCGTCAAATAATTGAACAAATTACATGCAGCTGAGTAATTTCTCACCAGCTGTAGCTATAATGCGCTGTAGTGATTGCATGCTCGATGGTTGAGCGGTCGCGACTAGAGAGCAAAACTGTAGTCCTGGTCTTCTGATCACGACAGCGCGTTCACTTGTCACCGCTGCGAATAGCTAGCCTAAAATATAAGAATTGAATCATCGAAGAAGCCGAAGAAGGATATCCACTTCCTCCTTCATTTAAACAATCACTTCTGGCACGTCTGCTATGATATTTCGGTGACATAGGGTCATAGTGTCATAGTCACAGTGTGGTTAAATACTATTTGAATTTCTTCTTTCTTTAATTATGATGAATTACTTAATTTTAACCGCAAAAACCGTCAAAAAAACTCCTCCAAACGATCCAAAGCCGGAGTATGTACTTAGTAGGAAGGAAGTAAGCGCCGTTTTGAACTTATTTTCCATTTGAATCAATTATTTGATCATAAGATTGGAAACCTTTCCATCCAACATGATCATATTATTTCTGATCAATTTTTGGATGCTATTTTTGTCAAATTTCATTTGTTTTTCATTGCCTGCCTGTCACGCGACACTTGATCACGTTCGGTAAAACTTTGTCGAAAAATTAAACCTCGATACATCAGCTTTACGGACATACTTCACACAATATTATGTCCGAAACATGGCGGATGCACTAAATTAACGCCACATTTTTTTTCTAGCGGCCAGCGATCATTCCAGATACGTATGCACATCATAATACCCACTCGCATAAACGGACAGCACTTCATTAGAGGATGCAAAACCTCAAACGAGGAGTCCCCACTGGCACGCATGCGACCAGACGCTAACACAAGATGATTTATTCAGCTACGTCGAGCACGTCAGTGATTTTGCGCGGCGCCGCGCCGAGGAAAATACCAATTTCCAAAGAGCCGCACACAACTGCCTATGACGTCCCACCATAGCTGTTACGGCTGATAAATACGGTCTCTTTATGAATAAGGCGCATACACACGCACACGATACGGGCACCACAGCGCAGGGAGCTAGTTCCCCCTTATACTAGCTCACCAAACGCTACCGTCGCGAAGCCGAGGTAGTTGATATTCTGGAGACGCGCAGTTGATCCAATAAAAACCTCATTTGCGCGAAGGGGACCCCGCATCCCAAACATGTGTGTGGGATTACGCGTTCGGGAAGCCCTACATATTATTTTTTTACGTGAAGGTGATAGATGGGCATCGCTGGGCATGAAAGACCAGGCATGACGGCAAACAAAAAAAATAAGGCCACCCAATCACACTTGCTCCATCTCTTTCTCTTTGCCAGCAAGAGCTAGCATGAAATTGCTTCCTCGGTTACCCTCGGAGCGTTTTGTATGCCTAGGGTTACCAGTACTTTCGAGATTAATGAAGGACAAAAGTGATGAAAATGTAGAAGAAAAATAAGGTTTTTAGTCTTAAAGTAGGAGCGAAATAAAATATGGAGTACCTATTTCTCATTGAATCGCAGGATGCAAACGGCAGAATTTCTTACAAAAGTGCAATTTCAACTTACTTCATTAAAACTCTTCCACAACTTCTTCCGAATATAGGTAGAGTTTAATGGACTGAATTATTAACTCTGAAGTTTTGACATTTAGTGATTTTTACAAATCCAAAAATCGTTAGTATGAATCCACTTGGATAAAATAAATTTTTTCCAGTCACACAGGAATCAAAATTCCTCCCAGGCATCCCCGAACGTGCTTGAAAATAGATACCCGGGAAAAACAGGAAGCCTTGTTTGTAGCCCTGTTTATGCTCAAGGTCAGAATAAAATAGAGGGATTACCACTATGTATTATTCTACCTGTGAAGGTAGGCTTTGCTGCTCTGCTTTTCCGTCTCAAAATGCCTCTTTATAATTTCTCCCTTCTACTTTCCACCATGCATAGCATTCCTATCATTATCCTTACTCTTCTCTTACCAGATAATATATCTCCAAGAAAGGTCTTCAAGAAATCCACCTTCCGTACTTCGTACATGCTTCACAAACATTTTTTATCTCTAGAACTTACTTTTCTGTCTAAGAAACGTATTTAAGTAAAGCATTATCCAGATTTAATATTTTTCTTGACCTATTTATCATTTAGTAAATTTTTAAAAATTCTTTTTTTTTTCGGGAGTAGACCTTAGTAGTAGTATTGGGAGTAGGTCTTGGATAAGGAGGTTCGGTGGTTTTACTCAACGAAAGAGAATTCGATGAAACCTGCTGAAAATATTAATTTGGTTGTCTTAAAGCTACCTGATTTTTTTCAGAATTATTTTCCGCAGATTTTTTTAGGTATTTGAACGAGAAGTGGGCATGAAAATACACGGGTTGTTATGGGAACACAAGGCTTTATTCATCAGGAAGAACCTTTTTTAAATTATTTAATGTATAATAGGTTGTATCATCGATAGAAAAATGAAAATGTAACAGATTTTTACTCCGAGCGCTTGAATAAATCCCTCGCGCGCGTTGAAGATCGTGTGACATTGACACCACGGGTAATTACTTCAACGTGGATGCATAACTTGCAGGATGCAGAAGAAAAGGCATAAGAACGTGTAATTTTATGCCCAATTCTCGATCAAATATCTTTAAAAAACCTGCGGT
Organism: Pyrrhosoma nymphula; assembly: GCA_963573305.1. NCBI lineage: Eukaryota > Metazoa > Arthropoda > Insecta > Odonata > Coenagrionidae > Pyrrhosoma > Pyrrhosoma nymphula. The sequence goes on along the minus strand of OY754333.1, from coordinate 138,548,506 downwards.
AAATAATTCTGAAAATTTGCAGGTATCTTTAGAACAATATTATTAATACTTTCAGGAAGTTTCATTGAATTCTCTTTTCAGTTGGGTGAAACCACCTAACCTCCTTAAGAAATAACAAACGTTATTACCTCATTCCTAACGTTTCGCAAATGTATTGTTGCTTCATCAGGGCTATAATGGATTCATTGTGTTTACTATGAAAGATTAATTCACAATTGTATCATACCATCTAATCACATTAACATCGTATTAACCACATAAATTAGGGCTAAACTTCATATTAATACACGAAAAACTTACCAGATACTATGCAAAAATGCGGGAAGGTTAGATGTTAGCACAATTTCGCTGGCGGTGGGCTACCGAAAAAATGTCCTTTTCACTAAAGCAGTCCTAAACACATTCTAATGCACTCATGCTGGCCAGATATCGCATCAAAGCAAAGAATATTTTAACGCTAAACAGCTTAAAAGCTACTGCATATTTACTATATACTCCTTTTTGTTCCTTTAACTGACAAAAAAACTTGTAATTTTACTTCATCGAAACAGTAAGCTTTAGCTCACCTACATGTAGAGCAAAAGTAAGGAAAAAAAATTTTAACCCAAAAAAATCATTTCTCTTCCGGAGTTGTGAAAATGTTGCATTAAAAATGGATTTTCAGCTCAATACAGAGGTAGTGGTGAGGCTTAGTGTTCATATAATCTCCCATTAATAGGGAAACCGTATTTCGCTCACACCTTCTTACCTTGAGCCTCATTTTTTTAAATAGCCCTTACGAAGACGAGGGCGATAAACTGCTACCACGAAGGAGGCTGCCAAACGATTTCATCCTCTTTACGTTAAAAGTTTATGCAGCTATAAAGCTAACGGTTAATGAACAGAATATAGCCTTTACATTGAGTTTTTCTTTTTCTCTCTAATCTTATTCATTCCAATCGGCTGCCACCTCGTACTACGCTTGCGTAATTTCATCACGAGATAATAATAATACATAATATCGTTTAATATGGCAGGCCTTTCTGGTCCATTTGATAAATATTAAATAGCATACTTACATTCTGCAATGACAAAAAAATAATTAAGAAAAAATTAAGAAAAATAAAAGAATAATAAAAATGCACACACATTAAATAGTTCGTGTGAACGTGCTCAAGTTCATTTTGAATAATTATAAATACCATACACTCAAACTATATACCTTGAAAACGCTTTCCATGTACATGTACACATACTGTTGTACGATTCTGATCGTGCATAACAAGACCAAAGTGGAACACCGAGTTTTTATTACTGAAACTTTTGAACATTGGGATGAGTTCTACAAACCCGTTCTCAGTCTACCCGTAAAATTACAAATAGTTTACCGGATATTTTTGTACTCCAAAGTAAAGAAGAGTGTACACGAGAAGAACTAACAGGGATTAAGGGAACTAGCATTAGATTGGAAAGGATAGAGGGCTGCAGTCAACCAATCTTAGGGTTGAACGACCAATTTCTATTCCGCCCCGTAGGGCCAATTGGAGAGTTGGTGGAGGGAGAGCTGGTTTCTCATCCAGAAGGCCCGGGTTCGGATACCGACAGCGGCGGAGACTTTTCACTGGAATTCCTACGCCAACTTGGCCGGCATGCGGGTACTAGAGATCACTCCCGACCGTCGGATGGGACTGTGGATCCCTTGTCACCTTTCGTTATGAGTGCCATATCAGACGCAAGATTAATCTACGTCCTTCCCCCTTTCCCCAAATAGTCTGAACTCTAAATAGCCAAATCATCTACATCTACACAATACCTTGCAAGGCACCTCAGGGGTGTGTGGCAGGGGGTGAGTATTCACCAACATACATTACACTATACCCTAAAGTTAGTGTAACTACGACTAATTATGCATTAGCATAAATCGCTAATGCTTGTCACGAGGCGAAGCCTCACAACCATGCACTACACTACAGATATTATCACAATGGAGAGGGAGAAGGACCAATGTTCCTTTTGTACATAAACGACATCGGTGAAACAGTTGACAGTAAGCTTAGATTATTTGCAGACGACGCAGAGGTGTATAGAGAAATTCGTAGCCTTACTGATAAGCAAGCGCTAAATAAGGACCTCGAGGCAATACAGGAGTGGTGCGATGCGTGGCAGCTAGAATTAAACCTGAAAAAATGCGTTGTTATTAATTTTTGAAAACGGAAAAACGCTCCTTGTAACAGCTATTGCATAAACAACAGCAAAATAGAGACTGTAGAATCGGTTAAATACCTCTGAGTTAAACTGACTAATGATCTCTCGTGGAATAAACATATTCGAGAAATTACCGGTCAAGCTAATCGTAAATTGGGATTTGTTACAAGAGTGCTTGGCAAGTGCGACGATAAAGTTACGGGAATCAGCTACTTCACCCTCCTTAGACCCCACTTGGAATATGCTGCCAGTATTTGGGATCCTTAGGAGATAGGCGTGCAGTGCTCAAATATACTACCAGCTACACACTTAGCTGCCTCGGCCGTGTAATGGACACCAGATCGGTTCAGAAGGTTTAATGATAATCTCGTTAGTGTTACTGACCTTTTGCAGCAACTGGGATGGGAAACGCTTTCAGACCGTCGATTAAAATTTAGACTCAATCTATTATGTAAGTTCCAAACCGGTCTATTTTCTGACGACGTTGATAATATTTTAAGAAATTCGACATACTACGGTAGATCAGATCATCAGAATGAAATTAGGGAACCAGACTGCAGAACGGACAGATTTAAAATGTCATTTTTCCCACGAACTATAAGGGACCATAACAGCAGTCAATGAGACTTTTATCTAGGTTTGTCGATAGGTAGTGTAGCTCTTAGTAGTAGTAGTACTCCCAAATACTTGAATCCATATCTGTTACCTAGTACTAGCAGCATGTTTTCTACATGAGTCTTGAGTCTCTGTCCATTTGTGTAGTTGCAAAACACATATATATTAACTGTCCCTCTCCATTGTGATAATATCTGTAGTGTAGTGCATGCTTGTGAGGTTTCGCCTCGTGACAATCATTAGCGATTTATGCTAATGCATAATTAGTCGTAGTTACACTAACTTTATGGCATAGTGTAATGCATGTTGGTGAATACTCACCCTCTGCCACACACCCCTGAGGTGGCTTACAGGGTAGATATTTTGTAGATGTAGAAGTGAAAAAAACTGCATGCTTTACTGTTGCTGCTGGAAACTATGCTGTATGGAATACGAGGATCGTACAAGGATATATAAACAAGGATACAAGGAATAGGAGTGTCTGCATGAAGCAATGCACGAATGTGACAGAAGAAAAAGAAGTTTACAAGGATAGAACTTTATGGAGGAAATTATAACAATCGAGGACATTTTGCTAGGTCTATCAGCGAGAATTTAGCTCTTTAGGGCAACGCCTGCCCCGAAAGAGAACACCGAGATGGATATATCCATATATATATATATACATATACCTATGTATAGATCCAAGTAACTTGAATTTTACAACTATTCTTGTTCTACTTTTTTCTATCAATGTTTTACAGCTTACCCTCGCCAGCAAAATACTAAACCGTGATCTTTTACATCTACCAAAATTACATCATCCACTCGCCCATAGGCCTATCGGCTCCTAAAATTACTCTACATTTCATTCATCCATCTCTCCCCCGATCTTGCCAACCATCATTCACATTTTCATCGATCAGATCAGAAAGATGATGGCTATATTGTTTTCCACTTTGTCCCACCGTCGTGTGATGACGATATTTTTCTATAGACACTGCTCAGTGGTGTCTCTATGGTGTAGTGGGTCTGTAAAAAAATCGATCTTCACGTCGATTCATCAATGCGAACGATAATGGCTCCCACTGACAATAACTGTTTGACAAACGAACATCATTCAAGCAGGGCATAACGCGATCCCTTTGAATAAACACACAGTACATAATGACTAATAATTTCCCAATATCAGTTTGTTTTACTCTATACTCTTAGTATGGTTGAAGCGGTAGTCGTGAAACATCGAGTGCACGTTGTAATAACTTTTCAAGTAAGTTAAAAAAAGTCTTGGACAAAATTTCACTTAAGTACATCTGTTTATACGGCGGAAATCACCAAGCATGCGGCAATGTAAATTATGCAAGAATTATGCTTAAAAGGTTTCGCCTTCAATAAACCATTTTATATGACTATTGTTTTCAGCGAGAATTTCGAAATTTAAGCGAAAATTATATCTAAATACTCTTTTTTACTCGGCATGACAAATTGATATTTGTTGACAGCCATTATGATAATATGAAACGTATCACTTCGCGTTTAGGAGAAAATCTGTACATACGTAATCGAATTATTCCAAAATACATGTCATATTCCATAAGGCTACGCGCTAATATAGCAACGAATTACCAAAAAACAGAATCAATTAAAATCAATTTGTTTATCTATAAGTATCACGAATAAGAATACGTATGCAAAGTTTCACGCAAATATGCACAAAAACAATATTGACTCCAACCCCTTCAAGTATAAGAAACTTTCAATTCAATCGTTGAAAGAAGTCTTATGAAAAGATAAACATGAACTCGGAACATATTTTGAAAGGGCGTTCACATCCCATAGGCCTCTTCCTTAACCATGATGATGACCAAAATCAAAATGAACTCTCACATCGAATGACAGAATATTTCGTACTGAGCCGTTTACAGTCGTTTGACGACAACTAGAAAAGTATATACTATTATTATGTATTGTATCGTACGTATTACTACGTATTATAAACGAAAAAGAAGAAAAAAATAATACCTGACGGAATATCTATGGCAACTGCTCAAATTTCAACAGAGCTGATTCCGCACCAATGAAGGCTCGCTTCGAACACTGAACTTCATTTACGATCACGAGGGGGCGAACCTATTTGCGATCGAAACCAAAACAAACGAAGCTATTAACTCCATCCTCGTTTCTCGGAGAGCATGTGCCGTGAAATGAGCTATGTCTCGCGGTAGCCATAAAAATGGTACGTGGTCGGAAATGTTTGCTAAACTCGATCCACGACGCGAAAGTAAACAAATAACAAACGAAATTCGAGCAGAAGGACATTAAACTTCCATTATCGGAAAGTTCCCCGAACTTTAATGAAAAATACTTAATTCAAGTGATGCTTCCGCCGACATTTAAGCCTGGTATGAGAATCCTTCAACATGCTCATTAGAGAGTCGATGTACGAGTAATAAATATTTTCCAAGTTTTATTTTTCAAAGCAGACTGTGTACACGGTAATGGCGATCATAGAAAATCTTACTAAAACATTCAAATTAGCACGTTTTATTTTCAATCGGTAGTTACATTGCAAAACATTCTATGAGATTAAGAGTTACAAGAATTCTCTGCTTGGCGCAGACAAGCTCACTGACCAGATTGAGTGATCTCTCCCACAATCGTTTTTTATATTTTCTTCACGGATTCCAAACCTCAGTAAATGATATTCCATCATCGAAATCTCTGCCACTGTAAAACTCGCCTTGCGTGTAAGGAAGAAGGCTCTCGCGAAATCCTTAAAGGTGTCGGTGTCTCTTAAAATATATCACGAATGCATTTCGTACTTCCTCACATTTTCAAAGCATTGAAATTACGATATTTTTCACATATCAGCCAGCGTTATTGACATTTTGAAGGCCAAATTAGCCTCATACGGTACCTCGGGCATTCAGCCTATGATTTGTTGTGAAACAACAAGGGAAACCAATTACATGAAGTATTAGTCTTTTTACTACCGAATTCATTTCTCTCAAACCTTCCAGATTGTTCTTCACAAGCATTTTCAAACGGAAAGACACCAAGTAAAAGTTTACATTCGTGACGGGCGACAGAGGTAGCAGTAAAATATTACTGATGTGCTATAAACAGTAGCATCAAAATGGTCACATTAGAATCGCTTCACTAAGCAACGAAAAAAAGACGTGCAGGCACCACGCTTCATCCATAAGCCCCTTTTCGAGCATCCCAGTGAATGCAAGAGGCACATCACGGGATAACAAACAGCTTGAGTTGATAAGAGGAATAAATTGCAGTGTAACTGCATCAGTGCTATATCTATGGCGCCTTCGATAAACAAGTGCAAGGATGACGAGGAGCTAGCAGATTGGCTTACGGGAAAGATAATGAAACCTTTTGAGGTCGTTTTATCTCCGTCAGGCAATTGAAGTCATGGGGAGTCTCATGCAATCGGTGCATGCAGTGTGATGATTGTTTGATTGGGTGGGCGAGGGCCTTCTGGAGCCCTACTGGCACTTAAGACCCCTTTTGGAGCAGTGTGAGTGCCTAACGAAGCTAAGCGCAGAAAAGAAGCGCAAAGAAGCAACTCAAAACAAGGAGTAAATCGTTACAGCAAACATCGGCAAGAGCGGAATAGGTAATGAGAGAGCATTAATATCGTTCACGGTTATACACGGCCAATGCTAGTCACTGTAGTAGTGAACTTCAATAGTGAACGTAGAAATATTAAGCATACCACGCTTTACTGGTAAAATACCGATTTTAGCAGAGAAAAATAAATATGATAAGAACGCTTCTCACACTCAGTGATTCAACCCGAAGGTTGGTTTGGATAGTAGAGGGTAGAGCTCACCCCGGACTAAGCCACAGGCGTGTGAATTTCACACATTCAGGGTAGGGGGGCCAGTTCCTTTCCCTGGGCCACCTCGCACTCAGAGGATTTTTTCGCACTTATTCGGGGGCGTCCAAAGGCTTCACCCGGATTTGAACCCGGGACCCTTCGATCGGTAGCCAAGCGATCTACCCACTAGGCCACCACGCTCCTCTCTTGGACAGAACGCTTAAATAACAAAAAAAACTAAACTAATAACATCTTCAGACCCATTCAACGAAAAGTAACAAGAATTATCTCCATCGTCTCAGGTTCAACCTTGTGGAAGTTCATTTTATCGTAAATGAGAAGGAAAACTTTGTTATATTCCACCAATTTATTTTCAGGTACAACTAGTTTCGACGCAGCGGCGTCATCTTCAGGTACAAAGAGTAAAATTACATAAGCAAAATAAAAAGTAAAATAAAAGAGTACATATTTTTGCTTTTACTCTTTGTACCTGAAGATGACGCCGCTGCGTCGAAACTAGTTGTACCTGAAAATAAATTGGTGGAATATAACAAAGTCTTCCTTTTCATTTACGAGCAAAAAGAATATTTGTGGTGCATCTAAAGAATATATATTAACCAGTAGACTCGAACAAAAAAACTGGAACAAGAGTAATATTTTTACTACTTGGAAAGTAGGATCATTGGTGATGGAAGAAGCGAGAAAGGTACAGAAGGCAATGTAGCACAAGCAAAAACGCCTTGGAAAGGTGGTGTTAACGAATCGTGGAGATCACATGGACGGAGAAAATCACGAATGAAGAAGTACAACGAAGATTTCGAGAGAAAGATGTTTGATGAAAAAATGTGATCCATAATAGACAAAGTTATTAGACACATTCCTATGCATGACAGCCACCTTAAAACTAAAATGGTAGGAAAAAGAAAGGAAAGAAGTAGCCAAGAATATCAAGTGAGGAATACATCCAGAAAATCATTAAGTACGTCAAAAAAATTGAACTATACATATATGACGAGGTTAGCTGATAAGATAATTGAGCGGAGAGCTACAGTAGGGTGAATACTGATGATACGTTTTATATCCCCAGTTGACAGACAAACAGAAACACTTTATGCACAAAGATTTACCCTTCGATTGTAAACATATAAATTGATGAATACTTGATACACCTTCAGAGAAGCATCCAAAAACTTAAGATTTCAAAATGCGGTAAGTCAATCTGGCGAATTCACTACGTCGAGGAAATAACGGGAAAAGCAATAAACTCAAAAATTTACTAAGGAATGTAAACCTTGACTTCGAGGAAAAAGTAGTAAGACTATGAGGAAAACAAAAACACAGAGCATAAAAAAACTCCACTCAAAAGTCGGAGCCGAGCATTGGGTCGATACAAAACCACGGTGGAGATTGTCGTCGGACAGGAGCTCAGAAGGACTCAGAAGAAACAGCGCAAGGAAGCAGAGGAGGGGGGGAGCGGGAGGAAAGAGTAACAATTGAACGACGCCATCCGAACACGAGCACAATGGAAATTCCCTTTTGAGGACGATGAAAACAATTTACGCCACCGATCTTCCCCCTCGGCCGAGTAGATTTGAACCCCACCATTCCCCTGTTCCGTACAGTCAGGGTGCGCATTTGCTATCGGCCTCGAGGCCCGTATGAGAGAGAGAGAGTGAGATGAACAACGAACAATGGCGGAGAGGACGAGTCGACGGATATAATCCCCCGCGTAAAGACGACTTAAGAGAGGCGGGACGAAAATTCACGATGGAAGTGTACCCGAAGGATTGAATCTCCCTTTGCGTCGAGTACTGTGAGGACTCTATACGGAACTGAACTTCCACAATACAGAACGAAACGAAGAGAGTTCCTGTAAATATACCTTTAAAAAAACACTACATTTTGATCACCAAAAACATTGATTACTGCATTAAAATTCGAGACTGGCATAAAGGAATGTTTCCGAAAACGGATGACTATCTGTAAATAAACCCTCACGCACAGTTAATACTACATACACAATTTTTAATTTGTATAATTTCCTTGCACGTTAATGCAATAAACGCTCGTTGATTTTATTGAAGCGACGATCTAAATTTCCAGTTGGGATTCAATTCAAATTATCAACCAGATACGAAAAAGAAGAAGACAGGAAACTGATCACAATTACCATTCCTCCATTTTAAACATCAATATTTATTGCTCACGAGCGGAAGGTACCCGTTGAAATTCAACGGGTGTGAAAAACGTTAAACTTATTTTATAGGAAAACCGCAAAGCCTGAAGAAAAACTGCATTCGTGGTCATTCGAGGAGTTCGTAACCTATATTGTATGTTTTGTTCGTTGTAGTAGACACGCTAACCGTTTTCCAGGTGCACGGAGAGATTAGTGACTATTGGATGTCGTTAATTGCGCAGAATTTCCGTTCTTCTTTCGAGTAAGAAGCATGTAGTGACGTCATTACAATTTCTACCATCTTAAAACAGATTGAAGGTTCGAAACAGATGGGTATATATTTGAACCAGATTTAGAGCTGGTTACCCGTCCGTATGTTGGGTAAGGATGAAATTTGTGCGGATCTTAGCGTAACCCGAGAAATACCACGGGAAGATTATCATGAGATCGCTGGTGGGCATGTCTTTGAGCATCCAAGTCTAACTTTGGTTGTTTTTATTTCAAGGGCTCATTTTATCGCAAAGAAGACATTCCTTTAACTTTAGAAGATTTATTCGAAAGGTTACTCGTTTTTCTATTAGACATGTGGATGGATATATTTTTAAGTCCAAGGAGGGGAAACACAGCGGCGAGCTAGAGTCTTGAATGGGTAACTCAATGATTGAGTGAATGTACCTAAGTTAACTGAATTTTAACACTTTTAAACATATAAATAACTCGTGACGTTAATGATGCGGGAATTGGTCTAAAAACAGTTCGCAATCGTAATTAGAGGCAGACGGTTTCACTACGTGTACTACATCTGAGTACTAAACGATAATAAACAACGCCGTGTTTGTTGTAGCAACAGAGGCATTATTACCATTGATATTCGCTGCACGTAAATATTCTTGCACATATAATTATGTGTGAAATCAATTAATTTCCTATATATGTGTATTGTTTACAACGTAAGTTTTCTCTCATATACATGCGATGACCCTTTGAGAAAGACATTGAAGAGAATAATTGTTGTAAATATGCATTGAATTTATCGATTAACCCCTGAAGCAATCTATCATGGGGCCCTTGGGACTCTGGGCCCTTCTTATACGGATTAGCTTTCTACATACTATCATGGGCCTGCAGGAAAACGTGATATTTCAATGCTAGAGGCGTGAATATCCTTTTAAAATCAAATCTATGGTTGTCAAGGAAATATGTTATTGTTGATTTCAGAGAAAAATGTTAGATATTTCAGCTTGAAACATGAATTTCAGACAAATTCGGAGCGTAGAAGAAAATCGATTGAAGGAATTAGAAACTTCAATTATTCAGGCATCCGATAAAAATAATCCCAGCCCTATATCTTGAGTGAAAGTACTTTTAAAAAGCAAAACAATGAAACCACTGCACCGAACCAAATGCTTAGCATGGACCACCAAGGGGGACCTTCAGGGGCCTATGGGGGTCCTGAGGGCTTTTTTATATAGCATATGTTACAACCAGATATGTTTTCTATCTGCATGCCAAATTTCAGCTCAATCGATTTAGTAGTTTTTGCGTGATGAAGCAACAGACAGACAGACACCATAATATTTGTATACATAATAGTAAGGATCACACCCCTAACCCTTAAAAAAAATAGGGTTTAGGTTAATTGAACCCTACAGTGTTTGTTGTCAACCACTAACAAACATGCGTTCCAAATTTCATCAAAATCGGTCCAGTAATTTAGGAGGAGATGCGGAACATACATACATACATACATACATACATACATTGACTTTTATATATATAAAGATAGGAAGTACGAGTAAATATGGCATTCTTTCAACGAACAAATTAATAAGTACTCAAAATTCCTAGTACTTGTGAGTATCATGAATTGTCCTGTAAGGGACTATTATTTTATTTAACACAATTTGTTTTTTTGCATGAAAAGTAAAGTCCTCTAAGTACTCTGAATATTAACTAAACCCGAAATCAATGCAGTCAAAAGATAAAATAATATTGTAGTATATTCATCACCACTTGGTATTCTAGCGATTGACTGGTAGACTTTTAAGACCAATTCTACGTCACCGACCCTATTTTGAGGTAACTTTAAGGTGGCTGGTCGGGTAATCGTTAGTCATTGAGAAATTTAGTTACTTAAATTTTAATGCTCGTTTAAAATTTAATTAAAAGGTCATAGTTATACTATATTCAGTAGGAATGACTGTCTTAGGTACATTCTGAAATATTGCCCTTTAAATTTGCACATTGCCATAAACATTTGCTTAAATGCAGACTTAATTCATTTCGTAAGTCATTCTTGCGAAATTAATTTTCCGAAAACAGTTCACACCCGTGGCCATGGAATTCAAAATAAGTATTTTAATGAAGATGTATTGTCACTCGAATGCGAACTTGTTTTAAAATATGTTTCTATAATATATTTAATCTTTCGTTTTTAATCCGGCAACAGCGTCCATTCTGCCCAAGTTAGATCTGTACGTCATGTCTACGTGATCGTTAGCATGTCAAGTACTTTCGTGTACCACGTTGCCAACTTTACACCACATAGCCGCGCGCGACATTTGATATTCTCGCATACATATTTTTTAATTGTATTTACGCTAAATTTCAGTCGATAGTATTAAATTACTTTTTCAGAATAGATTTTAATTTATCAGAGCTACATTATATCAGTTTTTGGTTCAAATCTGTTCAGTGGGAATGGAGAAAGTGCGTAATTTATCCTAATGGAGTGGAGAGCGCTATAAGGCTCCATGTTAAAAGAATCTACAATATCGCAAAAAGTATGTCGATGATCCCCCGTTTTTTCTTCGATATCTTACATAATATCCAAAAAGGAACATATTTGGAAAATTTTAAGAAAATCTGTTCATTTTGGTTTTTTAGACCAGCCACCTTAAATGCTCCTCGCCCGCCATCAAATTTCTCTTGAGTTCTCATCCTTCTACCTCCCAATACGAGCGCCGTTCAAAATTCTCATTCTCTGCCACGTCTAGCCAACGTTCTCTCTATCCTCTCCTTCAACGTTTCGTTCTCTCTCAATGAGTCCACCATCCACTTCGGTTACCTTTCCCGCAACTCCGCAGCCTATCTCCTTCCCCATCACCTTTAATCCTTCACTGGAAAATATGAGAGCCAATATTCGCTTGAAAAGTAGTGTTTGAACATCCCGATAAACAACACACAGCGGTCGATATTAGGCGTTGGAAAAGGGGAACAATGCAAGGAAAAAAACAGTGGACAGCGCTTTTAAACGAAATAAAGCGCGCCCACGGTAGTCAGCTAGGTAACGCATCGCAGAGGTAACCCATCACTAATGAACACATGTTATTTTCAATCTATTCAATATCTAAAGCTTTAGGTGCGTATCCACACATTATCATCTACTGAAGCACCTACCATAGGCTCTTCACATTAATGTCACTCTCATTTCGATGTTTACGCGCAACAAAGCGTCAGCACAGTACAACATTTACCCACGCCCAAAAAATAAAATCGACAGATGAAATCCACTGCTTCCCAATGAGGTGAAAATAGTAGTAAATACTTATGCAAATTGAAAGGTTAAATAATTACTCACAAATACATCAGAATCAGGTTGCTGGGATATGAATAGTGCCACATGATACGAACTCACCTGAAAAAGAAGAAAAAACGTTTAGATGATATTCAAAAGAAATTACCATTAAAACGACGCGACGGCGAGAATGAAGCGTGATAACCGAACTTCGATGAGGAAAAATCAGATGTAACGCAATTTAAAGGTTCTCACCGTCAAATTTTCATTGGTCAATCAAATTATTTCATTTATCGGAGAAATACCCAACAGTAGAAAACTAAAAAGTTAAATTTTAATTAATGATTTACCATTTTCCACGAAATTATATAAGGTATGAGACAACAAGGAAAATTTACAATCGTGATATCTAATAACAGTAACATTAAAACTTTATGATCTATTACTTAAAATTCGCTCGCCTGTACTTGATTAAATTTAATGGATTAAATGACTATGGCATTGGTAATTTGATTAACATCACATTTTCGCCCTCCAAACTGCACAACTGATCCATGCAACATGGTCAATTGCGCTATTTAAAAGCGCCTAGATTCTTGAGATACGGTGTTGCATGCGTCCATTCTTTCTCTTCCACAATCCATGACCCGACCCTAATACTGACCGCTAGAACACAATTTATGCCTAGTAAAAAAATGGGCGCGGGAATACGAAAGCATGCTGGTGTTATGGCATCATGATGTCCCATAATCTTGAAATTCTAAGGATTCAATGTCAAGAAAATGAAAAAAGGACGCATAATATACCTATGTATTTAGTAGAACACCTATGCTGATGACGAGCCGACGGCGTAGTGAGTGCATGAAAGGTCATTCAATATGGCCGAATGCGCATTTTAACGGCTCCAACATCCCCTGAGATTTCTTGTCGCATGGTCCCATACACATTCTCTTCTTTAATATACGACTTGAATAAAACCTGCCGGAGGGATTCGCCGACACAAGGGGGTGATCGAAACAGGGGTCGCCAAGGAATTAACGACCCAAAATGTCAAAGGGCGAAAAACGAGAGTCGAGATCCCGAGCCAAAGGACCGTGATGGTCGCTGCCCACTCCACGCTTGGCTCCGGCACAAAAGAACCCCGGGAGGCGAAGCATCCACGGCGCGTTTGACGGAGCGGCGATTTCGAAGCGTGTAACTGAAACATTTTTATTGCACCCCTCGACAAAGAATGACCGCACAAGATGATACCTCTGGACGCCCTGAGGTGTTAACTTAGGTGTAGGCATGCATAGAACAGCGAGCAAACCCCAAAATAGAGCACACGCAAGCAACTGTTAATATCCGTTAGCACCTAGAGGGATACACCAAGAAGGAAACATGGAGGATATGCACACCTACTCGCGCTAAAAAGTGACGGTGACATAAGAATGCAAGTTTATGCTTACGATATCATGCAAATTTGAGAATGGTTCTATAAGAAAACAAAACAATCTTGCCTACTTCCTCATAATCAATCTACCCTACTCCATTTTATCTCCCTCGTTTGATTAAAGTAGGCGAAGGACGATAATGTGGGGTAAATATGAGCTGAAAGGATGAATGAGGGAAGAATGAAAGTTGAACGCGGTAGAGGAAGAATAGGAATTTATGGCAGCATGACGGAAGGCGTAAGATACGAAGAGTTTAAAACGAAATTAAACAGGAAAAATAGATATTTCTGTTAAGGAAACCGTAAGAGGCGACCTCCAGCGCTCTCAGGAACTTTAGGCAGGACTGTTAACACTGTTACCGGTGGAAACCTGGGTCGGTATATCAATGAAAATGTCTGGAAAGTAATACGCTATGTGAGTAACAAAGGACTATTCTCGTGAAGCATTCAACTGAACAATACATTTGACCGTAGATGATTATCTTACTTCATTTTTATCGATTCCCCCACGCGATTCCAGAACTTACCATGGTAGGAGGTTCTAGGTACTAAAACTTACGATAGAATGAAAGAGCGATCTCAACGAGTACTCAGGCAACAACGGTAAGAGTCTATATGTAGGTTGTAAAAAAGAATTAGTTTGAGGTGTAGTAATGGACTTCATGAAAGAATGTACAGAAAAGACTGGCGAAGAAATTAAAATGGAGTGAAGCGATGCATTCGGGAGAACCGTGGGTAACCGGAGGAAATGACACGAGAATAGGCAGCAGGCGCTGCGGAAGAGATACTGGTGCAGAGGAGAAATGAGAGGGTACGATGGACGAAAAGCACGAGGAACGAGAGAGTACTCGGTATGGTGGGTGAGGAGGAGATTAGGAGGAGGCAGAAAAGGTTGCTGCAACGGGTAATGAGGGGGGGGGGAGAAGAGTCTGAACCCCATGACTAGAGAGGATGGTGTTGATAAGTGGGGTAGGGGAAGACAGAGCAAATGTTTCATCATCATTAGTCATCAATCCGAAGATTGGTTTGCAGCAGCTCTCCATTCCACTCTCCTCTCTGCCATCCGCTTCATTCCTACGTATAATTATTTACTCTGACGTTCCTCATGATTTGCTTGATGTATTCCATTATTGGTCTTCCTCTTTCCCATTTATTCTCCTTCCATTTCTTTCATCAGCATCACCGGCGGTGATCTAACACATATTCTTGTAGATTGATCCATTTATGCCTCAACATGTATACACCGAGTTGCTTTTTTACTTCGAATGTATTCAGCTTTGCTTCCACCTCCCTACCATGAAAGCGGATGCGGTCATTCTGCGGGGCACTGCAATGCACTTGAAGCAATATCAGTTCGCGCAGTGAAGGAAGTAAGGATTGATGCACTGCGTTTAAGAATGCAAATAGCATAACCCGGTGTTGTTTAGCCCGGTTTACACGGGGAACGTAATATTCCAACTGTTTTCGGCTCTACTTGGTGGAATAACAAATCTTTGGAGAATTTAAAACACACAGTAATATTCCACAACGATTTATTTTCCCAACCGGTTTCAACGCTAGCGCGTCATTTTCAAGGGTAGGTACAATTCTCAAAGTTTTTGGGAGGTGCGCCACATATATATCCAATTCTCAAATGGGAGGGAGGGGGTTTAAGTAAAAAGGGGGGAAGGAAACGGGGGGGGGGGGTTAGGGAGGGAGGGTGAGGTTATTGCGAGGAAGCAACCGTCAAGGTGAGGGAAGGGACTGTGGATATAACACCGAGGTGAACGGAGAATATTCGAAAACAGAATAGTCGTTTAAAAGCGCAACATCAGGGACACCTTGTCTCATGCTAATTTCGAAATTCTCTAAAAAATCCAGTTTAGAACCTTTGTCATTAACATCTAAAACCTTAGGTTTAAAATTACATTGGTGACCAGTTTCAATCATATGCTTAGCAAAACCTGATTTTAGGTCATTATTAAATATATAGTTCATATGTTCTTTCGCTCTGGTATCAAATTTGCGACCAGTTTTTTTAGAGAATTTCGAAATTAGTACGAGACAAGGTGTCCCTGATGTTGCCCTTTTAAATAACTGTTCTGTTTTCAAATATTCTCCGTTCACCTCGGTGATATACCCACAGTCCCTTCCCTCACCTTGACGGTTGCTTCCTCGCAATAACCTCACCCTCCCTCCCTGCCCCCCGTTTCCTCCCCCTTTTTACTTAAACCCCCTCCCCCATTTGAGAATTGGTTATATATGTGGCGCACCTCCCAAAAACTTGAAGAATTGTACCCTTGAAAATGACGCGTTAGCGTTGAAACCGGTTGGGAAAATAAATCGTTGTGGAATATTACTGTGCGTTTTAAATTCTCCCATGGGGCACGTAATTGCACAATCTGACGTACGTACGAACGTGCATTTCAAATTGCATCATGTAAATCCGTGAATTGCAAGAACGCTTGCGCGAATGCATGAACGCGAGATGGCAAAATAGCCCCTGCTCTAATCGAAAATGATTGCACGCCCGATTGAGAAAAACATGTAGTTTGAAGTTGTGCAATTTCGTGCCCCGTGTAAAACGGCCTTTAAGAAGTTTCCACAGCGACTTTGTGAGTAAAAACAAATACTAAATTCCACCTTGTCGTTTTTACTGCATAAAAAAATACTCCTTCCACTTATGACAATCCTAAGCTATTACACAACAACATCAAAGAACAAAATACGGACATTATTCAACGAATATGATTTTCAATCGACAGTGTTTCAGGGCGAAGTAGCTGACTGCAGCGCCACCCATTTCAAATGAACTGAATTATTTTCTGCAGTTATTCTCTAATTACTCAAAACCTAAAATTGATAGGTGCCTTAATTTTATTACAATTCAATTCTATGGGAGTATCCCTTGTAAAATAAAAGTTTTTCGTGAAAATAGCGTCTACATATATTAGATATTTAATATAATTTTTTCCTGTGTTACACCCATTCTCACGTTTGAGATTTTATGATCGATTTGAGAATAAAATAGCGTGTAAAGGTATGACTTAGTAGTTCACTTCCAACATAAGATACGCTTTTCCTTAAGGAGCCAGTATATTAGTAATACATCACTTTTAAGTCAGTTTACGGTAGGGCCACCTCAAAAAGACATGTTTGCGTCAAAGGATTTTATGCTCTCCCAGCGAATGGCTGATGTAAAGAGCTCTCGTGCTCTTAATTGCACAATCTGATGTACATACGTACGAATCCGGGCGCACACCGGGCCAGGTCCTCCATAGTGCCCAAAAGCAGGTCTTCCATGGCGGCCGAAGTTTCGAGGGGAGTCTTTCCCATCGTCTTCAGGGCTGATGAATTAACCTTGCAACCTTCGGACACCATGGAAATGAAGCCCGGTGTGAAGCCCGAAAGCCCTTGAAATAATTTTCGTGACAAGTGCGAAACTGAACAGGTGAAAACTAATTCGCCTTGACCGGGACTCGAACACGGTCCGATATAGTACCGAGTGCCTCAGCCAGTTAAGCTACATCTACATCTACATCTACATATTACCCTGCGAGCCACCTCTAGGGTGTTTGGCAGGGGGTGACAAGTCACCAAAATGCAGCATGCAAGCGGACCGCCACATGCACACCGCACGGTCATGAATATTAAGGATAACTGAAAACCATCATACAGCATGCAAGAGAATCCCCACATGCACGCCACACATGTACGATGACACATAATATTCTACATGCTACTTAAGAGGGCAATCTGCCTATGAAGCTAGAACATGCAAAACATGCTGTTAGAATCACCATAAAACTCCGTAAACATGCTTTAAGAAATACATAAGTTAGTAAGCTACACTACCAGTCAACTAATCTATTTCTAAGTCCTTACACAGCCGTTATAGTCTCTTATCGCTCGCGGAAAAAACGACATTTTGAATCTATCTGTTCTACAGTCTATCTCTCTTATTTTATTTTTATGATCTAATCTACCATAGTACGTTGGCGGTCGTAAAATATGATCAACTTCGTCGGAAAATAAACTACTCTTGAATTTACATAATAGATTTAGTCTTGTTTTCAATCTACGGTCTGACAGTGATTCCCATCCGAGTTGTTCTAAGAGGTCAGTAACACTAACAAGACTATCGTAACGGCTTTTCACGTACCTGGCTGCTCTTCTCTGTACACGTTCTAACTCTGTTTTTAAGCCTGTTTCATGAGGATCCCAAACACTGGAAGCATATTCTAAATGGGGTCTAACGAGGGAGAAGTAGCTTATTTCTCTCACTTTGTCGTCGCACTTGCCTAGAATTCTTTTAACAAATCCCAATTTACGATTAGCTTGACCTGTTATTTCCCGAATATGTTTATTCCACGATAGATCATTATTGAGCCTAACTCCGAGATATTTTACGGATTCTACCGTCTCTAATTGGGTATCCTGAATGAAATAGCTCTGTTGTGGGGAGTTATTTTTCCCCCAGAATTTCATTACTACGCATTTTTTCAAATTTAACTCTAGCTGCCACGCATCGCTACCTGCAGTCTTCCTCGCCTGTTGATTTTTTTTAGTCCTTGGGATGAGTCCATAAAGGTAATACCGAGGCTAGTCCCGGTAACTTAAAAAAAAGACGATTTTGATAATTTTAACGTGGAATGGTTTCGCAAAAAAACTAGCCGTTTAAACAGAGTCGGCTATCCATGCGCAGCGCTATTAACCATGCAAAACATACACTTCAATTCCAAAAGGGAGATAGATATAGATGAGGCCACTTCTGTGGCATTAGTTGAACAATTTATCGGGGCGGTAGACAGTGTGGGAAGAAGGCGGTTGAAAAATGCGGGGAATCGATAGTACGAGGAAGAAGGCACCTAAAGAGACCACAGGCTATTTTCCCGTAAGTCATCCAAGCCTACTCCGCTCCACTCAACGTAATTTTACGGCACATCGACCCATAAAGTTCTCAACACAGGTAATAAACAAGCATAATTTACTGATGTAAATGAAAGGTTTTGAAAGTGCCTGATTTCATCTTTCCCAGTAAAAAGCACAAGGTCGTTTATAAATTTTATGAAACTGTGGTTATTTTCATAATTTCTGTTAGAAAAAAATACATAAAAATAACAGTTCAGTTTGATACGTCTCCTCTTTTATTTGCCACGATGAACTACGGAGACAAAAGAATATCGGCTCCTAGGCCTAAATCTGCCTCTCAATATTGCCCTTTCCTTTGCATTGATTCATTAGAATTATCTACCGGTTAAAGGTAGGTTACAATGAAAGTCAGAGAAAATCGTACAGACTCTTACACGTACAGTGCCCTATCTACCTCTAGTATTTCTTTCTTCATCACAGTGTATGTCCTACCTTTCTTCAACCCGTCCATAAAATCAATTCTATTTCTTCCCCTTCCTCGCTTGCCCAACGTCCTTCCCTCTATCACGGCCTTCAGCAAACCATCGTCCTATACTGCCTTCCCCTAATTTCATCCGGAGGTTTCCTCTCCTCACCAACCATGTAAAGCACTTTCTCATTTGTCTTACTTTCCGTCCACCGCACCTTCTCCATCCTCCCCCACATCCTATATCAAGCTCCTCAGCAGCCTCTTCTATACATCCTTACTTAAGCTCCTCGTCATCAGCTCCCTTCTATTAATGAATGCTTCCTTCTCTAGCTCTATTCTCCTCCTAATGCCATTGCTACTACGTCCAATTTCTTCTGGCGCACTACCCAAGAAATTTAAGTGTACTAATTGCTCCACATTACAGTTAATTTTTTGTGGCAGTTGAATTTTTTTATTCATACTCGGGCGCCAGCATCCATGGAACTTAAGCGGTAAAATGGTTCTTCCGACGAGGGCAGGTGAACTGAAGTTGCATCGATATTATCTCCAATACCATCAGACGCCACACTCATGACGACTGGGAAGATAATGGCTGTGATGAAACATTTAATCGTCTATACTTCGCGATACGAGCTCCTCTGGCTATCTTTGGCTACACTCACGTTACAGGGATAAAGCATAAAATTTGCTATCTGAGGTCGACGGAGAAAAGATTATGCAAATTTTACAAATTTCTTTGGTCCCATTTTCGAAGTTGGGAGGGTTTGGAGTTTCGATGATGCGCCGCCAGCCATGGTGATTTGCAAGGTTGATTTAAAATATTTATAACTATTAGAGGTAAGCTACCGGTTAAGGTTAGTTTAGGCGGGTTAGAGTAAAATCTCCAAGACTTTCACAAGCGCAGACCCCTACCTCCCTAAGCGATTCCATTCTTCAACTCGGCATATGTCCCACCTCTTATCATCCCGTCCACAAAGCCTATAATCTTTCTCCCCGTACCCGATAACACAACATCCTCCCCTTTTGAAATATCCTGTGCGATGATGTATCCAATGTGAGACCGATACTCCGCTATCGCAGAAACACAATATAATTAGCAGATAAGAGTGAACCTGCCTGGGTTAATAATAATCAAATTCTTGGATATCAAAATCGTTGGTGCTTTGGATATTCGAGACAAACTTATTGAACTCATTCTGCGACGCAACAGCCTAATGAAAACAATATCTACTGGAAGGAGAAATGAATGGGAAGAATTACAGAGTGATACCAAGAAAGGAATACATCAGGAAAATCATTAAGGACGTGAAAGTGAATAATTGTGTAGGAATGAAGTGGTTGGTAAAGAGGAGAGAGAAGTTGAGTGCTGCTGCAAAACAATCTTCGGAGTTACAACTATTGAATATGATGGATACTGTTCCTTCGATTGAAAGCAATAAATAAACTCCACTTTTAAAATCGTTAGACAGGCTACGGTTCAATGGCAGTGGATTTTTTATCGGCTTTTGGACAAAAAATACTCCTTCAAGCAAAATAATTGACGAAGACGTTTCTGTATATAATAAGTCCTTTTATTTTTAAAAGTGCAGAAACTGATAACTGTTAAACAGCATCGGTATTCCTTTCAATACAAGTCTACCCTTAAAATTCACAGGCGGTACGCAATGAAAATCACCTTTTTTCATTTCATTTTCATTTTGCCGATGAAAATGAAACAGAAAATCGCTAACGACATTTGGTGTATACTTTCCAGCCGAAAACAAAAGAATATTAGTACGAAATCACATAATATTCTCTCAAAGTCATTACGTGCAGTTAGTAAATTAAATACATCCATTGAACCAGGCCGTAGGGGACCCTAGATATTTTGATGTGTATTGTTTTCTCTATACTTACAGCGAGCTTTGGAAATAAATTTATGGTATTAGCTTTGGTAGAATAACATGAACTTTAATCTGAAGACTGACTGAGATGAAGTTCAACGTTGTCATATTCGCATAGTTCTCGGCTCTCGATAGAATCCTATTGCCCGAGGTCGTAAATATTTACACTGCAAACTTTATAGAAAGTAGGATAAATAGATTGAGAGTTTTAACGCCCAAATTTTGCCATTACCGAGGATAGAGAATTCAGAGTTATACCTGATAAAAGCGACCGGAACTACAAGAGTTCACGGAAATAAAAATGAACCTCGTAATGTTAAGAATCAACGTTCCGACAAGGCACGACCCAATTCCAGCGAGATGATTCCTTCACGTGAAACGCGATTGGAATGACGCTACGATGATATTTCAATTTACGGGAAAAGCGTCAAGGTGTGAGCTAATACTGTAGTCGGCAATTTACGACCCCGCACTAGATTGCCCTGCTGACAGCGCCATCGAACCGAAGACTGGAAAGAAGTATTATCGGCATGAGTTGAAACTATAAACTTCCCAGAGCCACGTCGAGTGCCTATGATGATAAAGCTGTAATAAAGTAGAGAAACTTTTAAGGGGCTTTTTGGCATATTGATGGCTCAGCTGAAAACAAAATATATGCGCGTACACAAAACACTTGCAGGAATTTATTTCAGTCACCATCTGTTTCCCTATACGCATTGGCATATAAAATATACTAAAATATACCCTACACAGCCCCACCGCTTTTAATTTGCCGCCATTACTTGAACATAAGAGAATAAAAAATTATCTTTTTATGGAAATAAATTATGCTTTTCCAAAATAAGCAACGGAAACTCAGTTCAGGGGTTAAAATCATCAGTTAGATGATCGTAGTCTTACTTCACTGCCTTTTTCTGAAATATTGCTTCAGTAAAAACCACGTGTGAAGTACAAATCCCCTCCTTTACCGCAACACTCGACCAACGCAGCAACATATACAGTTTTTTTCTCATGAATATATACCAATCATGAATATGGATCACTAATTATGCGCCTTGATTCAAAAAGGAAAAACAAAGGAAGGTCACGGTGAAGTTTAATTCAAAACGGCGATGGACAAAAATGTCGTCATCTGCAGGCGAATATATTCACAAAATGTAAGAATAAAATAAATTACTCAGATATATGAATTCCAAAGTGAAATTTCTGAGAAGGATCTCGGAGGAGTTCAATATGAAGACGTTTCAGATAGGGAGATGTACTTTACCCGATTCTTTTTCACTCCGTCCTGCAGAAGATAATAAGGGTGTGGAAGTTAACCTTAGGATGACGTAGCTTATTCATTAAAGGGTTGCTAATTGAGAGAATTTTTATGGTACATGCCCAAGTTTAACGTACATACCTAAGTTCATTTAGGATTGGCTTTTTAATCCCTGGTTAAATATTTTTTCAGCATGATAGCAGAGGTTAATACGTTCTCTCATCGATAGCGCTCACATTAACTAATCCACAGTATGATGTAACATACAAAACCCGACCTCATCAGTTAATATCAATTTAACAAAAAGGCTACGACCTGACATTACAAAACCGAGCCTTAGAGACGTAAGTGCCATCGATAAGAGAGAATATCTAAATGGGATATTATGCTGAGATAACTCTCAACTATACTGTAATACTAGGCCTAGTTGAAATTGAAACGCAGAAATCTGCCCCAATTGGGACCCCCAACTATAAGTAAAAGCAACATATTTTCGGCTTTGAATTTTGCAAATTGATTGAGCAATGGAGCGAGTATACTTCCAGCCTTCACTACTAACATACCAATATCTATTAAAGCACCCCTTCCTAAAGAAATAAAAATCAATGTTTCCTACCAACCCACCGACATTCGCGAACTCAACGACTTTAGTTCCTTCGCGGCCTTGCCGGTTCCTCCTTCAGCAAACCATCGAAAACCCTCCACCACACTCGTAACATGCATGGAAATATGTTTGTACGAAACGGCTGGGCACCTTTGCCATGGAACCGGTCCCGAACATGAAGAAGACCTTGCGAAGGGTAACGCCCAAGAATTTTTTTTCACGAGCCCGCTCGGCTAATGCTCGGGGCAAAAAGCTAGCGCCACGAGAGAACATGCCGCCGAATTTAATTCTTATGCAACATCTTTTGCTACGTTTTAGCCCGTATCACAGGATACCTGATCCAGCACACGTTTGAGGATGCTCGCTAGCAAGGTACCTTTCCACTATCGTGTGAACCGGTATGCTGGCTAACAAGCATGATCGCTATCCTACTCGCTGTGCTACTTGCTTTCATGAATGACACGGTACTAGTTTGCCCCTCGCTACCAGTAGGATGTACTAGGCGTCCACGAATTACCTTAGCTTCAACAGTCCTGTGTGATCTTCAATTTTTAAATCAGTACCGCCCCTTGCGACTATTAATAATTTTCTGGCAGTGAAATCAATAAGTGAAAATATTCCGACAGTTTTTTTGGTCACCTGCTGCCATAGATTGAGTAATTTAAAATTATAGTAGACATGCCCTTCCTCGAAGGTACACGTTCAATGATCGTTCGAAACCCTCTAGAGTGACTCAAATCATATGCGATTGGTTTGTACTCAATATCAAGTACCGGTTAGCATATTAGGTCCTGTGTTACATCAATTTTCGCGCGATACGAGCTTCAGGAAAGACTACTCATTTCACTGACATTTGACAAGTATATTTTTAAAAACTAATTGATGCCAGTGAAGGAAAGTTGATTCATTAAGTTAATTATCATGGCAGTAAAATAGCCTTAAAGAATGTATTCATTGGAAGAAATAGGTCTCAAAGTAGGTTTAAAGAAGGCTAATACTTCTTCACAATATAGTTTTTTTCAGATCAGTATACCTCCTATCTCCATTCATCTCATCCATAAAGCATATTCATTTTCTTCTCCTTCCCTGCTTACCCAATAGCCATCACACTAACACATTTAGCGATGCCTCTAATCGTCACACCTGTCCCATCCGACAACTCTACACTTTCCTAAGCCCCTCCCCAGCAGTTTCCTCAACTCACCCGCATACGAAGTTTTTCCTCATTTGCTCTCCCCTCTTCCCATCGCATCTTATTCATCATCCTCCTACTGGCATTAATATTCACCAATATCACTGTATTCTCTCTAGCTCATCATCTGTTCGCTGTTATGTCTCTCTTAAATTCTTGAAGTTTCTGACAATCCTTATTTTATCCAAAATCCTTGTCCTCTGCGTTTTAACACCATGCATTCTCCCATCCATAAATATCTTCAAAATGCTCTCATCTCTTAATACGTCCTCCATCCACCTTTTCTGCCTTCTACGAATCTTCGCTGCTAATTTCCTTCCCTCAGCAAAATATGAGACCAAACAATTTAAAGCAAATTCGAATGAAGCGAGATAAATTCTTCAGAAAAACTTTTGCATAAAATTATATTTATGTTGCCCGAAAGATTCCAACATTTAAAAACGATGACATAGATCTTGGGAAGATCAATAATATCAACTCCCCGGGATACCAACGCTAGACTTATCGCAGATGAATTTTAATTTGATATACGAGATAGGTATATCAAAAAAATGGGTCCGATTCACGATACGCTCGTGCTTATCGCTTATCATCTTACGTAATCGATTTCTAAATTTACACGTTGAATTCTTCCTCGCTCATATCAAATTGAGAGTTTCGAGAATTTTAAGCTCTGCGAAAAAGTGCAACTGTAAAAAAAATGGTGAAGGGGACTTAGACTCCGAAACCATTTAACAATTTTAATTTTCATAATGCACCGAATACAGTAAGAAAAGGCGAGAATGGTAAAAGAGCGTGTACTCATATACTACACCATAAGTATGATTTCCTTTTTAAAAGACGTTCAAACAAGTTTCTCCGGAACTGTCTTCAAACAATAATTCCGTGTTGTTTACATAAAACATATCCAAGAGTCCACTATTCAATCCCTCACGGTGTACGACAGAATTTCCATTGATCGTCCCACAATTGCTAGGGAATCCATACAACTGGACGCTTCAACAGTTGCCGCCACACAGTATGAGAAATTTGCCCACCAGAGCACTTTCATCGGTAATTAATCGTCTAAGATGCGCTCCGGGTTCACCTGTGCTTTCATGTAAATCCTGGAAGCCATTCAAAGTACACGGCATGAGTAGAGCAAGCACCTCTGAGTACATGCTATCGTATTTACCGGCCATTTTGGGGAGTTACTCGGGAAGAGTTTGCAATAGCAGAGCCGCGGAAATCGCAAAATTCTCACGTCAAAACAAAACAACGAAAAATTGAACAGATTCCACTGAGATTTTTAAAAAGTCGATAACTACTAAGGAGATCGTCAAGAAAGAGCTCAAAATTATTGATCCTAGGCTAAATTGAGGTTTTCACGTCACAGTCACAAGGAATCTGAAAATCTAAATTTCAAGGTTGCCACGTCAAATTTAAACCAATTTCGACAACAGAAAACTTCCAGTTACTCCCGAGTAAAGCTCAAGTAAAAGACCCATTTTAATGATTAATGGAAGGCATTAATCATTTGTTCAAACATTAAACCTAATAAATTTATAAAGAAAATGACTCGACCAATCCTGGCAAATACATTCACAATTTTTGTCAAGACAGCGACTTCGCAAGTTCGACAACATCCAGGAAAGACAATACATATATCGAGTTGTCTCTGAATAAGCCCCCAGTGTGTCATCACGATGGCTCAGGAAACAAATGGCGGCGACTGCCAATTATTGGACCCGGGAGGGAGGCGCGATGGAAACGCCACGGGTGACCGATCGGCATTCGCCCCCGCGCGCACGTGCTTGGCCGAGGCTCCCTCGAAATGCCCTCTCCACTTAATCATCTCCTATTCACGCCCACACTCTGAATCTCCCCGTCAAAGGCGAATGAATCCACTCCTTTCTACCCGCTCACAATCGCATATAGAACGCTTAAAAATTTACCATGCCCATGAGGAAAGAGACAATAAAAAAAGGATGGAAGAAAGAGGCTTTCTTCAAATCATCTACATCTACGAAGTACCGTGCAAGCCACCAATAGGGTGTGTGGCACGGGGTGATTCCACACAAGGCATGCAGCACTCGTCCCAGCACAAATCGGGACCTCGCACGTTCCCCCTGCCGCTAGGCGCAGACCAAAAAGCAGTCAGGAGAAGTAGTTCGCAGTCAAATCAGAAACGGAAGAGTGCTACGTAATTGAACATGCATTACAATGCTAAAGACACATCTAGCGGTTAATATTACTAATGCTATTAATTTATGAATGCTACGAGATACTACTTCATGCAGAGAACAAAATAAAACAATGCTGGACATAAAAAGCGATGTGAAGTGTTAGTAATGATGCTATATTATTACACACAAGTGAAAATTATACTCAACCTAGGGAGGGTGGGAGTTTTATATGATTGATCTTTCGCAACTATTATGATCCCTTATTGTACGCGGAAAAAATGACATTCTAAATCTATTGGTTATGCCGTCAATGTCCTTTATCTTAGGAAAAGGATAAATTACTTTGCACTTATTCCACTGAAGAGTATTATTTATTGAGCCAACATGTTTCACTGCACTGCAGCATCTTCAGTCCTGATGATGCTGCAGTGCAGTGAAACATGTTGGCTCAATAAATAATACTCTTCAGTGGAATAAGTGCAAAGTAATTTATCCTTTTCCTATAATGGAATTCCACAAAGTATCGGCCGCCACCAATAACTTCGTCCTTTATCTTATTCCTGTGATCGTTTCTAACGTAGAACGTTGGCTTATCAATATTTGTTGAACGTCCGGTAAAAAAAGTCTGCTTCGATCTTGCGCAAAAGATTTAACCTGTATGTCTCCCTTTGATCAGTTGGAGATTTCCACCCTGAATCAGGTTACGAATAGATAGTTATTACTATAATTAGGGGAAATCAACCGTTAAACATATGTTCAAATGGAAGAGTAAAATTCCTCTACATTAATACAGGCGCAGACCCCTATCTCTTCACACGATGAATTCTTGCATCTCAGCATACCTCCTACCTCTCTTCATTCCGTCCAAATGCCTATTTCCTTAGTTCCCCTTCCCCGCTTAACCAACATCCTCCCCTCAAAAAGATACTTAAAGCAGGGCAAATAATAATTGGTGTCAGAAAAGAATGGATAGGACCTGACCTACCAATCACTCGGGAGAACATTGAATGATTAGAATTACAAAAATGTTTTCCTGTAGAAATACATAAAAGCGTTTCTCAACATATTGAGGAAAATCACAATGAATTCGACATGTTATGGAACCACGTAATTTTCTTTTCTCTATAATGTTTCAACTATAATTCTATACCCAAGCACCACTTGAATTAATCAAATAAATAAACAGTGAAAAAATAACACGACGTTTTTGTAAAGTAAGGGATCGATGTTGCTATTTATCCCCGGGGCATCAACAACAACGCCAGAAATTTCCAATGTATTTGACGGAAACCTTCCTCTAATATATTGAAAGCTATAATTGGGTATTTTCCAAAATTTTAAATTTAAGTTTACGGATCTTTATATGTTACTTAAACTCGAACAAGATTGCGGAGTGAAAGTATTTTTAAAATTGATTCAATATTAATTGAGATATTTAAGATTAAAATAGTCGAAATTTCAAATTTTTTTACGCCGCTGCGAAACGAAATCTGATTGGCTTGACGTCATTTTCGCTGAGCGATGGACGGATGTGTGGGAGAAAGTGAGTAACTGTAGAAGATCTACCGTATATTTAAAGATTTTTCATTGAAAACAAAGACTATGGCGTGCAATGGTTTTATTAAAACCACATAAGATAATTTACCCAAAGTGGATATGTTTATGGTAGGCGTTTTAATGAAGAAGGACGAGCGATTTACTGCTGCGGAAATTCGTTGAGCTTAAGTCCAAAAAATGTAAGCCTAAAGTTTGCTTTTAAAATCGTCATTACTGTTTTATATCATTTTTGATACAAATAATTATGTATTTGGTGTCTGAACTTTATTAACTGTTTTTCCAATACACTCATAATCATTATGTTACTTCTTTCTTTATCGAAGTCCAAATCAGTCCATGCAACAGTAAACAAACAGTATCTTAGTAACATATCAACAAAACACAGTACTCGCCAAATGTTTGTGCTGCCAATCCTCGACACACTTAAAACGTTAATTTTTTATTTGCTAATTAGTGATTGTTTGTAGAGGAGGTTTCTAGAAGTGGCTTATCTGCTGTAGAAATGCCTAAAAATATATTCTCATCTCCTAAATGTCTATTCAAAGTTTAATTTAAGTGTTGTTATATTATAAAGCTTCTCGTGAGAGTTATGGTGATAATGCTATAGGATACGTCCAAGTAAAGAGAGATGGTCCACTGTGCACAGTCATTGCAAGAATATGTCCAGAACACAAAGTGCGGAGTAAAGTATACATTTTTACGGGTGGACATTGAGGACTCCAAGGAAGAAATTTCAATCATTCAATGTCGTGATTGCGTGAATAAATTTCTTGTTTGGTGTTTCAACCGATGTATTCGTACATTGTGGCACAAAACACCATCTATATCCCTTACCTAGATGCCATTTAAAGGCATATCTAGAAACGCGAACACGTCAGAAACTAATTTCGCCGCATTTGTTACCACTGTAAGCATAAGGAAACGCCTGGGTCTAAATCTAAACAGCGAAAATGACGTCACAGGCCATTCGGTTATTTTCGGAGTGTGCTCGGGAGCTTTCGTAACCTTCTACTTTCTTTAGCTTTTAAAACCGAAATTCATACAATTTTATAAGAAAATTTTTAGCCAATGTAATAAGTTCAAGTAACTGAATCAGAATATCGATAGTTTGAAATACGTGGAAAATACCCAATTAATCACGAGTGCCAAAACAGTCAAAAGGTACGCCCTGATTTTTTTTATTAAAAATGTTTAAAATAATTTTTTACTAGATATAAAATTGGTTGACTCTCGCTGAAAAAAGCAAATACGCCCAGCAAAAAGAATGCATGAATAAAAACCTTTTTCACTGTACAAAGGTTTCTTTTTCGAAAGAAATAATATGCTCAGTAAAAAATGTTTATCACTGGTTGTGAAGATTTTGTGAGGGGCAGCCATGGTCAGCCATGGGCGTCCTCGATGGTCAACCGAGCGGGTGGCACATTGACACGTACGCAACTCAAGCACGACCGACACCGGTGTATCTCATCCTCTTTACGACCGTTCCCTCTTCGGATTCGGACAACCCTCGGATCTTATCGATATCGGAGGCTTATCGATATTGACTGACTGAAAATGCACCAACTGATCAAGGAGTCGCACTGGCGATGCACTGGGTGCTGAGTCATGGAAGCAGTTGGTCAACTTCTCGGCATTTACAACACGTGAGCATGAGCAGCGCAAACTTTTCATAATCCTCACTGGCTTCCAATGCATAGGGCTTAAAATTAAAAAGGGGTACCTGACGGTTTCAATATTACCTAAATAAAGCGCCTGCTACTCTTTCTTAGTTTTGTATGTGCGATCATCCTTCGAGTACCAATGCAGCGAATGAATTCCTCCTTGGGAAAGATTTGGAATTACATACGTTCAGAATCATTGTCAAAAAAAACCACGGGGAAAATTAACCAAACGTGTTAAAATGTAACCCTCAATAATATACTTCGGCAATTATCTTAGCCTCGCACGCTTGTTTCCACGAATTTTGGAATAATATTGCTTGGCAATTATGAATCAAGTGGACTACAACTGTCTTCGGAGAGATTTGGCATAGTGTACAGAATTATCGAGTAAAATGCAAACAAATTTTTGCGGATTACAATTTCTTTTGATGCCTAAGATGCTTTAAAATCCACTTGCTGTTCCTTTGACCACACAAAATCGAAGGGAAGAAATCAATACCACGCAACTTCCACCCCTGGTCATAGCACAAATATCATTAGCATACAGTGATAATCTTAGCACCTACAGTGGTAAGGAAAAGATAGTATCACGAGCTTTTATAAGGATAACATGCAAGAGATCGTTCCCTTCTGATAAAAAATTGTTTATTGAGCTAAAGATGTATAAGCTCTGAGAAATATGTACTCATTCAACGTGTTAAAATTGTTTTACGTATGCAGTAGTTATACTCCAAAAGTATTTGGTAGCAATATGACGTTTAATCTTCCCAGCGGCTCTCCATGGCTAAACAGAATTAAACGTTGTACAAAAGGTTCTTTTATATTACGGGGCCTAAATTGTAAGATGTACAGCCAAATGTTATTCTTTATGCACGGAAGAATAAATATTACTATTATTAAAAAGGTACCCGGGAAGGGCAAGAGGTTTACGCCAAGAATACGAACAATCTGAAATCGCTTAAATCAAAACTTCTCGACATTGACGTAAAATCATCGACCGCGACCTGAAGCCAATTTGAAAGATGAACGCCAGAGATAATTACCCGGAAACGATTCACGGGGGTAAAACAAAGGGCAAATAAACACCTTATCACATAAATAGCTTAAAAAATGAGGATAAAGATAACCGACACCAAATCATCCGGCAGGACTTGGGGGAATGTACGAATAAGAGGACGTGCGCGGTGTCCAAGCGATTCTATGTTGAGTGCTCGTGTGGCCCATCGGTCATTGGTGTGGCCAGGGGGGTTATTTTGTAATCTCACCTTTTTAATGACTCTTTGCGGAAAGGCGGGAGACCCGTTTCGCTCTCTTAAGGCTGGGACAAAATCAACGTTAACGTGTGACGGGAACCGTGAACCGTATTACGTGGGGCGGGAAATTTCCACCACCGGACACAATCGACGTTACGGCGCTCCTCCCGTGAAAATTGACTGTCGTAAGCGCAACGGGAAATTCATGTAAGAGTCGCTGCAAGCATAGGTGAAGATTGCATTTTAATTTTAAAAACTTAAGGTGATTAGTTTACATAACATAGCTACTTTCATTGAAATGGACGAAGACAAAAGTGTTATATTTTGGACTCCTGCTAATCACGGCTTCTGACATAACAAGCTCAGTTTACTTTACAACACATGGTTTGTTTATAATTTAAGTTATCAGAAAAGTATTTTAGACTAAAGTGTAACGAAACAAGAACACCCCCACGGACACTTTGTGAAAAAACAACGAATAAGAAAGATTTATTGCCGACATGAGACATGTATGTTGCTTTTAATCGTGCAATTTATAAATGATCTATATCTACAAAATACCCTGCAAGCCACCAGAGGGGTGTGTGGCAGGGGGTGAGTATTCACCAACATGCATTACACTATACCCTAAAGTTAGTGTAACTACGACTAATTATGCATTAGCATAAATCGCTAATGCTTGTCACGATGCGAAGCCTCACAAGCATGCACTACTAAACTACAGATATTATCACAATGGAGAGGGACTATTAATATACATGTATTTTAATAAATATGATCTCTTTTTATAAAGAATAAATCATTCTGAGGAGGTGGGAAGGTTGAATATGCGAAAGTTTCGCACGAGTTTACAAGTATTATTAAGTACTATTTAACAATATACTTATCATGTCACGTAATTAGTTTGCACATTGAGACGAAAAAATTCAGAGCTAAGTTTCCCCACTAAAATGACAAATCGCTATGAAATATTCATCCTTGAAGGTACAAGGGGAGACTGCGTACGTTGATCAGCCTTTCTGCTAGCAATATACATGGAGGTGAGGTTCAAAGCTTGAGTATTGATTCGACTATTGTTTTACAAAATGACATTGTAGTAATTTTACAGTGGACCACCATGAACCATTAGAGTAAAGTCAGTTCATGGAATAAAGAAGACAATATAAGGAACCATACGGTACGAAAGCACAGGGAAATATTGACGCCATAAAAATGCACAATCGGCCATATTGAATGGATCGCATGAGAAGTATACACGCCGAAAACATAGGTATTCGTAGCGGAATCGTCGCGGCACCGTAATGATTTAAATGGAATCATTTTTAAAAAGCACTGCATTATTCATAAAATTCCTAACAAAATTGGGCGCGATAGCCATTTAAATGGATTATTTTCCGTAGCTTTATCGGCCGTCTTTCCGTATCTAGCCATCAGGCGTCTAAGAGTCGCTCGGGAGACAACTCGATTCGCTGAGAGCGTATCTAGCCTTACATGCTCGAAGGGATGGACTATTTACGGCGCAAGGATAGGACAGCATCTCGGTCCCATACTTACTTGCTCACTTTCCTGGATGCCTTTCTTCCTTTCAATATCCCCCGGGTATGGCGCAATTTATGACGTCGTAATGTACCCTTGACGATTTTACCACCGAGCGAAATTTATAACCCGGCGCTAAACTAAATGGCTTTCGAAAAAAATGCAAGGGATGGACAAAAGGGCAACGGACAAGGGACTCTTCGAGCACTTTCAAGTGTAATGGCGAACGGTCAGGAGGATGAGAACATAAGATTACCACGGAGGAGAAGGTAAAACTGATTCGCAAAGAGGCACAGGCTGAGCACCCGAAAATTTTGGACGATAAATCAGAGGGTGAGTGAGGGACTTGCAACGCACAATCGTTATCCACAGAACGAATTTTCTCCCAAGGACAAAGAAAAATACAACTTGACCCGACACGAGTTCAAAACACAACACTTATCCATTTAAGTACGACTACGATTACGTGCATGGAGGCAAGTTCTGTATATAAAGCAAAAGTCTGACCATGTGAATCGGACAGCGCTTGAATTATCTCAGGAATTCAGACCGTATATCAAAGATGTTCAGTCTGGTTTTCTGGGATAATTCTAGTCTGCATTTGGTCCGTTTTGACGATCAAACTTCCTTGCACTTTCTACTTCCTTATATTAAATAATAAATAATCTTGGCTTCATGAGACATATCCATAGCTAAATAGATTCCCAAAGATCTTAATAACCGATTCCCATTTACTTAATTTCTCTTCCTCGGATCTCAACATTATGACTTCAATGGCTACCTATAAATCTTCTACAGAACATTTTGGCCATTTGAATCATTAAACTCTAAAATTAACTTTCTGTGGAAATGACTGCGTCTTTCTACCGAAGATTCCATCGACTAACCGCCAATCTCACTCTTATCTGATTCCTTACTTCAGCACTGCAACATTAACGCATTTAAGATCATCGACTGGCATATTTATATGGTTCTTTCTGCTAACCACGGAAATATCCTTCTTAAGTGGCTGTTCACGAGAATGTTTGCCAACCCAACGTCATATTAATAATAATAATAAACGCTTATTTTCGCACACCAACAGGCCTTTTAGACATTCTACACACTACACTACACATTCTACATGGCATAATACTTTATAACGAACATTACGATAGTAAAATGAGATTAAATTTTAACTTTTATAAACAAGAAAAGTTGAACAATAAAAGGAAGAAACATAATAATCATATTGGTAGCAGAATCAAAGCAGTGCTCTTCCAATTTGCTTGCGCAATGTTTTCACCAACTGCATCTCCTTCTTGGCCCTCCGAGACGAACGCATCCGAGTTTTCTCCCCGATAAACACCGACTAACAACTCCTCCATCAACAAGTGGAAATCTACCACCAAATCTTAATCACTAGGATGCTATGCCTTCCCCGTAACGTTACCATTCAAATAAATTTCCAACCTCATCACGGCACTGAAATTTCCTTCTTCTGCCTGCTACTACTATCGCCGCAAAAAAGGTAGAACGCTGAACTTTAAGCATTCGTGCTAAATTCTATAGTAGGTAGGCAGTTCTCCATTACCACTCCAGCGCTCAGCGAATTGTTGAGAGGGTAGGTTCAGTACCACTCCCTGGGTTAAATTACGCAGCAGTATCAATTTGCTAAATAGTATTGATAAAAAAGCGCACTTAATCTGGTCCCCGCACATATGCTAAATGTATAGCATTACGTTATCTCTGAAGCACATGCAGGATAACCAGAGATCCTTGATTCCAAATACTAGACTAGGATTCCAGGAATGACGACAGGAGAGTCACCTATCGAAGCGTTGTAAGCGATGAAGAAACTTATGCGGTGGAAAACCCGAGCTCTTCAATCATTTTGCATCTATTTTTCTTGATAGACGTCAGTACATTAATTAGTTTATATAACTTAGCATCGCATGATGCAAAACGAACACAGTTATTGCCGCACCCACGTACCTACCATTTCTACAACTGCTAGATATGTTCGGCACGCAGTCAATTTACATATAACACGCTTAATACTCAATAATTTTCATCATTGGTAAAGTCATTATAGATTTTGTTTGTTCATACCGAGAGAAAAAGTGTAGCTTCGAACGTCGCAGTGGTCACTACCGAAGCTACTGAGACTTTTTGATCTTTCGGAATACTTTTCGCATTCTAGCGGAGGTACACAAATCCAAACCGGATGTTGAGTTTATTCATTTATTTAACGGAAACACACACATTCAAACGTTGAAACCTCACTCGCAACTCGGTGTAAGTGCTCAAAAGTTTTGTCATAGATATTATGACCACAGAAGAAAAAAGCAGCAAGATGATCGACAGTTGAAAAGAAAAAAAAACATGATAATCAGAATTTACCGGCGCCATTGATTTTGAGTTCGGTGATGAATCAAAAATAAATCCACAACAAAAATAACTCACCACGAGTTATTACAAATCTAAAGGAAATTCAAAAGTCCAAATTTTCAACTGATCATTCATTAGAGCAGGATAATATGCATGAGAGTCAAAGGTCACACCCAGTGCTGACGTAGGCCTGAACCAGGCAGGAAAAAATACGAGGGGACTGCGGTTCTTTCCAAGAGAAAAAATAAACGAAATAGAACAGGATTAAGAAGGCCCTTTACATTCCTCGGGAATCACCACTATTTCCAGCTTTATTTTACAAACGATGTGCAAACTATGATGGCTAAGTACAAACGATGAAAAGTTTCCTCACTCAGCAGTATCTCTTCCTACAACCGTATATTTTCCTGGTGCGCCATAATCCACCGGAAAGAGTAACTCCCTCAAACCCCACTCAGAGATATGCCATTATCATTAGGAATCCAGATATATGCAAGAGCCACCGCAAGGGACAGGAGCAGGGGGTGTAAAACCAGTAGACATAAAATGGATCGAATTGGAAAATTGAACGGAGGAGACGCGGGACTAAGATTGATATGTGTTTTGGTGGATGAGTGATTCGATCCACTATCGTTTTAGTCACGTGAGTTGCGTGGAAAGAAAATACCATCTTAAACACATCAGTTCAACAGTAATTCTCATTCATCCTGTCTCTTTCACATCTCCCATAGATGGCCATAATAACATACTAAGTTTCAACCTGAAACTCAAGTTATGTGAACTTTTCTAATGATATAAGCCTCGCAAGTAGCTCTTGAGCCTCTAGCGACTCCCAACCCAGTTCTAACAACTGTTGTCACACTTTTTTCATGCTCGAAGTATTTTTTTAACAAACAACTCTGGTTTCCTCAGTATTTTGTTGAGTTCGCCAATCAAATCCATCCGCGCTGAATCCAAAATGCTTACGGCGAACTCCAAATGAGCCAAAACTAGAGGGAAATGGCATCTCTCACTCACTCATCGATGTGGACAATCCTACTATTTGCTTGAAGTATCCCATCTTTCCTGAGTAATGCCGCCAATCTTTCGGACGTATTATCTCCAAGATAGATGCGAATTTACAATAATTCCCAGGTATTTTACTCAGTGCGCTGCGCTGTATCTACTCCCCTCTCTCAAATCTGATACGGTTGAAATTCTCTAGGGCAGGGGTCTCCAAAGTACGGCCCGCGGGCCACATCTGGCCCGCAAGATGATTTTATCTGGCCCGCACAAGGATAATGCGGAAATGTCCCGCATAATTATTGCTTGGATGTTCGCTACTTGTAAGCAATTAGTGTTTCAAAATTTAAATCTGTTAAATAAGATTCTAAAAGCACAAACAAAGTAACAACATTCATATTAATGTTTTTGTGATGAAAATATGAGAATTTGCTGGTAGTTCTCGTCGTTACCAATATACGATAATGTAATTGCACATACTCATTATTAGTTCATAAATTTTCTGATTTCGATAAAACTCATATCTATAGTTTCCTACTTATTTATTTTTAATACGGCCCGCTAAAAAGTATCCAAGTACCCATTGTGGCACTCGTTACGACAAGTTTGGATACCTCTGCTCTAGGGCAACAGCTTTACAGGATATTGAGTTAGGATAAAAATCCATCGCAAAAATGACTGACAGTATGTAAAATAAAAAAGCTGTAACGGCCAAAATAATCGTCTTTCAACAATGAATATTACAGAGGATGGTCACGGACAGGAAGATATCTATTATATTTCGAATATACTCTTCCCATGTTAGGTCCGAAGTTATGGTTACGCCCATGCATTTAACTTCATATGCTGCGCTCACTCAGTAGATGTGGCACTGATGATATTCTACAGGACCACGTATTTAAATACAGCACATAGAATGGTGATCACCAAGAAAAATATTTACATCGCGAAACATCCCTGAAGTCTTAAGAAAAGAATCTACAATAACCACTGTCCGTCTTTAAAGGAGGAATTGAGAAAGAAGTGTCATTTTAGTAGTAGGATACTGCAAATTAAAAGGAAGATATTAATTACATTTCGAATGTTTTCTCTCCACGATAGGTCCGAAGTTATTGGAAAGCCCAATTGCTTGACCCCATCAACTGAATTAATATGTCCCTCCACTACACTCCTGATGACGCACTGACGCAATGATCCTGGGAAACGAAAAGAAATTAAAAACAGAATGATTGACTACCAGAAAAACCCATCGCAAAACATAAACCACGTCCTAAAAAATAGCAGAAACGACAGAAATCTGTCTTCAAACGGGGCCAGACAAAAGAAGTGTCTTATAAGCATGCCGAGGAGTGGGTTGATGGTAGATTAAAATTTACATCCCGCTGATCGATTAAAGGGACGGGTCTTTAGGACTCAACTCGATCGCCATTGATAAGTTTATGGGCAAGTTGGGGAGGGAAGCATTAACACGGGAACCAAAGAAGATGCCTATAACCCGATTATAACCCACTGCCATTACGGGACCTCATCATGGGAGGGAGTGATTCATGAATAGCCGCATAAACGAAAGCAAATTCAAAAGCTTTATCGCCTTTCGCTTTAGGATAACAGCGGGCTTATTTAATTTCGCATGAGTTTCGGTTGGAAGACGCGATCGATGAGACCCCGAGAAGATGAGGGGACTACCGCCAAAACGATTAAGGGAATAAAGCACTAAAAACTCACACTGCATCCACGCACAATATGGACAGTACCTGAACAGAATACCAATAAACATGGACTACCAACAACAAGTAGGACATTATCCTACAATAACGAAAAGAAAATCTCCAAACAATTAACAACATCGAGAATTGATCTTCCTGTTACAACATCCTGCTTCCATATTTTTATTGATAACAAAGGAATGCACATATGTTGCGTGGTTTTTAAGTTGTGTTCGAAGTGATACTGCCGTTTTATATGCGGAAAAAACTGACATTTTTCAATCGAAGTTACATAAAAAATATTTAACTATTAATTTGAACATGAATAATAATAATTTTAAAAATACTTGAACACTCATATTTGAACGCAAAAATTAATAATCTTTGATTTGCAATTCTTTGAATTTCAATGGGTTCATTGTTTATCAATATTTAACGTCTCAAACGCAGGTACGTCGGCGTCTTGCATGGATAGTAGACCACAAAATTTTTACTAGTTCATACGGAGGTGGCGAGTCGTTTGTTCTCTTCCAGTAAAACATTGCACTTAGGAATAAAAAAATGTTTGTTGCATTTAAAAAATGGCTTGGGATAAGTTCATCCCCATGAAATTCGCACAAGTATGTTCTCCTTGAATATATAATAGTTCGCCGCGGGAGGATGATGAGCGTAGCCTGCAGGATTTCAGATGTGGGCATAGAGAAATATGGAAAAAGTAAGCTGGGTAAGGAGGAAAACAAATGAGTAAGAGTTATATACGGTAGGGAAGGAAGAAGGGCAAGCAGGAAAAATTGAATACGACGCAACAAAACTGTAATCTCAGAGTAACATCAACCTAATGACGATGATGGAGAATGTCGGAAAGAGAATAACTTCCACGATATTGAGGGGTACATAACATTCGAGGAGTTTAGAAGGGAATTAATACTGAACTAACGATGGTTTATATCCATATTTGTATTCTTCAGCACATTCGCCCTAGTTTTGATAAGGAAATCAAGGGAAGACTACCGCAGTAGATCTACCACCTGTCCTGCCTTATTTTATTGTTTTGAGCTATAATAAATAAATTTAATTTTGCTTGTTTTACTAACTATCACCATTTAAATACTGTTAATTTATGAATGCTACGAGATGCTACTTCATGCAGAGAACAAAATAAAATAATGCCAGACATATCAAGCGGTGTGAAGTGTTAGTAATGATGTTATGTTATTAAGCACAAATGAAGATTCTACTCTACCTAGTGAGGGTGGGAGTTTCATATGATTGATCTATCGCAACTATTATGATCCCTTATTGTGCATGGGAAAAATTACATTTTGAATCTATCGGTTCGGCAGTCAATTTCCTTTATTTTATTCCTGTGATCGCTTCTACCGTAGTACGTTGGCTCTAGCAATATATGTAGAACGTCCGGCAAAAAGCTGTCCGCTCCGAACTTGCGCAAAATATTGAACCTGTATTTCTCCCTTCGATCAGTAAGAGATTCCCAACCCCAATTCCTTCAACAATTCGGTTACTTTGCAAAGTTTATCCTAACAACTTTTCACAAATCTTGCTGCTCTCCGCTGTATTCGATCAATTTCAGATATTAGTCCTACTTCGTAAGGGTCCCATATGCTAGCGGCAAACTCCAAGTGAGGTCTCACGAGTAAAAATAACATCGCTCTTTAACCTTCTCGTCGCATTTTCCTAATATTCTTTTCATAAATCCCAATTTGCGACTAGCCTGTCCGCAGATTTCCCGGACGTGTTTCCCCCAAGACAGGTCCTGAGTAAGGGTCAAACCTAAGTATTTAACTGACTCTAAATTTGATAAGTTGTTTTGATTAATTGTGTACGTTTCGTTGACCGAGTTATTCTTTTTCCAAATATTCATAACAACGAACTTTTTAAAATTCAATTCTAACAGCCAAGTATTGCACCATTCAGTTATAACATCTAGGACTTTTTGTAACGCAATCTTGTCAGACTCATTACCTAGATCCCTGTACAACACTGCGTCGTCTGCGAAGAGACGAATTTTGATCGTAACAACGGTAGTGATGTCATTAATATAGAAAAAGAACAATAAGGGACCGATGACACTTCCCTGGGGTACACCTGATGTTACTTTCACTACATCTGAACTAACGCCATCTAAAACTACCCTATGCTCGCGGTTGGCTAAGAACTCTCTTATCCAACATATTACGTCGTGGTGTATTCCGTAAGTAATATTCTCCTTAGAGGATGTTGTCTCGGATTTCCCCGGTCTACCTTTCAATTATCAGAAAAAAATGGAGCCAATATAAACAATGGAAAACTTTCAAATTAAAGTCATAACTAAAGTGTTTTATCACATAATTTGAGGTACAATAAGGTATGGACGAAGAGCTGGTCGAGCCGTAGCCTCTACATTGTAACATAAATATTCATAATTTGTAATAACCATTCGGAGAAAATATCCAAGAACAGTCTGTTGTTACAGATTTGTACCGACTAACTCAAATACGGAACGTATAAATATAATATATCATACATCCTAGTTAGAAGAACAGGTAATTAACTCTCACGACAGAGCTACATAAGTCTATAAGTGAAGCAGGATTAAATTAGGAAATCAAGATCACGAGCCGTGAATTAGATGATTGAGCGGGAGTAGAAGCATTATTCTTCAAATACGAAAGCGATGGTAGATATTTGGAGCGAGAATCCCCATCGATTAATACAATGGGGCGGGCGGTGAGGATAAATAAAAAAGAATGGATGCGTACTCATAAGTTCCGAGGAGTCGTGATGAGGAGAGCCGC
Organism: Pyrrhosoma nymphula; assembly: GCA_963573305.1. Classification (NCBI taxonomy): domain Eukaryota; kingdom Metazoa; phylum Arthropoda; class Insecta; order Odonata; family Coenagrionidae; genus Pyrrhosoma; species Pyrrhosoma nymphula. The sequence continues at coordinate 138,508,463 of OY754333.1, read as the reverse complement.
AGCCAAGGCGCGGGAGGAACATCGCCCGCCTCTATGAGTGTAGGGGTGGTCGAAATTATATCACGACTCCCCGCATTCCTCGGCGGCAGGAAGGAGGCCGAAAGCGTGAGGAGAGCCCGTTCGCCCGCGCCCCGGCCCACGCGACCAACGAGATAGCGCGCATAAGCACAAAGCGGCGGGCCCACCAGGTCAACGGCCCAGCCCCGATGGGAAACCCATGATCGAAAGAGAAGATCGAAGGAGAAATGTGGTATTATTATTACGTGATCCACCCGTTAAGGTAGGTATAAATGAAAGTAAGTAAAAATACTATAGATTTTTACATGTGCAGGGTCCTGTTTACCAATAATATTCATTTCTGCATCTCAGAATACGTCCTACCCTTCTTCATCCCGGCCATAAAACATATTCTCTTCCTTCCCCTTCCCCGCTTGCACAACATCCTCCCTTCAACCACAGTTTCTATTAAACCTTCGTTTCCATTACTACAAATTTGTACCGCAACATGTTGCGCGTCATGTGCCGACACATGTGACCGAAATTTTTTTATATGGAAACAATTTACAACATGTTGCGGCTCAAGTGCCGGGGACAAAAATGTGCCAAGCGACTGTTGCGCACAACATGCCCCGCAACTTGTGCCACGGACTATGGAAACAACCTGCAACATGTCCCCGGGACCAGTAGCGTGTTTAGAATTTGGCTCTGGGGGGTGTCCAGAATATTTTTAACAGGTGTAGTGTTCGGGAGTTTGGGCCCAGCCTAGTGGGGGAGCTATCCCGGAAAATGTTTGAAAATTATAACGACAAAATTTCATTTTCAAGCTTTTTTAAAGCAATTAAACATATTTGTTTTTTTTATTAAAAATGTTGGTACCATTAACAAAGTTACTTCTGTGGGGGTCCGGTCCCGTTGGTCCGCCCCTAAAAATACATAGTAAATTATACATTAAGATAGTTTGAGCGAAAAATCACTTCACCTAGAATTTGATGAAATTGGCCTCATTTTAAAGAAAAACACTCATCTTTCCTATGACATAAAAATATCAACCCCTTGCCTTTCTACTTTTCGAGCAATTTGTCTACAAATATAAGCTGTTTTACAGAGGATAGAGGGCTCCAGAGGGAGATTATTTAAAAAATTAGGAATTTATAACACCTAGATTTCGTCAAAAAACTAACGGTGTATAGTTTGCATGTTTCCTCAACTATTTGTAAAAATTAATCCATTACTCACCACAGTAATTTTGATAGAATCGCAAAAAAAAACCTGCCGGTTTGAAGGGTGTTCAGCCGTTCGGCGGGAAAAAATGAGTCAAGTTAGAGACCTATGTAGCTTTATTTATTTAATTACTGAGAATTTTGGCCATAAATAACTATATATGCCCAAAAATCTCGGTAATTAAATAAATAACGCTGCAAAGGTCTCTAACTTGACTCATTTTTTCCCGCCGAACGGCTGAACACCCTTCAAACCGGCAGGTTTTTTCGTGATCCTGTAAAAGTTACTGTGGTGAGTAATACATTATTATTAATAAATAGTTGATAAAACATGCAATCTATACACCGTTAGTTTTTTGACGAAATCTAGGTGTTATAAATTCCTATTTCCTTCAATATTCTCCCTCTGGAGCGCTCAGCCATAATCTATCCCATGTAAAACAGCTTACATTTACAGGCAAATTGCTCGAAAAGTAGTTCGGCTAGGGGATGATATTTTTATACCATTGGAAAGATGAGGGTTGTATCTTTAAAATGAGGCCAAATTCATCAAATTCTAGGTGAAGTGATTTTTCGGTCAAACTACCCTAACGAGCACCCTGATGAAACAAGACTACCGAGGCCGAGTTCTACCCTTAAGAAAAGGAGACGTGGAGAGGCCGAAGCCAAGAATCGGCGGATATTTTGAATCATCCCACTTCCATGTCGCAGAAACTCTACGAGACGCGAGGAAAATGGGTGAAATAACAGAAGGATAAAAGGATACGTTGACGTCCTAATTTTGTTAATTAAGCCGTTAAGGGGCATACCTACGGACTCCTTCTCAAAGTTATAAAACGAAATATTGAACAAAAAAAAGAAAAACTTCCGTACACCAAGTTATAATAACCAGATTGTCTAATGGTAATAAATTAATATTAGAATATAATAATTCACAATGGGCCCAATTGCTTGGTTTTAACCATTCAATAGAGGAAAGTCGTAAGCAAATTTGCATGAATCAAAGAAGAATTATATGTTCATTTCATTCAACAAAAGTGGATAAATATAAATGAGGATAATAAATATAAATGTTATATACATATGCATGCATATACTACTAAAACTACTACTGTCGGCGCAGAAAGTATGCGACCCTGAGTTTGAGATTTCATATCTCTAAAACGGCTTGCCCGATTTTAATGAAATTGGCATCAATATTTACCTTGTTTCAATATACGTTAGGTGAATACAAGAAATATTTTTTTAAACTATAATAAAAGTTTGTTTCTTGAGAGAAAAGGAAAAAAGAGCCCTTTTTTTGGCTCGCGACAGGCAATGTCCAACTTTCGGGGAATACTACGCCTATACCGTTCATTCGACGGCAGTCAAACTTAAACACTTTATTGCTCAAACTTCTATAAGTGCTTTTGTCAAATTTGAAAGCTATATCTTTATTTGTTTAAATATTGTAGGTGGTTTTCTGGCGAAATTGTATCTCAGTTCTCAGTTTCTCACGGCATGCAGAGAGATTTCCGTAACACCATTGGCCTTGTGTTGAGTTCTGCACTACGATACACATATATATAACAACATTAAAATAATGGTTTATTTTATATTGATTTTTATTTGTAGTAGTAGTGTGAGATATTCATGCTTGTGTCCCAAGGAAATTTCTTTTGTTGAAATGAGTGGACGATTTTTGAGCTAAAACGCAATGTTTAGGAAAAAACGAGCCGCGTTAGAAAAACGAACTAAATAATTTTAACTTAACCGTAGACACTAGAAGCAGAGCACTTAAAGAAAAATACAGTGAAAGATAAGAAGCGAAATAACCGTAAAAGTCATCATACCGGCCGACTTCCTGACTTTCTCGGCGCGAAGTCAGATCTGACCGCGTTTTTATCGTCACTCGCCAGAGCACGTGGTTACAGATTCACCGAAATAATTATACACACATAAATACTCGTTGCCATGGTATCGCACTTCGCCACTACAACATTTGCTGGGGAGCGAAGCGGGGGAGGAGAGTAACGTAACGGGATATGAGAATGGAATGCGCGACCTTGAGCGGAACCAATAAGGGCGCTCAACCAAGAGACGACATGCGTGGCAAACTCATGCCGTCAACAAACTGCCAACATTTCCACGGAAACCTCAGCATTTTCGCCTTCGATAAAAATCCGTGCCTACTCTCTCCTACCACACGCACTATAAGCACACTTTCTCAAACACGGGAACGTGTAATTAATAAGGATGCGGGATATTAAAAAGTAAGCATTGCATCGCGATATTAATTTCGTTTCGAAAAAGACTTTCTATGCCATAGCAAAATAATCAAATAATCCTCACTCAGATTTAGCCCTAAATATCTCTTAATTTGCTTTACTAATCGTTTACTCGACTCAATCCAATTAACTAATTCACATTAATTCATTTTCATTAGAGTAATCCACCAGTTAGAGGTAGGTTATGATGAAAGTTAGAGAATTTGCAACGAACTCTTACACGTGCCGTGGTATCTCCCAGTATCACCCGGCATTTTCCATGTGCACCTACGCCTGGGGTGATGTTTAAACCAAGTGTTTGTCACTACTAATTTATTTCTTCTACAAAATTCAACTGCCTTTTTACCGCGATCATTTCTTCATCCTAGCCCAAAACCTCCCGCTTCTAATCCTTCCCTCCCTTCCCCCACCACTGCACTCCAGTCACCCATCACTATCAATTCTAAGGTTTTTCTTTCCCGGCACTTCTCTAATTATTTCTTCTACTTGTTCGTACACCTCTTCCTCCCTATGGTTGCTCGTAGGCATGTATACCTGGACCAGTACGAAATTCGTCGGCCGTGCTTTTATTTCTACCACTAGTATCCTGTCGCTCACCTGTTCAATGTTTACCACCCTCAGCCCCAATTTTGTGTTCAGTACCATGCCTACCCCACGTTGACTCTCATCTCCCCCTCTATAGACTACCCTGTAGCTATCACTCCAATAGTCCCCGCTATCCTTCCATCTCACCTCGCACAATCCCAAAGCATCTATTTTTCTTATTTCCATTTCCTGCTTAATATTTTCAAGCTTACCGGCCCTCATCATGGTCCTTACTTTCAAAGCCGTGAAGCACCCGAAGAAGGATATTTGAATTTCCCTCTCGGCGCCGCATGCTTTCTAGATTGACCTCATTCCATCTTTGGAAACCAGAAAGATATCGCATACATCGCTGTTCAACACAACTGGGGGCGTAGCTCAGATGGTAGAGCGCTCGCTTAGCATGTGAGAGGTACCGGGATCGATACCCGGCGCCTCCAGATTTTTTTTCTTTCGGTTCTAATTTTTACTGACATCGGAGTCTCTCAATGTCTTATTATTTTCAGGGGCCAGGTTCCCCGCTGTTTGCTTCGATGTGCATTTAACCTCAAGTTAGCTCCTACATTTTCCTCTTCAATTGATGAACTTCCACCCACAATACTCCTCCATGACCCCCTACTGTCTCGCAACACCTTCGAAATGAAACTTAAGGAACGTTAATATAATATGTTACGGAGAGGTTTATTTTGAGACAAAAATATTTGAAAACTTTTTCAAACTCACCATTGACAATGTAATTAACATACGCATTCTAATTGATCCACAAACCTATCCAAGACACTTGTCATCTAAGACACAATGATGAATCAAAAGAATTTAGTGTCCAGCAATGCTGACTTGCTAGCTTCGCTTAAACCAAACTTATAGCAAATAGCTTAGAATAGCACTATTCGCTAATAGCATTAAGTTCCGTCCTCTCGCGGATCTGAGGTTAGTAAAAATGATTGAATCAGAATGTGTACACCATGAACTGTTGGGGGAAAAGTACCATATGCATAGCAAACATAGGCCCAGCAATGGCGACTTCAAGGATTACTTCCGCGTTGGTCTTTTATTTTAGATGACAGTTTCGCGAGGGACCCAGGTCGCTTCTTCAGGTCAGAAGACTCGCGAAGAACGCTCGCAAAACTGCCATCTAAAACAATGGACTAACGCGGAAGTAATCCCGAAAGTGGCCAATTCTGTAGACCACTCAGCGGAAAATTTCACTCCCACAATTACCCACAAACATAAACCGACATGGAAACATTGCCTCGATTTATGATGGACGGGTGGTTTAACTGGATAACAGACCTCGCCGGCCATCGAATTATTTTTCGATAGCCGACGGAGTCCCGGACGGAGCAAACGATAAACACTCACAAACACCCATTGTGAATTTTCATTTAACGGTGTTGCTGAAAAAATTACGCATATTACGCCTTTACTTAGCTTTTCTCAGGTTAATAAAGAGTGAACTATTATCGAAGGCAGCCAAATATGTATACAATAATAAAAGCATTACTATTTCACTGAGGAGTGGACATTGCCACCGAACATGGAAAAAAGAGTTTATTTCATTTGGAAACATGATGCTACGACTAATCTTTGGCCCAACTTAAGAGGATGGACTCTGAAAAATTAAAAAGAGATACTTACGTGACATTTATGATTACGCAGATACCATTGGAATTGCCAAAATCAGATGAGATAGATGGGTCATGTTTTAAGAGAGAAAAATGGATAATTACTGAAACACATACGGGATGCCAGAATGTAAACAACAAGGATGCGAGGACGCCCAAGGCATGAATGGAAGGACCAGCTAAATAAAGATCTTCGCAGAATGGGAGCGGCGGAAGAACCAGCAAACAGACAACGCTGGAGAGGAGTTGTTGACGAGGCCAAATGCCTTCTCGGCTTCAAATGGCCAAGGGAGTAATTTCTCTTAAAGTCCTGTACACAAGGCGACATTTCTGGCGCCAGAGTCGGCATGGGAAGTGGCTTTCGGTAACTGTCTCCGTATGAACAACCATATCGAATGCCACCTGCTGGCAGGCGATCGGAATCCATGGCTTGCTCTGGTATGGATTAACAAGACAAGCTCAATTTTTCCAACGATCAGGTAGCAAAGCTGAGTGCATTTCCGCCTTCATTTTTTTGTGAAGAGAAATAAAATTGAATAAAGAGGAGAAGTTTGAAATGTTGCTGAATATTGATCTAACTAATCAGTGAGTAGGAATTAAAATCAAATACCTTTTCATGTGTGTTACTATTTCATCTGAGTAATTACACACAGACAAACAAACAACGAGTATGGTTCCCATTACAAAGCATGATATTAACAATGACGATGATCAATTGGATATCTTGCAGGATAAATAATGAACGGTTTTACCATTATCGATAATTATTGCCAATACTATCTGAACGTCATCCATTTCAAATGCAAAGTAGTCATCCGCGCTTACATGTTTCTACGACTAGATCACAGCCGGTGGCCTCGTGTGTACACTGCGGCGAAATTTTGCTCGTCATCGGTTTCCGCTATTCCATCCGGCATGGCCGAGCGCAGTATTGCCAGCCAATTCTGGCACAATGAACGTTCCCGTGTGTACAGGGCTTAACGGTGCGGTGTCGGGAACATTAACCGTGCCAATCCGACCCGCAAAAACGTCGAGCCCATTAACGGGCCGGGACGCCACCCGCGAGAATCGAAAGAGAAACCAACGGGTAGAGGGAGGCATACGCCGCGCTTATCTCCCTCGCATTAAACATTTCGTGAGACGGCAAGCAAGCGGCGGAGATTTATATCTCCCGTCATGCTGTGCGAGACAAAGGCGACGAAAATTTAAAAAATAAAGATACAGCGAGACGGACCGGCTGAATTGGAGGGAGAGTTTGCTCACGTTTGGTGTTTTTTTAAACTCACAGAGCGCTTAATGTAAACGGATTCCCCACTCCGGCAGGCACACGATAAGGGAAAAAATCCCAAAGATCTCTCATTATTTTAAATACGCTCCCGTCCCTGTTTCCCACGCAGCTAGCTCTGAAAGGAAACGGGCAGAAAGACGGAACTCAGGATTATTTCCTTTAATGATGAGCCACTAAAAAAATTAAGTGCTTACACAGGATTAAATTCTGTTACGTCCGACGTCACCTGATAAACGAATGATTTTTTTAACTGCAGGAATCTACTTTCGAATGTACATCAATAACGTGCTAGGTAAAATCTACTGTTACCCATTGAAAAGGTTAAAAATTATAATAACATATACTTAAAACCTTTATTCACATTTTGCCCCTTTTTCAATGTTAGTTTCCACCGTCACACAAAAAAAACGAAGTACAAAAGATGCACTCGGAAATTCAAATTCACGACCGAAATTGTGCAAGGATTTTTTTTTTAATATTAGGTACTTATTTACCAGTGAAGGTATGCTACGAATAAACAAGACTGTTTCTACTATTTTTTCAATAATCGCAAGCCCTATACTCGACTTACATACACGACTCCATACTTGAACTCCACATAAGTCTTACCTCTCCTCACCCCATCCAAATAGCCTATTTAGCGTAGTAAAACTAGCCATGTTTCATTCATTAGAGTAATCTACCGGTTAGAGGTAGGTTACGATGAAAGTCAGAGAATATCCAACGGACTCTTACACGTGCCCTTTCTACCTCTAGTATTTCTTTCTTCATCTCAGCATAAGTCCTACCTTTCTTCATCCCGTCCATTAAACCTAATCCCTTTCTTCCCCTTCCCCGCTTACTCAACATCCTTCCCTCTATCACGGCCTTCAGCAAATCATCGCCCCTCATACCGCTTCCAGCCACCTACCCTGCCTTCCCTGATCTCATCTATAAGTTTCCTCTCCTCGCCCACCATGTCAAGCACTTCCTCATTTGTCTTCCTTACCGTCCAACGCACCTTCTCCATCCTCCCCCACACCCACATCTCGAAAGCCTTCAGCCTATTTTCGTCTTCCTTTCTCAAGGTCCACGTTTCTGCCCCATACAACGCCACACTCCATATCAGACTCTTTACCAGCCTCTTTTTTACATCCTTACTTAAAGTCCCCGTCATCAGCTCCCTTCTATTATTGAACGCTTCCTTCGCTAGCGCTATTCTCCTCCTAATGTCTTTGCTACAATTTCCTCTTTCTTCTAACGTACTACCCAAGTAAATAAATTGTTATATTTGCTCCAGTTTGTGACTTCCTACTCTTATCACCAGCCTCGCTTTCTTTGTCCTAGAGAGTCCTATAATTCATTTCAGCTAATCAAAATTGAAAGAATTCATATGTTTAAAATAGCCAAACTATTAATATATAGGGGAAAATATGCGCCATTAAGTATTGCAAAATCACCTTTATAAATAATTTACTATAGTGTATTTACTTATGCTCTTACAAAAACATATTTCAAATGAAATTTGTTCTAAATTGTCCAAGCTAAAAAAAGGTATAATTGGTAAATAACGCCAAGTGCAAAAAAACTTAAAAAAATATTTTCAATTGTTTATAATAACTTTTTCCGGATATTTTGGAACTGTGGATTATTGAAAAATATTTTATCATTACCTAAACTAGGATTTCCCAAATTTTGGTATCGCTGGAATTTATTTCTCTTTTTGGGTATTTACATGGCTAGTTTTACTACGCTTATTTTCTTCCTCCACTTTCCCCACTTGCACAGCGTTCCCCCGTCTAACACGGCCTTCAACATCCCCCGGCCCCACATTTCTCGTTCCTATCTCCCATTCCGCCTCCCCCTAATCTCCTCTTGTAGTTTATTCTCCTCATCCACGACGTCGAGCACTTCCTCGTTCGTCTTCCTTCACGTTCATCATCATACTTACCCTCCTTCAAGCTCTCTTCTCTAACCCTCCCTCACTACGTAGAGTAGAATTTTCACTTGTGTTTAATAATACAGCATAATTACTAACACTTCACATCGTTTGATATGTCCGGCAATATTTTATTTTGTTCTCTGCATGAAATAGCATCTCGTAGCATTCATTAATTAATATCATTAGTAGTATTAACCACTAGATGTCTCATTAGAATTGTAATGCATGTTTACATGTTCATTTACGTGGCACTCTCCCAGTTACCGTTTGGACTGCGCACTGTTCTCCTGATTGCTTTTTGGTCTGCGCCTAGCGGCCGGGGGAGCGTGCGAGGTCCCGATTTGTGCTGGGACTAGAGCTGCATTCCTGGTGTGGAATCACCCCGTGCCACACACCCTAGTGGTGGCTTGCACGGTACTTCGTAGATGTAGATTTACTCTCACCAAGTCTCTGAGGCATGCAACGGAACGGTCCATTTTAACTTAGTTTGGCGACGAGGAAGACGTACGAGGCAGTGTTGGATACGGTGAGAAAGGAAAGGAAGTTAGTGGTGGAGATTCGGAGTAAAGGAAGAAACTAAGGAAGGAGAAAGTGTTGAGACGTGACAGCATGTTGTGAGGGTATATGAATAGGGGGGAGAACACTGGGGAAGCGTGGAAGAGGATAGGGAATTTGAACAACATAAGGAGAGGCAGAGGTTTTGAAGCACCTGATGGCGAGCAAGTAATGTACAGCAATGTGAACAATTGTCTACGAAATAGGGAAGCTAGGTTAATGACTGTCCAAAAACCTACCTATCAGCTGGTGGAATACTTGATGTACGAACCAATAATTATAATACTGTTAATATATACGATTGGAAATAAAGGGAGACAGTGGTCGGAGTTGGTAATGAGTGGTAGCGGGGCCATGGTATAGGAAAAAACGTTGGTTGAGCGGGAAAGAGGAAGGAAAAGAATGCATTTTCATCGGTTCTCTCCCACTGGCTGTAGCTTCATTCGCTGACGCGCTCCTGCAGCCTATAACGATAGCACTACACCATTTTGGTTCGAAATTGCTCAAGAAAATAAAACTTTTCCCTTAGACGTAAATAAATCAAAATATAAATACAAAGAAGTTTGAAAAATATTTATAAAACACTTTCGGTGAACATTTCGAAAAGTAAGCTATGAAAGTCTGCGGTATTTTTAGCATGTGCTGTCAGATGATGAATTAAAACTTCAAGTTCAAATTTGCTTCGTGAAAGGCGTAGTTGAGGAGTGCTGGCTTTCCAACTGATTTTATACATTATTGTTTAGGTGGATCGGGTTGGTGACGTGGCAAACACTAGCAACCATTCCCTATGGTCCCGGCAGAGATTTTTTTGAAAGGAATTCGGGTCCCTACTCGGATGCTAGGTCGAGTGCAGTTCCAGGACAGAAGTCAGACTGTCGGATGTGATGTAAAGCTGTATTCTCCTAAGGTGTCTTTCGTCAGGAGTAAAGACGATGCCCGGTTTTACCCACTCTACCTCTTGTCCCAAGCAATCGAAATAAGTAACTCGAAATGATTCCACACTTAATTGCTCTAACCGACCCGGCACATTATGCCAAAACCTTGGTCAGTTAGAGCAATAAAGCGTGGAATCATACCTAGTTACTAATTTTTTCTTTCACTCAACATCTCATCCACTCTCCATAATTGAGTTATTGACCTTAGTTGTTGGCTGCCACGCCAAATATCCAACCAACAACATTTTTCGGAAACTATTACCATAACTAACCAGACCCAAGGCACATGAAAAGAGGACATAAAACTACAAAGCATTTACCAGTTGAAGCACCCAAAACACAAGTTTTCCATTCGAAATATTACCACAGAGTGGCATTCCTGGAGTCCGGCGTGTCATTGGTTTGTCATTTAAAGCCCCACAGAGGACCTTGACTTCACAGACTTAGTAGAATTTGCTCCAGTGCACATGAGACCGCTTTCGCGTGGATTTCCCCATCTTTTCGCCGGATGCCTCACTGCCCGAAGAAAGTGGAGAACGGGATGAGTATTAGAGGAGAGACAAGGGAAGGCGGTGTGTGCTGGCTTTCCGCCAAGAGAGGAAGGAAGGAACGTCCTCCGATCCGTCCATCGCCGCCTCGCCTTCCCCCTTCCCGCGGCCGGCAAAACCATACTCCCCCCAAGGGCGACGACAAGGGGAGCGGACCGCGCAGTCGCCGCCGCAACAAACCCGGACTCAACACAAACTTACCCGCACTCCCTCATCATCTCCGGGTCTTCCCGGGATAAAACACTCGCACTCTCCCGATCAAAACTCTTGGAGTTCGGGCGATCGACGCACCAAGGAGTGTGAAGAAAGGACTTCCAGCAACAGCCAACCGGTATAACGACATCTACATCTACGAAGTACCGTGCAAGCCCCCACTAGGGTGTGTGGCACGGGGTGATTCCACACCAGGCGTGCAGCACTCGTCCCAGCACATGCAGCACAATTCGGGACCTCGCATCGTCAACAACGACGGGTGGTAATGGATTCTACATTTATTATATGCTACCAGGCGCAAGGGGGAGTGTCAAGGGGCGAGATGAGACCGGCCATGATGAAGGGAGGGAATAGGGATTCGGAACTGAAAGAGGGAAAGGACGAGTATTTGGATATTTTTGATGGATTAGATTCTCGTTCTATTTTTTCCGTCAAGTATTGTTCTCATTTCTTGCACTTATCCGTTCGGCCATTAATCTCACACAATTTGTCACGCCTGCCTGTTCTAGAAATTGGAGTATGGAAATTGGAGTGAATGATATCCTCCATGTAATCCCAAAACCCTCACGGTCTAAATCTTTAGGCAACCTTAGCCTAGCGAGTAACCACCCGAATAATGGCTCCCAACGAAGTACTTCCTATCATCCGACATGAGTTACACTCTCTCTTCGCTTGAAGTAGGTACATACGTTTCAACACAGCGTACGGCTTTCCTTTGTATTTTGTTCATCTCTTGTATTAAAAATATTTCTGTGAAGGGTTCCAAACGCTCGCGGCATACTCGAGACATTGCCCGGTAAGAGCGAAGGAACATCTTTCAATTTTCATCCAAGAAACTTCCTCACATTGCCCTACTAAAAACGTAATTACTTTAATGCAGCGCCGAAATTGTTTCGGATGCGGGAGGTGGAATAAATATAAAAATTGTTGTGAGTACGGAACCATATGCATAAGGAAGGAAATAATAATAAGAGGGGGGAATCGGAAGTAAAGACTTGAAGAAAAGAAGCATCGACGAGGGCAGATGGAGCAGTTTCCATATCTATTATAAGAATGATTAGGATGAAAATGGCGTCGGCACCTCATCACAGCAAAGGGTTGCATTGACCAGGAAAGTATTACGGATAGAAGAGCATTGATGAAGGGAGCAAGGCTTGAAGAAGTACGAAAATATGAACGAACCCCAGCAGATGGAAGAATTAACACACCTTTAGGTATTTAGGGTGCAATGGACATAGCTCAATGAACCCCATGGGAAAAGGAAGCACTTACCTAGAGAATTGAAATAAGGAGACAAGAGCAAAAGCTAAACAAATGAATACTCCTAACCGTAACTTGGAAGCCGGCTCTAAAAAACAGGTTTAATAGACAGGCAAAGAAAGTACACAAAGATGTCACAGATATGAAATCCTAATAAGGTAACTTGGATGGAGAGGAAGACTAACGCAGAAGCGTTTACTACAGAAGCGAGGGAGAGGAAATTTTAAGGCGGCAGTTCGCAGGAAGCAGCTAAATGAGATAAAAGGAGAGCTAGAAGTTATTACAACACTGTCAATAAACGAAAAAGCAGACGCGAACGGATGAAATTGATAACTTTAAAATATATTTAAGTATATGAAGAATGAATACAAGGTTCGATAGAGGCTTATAAAAGAGGGTAAGATACGGTCCCTCTCCATTTGGAACATATCTGTAGTGTATGCATGTGAGGCTTCGCCTCGTGACACGCATTAGCGATTTATGCTAATGCATAACTATCCGTAGTTACACTAACTTACTACCCACCCCCTGCCACACACCCTTGAAGTGGCTTGCAGGGTATTTTGTAGATAAAGATGTATACGTGAATGCCCAGTTTACGCACGCAAGAATTGCGATCGAATCAAGCTTAATAGCCCCCTCAGGCATTGTACCCGGAACACATTCTTTAAGAGGAACTTTCATTCACGAATTATTCACAGCTCAAGATCTGACATCCCATGCCACAGCTCTTTGCGGCTTCTTGCAGAGTAAGATGTTATTCCATTTGACGTATTTCCTACCCCCTCTCCCACAAACAGACAAAAATGCTAACGACGTCATTCATTTCCACCTCGCGGTAAACGCATAGCTCGAATTCCATCCTGTCGAGGCGAACCGACAAATGGCAAATTCCATGGAAAACATGTAAAAAATACCAACATGTGCCTAGACTAAATACCCATCAACCTAAAAAAAAATAGAGAAAACTACGAGCAAAGGAAAAATGTCATCATCATAAGTATCCAACCAAATAAATCCCTCGTTAACCCTTCCTAAGCGTTGCCTCCCTTCATACGGTCCAAGATTCGAATTCATTTCCCCCTCTACCGCGCCTGCCCAACATTCTCCTCTCCATCGCCATCTTCAGTGGGTCATTAACATTCAATACGTCCTGCAGCATCGTGTGCTCCCTCCATATAATTTCCTCTATCAGCTCCCTCTACTTTCCTACGATATCTATCGCTCACTCATTTATTTTTATATCCACCCAGTTTACTCTTTCCACCGCTCTCATAAATAAACTAACGTACAAAATTACCTCGTCCAGCGCGCAAGCCACCACTTGCCGAAAAAAACATCGAAATGTATGTGGAGAATAACTAATTCCTATCACCAAATGATTTTCTGAGGAAACAAGTAATACTTAACTGCGCATGGATCACGGGAATACTTTATAATATATTTATAACAAAATAATAACATTATAAATTCTCTCAGCCTCTCCATAAAGTCTCGCAACCACTCCACGAATTTTGCTCTCCTTCCCTACTAGCATGTTTCGGGAAAATACATTTCCTTAATATTAGCATATGTTTCTTAACAATCGTAATACGAAGTAAGACTTATAAAGGTGAACAAGCATACTCTTTTGATGGAGTTCCCAACCAAGTATAAGAAACTGCCACAATAGTTCCGAATGTACTCTATGACACTGAGTATTTTAGCATTCTTTTTTGTACCCACTTGAAAATCCATCCCGTTTCCACAAGACTCCAAATTAAACAGGGAACGATAGTATCACCAACAATAATGCCTCTTCTGACAACCAAGTAAAGAACACGTATTTAATTTTTTTAAGGCGAAATAAATATTAGTCTTTTCATTCTAAAGCTTAAACCCAAATCTCTACAGCTTCATTAAGCATTTTAGGAATCGTATCGCATTCAAATTCTCCACCACGAGTTATGTTCTTTTTTTACTTCTCACACATTTCCATAACCGCACAAGGACTAAAGGTCAGGTTCTAAGGGGTGAAAGATAAAGAATCGCGCGAGTTAGACGCAACGCCACGTCAGAGCCGAGATCGCTGAAACAAGGAAATCACGCAGACTACAGACCCACAACGGCCAGCCATTTTTAACATAAAACTATTTTTGGATTGAGAGAGGAGAGGAAATTGAGGTCAATAAGGAAAATTTCAATGTTCCTAGTGGAAAATTTCTCAACAAGTGGGCTGCAGTATCGGTGCACTATTATCACATTCGGAATGGATGCAATTAATTCGCTAAATGAGCAATCGAACGATTTCACGTAAGCAGATGATTCCCCGAGATTATCAACGTAAAATAATCAGAATGAAGGTGAATTACGCAGGTGTAGGCAAACAAAGAATCGCCATCACGACACCTGCGATTTCATCAAGACACTGGACAACAAAACATGATAATTATAAATACATGCGCGGACTAACAACGACAATTCATCAATTGATGTGACTGCACTCTAAAAATCACGACAATTTGACCATTACCACGATGTTCAAGGAAATGAACAATCTTGTCCACACTCTATACTACGACATCAGCAGAGACGTAGTAGATTTTACCAGAGACTTTCTTATAAAACGGGCAGGAAAAGTAAAAAATGCTCAAGAATTATGCCCACAGAGTAATCTGCAAGCCAAATCCAGGGTGTGTGGTAGACATCAATCTCTATTAAGAAACACATTCTTTGTCCGAAGCCATAAAATGTGTAGGAGCTATAACGTGTACCAAAGGGTTAAGCGCATTCATACACGCACACTGATCTTCAATGCAGAAAAAAAAGCAGGTTTACGAGACAAGCTTTCACCAGTGGTTCATTCATTTCATCCATCAGACTAATCTACCGGATAGAGGTAGGTTATGATACCTGCTCCACACCCACATCTCGAAAGCCTTCAGCCTTTTTTCGTCTTCCTTTCCCAAGGTCCACGTTTCTGCCCCATACAACGCCACACTCCATATCAAGCTCTACACCAGCCTCTATTTTATATCCTTACTTAGGGTTCCCGTCATCAGCTCCCTTATATTATTTCTATAACTATATCACTGCATTTCCAATGCATCTACTAAATTTTGCAATCCTTTCGATGACCGACTGACCAACGCCTGGCCGTCTGCGAATCTAACTGACTTTATCCGCTGGCCTCCTACTTTCATTCCCACATCTAGCTCATCCCATGCCTCTCTTACCATTTCCTCAACATAGATGTTAAAAAGCAAAGGCGACAACGGGCACCCATGCCGCACCCCGGGACTTATAACTGCCCAACCTGATTCCCCCTCAGCTACCCTCACCTGAGCCCTCTGCCCCATACATAAGTTTCGCATGAGTCTCCTTTCACGCCAATCTATTCATAATTTCCACTGCATTATTTTCTCCCAGTTTACTCTGTCAAACGCCTTTTCGAAATCCACAAAGCTAGCGAAAACATCCTGATTATACTCTATGTTTCTTTCTATAAGTGTCCTCATTACAACAATCGCGTCTCTGGTTTCCCTCCCCTTCCTGAACCCAAATAGGTCATCGCTTAAATAGTAGTTTGCTCTACTCTCCAACCTTCTATTTAGTATTCTAAGTAAAGCATTCGCCGCGTGCGAAATTAAACTGATTGTTCTATACTCCTCGCATACTGAAGCTTACTTCTTCTTCGGGATAGATATTAATACTGTTTTCACGAAATCCTCTGGCCATACTCCTTCTTCGTAGATCCTTCGCATAAGTTTGAAAAACGATTTTCTCCCCTTACTACCCAGATTCATTAGTAGCTCCGAATGCAGATTATCGGTTCCCACGGCTTTTCTACCTTTCATCTCTCTTAATACCCTCTCTATTTCGCTGTCAAGTAACTCTGGTCCGAGGTTATCCTTATCTATTGATCCTTCATCCTCTAGGCTAAAGGGTCTATTCTCGCTGTCATATAGCTCCTCTACGTAATCTCTCCCCATTTCCATGATATCTTCCTGTTCGATTAATATCTTCCCTGTTTTATCCTTAACCTTTGGTATCGTTTTACCTCTCTTATCACCCAATATAATTTTCACCTTGGCGTACAAAGCCCCCACTTCCCCCTCCTCCTGCAGCTTTTCCAAGTCCTCGCAATGTCCCTTCCACCAGGTTTCTTTTGCCCGATTGGTTACTCGCCGGAGTTTATTATTCAAATCCTTGTACTTCCTCTTGCCTACGTCGGTGTTGACGTTTTTCCATATCCTTCTCTCCTCCATTTTCTTTATCATTTCTTCTGTAACCCACTGCTTTTTAACCCTCATCTTTTCCACAGTTCATATTGTTTTCTCTGCCGCTCCTGCGATGCCTGTTTTTATAATCTCCCATCTTCTCTCTATTGTTTCCATCCGCTTTACTTCGCCTATGTACTATCCTATCAGCTTTTCGTATTCCCTCCTTTTCAGCCCTTTCAATGCTTCAAGGTTCACCTCCTTATCTTCCTACCATTACAAAGCCTTTTCAATCTAACTTCACACTTCATCCTCACCAAGTTGTGATCTGAGTCCGCATCCGCCTCTGGATAGCTACGAGAGTTTTTTAGACTGTTCCTAAATGTCTGCCTTCTTATTATATAATCAATTTGGTATCTCCCAGTATCACCCGGCATTTTCCATGTGTACCTACGCCTGAGGTGATGTTAAAACCAAGTGCCTGTCACTACTCATCTATTTCGTCTACAAAATTCAACTGCCTTTTCACGGCGATCATTTCTTCTTCCTAGCCCAAACCCTCCCACTTATAATCCGTCCCTCTCTTCCACCCACCACTGAATTCCAGTCACCCATCACTATCAGGTTTTTCTTTCCCGGCACTTCTCTAATTATTTCTTCTACTTGTTCGTACACCTCTTCCTTCCTATGGTTAATCGTAGGCATGTATGCCTGGACCAGTACGAAATTCGTCGGCCGTGCTTTTATTTCTACCACTAGTATCCTGTCGCTCACCTGTTCTATGTTTACCACCCTTAGCCCCAATTTTGTGTTCAGTACCATGCCTACCCCACGTTGACTCTCATCTCCCCCACTATGGATTACACTGTAGCTATCACTCCAATAGTCCCCGTTATCCTTCCATCTCACCTCGCACAATCCCAAAGCATCTATTTTTCCTATTTCCATTTCCTGCTTAATATTTTCAAGCTTCCCGGCCCTCATCATGGTCCTTACGTTCCAAGTTCCTATTTTTACCGCTGCCTTCCTCCTGCTCTTTTTCTTCTTCTCCCTTCTATCCCTTGTATCCGCCGATGATGATGCCGTGCAAGGATTTCGTGTGATGACCGCGGAGGCCTTGCCTCCCATGCTGCCGGGCACGACACCCGCCCTAGTGGGCGGCGTCCCGTAGTTGCCAGGAATCAATCATCTTTGAATGACTTTCATAATCTAGGAAGTGATAGTTGAGGGGTATTCCCACGCCACTCAACGATATTTTTAACGTGACACCATCACGGAACTACCTTTCGTCTGGCTCCTACACTTTGACCTATCTGGCATGGGTTGCCCTACCAGGAGCAATAGTACCTGCTCGTACCAGTCCAGCTCTTGGGGTCATTGGAACGCGCAAGCCCTTCCACCACGTCCAGGTCGTAGTTCAAGGAAGAGCGACAGTGGTTAACTTCGGAAAAATTTGAATCCACTGATGCAGCCAAGGAGGTTGAATGCTGTTAACAAGACTAACTGTAGAATAAAAAACCTATCCACACTCAATAACAGCCATTTCGATCCCCCATTGTACACGACAAAGAGAGTAATTTGAAATTTCGAAGACAGACCGCTTGGCATTCTGAAAGCATAATATTATTTATGCGACCAATCCCGCTACAGTATGTCTCGAACTGCTTTTCACGCGACAGAAAAATGATAATTTCTGACTTAATTGAATGCTAAGCCCAGGTTTATACGGCTAACTGAGATGATAGTTCGAGCCAATTTTTTTTACGATAAAAATGTTTTAATAAAAAAGCATGCCAATACCGGGCTTGGCGGCGACAAAGAGGCAGCTTTACAACTGCTCGTTCTACTCCAACCAAAAAAGAAAAGAATCAAGGCTGATTCAACATCTTCCTAGAATATTTCCTTTTGCTCCAGATCATAAGTCGTGGGTTTGAGTTCGGTTGTTTTTGGAGAGGATATTTGAGAAACGGAAATAAAATATGTGCACACGTAAACCCTGTCGCCAGCTCAAACCAAGATCACAGGGACTCAGTGGTCTATCTCAGATTGTGAAGACAGATATGATACAACACACATGGTATTCGATTAATTTTCAGAGCATTTAAAGCTCCTGGCAAAATTGGAAGAATGACTGTCTCGTTTTCGCTCTCATTAAAGCAATTGAAAAATAAAGTACAAAAGATAAATAAGAATACACGCGTTACAGGGAACTGTGATCGCACCCTAGGTTTTTAATATTAAATCCATGAGTATGTTACGTGACGTGATTATTATCGATGAGAGAACGTATTAGCATGGCAAAATAGAGATTATAAAACTGGACCTACTAGTAAGTCACGGCATTTTCTACGCCCACCCATCAACGCTAAGGAAGTTTATAAAAAAAAGCGACTATGTCACGCTTGACATCTAACCACGTAAAATATTCCCTACCGATGGCCTGTATCTCATTTCGTACCTTTTTTGAGAGCAATACTTATTTCCTCCATGTTTACGATCAAACCAACAGCGACGTCCACTTCGCCACAATGACTCTCGTCTTCTGAGCGTAATCGTTCCGCTGCTGTGAAGCCGTTCATTAGCTTACGACTTTAACTCAATGAGAACACATTTTTAAACAGAAATTCAGCCATAACGAAGACGATCGTTTCGAACACTGTCAACAAACATAACACGAGGGAAGTTTGTAATTGCTATAAAAAGAGGAAACCCAAGCAATAAAAGAGCCATCATACTTTTGGACTAAATATCCCAGAAGAATTAGCAATAAACTCAGAGCCAAGTCTATGAAACGCGAAAGAGAGACCAGTTTGTTAAATTAGGCCTTCAACCGCTTAGAGAACGATTAAACTTTGATACAACAGTATTACCTTCGGCTTGAGACCCTACTCCATTCGAGCCAGATGAGGAATCTCCATATAAAATTACGAACTGACACCTCTTTCACTAGACACTTTCTGACGGCGATCAAACATAGCGCACAAAAGCATTGAATGGCAATCGACTATGGAGTAAAACGGAAGTGGTCATTACTTAATGAATTTAAAAAAAGGTTTGCGAAGATTCGCCATGTTTGGAAAATAGGGAGTAATTCTGCAGTAAAATTGTTCAGGTAAAACAAAAATACGGATTAGAATGAACGTCAACAGGTAAACACATCTCAATCACCAAAAACTGCATTATTTGGGCAATCCTTCAGAGTTAAGAAACGACTGCGATAAGCTGTAAAATGCGTTTCACCTAAAACCGAATACAGAGATGGACATGAAAATATAAAAAATTAGTATGCTACAAAAGCAAAGCAAGAGAAGACACAATATATTTCAATGACTAATGTTGATTATGCCATCAAATTAATTGCTTTACTCCAGATCTTGCCTGGATCTCGTAGCCGCACGACACAAACAATACAGGGGAAATGTTAAAATTTGACTTCGCCGAATAATTAGTCCCCTAATACGATTTGAAAATCCCGTTCAAGTTATGGTTTCAGTATTCATTTGTTTCCGTTTTTACGCGCCTCCCATGCGCAATTGTAACCATAAAACAACCAACTACCGCTGAAATGCCGAAAACACAATAATAATGCACTCATGAAGCTGATATAAAACGAACATGCGGCCCGTTTGGTTCTTAAACCTAATTTATTTCTAAGTAGAAAAACATTGGGACTAAAGTATACGACATGATCCTAAATGATCTGAGTAAGTAATAAACCACTAACATGAAGATTCATACTACCATTGAACTACCTGCTAACAGCGAGATATTATTACGATGAGCATATATATCCACGATTGACCGTCCTACCCCTACTTAGAACACACTTCTGTTTAAAAGCCGAGGACACGAGACCGGGAACGCCGCAGTGAACGGAACATGGGAGCGCAGGGAGAGTAAATATTGTCATGGCTATCGATGATAGAGAAGAACAGCTGAGAGACCTACGGAGGGCTGTCAAACACCAATGTAGCACAAAAGGACCCGACACGTGCGACATGCCGTCACTTAAGAAGCAGTGACACGGCAGAAAATCATTCTCTAGTAACTAAAAATGATATTATAGCAAAAAGAAATCAGCATCCTCCTCAACACGTACGAATTCGAAGCGACATTCCGTTTGCATTAATCGCGAGACGGTCGCTCTGAGACTCCACGAAAATTAAATTTAACGTGAGAACATTACATTAACACTGGTAAGATAAAAATATAAAAAAAGTACCTCTTTCACTTTAAGACGACGTTCTTGAGCGATGGGATCAGGATCTTCCCCTTGATGAGTGTCTGGAAAATGATCACTAGGCGCAGGTGGAATAGTCACAATATTCTTCTGCTTTTCCAAATTCAAATTATCAACCAGGTTATCATCCACTGCATCCACACTCTGTGGAGGTATTAACGACTTATGTGATTCACTTACACTGCCCACAGTATGTTTCTTCGATATACCCATGATCTCTGGCCTTTCCAACACTTTTTGACTCTTGATTTTATCTAGCTCCACATCCTCTTCTATTTTTGCCAATAACTTCGCTTTATCCTCTATTTTATGTGGATCTGGATGATCTAAATCATCGTGCCTTATTAATTTACCACCACCAGGAATTTCGCTGAAATCCTGACCGTGAGGTGGTACGGGAATCAGCAAGTCAGGACCTGCTTTTTGCATATGTTTATAAACATTATAAACACTGTTCACCGTACCCGAGCTTCCTCTAAACTCCGGCAAGAAAAAGAAGGTACCGAAACACACAACACCAAATGTCAAGAACACTAACAATATTAAGTACTTCTCTCTGGGCCTAAAAGATCTTCGAGAAAATGATGGCACAGGTACACCATTCACAAACCTCTGATAAGTAGGTAATATGCCTGTTGATGCCATTTTACACACGGCTCAACCACTTCCAACGTATTCATCCACATTTGATGTAACTATGTCACCTGCACATCGACGTTTCCGGCAGGGATTCTTCAGAAATTGAGATGCGGCATCTTGTGGCGAAAAGATTAAGTAAATGAATACTGAAATGCGTTGCGGGATTTGAGCACCCTCTTTTAGCCTTTGCTGGAAACTCGAAAAATTTGACATACGCCTTGCGTCAAATGTTTATTGTAGTAAGTGGAGCCGCTAATTTTGTCCAATTCCCTATCATTTTTCTGAGTCATTTAATTCAGCGAATATATTTTGAGTATATATTCACCGAATTACAGGTCTGAAAATAGAGTATGCTTTTAAGGTTACTCCGTAATGGTATTATAACCAATTCCCGCAAGAGCTTGAGAGGGGATTGGTTTGTTAGGACTTTCGCTTCGTGTGACGGATTCCCCAGGTTCTCTATTTTGTTTAAAAGACATGATTATCCCCTTTTACCCCCAATACATAAATTTAGCCAAGATTCAGTTTTAAGGTGAGGATGCTTTGTGTTCTAAATACAATTATTTGCAACCATGGCGGGGTAATTTACTGTTATACCACTTGCAGGTGCCGCTCCGATATCCTAGCATACGAAAAGGCCTGCGATGAAACATTGGATTCTCTTGCTGAGTATTTTGAAGAACTTATTGATAGAAGTCCACATTTGAAAGAGGCTGATGTTACATATGGTGTACGTGAATACGTAATGTGGTCATTTTTGTTGATAATTGTTAGTAATTAGCTAAAATTGTTACTACGAAATGCCATCGTTAAAATTATAACACCATGTATTTTTCGTATTTCAGGATGGAGTTCTGACTGTTAAATTTGGAGATCCTTACGGAACTTATGTCATTAATAGACAAACACCCAATCAGCAAATATGGCTATCGTCCCCTTTCAGTGGTCCAAAGAGATATGATTATCTCGGCGGTCAGTGGGTGTATCGTCATGATGGAATCACGTTGCACGAGCTCCTCGACCGAGAAGTGCAACGTATTGTAACATATAGTATAGATTTTAGGCGTTGTCGGCATAGCAGGCCAACGTCTCGTTAAAGAGTTATTTCTCCCAGTGTAAGTAATTAGTGTAGACGAAATATAGCTATCTGTGATGGAATATTTACCTCAATTGAGAATGTTATAGTTGTCTGCGTAATGTTTTCATGCAATCTGCGTTCATTATTTAGATGTCCTGTTTTATATTTTCCTGAGTATTGACACAGATTTTTGCTTGGGATATCTTACTGTTATTTTTTGTCATTTTAGTGAACTTTTAACCTTCGTTCACAAGTTAGTCGATGCAATAATTTTTTACAAATTTGGTGTCCAGACATTTTGATTCGAGTTTGCATTTTTCTGTGACCCACTGGGGAATATACTAGAAAATGGAGGTGATGGAAGAGGGTAATCTAATGGACAGAGTTCAGATCCTACTCCAGCGTGATCTTGCATATTATGAAGAGCACCAAAAGGTTTTGCAAGAGAGGTTGTGCTCTGAGGTTGTTGGCGGTCAGCTAGATTTTCCCCATCATGCCTCGTTTGCTTCTGTCAAGTTGGTTTCTTGGTGGGAAGGAGAGTATGTTGCAGCTTTCCATAAGCCTTCAGATTTCCTGCCAACAATAGAAGAGGATAAGTCTACTGGAGAAACTTCTGATGATGAAGCAGAGGCTGCTGTTGTCATAACATCGGTTCCCGAAGAATTTGCTAGATTGACGGAATCATCTGCTGCACAGTTGTTGGAGCATCTTCACACACTAAGCCAAGAGGCTCTTGATCATGCTGATCTTACTGTACTAACGGGCACCTTAGGGGCTGCCGCCTTAACAAGGAATTCTCTGTGGTGCTATAATGAGCTACTTAAAAGGGGATCTGACATGTCAGGGTGAGATGTAATCATCATATTGTTAGTGCCATATGTTACTGGAATTTATTTTTCAAATGATTGTTAGTGGAACTGGTATTTTTTGTATCCATGTCAATAGTTATAATGCAAAGCTATTATGCATTAAGTTTTTAGATGAATTTTAATGACCTCATGTATTGATCAGCTACTGAAAGGTATTTTTTTTCTTATTTTCAGTAAAAAGTAAGTAAGAAACTTCACTTTTGATAGCCTTATCATTTGAATTCCTTATTTGTTGGGAGCACTTCAAAATCCATTCATCTTGTATGTATATTTTTGTAAAAAATTATACTCTCAGCTTTAATGGATTTATTTTTTTTTTCTTTCTTGCACTTTCTCCTCGTTGACCCATATACAGCTCTCGCGAATGCTGGTGACATATGGTTGTGAAGAGCACTGCATTACTGACGGGGTTAGTCTAGTGGAGGAGTTCCTAACTTGTGGTTTGCATACCACAGGTTGGTACCATAAGGTACACACTTGGTGGTTCAAGGGTGACCGAGAAAAGTTGAGCATTAGCAGAAGTTGGCAAGCATATTCTTCTGCTAAAAGGGATCCTTCGGATTAGACTACTTAGGAAAAATGGATTACAAAGGTTTACACTAGTCGAAAAAGATTAAGAACCACTGGTCTAGTCAAAGGGGTTATTGGGAAGGGTGAGAGGGAAAGATGATGAGTAGAAGTAAATAGTACTAGGGGCATTGCATACTGGGTAGTCAAAGGAAACAAAGGCAGAGATGCACTATCGTTTCTCCTGCAGTGACCTGTTTTACATAATTAGATCCTGCCACTCCCATAACGGTTCACAGCACATCTGCCACAAGCTTTAGCGAGGGTTGCATATTCCTGTATTTAAAAGTATTGGCACTGATTGAAAGTAAGTTGCTGGTATTAATAAATGTGGAGTACTCGAGCATAATTCACTTTGAGTGATTTGGTCATTGTCTTTTGTTGCTGTGGTGATGAATTACTTTTCATCAATGCTACAGTTACCTGGTCAAATTAATTTAACAAAAATTAAATAAAAATTTTTTTCTGTATAATGCACAAAATCCACACACTGATGGAGGTTTTTTTTGGAATGTATGACTCAAGTTTGTTTTTCAAAAAGAAATGACTGGTATGGACCTAAACAGTAAAATATGTTGAGGTGGATATATTCACAATCCGCACTGACTTAGTAAAATGCACCACTGCACCTTTAGTAGTTAAACATGAAGTGCATGATATTGAAGCAAAAATGTTTTTGGCAAACTTAACAGTAATTTCCCAGAAGTCTTCATTATTTGACAATTTTTTTAGATTAAAAATGTTAAGTCATGTGTCTTGATGTTTTGACATTGTCAAACATTAGTAATGTCCCAGAAACAAGTAAGGACTCACATACTTTAGTGGGGCATTCCACCAGGTCAATTCTTCCATTTCCGCCAATGTTACAATGAATGAGTCATTCATCATCTTCAGGGTTGTGTTGATAAAGTGAAAATGGTCAGCAAAAATATTAGAAGTGGCTAGTTCATACCTATTGTTGGGTTAGGTGCCTTCTGATTAGTCTGTGGACTCCCGCCTTTTTCTAGCCTCTCGAATGTGAGAGAACAGGTGAGAGTCCACGGACCAATCAGAAGGCTCGTAACCTAACAATAGGTACTATAAACTGGCCACTCTGACTATATAAACTGACCATTTACACTTTCTTGACACTCAGCCCTGATTATGGTGAATGACTCGTTCGTAGAACGTTGACAGAAATGGAAGAATTGACCTCGCAGAATACCTGAATAAACTTCGTTAATTGCATACGCCAGGAAAGCATCAGATCTTATTTTAACAAGTAGGGACTATCTAACTACCTAGTGGTAAGCCATATTTTCCAAATAAATGCGTAGTGCCTGCTATTTTCCATTACTTCTCTTTGGATAATCAGAAAATGCAAGTCTGAATTTGGTAAATACAGCAACATTCAGATAAAGATTATGATGGTTCTGATTTATTTTAATCCCAGGATGATTCATAAATCCAACATAGGACACAAGGAAGAGCTTCAATTTATAGAAACTGCAATTGTACTTCTAGATTAGATTAGTGGCATAAAATGTGTGTGGAATGCACAATAGACAGGAATTGGTGATGTTAAGATGTCCAAACAAATGGGTCATTTAGCACCAATCTACCTGTCTTTCTAAATGAAAGGAGGCAACTCAATTTTCCTAGGTACATCTTGAATCTTCTGTGAAGTCCTTAACACTAAAATCCTATTGAAAAATGTTTAAGAAACACCAATAAGAAGGTCATAAATATTTATAGGTAAACAATATGGGTATCTTGATAAGTTCATTTACCTAGGTATATTTGAAAACTAATTAAACTTTATTACTGTACCATAGAAGAGATTGGGATTGATCAGCACAACAAATGTGAAACAGCATGTGTGTTAAAAAAGACAAATAGCTGAATGCCTAGTATCTCTTCTCATAACCTACAGCAAGGCTTTTTGATTTCTCACATTTTACTTGAGATCTAACATAGTTTTTAAAGTAGGATTCAACATACTTCGTTTTACTTTTATTCAAAACTATTAAGGCTTCCATAAATGGCCACAAAGAAGCCATGTCTATGTTTCTCACTTTTGCATTAGTAGCCCATCACTTCAACTTCATCTTCTGAGTGTTCTAATCAGCTTCCGAGGTGAAATTTAATGTTTTAAAAATGTTACGCTAAAGGAAAATTACAAATTTATATGAAAAAATAAGTAATTGGAGACCAGACTATTTTGCCATCCATGCAATATGACTTTAAGTTTGGAAGTTGTCTGCCTGATAATTTTGAGCCGTGAGGGGTAAGGTTCCTGCTGTAGGTATATAGCCATGAAAGTGTGTACATATGCTAGGATATTCTTTGGTGATTTTTCCCAGGTTCAATTTTAAATTCGTGCATTCCATGTCGATTTCTATAGCAATAATGCCTGTTCACTGTCAGTTAGAAGCCTGTTGAGTGCCTGTTGGAGATTTAGTGAACAGCCTATGAACAATCTCACACCACACACAAATGTAAACAGCCTTCCAACAGTTTGTACTCTATTTGCAGCTTGTTCCTTAACCGGCAGACAACAAGTATTTCGGTGATGATAGTGAACAGACTCTTAACAGTTAGGGGTCGGTTGGTTGTCTGTTTTACCAGACAGAGAAAAAACAGACAACAGTGAACAGTCACTCAACAGGCAGGGGTTGGTTGGTTGTCTGTTTCACTCATCAGGAAACGAACAGACTCTCAACAGGAAGAGACTGGTTGGTTGTCTGACCCATATATGGTGACCCAATATGTACCGGTGTTTTTTATTAACTATTTTTATTTATGTATCAGCGTTAATTAATTTCCATTATACATTATATTATTACTATGTGTTTATTGGCGTACTGGTACATCAGAAATTTTCTCCTTTCAACATTTCCACAAGTTATAGTTACGTCTCCATTGAAACGCGAGGGAATTGGAAAATATCTTGTTTATTCTCAGTAATATTGCATTTACATTCATACTATGTGGCAATATAGATTTCAATTAATTAATGCCTGATAACTGTTATTGTGCTTGGATGGTATTTCCTCTAACTATCACGGAATTGCCATTTAAAAATTAGTTCTCGAAGTTACATTAATCCTCAGAAGTGGCCACATATATAAGACTTTCTCGACGCGGTGCCTTTAATTTCGGGTGCGAGAATATGCATGTTGATACGTAGCGTAGAACATGTGAGATAGATTCAATGTGGTTACGTAGATACAAGGTAGGATATAGTAAAGCATGCCAGTTCGTTAAAGTACTTCCATGATATAGAATAGGTACATATGCAGGGCCCGCTTAAGAAAAAATTTTCACCCTGGCGAGAGAGTATTCCGGCGCCCCCCCTCTCCACTTATCAAACCCATTCATCAGTTAAACTAAAAAATATTTTTTCACCATCACAGCACCCCTTCCTTTGCGGCGCCCCAGGCAGTCGCCGGTGCCTTAAGGTGGTACCACCGTAATATGACTTAAATGTCATTTTATTCATATTCTGTCTACTTGTAAAAATCCTTCTCCTCTATCTGATATGAACAACAAAATAATACCTTTCCACGCTATTTGATTCTATAATTGAACTTGAAATTACATGGTGTTCAATGGGGGAATGAGAGAAACACAGGGAAAAATAATATTTTTCCATAAAATATAAATGCCATTTTCGCGGAAAACTATTTATATGAAGAAAATAATCCAGAGAAATTGAATAAAAATAAAATATAGGCATCTTACCACCTTATTTGTTTTAGTTATTTGGGAATTAATTGAAGTCAAAATACGGCAATTCGTAAGAAATGGTGCTGCAGTCTATGGCTGGAAAAAAGTGCTTATTTAAAATACATTCGTGGAATAATCTGAATTTTTTCTACTTTACTTTTGGTATCTGTAGGTAACGCATTTCATCAGCGAAAGAAGGATTTTTTGGACAAAATATAAAAAATGTGGAATTTAGTATTTGTTTTGACTCACACAGTCGCGGCGGAACCTCCTTAAGCCGGGCCTGTACATATGTAAGTTTTTATTTTGATAGGGCAGGGAGCCGTTATGTAATGCCTTGAGAACAGGCTGCAAACAAAATATACACCAACAGCTAACAAAGAGTCAACAGAATATAACCAAGAGAGAACCGTCTGATGACAAATTAGCAACAGCGAACATGCAGCGCGCAGGCTCCTACCTGTTTACTGACTGTGTTTGAACAGACAGTGACAGCGAACTGGCAGTGCACAGTCTCCTACCTGTTTACTGACTGTGTTTGAACAGGCAGTGACAGCAAACTGGCAGCGTGCAGGCTCCTACCTGTTTACTGACTGTGTTTGAACAGACAGTGACTGCGAACTGGCAGTGCACAGTCTCCTACCTGTTTACTGACTGTGTTTGAACAGGCAGTGACAGCAAACAGGCAGTGCACATTCTCCTACCTGTTTACTGACTGTGTTTGAACAGGCAGTGACAGCGAACTGGCAGTGCACAGTCCCCTAACTGTTCACTGGCTGTGGTCCAATAAGCAAGGAACAGATTATGCCGCTACCCACAACAGGGAGAGAACAGACAAGTTACCCCCTCTTCTCACAGACACGAAACAGACAAGGTGTTCCACTTTACATTCTACCAACCATCACCTGCCTGTTGTCTCTCGGACAAGGGACAGGGAATCAACAGCCTACCGAACAGACAACAAACAGGCATTATTGTTACAGTAATCGACAGGGTTTTTTAAAGGTGATCAGGTTGGTGATGCAGCAACTGGCTTCCTGTCTCAATGGCTCGGGTTCTAATTCCGGCAGTGGCTGAGGTTTCCCAATAGAATGCTGATTCCTACTTGGGTACCTTATGAAGAGCACTTCAAGTGTAATACCTCATCTGTCAGATGGGACGTATTGGCCCCTTACATTTAGAGCAGGCCTATGCCGATGGGGTTTTTCTTCATCCTCCCATTCCCCAAATAATCCAGCTTAAATCAACAATCAATTCTGTGGCCTCCCAAAAATGTCTGACCATGTTGGGTGTTCTCGGGATTCCCACGGGGTTAGATAATTGGCAGTAGCCAATTATCTAATGCTGTGGGAATCCCGAGAAAATCTCACACTTATCACTTTCTGGGAAAACACCAGCTCTTACATATCCAACCATCTTCTTAACAAATCGTCATGAGTGCCAACTATTGTTTAAAAAAATTAAAATGCAATCTTTCATACAGATACATATTGGTTTGACAGGTGGCTTTTGGGGTTGAATGGCATCATTAACTTCAGCATATGAAAGCCTCACACTATTCATGGAAGGGACGTTCGTTTCCTAGAAAGTTCTGGTTCCAAGAAAATAAAACACTAGCTCTCACATCAGTCACAGGAAAATCCTGCCAGATTCAAGCACTTTACATAGCAAAATTATAGTTACTTATCGTTAGTGTCCTCAATTGCTAAAAAAGGTTATCAACTACTTAATAATTCTATGTAGAGTCAGTTGTGGCTATACAAAGAACCACAAGGCAAGATACTCGCCGAAGGAGTTTAAAAACCCTGCATATCAAAACTATTGCAAAATATTCCTGACTGCCTCAGTGAATGCATTGAACATTGCCAGAGGCAAAAGGGACCAGTGGTCTAATGGCAGGCCTTTCAGCTCACCTGGCTAATTAACGGACTACTATACCCATCTCATGATTCCCAGTACCCGGGAACACCCCACAAGTCCGTGGCTTGGTTCCCTGTCCCAGAAACCCTTTTTCCTCTGGCAATCTCCAATTAAGTTTTGTTTATCCTTTTTCTGATTACAGTCAGAATCAACATACCCATTTCACGAAATATTGCCAAATTATTTTAACAGAAACTTCCAGCGCAATGGCTTTCTTCTTTACAAAATAAGTGCTTTTGACCAAAATTGAATGTAAACTTCATTCCTAAGTGAATTTACCTTTTGCCTCAAGCCCGAAAAGCACTCGCTTTTCTCTTAAGTGCCTTTCTAGTAGTCAATGATGTTAGAACGCACATTTGAAGTGAAGGATCTGGGTGAAGCACTGAAAAGCATTTACTCACAAAAACAGGCTCTCACTCCACAACAGTTTCAAGCAATTTAATGAGATGGTTGAAGCTTTGGCAGAGCGTCTACTAGATTTGCACAACAGGCTCTTGTCCCTTTACATATTGCAAGATGCCGACAGTCTAAACTGGGAACATAACCAGCCTTTTTTTGAAGGACAAAGAGGTTCCTTCATTATACAGATGTGGTGGCTGTACATGCAAGGTAAACAACATTGAAGGCATTCCTCAGAAATAGAAATTGTTGAAATTCAAATTTCTACCACCAAACAATTGTCTTTAAGGTACAAGAGAAGATTTGTGGAATACAGTACCACCAAAAACAGCCCAGAGGGTTTTTGCTGGGATGCTGAATGAATCATTAACAATTCTCACAGTGCGTTACTCACAGGTAAATTATATGTTCAATTGCTAAACTATTATACTCTTTATTCATAGTCACTTTTCTTAATTCTTAAGAATATATGAGAAAATTATGACAGCCCTTATTAAGTTTAACCACACTGGACTCACTTTCAGCTTTTTTTGTACATACATAAGAGTACAATTAGTATTGAACTAATTGAATTCATACTAGCTGAAACCCTTAAATCCTATCTTCACAAAATGTTGATGTCATTGGACATTAGCTGAAGGGGATGAGTTTTTTCTCTCGTATAGTCATGTAAAGTTTAAAATAAAAATCCATGAAATCATAACTTAAAAATATCAACCTAACAATAATTCATTAAAATTGCTTCTCACAGTTATATTGGATCAGTACAAATGCATTATATACAGTCAACCTTCTCTCCTCATCTTGTATAATGTATTAAACGCATGATAGATAGCTATGGGTACTAAGTCTAGTACGAACATGTGAATAAGGGTGAGGGTAGAAACTGAGATAGGAGATACATGTAGACATGGTGAACCAGCAAAATAACTCTCACTTTGCAATAATCGGTAGCTATCGCCTCATTGAGTACCTATACTACTATTCAAGTTTTTACAATTTTACACAGGAAATCCTCTTTGACAACTCTTCATTGATGATTAGTCCCTTTGATATCATAGCAGTACATTAAGCGCATATGAATCAGGGCAGTGGCGTATACATAAGGGGGCCTAGGGGGCCTGGGCCCACCCGAAATATAAGGCCGCCGCAAGAGGCGTATGCACGGATACCTAAACTACAGGCGGTCGCCGCTAGCTAGCCGGTCTTGGCCCCCCAAAGTTATAACCTATATTCACTACTGAATCAGGGTATATACAATGTGTACAGACACTTTATACAATGTATACATTGTGTAAACACCGAATACAAATTCTATACAACCTATGTGCAAATTATATGCCACCTGCCTTCGGTGCATAGCGCAGGTGGTTTTTTTTAAGGGGTCGTGAGAAGGAATCCCATCATCCAAAATTATTTCCCAAGTCAACTGTTATATTCATAAAGGAAAGTTGCTGCTGAAACAAATAAGTACAAAAAATTATTTTCCTATATAGTTCACATGGTAAAGTAACTACTAAAATAGAATATGAATTTTAAAACTGATTTTACTAATTATGTTTTTTATCTTGGTAAAAATCGACAAACACCAGAGGGGAAAGCGAATGCAGTATGAGGGAGTGTAAATTACCGCAAAATACTGGGAGTTCAAATTTCAATTGTGCGCTCCAGAGAGGATGAGATGGCACTAATGGTATCTTGACGAAACTTGTATTCTTAAACAAAAATATATTTTACGAATGAAAATGCTAACCTTTCATCAATTAAAGCAAGCCACTTGAACTGGCAGTTGCTACTATGGCTTAGTACTCACATTGAAACACCGGTTTCCATCAGATCATCGAGGTTAAACAACGTTGGGCCCAGACGGGGGTTGAAGGAGTGGCCCTCCTCCATACCTCTACCAGGGTGGATGGAGAGGTGACACTCCTCCAAGACCAGGAAGGTTTGATGAAGGTGACCCTCTTCCCCTCCTGCACCAGGAAGGTTGGGGATGGCCCCTCCTTCATACCTCTACCGCGGTGCTCTTGTCCCCTGTCTGCAAGTGGTGGGCAAGTTAAATGTGGGATGGCACAATGGCCCAAGAGGTCTGAGAGCCAGGAGGGCTTCAGAAGGCCCTTTACTCACCCATATAATCTACATACCTATACAGCTTAGTACTATTTGTAACTGCACCTTTTAAATATCACATGATATACTTTTTACGTTACTCTTCATTCTTCATCACATAAACAAAGGATGCTGTTCATGAGGCTAATGCCGATGCTGGATTTCTCTCCACCTATCCTCCGTTCCCCAATAACCCTTCCCTTACCATCCTACCATCGATGATAAGGTTACGTCATTGAGGAGAGGATCCTCTTCTCAATGGCATAAATTACCTCAGTTGGCAGTCGCCTCCCCAAATAACTAAACCACGCTTGAACGTAGCCTAAATACCTAATATAATAAAAGTTTAATACTGCCAGATTCTTCATAAAATTGTCATGCACAACTGAATCAGGTTTTATTGTTTACTCTAGGCTACTCCAAGCATGTCAAGAGGCAATCTCTTAGTGATTGACATAAGTAACCTACTATTGTGTGTGAGACACCTATTGCCAGCAATCTGTACCAACAAGGCAGAGTTGATAGAATTGTCCAACCAAAATAAGGTTGTAAGGGACATTCACGCCAAATGCCATGAACTTCTTTGTTGCCTAATCACAAGAGGATGCCCACTTGCTGTTTTGTATAAGGCAGGTATTATCTTTGAATGACCGAGGGAATAAAATGGAATATACCTAATTTGGACACCTGTTAACCTAGATGGTAAACATTTTCATGATGATCATCTTCAATCATCCATAGCATTTCCGAAAACCTGGAGATCCTGTACCAATATTTTCTGAAAGGCCTGTAACTCCTGCCCCATGGTATATGGTAGTGTCATCTCATTTCTTTACATCACTACCTAAGGACGACTACACCACAAAGGATTTACCTGATAAAACTGCAGTGGCCTTGGATTTGATAGTGTTGATGGCACAGCCAGAAGCATCTTGGCCTTTGCTTCTCAAGGTCTGTTATTAATGATTCTTGTAATTTGTGACCATGAAGATGTTAGCAAGGCTTCTGGGTTTCTATCATATTCTAGGCATTCCAGTCGGCAAAAGATTCATTATTCAAGGTAAACTTATGTGGGAGGAATCCAAAAGCCTTGCTGAGATCCTCAAGCCACCGCCTACACAGAAATTGACCATGAGTTTCCATAAACCAGAGCACAGAGAGCTGATCTCACACTCAAGACATATACCAATTGCATACTGCCATATTGGCATAAATTCAGTATGGGTTGTGTCATTCACAATTGTAGTTGCCACTTGTAGTTCATGCACGGTGGTAGAAATACCATGGGCAAGGCAGGCAAGCCCATGCACAGACGATATATCAGTCGGGAGTGACTGCTCAATGCAACAAAATAATCTATTGTGCCTCGAAGGTGGAAAAAAAGACCAAGACCAACGTATTAAGAAAATTTTTATAATGGAGAAAATCAGTGCTTGTAATTTTCACTGTACTTTTGGCCTCAATTTGGAATAATTAACCTTCTAGTATGGCACATTCCACGAAGTGACTTTTATATGCCCTCTTTCCATTCCTAGGTTTTAGACAAAAGAATCATGAACGTTTTTGCAGCTATTTCTCCAGTAGAAAGTAGGATGGCTAAGACCAGAGGGGTCCAGAAAAGATATGCAACCCGCTTGACATTGATGCCAAAATGGCACTACGAAACTGGCACACTTCACTGTGGGGATAGGAGATAAGCTCTCTGTGACCTGGTTTCCACATATTTAAATGGGCATCTTCAATCAATAGCTCCCAATAGTGCAGAGAAATTAAGTTTATTGCCTAATTGTTCCAAAATTGATTTATTCACCCTAGGCAAAGGTAAAATACTGGATATCAGAGCATTTTTAAATTTTAAGACAGTTAATTCTTTGAATATAAGTCTTTTTCGAATGTGTCCTCTCATTTTTAAAACCATCCCTTCCATTTATAGAACCTTCCCCAATGTGCTCATCCACTAAATGTTAATTTTTATTTGTACACTCAGAAAATTCTTCTATGGCTTGCACCAAATTATTGGATCTGTACAACCTATATATGTAAATAATTTGCATGGATGCAATCATGCTTTAACAAAATACATATCAGCAACGTATAAGAAGCATGGTGATTATAAGCAACA
The DNA here is from genome assembly GCA_963573305.1 of Pyrrhosoma nymphula. Classification (NCBI taxonomy): domain Eukaryota; kingdom Metazoa; phylum Arthropoda; class Insecta; order Odonata; family Coenagrionidae; genus Pyrrhosoma; species Pyrrhosoma nymphula. The sequence continues at coordinate 138,474,199 of OY754333.1, read as the reverse complement.
ACAGCTTTGTTTAAAATTTCAATCACCTTAGTTACCTTGACCTCGGTTAGGTCTCCAATACCTATTTTTATTTAAAATGTAAAATAATTGTGCATCCTATATAATTTTCCACAGAGAAGACTTCAATCACTTGAGGGTTTGAAGAGAATGAAGTTGAGAAAGGAATGTCAATGTTAAAGAAAAGCCGAATTAAAGAATTAATTAGTTTTATTTAATAGAATCCTGATTTAAATGCTAATTGCAGGTATTGATGATGAGAAAAAGTCTACTATCTGCTTTGCTTTTTCATCATCTTATTCACACTAAGCCAGCCAAAGAAGAAAAGAGCACCAAGAAAGAAACTCCAAAAACATCTGAGGAAAAATCCACTGCCAATAACTGTCAAGGATTTCTTTGCTCAGGAAACTGCAGGATGAAAGGAAAGGTGAGAAAAGTTCACTGGGATACAAATGCATATGTATAAGGTGGGAGAGCATGGCTGGTTTGGTGAAACTCACTGGGTCACATCTTATTCTCCACCTAAACAATATTGCAGTCCAAATTTTACCAAAAGGTAAATTTTGTACAAGTTATAGGGAGAGAAAAATTGGGTAGATAGTCATGTATTGGGTGGGATCAATTATGTGATCCTTCTGAGCTAAAATTGTCCAAGTGTTGTATCAATATTACTACATCACAATAGTTGTCAAAGAACTATCCAATGTAAAAAATGGCCATCTGTACATTCATCAACAAAACCAGTTCCGGAACATTCTCAGGAGCCAGAGAAGGAGATGATAAATGTGACGCATGACAGCCTTGTACTCTGGGTCAAGCAAGGCTAAATGTGCTCCGCGAGTGAATGCTGGCTCCCCCTTAACTTGCTGGATGCCATCTCAGTCAAAATCTTGTTTAACCATTTATCTATTTTTTTGCTTCCACATTTGCTCCAATTTGCCATTTCAGGCCTGCTACGTCTCATCATTTCTATCCTTGTTGGACCCTTCAATCTGTTGTTTTCTGTCTTTGGTGACAATGTTCCAAAAGTGAAAGACAAGAAATGAACAAGTTCAGATACATATGTTGTAAAGAAAGTAACTGAAGAGTTGAGATTGTCTGAAGATAGGCCCTCTACTTATTTCCACCTTTCTTTTAGGAATGGTGCTGCCACCTTGAGCCTAATAAAAGAACTTTCGATGATTATGTAGCAAACATTTTGTAAATATAAAAAGAACTCCTAGGTTTCCCGAGCCAATGTATTACTAACACTTAGGGCTGAGTATAAACCCTCAATACGCAAGATGATATTGTCCGGAGACTCTTCGAGCAATGCAATTTCATGTCTGTTCATCAGCGCAATTAACGTGAATCAGCAATCAACTGGTAGGGAAAAATTATTTTTCACCCATTTATTATGTAATAATATTCACTGTAAACAATACACCAGTTCTATCAGTAAAAAAGGTCCTTACCACTCTGCCTCAGTACTTTTTAACAAACTTCCCCAGGAAATTAAAGATATTGCTTCACTTACAGTGTATAAAAAGAGGGTCAAATTATTTCTATCCAAAAAGTGTTATTACACTGTCAATGATTATGCAAATAATCCAGGAATTTATTTTTTCCACAGGATAGAATTGAGGATCCTCAAACACAAACAGCTTGTGCAGTGATCCACATTGCTGCCACGGTGGGGTGTTTAGGTGATTTGGGTGCAGTGCTGCAACCCGTTCTAGAATGTCCCACCTCTGAAATTAAAACTTTTTGGGAATGTTGTGATGGCCGCCAGGTAATACTTAATAAATGATCTCCTTGCTTCAAGTACGTTATTAGAATAGCCATGTAATCTTTGCTAAAAATTAATTTGGATTATCGGTTCTTTTCCTGATCCATAATACAAAAAATAATGCACCAATGATTTTTGAAAGTAATGAGGGTATTCGTGGTGTCTCCAAAAATACACAGGCATATTATAATGTTAACCTTAGGTACAAGAGGTCAAAAAGGAAGAAATTATCCTACATCTTCAGTGACTTTTGATTATGATTTTAATATGTATACCCAATCATTGTATCTACATGTGAAGCATGTACCATCATGCAAGATGCACACTCATTTTTCAAAGAATATCGCAAAGCAAATTTTTGTCTGTGCATTGTGATTGTATGGGAAATGGGTGAGATTGAAATAAGACATCAATATGGTTAACTATAATTTAGAATATGCCCTTTTCTTTCTACACCTGATGCAGTATTTTGTATCATGCTGTGTCTCCATTTGAGATATGAAAGACCGACACAGACTAGGATGTCCACTGCCCAACTTACGAGAATTTGAATATTCATAATTGAAATCAAAGTCCAGCTAGATGTTATACTTTTGTACAAGGTGGAGAGAGTCAATAGAAAGCTTCATACACTACCATTTCAAGCAAGGGTGACCTAGTCTATATTTAAAACCTCGGGGAAGCAAGCCACTTTTACACGGTGAATTCTCGGAAGATGGGGAAAAGGGGTATAAAAAGGCCTCAAAGCCATGACTTCTACATGACATCAACCAAAGAACAGAAAATTAAAAATTTATATTAAATACATTAGAATTCATCAATGCTCATTCACTCACAAAAGTTCAATAGTTGTCCCCTTGTTGCTCCTTACTTCATGAAACTGTATTCATGTTCCCAGCTGATTACATATATGTACGTACCTACTTCAAATGTAAAAGAATCAATGGTTTGATGGATTTTTGTAAGAACACAATAATGACCTAAAACATTCACACATAAGTTAAGTATAAAACTTTAATGCATTTATATAATCCAAAACACTTACCTTCCAATAGGTCTGGGATGAGCATGGTCACCCTGCCTGGTTCAAAGCTCTATCAAGAATCATGGCTTCGTCCTTAGAGCCTGCTGTCAAGGATGCACTACAAAACAAGGGATCTATCAAAGTCTTGCTAAATGGTGTTGCACAGCTGGCTGAGTGCCTCCCCACGACACTATATGGCGCATCACAACTACTCGAAGACGCCTTGCCAGCAGATGTCCGCCCACTTGGAGGATCCGTCCTCATGCAGATGATTGGAGCAGCACTCTACTCAATAATGATGGATGAAGGAAAAGATGAAGCAACTGCACTGGCTGAGGCCTTGTGCAGTATGGACAAGAGGAAGTACCACAATCAGATCAAGGATATAAAACAGGCTTTTGCAGCATGGTTTGTGGCAGGATATTAATTACGGTTGAATATACTGTGTTTGCAGATGTACATGATATTACTTGTGGTACCACATAACCTCATGTGATATGCCCAATGTAATTTATACAAAGAAAATTATGAAAAGAAATTGTAAGCATTGAGATAGTATTGGAAGTGGAATAGGCTGGAATTAGACATCCATGAATAGCTAGAATTATAAGCATTAGAGCTTTTTCTGCTCATGATACAGCATTTGGCATTGAGCTGGGAATCTGCCTGAGAGTTGATCAACCTTTTTCACTTTATGTACTGTCTTTACACGATCCTGTCTTTTATACATGCACTCGAGTATGAGGCATACCTACTTGACTTTACAGTATTTTATTATGCTAATTTTAGGGAATAATGCAATTGTGGTGGGAGGGTATCGACACAGGTGGATATTATTCTATGGAATCAGCATCATCATTGATTGTGTTCACACAATCAATGATGGCACATCACATGTAACTCTTATAATTTTATAGATTGTTATTATAACAATAAGCCATTTGCCAACATAAATATTTAAAACACAATGGAATGTGATATTTTAAACACCCATATTCCTGCTGCAAGGAACAATCCTTGAAAGTAACTGAAACAGAGCAATTTAAACAGGAGAGAGAAAAACTTCAAATTCTCGCATTATACACCTATCTTTTGAGACTTGGTGATGACTCACACTCGTTCTACTTTTTCTGGCCAGCATGGTTTCTTTTTATACTGAAGTGTGCTTTAATTGGATAGTAACATTTATTATTGACCATAACTTTCCCTGTTGCTAATCACATTTTTTCACAATTGCTATTACATGCCGGTTTCAACATATAAAAGCAAACATTTTCCACCATAATTGCAAAAATGTTGGCCAGCAAAGGTGAATAATAACTGATGTTTCCTGGAAGCAGCCTCTTGATTATATTAATATCTTTCACTAATTGCTAATTCAAGGCAATCCTTTTCTATAGATGTCTTCATGAGAACCTATCTCATAACAATTTTTGAAACAGTCAAATTTCTTACAAAGTTGACCCTGGATCTCTCCATTTTCCGGGTTTGCGCCGCGTTGGTAGTCATAGGTTGATTAGGTCATAGCCATAGCGAGAGAACGAGGGCTATATAAACGCAGCCAAATGCCGATATCGGCACTTCGACCTGAAGACGCCTAGTGGAATCCCGGCGAAACTGTCGTCAACCTATGACAAACAACGTGGTGCAAACCCGAAAAATGGAGAGATCCACGAATCCAGAACACCACGTAAAACTACGATCCAACAAATTTGACCCTGTTGAAAATGCAAATTTTCAGTTTATAATTCCTAGCTTTAGCCCAAACAAGGCAATAATTACAAAAAAATAGTATAACAATTTATGTACTTATTTACTTCTATTCTACTTATCCCATATATTTTCCCTTAAAGCTATGAGGAGATGGGTGGCAAAGATGATTCTTTCAGTACTATTGAAGAAGTTCCTTACATAGCGGATGTTTACGTCAGCCATCTACTTTTGACTGAGAGTGGTAAACAAGCTTTGAAGGTAAATTGCATTCTAGTTTAAAGAGATTAACATTTTTGTAAACATGCATGATGTAGTGATATTAATATCATTTAAAAAGGGTTGAACAGAGGATTGAAACCATACATTTTTCAGTCATGTTACTGCAGCACATTCATAGACTCACTGATGATGCCATAGATTAAGCACATATATGCTTACTCTATGATGATACCCATGTCATAATGTGGGGAGAGTTCGAACACACATGACCAGTTTATATGTTTGTGAACTTCACGATGTGGAATATAGTTTAATTAGGTACCAGTGTTCGCAAACATTCAAAATCACCACACATTATGGTACCGATTAACTTTTGCCTTTGGAAAGAACTAAAATAAGCTCTTTCAGTCTAGTTTTTAGCTTTATATAGAATAAGAACAAACATTTAGAATATTCAGAAAACACAACCACCAACTTCACAGGAATTTTTACCAAATTTACTTAAAATTAAAAAAAAAAGATGGGATTCAAAACAGTGGGAAAGAATGGGAAGTCAATACTCTAGCCACCACATCAACCAAACCCCAATATTCAAAAGTTTTGGAGTTTGGAATATATCCTCATTTCATATTGCTAATAATGTTAACATGGATACCAATATGCAATCAAGGTTTCCATGGGAGTTCAGGACAAGTGTCCTCAGAAGCTAAGGGAAGGAAAATAGTTTGCTATCGAGAATGGCATTGGAATATTTCCCTCACTTCAATCACTTGATTCACTCACAAAATTTTGATTTACAATATGTATGCCATGGAAGTTATGTCTGATGACACCTTTCCACACTGCATTAATGAAGTCAATCCACCATAAATATTAGCATTAAAATTTTGGCAGATTTTTACCTCAAGAAATGTATTTCTTGGAGAAAGAAAAGAAAAAGAAAATAATCCACATCAAGATATGTACCTCTCTGATGATTTGCCAGCCATGAACCTGTTTTATTTTGCAGGCAATTTTTAAGTTTCTCCAACACAATACAAAATGGATATTGGGACAACTGGGAGCTCTTGACCTTAATGAAGTTACACCACAAATGAAGATACCCAAACTGAAGCCACCAGACCCTCCAAAACTCCTACACTCCATGTTCAACATTGGAGCTCATAAATTTGATGAGGTGAGTGACTAGATAAGTAGGTAGGTAGCAAGATTTTTTATGATACATAGTTGGTCTCAATTCCAGAACAATGCCATGCAATCATTGTAATTCTCTATGATTTGAGATTAAGATAAGTTTTTTTCCATTTTAGTGAATGCAATTCATATTTTTTTTAATGTTTTCAGTTACTGACTGGTGCATGGAATCTAGATTGGAAGGGACTTCTGCAAACTCCATTATCATTGACACCAAAGAAAATGTGGACTCAGCTTACATATCGACCAGAATTTAGGGAACCGCAGTACTTGAATGAGCATGACAAAAAAGTGGTAGAAACAATATCAAAGTATTTTTCCCACTACCACGATCAGATTAGCTAAATTAACTGCATCCAAAAAATCTTCAATTTAAATGAAATCATAATTCATACACAAAGTTTACTATTCGTAATTTTAAGGGAGTTGGCTCATTAAAATTACAACATTATGTGCTTTCTACCAAATTATATAATGGTAGGTCCATGATAGTCCTAGACTTCACTTTCCCAGATGGTGGAGAGCTTTTTCTTAAATTTCCTTCATAAATCTTCTTTTCCATATCAAGTTTCCTGTTAAACTCCTTGAATCTGTTGTCTCATTCTGTCCATAATGTCTATTCTCCTCCTCCCACTTCCACGTTAATTCAATACCCTCCCCAAGTGTACTCATGAGAAACAGTGGTGTATGCAGGATTGACTTCTGGGGGGGTTCATTAATATCTATGTGCATCATCATAAATGATATTTAGATTATTATTCACTAAAACAATAATTAAATTAACATTCTCTTTTCGTGAAGACAATTCAACTATATTTTTCAGTCCAATAGGTAAAATTCTAAATGCTAGTACAGGTAAACGAACGAAAAAAATTCAGGTAAACATGTTTTGGGAGGGGTTTACACCGTAAGCCCCACCCCCATCTGTACGCCACTAATAATAATAATATAATAATATTTTTATTAACCCATTGCACTATTAAGTGATAGGTGTCGTCCAATTACAATAAAACATACAAATACAAATATGTTCAATACAAATATATTACCCTGTAATACTTGCAAAGTCCAGAGCAAAGTATTCTTCAATGCTATATAGTGGTCTATCAACCAACCATTTCTCCAATGCCCTTCGAAATTTACAAGATGTGGCCATTTGAAGGGAGTTTGGCAACATGTTATATAGTTTTATACCAATGTTTAAAGTTTTGTGTGTTCTGGTTAATCTGTGCTCTGTTATATTCAGTTTAGACTTTGTTCTTGTGTTGTATCTGTGTATGTCAGCCCGTGTTTGGTAGTCATCACTATTATCTTTGACATAGAGGAGGGAATGCATTATGTATTGATTGTAAATGGTCATGATGCCAAATCTACGGAACACCGGGCGACAGTGTTCCATGGGACCAGCATTGGCAAGGATTCTAATGGCCTTTTTTTGCAACATGAATACCTTTTTCACATCTGTGGCATGGCCCCACAGCCGCAGACCATAGGCAATAAGAAGTCCCACCACTTTACATATGCAAAATTGAAACTATGTTTTTTCACTGAGACCATTCCATCATCATGATAGACTTGATAGATTGATGGAGTAAGGTTTGCTGACAATCCCTGCACTTAATTAATTATCTGTCCAAGTCACAGGATCACCTCTAATCTTTACTTCACAAAACATTGCCACCTCTATCCACATCAAGTCCTCCTTAAGCTATTCATGTCATCTGTGCCATCCAATATCCCCATTGTCTTCCCCCTTCCCTTCTAGCCTCACACTCCTTTCTATCACAGTATTTAACTTTTCATCACCTCTAATTGCCCCTCTTATAAACTTCTCTGTATACTCTGTCCCCACTGATTTCCTTTTCTCTGCTACATCTAAAGACTTCTCCACGTACCTTCCCCTCTACCTTGCTTATCTCCCCCAATATCCTCAGCACCCACATTTAAAGAGCTCCCACTTCACCACCATCCTTTTACTGCAAAAACTAAGTTTCCACAGCATACCACCCCATTTTAAAGTCTTAGCTAATATCTTCTTCATGCCTTCACTCCCGATCATCAATTACCCTTCTCCTCCTTCCAACTGTTTTTTTTTGAACCAGCAGACCAGCATAATATTTTTTTCATACCTTAATCATTTTACTCCAGAATGATACCCATGAATGAAAACTATTAAATATTCCCTAACTTTTGTCCTCTCACATTTACACTTTCTTCTAGCTAAATACTTGGATGGCAAAGATAGCCAGATAATTCATAGTATGTAGATTTTTACAATCACTACCCGCACCCTGTGGATGGAGTCCAAGTCATTTGCATATACACCCCTGTCTCCAGCAAATATTTAGCTAAAACAATTCCAGTAATTCTTCAATGGCTCTTCATCTGAGACAGGCCAGTGGCATACTTTTATTGCAGTAGATATTCTAGTAAAAAAGGTATGCATCTAATACCAGATTTTGTTGTGGCCTTTTCATATTCTTTGAAAAAATGTTTCATTCATATGGGGTTACAATTATTGCCCAGAAACTCATGTAGATACATATTTAAAAAAGTGATTTTTAGAAAAAGCAGCACAGAAAGAGAGAATGTAGCTCATAAACATGGATAGAGTACACTTTTCTACAAGTATATAGATACCAGAAATGTTACTGCGCAAAGAAGGCATGCTCACTTTTGTTGTACATAATTTATTTTGGTAAAAAGGGCTAACATAACATAGGCGTTCAATGTTTGCAATATAAGTAAGATTAATGGTCTTACTGGCATGATGAGTACATATTATATGCAAGAGAAAAAATTAAGAAATTTGAGTGCAAAATTTCGTTAAACTTACCTTCGATTTTATTCAATGGCTCTATTGGGTCACACCATAGAGTAAGCATATTACCATGCTTACTCTATGGTCACACAAATTGTAAAAACATAGTTTTCACACTTATTAAGATCTGTGAGCTCTTTTTATTATGCATTTCATGAAAATTGATTAAAAATAACTACATACATTTTATAGAGTTATGAGAAATGGAATTTCAAACAAATGTGAATAAATGATATCCTTTACTTTGATGATTCCGAATGCCATACATCTTCAAGAATAAGTCGAGAAACTTCTGCCTATTTTCAGCATATAAAAACCTCCCTTCACCTTCTACCTAGTCAATAAGTCACTATGTTCATAAGGAGACTTTTTCAGGGTCTTTATTTCAGCATATGGCTGGCATAAAATCATATTTCTCCTTTACCAATGAAGACCATGAAGAATATTCACAGAGAAATTGGATGTCTGTAACACCTTTTGCAGGGTTCACCAATGTCAAATATGTACACTTGGTACCTTTGCTGTTTGATATTAATCAATGCAACACGGATGATTGCATTATATTCCTCAGGAAAGTGTTTTCCTCCGAATAACCCCCTTTTCCGTATTGTTTTTGATGATTTATACTGTTGTTTTACGTTAGTGTTTTCTATTACTGATATTATTTTTCTATCCATGTATTATATTTTATTTTTGTCAATTTAGTGGATTATATTTTTGAATATTCAATGTAAAGGCTGACACTGGCTGTTTTCAAATGTTTTTTCTAAATAAATTAAATCACACAAATACAGGTCACAAAATGAAACCAAAATTACAGATTTCTCATAGGAAAATTACAGATTTCCCATGGGCAATGCAAGGGCCACAAATATTTGTATAGTGAATAATATGTAGAAGATTAATTGCTAGCTATCAGAGACAATAACTATGAGGTAAATGACATAAACTATGCTGAATTGAGGTAAATGACATAAACTATGCTATGCTAATTGAGTAAATATGTTTGTGTATATTCATGATTTGACGTGCCTTATATCGTGTTCATTATTAATGTATCAGATCCCTGGGAAAAAAATTATAATTATAATTATTAGCTCCATTAGTATTTTACTGATTGTAGATCTTTGGAAGCATCAAGACACAGGCAACTTCAGGAGTCCATGACGTAAGAATTTTCAAAGAATCACCTGCACCTTCTCATCTGGCTATAAGTATTATTTTTATACTCATTGCCAAAAGTATGGATATCTGAATGTACATATTCAAAAGCACACTTTAGTTTTAATGTTTTATTTGATGTTACTATCGTCTGCTACAAGCATACATCATATGACCCTATGACTCTCTGACATCAATCCATTACTCTGTCTCCAGCAGTGGTGGATACATATAGGGGGGGCATGCCCCCCCCTTGCGGGGCCGCCCGCATTGCTGCCCGCGCCGCCCCCGCCAGTCAGCCCGCACGCTATTCGTTCGTGTCTTTCGTCAGTCGACTCTGAGTCAAGTTATCGAGAAGTTTTACTTTCTTATGTAGCACGCGCGCGCGTCATCGTATTTTATGTTTCTGTCTGGCACATAGATAGCTAACCTACGAGAAAAGTCGTAGCCATTCTAGTGATCTTGATATGTTATTCTGTCTGGCATTTGTTCGAGAAAAGTCGCGAATATTCAACTGTTTGTATTTGTTCACACTCATTAAAAGTCTGGAAGTGAACATTCTGGCACCGAATGTTCTCGAAACAACCGAGCTACATATATAAGGGAAGCAGAGTCGCTGCCAGGCAGTCAGTTTGAAAGCTACAATCGTCGCGATAACTTGCGCCCCCCCCTGGAGTTTTTCTGTATTCGCCACTGGTCTCCAGCGCTATCAACTTATACTATCAACACAATGGTTGCAATAGCAAAAAATGGCGTGAAAGATAATATCCTCATTCCTGAAGGAGATACCATCACTGAATCAAAACTGGGATCACTATAAGGACTGCTGAGGATACCTACTGGGCCAATTATGCAGCCGATAAATAAACAGCTTAATGATCAATTTTAGTGGAAGTGGGCTGTTAATTTTTTCAATATTTGTCATCCTTTGTTGCAATATTTATACTTACACCTTTAGCGATTCACTTTTTTTATTACAAAACTAAGAGATTAAGAGCATTTTTTAAAATTTCAAATTACACTCATATCACAGATTTTAGTCAATAGAGGAAGACCGACTTTTTCTGCAATAAACTTTTACCCAAAGATAAACAGAAAATTAGCACTAAAAATGTTCAGCTGACCCCAATTAGTGCTGACTCGATAAGTTCTGTTTCAAATTAACGCTGTATTGAATTTAATGCAATTTTTCCCCGGTAACACACACTTCATATTCGCACTCTCCAAAACATTCATGGTATTTCATAAAAATTCACAGTAATCTCTGCACCCAATTTGAATGGCATCAGAAACAGCAGTAGCCATCTCTGCTGCCATTAGTCCTCAAAGAAGACACCAGTTGAAATTCCAAACTTTCTCCTTGATTTCCTGCTCCTTGCCTTAGTTTTTATTACAGCTGCTGGACTTCAAGGCATTTTTCTAAACTTAAGATGCCACGGTTTTCCACGAACAAGGAGACATTGCGTAAGTGATGTTCGGGATCCATACGAGGCAATTATTTTCTGAAACTATAGAGAGAATGCGGGAAAAGTGTCACGGCTTTCTTCCACATAGGCCCGGGTTCGAGAGAAAAACGAATTTGAAAACAAAATGATAAAATTAAACTCATGTAAGAGTTTGGAATAGATTTTGCCAGAAGCTAAACACAGTTCAGAGCTGTGGGGTGCCATTTTGCACTGACTTGGAATCTCAAAGTGCTATATCTTTAAAATTTATCAATATTAAGGCCTAACATTTTGCGAAATGTCTTTTTTGTAAAAAAATCGTAAGAATCTAAGATGATTAAGCCAAGACTTAGTTTCTACAAATTCACTCTTCAAAGTAGTACTTCAACAGTTTCAAACAGTTGAAAAGAATGCTGAGAATATATTATTTATTATAACATTATTCCTTGTGCAGTTGTAGGGCTTTGAATTGCGATTTCCATTAGAGCTTAAATTTCCTGGAATGAATTAAGAGCGTTAACAGGGGACTGGGTGTATTTTGACTTAAATGAATCTACTTAGAAATTCTAAACCAGAGTATGTGAACTAGTGGGTCAACATCATTTTAAACATTACCATGCTTTCTCACAGCCTTCAATAATTATGGACTATATCGCAGCATGTGAAGAGAATAATGTTCATAGACTTGACATAGGTCCAATTCATATACAATCAGAATGGAGAACAGCTGACTTCTCAAATCATCAAATATTCTAAATTTCTACGTCTACTAGCTACCTATCAGTTAGTAATGAAGGTTTGCACATAGGCCTTTTGAGCAGTTCCACAAAGTGTTGTGTTAATTTTTGCTGAGACTGTATGTGTATTAAGGGCATCATACTGTTCATAACACATATTAGCAAAGGCGACTGACTCAAATCCTGTCCACAGTATTTAAAATTTTTAAATAAAACGATTTAAATTTGATTAACTTCCTATATTTTTATTGTTACAAAAAGAATAAATACATGGTAAGCAATAGAATCTGAGTGCATAAAAAGTTTCATGTGTGATATGCAGGAAAGAGAAAGCATGTAAACACCATCTGTAATTACTATGATGCATTCACCACAACCAATAATGTCTTTAAACAACACGATTACCAATTATTAGTCCTGCACTTCTAGTTTCACCTTTTTCCAGGAAATTACAAAATAAAAATATTAATCCAAGCGCAGACACAGAGAGAAATTAAAAAATGCACCTTATAAATTGATATACAATGCTGATTGAGATGACATAAATAAATAAATATGTTGCTGCTGATTATTGATACTGTACCAGACCATCATTTTGATTGTGCCTTTGATATATTCAAGTACACCTTTACCTTTAGAGTGACTTTCTGCACCTCTTTTAAATCCACACTGGTCATAGTTTTCAAATATTCATACTGCAAGATAAATCCTACGTGTCCATTTTCATCAGATAATGGTATTCCATTTTCATCTTTCCTAGACTGCAAGCCCATTCTTATGGATACCTTGTTTGTCTTTCTCCACACCACCACCCTGTAAAGTGTTAAAATGTTATATTAATCACATACCAGATTTACAAAAAACATTTACAGTAGAAACTCAATGATGCGAAGCACAATAATACGAAGTTTCGATTATGTGAAGTAAAACTGTCGGTCCCGACCAAAAGCCTATACTAAATACATGGTGCCATTCGAGAAAACGAAGTTTCGAAAATACGAAACGTACGATGTTGTGAAACTCAGCCCTGGTCCCCAGGAAAAAATGGGATGCGTTTTTACGAACTATGGCGAAAAACAGCGTCAGCAAAACTCTTTTTGCAGACGCAGACACCTAGAAAATCAGCGTTGACGAATATGATGCATGAAACGTGTGAAACACGTGAATGGTAGTGCATTCTTCTATCTGGTACTCTCCTAACTTTTGGCAGTATTTCAATAGTGTAAACAAGCGGCGCCAAGCGGGTTAAACTCGCTGTCCAACGTCCATAAAGAACAGGTCATGACACGCACTTGCCCAATGTAATCTTGAGTCTCCGTCGTGGTGGGAATTCACATTTTGCGTGCAAATAAATGGAGAACATAGGTACAAAGAACAGCGATTTACTTTCTTATTTAGCAATGTAAATCTATGAAATTTTTGGTAATCATAGTCAATACAATGGTTACTGATAACATGGTTGGACTTTAAGTCTATGGTCCACGGTTTGACTCCAGAAAAATTGTCAATCGAGCCATGGCTCAAAACTGAGCAAGTCTCGTGCATAGACACAAAGAACCACGATTTACTTTCTTATTTAAGGACATAGAACTATGAACTTTTAGGCATACATAAACAATGCAATGGTGATTGATGACATGGTTACGGACCTTGTCACTGCCATGTGCTCGGATTGGCGGCAATTCAAATTCTTATACTGCTCAGGGACGGAAAAATGACGTGATAAAATAATGTTACCATCCAAATTTGGCACCATTTTACCAGCCAACTATTGGCAAAGTCCAGGTTTTTACTAATTAATTGCAAAGGGCATGTCAAGGCTCATGCCCATGTCAAGTTTCAGAAACATTTGGCAGTTTTATCAAAATTCGACTTTGGCCCCATGCTACCACAGTACTATAATAGTTTGAAAAAAAAGCATGAAGTTGTAGGTCACAATGAGATCAAAATCCCTGGGAAAAATAGATTTCAAATCAGAATCCTAGTTTAGGAGCTATAGTAAAAAACTGCAAAAAAATGGAAACTCTTCACTAATTGTTGTGCCTGGTGAGAAAACTACGAAGCGTAGAACACCAATGTTTTATCATGTCAAATTAAATTCAATTCCCCGTTATGAAAATTTCATCAGATTTCAGATCTGACCCACCGTTCAAAAGATATGAAGCGAGAACTGAAAGTCTACTTTTTGAAAAGTCCAAAAATCCACCTTTTTTTGTGTCACTTCCGGTTAAAAATTCCATGATTTCAAGACTTTTCCTCTGATGAATTCTTTCAAGGAAGGTCTGTGAAAAATTTCAGTCTCCCAGCTTGTCTGGAAGTGGTCGGGAATTTGTACACATGAGTGAGTCACACAAGCGGCTGCATAGTATTAGGAATCATGAATGCCCAGCGAGAGCAGCTTTAATACGATTTTGTATCAATCACGACTTTCCTGAGAGATCATTGATTGTAGGCATCTTGAACAGATCACTAGCTGGAACATCAATCACTCATGACCTTACATTCATGATCGAATCACAAGTTGAAGTGATAGGCATGTCCGAGATCTCTCAAAAGACCGACTTTGCCTATCACTAATGCATTAGTGCTTTGCACTAAGCTAGCGGAGAGCTTCCTTCGTCACCCACAACACTGGTGAGTTACCATCAATATTTTTGCCATGATCGACATAGACAACTGGGAAAATTAGATCTTTCTTCTTGTTCAATTCCCAAAGAATCGGAGTGTTCAAATGCTGTCCAATAAATTCAGCAAACAAGTTTCATGTGCAGTGCTATACAGTAGAGCCCCCATATCCACGACCCCTGAGCCCATAGTTCACTCAGCTCAAAAATTAGAAGAGATAATTTCCTGAAATAATCGACCCTACAGCCAGTGAAAAATCATACTTAAATTAGGATTTCAGTTAAAAATTAACAAGCAGACCAAAATAAAAGCAAGTTACTTCAAACTTTAGTGTATTTTATGTAGTGTTAAACCACGGTTAACAAATTTTTCTACAATGCACCTTCAGAATTTTTTATCACAATAAGAACAAAAGAAGTTTTTTTTTGCATTTTAACAGGCCTCATCCTATGAAATTTTAAGATGAAATAACTTGACGTCCAATCTTAATGAAATATACACACCGTACAGATAAAATGTTTCCAAATGTATTTCTTTACTTTCAGCTCTTTGTACTGAGCTAAACAAAAGTTTTTATACATTTTGTGAAACAACTTTTTCTTTGGTTTGGATGGCCCCAAAAACATGAAATTTGTCTTCCTTTAAGGCTCCAGGATTTCAAAACCATCACCACCTGCATTATGAAGTTAATTTTTTACAAATTAATATTAAAAGGAGTATCGTTACGTGTTTAGCGCTATTGCAAGCTGGTTGTATTCACCAGTCGGGAGGCTTACCAGGAGGGGAGTGTTGCCACTTAGGGGTTCGGAGGCACCAGATGACTCACTCATATGTTTGTCTTTCATCAGCGTATTGTTTTCAATTATGTGACTCTAATTCATATGAAATTTCTCATTAAGTGCTAGTATCTAAAAAAACTAAGCAATAATAATGGGAAGGTATTTCCATTGCATGATAATCTGAACGCATTTAAATCATAGAAAAATGACTAAAATGCATTTTCTCAAATTTCCTAGGAAGTCTTGTAAGGTATCTACCATGAATACAGGGGTCCTAATGTATTTATTATTCCAAAGGGGCAATCAAGTCCACATACATCCTGAAAAAGCATGCTCAGAACATATGCAAAATTTTGCAGCAAGAGCCCAACAGCGTCTTCATAAAAACGGTAACTTTGCAATACATACTTTATGAAAATGATAGCCTAAATGAGCCAAGTGGAGACCAAGGACATTTTACTGACAGTTATATGCAAAGATTATCTTAATTAATATTCAATCAATAAGGCATACTGTTAAGATAGTAAAACTAGCAGACTTACTTTGGATCATCATTAAAGCCATGATTATCTGTTGAGTCATCAAACTCAGCTGCATCATCACGTGGAGAGAGGAGCACCAAAGAAGGAGGCACTATGGGATCTGCAACAACATTAGCTACTTGGAGGCCTTCAGGGAATTTGATAGTCGCCATTTTCCCTTGCAATGGCATTGATAATGTAAGTGAAGATGGACCACTGCTACTTATGCTGGCTGGCCCAGATATCTCCTCTGCCTTCTGCAATTGTTGAGCCTGGTAAAACATTCCAGTAAAGTAACCGTTGATACTCACCAATATTACCAAGCGCTACCCAGAACATATGAGTCAGGGGTAGACTGGTATTGACGAGCCACTAATGAAACTGCAGTTGAACAATTTTTTAAATATTTGTTTTAAGAAATGTCATAAAAACATTTTGCTCACCATTAAAAAAATTCTACTTGGGTTACTTTAACATGTCATTGAAATATTTTATCAAGGAAATATTGATCGTTTTCGAAGATTAAAAAATGCATAGATAAGTAACACACTGTAGGATTTGCTACCCTTAAAACACTGTTAGTCAAAAGATACAGACTTGACTGATGTAGGTAAATCAACATGATTTACTCAAACAGAATAGAGGAGGAGTCAACACAAGTTCCCTAAGGACATGATCTTTTTTCCAGACCAGAATGTGCAAAAAGAGAGGGCGATACAATGCCGGGCACATAAAACTAAAATCAATTGGTGAACGTAGTATTCGTTCCTCTCCAAGCCGAAACATTGAAGGGGTTAGTGTCATTGAACTGGGGCAAATAAATTGCTTAAATGAACTCAATAGATTTAGGCTTAATTTTATGGAAGCTGCATCCATAGCACTGAAAAACACAACATAATTTTCCAAAGAAATTTTATTGGAACGGTGAAATGCATCGTACCAAACATTTTCTGTGGAAGAGCATGTTGTACCTTTCAGTTATTATTAATTCAGTTTTATTCAGGGGTTATATTTTAGTGGTCTGCTCAGGTTCAACTCCATGTTGATTACTTATAGGCCTAACTCAAAGAGCCAGAATAGAGAAGAGATGAAAATAAGTACATAGTTAGGAATACCTCATACTCCCGTTTCTTCTCCTCCTGCTCCCTTTCCTTCTCCTCTTCTTCCTCCTCAGCAGTTGGCAACGGAAGGAACTGCACCTTCATTTGGTGTTGTGTTGGATTCACCAACAAAATGATAAGCTTCCCATCCACATCTGTGCCATCTTCTTGCCTCTTTGGGGCCACACACTTGACAATTCGAATCTCTGGAACCATGTAACTGATAAATAAGTTCAAATGAATGGCATGCTAGCTCTAAAGAAGAAAATTCTGAAAAGTTTCATATAAGAAGACACATTAAAGACTGAAGCTTGGGGAAATTTAAAGAAACATTCTCAGAATGTCAACCTTAATACAAAAGCATATTTGATGAAATTTTCTTGGATTTCCCACAAGGTCAGGAAGGCAGTTGCGATAAAATTTCGATGCTGTCTCTGCCATAATCTTCAGGGATGATGTATTCATGGCAGAGAAACATTGGTCTTCGTAACCAATGGGTACACCAGTCTTGTTCACAGGGAAAACACTAACTCTTTCAAAAGCATATTTATCCAAAGATATCGCGATCATCAATGTTACTTCCATGTAAATTCCATGCTTAACACCCTTTCAATGATAAAATTTACACTTGGGTTAATGAAGCTAACAGGGCCTACACATTGTTCCTCTGTCCTAGACAGAACATCCTCTATGTGCGAAGACATTCCTCGTTCATTGCAAATTGGGTTGCTGGTTTAAACTCCTCCACTCACTTCCCCTGTACTTGAGTATACATATATGTATAATCACTGCACATACATCAAATGTTAAAATTATTTGTGAACCAAAATAGCAAAATGAAGAGCATTGACTAGTTATCGCAAACACCTTAAGCTAGCATTTCCTTCATTTAATTGGTGTTGATTGGTAATCTCAGACTTTTAATTTTCCATTCATTAAATACTGTAGTTAGCCAGTGAGAGGAATTCTGGAGTGCATGTTCTCAGACCCTGAATACAACGAATGACTTGGGTTTCCTCACATTAAACGTCAATAAAAATGGTCTAATTAAGGAATGGATATTTTGTTTTTATTCCATGACATATTCCATCTCATCACTAATGTTTCAGCGATTTCCATTCTCATGAAACATTCGACGAAAGGCAAAGCCCATGAGTAAATTTTGCAGTAAACTGCTCCTAGATGTCTCTAAAAGAGACACTGAGGTTGATGGAGAGGGCTAGCATCAAAAACATGAAACCACCATCCATATTCCATAATTCATCACAATCGGTCATTCAATCCTAACCTTGGTTGACTCCAGCCCTCCATTCTACCCTATCCTCTACAAACCCTTACATCTCCTTGAAGTTCTTGAGTCCATAATAAACTTTATAATAAATGAGTGACAATGAGACCAGCACGTTGCTAGACCATGGTGAGTGCTAAATATTTTACATGATATCTAACACATTAAGAGGGATGCCTAACTTTGCAATAAAATGAAAATCTTACTACTTCATGTTCAGCTGCATGGTCAATAATACGTTACCCCCACTCACAAACCATCGTTTCTTATTTTGCAGTTGCCCGTGCTTCTTATTTTTTCCACTAGTCTGTTCAATGAGACTGAGGTTTTACTGTTCATATTTTGATGAGCAAGTTTTTTAAATTTCATTTTCTATTTTTACATACATAGGTATCCATGGAGTCAGCAACATAGTTCACCATAGAGTTCCCAACATCCACGCTAGATACAAGTACTAAGAGCCATATTAAGTGATGTATATTTAGTGCTATGTTAAGGAACTTATACCCAATCCCTGCATGGATTTGTAAGTCCATAAGTATGATAAAAAATACAGAATATTTCAACCATAATAAATGACTTCAAATGATTAATTATAACTCTGATATCAGTAATACTGATGCTGTGCCTCATAATACATCAACCTCAACTTTCAGTGAAGTGAATATATTAGTAATGAAAGCTGCTTTTTCTTTGGTGAAATTCTGAAGCTTAAAGTCCATCCAACATAATAGCACAGTTGAAATATACTGGTTTGGCTCAGAAAAAAATTAAAATTAAACAATTTTTCCACAGTCTTATAATTTAAACGAAGGCCACCATCATGGACTCTTCAGTCACATGATTACCTTCCCAAACGGCATTGAATGTGTCTACTGATTGGGTGCATTTATGACAACTGCACTATTATCTAGGATGGATTCTAACAATTCATATCCACAAAGCCTCTGCACTATATGAAAAAGTTCTCCAGATTGAGTCATACCAATGCCTACTACTTAATAAATATATGTTAAATCACAGAAAATTCATCCAGATTTGCAGTAAAATTAAATACAGTCAACTCTCAATTATCCGGGATGAAAGGGAAATAATGTTCATGGATAGTCGGAAATCCCAGTTAATTCACTGAAGTCTCAAAAAATGTACTTGGTATGAGGCATTGCATTATGGCGATTATTTTTATTTTAAGTCCTGCTGAATGTAGTTTTTTTCATTATAATTCAAGTATAAGCACTAATCGTCAACCCAGTTTACTTGCTAACACAGTGTTACCCAGCTGTAACATTGAACCTGAGGAACTTCCATAGACAAGAGTGTTTATTAAACATAAGACAAAAAAATTACGAAAAGGTACTGCCCCCACTTGCCTATACTCCAGGAAATGGTTTTTCCTCTATTTCACATAGGGGATTAAGCATTGAGTTTGCAAATGATGCCATTTCTCAAGAAAACCATTTTTGATGGCATCCCAGTTATCCTGGTATCGGTTAACCGAGAGTCTACTGTACATTTCACTAATTTCTGAAGGATATTTAAATATGATAGAAGGATAATTAAATAATAATAGCTCATCCGAACCCATTTTCAGATGCGCTGATGGACATGGAGACTTCAAGTTTATATTCAAAGACTTCCATGTGGAGGAGAATCAGTAACCAGTGGCATAAAATGTCCATAACTAGTGCTACACTATCTATGTTGTGATTTGGTACTGATTTATTTACTTCACAACCTTCATTAATAATGTGAAATTCATACACTGAGTTGTTTTTCACATGTTGCAGGCACTTGTTATTTATTTATTCTCAACTACTTTTATCCTTTTCAAATATCATGGGGGCTGATAGGCAGGACTAAAATTCGAGGGGGTGAGCGAAGAGAAAGTCGCTCGTCACGTGACTTTCTCAGAGCCAACTAGGATGCAGTAGTCGTGGCCTAGCCTCTCGCAAATTCAGTCGCTCTCAGACCTTCAATGTGTCCACTTCGTGAATCTGCTTGCTGTGTTGCCAAACCTTTGGTGTCTTTGGTCTGTGTCGATTGGTGTTTTTGGGCGGTGGTGATCGGTGTTTTTTGGTCCGTGTTGATCGATATTGATCGGAGAAGTCCTGTACTAGTAAATACTATATATTGGCTTATATTCACTGTTAAATAAAACAGGCCATTTATTGCAAAACTTTAGTGTTGCGATTTTACTTTCATTAAAATTTTGTATAATGTGTGGAGATGATAAATTACCTTAATTTTCATCTGAGGTATATTCTGAGGTAAATTACCACGGTAAATTACAGTAATTTTCCAGTATTTTTGAGTTTTATGCATTTAACCTCAAATGTATGGTTAAATAAGAGAGCCAATAGCAATAGGAAGGGAATAACAATGTTTAAACCATCCCTTATACAACATTAATCCATTAGAAATTTTTAAAACTGTAAAAAGAAATATGGCAGTAACACGCAATATGGCTTTCTTTTGTCAAGTATGAGAAATTTTCAAGAAGAATATTCTAATGCATTACCCTATTATGTTATAACTTAAGTAAAATATTCCAAAAATGAGTCGCACATGCCCCAATTCATTATTAAACATGTAGGAAATGTGAACTTGGCTTAAAAGTACATGTTAGAATTTTTTCTGTATGAAAAATTATCCCAAACAAAGGTGAATTATCTAGAAAATTACAGTAATTTTCAAGGGCCGCAGTAAATTACGAAAAATACTCAGGCAATTTACGAAAATTACAGAGGTAATTTCAGAGTGGCCCATCTCTAATAATATGACTGACAGCGAATTATGTTGGTAAACCCATTCCTGATGCTGCCATTTTCGTGGGAAATAGCATATTCTTTTTTGTACTTCTTTTGTTTTTGTTCTAAAAAATTCCACTCTTGAATCAACTAGTTGCTCTAAGCCCACTTATGCTCCTGCCATTTTTGAGGGAAATAGCATTCTCATTTACACATTCAGTTTTGCTTTTTTGTTCTCAAAATATTTCAACTCTTTCCCATAATGACCCTAGGGAAAGGCCGAGGTAATAAGCCCCCATAGCAAAAAGAATGCATTAGTCACCATCTCTTAGGTTTCGCAACCTGGGCATCAGCCAGGCGACACCCATCGCGCAGAGAGGCATCTATCGCCGTGGCCCACGTGGGCTTTCCGCTGAAGGAGTAGAGGAGAACAAACAATATCGACAACGTCAAGCTTGACCCGCCCATCTTGAAGGCAGTTCCCCACCCCCTGGTAGCGGAGACATTCGAACTGTTCCGGGCTAATGCGAAAGGCACCCACCCCCACAAATTTTAGTCCTGCCTCTTAGCCCCCAAGATGTTTGAAAAGGATAATATGTACTGAAAATATCTTTTACATCAGGTTTTTTTATAACATGCAACGAAATATGCACCTAGGTGGTGAAAAATCCAATCAGGTGAGACTTTAGTCAGACACCTTAGGGTTAGCAGGTGAGGGCATAACCCCACTGCCACCGAGGTCTGCAAATCACAATGGAAATTCAAATTACAAACAAAAAATTTTCTACCATTTCAGATTATAGGTAAGTAGACATAATCAAACATTTTCAATGGGAAATTAAAAAAAATGAATAAGAAAAAATTAAAATTACTTACAATGCAGCTAGTTGGATTTTAAACTTGATGGAACTTGGATTATATTCTGGCTTACAAACATTATGCTCGCAAGACCGACAACGCAAGGAGCGCTTCACAAGAAGGTGCTTGTGACGTGGAAGCAGCTTAGAAGTAAGGGCTGGCTGGAACTCTGGATGAGCCAAGCGTTGAATCATGGTCGTTACTAAATGAGTACAAGTAATGAAATAGATTCAAATTAATTATTTGACATGTAGCAATGGAAACCTGGAATGGAGTCACCCCAAAGAGTCCATTGGCTACAGAAAATTTACCGTCATGACTAAGGAGCCTGTAAGAGGAGGAGAAGAAACTCCTAATTAGACGAGTAGGGAAAACCTGTTCCCTGGGTGTCACAAGGAGTTAGCGAGTGAAAGTATTTTGGTGAACATAGCATCATGTAGACAATGAGTAAGCAAACTATTTTCTCTGGCATCTTAAGTCATTTTACTGCCATTAGTTGAAGTTAGAGACTCGTGGTTGGAGCACATACTTTCCTGCTATCAAGGATTGATTTACTGTAAAATGCACTATTTTTATGAATTCTTAGTGACATTTTGACTCTAACTGTAGAGCTCAGTTTCTCTTCCAGCAAATGCATTAAGTCTTGAGAGTTTGAGAACTGGATTAACACATTAAGCGCCATGGCAGTCCAATTTCAATTCAATTTAATCCCTCCATTTTGAGGGCTTGGAGCAAACTTTATTTCAAAAATTTTAAAATTTTGAGGGTTCCTACTACATAATAAGTTTACCTCTCTTGAATTACTTAGAGTGATTAACACATACAAGAGAAGGATAACTAATATTAGTATAGCACAGTTAATTACATTAGTTTCCTCATTCATAAAGTAACAATTTTCAATAAATAAAATATGATTTGTACACAGAATTGAATCATTTTGGACTTAAAAAAGCAACAGATTTTCAGCAGTGATATACTTACATACACAGATTATGCTAATTTAACTATATTCATTCAGAAAATATCAGGTTATTTATAAGGGTCTGGATGGACCGCTGTGAAAAATTCCTTAGTGGTCCAATGGGACCACAAGTATTATCCCAATTAAAGCCCTGACATTGCCAGGGGACCACTACTAATGCACGTAACACAGCATGAACTGACCGCTATGGTCCCGAAGAGCATCACAGACAGCAGAGGTTTCAGGACTTAAGAAAATACATTTAAAATTTCAATATTTTTATTAGCGTAGTAAAATTGAAAATTTTTCAAATTGAATTAATTAAATATGATATTTTATCCATTTAAAGACAGTTCTGCACGTAAAAATACATCATAACTACAACACCGATTTTTCATCACTATAAATCTAATCACATGCAAGTTATTTTTTATGCTACTTAGAAAAAAACAAGGCAAAAATAGGAATTTCCTTCTAAGTCTTCAAGAGAAGCTACTTATGGAACGTCATTTTTACGTATGATACCTTATTTTTCTTGTCAAAACACCCCTTACAATTGTACATGGGAAATGAAACAAACTTTGTACATTCCTCACAGCTTTATGTTTTCCCCGATCGATTTTGACGAACATAACGACGACAACCATGCGTCATTTTCAAGGGGAGGCCAACTGAATAAACATTTCACCACAAGGCTTTATATATGTTTCTGTGAGGAGTGGGGGAAGGACTCAAACCGAGATGGAGAGGGGGGGTTAAGGTGGGAGTGAGGGGGAACACAGGAGGCCTTGAGTGGGGACACAACAGAAAAAAGTATCTTATAATTCAGATGGCAAAATTAGGTAAAAATGAATCAGATGTTTCCCTAAACAAATGTGAACACAGAAATATTTTGGCCCAGAAAAGCAGATAGATTGGGTAGGTAGGCTGGGGGAGGGGCTAATGAAGACCATGAAAGAGGGTAGGATGTTGAGCAATAGGGGAAGAGGAAGAAAGAGAATACACTTTATGGATAGGATGAAGAGAGGTAGGATGTGCACAGAGTTGAAGAATGGAATCATTCAGGGAGGTTGAGCCCAGAGGTTATTGAAATTTGTGTGGAGGCAGTCTCATCTACATCAAAACCAACCTTGATTTATTGACTTACTGTGAAAATAATTACTAAAAGAGTCTGCAATTTTTGATTAATATTGGAGTTAATAGATTTGAAAATTGAAATGAGATGTTTAACAAAATTATTACATACATATAATTAGCTGGTGATTTTTAGCATTTGCAAAAAATGCATAATAAATATGCTTGTGTCCATTTTTTACAAATGTGTAAATGCAAATAAGTTACATATTTAAGTCTACTTTCTCATAATGAGGATGCCTGTGTAACTTGAAAATCTACGGTCCTACATTAAGCGGCAATTAACTTCTATTCCTATGCATACTTCATTGCTGGTATTTGTACTGGCAGAGTAACTAAACCCTTATTATGTTATTGCACTCGGAGTCATGAACAAGTTACAATGGTATGTGTTAGTGATGGGTCGAATCCAAAATTTATCAAATCTGAATCTCTTTTTTCTTATCGAATCCCTAAAACCAAATCTCGAATCCTGCTTATTTCAATGACATATATGTGTGAAAAAATTCTAATCTACTTTTCATTTTTTTGTAAATTTATGAACCCATAAGAAGCTCTAGGTTTTCCCTCAAACACAACTCTAATAATTTAATGTTTAAAAAAATAAACTTGGTTATATTCCACACAGTTTTTATTACACTTAACCACTTCCCTGACGGTTTTTTTTTACAAAAATGGAAAAAAATGTTCATAAATTTTTATTTCAGATTCAGAAGCATTAAACTGAGGCAAATGCGAGTATTTTTTACTTAATTTTTCATTCCAAATAACTAATGAATTATTCAATAATTTCTGAATGTTGCCCCTTAATTTAAGATAATTAGGCCACCTGCATGCCAGTATAACTTTGCCCGAGTATACTCGGGCGCGTCAGGGAAGCGGTTAACTGGTTTCAACCTTTTCAGGTCATTATCAGCAGTTAACAAACGGAAAGATGGACAAGGCAGTATATATATGTGCAGGGTCTAACAATGGTTGAAGGGGAGGGGGGAGGAATTCCTGGAGAGTGGTGAGTGGAAAGCTAAGCTAAGAAGAGGAGTGGGGGTGGGGGGGGGGGGAAAGGAAAGGTCATGAAAAGGAATCTAATTTAGTTTTTAAGGAGAAATAAAATTGATCAGTAATTGGTTTGACAATGGCATAAATTAATTCTTAAATTAAGAATGCAGGAGAAATTTAAGTGAACACAAGTAACTTTTTT
Source organism: Pyrrhosoma nymphula (assembly GCA_963573305.1). Lineage (NCBI taxonomy): Eukaryota > Metazoa > Arthropoda > Insecta > Odonata > Coenagrionidae > Pyrrhosoma > Pyrrhosoma nymphula. The sequence goes on along the minus strand of OY754333.1, from coordinate 138,448,909 downwards.
TCTTGTAATTTTTTATTTTGAAATGGAGCATTATTAGTCTGTCAGGATCCAACGTTTCTTATATTATAAAACAAATTTTCAGGATTACTGAAGACTCAGTCCAAAGGTGTAGAAGGCACTTCAAAACCTCTCCAAGATGTTTTTGGTTCAAATTTCAGGCTTTTGCTGCTTCACATGAAGTGACTGGCATTTTTTTTACATAATTCCGTAGTGCATCGATGGCTTTAGAGAAGCCATCGCCGGAAATATAATACTGCCGCAATAAGCGTAACTCGAGACAAAACAATGCATTTTTTCCCCTAAAGTAATACTCAATTTCACTATAGGGCGATTCCACATGGCCTAACACAAGTACTCGTGGCTTGACTGATAACAATTCTTGTATTTTTTCTCACAAAGTAAGAGTAAAATGCTAGTTCAATATTCATAACTTTAAATGATAAGATGATTTGAATACTTTTCTGGCACAAAGCACAAAATAGCTCGACTGTGACTCCAATAAATGTCATCTCAATGGCAAGATTTCAAATGTAACGGCATGATTAGATTGTTGTTGGGGGGGCCTTCGTCAGGAGCCCGGGCACTTAGACCTTTCTTGGTCCATTGTGCCAACCCCATGCCTGTCTGCCACTTGCAGACAGGGGACAAGAGCACCTCGGTAGAGGTATGGAGGATTGGCCTCCCCTTGCCTCACCCCAGTACTAGGTATAGAGGATGTCCTCCCTCCAACCGGCCCGGTTTGGCCTGGCCTCTCAGGCCTGCCGGTATAGGTATGGAGGGAGTATCATCTCTCCATCCATGCCTGGTTGAGGTATGGAGGAGGGTCACCCATCCAACCACCGTCCAGGCCCAACGTTGCTTAACTTTGGTGTTCTGATAGGAACCGGTGTTTCAACGCGGCTAGGCTCTTGCTCAAAGGCATGATAGGGAGACATAACCTCATTTTTCGTTTTACATTTGGTCACATACACATCTATTCCAGTCGCTTTGCACAGTTTAATTTTACCCATATTTTTATTTTACCCATGTTTAGAACCAAATAACTCCTTGATTCATGTTTAGAAATGACCAGGCTTAACTTTACAGATGAATCATGATGAGGGACTCTGCTAAAATGCATGGCCTTATATTTATGGAGCCAACCACAGCACTACGGAGCAACAAAAACGGTTAGATGAAAATTTCGCAACTTTTGTGGGTTGAAAAAAGCGAAATCTGAAAAGAGATTATTTTATACGTATATTTTTCTGCAGTTCAAAGCTTCACTTATCAAAGACAAAAAGAAAAATGTCCGACCTTTCAGTCAAACGCATAATGAAAATGGCAGGCGTAATGATTTGTGGTGCACCCCCCTCAGCTTTGAAAATGATGCACTGGGAGATTATGAGGACGGTGTGCCCATTTGCCAAAGTTTAAATGAAACTTTTTTGATTAAAAACCATAAAATCTTCACCTATGTACACATTTATGACATAATGAATTTTCACACAAATTATTAACTTTTGTAGTTAATGCTGATGCCATTAACACAACAAGATGCTAACATTCTGCAGTGAGGTTTTACAGCGATTTACAATTTACCGTGATGTAGCTCCAGAACTTAAGCTTTTGTATTATGCTAGGCACTTCATGAGAGAATACACAGTTCAGACACAGGACGCAAGTTGAAATCATACGTTAAACATATTACTGAACTGTGATTACGTTTGTCATTTGTAACTCTTCAGCAATAGATAACATCCTCACCAATATTGACCTCAAAGATGTTAGCACCAGGGTTATTGATGAGCACATCTCTGATCATCTACCTATCATCGCGTCCATTAGATTCCATGCAACATCTCTAATCAACACCTATACCACTAGAAATTTTTCTTATCAAAATATGTCCTACTTTCAACTAACTCTCAGTTCCCAAGACTGGTCAGTTGTTTTTAATACTAAATCCTTAGATGAGAGTTTTCAGTTTTTATTCGATTTTTCTTCATCGTTTTAATGTAGCTTTTCCTCTTGAAACAAAAAAAGTCCAAACTCTTGAAAGAAAAAAATCCTGGGTCACTGATGATATTCAATTCTATTCTTCTTATTTAAAAAACCTGGCATATGAAATAAAACTATCCGGAAGCACTGATATTAAAGAGCATTACAAACTAATGAAAAAACATTACAGGCTACTCCTTTCTAGAGCCAAAAGAACTTATAATGAAGAAATTGTATCTAAAGCAACCAACAAAACAAAGGCTGCCTGGAAAATTATAAACAGCTGTAAAAATAAAGATAAAACTTCAGTCTTGCCCAATATCCAATCTCTCTCCAATGTTAAGCTAAATTGTTACTCTGACCTTGCTGATGTCTTTAACAAGCATTTTGCTCATGTTCCTAATCCAGTTCCAACCCCAATTCCTATTTCCAACACATATTCTTCTAAGGTTAATCCTCTTTCTTGTTTTATGATGCCCACCAATGACAGGGAATTTAAGTCAGTCATAGCTACCATTAACCAAAATAGTTTTAGTTCAGGTCCTGATGGGATCCCAGGCAAGGTAATATTCCATAGTTATGACATGATTAGGTTACCACTTCTTTATTTAGTTAATGAATCTTTGAGGCTTGGTATATTTCCAGTCTCGCTTAAAGTGTCCAAGATTATTCCTCTATATAAAAACAAAGGGAGTGTAGACGATGTAAACAATTACAGACCTATTGCCCTCCAAAACTCCTACTCTAAAATTTTTGAAAAAATTGTTTTTGCACGTATAGTATCTTATCTGGAAAAGTATAGTCTTCTCTCTGAATATCAACACGGGTTTATACAGGGAAAGTCAACAATTACAGCTATATCCCAAGCAATAGACAGAATATTATTGTCTATCGACAAGAAAAATGATACTCTGGCATTATTTTACAATTTCACCAAGGCCTTTGATCATCACTACGTTTACCAATCGATCTCAGATCGGTCTGAGTTCAGACCGATCTGAAAGTTCAGCAGTGAGCTGACTCAGATCGCCTGGTTTACCAACACGGTCTGAAAATATCGATAACGAACTATCAATTTCAGTAGCTTGAATTATTTTGAGATTTCTTGATTATTTCAGCCGCACACTTCTCTCCTTTCCCTTCTTGCAACAAGTCACGCCGTAAATGATATCGATTATATTTTGTTTGCCAGCGGCAACCAAAAGAAGAACAATGAGCGCCACGCTCCGGCCTCTTCGGATCGATCTGAGATCTCAGACCGGTTAGAGAAAGCGGGCTGACTCGGCTCGCTTCTCAGATCGATCTGGCCAGCGCGCTCCGTTTACCATACCGAGTTGAGCCAGTCAGATCGATCTGAGATCGATTGGTAAACGTAGTGCATGTAAATCATAACCATCTATTATTTAAACTTAATAGACTGGGAATTAGGGGCTTACCACTTCAGTGGATCAAGTCATACCTTCACAATAGATCGCAGGTGGTAACATTAACCATTAATGGCATTAAGTATTCTTCTACCGCTCTTAATTCTAAATTGGGTGTTCCTCAGGGATCTACTCTAGGCCAGGAGTGGGAATGTGTAATGGGAGATCGTGGTAGCCTCTTTCCCTCGGTCGAAGAAGTACCATTCAGCACCGTCGGATGGCGCCACTAGTACTCAACTAGTTCGTATTTTTGCCACAGAGGTGACTCTGCATGTGGGGGAGCAGTAATTTTGAATCGTTATCTCGCATATATGGATATATCTTCTTTTTATTTTCCTGTCAGACATATTTTACCTTGACATAACAAATATTGTTTCAGTTTCCACCGTAGACACGATTTAGGATATATTTAAAACAATGATAAGCTATTTTAAAACCCTGTCTACATGGTTTTACATAGTCGCGAACGGTTTTTGGAAGCACGACAGGCAGTTTTCAGACCACAATCATAACGTTTGCTACTGTTAAGCATCGTGAGATCTTTCTCGTGCCATTGAATTCTCAGTTGTGATAAACGCATCAACATTGTATGGTGCAAATCCTGCGGTTATTGTGAAACGATATTCAAGGGAACAGAAAAAATTCTCATTCCCCGTCCCAGCGCATTTGGAGAGTAAAATACATTTATGGGAGGTACTGATTGAATGGATCAGAACAAACTACAAACAGGATGAGCATTAGGAGTAATGTGGCGGCCTCTTTACGTGAAAGATCGACGCTGTCACGACCAATGCATGGATCCTAACCAAAAAAGCTGGAAGTAAAATGTCTCAGCTAGAATTAAGAAGAAAATTTTTTTAGAAATACCTTACAAGGTACCAAAACGCTCCTCAGAGAAGTGAAAGAAAGCCAGTTACTAACAGTTAAATCCAAAGCCATGTTGTAGTCAGACTGCGATTGGATGGTCTAAACCATTTAGTCCATCGATGAGGGAGTGGAATATGACGAAGGTCTGCGTTATGTGGTTCCTCCATGTGCACAGAATGTGTTAAAAAATAACACCACGATAAGAGATGGTTAGTAATTTAGAAACTTTTTCAATTTGTTTCCTATGCTATTTTAAAACTTGTGTTGTGCTTAATTGCTTTTATAATTTCACTATGTCCCGAAGTGTTTTCCAAATTCTGTTGCTTTGTAACGCGCACCAAGTTTTATCGAGTATTCTCTTCCATTTCGATAAGTTCTAATCGAATTAAAAATTAAAATATTTTTTTGAATTTGTTTGAAAACAAATAATTAAAAATTAATTGATCACTTTTAAACAATAATTATATTACTATAGATGTTTTTACGTAAGATGAATCAACCTGAAGACAATAAAACAAAACTTTTTCATTTGGAAAAAAATTGACCCCACAACCGCCTAGCGTGACCATATGGTCACGCCCCATAACTCTGTCGTTTTGAATCCTATGTAGCTAAAACTGTGTGATAATAGTATTTAGGTGCTCTTAATACTCATATGTAAAAATCAAGAAGATCGGACAAAAAAAATTTCCTCGGCATTAAAGGGTTAAATAACTGCTGGTGCTATCCAACGCTGCTGAATGGTACTTCTTCGACCATGGGGAAGAGGCCACAACGATCTCCCATTACATATGCTGCCGCAAGGTTAAATATGTCTGACAGGAAAGAAAAAATAAGATATATCCATATATGCGAGATATCGATTCAAAATAACCGCTCCCCCGCATGCAGAGTCACCTCTACGGCAAAAATACGAACTATTTGAGTACTAGTGGCGCCATCCGACGGTGCTGAACGGTACTTCTTAATACGTGGAGAACAGCCTACAACGATTTTAACACGCTCATTCCTCCCCCTGCTCTAGGCCCACTTCTATTTTTGTTGTATATTAATGACTTACCTATCTCTTTATCTGGATATGACACTATTTCACCAATTTTATATGCAGATGACACAACAGTAATAGTTTCAACTAATTCCCACCAATCCATAATCGACCAAGCTCAAATAGTTACCGATAAGATTAGCAAATGGGCACAGGATAATTTCCTAATTATTAACCCACATAAAAGTAATTTAATACACTTCATGTCCAGTGGCCTGCCAATGGAAAGCATCATTGTAAGAATGGACCGCAAATCAATTGCACAAACTGATACTTGTACATTTTTAGGAGTACTTTTAAACTATAAAATGTCCTGGACAGAACACATCAATCATCTTAGCAGTAAGTTAAGTTCTAGCTGCTACATTCTGAGACAGCTTAGTTTAACTGTGGAAAGAGAAACTTTATTAAGCCTTTATTATAGTGATTTTTATTCGCATGTACTGTATAGCATAATCTTCTGGGGATCTACCCATCTGTGTACCAAAATATTTCGTCTCCAAAAAAGGGCAGTGAGAATCATAGTCCGGAAAGGGAACAGATCTCCCAGCAAACCGATTTATAAGGAGTTGAACATTCTTCCCATTCCATGTACAGTAAAACCCCCATACAACGAATTTGTTGGGACCGAAATCATGACTTCGATGTAGGGGGTTTTCGATGTATGGAGGTGGTGTGCGGGTTGCGTCTCCACAGGGGCATCCAAGTGTTCCGCGTGCTTTACGATGCAAGTCGAGTAAATATCTCAATATTGCTTTATTCACCATTAAAACCAATTCACCAAGAGTGATGATAAACAATTTGTATTGTTTACCATCAAATACCGTGGCTATCACCGCGTTATTTTCAATCTGCGTATTTCTAATTGAAATTATTGTTTTTTTCGTCGATTCTGCTCTACGCCTCATCGCTTACTTTAGTTACGGTCTGAAAGTAAAGGAGCGCCAGAATTAATGCCTAAGGATTACGTATTTTAAAGTACTCCATAATTTTTCTGAGTATCTAGTCGATATTATTCTTAGAGTGCAATAATTTAAGTCAATATCAATTGGCAGTTTTATGCAGCAATTTTGCTTGAAAGAGCACATATTGCCATTTAGACTTCCGAAATAAAACACACTGTTGGAATCCAATTGAAATACCGGTAAATATCTATGTTCGTGACCAGAATATACTAGATATCGATAAACGACGATGGAATTTAGGTGGGGCGAGTTAGTTACCACGAGTAAAAACGTGGCAGTCAGCAATGCACTGAGGTCACAATGGCAATCTCAGATGATAATGCATTGACGATGCCGTTAACGCGTGTAAGAGGCACACCCCTCTTTTTATGCGTCGAAGTTGAAGAAATAATTTTGGGGCTTTTTTTCTCCTATTGCGAGGTGTTGCGGGCCTAACTTCGAATTTTCGGCCATTATCAAAGCCGCTTGCGATATTCTTTTATAATTTACGCGGCATTTTTCATAGGCATGTATGGACCTCGGAGGCAAGTATTCACTTGTAGCCTTAGCCCTACAATTGTTTATTGTCCTTTGGAATGAGTGGAGTAATTGATATTCATTAAAACAAAAAAAATTCGACCTCGCTACAATTCGTGTTTAGTTGGCAAGTGCGGACAGTCGCATCGAGCTCTGATTTATAAATCCGAATCCCCCCACCGTTTTCCTAATGCACAAGTCATAGTTGCTGTAAGTCGCCTTTTAAAACGTGGTTAACTTTTACAAATTATATTTTGCTGTAAACGATGACGAGTGGGAATGCAAACACGTTAAATGCAAAATACCCAAGCGTCAGCCGCGTAAAAAACGAACGATAAGGCGTAGACAAGGAGTCTATAATGTAATATCCGTGGGTGTAGATACGACATCAAAACTTGAAAAAAATCAAACTTTGAAAGAAATCATAACTGTCTATGGAATTTAAAGCATTTATTATTTCAATATGGTCCAACAAAAATCTTCAATGAATGATAAAATAAAAAAATTCATGATTTACATAAAAACGGCTGACTTACTAGTGAGACGGGCGTCGCAGTACGGCGGCACGCGCGCGCATGTCCTGTCACAGCTCGTAGATTTTCCCCGAAAAGACCTTCTGTCCCTATTGGTATGGAATAGTGCAACCTTATCCTTCCTTCATCTTCTAATGCACGATTCCGGCACATCACCACCAACATTGGTTGAACACCAACCAATGAAGTTTTGAATACTTCACCCTCCTAACAAGGGGAGTGTCCGATAAACGGGTCGCAGATCTTGATGAAAATTCGTATGCATATAGAACTCCAAATGCTTTTCACGAATCACCCCACATATGGGCGTATAAATCCAATAGTTTAAACAAAAAAGGCGTTTAAACATTTATCGATGTTATAAAAACTATTTATCAGCCTCCGGCAACAGGGGCAGTGTGGTCCATTGATCAGCGTACGGGTCAGCGGTTCGATTCCCGTCGGCGACAAATTTTTCATGCTTATTTTCTTTTTTTTTCGTCGTGGAATTCTATGTAAAATCTTATTTTTACTATTATATTCAAAGTTTTTTTCAACGAGTGGAAATATTTTTTTTCGCGAATACCTTAGGGCTTATTTTTTTTCTTTCCTGCGAAAAATTTTTGTTTCCCCATTCTTTCACCACGCAAACTTGATTTGTTCCTTCATTTGCAAGACCTCCGGTTGATATCATAATTATACAATAATGAAAATTTTCTGCAAGAGGTCACTCTCGCCATTTATAACACGAGCCTTATCACAATGTATTTATTTCTATGTCTTTAGATCATGAAATGGTGATTCGATTACAGAAATTAGTAGATAAGCCGATCACATTTTCCCCTCCTTTTTTCAATGCACGACAAAACAAGAAAACGGGGATCTTTGATCGTGGGTCTTATAAATAATGATGTAACAATTATTTTGACTATTGTATAATTATGATATCAACAGGTGGTCTTGCAAATGAAGTTTGCGAGGTGAAAGAATGGGTAAACAAAGAAATTAGGTTGACTTCGCGGGAAAGAAAAAAAATAAGCCCTATGATATTCGGGAAAAAAATATTTCCACTCGTTAAAAATAAACTTTGAATAGAATAGTAAAAATTAGATGTTAACATAGAATTCCACGAAGGAAAAACAAAGAAAATAAGCATGAAAAAAATTATGGCTGACGGGAACACGGTCCACAGGCAGGTGGACAGTCATATGACTGTCGATACTGATATACGATAACCGTCCACCTGCCTCTCCCAAAATAAAATCCGATACCGAAAAGTAATTTGAAACCATTTTAGAGGAAAACATGGAGCTCCTCCCATTCACGGGGGGGGGGGTGTCCCGGGAATGTAACTCAATACGGAAAAGTAATCTGATACGATTGAAAAAGGGAAAATTGAGCTCCATCCTCACCACCTGCACCTTCGCAAATGAGGTGGGGTGGATGAGTGAGAGGGGTGGATGAGTAATGCACCAAGAAGGGAGGGGGGGAATACCAGTCAGTGCCAGCCAGCCGTAACCCAGTACAGAAAGATACTCCGTCAAGATCAGATCAGGGGGGCTATTCTCTATCTCGAAGCTACCGATGCAGTAGCTTCGAATAAGCTACCATAATTGGCTACCAACCGTATTCTCTAACTCGCGGGAGCTTTCTCAAGAACGTAATAGGAAGTGGAGAGAGGTTTGGCAAAAGGCGGGTATGTGAACATTTTAAAACCACATCCGCAGAAACTTCATTTCTGGTGACGTCATTCTTAGAACCAATGGGAAAGCTCCTCTCAATGTTTTTCCGTGGATAAAACTGGTGAAACCTGAAAAGGCTGTTTTAGATGGTGAAGATGTTCGTGCATCGTGTTTAGCGAAAAATTCCACGCATTAAAAATCATGCGAGCAAAATTCTAAAATGTTTTATTTTTGCTCACATAATCTCGTGAACAATCTCGTGAATACGTAAACATGACGTCCATCTTGGCTGTTTTGATCAATTGAAATAAGATTGTTCGTAAATATATTCGGGAATTAGGGTTCATGTCGATGATATGATTCAATATTATTCGTGCTATTTGCTTTCGTCAATTACTAGTTGCTTCAAATCATTTAAATAATATACTAAGATGAAGCTTTCAAAAGAAATGCGAAGGTGATACACGCTACCACGGCCCAATAAGTATCCCATTATGGGCTGGAATCACGTTCCTTTCCGAAGGTAAATGTGGCTTTCCGTCACTCCAGTTAATATCTTTTTGTGAAAAATCCTGCATATGGCGAAAATGACAAAGTAACCCAGTGAAAGTGCAAGGAATCCGCATTTAGTAAATGTACGAAACATACCCGTGCGTTGGATAATTATAGAAAGATAAGCGTTATAAAATGACCAATATTTAAGCAGGGTATTCGGAGGCTGCGCTTCGTTTACCGTGGGGGCTTATTGGAGCTACAGAAGTAGCTTCGTGACATTTACAGAATACGGGTGGGAGCCAAATAAGCTACCGGTAGCTTCTGCTTGCACTTTCTCCGGTAGCTTCCATGATAGAGAATACCGATGGGAGCAAGTAGCTTATTGAAGCATCTTTCTGCCAGAAAGCTCCGATGCTTCCCCTCCCCTCTTGGTGCATTACTCATCCACCCAACTATCACCCGGCTCAGATAACGCGGAGCTGAGCTTTGGCTTCCCTTGCACGTTTCTTATTGTGGGAACCGTCAGAGTTGACGGTTCCCACCATAAGAAACGTGTAAACGAGCCTTCACGGAGCCAGAGCGTCAAGTTTCCTTCATGCCCTCTGCTCTGTAGGTCTCGGATGGGAACATTTTCGAAGCCCGGAGCGGAAGGGTTAAGACGCGGTACTCCCCGCTGCGGTTCTACTTCCTGCTTATTACGTAAATGTCTAGGGAAAAATTACCTGTAAACAGGGTGTCCGGTGAATCTCAATTTCTTTTTTCCCTGAGTTTTCCAGGTTTTCCAGGCAAATGTTTTGCATTTTCCAGGGTCTTGCTGCACTTTGTTTCTAACATATTTTTAGTGAATTTCTAATAAAATCGGCATCATTTTGCCAACATGAAAATACGAGAAATTTCGGTCCCTACTTTGAGTTAAAAACGTAGGAGTATACAAGGAATGTGGAGTATTACGGGTTTTATTTCAACCAACAAATAAACGAAAACGGTTAACTGACAGCAAAATTCTGAGTCAGGTGCAATTTGAACACAATAAAGTAGATTCAGAGTAGTTTGATAAAGAACATGTAAATAAAAGAAACTGGTGTGACATTTTTCAATGAGTGCATTTCCGATTCAATTTCAGCAACAAATTTCTCGGCTTTTCAAGAAATTACGTTATTTTGGTTTGCAGCTCTTGAACCTTTTGCAGTATGTACCTCTTTCTTATTCTTTTTCTCTTGAGGCCTTGGTACCTATTCTCTTCTCCCAAAAGGCTTCACTGTACTTTACATGAACATTTCGGAAACTGTGAATTAATTGCTTTGTAATAGGTACGGATCTAACGCCCAAAAGCATTCAATTATGTAAAACAAAATTGTATTTGTTGGACAATTCACGAATTTTAATTAGGTTGGATTGCCCCTGTACAGTGGCCCTGTCGACTACGAACCTGAGGGCCGTGATTTCCATACGCAGTGACCGCAAAATGTATTTCCGCTCCTTCAATAACATTTCTGCAAACATTAAAACGACGAGGGTGGAGATTATTTGGAAAGGATAATCAATTACATATATAACAATACCCAATTATCCATTTAGGTTGCCGACCAAATGGTTTTCGTATAATGCGGGAAATGCCACTGCGCATGCTCAGACGTTTAGATTTGTCGTAAATTTGGCCACACCAAGAATTCCATTCGTACGGCTCTTCGAACAGAATCTTGATTTCCGCGTGAAATTCTGTTTCCGGTGACAGATTTCGGCATCAATTCCGATTCTATTCGTAGCGGCCATTTTACATGGGAATTATTCCGTGTGGAATTTGCCTTGTTATGCAATCGGCCCCTTAGACTGCGCATAGGGAGAGAGGGGTGGGGTGACGAAGCACAAGCTGAGAGCGGGCGCACAGCTATGAAAAGAGTATTAAATGAACAGGGAGCGCAAGGCTACGCTGAGCCGAGAGCATAATGCAAGCAAAGGCGCAGGTTAAACCTCTCTCTCTGCCTTAATGGAAATCGGCTGCCATGAATTTTCCAGGGTTTTTCGGAAAAATACAAAAATTCCCTGAGTTTTCCCTGAGTTTTCCAGAACAAAATATTTCCCTGAGTTTTCCCGGTTTTCAAGGTTTTCCAGGTCGCCGGACACCCTGTGTAAATGAAGAATGCTTCGTTTTTTTCTCAATAAGTCGTTCTAGAGGGGCACTTTTCATGTTTTGGGCCCAAGCACAGACTTCGATGTACGGAGTTTTCGTAGTTAGAGAGGTTCGTTACGGGAGGTTTTTTTGCGTGCATTGTCCATTGTAAGGGTCCGGGACTGGGCCAATGACTTCGAAATAGGGAGTTTTCCTTAAAATTTCGCTGTATGGGGGTTTTACTGTATATGTATATTTTTAATTGTTATGTATATAAAAAATAATCTTTCTAATTTTAATGAGAATAATGATATCCACAATCACCTTACACAGGCAAATAGTGATATTCATTATAATTTTGTGCGCACTAAAGTCGCTAAAATGGGACCCAAAGAAATGGGAATAAGGTTGTATAATAAACTGCCATCATGTATAAAAACTGTGAACAGTATAAACTCATTCAAGTTGAAATTGAAAAGACGTCTCCTGACCAAGATGTATTATTCCATTGAAGAATACCTCGGTGATAATTATGAGAACAATTCTGTGTATTCATAAATTATTTGTATATTTGTATCTCAATATGGGCAATTATGTATGTGTATATTTATCTTTTGACGTGCCTTATATCATATGCAATATTTATATATCTGATCCTTTGGCAAATAAATTATTATTATTATAATAATAAAATACAGAGAGATTCTCATACGATGAATTTAAAAACAATCTCTAAGTGACCTCACTCAGAGTAAAACATAGGAACCATTACATTTGGCATTAGTATTTATTTAATGCTGTCGTAGATTATCTACAGTAAAACCCCGCTTTTACGCCCCCGGAATTTACGTTTTCCCGTGATTTACAACATTTTCTCCCGGTCCCAAAAATGTTTGCATCATTATAATGTATTTCCATCCCGCTATTTACACTTTCAAAACCCGCCATTTACGACATTTGAAGGCAAGAAAGATGGCGGCTGGCGCACTTCAACTGGCGACCCTTCGAGCGTGATTAATGTTAAATATGGATAAAATACATGCTTAAACATGATGAATGAATGCTTATTTATTTGGTTTCCTTTAAAAACACAATTATTCGTTTGATGGTAGCGCATTGCATCGATAGCATTGCTGAAAAGTATTTATTCCGGATATTGTAATGCTTGCGATCGGGATTCTCAAATTGGTACTAAGCCATACCAGCGAATAGATTTCTCTTCCCTGGCCGTACTAGCTGTTTAAACAGTACATTTAGATTGTAGTGGATGCCATAAATGTATTTAATTAGATGTTATTTGGCCAACTACCGCTGTCATTGTGGCGATAAGTTAAAACGTATGTTAACTCTTGTTCTCATACTTCGCCGCGATCTTTTTCTTTTTTCTCGTAACTCCCGCACTAATGCCATTCATCTCGTTTTTTTAAGGTTTTTAGTTACTTCACCTTCAGTTTTATTTAATGTGCAATTACTTACGGCAATAGTGAGGAAACGTATTTTAAAATGGCAAACAAGCGTGCGAGATAATCGTTATCATTTGAAGAAAAAATCAACATTTTGTAAAGAGAATTGGCTCTAATACAGACACTCGCGTGTCCCTGACCGAAGCACTTGATATACCAGGTTCAACGTGGAACACAACTGTAAAAACCCGTAAATGTATCGAGAAAAAGTGCTAATGGACTGCGGCCGTATTGGAAAAAGACGTAAATACATTAAATACTCCAAGTATGATGAACTTGAAGGAATATTGAAGACATTGTTTCAATCTTCCACCGAAATAATAAATTTTTAATGTGGACGAGACAGGTCTTTTTTTAAATAATGCCACACATGACCCTATAGACTTCAAAGGGGATCCTTGTCATGGGGCCAAGCTCAGCAAAGGTCGCCTTACTGTTTTATTAGGAGCTAATCCAGATGGCAGTGTGAGACTGAAGCCTTTTGTTTTTGAAAAGTCCAAAAATCCACAGTGCTTTAAAAACATTAAGAAAGACCTTGGCTACAACTTATGCAGCCAACACAAAGGCATGGATGACATAGACTATTGTTGAAGAAAAAATGTATGCCCTTGATGCAAAGATAAATATATGTAGGTAGACACCACCTCAAATCAAGTTAAGTTAAAATATGAGAATACTTTTATTTTTTGTTGACTTTTGTTTATTCATTTATTTATGTCTATTTGGTGACCCATCAAATATTAAACATCACCTGTTAATTTAAATGAAATTATTTAACATTAGGCTATGATTTTGCTTCTATTTCCCACAAATTACGATTTCCCTCGATTTACATTTTCCCGCGATTTACACTTTTTTCCTTCATCCCCGTCAAAAGTGTAAAAGAGAGGTTTTACTGTACTTTTGACATATTAGCCAGCCACAAATGTGATTTATCAGCAATAAATACTCATATCAATCTTACAGAGCTTTGGGACTTCAAATGTTGTCTTTCACAGATTGCTGATGCATTTGTTGCCATTCAAAACACAAAGCATATGTACTTATTTGTCAACTTATCCAAAGTTTCACTTTTTTAAGGGTACATATGTAAGTAGTTTCAGGGGGAATATAAGTCAATTTCAATCTTACCAGCTACAATAGATTGAACGTTTATGATACCCTCTCTACAATTCTGACAGTAATTTATCATTTGGAGTTGGAAAGGGATCAGTTCTTACACATAAATACTTACTGCAATTAAGATCTGGAGCCTCAGTAAATATTTCAGGAGGCAACTGCTCCACTTCTTCTGTTGCTTCAGATGGAGCCAATGATTGTTGCATTGATGCAAGTATAGCCTGTTCATCACGTGCCCTTGATCCAGAAGTGAGAGAAGTCAGTGGTGAGGCCCCAGGGCGTTTACGAGCCAAGATTGCAGCCAATCCAAATTTATCCTAAATAATCACAAAATAAATTTCTTTAGTCGACTGATAAACCCATCAAAAATACAGGTATAGAACTGAAAATACTTTTACCGAAAACTTAAAATGTCAGGAAGAGTATTCACATACTAAAAATATAATTAACAATTCAAACTATGTAAGTACACACATACTACTACAAAAGGTAAGCAGTTAAAAATAAAAAATATTTTAATTAATACATTAAACTTACATTGCATGAATATTGATGTTACATATAAATGGTATCTCATTAAGGATATAAGTACAGGGGTAGATTAAGGAGGGATGTGGGGGGGGGGGGGCTCATAAGGCATTCCATACCCCCCAGATCCCTTGATAGTATGTAGCAATCTGCCCCCCCCCCCCCCCCCCCCCCCCCCGCCAATAAAATGACCTTAATCCACCCCTCATGTACATAGGTACATAGAAATAATAAGCATACATATTCATACATCAATAATTTAAAGTTCATATACATAGGGCTGCCAACTCAGTAAGCATGAAAATGGAGACAGTTTTAAGTCAACCCTAAAGCATCTCTCACTTTTCTTTTACGGAAAAAAATAATTTGTCCAAAATAGCGACTGAATTATATTTTTCTGAATAAAAGATATTTCTGGGGGATGACAAATCTGGCTTCAACTTCTATTCCTGCAAATGTGGTGGTTTTTACAAAGAATCTTGTTGTAGCCGTCATATCATGTTGTGAGGGATCAATGCTACCAAAGATTTAACATTTAAAAAAGAAAAAAAATAGTTAAAGACAAGTTATTTTAGGAAAATGCATCCTCAAAAGTCCTCATATTTAGATATTTGTACCCATATTCATGCTTAAGAAGTAGGCAGCCGTTTGCGTATGAACCTTAACTCATTGATGTAGATATTTTGGACGATCCTTCCCTTGAATTACACCCTTGACATGGTGGAAGGGCTTGCACATTCCAATGAAGTCTAGAGCTGGACTGGCAGGAACAATTACTGTTGCCGGAATATAAAAGTCATTCATAGAGATTTTAATCCTGGTAACTAAGCGACACTGCCCACTAGGGTGGATGTCATGGCCAGAAATGGGGGAGGCAAGGCCTCCATGGTTGGAATCACCAGAAATCCTTGCACAAAAACATCACCAGAGGATATAAGGAACAGCAGGGAGAGCAAGAAGAATAAGAGGAGGAAAACAGTGGTAAAAATAGGAACTTGAAACATAAGGACATTGATGAGGTCTGAGAAGCTATGTATAAAATATAAAACATGGAATGGAGAAAGGGAAAATAGATGCTTTGGAGCTGTGTGAAGTGAGATTATAGAGAATAGTGGAGGAAATTGGAGTGATAGCTACAGGGTAACCTATAGTGGGGGAAATGAGAGTCAGTAGCTATGGTACTGAATGCAAAATTGGTGATGCATCGGTGATGAAGGCAGTAAACATTGAACATGTGAGCAACAGGATACTAGTGGTAGAAATGAAAGCACACAGAGGAATTTTGCATTGATCCAGGTTTTCAGGCCTAAAATTAACCATAGTGATGGTCGACTAGAATGCAGTGGTGGGGGAAGGGGGGGATAGATTTGAAGTCTGAGGGTATGTGTTAAGAACAAGAAATGACCATGGTGAGTAGGCAGTTGAATTTTGTAGTAGAAATAAAAAAGTACATAGTAACAAACACTAGGCTTAACTCTTAAATGCTGAAAGTACCAATATTGGCACGCGGATTGGTGCTTCTCACTGCTGAAAGTGCCATTTTTGGCTTGGACACAACAAGAAAACCTTTAAAGGCTTAAATCTGGCAAGGAGGGACTTCTAAGGAAATTAAAATCCGGCATTTAAAGGTTAAACATCACCCCAGGTGTAGGTACATATGGAAAATGCCTAGTGATACCGGGAGATATCAAATGATAACATCATGATAATGCAGAGATTCAGAAGCAGTGTAAAAAACTTGTGAAGGTATCCAGGGGGGGATGCGGACTTCGATGATATCTTAGTTATGCTGAACTGCGATGTTACATTCAAAAAGCTTTGCTAAAGTAGGAGGGTAAAGAGGTGGAAACTTTAAGCATTGTAAGGGTTGAAAAAGAGGGAATACCAAGAGATAGTGGAAAAGAACATAGGTGAAGCAAAACAAATGGGAACTATCAAGGGAGATTATAGAAATAGGTATAGTAAGAGCGCAAGAGAAAACAATCAGATGAGTGGAAACAAGGAGGGTTAAGAAGCAGCGGGTTACAGAAGAAATGATTAGGAAAATGGAGGAGAGAAGGATGTGGAAAAACGCCAACTGCGACCTAGGCAAGAGAAAGTAAAAAAATTAAACAAACTCCAGCACGTGACCAATTGGACATAGGAAAAATGGTGAAAGCGATAACGAGAGGAAATAGGAAAGCAGCAGGAATAGGGGGAAGTCAGTGCTTTATATGTATGCTAAAGTGAAAATGCTTTCGGGCAGTAGGAGAGGAAAAACGATACCCAAGGTTAAGGAAAAAACTGGGAATATATTAATGAAATAGGAAGATATCCAGGATAGGTAGAGAGAATACGTTGAGGAGCTATATGACAGCGATAATAGACCTGTGAACCTAGATATGGAGGATGAAAAAACAATAGATAAAGACCTCCGACCAGAGATAATTGACAGCTAAATAGAGAGCATTACCAGAGATGAAGGCAAGAGAAGCTGTGGTAGTAGATAACATACCTTTCGACTGACTCAGGAATTTAGGTATTAACCCAGGAGAACTCGCAGAGTGGGAACAACGCGTGAGCTCGCACGTGGTCTATTTGACCACGCATGCTTTAACTGATTGTAACACCTACTGGCTGGCTTCTTTTGCAAACATAATACATAGTATAAAAACAATCTAAAGTAATTTCTTGTATTCTAATATGAAAAAACACACCTTTCTACTTGTATGTTTAGTGGGTTTTGTTGGTATGATGACTGAGTTGTTAAAAGAGGAATTCAAATGTGTATGTTAGTGATGGTGCACTCAAGTGGGTGTAACCTCAAAACAAAGAAGGACATGTGTTGCTATTGCGGTCTATGTTGGTCGGTCGGATGTGTGTGACGTGATCACCTTGAATGTAATGACTGTGTGACTTAACTCAAAATATTGGTTGCACTCAAAAAGAATTTTACTGTTATTCTCTCGCCCATTGCGAAGAAAATTCGATAACAGGTTATGGGCCCCGGGTGATAAGAAATTGAGTACACAGATTGTAAATAGACAGTGATTGTGGACTGATATACAAACGATTGAGAACGACAAGATGGCTGACCGTGATGATCATGTAGAAACAATGAGTGTGAACATTCCGAAGTTGACAAATGGCAATCACTTCGCAAGGCATATGCGGGTAAAAGCATATATGATTGACAAAAATTGTTGGAGCACGGTGAATCCCAGCTTTGGCGATGGAATGAACGCGGATCAACTAAGATTGAACAGAAGAGCCCTCTCGATACTGTATAGGAGTATTGGAGATGATTTTTCGTTAGACATTGAGGGAATTAATATGGCACAGGAAGCATGGGAGGTGTTGGAGGAGGTCCACACAACATCAACAATATTCCATGCTCTTCACTCACCCAAGGAGATGGTGAACGTGAGTAAAACGAATGACATGTCCATGCAAGAGTATACCGTGAATATACAAAGACTGGATAAGAAAGTTGCGAGGGGTGGAGTGAACTTTACAGATGAGATGATAGCCAACTTCTTCCTGGCAGGGATGCCATCCGACAAGAAAGAAGTACATATTTGTGCAGAACATCCTCAAGGAAGAAGATTTGACTACATGGTTGGTCAAAGGACGACTTCTTGATGAGGAAAGAAGGAGGCAACAGACCCGAGAAGGAGAAACTGTGGCTCTGTTCAAAGAATGTTCAACTCCTTATAAATAGGTTTGCTTGGAGATATGTTACCTTTCTGGACTATGATTCTCATTGCCCGTTTTATAGAGACGAAATATTTTCATATACAGCAAAGTAGATCCCCAAAAGATTATGCTATACAGCACATGAGAATAAAAATCACTATAGTACAGGCTTAACAAAGTTTCGCTTTCAACAGTTAAGCTAAGCTATCTCAGAATGTAGCAGCTTGAACTTAGCTTGCTGCTAAAGTAATTAATGTGCTCTGTCCACTATACTTTATAGTTCAGAAATATTCCTAAAAATGTACATGCATCAACTTCTTCAATTGATTTACATTCCATTCTCACAAGGATGCTTTCTGTTGGCTGACCACTGGATATAAAGTGTATTAAATTATGTACTTGGTAAATATGAATTTGCATCTCGTTTGGGAAAATCACAATCAGACAAACTTCCCTTTCATGGATCCTCACCAAATTCCCCTCATTTCTCATGCACATCTTGCGCATTTATGCCTTGTTGTTTCCACTTCATTTCCTCCATTTCTCACGACATGACTATCACTTAAACGCAAGATTTGCCATCTCGCCGCTTAGCCATCTTCAAAAATTTTGCCGTTTCCCCTAAAATCCCAAAGATGGCACAGCCATCAACCACTTGCTCATCTTTGATACACACTAACCCCCCCAAACATTACCTTACCTTTACCTTCATCTCTTCACTTGCACTTCACACTGTACACACACTCCTGTGTACACACTTCCTTCTTACTCTCCTACTATCACCGTGAAATATCCACTATGGATGCTTTCTTTTAACCTATTAACTACTCCTATCGTCTATTAGTGATCACCGTAGCAGACTGCTCCCATTATCTATTAGCGATTTGAACTATGGTTCTACTGCCAGACAACATAGGTGCTTCAAAGTTCTTCCTTTGACGAATAGATGTCATGTGCATATTTTTATTCTTCTTTTCCTTTTTATTGCCCTTTGAGAGTTGCCAGGAATCCTCACTAACCCTTGAAAAATGTCCAGATTCTACATTTTCCTCATGAGACAAAGTCGAGCTGGTTTGTCATGTGGACCACACCCCGGAAAGAGACCATTTTCCTCATGAGACATGGAGTCTGTTCTTGATTAACTCAGCGATGAAGAAGAAGTTTTTTCTTCCATGTTTGAAGATAGTGATGAAAATGTAGAAGATCCTGTTGAGTCATTTGTGCAGATGAGAAGGGAGGAGAGAGCCCAGATCAGGTCTTCCAGTGGGAGAGCAGACGAAATTTTGAGCCACTGACATGGAACTTTGACAATACAAGCGCTGGAATAAGTGGTGATTTCGTTATTAGTGATGAAAGCCATGTGTTGGGAGTATTTTGAGGCTTTCCTCGACAGTGATATCGTGGGACACATTGTATGCGAAACTAATCGCTACGCCAATTATTTTATTGTGTCACAGCCATTGTCGCAGTGTTCCAGAATGCACCATTGGCAAGACTACTAAAAATGATTTTTATACGTTTTTTGGGTTGACAATGTTGATGCCGCACATGAAGAAGCATTTGATTGATGAGTACTGGTCAAAGGATCCACCGATAGAAACGACAGTTTTCAGGAAATACATGTCTAGAGACTGATTTTTTGCAATTCTTTGATTTTTGAATTTCTGCAACAATGATGCTGCAAACCCAGAAGATCCCTTGCACAAAACTGATGCCATTTATTTCTGTGCGTAAGGAAAACTTTTGTGGCTCCTTCAATTCATTTCAGACCATTTCAACCTAGAGTATGGGCAGGATGTTTTTGCATGCTTTGTAGATTTCAAGAAGTCGTTTGATTGGGTGGACTGGATGATATTAATGGGAGTTTTGAAGAAATTAGGGGTAGATTGGAGGGACAGGCCTCTGATTCTGAATTTGTATATGAACCAGACGGCAAAGGTTAGGGTAGCCGATGGAGTATCGGGATGGGCCATGATAGGACGGAGAGTGCGGCAGGGGTGCCCACTATCGCTGTTCCTTTTAGGTAGGAAGGAAGGTAAGAAGGTTGCTGGAGGTAGGAAGAAAGGTAAGAAGGGAGCTGATAAAATAAGTGAGATTTGCAGATGATCAAGCATTGGTTAGTCAGTCTGCCAAGGAGTCACAGTCAATGGTGAATGCGTTAGAGTTACAGTGCGTTAAGTATGGGATGAAGATCAACCACAAGAAAACAAAAGTGATGAGATTTTCCAGAAGTAAGAAGGCAAGGCTGAATACAATAGTGGGAGGGCAGAAGATAGAGCAGGTCGAGCAGTTTACGTATCTGGGTAGTATTTTGGAGGCGAATGGGTTTAGTGGTAAGGACATCAGATGCAGAATTGTGCTTGCTAAAGAAGCATTCTCGAAGAGAAGGGTATTGATGAGGGGGGTCTGAGAAGAGACGTAAAGAAGAGGCTGGTGAAAACTTTAATATGGAGCGTGGCGCTATATGGGTCGGAAACTTGGTCATTGCGAAGGGAGGATTGTACATAGACTTGAGGCGTTTGAGATGTGGGTTTGGATAAGGATGGAGAGGGTGAGCTGGGTGGCGAGGAAGATGAACAAGGAGGTATTGGATATGGTTGGAGAGGAGAGGAAGCTTGTGGTGGAGGTTCGGAGAAGGCAGAAGAGGTGGATGGAGGAGGTTTAGAGGTGAGGGCATGTTGAAGAGAGTGATACAGGGAAGAACACTGGGGAAACGTGGAAAAGGAAGGAAGAGGATAGGAATTCTGGACGAAATAAGAGGAGGTAGAAGATATGAAGAATTTAAAGAGGGATCTAATGGCGTGACATTCTTAGGAGGGAAAGCATGACAATGTCTATAACGTTGAGATGCAGAATGGAGACTGTCCAAGAACCTATCAATCAGCTGGTGTTCTACTTGAATGAAGGTACATAATTCAAAATGGTTAACAGTTTGAAAATATATTTTGAAAAAAAAAAAAAAAAAAAAAGTCTTGGAGTAAAAAACATTCACCCATTTCATCAGGAAAACTAAAAGACAATATCAAAAAGACATTTTTTTTATTTACCACCGAAAACAGCTCTCATTGGCCTTTATATTGGGGTATTAACATTCAACAATGGACGAGTACACACAACCATGCCCTGGGAGGTGAAAAATACTCCCCAGGTGATACTCGAACCCGCAACCTCTGGGTTAGCAGGCAAGGTCGTTACCCTGCCACCACCGAGGCTGGCGTTAATTAATACATTCAATAGAAGAAAACTTCCACAAAACCAACTCTAGAGACTATTACAAAACCTTTGCTAAACAACTACAAAAGTACAACCCCCCAACATTAATGTTAAAAAATAAAGATGGAAAATTGGCACATAATAGGAAGGAAAATGCTGAAATAATGGCAGAAGCATTCAATAAACTCTTAAACAGTGGTGAACCTAAGGACTTTACAACGATCAACACAAACACTCCTATAAAAATCAAACCGGAAAATATATACCCCACAACTATCCAAGAAGTAGAAGGATCAATCAAGGAACTAAGACATTACAAAGCATGTGGAGAAAACAACAACACGAATCTCCTAACATATGATACTTGTAAGGATATGGATAACAGAGTTTCCCAGAACAATGGACCTCGGCTATGAATACCCCACTTCACAACAAAGGAGACAAGAGCAATCCAGACAATTATAGAGGTATTTCTCTCCTAGACTACGCCTACAACATTTTCTCAAAGATCCTATACAATATGATTAACGACCAGCAGGATGAGGAACTTGGGGAATACCAAGGTGGCTTCAGACCGTGGCGAAGCTGTGCAGAACAAATTATCACGCTGAAACTAGTCATGGCATATTACAGAAAACTAAACAAACTTCTTTCAATAGCCTTTATAGACTTCAGAAAAGCATATAATTGCATCCACAGATCATCAATGTTGAAAATTCTAAGAAATTTTGGACTCCACCCAAAATTGGTCAAAATGATAGAGCTCACCTTAACTAATACAAAATCTAAGGTCAAGTTTAGAGGAGAACTTTCTGAATCATTTCTCATAAAAACAGGTTTGAGACAGGCAGATGGCTTGACACCACTAATGTTCAATTGTGCCCTAGAATATATTAAGAGGGAATGGTACAAGGATAACCCGAAGAACATCAAAATTGGAACATCCAAAGACAACATAAATTTTTTAACTGCCTTGGATTTCTGGATAACCTGACTCTTCCAATCAACAATATCCAAGAAACTAAGCAACAAATAAAATCACTACAGAATATAGCTCATAAGATTGGGCTTAAGATATCTTTGAGAAAACAGAAATTATGCTAACTGACCCACCAATTGCAAACAAAATCAAGCTAGAAGATCAAGGGATAAAAATTGTGGACAGATTTTAATACCTAGGGGAAATCATAACACAACCTTTATGAGAAACCAACATGGAACAATAGAGCACAATATATCACCAAGAACACATAACAAAAAATGCCTCTCAATAGCCACAAAATTAAGACATTATGAAACAGTTATACAACTGGAAATAACATACGCAAGTGAAACCATCTTCAAAATAACTAACACAATAGCAACAGATAAATTACTCAAGATAGAAAGAAGAATAGTCAGAACTTACAAAAAATAAAAAATACCAAGAAAACGGGCATTGGAGATTGGCTTCCAATGGAACAGTCTACAGAGAAATAGAACCTGTAATGAGCAAGGTGAGAAAGAAACGAATCTCATTCTTTAGACACCTAATCAGAACACCGGAAAACAGAATAAGCAAAAAGATTATAGAAAAACAACGGAACAGTAAGACCAGTGCAAGATGCATAGCAGAAATGAAGGGAGATATGAGTGAATTCAACATTATAATAGAAGATTTTAAAGAAAAGATGGATGCTATCGTGAAACGCAAGGACAAACAGATCAGACTACAAACCATGACCAACAAACAGAGAATAGGAAAGGTGATCTCAGATGTAGAAAGAAAACTAGGATGCGAGCGAATGAAGAAATACAGGGCTGACTGAAAACAGAAGAAATCCAGAAGATGACTGAAGTGGTCCAGTGAAGGCCATAAAATTAAAAATGAATGAATAATAAAAAACGACCATCAATTCATATTTCAACACAAAATAAAATAACAATTACTCATTAATTTTTTAAACATTTTTTCCATTGAATAAAAAGTGATAATTAATAAAACTACGCAAAAATGTAGAAGAAAAGAAATTGTTTCCCCCCTGAGGAGAGCTTTATTTCAGATTATTTGCGTAGTTAAAGGGTTAATCACAAATGAACTCAAGGGATTTCATTCCTTAAAAAAAATACACTACAGCTATACCCCCCTAATCACTAATCGAATCAAGGATTTTCATTCCTTTAAAAAAATACATATCAGCTATGACCCCCTAATCACCAATCAACTAGAGGGTTTTAATTCCTTAAAAACATACGCTACAGCTATGCCCCCGTCATCACTAATCAACTCAAGGGATTTCATTCCTTAAAAAAATACACGCTACAGCTTGTAACCAAAAAACCATAACCAAATCCCGAAAGAAATCACAAATCAAATAAATAATAGAAATATCATAATAAACCATAATATAACCAAGGATGCCTAATAAAACCATTATTTACATCGGAGGAGTTAAGGATAATGAAAATAAATAAGTAACAATCAGTAATGGGGGACACTTAGAATAAACAGGGAACAATAGGGAGATAAGTGGAGGTTTTAAGACCAGAAAGGCACGCAGAGAGAAAAAGCACAAAAAGTCTGGAGATAAGACGGCAAGAAGCAGGGACTAAGTGGCACCAATGAGCAGTAAAAAACATAATAAAAAGGCTGGGAAGGAATCGGGCAGGAGACCCAAGAGATAAAACGCACGGCCCAAAATTTTGACGATAAGAAAGGAGAGGAAACGCAAGCCCCTACCTGTAGCCACAGAAAGTGGGGAGAAGGAATCCAGAGAACGATAGCTTGTGTAGCCTTAAGAACAGTAAAGGAAAGAAATAACTATAATAACTTCCATGAAATAAAATAGTTTGTTACTTATCTGAAAAGTAATTTAAACGTAACAAAATTAGAACAGAAGGGTTAAAATTGTAAATTGGGCCCAATATCTACCACTTACAAATTTCTGAATATTGATATTGTCTACGCCAAGGTTTAACTTCTCATTAAAAAAAGTGTTGTGTTATTTAATGGTTACGCGAAGTGTTTAATTTATGTGTTTGTGTAATAATTACCATTAAATCCCCTTCACCAAGGAGGTAAGCTTAACTGTTGCTTAATACTCAATAATGAATTGCAGAACCAAAAGCCTGAATACCATAAGGAGGTATTTTAAACTTTTTATATTGTGTGAATCGCGAAGGATTGAATTTTATTTTAATAAGAAAGGAAAATGTGACCGGGGGAGCAGGTTACAAGCTATGCCCTCCCCTTAAGCCATGACCTGTGTGAGACCACAGAAGAAGCAGAGAAGATATTTCAGGAAGACTACGCTGATACTTACGGAGGATGATGCAAGGCCCAGCTGACCATGAAATTACATAGGAAGGAAGCCCACACCCGTAGCCGCAGAGAGAAATCCAGATCACGATAAGTGAAACCGAAGTAGATAGTAGACAAGTGAATCGAAAGGATTCTTACGGACTCTAAATCACACCAATCACATATAAGGGTGAGCAAACTTCAAAAAAAAGAAAGACTGACCTTCTCCATTAAAATTGTTTGTCATTTTCAAGTAACGTTTTAACTTACGAAACTAAAGATCAAAAGTTTGCAATTGTAAATTGGGCCCAATAATAATATTTAAGTAAATCTTTATATATTGGCATTTGAAAAGTTGAAATTAATTGATTAAATGTGTTGTGCTGCATTTCAAATGGCATATGAAGTGTTTTATTTAGCATGTTTATGTTTTAATTCTCTTCCTTGAACTAAGACCTTGACGTGGTGGAAGGGCTTGTGCGTTCCAATGACCCCTAGAGCTGGACTGGCAGGAGCAAGTACATTGCTCCTGGTAGGGCCACCCATGCCAGATAGGTCGAAGGGTAGGAGCCAGACGAAAAGTAGTTCCGTGATGGTGTCACGTTAAAAATACCGTTGAGTCGCGTGGGATACCTCTCAACTATCACTTCCCAGAATATGAAAGTCATTCAAAGAGATCTGATTCCTGGCAACTACGGGACGCCGCCCACTAGGGCGGGTGTCGTGCCCGGCAGCGGGGGAGGCAAGGCCTCCGCGGTCATCAACACACGAAATCCTTGCACAGCATCATCATCGGCGGATACAAGGGAAAGGAGTGAGAAGAAGAAGAAAAAGAGGAAGAGGAGGAGGAAAACAGTGGTAAAAATAGGAACTTGGAACGTAAGGACCATGATGAGGGCCGGGAAGCTTGAAAATATTAAGCAGGAAATGGAAAAAGGAAAAATAGATGCTTTGGGATTGTGCGAGGTGAGATGGAAGAATAGCGGGGACTATTGGAGTGATAGCTACAGGGTAATCTATAGTGGGGGAGATGAGAGTCAACGGGGGGTAGGCATGGTACTGAACACAAAGTTGGGACTGAGGGTGGTAAACATAGAACAGGTGAGCGACAGGATACTAGTGGTAGAGATAAAAGCACGCCCGACGAATTTCGTAATAGTCCAGGTATACATGCCTACGAGCAACCATAGGGAGGAAGAGGTGGAAGAGGTGTACGAGCAAGTAGAAGAAATAATTAGAAAAGTGCCGGGGAAGAAAAACCTGATAGTGATGGGTGACTGGAATGCAGTGGTGGGGGAAGGGAGGGACGGATTAGAAGTAGGAGGGTTTGGGCTAGGAAGAAGAAATGATCGCGGTGAAAAGGCAGTTGAATTTTGTAGAAGAAATAAATTAGTAGTGACAAACACTTGGTTTAAACATCACTCCAGGCGTAGGTACACATGGGAAATGCCGGGTGATAATGGGAGATACCAAATTGATTATATAATGGTGAGGCAGAGATTTAGAAACAGTGTAAAAAACTCTCGTAGCTATCCAGGGGCGGATGCGGACTCGGATCATAACTTGGTGATGATGAAGTGTGAAGTTAGATTCCTAAGGCTTTGTAAAGGTAGGAAGATAAAGAGGTGGAATCTTGAAGCATTGAAAGGGTTGAAGAGGAGGGAATACCAAGAGCTGGTAGAAAAGAACATAGGTGAAGAGAAGCGGATGGGAACCATAGAGAAAAGTTGGGAAGTTATAAAAACAGGCATCGAAGCAGCGGCAGAGAAAACAATAGGAACGGTGGTAAAGAAGAGGGTTAAGAAGCAGTGGGTTACAGAAGAAATGATAAAGAAAATGGAGGAGAGAAGGATATGGAAAAACGTGAACAGCGACGTAGGGAAGAGGAAGTACAAGGAATTGAATAATAAACTCAGGCGAGTGACCAATCGGGCAAAAGAAAACGGGTGGAAGGGACAATGCGAGGAAATGGAATTGCTGCATGAGGAGGGGGAGGTGGGCAATTTGTACGCCAAGGTGAAAATGTTATTGGGTGGTAAGAGAGGTCAAACAATACCAAAGGATAAGGACAAAACAGGGAAGATATTAATCGAGCAGGAAGATATCCAAGAAAGATGGAGAGATTACGTAGAGGAGATATATGACAGCGAGAATAGACCCCTTAGCCTAGATCTAGAGGATGAAGGAACAATAGATAAGGATAGCCTCGGACCAGAGTTACTTGAGAGTGAAATAGAGAGGGCACTAAGAGAGATGAAGGGTAGAAAAGCCGTGGGAGCCGATAACCTACCTTCGGAGCTCCTGAAGAATCTAGGTAGTAAGGGGAGAAAATCGTTTTTCGAACTTATTCGCAGGATCTACGAGGAAGGAGTATGGCCAGAGGATTTCATGAGAACAGTATTAATACCTATCCCGAAGAAGAAGAAAGCGTCAGAATGCGAGGAGTATAGAACAATCAGTTTAATTTCGCACGCAGCAAAAGTGTTGCTTAGAATTCTAAATAGAAGGTTGGAGAGCAGAGCAAAATGCTATTTAGGCGACGACCAATTTGGGTTTAGGAAGGGGAAGGGAACCAGAGATGCGATAGCGGTAATGAGGACACTTATAGATAGAAACATAGAGCATAATCAGGATGTTTTCGCTTGTTTTGTAGATTTCGAAAAGGCGTTTGACAGAGTAAACTGGGAGAAACTAATGCAGATACTGGGGAAAATAGGAATAGATTGGCGTGACAGGAGACTCATCCGAAACTTATATATGGGGCAGAGGGCTCAGGTAAGGGTAGCTGACGGTGAATCAGGGTGGGCAGTTATAGGTCGCGGGGTACGGCAAGGGTGCCCGTTGTCGCCTCTACTTTTTAACATTTATGCTGAGGAAATGGTAAGAGAGGCATGGGATGAGCTAGATGTGGGAATGAAAGAAGAAGGCCAGTGGATAAAGTCGGTTAGATTCGCAGACGACCAGGCGTTAGTCAGTCGGTCATCGAAAGGACTGCAAACTTTAGTAGATGCACTGGAAAAAGTGTGAGAAATACGGAATGAAGATAAATAATAGGAAAACAAAAGTAATGAGATTCTGTAGGACAAAGAAAGCGAAGCTGGTGATAAGAGTAGGAAGTCACAAACTGGAGCAAGTAGAACAATTTAATTACTTGGGTAGTACGCTAGAAGAAACAGGACATAGTAGCAAAGACATTAGGAAGAGAATAGCGCTAGCGAAGGAAGCGTTCAATAGTAGAAGGGAGCTGATGACGGGGACCTTAAGTAAGGATGTAAAAAAGAGGCTGGTAAAGAGTCTGATATGGAGTGTGGCGTTGTATGGGGCAGAAACGTGGACCTTGAGAAAGGAAGACGAAAATAGGCTGAAGGCTTTTGAGATGTGGGTGTGGAGGAGGATGGAGAAGGTGCGTTGGACGGAAAGGAAGACAAATGAGGAAGTGCTTGACATGGTGGGCGAGGAGAGGAAACTTATAGATGAGATTAGGGGAAGACAGGGTAGGTGGCTGGAAGGGTTAATGAGGGACAATGGTTTGCTGAAGGTCGTGATAGAGGGTAGGATGTTGGGTAAGCGGGGAAGGGGAAGGAAGAGAATCGGTTTTATGGACGGGATGAAGAAAGGTAGGACTTATTCTGAGATGAAGAAAGAAATACTAGAGGGAGAAAGGGCACGGCACGTGTAAGAGTTTGCTGGATATTCTCTGACTTTCATCACAACCTACCTCTAACCGGTAGATTACTGTAATGAATGAATGTTTTAATTACCCTAGAATCCCTTTTGGTAAGGAGGTAAGAGTTGAAATATTTTGCTTCCTAATGTGGGCGATACCCACGGGTGAGAGTTACAGTTATTACAGAGACTATGTATTTATACTAAACTCAGACAATTACACAGCAATTTCATACTCCAGATAAAAAAATGGACTGTGAAAAGTAAAAAAAATTTCCGAGTCCATCCAAGGAGGTTTGTTAGTTAACCATTCTGAACAAAAAATTTACAGAATATGGTTATCTTAAATGATAATCCGATCTAATTTCCAACAAACATGCAGATTTTTCACACTGCAGAACTTTCATTAATTCTCACGGCAAGGATGTGGAATATTTTTGGAAGCTGATTTGATGTGGAAGGGCTTTTAATTGACAATTTGCATTTTTTAAACTCAGTAAATGTAAACAAATTACATACCTAGAAATAATTGGGTAGTTAGAGGGCACTGATTGTCCAATGATTACTTACTGAAAAATTAAGATAGCTCCTCCGTGGTGCATAACTCTTCCGTTCCCTCTCTTGACGTTCTTTCTCTTCCACAGCAGCCACCATTTTGTAATGATCAACAAGAGTATTCACTCTAGCGGCCTCAGGAGTTTCTGGCTCAGGCCAACCTCTGCTTGCTAATGAAATTGTATTAATAATTTAGCCAGGGATAATACCTACTCTGCTCATTCATTTTAATTTATACAGGAGTTCAAAAACACTTAATTAGCACATCAAGAGCAGACATATTTCCTTTGTGCCTCGGAGGAAAAAAATACAAATATAGCACACACTGTATTTAATAAGGCTACAATATTTTCAAATTGTTATAGCTAAGGCTGAAACCAGCAGCATAGAAAAATACGAAAGTTTGAGATAGTTAATGCTGTTCTGTTCGATGAGTTGGCATGGAATTTCCCAGGCCAATAACTATATGGTCAATAATTGAAACAAATTATTTATGCCTATCTTTCCTAGGTATTTGTCATTACTGGAAGTAAAAATTGCACATTTCATCTAAAAAAACGGGAGGCAAACGAAGTCTAACCATCGATTAACAATCCCGAGATTATTTAAGAATTAGGATATTCTCACTTCGAGAGTACACACAACAATCAGCATCGATATTACAGAATATTTCATGATTCAAAACAAGCCCACAGTCTCATCTTGACTGACATATCTTTTATTATTTGCGATGGTGGCAGATGAATTTAATCACATTAAAATTTCAAACTATATCACTGATTTGAGCAAGTCAACAGGCGGTATAAGTGGCACCAGAAAAGCACCAAAATTAAGCCATTAGGAGTAATGCATACCAACAAATTGGTCAGGGAGGCCAGCATCTCTAGATGACCAGCGACAGAACCCACAAGAACGATAATATGCTTTGCGTGCGACAGAAACACTAGGATTATCAGGACTTGGTCCAGTTACTGGAGTCAATCTCGTAGAAACGTTACTCAGACAGCTTGGACAGTCATAGCAGGTTGGGCACCTGTTAGTGCGAAAATTTTTTATCGAATTAGATTGTCATTCACTAAACGAAGGCCATCTAATTTTTGCCTTCTTTCTTTACTCTACATTTTTGTCAAACTGCAAACGAGTTACAACCAACCTGTTCTTCTTAAGTCGAGCATCGGTAGCGGCTGAGTTTTCCTGGCAGTTACTACAATAATGAGCGTCAACCTGATGGTTTAAAGTAGATGGTGCAAACTGTTAGATTAGGACCTTCACAAATTATGTCACTAGTAGTGCACGATGTAATTGGTGTAACAAGAAGACATTTAATGCACCTGAAGAAAAACCTCTTACCTCGTGATAAACACAGTATACGCATCTTATTTTCAGGCAATGACGGCAAAAATAAAGACGATGAATAGGTTTCAAAGCGCCGCAGGAACAACCATAGCGAACAATATCCGGATCAAAAAGAGTAGTCATTGTTATTGGGATTAACTACACGACAAGAGGTTAACCTTACAACTCTCTGTCATGATGTGCTCATTAATGTACGAGAGCCTTTTCACTCCTCACTGTAACCCTTACTACATGTCCCAATATGTTATTTTTGATGCATGCGAATTGATGCGAATCCTTGACAGACCCTTCCCATCGGAATCGGAAACAGAGTGACATCTGAATGTCGAAATTTCAATTTGCGTCATTATCGTTATTATTCTGTTAATATTTGAATGCTTGTTTCTTATTGGACAATCCATCCTACCAGTCGCTAAACCCGCTCGAAGTCGTTTGAAAAGTTTTGAAACCTGAGGCCGGTAATGTAACTTTGTGTTAAAAGTTCGTTTCATCTGCTTTGCGAGGTAAATTATCAGAAGTTTGTCAATTTCTGTTATAATTAACTGAGAAGTTGTGACACCTCCGCAATATGCTTGGAATTTGAAATTTGAGGCCTGCGTTTTTGTGAAGACGTTTTTTTACACGTGCTGACTTAGGAATTTTCGTATGTGAAGTTCCCCTTCCTTGGATCCATTTAGACAATATAGGTTGCTGTGATGGACGAGTACGTTAAAATTGAGAAAATCGGGGAGGGTAAGCTTGTTTTAATATTCTAGAACCACCCGTAACGTTTTTGTTTCATACTTGGATCATTCACTAATTTAACATTCGTATCACTTTTGAATTTTGTCTTGCAGGTACGTATGGCGTTGTTTACAAAGGGAAGCATAAGCAAACCGGTCATATGGTGGCCATGAAAAAAATAAGATTAGAGAATGAGGATGAAGGAGTACCGTCCACTGCTATTCGAGAAATTTCCTTGTTGAAAGAATTGCAACACCCAAATATTGTCAGGTACGTGTTTTATGTTTTCACTCTCGCTGTTCCTGTTTACATTTGGTTTTTATTGAAGGTGTTATTTCGTTACTATTTGCTTTTGTTTAGCCTGGAGGCGGTGGTAATGGAAGAATCCAGACTCTACTTGATATTCGAATTTTTATCGATGGATCTTAAGAGACATATGGACCAAATACCCAAAGGAGAGTATCTTGATCCGATGACTGTGAAGTCTTATCTGTACCAGGTAGTGTATAATGCTGATGTTTGGCCCTCGAAATTCTGATTTAAGATAAAACCCCCGTCAGACTGACAAAATGGATTCACTTGAATAGTGTGGAGAGATTATCATTGCGCAAATTTTTCATTCTCGATTTATTCCTTTTCTTTGAAACCATAGTTCATGTGCAAAGCGATCGTTTAAAACAAATCTCTGAAATAATCGTTCTTCAATATCTGTAGCTTAGTAAAACTGATGTATTACGAATTAGTAAATTTCCTCTTTAATTAAATTCAAATCGTTGAATTGAAAAAATTGTCCATACAATTTTAGAGTGCTCAGTTTACGTTGCGCGTCATTAATTGGTTTGTTGAGTATCGTCAGGGTTGAAAAGCTTGCTTGGCGATACGCGCATTTGTTTGTCAATTTTTTTTATTATTGGGACAGCTGGCGCCAATTTGTAGATCAAATCAATTGCGAAGTTAATCAGCGTACATTACTTGAGAATCAAAAGTGGCATGATTAAATTCGCTTTTAATACGATATTGCGTCCAATAGCTTCATTTTCTACAAGGTGGAAAGTGCTTAGTGCTATCATTCTCATTTTTTGTTCTGTTTGTTCGTGGTAGTGTATGAAAAATTCTTTTTCACTGTCATGATGCCATCATATCACATCCTCTTTTGGATTCTGTACATCAGGTCCTGTTTTGTTGTCTGTATTAGTATCGCATCAGTCATCTGCTGTATCTTTCCTGGAAAACCTATACAAATTTAATGGTCCTATTTTTCTTCTTGTTTTCTCCTTGAGACAGAAACCTTCATATGCATCTGATTTCAGTCACTCATATACAGCTAGTTACTAATAATATATAAATTGGAGCTCTTATATAAGTCATAAGTACAGGTTTTCTTAATCATTTACTAGATTTGCCTTCTCATTTACAACTATTGAATTATTCCTGAGGTTGAACACCAGAAAGTCAAGATGGCTTGTTAGGTAGTCTAAAATTCATCTCTTAATCATGGTCATATATTGAGACCTTTTTATGGAATTCACCTTGACCTAAGTTAGACTTTATAAAAATCAATAAAATGTGAAGAAGAGATGTTTAAGATATTTAGCAAATCATCATTGAAAGGTAAATATGAATTTGCGTCTCGTCTGGGAAAAATTGTAATCTCACTTACTTTCCCTTCAAGGATTCTTACCAAATTCACCTAATTTCTCATGCACATCTTGTGCATTTATGCTTAGTAGTATCCACTTCATTTACCCAATTTCCCACGACATGGCTATTACTTAAACCCAATATTTGACGTCTCGCCACTTTGCCATCTTCAAAAATGTTGCAGTCTCCCCTGAAATCCCCAAGATGGCACAGCCATCGACCAGTTGCTACTCTTTGCTGTATTACTTCCCCCCCTTCCTTCCTTCCTTACAAAAAATTAGCTCCACCCCCAATTACCAATCAACTTGAGGGATTTCATTCCTTAAAAAGATAAGCTTCAGCTATGATACCCCTAATCAGCAATCAACTCGACAGATTTCATTCCTTTAAAAAAATATGCTACATCTATGCCCCCCATTCAACAATCAACTCGAGGGATTTTCTTCCTTTAATAAATAAATAAACTACAGCTATACCCCCCCCCCCCCCCCCCTAATCACAATCAACTCAAGGGATTTCATTCCTTAAAAAATATGCTACATCTACGTCCATCCTCCACCTTATTCACAATTATCTCAAGGGTTTACATTTAAAAAATATGCTTCAGCTATCCTCCCCCTCTAATCACCAATCCCCTCTCACCCAATCAGTAATCAACTTGACGGATTGATTTCCTTTTAAAAAATCCCAATTAATCCACCACGGTACTGCTGTGCCTCCACAATCACTAACCAACTCCAAGGATTAATTTCCTTAAATAATAGCACAATTTCATCCATGATATCTATGCTGTACCATCATCCCTTTTTTCCTGTGAAGTGCCACATACCTAGCCATACTTATCACATAAATCACCCATAACTACTTACAATGCCGTTTTCCTAACGTGGCTTTTCCTTCACAATTTCTCATGTCACATTGAAATTCACCTTTTTCGACGTCTGTAATCACTGGGATATTGCTATATCCTTGTCATCATTTACCTAAAATTCACATTTCTACGTTTCCCTCGTCACAGCAGTGCCATTTACCCCGCTCACAATCACCATTTCCGGGCCGAGTACCCAATACCGCCTTTACCATGAGGGCACACGGGGCCCGAGCCCAGGGCACCCGACCTCACGGGGGCCCCAAAATGCCGATTTATTTGGTTAGCCAAAAAAAGGAGCTTTTAGTTAATAATGTCACCTATTTCTCAAAACATTTAATAACATGAAGCATAATAAATATAAAATCATAACAAAAGATATTTTTTCTTGTCATTTAATTTCTTTACTTTCCAACGGGGCCCCAAATTTTTGTTTGCCCATGGACCCCGGCATGTCCTAAGACGACCCTGCGCATACCGTCCCACCCCAGCATCTTTGTTTCACTCCATAATTTGTTTGGGGGGGTGAGTTAAGGTCATTTTTCAGACTTGAAACTAGTGAGTATTCCGCTAGCGGCTGTTCCTATAACGTCGAAATATGGCGGTGAAAACACGGAAAAAAATTGCAAAATTCTTCATTTTCAAACAGTTTTTACTCAGAAAATACTAGTCTCTGCGATATGTTACTTACTTTTTATAAATGTGCAATCTTTATACTAACATTAATTCTAATGTGATTTCACAGTTTTGCAGAGGTTTCTAGCAAAAAAATTCTCGCAGACGAGACCTAAATTCATATTTACCCATCAAAATAATATATTTATCTGCATACTAGCCGCTGACGGCTTGCTTCGCTCACCGCTGCAGCTAACCACGACGGTGGCTTTGCCCCCGGACCCCCAACTGAATAAAAAAAAACAGTTATGCTGATCTGCCCGAGTTAGGTCCAGGTTGGGTAGGATATTATTTTCTTGCATTCGCTCTAGTGTCTGCCCGTCCAGTGGCGCCGCTCAGGTAGGCGTAGGTCTGAGTTTTCATAATTTTTGCTTTCATGAAAATCTGCTCAAATTGCACATACCCTCAAAATTCCCGACATACGTTGCAATGCCTTTCTTTCTAAGTAGGCACAAATATACAAAGCAGACACATTTCCATGTACAAAATAAATGAAAGAATGATTTTTTTGTATTAAATTAAAAGTTAAAACAATGCATTCAGCTGCTTTAATCAAAATTAGAACTCAAAGACGAGCTCGCCAATAATTTGTAATAAATAGGCACACACGCAATGTGGGTAACAAAATATTTATTTCATATAAAATTATTTATATTTTGTTGTATAATACAGCATTAATTAGAGTTAGCAGGCGTCTCAAGTACTTTTGTCTTGATAAATGAAATTAGTTATTAGACAGTGACCAAGCGACGAAAAAGTGGATTGTGTGTGGATGCACATCTATCTTTTATGCAAGAACCATCAATGCCATTACTTTGCGATAGATTAGTTAATTAATTCACTAAAAATAATTTTGCCATTCTTCGAATAACTCTACGCTATTAATGTAATAATTGTTTGGATCAAAAACAGCGGCTAACACCTCTTAAGGATATTACTTTTAAAATGAGTGTGTACTGAATTGTATTACGCCAGTGCCTAAAATCATGGAAGTCGGGGATATATCATGTGGAAGATATGCTCATCCCTGGTATATATAATTCTGCCAGAGATAAGCCCATCCCTTGTGCTTACTGGGATGAGGATGTCTGTTTAAATTCAGCATGAGAGAGAAAACATGAAAGCCGTTGTACATGACTATAAGAATTAATGTGATGTGCTAAATGCTGATACTATGGCATTAAACGCAAATAGTGAGGTTGGGGTAAACGCTATCAAATTAGTCACTGTACCCTTTAAATGCTGCAGGCGTGAATGGCCACTCATGATATCGCTATTAAATGGATATTTACATCTGGTTGCCTAGGAAATTTCTATTGATGAAAAGGAAGAAATATTGATGAATTTAGAGCTAAAAATGCAATACTTAGGCAAAAACGAAGCTTATAAGAAAATTGAATGAAAGAATTAAATACTGCATTCTTTTATGCATTTTATGATATAAATTTCCATTCATTATCTCGAGTGCAAGTAATTTAAAAAAGCAAATAAAGAAACATACACCGAAGTCAATGCTTTTCTTACGGGAGTAAAAGTTAACGTTAATGGGGTAAAAACAACCCCAAAAATTGTTTATTACAAAAATCCTTTCTTAGTGCGCCTATACTCCACGGTACGGATATATCCTCAAAATTTCGCAGTTCTATCATCAGTAGTTAGGGCTGTGCGTTGATGAATCAGTCAGTCAGGACTTCTTTTTTTATATACCTATTTTAAAGATAACTATCTACTTGTTTCTAGATATTTAATATATCTGTCAAGTGGCTGAGGTGCAGCAGGCTGAGAATATATGAGACTTGAAATCAAGAAGTATAAAGACTATTATCTCAGCTCATGACATCGTCCTTTTATGAGCTGTCTTTTTTCTATCTAGGTACTATCCTGTTCAATCCTCTCACTCCTCTAATTCTGTAACCAGGCCCTCTTTAAGCAGAGAAATGAAAATGACACAGGTTGACTTGACAAGACAGATTATTCTAACACAATTGTTGGAATTAACGCAGCTTTCGCGATCAAATAATGCAAGGACATTACAACGAAATAACATACAACTGCTTTATTGCGTGACTCTGGAACATGTGAGGTAGTACAAGAAGATTTCATAAGAATAAAGTTTCCTGAAACAGAACACAAATAAAAAAAACTGATGTACACTGTATGACAAATATGGGAGTACATATATATCCCAACAATAATCAATGTTGTTTAATTTTGTTGCCCTATCATCTGCTTCCTTTATACAGCCACTTTTTTTGTATAAATACTGACTCATCAAATGCTTCAGCCTTGTTAATCCTCATAAGCCACATATTAGCCTTTTTGCTGCATTAGTCTTGCAGTGAGATTTCAGAAATATCTTCCGTTAAAAAAATGAATATAGTCCAATAAATGGATATTTCCTTACCTCAGTGCTACATGCTCCTGCATCGTAATTAAATGCAGAAAGATGAGCAACTTGAATAAAAGTTTGGACGAGGCATACTTGTTATATGCATAGTAAGATCAAAAGTATTAATAAGAAAGCACAGGGCAGTGGTTGGCAACAATTTTTCAGAGTAGGTATTTGGGGAAACAGGAGTGTGGATTGACAGATGTTTATTGCAATAGTTTAATGAATAACCCTTCTGTTGCCAGGAGCCCTATATTTTGATTTTCAACGAAGGAAAACTGCCTCTGACCAATATGTTGTCAGTCATCTTTGTACACTGAAATTTTAATATGAAATGGTAGCCTAACTTTTG
The DNA here is from genome assembly GCA_963573305.1 of Pyrrhosoma nymphula. Classification (NCBI taxonomy): domain Eukaryota; kingdom Metazoa; phylum Arthropoda; class Insecta; order Odonata; family Coenagrionidae; genus Pyrrhosoma; species Pyrrhosoma nymphula. The sequence goes on along the minus strand of OY754333.1, from coordinate 138,411,810 downwards.
ATCGAACTACTAAGGTCATTTCCCTACTACTGTCTGCCTTGGGTGTACAGGGGCAATGGCAATCTGGATGAATAGTAGAATCGCCCCTCTGAATACAATCCAAGCCCAACAATGCTTAACTTAGGTGATCGTGTTAGCATTTTGGCAGGCCATTGCCCTTCAATTCCCAAATTTACACCCAATATTTGAAAAATTAACCAATCGATTTTAAGATGTGCAAACTACACTGAAATGATCCAATGCGTGACATAAAAATAGCAGGGTCAGGGCCCTCTATATGGATTTTGCTGGAATCGATAGGGTTGATAAGTACCGTAAATAGTTCTCCTATCATGCATTAATTTTGAGCTCATTGCATGCTTTTGTTTAATTTTCAGATATTGCAAGCAATTCTGTTTTGTCATCAGAGGAGAGTCTTGCATAGAGATTTAAAGCCTCAAAATCTCTTAATTGATGGAAAAGGTACCATTAAGATAGCAGACTTTGGACTTGGGAGAGCTTTTGGCATACCAGTCAGAATATACACTCATGAGGTAACTACTCTTTCTGTACTGTTATTCTGTACCACCTTTGCAAACATTTTTTTCCTTATCTGACTCCTAAGAGAGTATTTTTTTTAAATGTATTATTATGAGGTACCTACCATTAGCTGATGCTTTTGCTCTCATCATCACTTCATTTTCTTATCATTTTCATAATTTGTCTATTTCTTATTTAATTATTTTAAATGAATGTTGGCACTGGGCAGCATGTGTTAGGATTGGCCACCAACAGGATTGGTTTCCCAACCTTGGCCCTCTATACCACCAGCACATGCATTGTGTGTGTGTGCATCGTATGGTATATCTTGTACCTACATCTCTATTCTCTTATCTTTTAATGATTCATCACTGTATTCTGGTTCATATGCCATTGTAGAATGATGCATAATACTTCATTATATTTTGTAACCCAAACAGTTCTTGAAATTGTCCACTGTATTCATCAATACATTGTATATGAGTTCTCGTGTCAATCTTTTCCTTAGGGATCTCTTGAAGAATTCTTAATGTTCCCTCCTGTTTACATTTCAAAGTAAAGGATTTGTTTAAGCTAATGTTTGAGTTTGACTTGGTCATTTTTGATATGTGACTTTGCGTTCCCTGTACCATGTTTGTGTGTAGCATAACCTAATTACAAAAATGTTTACCTAACATTCACTTATAAACTGACAATGTGATTTTCCATTCCTCTTGCCTGTACGTGTCAGGGAAATTATTGGTTCTAGGGAGTCAACACATATTTTAGGATAATGGAATCACCCCACTTAATGTGGGCTAATTCCCGTGCAGATTCTGAATCTGGACCAAAATTAGGCTTTGCCAAGAATGTTGACCAAAACACAGCCTCTGGTTCACTATATATTGCTATTTTTTGAGGCTGTCGGATATTATACCATATTTCCAATACGTATGCCAGCATTCTTGTATTTAATTTGAGTTCCTAAAAAATTCAATCCTGTCACTAGGTTGTCACGCTATGGTATAGAAGTCCTGAAGTTCTACTGGGAGCCTCTCGATATGCCTGTCCAATTGACATTTGGTCAGTTGGTTGCATATTTTCTGAAATGGCTTCACGGAGACCACTATTCCAAGGAGATTCAGAAATTGACCAATTGTTTAGAATCTTCAGGTAAGTTGTTTTCATATTTTTGTAGATTTCTCATTATTTTACTCTTAATAGGATACATATTACATATGTACTTGCTTGGGAGCCCTGGAAAAAATCCAGGGTAAGAATGGAAAGGCATTTTGATGATGAGGTAGGCTGCAGAAGGACAAATGCCATACTTACTTTCATGGCCTACTTTGTATTTCACAGAAATACAGGCAGTTAATAACTTTTTATTTTATTTCTACGTATACTTGCAATCCTAAAATTACCTACTTCGGGCCATTCTTTTATCATATTCTTTGTACATAGTATTTCCTGGTGGGTCGTGGGAAAAAGTTTGCTGGCTCTAAGTAGCCCTTCTAGAAGGAATCCTAGGTTAAGTGGAAGAGTGAAAGTAGGCCTAGGGTATTACGTACTAAGCTTTGGTTTTTTTGTGGTATACTAGCAAAAATTTGTGGAACAGCAAAGTCTTTTTTTCTTACCCTTTGTGCATCATGAAGGAGTTCCACCATGTTACGCCACCCACCATCGCATTTGCCCTAACTGCCTGGTAGAGTTCCACAAACACAATTTTTATTTGTAATTGTCATTTCATATATATAGTGCCAGAAACTTGGTTTCACTGTGGTATTGACTTGCACTGTATGATTTGACTTAATAGTAATGCTCTCTAATGTATTCATAAAAATAGGCATATGATTGTGACAGAATTGAGAAAATTTGCTTGGTTTACTTAATATTGGTATCATAGTAATTGTGCAAAGTGTGTGGCATATCATGTTGAAAATGCAGAGTGCGTCAATGCTCTAATATAGCTTAATTCATGGTACATGGGCTGTGTCATGTTGCTAGCAATCTGAATTGATTATTTGGTATACTATGGGTTGCATTTTTTCAGTGTAGAATAAAACATTCCACCTAATAATCTGCTCATAAATTATTTACAAAATTATTGAATTTGCATTAATTTGAAACCTGCATGTCAATGTCAATTTGAAAATGTATTGAAAGAGATGGCCACTTATGTGTGGGTTGCTATGTATTTCAAATGACACTTGTCTAATTATAGGGTTATGAGGACTCCAACTGAAACTATCTGGCCAGGAGTTAGTCAACTTCCAGACTACAAAGCTACATTCCCCAACTGGACCAACAACACCTTAAGTACACATGTGAAGAACTTAGATGAGCAAGGACTAGACCTTCTCCAGGTAATTAATTAATTCAGATGTAATCCTTAAATCACTTAAAAACTTACGTTGTTCATATCATGGTTTTCTTATAGTCTTAACTTACATTTTTGTATAGCCTATTTTGCATAATTTTGCCTGTGTTGTGTGCCACACACATACTCCATGTTAATGGCAGTGGCAGCATTGGATGAAAACAGAAGATGGTGGAAAACTGTGATGCGTTCAGTCTTCCTTATTATTATTATATATTGGGGGGATTTGATCTTTGCATTTGGAGTCTCTAACGACAGATGGATGTTCACTATTCTATCAACACGATTTTATCCTATGTGAACTAATGCTGTTTATAAACTGTTCAACTTTCTGTGCAAGTAAATGAACATAGTTTTGAGATGGCTCTTTGGCATAGCAGAGTTGGCCTCTTGGAATTTTGTGCATTTTTATCTAAAATAGTCATTTTTTCATAATATTCTGTGAAATCCTTAATTTTTTGTCTCAATTTTGGGGTGGATTACATTTTTATATTGGGTGACAAAACATTTAAATCATATCACCTAATTAGAACATGGAAAATACAAACATTACATTATTTTTTTGAGTGGATGCTTTACTGACTGATACATCTTATTTATAATTGGGTATTTTCCAAAATTTTAAATTTAAGTTTACGGATCTTTATATGATACTTAAACTCGAACAAGCTTGCGGAGTGAAAGTAGTTTTAAAATTGATTCAATATTAATTGAGATATTTAAGATTAAAATAGTCGAAATTTCAAATTTTTTTACGCCGCTGCGAAACGAAATCTGATTGGCTTGACGTCATTTTCGCTGAGCGATAGACGGATGTGAGGGAGAAAGTGAGTAACTGTAGAAGATCTACAGTATATTTGAAGAGTTTTCATTGAAAACAAAGACTATGGCGTGCAATGGTTTTATTAAAACCACATAAGATAATTTACCCAAAGTGTATATGTTTATGGTAGGCGTTTTAATGAAGAAGAACGAGCAATTTAATGCTGCGGAAATTCTTTGAGCTTAAGTCCAAAAAATGTAAGCCTAAAGTTAGCTTTTAAAATCGTCATTACCGTTTTATATCATTTTTGATACATATAATTATGTATTTGGTGAATGAACTTTATTAACTGTTTTTCCAATACACTCATAATCATTATGGTACTCTTTCTTTATCGAAGTCCATATCAGTCCATGCAGCAGTAAACAAACAGTATCTTAGTAACATATCAACATAACACAGTACTTGCCAAATGTTTGTGCTGCCAATACTCGACACACCTAAAACATTAATTTTTTATTTGCTAATTAGTGATTGTTTGTAGAGGCGGTTTCTAGAAGTGGCTTATCTGCTGTAGAAATGCCTAAAAATAGATTCTCATCTCCTAAATGTCTATTCAAAGTTTAATTTAAGTGTTGTTATCTTATAAAGCTTCTCGTGAGAGTTATGGTGATAATGCTATAGGATACGTCCAAGTAAATAGAGATGGGCCACTGTGCACAGTCATTGCAAGAATATGTCCAGAACACTAAGTGCGGAGTAAAGCATACATTTTTACGGGTGGACATTGAGGAATCCAAGGAAGAAATTTCAATCATTCAATGTCGTGATTGCGTGAATATATTTCTTGTTCGGTGTTTCAACCGACGTATTTGTACATTGTGGCACAAAACACCATCCATATCCCTTACTTAGATGACATTTAAAGGCATATCTAGAAACGCGAAAACGTCAGAAACTAATTTCGCCGCATTTGTTTCCACCGTAAGCTTAAGGAAATGCCTAGGTCTAAATGTAAACAGCGAAAATGACATCACAGGCCATTCGGTTGTTTTCGGAGTGTGCTCGGGAGCTTTCGTAACCTTCTACTTTCTTTAGCTTTTAAAACCGAAATTCATACAATTTGATAAGAAAATTTTTAGCCAATGCAATAAGTTCAAGTAACTGAATCAAAATATCGATAGTTTGAAATACGTGGAAAATACCCAATTGCTACATATATTGTAAATGCAAGTATGTATCTCTGAAATATCTGTGGTTTTAGTTATGTATTCTGAATTAAGTAAATATTTATTTGATGTCTGCATAATCAGTTCCCTGTGTGTTCATTCGTGTTTTGTAGACAACATTTACATCCGTGTTCCAACACTTGGGCAAAATTGTTGTCTATAAAATTAATTAATGTGGCTGGAAACCAACCATCATCACATCAATGCCTAAGAAAGCTATGATTAAAGAGATAAAATTTTTTGATCTAGCCCATCATTATAGTCTTTAAGCTGCACCATCAGTAGTCGTCAATCCAAAAATTAGTTTGCTAAAGCTGTCCGCTACGCTCTCCTACCGGCCACTTTTTTGCTGTAGGAAAATGATTAAATACTTTGCACAATTCCCCTGGAGAAATTTGTTTTATTAAGTCAACATGTTTCACTGCACTGCAGCATCATCAGTACTGCACTCTTTGCTGTATGATTCTTCTCTTTGACCTCCTCCATAGTTTGCCTGATGTGTATATGTATTCAATTTTTGGTCTTCCTCAGTAATTCTTCAATTCATTCCTTCCTCCATTATTGTTATCAGTCAGCTCTTGTGTTACAAAACGTGCCAAATTAGTTTCTCTCCATCTCAGAATATCATAAAAGGTGCTTTAGCATTTTTTTCAATAAATTACCAGTGTGTGTACTAAATTTTATAATAACTTGCTTTACAGACTATGCTTGTATATAACCCTGTTCAAAGGATATCAGCGAAGGCTGCTGTTGCTCATCCGTACTTTAAGGACTTGAATAAAGACACTCTACCATCAAGAGAACCTTAGGCTGCTGTTTTGGAAATAAGTACGTTTTGCCTAACTTGCTTTTGTTGTGGTGAACCTCTTAGTGGCTGTACAGATAAGTGAATCATGAGCAAGTTTGGCATGAACAAGATTCTAACCATTCAAAGAAATTTACTGACTAAGCCGCATCTGGGTTATATTTTTGGGTTTTGTGCATTCTTGTGCCAACTTTGTACCTGTATTTGCACATTATCACAAGTTCCACAATGAGTTTCAACCAGTCACTTTTATTTTTAAAAAAGTATTATTTTATCAGCTACCAAAAACTTGTTAGAATCTTCCTACTGTGAGAATTAGTATTAGATCTTTCAACCTTCTAATTTCCTGTCATTTTGTTGTACTATCTTTCTATTTTGTTGTGATTGTTTGCACTGGATGGTAGTGTCCCTAAGGGAATTGGTAGACTGTGCAGTGTAATAAACCAGTGATTATGTACTTTTTAAGTTTAAAGCTCTTAGGGGCAATTCATTCTTACATATCGAGGGTTGTTATCCTCAATTTTCAGGATCTGATATGGGATTGGTCCTTCAAGGACAGGGGCATTTTATCCTCTGTGGAACTCAAATGTTCTGTTTTTTAATTTTATACTACGTAAAGTGCATGAGTTTTTCAATATAGGATATGGAAATAAAAACATTTTTGTAATTTTTTTTATTTGGTGTTAAAATTTTCCTTTCAATACACCCCCTCCTGCCACTCATCTTTGACCTCCGCTCATAGTCAACGGGTCCCTCCTCTGGGCAATCCAGGTCTCCTCCTTCAAGCCGAATGCACTAAAGAGCTTAAAGTGGCAACACTGGATCTGGTCATCGGGATTTGCCCACCAGTGGCCTCTGGTTTATGGCTAATCCGTCATTAGTAGGGGAAGGGCATAGTCTCTTCTGGCTTTAGCCTTGGATGGGTGGCTACCAATGGCATTTAATCACTTCAATAACTTTCTATATAAATCTTTACATGTAATAAATTGTTGTGCAGTGTCGCACACTTATGATTTAGTTCAATTAATTTTGTCTATATGCAGGAATGTTAATCACTAGTTCCTTGTGGTGGAAGAGCTGCTCTCTCCATCACTGCCTGCTATCATTCACTGATTTAAAATAACTGGGTAAGTGCAACAGTTTAATGATTAACTATCTTGCTTTCTTTGAATCCTAGTTTAAGTATGCTCATTCAGTTGCCAATTTGGCAGCACACTCCGATTCTGATAGTTATGTTGAAAGAACTTAATGGCGTTGAGGGTAATGAGGAGGCTGCGTGTTATGATGCTCATGCAGCAGTTGGATGATGTCATGTTGGATCAAGTGGGGCTCTGTACTGGGGTCATATCGTACACGTGGTATTCCATTCTTGTCAATGAGGAACTTCTCCCAGTTCCAACGGACATCAGAGTTCTTCATTGGTGTATAAAAGAGCCGGTCCTTATCAGAGAAGCTCTCGCGTGTTGGTGGACATTGTGACTGGTGAGAAGTAAAGAAAAAAGAGAGAAGGCCCATTTAGAATAATTACTCAGTTATTGCTGTACTGGCAGAAATTTAAACTTTCCATGTTAATACTTTCATTATCACTGAAATATGACATGGAATCTTGTACACACAAAGAAATGCAGTTTACTGTAAGGTAAACGTTAACATACTATGTGCGTAGTAGATGCTATCTTAACTGGTGAATTAATTTGTAATAGTTGTTAATTGACTTTTGAAGGTCTCAAGTGAAATCTCATTAATACACAGTACATTTATCCCCCCAAATAGTTTTCATTGCTCTTAAGTTTGATAAAAATAGTACCTCGTTATTGCACTTGAAGTGCAGGGAAACATTTATCTTCAAAGAACTTGGTAAATGACACTTTGACTTATTTTTCACATTTAATGGGGGTCTTGTTACAATCAAAGACTAGAAGTTGCTTTATAAGTGTGTAACCCTAGAAATTCGTATTACTGCAATAGGTCTTCGTCTTCATGTTGGGGATCTTGGTTGGACCTTATAAAGTCTGAATTAATTCCTCTAAAAGGAGAGCATTATGGCCTTTTTTCAATTCATTGTAATTCGGTGAACTAAGTATGTATTGGGTTTGCACTAATAGAAGAAATGGTTGTATAGAGAATGGCTTAGCAAAAGACATTATTGAAAACGAATAAGAGGCACTCAATGGTTCTGATATTTGCACTTAGAGGAAAGATTATACGTTTGGAGAATGTAGAATAAGTAAAATGGTGCTACGCATTGCAGAGAAAGATCTGTTATTGAAGGTAATCTTGGAGTAGGTAATGACAATAGATGGAGAGGATAGGCAACATTGTTTCTTTTGAACTTATGACTTGTTGGTGTTACTGGTTAACACCTGACCAGCCAGTGGGAGATTCGATGTTGAATATTAATGAAAGAAGTTTTTCAAAGTGAATTTCCTCACTGGTGGTTTTTTCATAATGTTGGTTAAAAAACTCACTAAGTTATACCAGAAGTGCAGTGCCAATGTAGAATGTAAATCCCTTCTGTATCCTGTACTCAAGCATGTAATTGTGTACAGTGCTCAATTGAGTATTTCATGCCTGCATTATTATCAAGGTAAAGCAGTCCTGAGTGCATATGAGTTTTAGTAGTTTTTGCATCTTACTCTTTTCAGAAATAAAGTTTTGGTTTATACAAATGCAGCCGTTGGATCATAGGTATTTCTCACATTTAAAGGTCAATTTAAAAAAACATTTAGCTTGGGAAGTAAGTTTGGTTTATTCCTAAAGAAAGGAACCACATACTAAATAATGCCTAATTTTTATGATCAAAATTTGCGAGGGGACTTTTGCATCTTAATGAATGTTGGAGTAATTAATTTGCACACTCGATGTGTATTTCAATATCCTATTAAGAACATTTAATGTTCACTTCTGGTTCCAACTGAAAAAAAGAAGAGCTAGTCCAAAAAAACTCCTTAAACCAACATTTTTCCAAGGACTCAATCTCTCACCTCATGTTTTTTCTCTGACTTCTCTATTAAAAACTTCATATAATTGCTAAGTATATATATATATTTAAATATATACCCAGTGTTGGGTACCTAAATTACCCAAAAATGTAATTGGGGCAGATTACAATTACTTAAGCAATTAAGAGTAATTGATTACAAGTGGACTACCATTATTTTATATGTAATCACTAAGCTGAGGACATTGCCTAAAATGCCTATTTTTTTCTTTTACTCAGGAAACCAATTTTATGAAGTTATAAGTTCATTTATGGCGGAATTAAAGCGATTTGTTATTGCCTAAAATGCCTATTTTACCTGTTTATGCCTTTTTCTGCTGATATCGCCTATTTAAGGGCCTAAAAAAGCAATATTCTTTTCAACATCGCCAAACTTCTCTTTAGTCCAGAGCTTGTCTGTTATTTCAGTTCCTTATTTAATCTATCAAGGTTGAAATAATGTCATTAAACATGCATAAAGAAAAATCATCCAAAGTATTATTAGATAAAGAGTAGAAAATATACTATGGTAATTTTACCTGATGTGTACATGCGATGGTTTCAATTGCCAAAAACGTTTTTTGAAGATACCACTCATTGTCAGTAATGCTGAGTTTAAAGGCAGATCAACTTCAGGCAGTATGCCTGAAGTTGATCTGCCTTCACAGGCAGTATTGATATTATGGGGAACATGGCTAAATACTGCGTTATACTCTGCAGATAAAATTATTGAAATACGTGAGGTATGTGACAGGAATAATGTGCGCCTCTGATACATCAGTTCAAACGTCTTTTTCACCCACTTAAAGGTACACTATTGGGTGTGCCTTGGTGTACATGCCAAGTGGTCTGGTGGTCCCCGCTCGACCATCACGGATTTCTATGAAATTTTGTATGGACATTCACACATGTCCCCGATAAACATTTATAAAGTTTTACGTTCGCCAATGGTATAATTGCTGATATATAGTAATTTGTTTGACCCCGTGCCGCAGCCTTCTTCAGTATGATTACGAGATTTAGGTAACTTTGAGGCATAGTATCTCAGAAGATATTTTGATAAGAGAAGCAAAAATTGGCTATCTTGTACAAAGTTTTGGGCTCCATTAAACAACAATAAAAATAACTGTAAAAGCGACCTCCTTGTAGAAAATTCAGGGCAAAATTGGCCTGAAAATTGCGGATCAAAAAAAATTAAAAATTTGGCTTTTTCTATTTCAGGAAGTAAGGTATAATCAACGTGAAACTTTGGGCATGCTAACATATAAATATATGGTTTATGAATACAACATTTCATCTTCCAGTGATTTCCATTTTTATGAAAATCGAGTTAAAATGTGACACTTTTAGAAAAAAGGCCAAAAATAGGGTATATTTTCCCTGCTTTTTCAAGAAAAGACCCTCTGGAATTTCTTTTGGATCATTTTCATTCTAATGAGAATGATTTCAACCCTCCTAAAAAAGTATATCTGGTTTTTCATCGCGGACATATAATAGGGACAACGTGGAGGATGACATTTGTAAAAACGACAAAAATAGGTTATTTTCTGCCCACTCTTACAAAAGAAAGACCTTCTGGATACTCTTTTGAATCATTTTGATTAAAAAGAGCATGTTTCAAACCTATTAAAAAAGTAGACTTGGTTTTTCATCGCGAGCACATTTGGCCCTAAAAATATGAACAAAGTTGCTATGGTGGCGCCAAATGCATTCTGTTGTTTGTTGTACTGTTTGTTTTATGTAGACATTTTTAGTTGATTGCGTTGGTCCATGGTGAAATTGTCACTACCTGTTCAGGCATTTGAACCTGTAACCCTATCGCCGTAGGGGTCGTGCCCAATTGCCGTGCAATACCAGCCACGGGTGGGTTTCTTGGTTGAGGATCCCAAGCCTGCAATTTGGTTTCTTCGACAAGGTTCCAAATCCTTGTGTAGGTATCTGTCTGGTTCCAAAACCAAAGGTTAGGCAGCTTATCCTAGGTTTCCAAGCCGAAGCTCGTATGGTTTTATTTTTAGACTTGGGTAAGGAGACTATACTAGAGACTTGGGTTAAGCCTTGGCCGTTCTGTATTGAGTGACTTTGAGTTTTTTAAATTGTGAGTGATGCCATGTAATATTCATTTCTTGGATCCTTCAAATTTCATCTTAATGAATCCGTTATTCCACTAGAGGTGGTTCTAGAATAGTGACAGCTGTTACTGGTATCAACCAACTCTTTGGGGCCAAAGTTAATAATTGAAATTTTGTCGATTTATCGGTTTCTTTAATTTTTGTTTTCATATCTTCGATTAAATAATATTTTAAGTGCCTATTTTGAAAATTTTAGTCCCTATTTAGGCTGCCTATTTCTTCATTTTTAGTGCCTAAATGTCCTCAGCTTAGTAATCACTATCTCTTGAATTACCACAAAATTGAATTCAAACTGTGGCAGACTTAAAAAAAGTACAGCATTGTGATATAGTGTTGCACAGAAAATGCATGTTTCTGGTGGAAATACAGCTTAAGAATGCACTTGAGGGGGTGATATTCCCAACAAATAGATAAAATAAATGCTTGAGAACAAATGCTCCCACAGATAATTGCAATAAAAAATGAGTGATCGATATAATCACTGAGCAATTACAAATTATGCTGAGAGTAACGATTACATGATTGTAATGATTTCTCTGGAAGTAGATAACTAATAATATTACAATTTGAAAAAGAAACTATTACAAACAAAAGCATGTAAGGTGTAATCATTACAGATGATTGGATTACTTGTTATCAATTACCCACTTACCATCACTGTATATACCCATGATGTTTCTTACCTTCAGGTATGTGTACAATGGATGTTCATGTGCTCCATTCACCTCTGTCTTTGCAGTTAAGGGGAAATTGGGAACAAAGCCATTTCCAGGTCGCACATGCATTATTCCATTAAAGATCTCACTTGCATTTGCTCCTGGCTCTTGCTGCAATTTAAATTATTTTACTGTTATTAACATTCCAGTAATCATACTTCATAGATTTAATCTTACTATGAATTAACCAATGAAGATAGAATTCTAAATTTTCACAAAGAAAAGACTGCATTCCATTATTAATCCTCATAGTTAGCACATCACAATGCTGATTGTTTTTATCCTTACCATCCCAAACTGGTTGCTGGGGATTCCTAGGACAGTAATACCTGGGTTGTTTTCAATTAGTGCATTCATACCCAGGTAGTGGTGGGTGAAAGATCAGTAAGTGGCCACATTTACTATTACAAAGACCTGTGAAGGAATGTTTTCCATAAATTAATAAAAATGCCAAAGTTTTATGAACTTGGGTTGACATGAGATAGATTACTGCATATTAATTAAGGATTTGTATATGTGATATAGCTAAGTAAAGTTTATTCTGTCCTGGAGATATTACAATTATGCATAGGACACACATGTTTATAAATATTGATGATAACACAAAAAAATAAAACAATGGTCAATAAATACTCGTCTACAAAAGGCTCTAATTAAATCAAATGATGACTGGATGGAAGATAAATTTGGGATTTTAAAAAAATTTAGTAGACCCTCGCTAAACTGGACTAAATGGGACAAAGGGTGGCCCAGTTAATGCAAACTCTGGACTATCTGGGTATGTCTCAAAAGGAACATGCATGGAATTATTTTAGTGAACCCACGGTCACTGATGTCTTTTCATTACTTCCCATGATGCAAGGAGGCACTTGCGAGTAAAAATGCTAGCTTGACAATGACAGTCATAGGCAAAGAAAATATGTTTCGCATTATTCCGAAATAGTAAAGGAAAATGTTGAAATTTCAAGTGTATTAAAAACAAAATAATGGTAACTTGTTCGCAGTTATCGCAAATACTATGAGTCTAATACCCGTCATTCATAGCATTAAAACTAAATTTTCCAGGGATTGTTTTATTATTCCCATTAGATTTCGAACTTATGATGTGCCTGTCAGTCGATGTGTCACTAGCATAGGCGTATCCAGGGGGGATTATAGGGTTTGAACCTCCCCCCCCCCCTCCATTGATTAAAAAAACGTAAAAATGATGTGTTTAACGCATGACAAGAGTACACCTATGGATCACCTTCCATAACATTTCTAGAATACCTTCAAAACGTCATTTTAAGATGTATATTTTTTTAAATTCCCGGACCCCCCCGTTTTACATGGGGGGTATTCCATTCCCCTCTTTCAGAAGGTGGAGGACCCCTCCCCCCCCCCCGTCAGACACTACTAGATACGCCTCTGGTCACTAGTGTATCAACGCCGTAGTGTAACTATGCCCAAGGGCCGACGGGCGGAGTCCGTTGCACGATCGAAAATTCGATTCCATTTCGACGTCGCCAACGGTCGAACCTTTTCTCTCTCGTTTCATAATTTTGTCTTCGTAGAGTCACCGGACATGAAAAACTGACCATATATCGTCATATTAATAAAAATTTTACCGTATTAAGTACAAAAAAGTGACAGTTAAAACGTCCGCCATATTATTTTATTGCGAACGCAAATATTCAGAACTCTAAGAGAAGGAATATAAACTACGTTAATGTAGAGTCTACAGACTGTTTTACATAAATAAATAGGTTTAGGTGAGCTCGATGCAGTGGCGGATACATGCGGGGGGCGCGCCCCCCCCCCCCCCCCCCCCTTGCGGGGCCGCCTGCATTGCCGCCCCCGCCAGTCAGTACGCTATTCGTTCGTGTCTTTCGTCAGTCGACTCTGAGTCGAGTTATCGAGTAGTTGCTTAGAGTATATAGTCTCCCTACTACCTTAATAACTCTATGAGTAGTTGTACTTTCTTATGTAGCACGCGTCCGCGTCATAGTATTTTATACGTTTCTGTCTACGAGAAAAGTCGCGGTCATTCTAATGATCTCGAAACGTTATTCCGTCTGGTATTTGTTCGAGAAAAGTCGCGAATATTCTACTGTTTGTATTTTTTTCACACTCCTTAAAAGTCTGGAAGCGAACATTCCGGCACCGAATGTTCTCGAAACAACCGAGCTACATGTATAGTCGCTGCCAAGCAGTCAGTTTGAAAGCTACAATCGTCGCGATAACTTGCGCCCCCCCTTGAGTTTTTTCTACATCCGCCACTGGCTCGATGTACCGCAACAGCTTGAATGCGAGAGAGTTCTGAGAAAATCATAGGCGGTCCTTCGTGGAATTTGTTCAAATTTGAGCCGTTTCTATTTGTTAGCGAGTGATAACAATTGAAAATGACAAGCAATGTTATGGTTTTGTTAAACAATCAATTCTGGTTGACCGTGCGAAGTTTCAATTTTTTTCCCTGTGATAAGTACTAATGCTCTTTTGCACGCTCCCCAATGCCCCACCCCAATTTTCGAAAATTGGGGTGGGGCGTAACTTAATGGTACGGTATCGGATCTCACAAGTCAAAGTGAATTTCCTTGGTTCGCAGTTATCGTAAATAATCTACCTCGATTGTAAATGCGGGGCGGTAACGGATCAATAGCAGGTCGCTCCAAACTGTCTCTCGTCCTGCCACTCACGTCAGGTGAAGTGGGTAATGACACTGAATGGTGTCCCTTAATTAATATTTAAGTGCAACGAAAAAAATTAATTCAACTGAATAGCATCCTTTGCTAATTGAAGAACGAATAGTAATGTAAAAAATTTCATGCGCTATTTAAATGGTTAAGTTCCAAACAATATTTTTTCCTTCGGATCAACTTCTATGTTATGTGAAAGGAGTTGCTGGTCTGAATTGATGAAAGTTAAAATTTTCCTGCAAGAACTTAATTAATTCTTAAGAAAATTGTAGGTCGTGTCTTATCCAGCTACCACTGCGACCTAAGACAATAGTGAAATGGAACACGGCCTCCTCTCTGGGTGTGCCCTATTGGAATTAGTGCTCCCGGCGATATTCGGCACGAATTTTGCTTTCTCATACGTTACCTACCTACCTCGCCGGAGTTTTTCAACTTTAGCCACAGCAAAAATTAATAATTAGGAAAATAAATTTCTAGGCATTCAATTTGATTGACAATTCACCCGTATCAACAAAATTTATAGGTCCAGGAAATAATTTTTAATGACGCAGTATTAATGCCATCTCACGACCACCCGCCTGTCCGAGTTTTGCGGTAATCCGGTTCAACGGGGTCTAATGTAGTTGACTCTGGATATCATCGTAGTTGGCACAGAAGTGTTCATCAGGCGGTTATAATTAAAATTGTAGCAACTAATACATAAGTGAATTTATAACTGATTGTGAGTAAATACTTCTAATGTTATCTAATAGAGAAAGCGTACATTTATGGCTTATTATGATCGTTTTCTGGCCTAATGATATTGGCATGGCCTTTATTCCTTTTTCCGGTGAAAATCCATTGATGGAGTGTAAGACGAATGTCTTGGGATTATTCTCGATTAGGATTTATTTCATTAAGGAACCTTATTTTGAGAATTGCTGTACAGCTTAACTTTCAAGTATTAGTAGGATAAATAATACAACTTTCCTGGGAGAATTATGCTTCATGATGTACGCACCTGTCCTTGAAATTCTGACAGGCTGATGTTTCTCCTACCATAGATGTCAGGAACGGAGAAATTGTGAACGCCATTCCTTGGAGTTTTCAGGCTGTTACTGCTGAAAGTGGAGCACATTCTCGATGCAACTCTGTCTCCTGCATCAACTCCTCCCAGCCCAAGCGACAAAAGGCATAGGAGGGGGGCCAACCAATGTTTGCCCTCCCCCATTTTGGTGGACGTCTCCTCCTGAAATTAAACTGCAATACTTTAATTCCTCTGCTGCAATGAAATCACATCACATCTGTTCAGAGAGTTATTATTTATCAGGCAAAGAGCAACTAAATTGCACTGAATGTCCATAGAAACTTCCAGCGGCAGGAGCAAGCAAGCTCTACATTTCTTACTCTAGTTACTTTTAGTTGCTATTGGAAAAGCCAGGAGCCAATCCCGCCTTTAAGATATGGAATAGGTGAAATGAATGGCCAAAATTTGTTAAAATGAAGCTCACATTTAATGGCTTTAAGTGCTGATACTCAGGTTTTCAATTCAAGATCAATGTTAAATTGTGTTTATAGTTTGATCAGTGGCGTAACAATGGGGGTTGGGGGGGAAGCAAGGGTACTTTTCCCCCCTCCACACCCCTAAAACACTGCGGAGGGAGCGCAAAACGTATCCCAAGAGGGCGCATTAAGTTCCCTCATTAAATACGACACCCAAGTGAGGAAGGGCTATTTTAGGATTGTTTTTTGTTCGAAAAAATTTGATGGAAAGGGGAGGGGCGCAAAAACGACCCCCCCCTAAATCCGCAACGTTGTTGCGCCGCTGAGTTTGATTGCAGCTGTTTTTGGGCAGTTGTAATTCATTTTCAGGCGTATAGTCTCAAGCTCTTAATAACGTCCAGATCAGCGGTTCTCTACCAGTGGTACGCGTATCCGTTAGAAGCATGTGGGAAAAGCTGAAAAATTGGGGAAGTGTGGGAAGCATTATCCTTCACTGGGAGGGAACCAATGGGCTGGGGAACCAAGGGACGCATAAGTAAAAATAGGTTGGAAACCGCTGGTATACATATCAACGTTTTCCGGAGGGGAAGAACGCAGGGGAGTGTACAGAAGAATTTTTGCAAGGATTATTTTGATTTTTTCCACCACCAGTATTTGGTTAGATTGAAATGGAATTGTATTTTCCCGAAGAAAACATTTTTTTCTAGAGGTGATAAGCATTTTTGAAAATGTGTTTGAAATTTGAAAGGCAGGAGTGGAATAAAATCCAACAAAGAACTCTGAAATTGGTCAAAAATACTTAGCCTCTTCCCTCTCCAGGTTAAAAAAAATGAAAATGTTTTGTCTGCAAATGGTAACTGGCAGTGGTCTTTCTGTTAATAAGCTGCCACAGCAAGATTGCTAGATTCTTGTTTTATCCAATATTCAACTTTCAATAACTGAGATGAACTCTTACGGCCAGTTTTTGTCGATCACTGAAGCAACAAAGTTTTAATGCTGGCGTCTATATTTCGTGCAGGAGTTATTGAGGGGAATTCAATAGAGTGGGTGGGATGGATTCATGGATGTGAAGTGAGCGGGTGCCCGAGCAGAGCCTTTCCGTACGTACGTCCCTCAAAAAAGCTCGTGGCATATTAGCTGCGGACGATTATGGAACTCGAAGGGGCTTTCCTTTCCGTACCTACACTTTCGAAGCCTCGGCAAATTCGAATCTTCCATCCCAGGTTTCCAAACTATAATCGCGCCATGCTCTTATTCAAGTTTTATCTTTTGACGTGAATGCGAATGAACATATTATGGTTCGTTCTCGGTGTCATGTAAGGTTTTGCCGCGACCAATATCTGTGTTCTTTCGAGGGTCTCGTGTGCAAAAATTATAAGGATTATAGAATATCTAAAACTATGACTGGATAGCCCGTTTCGTCGACCAGCGGAAATATTTGTCGCAAGCGGAGGGGAGTTGTGTCTCCGGAACGAGTTGGTCAATTTTAGTGATCGAGATGTCTACGGAGAGCTGATAACGTCAGTTACACGTAAACAACACAAGAAATAGAACATTCACATTGGAAAGCAGAAAATATTAGCTACCATCGATCAATTTTTCATAGGTTAGCCATTTGTACTAATAATTTAGATAAATATTATGTATAGCGTAATTTTATTTCTTTCATTTCTACTTTCTTTCTGGAAAAAAAGAATCTCCCAATAACGAGAGTAACGTATGTAATTTCGCATTCACAAAATAAAGATCCGACGGTAGTATCAAGAACACTCCCTGTATTTTTTTTCTTATACCCTTCAAGAAAGAGGCCTCTTTGTCAATGCCCTTCTCATTTCACTCTGACGTTGAAAATATATCCAGATAAAATGCGTTTAGATCAGCAACCGGCTTCAAGTCAAATGTTATCCACTTCATTTAGAGACATACGTCACGTCAGGGTTATTTTTACCCCTTGGAATGACACGTTGCACTTCCTCGCGTCACTTTGGTTTGCACAGAGATGGCCGCGCCAGTGTGAATGGGAATCCTTGTTAAATACGTGCAAATGAATGTTTAAAGCAACCCTACTCTCGATTCGAGCAGAATGATAGCGCAACTAATGCCAATGAGTTAGTTGATGATACCTCCTCACCTCTACGGTTAATGTAAGGGCAATTACGTTTTTAAATATGCACCGCACGCAATGTTTAACAAAGCCATGCGAAAATGTAAAAACGTGAGGGTTTAAATGAGAGCAAGAGAAGGATAAAGGCTTCCTAACACATTTTTATTGCGTGTTCATAGTTTAAATGACGTGAGATGAGTTTCCACTCATTCTTCTCAGTGGTGCAATGTATCACTAAGGCTGGCAACATCGATTACGGGCCTGATTGCGGAGTTAACGTTTACTTATTCCACGGGATTTATGATACTCGGCCCTCGGTACTCCGGCTGATGCTGACCTAATTTTGCTGCGCTAACGTAGCAACTAAAAAACATTTGGGGGATACAGAGCACTGTGTGGCGATTGAAATCGAACAAAAAACCTTCGATTATACCGATGTTGCCAGTGAAAATAACCTCGCCAACGGTAAGTCACAAATCTATCCGCAATTATTTCAAGGTCGTGTTGTGATTGTTTCACAAAAAGTTAATGCGAAAAATTAGGAGACTATGTCATTCACAATTTTATTTTTCAGTATGGGTGATGACAGAGAAGTGAAAACTACAACCTTTATCGTAAATAATCTCGTGCATATTTATACCTAAGAAGTGAATTGTTTTGCAGCCTTTACTTAATGGTAAGAAATCATACTTTTTCACTCACTTTTATATTTTAATTCACGAGGAAATAATTATTTATTGCATTATCAAGGTTCCGTGATAATTATACATAGTATCTGGAAAGCATGGTTGGTGAGAATAAAAAAGTGAGGAGTTTACTTAGTGATATAGCATTTAATAATAAGGCAATATCAATTGCTAAAAATGTCACAAATGAAGTAATTGACTCAAGTCAATGATTTTGTCATGGATAATGTCTTTGTTTTGTTATGGTCAATTATTTGAGTGCTCTCCACAATGCATACAAATTGGGATCGGATTACAACATATGATTTCCAATCTACGTAGATTTCTGGGTTCAAAAACCATCTGGTGAACTTCATGCTGCGTGGACAGAGTATTTTTGAAAATCCCTTTGCACGAATTTGCGAATTTCACGAGTGACTCGGAGGGCCTCGCATGAAATAGATGTATTTCACACACGCCCATGAATTCGACCGTCCAGTTTATGACTGTGTGGATTTTGGACATTCTGTTTCCTTGGCGTGTGGTTGTGAAATTGCCCATTTCTACTCCTAAGTTAAATCCTGCTGGTCTTGAGTTCGCCCGGAGCAGAACCGTATAATTATTGAGAAGCTGTTCCAGTGGCCCAATTAAATTCCGTGGCTCATTAAATCTTTTCCCAGAAATGTTTCGATAAAAAAATTCGATACTTATCATTCCCAAACTTTGTGAGTTGTGAAATTTAGAACCAAACTCCTCTTTCAACCGAGCTCAATTTTTGATACCTTGATATTTAGTAAATGTACGATGAGTAAGCGAAAACCTGCACGTTTGTGATGAAACAGTTAAAATACTTAACACCATTCCATTCTATTTTATAATATTTGACCATCTAGTACTATTGTCATGGTACTGAGTGCAGCGAGTTCTTTCAAAGCTCATTTAAAAAAATATATTCAACATTTCATAGTCAACGAGCATAAATGCTCTTTACAAAGAAATAACAAATGCTACTCGCATTTGTTATTTCTATGTAAAGAGCATTCATGCTTGTTGAAGTGCTATAATAAATAAATTCTGTATTAGGTACCTTGGAAATGACACTCGGTGAAGAACCCATGGTCGGCTATAAAATAAGGGGTGGAATGGTTCCCTGTAAATTGATTTTCCGTCATGAAGGTAAAAGTATTCCACCAAGGAGAACCTGAAACCTACAATTAATTTTGCTATGCCGAAAGTCTGAATTTTTT
Organism: Pyrrhosoma nymphula; assembly: GCA_963573305.1. Taxonomy (NCBI): domain Eukaryota; kingdom Metazoa; phylum Arthropoda; class Insecta; order Odonata; family Coenagrionidae; genus Pyrrhosoma; species Pyrrhosoma nymphula. The sequence goes on along the minus strand of OY754333.1, from coordinate 138,392,137 downwards.
TAGGTTTTTGGCATAGCCGTAGGTCTAGATTTTGGAACATGAACATCAAAAGTAAAAGAATTAACTCTTTTTGAACGTAATATTTAGATTGAAACTATGCAATGCGGGAATGAAAAGAATAAAATGAGCGCACTCAGCTACGAACGTGACCGTAAGAAGTGAATAATAAAAGAGAAAAAATCTACGCAGCATTTTTGGCAGCCATATGAACAGGGCGGAGTAACTACTACCCTTGAGTCCGCTCCGATGCAGTAACTAGCTATTACAGGGATAATTACATGTAAGTTAAAATTTAGGTGAAACTCTTTGCCTCAGACTAAAATTTAAAGCTCTGTCGCAAGCAGGGATGGCCGCTTTTTGCATTCAAAGGAGGCTGAGCATTGGCTCAATCTGTCTTCGTAACAGATCAGTAGCTTAAGAGAAAGTGTGGCTATTAACCATCACCGATGCCCTTTGAAAACAAATTCTTACCGGAAACGCCAGGCCCGGGGAGCTCCTATTTAATTCCAACTCCTCATGAGATTCCTACATAAACGCGAAAACTCTTGTTTTCTCGAGCACTCTTGCCCCATCGAATTGCTGCAGAAGTCTGTGAAGGCATCTAATTGGTATCACGGAGTATATTTATTTTCTCCCATTCTAAATGAACGCAAGACCATACAAAGGATTTTTCAAATGTCTCTCCTAACTACTTGGAAAATGTAGAACTACGTTCATTCAAATATTGAATCATTTGTGCAATTGGCTTGTAATTACATGAAATGATTTTGACAGCACTTAAAGATAAACCCGTTGAAGATAAAGTTCAGTAAAAGGTAAATGGCGCGGATGGATTCGTGGATTATCGGAGGTCGTATTCCATTGCTCAGAACCAATTCTGACTGCCTTCAGATTCGCGGGCCCCTCCTCTCCTTATGCCTGCGAGTGCAGTCGGTAGATATAAGAAAACGTGTCATTACTGATATTACAACTGTTTGCTATTGCCTAGTTAATAAAATTGCATTCAGAAGGACCTAGATTAATCACAGCGCCCTCCAATAATTATGAGAGAACCGATTTATTTCAAATCAGGGACGTTTTTTCCTAGAGCACCAACCTTGAACAGCAGAGATGATCAGAAAGTGATTTTCTCGATAAGATTTAATGGCTATTCCACCGATGAGGATAGGATTAATGCTACCTTCATATGTATCTTCATCTCACTCAAATATTAATCCTTTTTCTCCCTGATTCCGTTTGCTCAACGTTCTTCCTTTAGTCACTAGTTTTAGTATTCAGCCGCACCTTATCACCTACCGCATTCAATTACTGTCTCCTGACTTCCTCCAGTTCTTTCCTCTTCCCCAATGCATCCAGAACTTTGTATTCAAACTGAATTTACTCATGATTATCAAAGCCCTAAACTCAAACACCACCGATGTATTATTCCCACACCTCTCTAAGAGTCACGTTTTGGAAGTCAATGCACAATAGAAAGTTTAACTAATCTTTTGTTAATGTCTATACTAAGAGTATTTTGGCCTTCTCCTTACTTCTCTCCTGTTAGCAAATTCTTTTTTCGCTGGCGCTATTCTTCCCCTAATGTCTACAGTACTCTGCCTATCATTGACCAAAATTCTTCCGAAGTAACAAAGTAATTCTTTGAGCCTTACCTTACCTACTTTTCTCCCCTGGATCAATGTATTCTTCCTCCTTAGTAGTATTTCCCTAACAATATCTTTAATGCTCTTCCAATTAAGCTTCATCCCATATCTCTCGCACTGATTTGCTAGATCGTCTTGTAAGAACAACATTCCCTTTTGCAGACTGAGTAACTAACATTTGGGCATCTGGAAATTCAAATGGTTGAATAAATCCTCCGCCTACTTTTATTCCTACCTCAAGCTACGCTGACGCCCCTCGGTATCACATGTCGGGAGAGCATCGCCGACAGCGAGAAACCCGTTTTTCCCTGCGTTCCCAGGAAACTCAACAGCATTATTCTTTCTTCACCGCCAATCTTGCGCTGTATACTAGAGGATTTAAAGGCTTAATGACCAGTGTGGAAATCGCGTAAGATTATATTCGCTTCCGTGTGTTAGTGAGTACAGATATTGCTCTTTTAAAGAGTATATCTAAATGCTACAGAAAACTCATTTGAAATTGTTGGAAGGCCCTTGTGGCTACCTTGTATACAAATTTAAGTACATCAAGTGAAGACCCACCAGAGGATGACGATCAATGGCTCATCTCAAGAGATACTACACCTCGTTCAAATATAAAAAATGTAAACAAATTCAAATATAAAAAAGACCAACTAACTCTGACACTTTGTAGAATAATTTTATCTCCATAGTGATGTATAAAAAACGCACAGAGTATATAATCCACACTATTTAATGCAAAAAAACCGACCTAGGTTTCGACAAATTGCGTCATCTTCTAGGTGAAGGACCTTGTAACCTTAAAGATGACACAATTTTTCGAAAGCTATGTCGGTTTACTAGCATTAAATAGAAAGTATTATACATTCTGTGACTTTTAAAATTATATGCTATGGAAATTAAGACCTCGATTTTTATGTAACTCGTATTTACTGGTAGGCGCCTAAACCATTTTAGGAACATTCTTGGAAAAATACACCCATTAGATTTGCGTTAGTTTACTGGTGCCACTGGTGCACTACAAAAGGATATTTCGTGTATTTTTTGCCTTTATTCATGCCATTAATGTTTCCACTTCTTACTAGTTCCCAAAACGTCATAGAGAGAAAAGAGCCAACCTCCTATCCCTGGGATTTTTCGCGTGGTATGTTCTAGAAATCTGTGATCTGCGCACCAACCAATTGAAAAAACCTCCTGTTAAAAGTATTTATTCACACTCTCTAGACGTCCAAATGTCCATGGCGCGAAAGATTGGGACGTTGCCTTTCCTCTCCAAAGTTGTTGAAGTAAACTCCTGGACAGGCAGACTAATATAACGCCTACGGGTCGTGTTTGGTTGAGGAGGCGGTCGGGATTTTGTACGGTAAGGTGGAGTTTCCTTTACAACCTTCGTTCTTCCGGCAGCTCTCCAGTGGGAGTTTTCGAACAGCTAACCTCGAGTCCGAACTCTTTACCGCGATCAGTTTGTGATCTCTCGAAAAGGTGCCTTGAAAAGCGAAAAGGGTGAGTGAGATTTTGATATTACTCTTGTTCAACGTAGTCAGCTGGTTCTTCGCGCGAGTAGCGTTGATTGCCAATGCAAGAGTCGAAATAGATAAATTCAACCATTTTACTGGCGCTTCGAAAAAATACTGCTTCCACTACTCATACTGGTAAGTTACTTCAAAGGTGAAGATTATTAGACGAACATATTATTGTAAATACTTTCCGGCCCTTGGAAACTGACTGCAGCGTTATATTCCTAGTGAAATTTCACGTTCGTCTTCAAATAACTGCAGCAATTTGCTAACAACTTTATTTTGTTATTTATTTAATATACATTCCCCCTGAAAACAGCAATTATAGTCTTTTACATAAACTAACAATCAACTATGACTTGGTGAAATAGATAAATTCATGCGGGACTCTTAACCCACGACTCCAGGATTGGCAGAAGAGGACTTCCCCGCCTCTATTGGGGCCGTAGAACATACAACTACGGCAAACTATATAAAAACGGATGAGCTCCTTCATTTCGTTAAAATTTTGTCTTAAAAAAAAGAAAAAAAATGCATCAGTCGTAAAAAATAGCATGCATTAATACTCATAAAAATTAACTTAAATCCATGTTGCAGCATTTATCGCACCTGAATCAATGGAAACAGTGCGTAAATTTTAAGATGGAAATCTGATACTCGCTCGACCACTAAGCATCGTTGGTCTCTGCTTGAGATTGCTTTTCGGACCGTCGCGAGGGCCGTCACATGTCTACACGAGGCCTTGGACTGTGCAGAATGACCTTGTCTCTCAAAACACGTAAAACTGACATACTGCTGCTACTAATTGAAAGAAGTGCACGACTTTCATTCTCTCTCCGACCTTCCTGAATTCCGTATCTTCAATGTTCGTTCCGTCCTAGCCTTTCCAGTGAATCTTCGAGCTTTAGCAGTTGACACGGGGTCCCACATTCGCCTCGGCGACCTTGTGCCCTTCTCTCCCACCGCGCTACGACGCGACGGCTCCCGGATGGATCAAGACGAGCGAAAATATGGCGCGAACATGCGTCACAACGCGCGGGAAATCTCAGCTAACACCGAGGTCGGTTAAGCTATTCCATGGTTATTATGGTGGTATGTGCGTATGCATTTGTTTGTTCACGCAGAGCAGAAACACAGATTCACATGCGGGCGCAGTAAAAAAGATAAATTTACAAAGATATAAGGATAAGTACTTATGCATATAATTTTCTGTGGTTATCAGACAAGGCAGGTTTGATTGACTTGCTTGTGTTGCATTACTTTCCCAATCCATTTCCCTCTTCAGTTAAGCAGACGAACTACCTATCTTCATAACATGCTAAATGCTTTCTCCTCCCTCTTTCCCTTATTTCCAGCATTTAGCCTTCCAAAACGGGTTTCAGTATCCCATCCCCTTCCCTCTCCTAACCTATAAATCTATTCCTCCCCCACTATTCTAAGTACTCCGTCGTTAGACTTTCTTTCCGTTAAGGTAGTTTGAGCGAGATATTTCCCTAGTCATAATGGAGGCCATATTCGAATTTTATTTTTTAATTTAAGCGTATGTAAGAAGTATGAAGTAAATATTGTCGCATAAATGGTGCAAATATATAGTTATATATGGCAAAAAGTCTCAGTAATTAAATAAATATAACTACATAGGTCTCTAGCTTGACTCATTTTTTCAAGCCGCATCGTGAGATCGCCTACAAAATAAGAGTTTTTTTACGATTCTGTAAAAAGTACTCTGGTGAGTAATTGATTATTTTTTATAAATAGTTGAGAAAACATAAATAACTACTCACCGTTAGTTTTTTGACGAAATCTAGGTGTTGGGAATTCCTAATTTTTTCAATATTCTCCCTCTGGAGCGCACAGCCGTAATCTATATCCATGTAAAACCGCTTATATTTTAAGGCTGATTGCTCGAAAGGTAGCTCGGCATGGGGTTAATATTTTGATATCATTAAAAAGATGGCAGTTTTTTTCAATAAAATGACGTCAAATTCATCAAATTATTGGTGAATTGATTTATCGCTCAAAGTACCTTAATCATACTTTCTGCAGCCTCTTCCACGCCCACATCTCTAACGTCTTCCTCGAATGCTATTTCACATCATCCATTTCAGATATGTCGAACATATACATACTGGAGGGAATTCAAAATTATTCCTTGTCTTCTGCAAATCCGACTGCCTTTAAAGGTTCAACCACTTTTATTCTAGTCTCACACACTGTCCCCTGTTTACATAAAAATACGCAAGACAGTTTCCAGGGATCTACATCTACATACTACCCCGCAAGCTGCCTCAATTGGTGTGTGGCGGGGGGTGTTAGGACACCAGCCGTTTACATATAAAAAGGATACGCTCTAATGAAATTACGCCTTGCATTTATTAAAGTCCCTTATTGTTCGGGTGAAAAACGAATTCCCATAACTGTCTGTTCGGCAAAATATCTCTCTTAATTTATCGTTTCTGTCGGACCTGGAAATATAGTGGGGTTCTAATATGATGTTCTCCGCGTAGCTCTTTAAGATATCTATTCTTAATTGCTTAAGTAATCTAAGCCTAGCGCGCAGCCTCCGAGTCTCTAGCGGCTCCCAGCCTAATTCGTTTAACATCTGTGTAACGCTATCTGTACGCCCGTAGCAGTTTTTGGCGAATCGCGCAGCTTTCCATTGTATTTTATTAAGTTCCCGGATTAAGTCTTTCTGCACCGGATCCCATATGTTCGCTGCATATTCAAGGTGTGGCCGGAGGAGTGCGAAATAGCACCTATCTTTTACTTTTTCATCTTCCCACAATACGCTTGACGAATCCTAGCTTCTTCAGAGCTCTGCCACAAATCTTTCTTATATGTGTTTCCCACGATAGATTCGAGGTTATCGTAACTCCCAGATACTTCACTTCATCTGTCGCCTTTATGTTAACACCATCCACAGCATATACATGGGGATAGTTGGACGACCTCCGCAAGAAATGTACCGCCGTGCATTTGCTCAGATTAAGTTCGAGTCCCCACTCTTGGCTCCACACATGAACGTTGTTTAAATCCGATGATAAAATTTCAAAGTCAAGAGTGATCACTAATTTCGCGATAGATGACAGCGTCGTCAGCAAATAAACATATTTTACTGCTAATTATAGAGCATAGGTCATTTATGTATATATTGAACAAAAGGGGGTCGATTACGCTTCCTTGTGGGACACCTGATGTCACTTTAACTACATCAGAGCTAATTCCGTTAAGAACCACTTTTTGTTTTCGATCACTCAGAAAGTCGCGTATCCAGTTTACAACTGTTTCGTTTAGCCCGCATGACTGTAATTTGTATAAAAGTTTGTTGTGAGGTGCCGTGTCGAAAGCTTTCTTAAAATCTAGAAATAATGCGTCCACTTGTCTTTTCGATTCACCAGATTTGAGAACGTCATGAAGAAAGAGCGCGAGCTGTGTTTCACATGATCTACCTTTCCGAAAGCCGATAAAGGGATAAAAGAGAAGAATAAATTACTTCAATATGGTGGGTCACATCTCATGTGAATATGTTTAACAAATCGGTAGGTACCTACTTGTTGCATGTCAACACTTGGGTGTAATGATGTGAAACCTTTATTGTTTGAGCTCGCCGATTTTTATCCTTGAACTTTCCGAACAGGAAATAGGTTCTGTGGCCTCGTCGTCTTTTTCCTTCCTTGAAAGTGATACTAATTGTTAGCCGAACAAAAATTGGATTATTGTGATTCGCTGGTATATGAAGGTATTGGATCCTGGAGAAAAACTAAACGGTAGGATAAAAATATAGGTATAAATAATACCGGTATATCATGGAAGCACATTCCTCTCGCGTCGGAAAAAAATCCTGTTTCCAGCGGACGTCGTGATGACCTTGACGTTGCCATTTTTGTGAACAAATCAGAGCAGGGGAGATAGAAAAAGAGGCGGTAGTTGTCTGCTATACGAGAACAACACGGGTTTGCCTCTTTCGCTGTCGGCACAAGGCAGTGGAGTTTCCTCCTATGACTAGATAGAATGAAATAAGAATGTAATAAAAATATTCCTCTTAGGTAACGGTCTGTCGACCTATCCTGCCGTTTCTCATGGCGTGAGAACCGATTTCCGCCATAAGCACCACCTAACAGCACGTTAATTCCAAGAAAAAGCACTTCACATGAAATTATCAAAGGTATATTTTTTCAAATATAAAATAATTTCAGATCTAACTAAACGGCAGAGAAATAATCCACTGTCATCATCAACCAGTATTGCAGAGCGTATATTAAAATTTTAGATCGGAGATACGTTAACATTTAGACTAAATCTTTTAAGTAAGTTAAAACTCATTTTTTCCAGCGAACTTAAGAATACATTCCAAACCCCGACATACTACTGCCGATCAGATCATGGGCATGAGTAGGAACGAGCGGGTTAAAAATACATATTTTCCGCGAAGAATTAGAGATCGTAATATATGCCATTAAGTCTGGATATACATTTTTCGGTGGGTGGACTAGTTAGTTGAAAGGCTTAATAAAACTTTTTTGTATAAACATGGTAACCAGTAATATGAGCGTCTCAAACGCCTGCTTCTTAAATTTCAAAATTCTTTCGTCCTTATGAATATGTGCATGTTCTTTATCCATTAACACACGTATTTCCTAAGACATTGGTAGCATGTAGCACATTACGTAGGGCATATTTTGGCGAAAATTCACCCCTGGCGGAAAATCTACGCCTGGAATGCAGGGTAATAAGTAGAAATGGATTATTTTGTCGATAATTCCTGATTGGTAACCAGTTTTTTAAATTTTCCATGCGAACCCCTCTACCGCCGTGATTTTGATCTGCACACGGTATTTTACCAGGTTCTTCTTGTTACCATCACTACGTTTACCAATCGATCTCAGATCGGTCTGAGTTCAGACCGATCTGAAAGTTCAGCAGGGAGCTGACTCAGATCGCCTGGTTTACCAACACGGTCTGAAAATATCGATATTGAACTATCGAATTCAGTAGTTTGAATTATTTTGAGATTTATTGCTTATTTCAGCCGTACTTTTCTCTCTTTTCCCTTCTTGCATCAAGTCACGCCGTAAATGATATCGATTATATTTTGTTTACCATCCGTAACCGAAAGAAGAACGATGAGCGCCACGCTCCGGCCTCTTCGGATCGATCTGAGATCTCAGACGGTTAGGGAAAGCGGGCTGACTCGGCTCGCTTCTCAGATCGATCTGGCCAGCGCGCTCCGTTTACCATACCGAGCTGAGCCAGTCAGATCGATCTGAGATCGATTGGTAAACGTAGTGCATATCTTCCAGTTCATTATTATATGTTTTCACTTGCACGAGCTACTGTTCTCTCTTCTCCAGCTGTGGGATAATTTTTACTCAATTACTGACGGCTAAATGAATCCCAGTTGACACGGGTAACGCCAAGCCATGATTTGTTGCGACACACAATCTCCGCCTTACTGAATTCCGTGACGAAGTATTGTGACCTGCGCACGCGCTTGAACATGCGTCGTGAATATTCATCCTAGAGGAAATCTATGTCACGATCGAGACACGATTATGCTTCTGCAAAAATGATGCTTGCTTGTTCATACCCGGTCTTCTTTCCATCAGCTTAATATGGTAAACGGGTCTCAAGAATTTCAAATTTCGTGATGCGCACCGACGGTCAATTGAAGGATTTTCATGTTTCTTAACTTATTGTATATTCATGGTTGCATACCGATGGAAAACCATCTAGCGTTCTAGGAGAATTGTCAAAACCTTGAGACACAATATCTGTTTATAGACTTAAGTCTACCGGTAGTGGCAGAGATTTTTCAGTGACACCTTTCGTTAAGGTGGTTGCCGCGATTTTTGTTTTTGTACAGATTTACGTGACACTTTGCATACGTGTTTTCATCAGTGATATCTTTGGATAAAAGGAAAAAATTTTAATTTTACCGAATTGGTTTGTTGACAATTCAATGCTGTTTAAACGCACATGGCACATGAGATGTATTTCGTAATAATTCGATTACAGGTGAAGAGATTTTCTTTCAAACACGAAATAATACATTTTATATTACTATAATGGTTGCTAACATATTCGTCGAATACCGCGCCGAAAACTGGAGTCTCGACATAGTTTTATTCACGCAAAAAATTAAAAATTATGTTTTTTGTATAGTTTCCATTACTGCACATATGCATGGTGAGTTCCACCGCATAAACAGATGTGTGTACTTAAATGAAATGTGGTCCTAGAATCTTTTTTCGACTTACTTGAAAATGTGCACTCCATGACCCACGATTACCGCTCCAGCGACCTTAAGAGTAAACTAATGGGGACGCTGGGTTTCTCTCCAATCTTCATCCATTTCCTTCTGGCAAGATCGTGAAGATTTTTCTGACTGGCCTCTCAAAGATGCTGGAGTGGGCGTCTATTGTCAACACGCCAGCCACACTACTATAGATTTGGGGGTGGATGACTTTGCCCTTCGTGTTTTTCGGATATCCTTTACGGCACTCCAACTTTGCTAAAAGAAACTGCCCACTCTTTTCTTTCTTCCAATCAGTATTGGTGATTAAGTGACGATTTGTTTTCGCAAAATCCTTGTATTTTAATGATATCATTGTCCTTTCCACATTTTATACTGTTTAAAGCAAAAAAAAACGATATTATCAGGAAGAAAAAATTGACGATATATAGAAAAATAAAGGTTTAGTCGGTGGGGCAACTCTTGCGACACCATCTCTACAGTTGGTGGATGTGAATTATTATTTTTCAAATTTTCGAATGTGAAGCGAACAAGCTAGCTGTATGAGCCTTGCTAGGTAAATGGGAACTGGCCAACTTTGGAAGATACAAAAATATCTCATCAGCGATTCACATAGCATGTATCTATTTCCAATAGACGTACCTTCGCAGTGGGTGCCCATCTAACATCCATTGTAATTCGTTGAAAATTACATCAAAGATTTTTTTTCACTCGTTGGTCATCTGGCGAGCAAGTTAAAGTTTTGAAAAGAGAAATTTTGTTTGATTAATGTTCCTAAACGCGTGATTGAACTTCTAGGATAAATAGTAAGCAATGAGATAGTAGCAGTAAGTTACCTTATTCGATGCTGAGTATTTATTTTATATTTGTACTGCTTTTCCTAACTCAGCGAGAACAATTATCTCCATTCTTACAGCGCACATTCAGCAGTGCTATCGGGCTATTCTTACAGCGGTGCTATCGGGCTTTTTTTTACTCACTAAACTCGATAGGAATCAACTTTGCCACGTATGTACGCTAGTCCCGAAGGTAGGCGTGGCATGAGGCATGGGGCCAGTCACCTCTATTCTTGTGTCCACATCCACTTTATCCACTCATTTGATCTGAGGAATTAGCTAACTGAAACAATTCTTCGGAAATGAAGCATAATGAACTCATGCTAGAAATTAATTCCATTAACAGATTTCCTCCTAATATAGTGTTTAAAAGATGCAATTTTCCACAGATAAAAATTTATTCGACCCGGGTTTCGTTGCACTGCATCATCACCGTATGTGTAAATTTTTATCTGTGGGAAATTGCATCTTCTAAATTCTATATTATATTGAAATTCCACAACATCGCTCCTGATATCTCCCTTTTTGAGCTTTCTTCTTTCTCTGAGCGCTTCCGTGGGTATATGTTAATACCAATTTTCTTCAGGTCTTATGCAGTTAGGTTAGTCAATACAATTTTACAAAGAACAATTGAGACTACAGTCAATGCACAGGCAGTATCCCGGAGACTATGCTCCAACAATAAGTCCCTTACAACGCTAACGACCATCAGAATGTATTTTTCCTTTTATCTTGTTTCTAGCACCAGTATGTTGTTTACAAATGATAGCATATTTCACTACGCCGAAACAAGCATCGAATGAATACTGATCTATTACCATATACCTCACATAATTTATTCACTATTACCGTAGTGCATAACATGATTTAATAGTTATTCGAGAGCGTTTTAAAAATCCCGCGTGTCTCCCGGCGCATCCGGGATAGTTGACAGACTTGGCGGCGAGTCCATCTCAAATGGACTTTAAAACGTTATTCACCCCAAACAATACGTGACTCAACGTTTATAAGTCATGATCTTGTCATCCAGTCTGTTTGCGGAAGGAAACTTGAGCAACTATAAAAACACACTCAAGGTGGACCAGATACGACGCAACAATAAAAGTGAAGTCTAGTGCAAACAGTCTCTCGTAGTCCCTCCACATTAAGATTACATTGAATGCACCGTATCCAGGCTACGAGATGATACTTTCCATGACGACTTTCGACAGAGTATCGAATGCTAACATCGACTCATGGACATGGATGTCCATTTAGGCAGTGCAGCTGATTCCTAGCGTCCCTCGCTTTTGTGAGATTCCAGATTTCAGAATAAAGACACTAAGCAATAGTTGTATTTAATTACTATGCTGTAACATCTATGTTATAAAAGATTTATCATGAATATTTTACATGAATTAAATGAATTAATATTATTACAACTGCTATAAATAATGCAATTCTGAGCCTTACCCTCAGGACATATTAAAATAAATATCCGTTACGTTTTAGTATGGAAGGTTCCAAGGGGAAATTTATAGAGTTAAAAGTTTGGTGGGTAGGTTGGGTGGAAAGGTAATTTGAGATTTAATGAGGCCTGATGTACCATTCTTATTTTTGAATGATTGTTATTTTAAAAGTGTTATGTAATAGTAAAGGGTGCATTGGAATTCTGAGGAAAACTAGAAATTTTCCAATTAGGGATATTGTAAGCAAGATTTGACACTTAAAATGTGCGATATTGAGCGAATTCGACGTCGATACTAAGGAATAATTCTTACCACCATTTAAAATTTCAGTCGAGAACACATACATTACCGTGGGACAATATTTCCCCAAATGCCGATTTAAATATTGCGTTTTCCTTACCAGAAAGAAAGATGCTGCATCTTTCTTTCTGGTAAATAAAACGTAATATTTAAATCGGCTCAGTAAGATTATCGCTGGCAGGACGGTGTCAACGCATCATTTTTCGATTTTTTTCTTTTCAAGAAGGACACTGGAGGCCGAGGTCACATGTTTGAGAGCATACATTTATGAATAGAAATATACCGCGTTCGGTTGTCATCAATTAGTGCGCATTTCAGAGTTCAGACGAATCACTCGTGTGAGCACATCTCAGAAGCTGCCGATCGCTGCGCGAATGAAAAAAACTTCTTTAAGCGTCGATGAATTCGGTACGAAAACCGATGACACGCGATGAAATACATTTGGCAGTGCACAAACGAATCCGCATTCGTTCGAATAGAATCAAGTTGTCCCGCGACTCAGTGGCCTACAAATTTAAATCTCGACGTCAAAGCCAGAAGCGTCGCATCCCTGTCAATACCGTATTTATGGTTCATACGAAACTACCTCCGTGCTAGGTACTCTTGTAACAGGTACATATATCGCTGGGCGTTGTTCTCTCAGTTACATTAACCCAACTACCCAGCATGAAAACTGAATAAATCGGAACAACGGCGGAATAATTTGGAAACTAGTAATTGACGGAAATATTAGGTACCAACGTGGAACATTTTGACTTTCATTAAATACTTTTGTTGCGTGGAAATTATCTTTAGGGTGTATTAACAAATAAGTTGACAATAAATCACATAATATAAAAAAATGGAGCTGGACGTTTCAAGAAAGCGAAACATGGACCCTGTGGAGAGAGGATGAGAGTAGATGTCAGATGCTTGAGATGCTAGTGTAGAGAAGGAAGGAAACGTTTCGATGGATTGAAAGGGAGCAAAAAGAATAAGTTCTTGGCGCAGAAGGGGTTTAGATGAAAGGGGTTTATTGGTGGAGGTTAAGAGGAGATAATATTAGATGGATGGAACAAGCAAAAAGAAGCAAGGAGATGTTGAACACTACAGTTTAAGGTAGAATTATCTGAAAGCGGGGCAGAGGAAGGAAGGGATTGGATATATTGGATAAGATGAAGAGAGGATGAAAAGCTGAATAGAGTAACTGGATTAGGAAGAGACTTTTCAATATGAAAAAGAGAGAAAAGAAATGGCCAATCAAAACCTACCCATACCAATAGAATACAATTAAATGACAATTAACATAAAATATAGATTCTCGTGGTGGTGTAATCGTACCATAATTCCAGAAAAACACTAGCAACTTTCCAATTATAAAGGAACTTTAATTAGTGGAAAACTGCAAGTGTTTTGTTTCTGTAATTAAATAAAATAATTAACGTGTTCATATATTTTCAAAGTTAAATTTATAAGCTGAAGAAATGCGTTGGATACATAAAAAGCAATAATTCTGTCCACTCCTCGGGCGGAGAGGCCTAATCATTAAAAATATACATTCATTGTCTTATGTGCATCTTAGGGCCCTGATTTGATGGCTTTGGCTTGTTATCGAGAGAATCCGCACTGTTTTGAAAGCATACATTTGAAGGATGCATTTATCAACTGCTCAGAAGGACGCAGTCATGAACCAATTTGTTCAGCTTTGATAGTTTGTAACTAATGCTCACGTGATAGACAAGATAATCAGGTTTCAACTCAGCCTTCCGCGAATCTGAAATTTAGCACGAGTGCAGCGCGCAACTAAATGAATAACACAACCGCACAGTTCTAAGTCCACGAGACGGCTTCATGGTTACTGTCGCAAGAAGATCAAAGGTTAATAAAACAGTTCAGCGAACGGAACGACATTGATGGACATACTTATCTCGGAGTGACCCTAAAAGGATCAACGGTAGCAGAAATATGTATCATGTTATGATTCGGTTCTTGATGTTTTCATACCACCATATTACCGGAAATTCTTCATATCAATAAGGGCCAAACTCAGGCGATGGATTTTTGTATTAGTAAGAATATATTTTTTCTGTAGATCCGAGCCGTTGATAACTTTCACCAGGTCGTAATTTCTCTAAGTTTAGAAGTACCGGAACTCTGAAGCAGCGGGAGGCCTGGGGGGTATGAAAAACCCCCCAGCTTGATTGAATAAGCCGAGAAAAGTTTCCGGAGCTTCGCTCTGGGATTGCAAGAAGTACCGGAGCGGCACCCCGGACATTTCCGGTGGTGGCCTTGACCGAATTATGCGATCTGGAAGGAAATTTTTTGCAGAACTTTGACGGCTAAAGCGACTACATACACTTGATGGCTGATAAAATATCGAATGAAATTAAATGAAAGGACGATGTATCAACATAGGATGAACTCGGAAAGAAATTTATCAAAATGATAACGAATCTAATTTCGTGTCAGTGAACTCCAGGATACACGAATGCGCGGAATTCACAATGAAAAAATCATTTTCTTTTACCGGGATATGAACCCAGACTAGATTCAGGTTCGAATCCCAGTCAACACGCAGGACTTTTTTATCAGTGAATTTCCCACATTTGGTATATCTCTTGTGTGAGTGACTTGTCTATTGACTTTCTTGCAAATGTGAAGTTCTCCGACTTCAGAAATTACTGGTAGGTTCGTTTCGAAATCCACTCAAAGTTTATCACCGGTCCTTCAATTGCCGTTGGCCAGATGTAAGAATTGCTTCAGAAAGGGAAACGCTCCTAAATCTTCTGTTTTTACAATACCTAGCAGTTAAACTTCTGTACCAAGAATCGATGAAATAACATTTTCGATAGTTCGAATGAAATTTGATTTTAATTAGTATTACGAACAATTAATGCACAGAATAAGTACATTTCCTCCAATCTTGAAATTATTAATACTCTAAGCATTTTTTCCTGGGGCATTTCGGCTTATCTACGAAACAATGTATCTAATTTTAATTTTCTGGACCTATTTAAAATAGGCAATTCATTAAATTGAATAGCGCTAGCGAAGGAAGCGTTCAATAATAGAAGGGAGCTGATGACGGGGACCCTTAAGTAAGGATATAAAAAAGAGACTGGTGAAGAGCTTTATATGGAGTGTGGCGTTGTATGGGGCAGAAACGTGGACCTTGAGAAAAGAAGACGAAAATAGGCTGAAGGCTTTCGAGATGTGGGTGTGGAGGAGGATGGAGAAGGTGCGTTGGACGGAAAGGAAGACAAATGAGAAAGTGCTTGACATGGTGGGCGATGAGAGGAAACTTATAGATGAGATCAGGGGAAGGCAGGGTAGATGGCTGGAAGGGGTATTGAGGGGCGATGGTTTGTTGAAGGCCGTGATAGAGGGAAGGATGTTGGGTAAGCGGGGAAGGGGAAGGAAGAGAATCGGTTTTATGGACGGGATGAAGAAAGGTAGGACTTATTCTGAGATGAAGAAAGAAATACTGGAGGTAGAAAGGGCACGTGTAAGAGTCCGTTGGATGTTCTCTGACTTTCATCATAACCTACCTCTAACCGGTAGATTACTCTAATGAATAAATATATGCAGAACAATCGTTCTGCAGCTACGTGATGAAGAGCTGTGCCATTGAGACCTTTTTAGAGGAAGCCAAATACGTAGTTGTCATTATCAGGGATGAATTCTTCAGGATATGGCAACCTAACCCCGATACTACGCAATGAACGAACAATACGGCCGAAAAATAAATTGTCAGCGCTGCTCCACTTATAGATGAATCCCACCCATGTAAACATGACAGATCGCCGAGGTCCCACACAATCGAGTACATCCAAAATCCCAAAGTCGCCCACCATGTTTCCTCAAGGTCGTCCACACATCTCTCCTTATTCCCAAGCCTCTCTCTCTATCTCGTCTTCGCTCAGAAAAACGCTCACCTTCTCATTCGGAAATTCGAAAGTTATTCCGTGAGGCATTAGAGTATTTGCGTAAGTGAGGTATTTTGTTGAAATTTATTGTTGCGAGTAGTGTTTGGTTTCGAAATGCCACGTACGAAATACCAAGGTATAATTCCTACTAATTTATTTAATAAATAGCTTTTAATATGCATTGTTTTAGCATCGAAATTTCCAAGGTCTAAACGTAGTGTGGCGTCATCTCCCATATTAGCAGAAGCGAAATAGCCTAGCTGTGCGTTGAGAGTGAAATATCTAGTATTTGCCTTTTCGAAGTTATTTCGATATTGGAAATAAAACGTTGGTGCTCATCATAAAAGTTGGATTCGCAAAGGCAAGTTCCAATAATCTTCCGGGTGTGGACGCGTTAATGATCGGAGATTTCCTGAGCAACATTGCATTATGGCACGAAACAATACTCTTTGTAGCTCTTCTTTTTCGCAGTAATTTTTAATTGATATCATCAGGCATCTACATGGTAATTTTTGGAACTATTTAGCACGCAAGGATATTTACCACACAAGGCAGTAAATACAACACAGAACGATTGTAAACAAACCCGGCAGCGATTGTGGAGTAAGGGCGATTACGTCACAGCAGATTCAATATGGCCGCGGTCCGCTTATGCGCAAGGTTCGAAATGTGATTTTAAATCGCTTATTGTTTAAAAAGTAGGAAAGTTACGACTGTAAAATTTTGGATTTATGGTTTTAACGCATGAAAGCAAATTTTAACATAGTTTCCAAAAATTGTGCAAATACTCTGATGATGGTGTTGTACACTGAAACCGGTCGTTTTTTAAATATATTCTTGTGGAAAATTGCCAGTCATTTTCATTTATGATGTTATTCCATAAAATTAAGCCTGAAACTACAACTTTTACTCTATTGGGTTGAATTAATTGAATTAACTCCATGCTTCCAGATTTTGTGGCAAAATCAGGTTTTTCTCCATCCGAGAAAAATTGCTAGGTCGTCACATGCTGGAGCGACAGGCAAACACGAAATTAGCTCTATTCTATACATAAGATTTTCCAAGTAGTTTTGCCGGCAGAAGACTCGGCTCCCACGGAGCCTGGTAACCGCCGACCCGACCAGAGGTCGAATTTATAAACGGTTAATTTCGACGGAGGGAAGCGACCAGCATCACGTGGTGCTGGAGTGAATTGTCGCGTCATATGTCACCGAATCGGGTCACTGTCCTATTCCTACATCACCTCTTTATTCTAGTAAGAAGTTCAGAATGGATTGCCTCATATTTTCATCTCGTCGCTCCGTCCGCATCTTTAAAAATTCTCTTTCGCTTGTTTTCTTTTCAATGACCGCAGCAGCTGAAATTGTCACTTCCGGACGTGCCAATTGGAAAACAGCATACATAGCATTACAGGAGTATGAATATTGTACTCTCCAGAAGCTAATAAGTAGCATATCGACAGGTCGAAATGAAGTGTGAGGCGGATTTTTTTATTTTTTTCATGCCGATCCAATTCTAATAATACTCTTCTTCAAATGAAGGGAGAAAATTGTACCGAACGTGGATAAAATTAAAATGAGGAAAAAGGATTGAAAGGAAGTTGATTAAGTTCGGCTTCAAAATAAACAATTTTGGAGGGAAAGGATGGCATGTAGTGAATTATTCTTCAATATATTAGGAAATATCATTTGAAAAAGAGGAGTAATGGATGTCTCTGTCTCTCTGACAAAAGATAGCTAATTATTCATAACTCTTTCTCCACCTGCTATGACAAGACTCTTTGTCATTGCGGATTTAATTACAAATTTCATCCTCTCCTCCACTTTGTTATCATACTCATTTTGTATCTCAAACGTTTTGCCTATAGTTTTAATGTGATAAATTTCGGAGAATATGTACTAACATGCGAACAGCGAACCGATGCCCTCTTTTATGAGTAGAACTAGAAACTAACAAAAAGGAGAGGAGAAACGATTAAGAGGCAATCGCCCATATTGGTATAAACACGTTTAAAACTAATTTTCATTCCTCATCTATTTATTTTTAGTTAGCCGCAAATTGCAATCATATCAGGGTTTTGCCAAAAAAATCTTTGTATACAACTATTAAATCTAGGAAAAATAGTCATAGGGACCACTTATTAAATCACTTATGGATAGTAAATAGAGTTATAAATCAGGAAAATGGCTATGAGACTCGTTCTGTAGGCTAGTGGAAGGACACGTCCATCGGAATGACGAGGAAGGAATATTAGGCAAACGATGGCCAAAAAGATAAAGAAAGAGGTAAGATGTAAATGAATGACTATGCATTTGATTACCTAAGGGTATTTCGCAATGCGAGTCAATCAAGTCCTCGGTTAGCCATGATCGAATTGTCAAGTTTATGCACAAAATGTCGATGAACATAGCGCTGTTTGGATCATAAACGCCGCGAAAAGATGATATGCTGAGCTGGAGGGCTTTACTATGTGGGTTTGGAGGGGCATACAAAAAAAACTGAATGGGTGCGATGAAAGACAGATTAAGAAGATTTAGAAATGGTAGGGGAGGGAAGGAGGCTGATGGGATAAATTGGAGGAGGCATCAAAGGTGGATTGGGGATTTATTGATGGTTAATCACACGCTGGTGATGGTGTTTTAAGAGAAGAATGCTGGATAAGCACTGGAGGGGAAGGAGAACTAACTACATGACTTTTGGACGATGTGAAAGGAGGCAAATTACGCGAAGATTGAAATACGATTCAATACAAGCAAAGCAGTTAGCATTCTTAAAGAAACGCTAAATGATACTCGGTGGTTGGTTTAATAAAATGCGGGATTGGGCACAAAACTGCTTTAATTTATTAGGTAGAATATTTACGATGACGACCCGAAATTATGCCTATCATAACTAGAATCGATGAACGACAGAATACAAATGGAATAACGAAATTTAACGCAATCATGGCTAAACATAAAGCACTGATGATGAAAGTACAATTGATAACCAGAAACTACCGATGGTTAAATGGGGACCAGCATACGGCTGGTGAAACCTTACCGTGGTTTATAGGACAAAGATGGAAAAACGATAAGGAGGCGGGAATGCGCCGGAATTCATTCTGTATGGGGTCAAAGGGCTGGTTGGGCCCAGCCACGTGAGAACGTATCTGTGGGAGAGGAGTTTGATGGATGATGGGGGATTGGGGGGAGGGAAGCTTCTCTAGACCTTCTCCTAGCCATGTCAGTCCATCGCAGGATAAGTTATCTCTGATACTCCGAGAATCACTTTCTAAACATCCGAACTCCCAAAGCAAAGAAACTCACTAGGGATGCTCTTCTATTTACCTTTCAATTTGGACGCAATCAGTTTACTCGTGAATCAAATGGAGAAGTTTCCCGTGCTCATTGGAAAGTAATTTCTTCTTTTCTCCATACCAGCATTGTGTAAACCTTTGAATCGTAAAAATGTTTGTTGATTCACGACCGTTTTGGATATCCAGGCAGTCTGGCTCGTATTCATAATGAAAATGAGTTTGGAGAACAGTTCCTTTGCTGCAGCAAAAAATTACTAATAAAAAAATCTAATAACAAGACGGAGGAAGTTCTGAAAAGTTTCATCGATGAAAGTTACGTCTGGTGCTCACAGTGAACAAAGGCAGTCAGAGGCTTTGCGTATCATAGGGTAAATTGAAAAGGCCATGGTTAAATGCATTGCTTACCAATCATAGCTTTGTAGTGTTGGTGAAAAAATACTTAGACATTTCCACATTAAAATCTGGTTCCAATTTCATAAAGTTACAATTTAACCGTCATATCGCGCAAGTTTCTAAGATCCTCATTGATGAAATGCCGTGCAAGTGAATTTAGAACTTGACGGTTGTCCAAGTGATTTCATTTGATTAATTCACAGGCTATCCACGATTGGTTACGAAACACTCCAGCCATTCAGCTGTTATTTAACAATCGAAAAATCCTTCATTCACACATTACGATAACTTTTGAAACAACAACTTTTGAAAATGAAATGAGTCAGAGTAAGGGGAAGTTTAAGTATTTGTATATCATTCAGTTTCGCCGATTTCCATAATTTTCAAACTTTTTAATGATAATGAAATTTCAACGGCGCGATTGTTGTTTTCGTGGTCCTGTGAAGAGCGTTTCTTCTGTCACTTTGCGTCACGCGAAGGTTTCTTGAGAAAGTCAGTTTCTCTTCTACGCCCGAAAACCGGTCCCGAAATCCCAGTTGAGGAGGGCTCAGATGTCTAGGATGGTGGTGTGAGGTTCCTTTGGAATAGAGTGCTACGGGTCATAGCGAAAGAGCTAGTGGCGAGCGATGGATTCTTTCCCTATATAGAACATCTAAGAATAGCTAACCAAATCCTTTCCGCTCCAGATATTGTCTCGATTTCGGAAGGGTTAATCGGCGTTGAAGTAAATAAGATATGCATTCGAATGCATCCCAGCCAGCCTCCATACCAATTTACGGCATTCAAAATTACGATAATATTCGGAGGAGACTCGATATCATTTGAGGCATCACACAAATTATTAGGGAAAATAGGGATTGCATTTACCAGGTTGCGACGTGAATGAAAAAAAGAAAAACTTCACCATTTGACACGAACGAAATCATGTGCCCAGTGTGTGAATAGGAAGTATTCCAATAGCTTTATACTAATTGACTTAATTTTTATCTTTTGGTGGACTGTTTTAATAAGGGGTTTAATTTAAAATATCAGGAACATATATGGTATTTTACGTAGAGCAACCTACCGCGGCTGTCATTACATCTTACAAACCCAAAACCTACTTATTTAGCATGTGTTTCTCGTCAACTGCTTGAGGATGCTTCTTACTAAAAATCTCAAATGTACCGAACTGCATCAATGCGCCTCGTATTTTAATTATTTCCGGTCGAAGAAACAGAGAGAGAGAGAGGGAAAACGTTTTCTCACCTTAAACTACCCTTAAAATACTGCATGGTTGTTGACTGGACAAATAATTATCCTCTAGCAAATCGTAAAGTGGAAAGCACACGGTGTGCAAAGAGATTTTCATATTACTTTCACCTCTAAGAAGGAACACGACGATCACGTTTCCAAAAGAGTGTCTCTCGCCTATTCACCCATGGTTGATAATAATTGTCACGATTCGGTCAGCGAAGGACATAACTCCTGATGATCGCCGGACGAGCTCCTATACCTTCCACAAATAGAAAGTGAATTAAGGATCACTTAGCAAGGATACGTCTCCGATGGTATCCGCGTGTCTTGCAACTGCGACCTTGGCTTTCGCGCGACAGCTCGTGAGAAAACTGGCAATTAGTTTACCTTAAGTCACTTACGGGTGTGCATGTCAATTGCGACAGGTCTTGGTTTGCAAACCTTACCAGCGTGAAATATGACTAGTGAGAAATTCGCTCGGAAAACGTGTCTCCACGGTGAAACGAAGAGCAGTTATTATGTATATCACCCAACGCTATTAAATATAGTGCGATTCCTAAAAACAATCGTATTTTGTGGAGGCATTGTACCCCGTTTATACTTTTTTTGGCACGAATTCATATCGTTCATGTTTTCAAATTACTCTCATGTCGCCTTAAACGCCTTAATTCTTAATCTTACTCTTCCCTACGATCCAATCTGTCTTTTACCCACTATAAAACTGAGCATTCCTCTACTTTTCAGCGTTCCCCGTCCACGTTTTGCCTTTGTCGTTAATTTATCAAGTTTATTACCTCCAATTAACGTATATTTGCTAAGCTTTCCCGAAGAGACACACGTAGCAAATAAAATGTTCGTAGCAGATACCATAGCTATACAGTAGATATACCCTTGAGCTGGCTAACGAAGTTCTATGCAGATGAGGATTCTTCAAAATTTCTTTTGAAAATAAACTGAGGATTACAGAGAATTTTGTTAATCTAGGATTAAAAGTCCCTCCGGGCAGCCAGTAACTACGAATTATTTCGGAATAGTTGACGGAAGTCAAATTTGTCTTTTACCTTTGAGAGATATTTTGCATGTCCTGCTTCTTCAAGCCACACAACATAGAAAATACAAGAAAAATATGCTTATGCTCGGAATCGATTTTGACATATACTCGTCCACAAAAATACGAAGGTCAAACACCCTACGGTTTGGATGGAAAAATATAATGTCGTTTGCCATTCCTTTAATGAACGCTTCATATTTTCCTTAAGTTACATAATGAAAGGCTAGTGACCTTGCATCCTCTTCGAGCTGTATGACGCAGTGTAGGTCAAAGATCTCCCAGTCTTAAACTAAAATAAAAAAAATCATGTAAAAACATATATCCAGATTTA
The DNA here is from genome assembly GCA_963573305.1 of Pyrrhosoma nymphula. Classification (NCBI taxonomy): domain Eukaryota; kingdom Metazoa; phylum Arthropoda; class Insecta; order Odonata; family Coenagrionidae; genus Pyrrhosoma; species Pyrrhosoma nymphula. The sequence goes on along the minus strand of OY754333.1, from coordinate 138,369,926 downwards.
ACTGGTTTCTGCGAAATTGTAAATTTTTGCACTGATTTTAAAATCGGAAACTCTCCTCCAGAAAAAACAAAACAATATTTGTCTAGCTATGAAGACGACACGTGAAGGCAAAATTTTGGGATAGGTAAATAGTGAAACCTCTACATTCTCTCTCACAAGTATTCTCTATCCACAAGTGAAAACGCGCTTTTCACGCATGCACGGAATAATTTCTCATGCGTGGCATAGCTAAAAATGACTTTATCAGCGCCAGTTTAATCAAGAAGAGATTGCGTAACTGGAGAAGAGGAACTTGTGACGATTTCTGCGTTCGTTTCCTGCCCACAGCCCAATTAAACATCATTAGCCAGGAAATCTATTCGCAACTTAAGCTCCAAGATCGCAGAATTGTTGCAAAACTGGGAAAAAACAGAAGACGTTAAATGAGAAACACGACAATTGAAAATAAAAACAAGGAGAAGTTAACTAAAATTACCACCAACTATTTCAAAAACAGAATTGTATCTAGGTTCTTATATTTAAAAATCGTCATCCTGGAAATCGTTTTTCAAAACTACTCCTCTAGTTGCTACTGTTTCCAAATAACCGTGTATTTGATATAAAAAGTTGAACCATATATTACGCTGAATACTGTTAAGTATTCTTACAGTATTTAGCGAAATGTGTCTTTCATTTGGAGGTACTTTAGAGTCATTGTCCATATTCCAGGGAATTTAACACTTGGCGTCAATTCTGTTGGAAGAAAAACTTTCATTTAAGAAGAAAGAAAAGAATCACCCTTATTATTCCATTAAATAATTCTAAATCGTAGGACTTGGGATGGCCGAAACTTTGATCTGAAGATGGCAATACTTGTTTTCTGGATCTATCTTAATTAACTACTTCATAGAGGTACATTTTTGTTCAATTCTAGATTAAGTGGAGTATAATGCCAAAGTTTAATTCTATTCTTCATATAACTACCAACTAAAGGACAATGTCCACTGTCTGTCGGATCCTTTCTTCCCAACTCCCGAGAAATCATTATTTTTGCATATTTTCTCGAAGAGATGAGGTGCCCCAGTGGATTCTAGCAAAGCTAGGGCGAGGGCAGGGAGCCCAAGAGCAACGCTAGAACTACACGGTTATGCGCCAGCAAATTGCTCCGGAAAGAGAAGGAAGGACTCGCAGAGTTCGCAATACTTTTATAAATCGCCTCCGTTGAAAATTCTCTCGCTTTCAATTCTTCTCTGGGCATGGCATTGAGAAAGCTTGAATTAAGTGGCCCCTAGGACTTCGCAACGAGCTGAGCTTGATTCCCGCTAGCGTCATCCCTGATGAGCGCGGATCGCTATGGAGATGAACGCTCTCTGGGCCGAGCCCCTCCACAACGGGGAGTTGATTGGCGCTGAGTGGTTGCCGTGGTGAGCTGTTTGGAACGGAATACGGGGGAGCAAATACCCGAGCCTCCTCTGCGCTATAGTAATGTGAGATGCTGCTCCGATGAAACCACGATGAGGGGAAGTTGAGGAAGAGATGTAGGTACTGGTAATAGGAGTAGAGGAAGTTGCCAAAATTAATTGGAAAATAACCAAAGAAAAAATAATTGATGTAACTACATGTAAAATACCGATATTCATCTCTAAAAAAATAATTTAAAGCAAAATGCACTTTTACTAGGCAATGCAATTACTCTATATTTCACTTTACGAATAGGAAGAAATAAAAAGTGCTTTGAAGCACCATGTCAACCAGGAGAATAATAACTTGAAGCATTATTCTATTTTTCCACAGAATTTTTTTGAAAAAGTCCAGTAGTTTTTCCGAGTTATTATGGAGCTATTCCAGAAAGGAGGTAACATCAAATTTAATCAAGTCAGGAGACGGTAGAGCAATTAGAGGATGGAGGAAGTAATTAGAAAAGATTGGATACCCAAGGACGTTTCAGAAGGTAAAATTATGTTGAAGAGGGACAAAGAGGAAAGGCATTTTAAATGGAACTAAGGAGTACGCTCATTTTAAGTGCAAAATAGTGTATCGAACGTGGAAAAGAAGAGTGGAAATCGCCCACGAAAACCTTTATACCATATTCCCTTGAACACTGATAAATGCAATGATAATCGGTTCTAAAAATATGAAGAAATACTCAAGTGCAAGGGAGTTACTCGAAGAAATGAGGATCATGCAGAGCAGGTGGATGAATGAAGTAATCAGGAGCGATGGGATACTCATTACGAGCTCAGAATAAAGTATGTCGAGTAATTCGAGGGAGAGGGAGAAACGAGATATGCATTTTAAACTGGATTGATAGAGGAACAAATCACGAGGACCTGGAGGAGGAGAACGGAACTATGATCTACATCTACATCTACATACAACCCCGCAAGCCGCCTCAATAGGCGTGTGGCGGGGGGTGTTAGGACACCAGCCATTTACATATAAAAAGGAAACGCTCTAATGAAATTACGCCTAGCATTTATTAAAGTCCCTTATTGTTCGGGGGAAAAACGAATTCCCATACCTATCCGTTCGGCAAAATATCTCTCTTAATTTATCGTTTCTGTCGGACCTGGAAATATAGTTATATGTCATCTGGGAGTTAATTTCGTAAGGAGGAACGGGCAAGTGAAGTAGTAAATAGTTACTTCAGGTAGGACGTGAAAGTACTCTGAAATAGACGAGAGAAATAAACTCAGGAATGTCTATTCTGGTATTAATGGTGCAGTAAACGAGTTTTTGGTGATGATAACGCAATGAAAGACCCTTGAAAATGGAAAATCATCAGTAGCGTAATAACAGTAATAATGAGGGGGTGCAGAGCGAAGAGACGGGGCTCGACGAAAGAACATGGGAAGCTGGTAGAGAAGTCGACGAGTGAAGAGGGATTTGCGACGAACGAGGAAGCAAAGAGATAGGGGGGAAAAGCCATCCATCTACGAACCCCACAACCCAGCCCTTAAAGGAGCACTCAGTCACCCGCCCCTTTAAAATGCATCGGCAAAGGGTAAGATGGGACACTCGCAACGAGGAGGGGGCTTAATTTATCGTTTCTGTCGGACCTGGAAATATAGTGGGGTTCTAATTTGATGTTCTCCGTGTCGCTAAATGATGCGTCGGATTGGAAAAAGACACTCCAAGTTTGTCCAAGCAGAGGTCGAAACGATCCATTAAAACCTAGCCGAGGGGTGACAATATACTTTTCATGATAACTGCGAGGGATGGAATGAAGGAAAAATCTGACATGAATAATTGAACGGAGAAAATGCGGTGGGCAGAACGGGAGACAAGCGGAGTGCTAGGAAAGTTGGTTTCAAAATAAGATTTGGAATGAAATTAGACGCAGGGAGAGAACGTCGGTGGAGTAGATGCTGAGAGGATAAAGAAGGATGTAGAAGGTCGCGATGGACGGGAGAACTGAAGGTTGACGGGGATGTGAAAGGAAGAGGAAGGCAACTCGGACTGCGATGAGTGGGATAGAAAATGTTGAAGAGATGAAGAATAAATATTACCACAAGATGTACTATTTACAGGTGAACAACTACGTTTTGGGATCATTTTCTTGCTACACTCAACAGCTACTTCAAATTGGAATAACTAGCAATAGAATAAAGAAATATATTGGTTATAGCTCCTCGAAAACGCGATGTTTGCCGCCAAAGTTATAATTAAAATTTCCATACAAATATAAAATTCACTCGCACAAGGCAATGGATCTCATCACTCGAAAAATGGAAGATACGCTTTTGCGTATTACACCCTATCATCAGTTTAGAATTCCAATAGGGTATTTAATGCCCATTGTATAGGGACTAGATATGAAAAACACTTAACTGATTAATTCCTCCGAGCATTACTGCTGGAACCTTTTCGTTGACAAATATAGGGCACTTAAAATGGGTTTTTGAGGTTCAAGTTCCCAAAACAACGAAACAGTTATCCCAGCCTATATTTACATGTCATTTAAATAGCAATCCCGCACTGCGATGATGAAAATTATAAATTATTTTTAACTACTCAAGCTGCCGCGAACATCTAATTGCCACCGCTTCGATTTTATCGCTCCTTTCCACTTTAAGTTAAGATATAACGTATATTGTTTTTTTTCAAAAGAAAAATATGCTCGATCTTCACAAGGTTCGGTCCTTCATAAAACATTGTTGTTTTAACAATACGAGACTCCAAAAAACAACGAAAGGGTTTGGGATGCGTAGCTGCTGAGCTAATGTAATTGAGCCAAGAGGGAAACATTTTGAAAGAAAGATGGATGTAGGGCTCACTCAGATGTATTTTTTTGATATTTCCAGACCGAGTTTAAAAACTAGAAAAAATTTAAAGACTTACCCTGTAGGGATCGCTCTTCAACGAACAACGGCCACGAACGGTTTGATTAGTGGAGGGGCTGCCGGGCGATCTTATAGACGCGTCGCGGAATATAGTTCACGTTTTCACCGAGCGTGGCGCCATTTCAAGTCTTCGACGCTCTTGGTTGGAAGTTCTCTCAGACGGCCGCGACCTTGGATACCAAAACTTTCCATGGCAGACGTTTCGAGTCGGAAGCTGTTGTAAACGTCGAAATGAAAGGGTTGAGAATCCCAATAACATCACTAGAACACATCGGGATAATAATGAAAAATGATCAAAAAGGATTATGTCAACTGACGACATTTTAATAATAACAGAACAGTTTGTTACAACGCACATTATAAACTATAATAATCTTCCATGTTAACGACACAATAACTTCCAAAAATTATGGGTCTAAGCCGATGGCCGAATTGCGACAAGATGCTTGAAAGAAATTGTGCGCGCTTGCAATGCAATTGATACTTACACATAGGTATGCATCACCATAAGCACCTCTATAAATATATATGTGTACTCACCCGGAGCATTTCTTTCGTTTTGTCTTCTATTGAAATTAGAAGTTTAATCATTGAACTAGTATTATTAAAAGATATGCTTTTTATCTAAATGCCTCATATTCTTAAGTTGGAGAACCAAGATATCAACCTCCATTTATCAATAATGGGCACTTATTTATCGGTTGCATCTATTCTTGCAGTAATTTTACTTTACTGTACTGTCATGATAAATTCATGAAGCATACCGTTAATTTTTGCCTAAACTCTAAATATTATAAAATAACTCTTATTCCAGTTTTCACTGAAATCTTCATGTATCAATAATGGGCACTTATTTATCGGTTGCATCTATTATTGCAGTAATTTTACGTTATATAGTACTTTCATGATAAGTTCATGTAGCACACCGTTGATGTTTTGCATAAACTCTAAATATCATTTTAAAAACTTTTATTCCAGCTGTCACTGAAAACCAAGGTTGGTTTCATTATTACATGTTTAATTCCAAAAAGCCTTTTTAATGAATAATGAAGAATATTATCTTCTTTGGCTGTCATCAAAATCTCTGAACCAAAAATATTCTTTTAAAATGCAATAATGTTAATAATTTATATTCAACGATGTCTGGCGAGATGTGGAGGAACATAATTCTGAAATAAAGTAATAACAACTTGGTAATGTCCACAGAATAATTTATTTACTGTACATTGTACCTAAAGATCATGCTTTGACATCGAAACGCGTTGTGCAGTAAATAAATTAATCTACGAACATTATCAAGTTGATTTACTCAATTTAATAATAATTTCTCTTTAATTCACCGCTAATTAATATCTAACTGATGAAAGAAGATCAGTTGCCCCGGCAAAGTTTTACTACTTTGTAGATACGAAAAGTGATTCGCATCTATGGGTTTCCTTCAAACTTCGTTCAGAATACCTCATAATAAAGAATAAATTTGTATTCTCTATGACAGTGCAGTGAAAGCGTCATCAACAGCACTGATTGTGAGTGTGCTACCATGTGATTGGTAGGTTTTTGGGTAGTCTCTACCATTGCTTTCTCTTTAAAGTTTGAAAAACATTAAATTGTCACTTGTCGATAACTACTTAAAGCCTATTTAGTGTTTTCTTTGAATTTCTTCTTTGGTGGTAATATTGCCTGGGATTTCCTGGGAATATGTATCTCGTTTTCCTCTCATATTTATGTAACACACTTCTTTTCCTTAATAGTCTCGGACATTCTCCTACCACTTGTCAACAGACTTGACATTTCATCCTCATTTTGGTTACTCTCTGCTATATTCTAATCTCAAACGTAAACAAGGAAAAGAGTGGTTAGACCTAAAAGTTCCAACTTGAGTGAGATTATTCGAGGTGCTATATTGCAGCATCGTGGATCTCCTCATCTCACACGAGACTGCAATTAGACTTAAACAGGCTGAATATATGGTAATTACTTAATAATAAATGAAGGAAAAACATCAGTCCACAAGGATATGAGGAAAGGAGTAAATATAAAAATGCATGCTCACGGTTGCAGCTACAACAATGACTTTAAATTTGATAATTACGCTTGTTTCACTTTGGACCAGGTGGAAAAATATTTATATTATAAACATAGGATATCCTTGGTGTCATTGTAGATAATCATTTTAAATTTCCATGGCATACCGATAAAATCAATAACAAAATGACGAATATATCATGTCAAATCATTATGCTCAGAGATATTCTGCCACAAAGCATATTAATAAGAAAAATAAATAATTATTAATTATAACTAGTCATATGTTTAACGATAGTTGAAAGTTTATTTAGATATGGAATAAGAGTGCGGGGAATGGCATCTCACATGTTGAACACACACTTTAGAATTAAAAGAGAAAAATGAAACTAAATAGACTATGAAACTATGGACCAATGCAAAAATTGCAATTTTATTGACATCAAAACTATACTTGGCATAAAGTGTTCACTGTTTATAAATTCAAATCATCTTTTAATTATAGTAGAAAATAATTCTAAACAATAATATCAAATTCCTCGCCTTCCATTGTACTAAAACAAGATTTTCTCTCGCGTTGAAACTAATGATTATTTTAATTTACATGGCAAAAAGTTATTAAAATATCATCATCACACACTTTAAATTGCATGCATCACGTACTTTAAATTGCATGCATAAGCATTGAAATTAACTAAAATGTATGGAAGAAGGCAAAATAAATATAAGAGATTGGCTCAATGACTTCTTAATGAAGTTTTAAAAAGTTGCAGTTTCTTTTGTGGTTCAAATCTATTTTTTACTTATGGCAGATATTTTTGTATGTTTGAAAAATCATAATGTATTAGTATCGTAACATATTTACGAAGGTTGAGTAATTTTGGTAGTTTGCCGCTTAAATGAGAAAATATGAACATTCTGACAAGACATGTGGCTTAGATGTCAAATAAAGGTATTAAATAACTTTAAAATTATTTTGGTGGTGGATTTTTGAAACTTTGGTTTAAATGGGTTACAAATATTCAGAATTACAAGTAAAACCTATATATTCCTCCGTGGAACCTATTAATTTAAATGAGCAGAATTGGTAAAAAGGCATTTAATTAATTTTAATATTCTTTGACGAGATGAACTTTAACAAAATGTTTGATGCAACAAAGTAGGAAATTTTATTTCCAACAAAATCGCAGCTAACAAAAACCATTCCTGCATTGTTTGATATGAAATTAATAACATTCGTAGCGCTCTAAAAATATTAACAATTTGTCAAGATAAATTCGTACCTTACTATCTGCCAGAGTAAATTTTGCGTTAATTTAAACTTTCTGTCAGATTCTATTCTTAGTAGAATGATTTAGGCTGGACTCAAGTTTTCTTTTGCTCCTCGAGTGAGAATTACGGCTAATTTTGATTAAGACATGGCCAACCGTCAGTAATGGAGGCCTTTGCTCGCGACCGTTGACCAGTTGCACTGAAATGTAAACTTTTAACTAAAACCTATAGGAACAAATTATCATCTTTAAGTGAAGCTGGTCCCTAGACGATTTGGTCAATGTCAAACATGTGGGGAATACCTATGGTCAATTCTCATTAGTTGTTAATACATTTCGGAATTTTTTTCTTTCGCTCCTCGCGAATTCAATTTGAAAAATAATTTATTTTATGGCACCATTTTTTGGAAGAAGTTTGTAATCCGGCGTGCAGAAATATCAGTGATGGAAGAAGCTAGAAAGGCATCGTGAACAGAATAGCTCGAGCAAAGAGGGAATTCTACCAGATCAGCAATGCAAGCTGGGATGTAATGAAGCTTTCAATTAGAAAACATGTTTGGAGAATGCTGTTATATGGAAGTGAAGCTTGTATGGTAATTGCAGCGGAACCAATAAAACTGGAAGAACCTAATGGAAATGAGGTTATTATGAAGAATTATGAAGATGAAATGGATGGAGATAAACGCCAATACGAAAAGGTGCAGAGAAAATATGTTAAATGAATACTCGTCGAAGTAGAAGATGCAGATTTACTGGGCATATTCTGAGTTATAACAACCAATTGACAAAAGTACTGAAAGGAGAAATAAATGGGAAGAATGATCAATGATGGAATACACGAAGCAATGTACGAAAGACGCCAAAGTAAAGACTTATGTTCGAATGAAACGGTTAGTTGATAGCAGAGTGGAATGATGCAGAAAACCAATCCTTGGATTTATGACTTATGATGATGATGCGGCACTATTTCAACTTTTACCTACGAAATTAAGAATATGTCATCTAATTACTTTCGTTACTCTGTTAAGTTCGGAAGATATATAGTTTGATAGTCTCATTCTCCATCTCATGCTCGTCATGTGGATATTATCCCCAGGTAACCTTCCACAAGTAAACCTCTGCAGGTCTCCCTCTCCTCCCACTTGCTCCTGACCCTGTTTTCCGAGCGCGTCCAAGTTGGTGCAAGTCCAATAAGGTGACCAAGTATTAACATGGCTCACTTACCTTGCTGATGTTGTGAACATAGCTTTAAACTTGATAGGTAGTTCTAAATTAAATTTTTGTTCGTCAATACTTCCTCCAATTTTTCTGAAGTTCCCAAATTGAAAAAGCGAACCAGTTTTCGATTGTTGTGGCTGCAACAACACGATAATCATGCTTTTTTTTAATCAATTTGACTTATTTTTCAGGAATGAGTAGAAAATATTAATTTCACAGAGTGCAATGAAGGAGTTTTTCGAATATAGAAAAGGAAAGGCAGATATGGGCCTATTTATCCTTATCAGTGAAATTCCAACGAAAATAATTGTTAAAGTGAGCTGGTTGGTGGAGTAGCCAAACTTCGGCTGGTAAAGGAGGTGCTTCATGAACCTTGAGGCATGAGGCTTCATGAACCTTCGTTAATGACGACAAAACGGTGCTGAAAAAATGCATATATGTGCAAATCATTTATAATTCGTCGATTCATTTGAGGTGTTGTCAATATGTGTGATCATCAAATATGGGGTCTTTTGACGTTGATTTCCCATATCGTCAGCAAATTGGCGTGCGGAAAGCAATTTAAGATGATCGATCATCACCATCATTTGCTTTCCACCAAATGAATACTTGTCCGTGGATGGTCCTGTCTACAATTAAAAATATGTATAAATAATCAATTATCGACATTTGGGAGTCTTACCTTACGTTAACTTACCAAAACTATCAATTTTCCCAATATTGAAGCAATATTTCAGTTTAACGGGCTTCGACGGCTAAGATAATTTAACACTTACTTATAAAAGCGTATTAGGCTTAAATTTGTGGAAATACTTTATGTCCATTTCAAATAAAACAATATTGGTAAATTTCCACACAGTATATTATAAAAACACAGTTAAAATACACCACCGACCAAGGTTTCGGCACGTAATGCCATTATCAAGGTGGACTTCATAATGGCATTACGAAGTCAAATCCTTGATAATGGCATTACGTGCCTAAACCTTGGTCGGTGGTGTATTTTAACTGTGTTTTTATAGTATTTCATTCATTTCATTACAGTAATCTACCGGTTAGAGGTAGGTTGTGATGAAAGTCAGAGAATATCCAGCAAACTCTTACACGTGCCGTGCCCTTTCTACCTCTAGTATTTCTTTCTTCATCTCAGAATAAGTCCTACCTTTCTTCATCCCGTCCATAAAACCGATTCTCTTCCTTCCCCTTCCCCGCTTACCCAACATCCTTCCCTCTATCACGACCTTCAGCAAACCATCGTCCCTCATTAACCCTTCCAGCCACCTACCCTGCCTTCCCCTAATCTCATCTATAAGTTTCCTCTCCTCGCCCACCATGTCAAGCACTTCCTCATTTGTCTTCCTTTCCGTCCAACGCACCTTCTCCATCCTCCTCCACACCCACATCTCGAAAGCCTTCAGCCTATTTTCGTCTTCCTTTCTCAAGGTCCACGTTTCTGCCCCATACAACGCCACACTCCATATCAGACTCTTTACCAGCCTCTTTTTTACATCTTTTATAGTATACTGTGTGGAAATTTACCAATATTGTTTTATTTGAGATTAACTCTTACTACTTGCAGACAAGGGCAGGGGCACTCGTGACGAAAGGGAAGACAACCCCTTTGAACTCGAGCCGAGCCCAACGACTTCAAGATAAAGATATATATACGGGAGTATGAAAAGTCAATCGAAAACAAGACTTACGTGAGGAGAGACAGAACACAATAGTTAGAGTGAGCCGGAAGCTCAATGCAGCCGGTGGAAGAATAATTTTCCAGGGAATATACAGTGGATAAAAACATTGGCGTGGTCGTTGCGCCATTAAGAAGAGAATTGCATTGTGAGACATAGGTAAAAGGAGGCTTTTCCAATTTTGGGTAATTTATGATAGAACCCATTGAGTGAAGACTTGAAGAAATATTTGGTGAAGGTTTTTTTATTTGAAACTTAGTGTGCATAATGGCTCTATGCCATGCTCTTGGAGGAAAGATGACGAGTAAACATATGCGCAGAATGTAGGATTTGGAGAGGAGAGAATGGAGCAGGACAGAGAAGATGAGACGGGCTGGAGGAAGGTTGAGACGGAAAGCCATAAACTGTAGTTAGAACTAAAGAGCGGTGGAAAACTAATTCATATTAGAAATAAAAATTGAATTATTGATGAATATATATATATATATATATATATATAGAAAATGGGTTGATGAGGAATATTATAGGCGGGAATATCTTTTTAATACTCACTTCATGGGGAGGAAAGGATAGCACTCTCTGAAGGGGTGAGGGCGCATAGAAACGAACGAAGATCTGGTAAAGGAAACGGTGACAGGTAAATTGATTTCATGTGGGACTATAAAGATGGCAGAAATAAAAACCGACCAGTTTTAGTAGAGGAAGACGGGACGTTTTTTGCGGAAATTCGGCGGTGGAAGAGTAGGTAGACTAAGATGGTAATTTGGAAATGAGAAGAATGAGAATGTGAAAGGTTTTGATTCGAGGGAAACTATTGAGCAAGAGGATAAGAGTGAGGAAGAGGAGAGGTAATCATTTTAAATGGCATGAATCGGAGTAGGAAGTATGCTGGACTGGAAAAGTAAACGGAAATAAGTAGTTTCCACTAAAACTCGATGATAAATAACGTCATTGTAATCCATCCAAAACCGAGGCCTTATGCCCACGGAAAGGCGCTATAGTCTTCATGGTTTGTCGAAGGCCTTCATTAAAATTTATATAAATATATATCCTTTATAAAATTTGCAATTTTCTTGGTCGGCAAGCTATTTAGCAAGCTCCTTTAACCAAACACCATTTAATCAGTAAATCACGACCATATTGCCGCAAAATTTCTGCTAGGTTTCATGCTATCCGAGTTCAGTTCATATCGAAAGATGATAAAGAGATATAGAATTAGGAATGGATTATAGCATGGTGACACGCACTTATTAACGTTTTATTAACTTTAGGTTTAAATATTCTTATAAATATTGTCAGTAGCAAAAATAATCCAAATGTTACATTTAGTGAAAATCCTCTGAATACATTGAAATGTTTCCGACAGTCAAATTTAGAATATGCCACATTAAAGGTTTCTGGACAATTCTAATAATAGAAGCTGGCCTCACTCTCCTAGCTGAACAAATAAACAATCTGTGAATGATCTCACATCGCGACAGAATTATCCACGTACCAAAGGTGAGTCACCACTCATAGTAATGGTGGATGCGGGAGTGCCACCATAACATGCCGAGGACAAGGTAAGGTCACGCCCTAAGATACATCGAATCACGAAGAAAACGCTTACCTCTGTCGACATCAAGCTTTATATAGAAATAAAATATGCCTCCGTAGCCTGACAAGTAGTGCCCAGAATGACCTCTGAATGCATTTTCATACTGGCTTTAATTCCAAGATTTTTATGTAAATTTTTTATTCAATTTGACCTATAATATTTGCATCAAAAACGCGACATGTGAAGTAAAACAAATAGGTAATAAGTGAACAGGAGTACTCTCGCAAGGAGAAAAAAAACGGTGTCATAGAAATATCGGCGGAGAAGGAAGGTGGGAATACATAACAGCATGGCAAAAATGTGAATAAAAACAACTTAAAGATAAATGTAAAGAAATCTAAAATTATGGCGTGTCAAATAAATCAAGGAGACGAATTCACCGTCAGATTTGGGTGGCAAAAAATGGAGCAAGGGAAAGAATTTGACTGAAATTGAAAAGAGAATGGAATGAAGATATGCGGCAAACCGTTCACGAGCTTGATGACTGCTGATGATGTCACATTATAAATAAGTTTAACTGGAAAAATCATGTTAAATAGCTATCACTTGATGATAAAAATGCTTCTTTGTTCCACCTGTTGCTGTTCCACCTACTATGGCTTATACTCTCCCGACATTTCTGCTCTCGAATTAGCAGTAAAATACGTTTGTTTGCTGACGACGCTGTCATCTATCGCGAAATTAGTGATCACTCTTTGAAATTCTATCATCGGATTTAAACAACGTTCATGTGTGGAGCCAAGAGTGGGGACTCGAACTTAATCTGAGCAAATGCACGGCGGTACATTTCTTGCGGAGGTCGTCCAACTATCCCCATGTATACGCTGTGGTTGGTGTTAACATAAAGGCGACAGATGAAGTGAAGTATCTGGGAGTTACGATAACCTCGAACCTATCGTGGGGAACACATATAAGAAATATTTGTGGCAGAGCTCTGAAGAAGCTAGGATTCGTCAAGCGTATTGTGGGAAGATTTTCAGATGAAAAAGCAAAAGAGAGGTGCTATTTCGCACTCGTCCGGCCACACCTTGAATATGCAGCAAGCATATGGGATCCGGTGCAGAAAGATTTAATCCGGGAACTTAATAAAACACAAAGGAAAGCTGCGCGATTCGTCAAAAACTGTTACGGGCGTACAGACAGCGTTACACAGATGATAAACGAATTAGGCTGGGAGCCGCTAGAGACTCGGAGGCTGCGCGCTAGGCTTAGATTACTTGAGCAATTAAGAATAGATATCTTTAAGAGCGACACGGAGAAATTCATATTAGAACCCCACTATATTTCCAGGTCCGACGGAAACGATAAATTAAGAGAGATATTTTGCCGAACGGATAGGTATGGGAATTCGTTTTTTCCCCGAACAATAAGGGACTTTAATAAATGCAAGGCGTAATTTCATTAGAGCGTATCCTTTTTATATGTAAACGGCTGGTGTCCTAATTCCCCCCGCCACACGCCTATTGAGGAGGCTTGCGGGGTAATATGTAGATGTAGATATATTGTTTTAACGGATACTCTCTTCCGATAGACTTAATTACATTGGTATTCTTAAGTTCGATCTTCGCGTGGAGTGCGCCTCCCCCCCCCCCCCACCCCATCAATACGTTTGTTGGAGTTAAACCAACTAAACAAGAATTCAATTGATTTTCTTGGATTTGTATTGACGGTCGTCTTAACTGGCATGAACATGTTAAAGTTCTGTGTCGTAAACTGGCTAAAATTGCTTGTCTTTCGAAATATTGTCCCCTTCCTAAATACCTCAATAGTGAAAGCGATATATTTTGGAAATTTATTATATGGTACAATTTATCGGGAATCATCCTCAGCTAATAGCAAGGCAAAAAAGGGTTGTACGGATCTTGGGGAAGGTCCGAAGGATAGAATATGGTAAGCCTCATTTAAAACTATATGGAACACTAACTTTGCCCTGTCTCACGGATTAATATACAGGAAAGGAATGACAACAAAGAAATACGTTCCCTTAGTGTACGGGTTCCTTCCTCCGCCGCAAGTTGTCACTAGCATCAAGCGTTGCACTGAAATAATCGAAATTAAAGAGTTGCAGGAGTGACAATATGATTCCCATAAATTTGAAACTCATACAAAGTATACCTTATCTACTCGTACTAATTTTTCAATTTCAATCCACCGCTATTAAAATGAATTTTGCTTAAGAAAGCGAGGGGGATAACTGCACATTTCTCGAAACTATATTTGCATTTTAGGAACAAAATATGATGATTGTTTTGAAATTGTTGCAGCTCCTTTCATCATAATTCAGAGAAGCGCTTGGACATTGCTGTGTTTGGTTTTTATTCGCTCTACATTTCATATTGATACGTATAATTAGCCCATAGTAGGCGCGGCAATTTTGGTGACGTTTATATAGGTGCATAAGGATTTTGCGGTATCCTTAAAAGCCAAAGAAATTTAAACAAAAGGGTAAAATACCAACGGAATGACATTTTAGTTTTCATATTTATTATCACGTCATCAGCGAACTCTAGAAAACAAAGCATTTTTACCCAGTAAACTGTAATTATTTAAATTCGAACCTTTACGGAAAAGTTGACTGGCACTCATTTCAATTTAATTTCAACCAAAGTAACGCCAATTAGAAGTGCAATACCTAATCTTATCATAACCTTCAGTTTTGTCTTGAACATGCGTGATAGTTTAATTACATTACTTTGATTAATAATATCCTTTCATCAGTTTAAGAACCCTGAGACCTATATGTACATTTCCATCTTTGTGTATTTATCATAGAAAATGTTTACCCACAAATGACAAATGTTAACATTGATGGATACGATACCCAACAAAAATGTATGATTATCCTTTCATGCTGTTTTGCAGCATTGTACAATAAGAGGCATTTTCACGCTGGCACTATAGTTTAAAATCATCTCCCATGATCCATAAAAAGTGCTGCTTCAATTGGAGGTTTCAAAGTTCAATTAAAACGGCTATAATTGTCTAAAGGCCGTTTTACACGATGAAAGATTTTGTACAAACGTATGTACGTGAGATTGTACGTTTGTCTCAACGAAATTAGAACAGGTTCTATTTCCCGTGCAGGCATTGAGACATTCGCACAAGCGTTCATACAATTTGCCGCTTTACACGATACATTTTGCCTCATGCAAGAGTTCACGGAAGAGTTTGTACAAAAAAATGTACCGTGTAAAACGGCCTTAAGAGTTATTACAGTACAGAATGATTCATAAATGATAAAATGAAATATTTTAACTGACCATGTACTACGTGTTTTATATAGTACCTATATAGTGTGTTTTAGCAAGAAGCATTTTCGAAGAGAAGGGAATTGATGAGGGGGGGGTCTGAGAAGAGACGTAAAGAAGAGGCTGGTGAAAACTTTAATATGGAGCGTGGCGCTATATGGGTCGGAAACTTGGTCATTGCGAAGGGAGGATGTGCGTAGACTTGAGGCGTTTGAGATGTGGGTTTGGAGAAGGATGGAGAAGGTTAGCTGGATGGCGAGAAAGACGAACGAGGAGTATTGGATATGGTCGGAGAGGAGAGGAAGCTTGTGGCAGAGGTTCGGAGTAGGCAGAAGAGATGGATGGAGGAGGTTTTGAGAGGATAGGGCATGTTGAAGAGAGTGATAGAGGGGAGAACACTGGGGAAGCGTGGGAGAGGAAGGAAGAGGATAGGAATTCTTGGCGAAATTAGAGGAGGTAGAAGATATGAAGAATTGAAGAGGGATCTAATAACGGGCCATCCTTAGGAGGGAAAGCGAGACAATTTCTATTAGGTTGGGATACAGAATGGGGACTGTCCAAGAACCTACCAATCAGCTGGTAGAATACTTGAATGAATGAATATTGTGTTTTATACTGTACTTATTTAGTTTACGGTGCTATTGCTTGACTTGTCCTATATTCTACTTTTTGTAAAATCTCTGAACTAATGAATTAATAATAAAAAATCTTTGAGGAATGAAACTATAGTTATAACCGTGGCAAGCGGCGGATATATCTAAGTAAAAAGAAGTCAAGGTGGCCAAATTGCGCAATTCATACTCACGCGCCTACATCTTGCCTTGTGCTCAAGAGTTTATCTTGATAGTTGATTCGTGGGTCCTCCTCACAGGGGCACCCCCCACCCCCCACCGGCCGGAAGACCATTTTCCATTACTTTCCACACTTTCAGTTAGTTCTTTTAAAAACTGTTCAACTTCATATCAGAGATTCTTCTCTGAGGAAAATATTGCCACTTTCTGTGAAATACTAAATTCCCATGATTGGTCAAACGCTTACCATAGTAAAAAAATAGAGATGAGAACACTGCAATTCATTTTAAATATAAAAGACAGGTTCATGAGTTAAATAATATTTGAGTTTGTGGAGCTATCTACATCTGGAGAAAATCATTTTATATTTGCGGTAAGTAAATTTATTTCGCATAACTCAAAATGAAAATGGAATGCTCCTACTAGGAGAATGGAATGCTCTACCACTAATGTATCTCCATCAGTGTCTACCATGCATAGCTAGAATTTGGCCCTAGGGGGGAGGGGTCTAGAATATTTTTGATAGGTGAAGTACCGGAAGATCCAGAAAAGTTTTGAAATTTTTTTCAATAAAACTGCATTTTCTAGCCTTTTTTGAAGTGTTTAAAGATATTACTTTGTTAATTGTTTATATATTAATGATGGTGCCGTTAACAAAGCGCACACGAGGCTACAACTCTGAACTGATGACAGAAAATGCTACATGTAGCAGATGCAAGAAGAAAAACCTGCGTATAACATTGCTGCATATAGCAAAGTTACATATATCACGGATTTCTTTTGATCTTTACCGACTCCCAATGGATAGCACAATTTTTGCCATATATAGCAGAATCTGCTAAATATAGCAATGTTATACGGCAATTTTCAGAAGTGACTTTTTCTACTTTTAGCAAATGTCATATAAACTTGCTATATGTCATACGAATTTGCTATATAGCAGGTTTTGCTACATAGTGTAGATGCGGCTTTATATAAAAATCTTACAAACATCATATAATTAAGCATAAAAACTATGGGAAATAAAACGTCGCTTTGTATATTTCACACACAAACTTTATTAACAGGCCACACACACTTTTAATTAAGTTAATAAAGTTTGTGTGTGGAATGTGCAAAGCGACGTTTTATTTCCAATATCGTTGTTCCACAAAGTGAAGCCTCAACCGTTAAACCGCATAAAAACTATGCCTTAAGACAGCGGCGGATCTAGGTTTGGACCAATGGGAGTGGCAAACGGGGGGGTCTGGGATACCCCCCAGCCGAAGGGGGGTTCGAGGAGTCCTCCAAATATTTCGATTTTATCTTGTGTAAGTTTCGACCCAATTGGGGGACGCTCTGTCCCCCCATAGAACCGCCACTGCTTTAAGATTAAGAGTACGTTGACACAAGCCGTGTCAACGTACTCTTAATCTTAAAGCCGTGTCAACTCTCACTTGTATTGATAACTTAGATGAATTATTGAATTATTATCAGAATATACATTTTTATATAGCCACAGCCAGTTCGTTAATTCTGGAATAAAGTTAACGTGGACCGGGTGGTTTCTCATTCGCCTGTGGCTTGTTGACGAAAAACCTATATCTCACTCCGAAGGGCACTTGTACCTACTGCGTGGGGTTTACGGTTTCGCAAAGATAAGCAATAAAATTTAAAGCAAGAAGCGTTTGACCGCTCAAGCTTCAACGCTCCTTGTATGACAAGGGAGAATCTGTCATCGGCCGAACTTACCCCTCCTATTTAACTGGAGTGGAAACGCACGGCGCGCCACCGCTAGGACTTCAGAGGAAACGTTCATTTGAATGGTAATTCCGCGTGGAAGCACGGAGCAACGTTGCTAATAGGAGGGAAGAACTTGCTTAAGGTAAATGTGCCTAATACGTTCAATCATATATTTTAATAGACATTAATTGCTAATCAATATGCGTTTTCAAACCAATATATTCAAACACGCCAAGGGTGAATTTTAATATACGATATCGTGTACAAATTTATCATTCTTCATTTTCCGTTATATTATCTTCCTTTGTGATAATTTAATATTCTGATGTTGCCCTTGAAGGTGGGATCCAGATTTCTCTATCTTAAAATACGAAATTGTATATTGTTACTCTTAAGATCTCACATTTATTTCTATTTACTAATTCACAGGAAGTCCAATCTGAAGAACGATTAGCTTACATAGTATCATCCCGTCTTGCAGAATATTCCCGATGAGCATCCAGGATTGCGGCATGCTTGGTGAGTCTGATGAAGGGATATGAGAGCATAATGTTTTAGGTGTGGGGTGACTTGGGAGATTTTTTGGGAGGTTTTTTTTATGGAATTGCTTTACACCAGAGGGTAATCCTAATTAAGATCGCGCAACGCTTTTTGGGGGAAGTAAACGTCATGGCGCCTAATTTTATGGATTTTATTCAGTGTATAAGTAAATTAAAACCCCGTGGCATTCCGCACTTTTTTTTCTTACGACCTCGAGTTTTAACGATTCTCGTTCCTTCTAGTTTGTGTTTGTCAGTCAGGTCAGATCAGATCCTTACTCGTCTATTTAAAAATCAGATTTTGGAAGGTTATAATTGTTTTAAAATTTCGGAATCTTCAAAAGTACCTGCATAATACCTTTATTCCCATCACGATCTTACGATCACGATGCTTACAGATCAAATGCTGTTGTATTTTATAATTTCCATCCATATTCATCAGCAATCCCCCTCAATCCTGACCTTCGACATCCCATTATTATTGATTGAGCTTCGCTTATTAATTATCTTCGATTATTTTCTTGGTATATTCCTCCCCGTGCCAAAAGTGTTAACTTTTTTCTTTTTTATCCTACATCTCAAACGCCTTCGACTAAATTGAATTCTCTTTTGCCAATAATAACATTGACCATGCAACTTTAACGCATCGAATAAATACTCTTTCGTGGCTCAAAATCTTTCCTTAGTGTCATTTCTTCTAACTCCAGCAGAACGTCTTGTAGCTAATACTTTCTCAGCTGAGAAATACTTCTCTTAATGCGGTCACTGTATTACTTATCGTGCAGAACACGTTTATAGCAGGTCTGTATTTAATCGCCAATTCTGCTCTCTTTGCTTTCTCCAAAATAGGATTTGTTGTCCATCTTATCCATGCTCGCCGCTGCACGTCCCCCTTTTAATTTACGAAGCATTGCGAAAGCCTTATATCTTCTCGTCCTTTTCTCCCTGTTTGTGTCCCCACCCCTTCTTCCCCACTCCTTCCTTCGACCACCACCTGACCCGAGTTGAAAAATTCCTCTGATCGTAATCTTAAATCAAAAAGCTCCTTTGTAGTTGCTCACTCTGCCAATTCGGACAAGTCAGCGTAATTTGAATTTAACCATGAACACCAAGATCTGTCGGAAAAACTCTCCCTCGGCGAAGTAATTTGATGAACCCGCCCCAAGTCACGATTCTCGCGCAAGACCCTCTTCTAGCTTCGCCTTGCTCGGCGATTTCGGAATGCAGACAGTGAATCCGCTGCGTTGACCCTCGATTTTAAACCATGTACTATCTAGCTTTTGGATTTAGTTACGTTTCAACTTATTGAAGGATGAGCCATAAAAATGCAATGCTATTTAATCGCTTTAATTGTATTATTGCAATCTCATGATACGAAAACCGCAGTGATAAAACAGTATTCGCCTCTCCTGACATTAAAGTTAACTGGTTTTCACTATAGGTATTGAAAGAAAAATATTCTTTTAGTCATCAGATGATGTAAAAGCAGATTTTTTTTATACACACTCTAGATGGACACGATATTTTTCCAGATTTAGGATACAGGTCCTATGAATATCGCAAGCATAATCACTCTTCATTATTTCTAATTTATTGGTGTTTGTGCTTCTCAGGAGAGCAGCTTCCCCACGGGCAAGCCGCAATGAGAAATTATAGTTTTCACTTGTCTAAAATAATCTTTCACTGGACGAACTACTGGCTGGATTACACAGAATTTGATTGGCTACGTGTGATAGTTTAGGTAGGGCATTTTATTCATTCATTAACGATTCTAACGATTTGTCTGTCTCAGAATTAGCAACCTGGAGTACTTAATTAGATTGATTGAGTTAGATGTTACTTAGTGGAAATTTACAACCTTAAGCATGATGAAATAATGCGTCGAAGAGTTCACACATTTATTTTCCGATCGATTTCAACGCCTATAGCGTCATTTTCAAGATAAATTGGTCAATTTAACTTGAAAAGTACGCCTTATACGTCGAAATCGAACGGGAAAAATAATGTGGAACTGTACTAACAATAAGTATTTTTTCAACAAGCTTAACTTGGAGTAGGATAGAGCAATATCACGTCCTCTTCCTTTGCGTCGAAACGCATTTGTTTTTACCGTCTGTTGGTCTTATGATTTCTCCCTACTATTATTAACATGAAATATTACTTACGAAAAAAGAGTACATTTATATCTGATACTTTTATATAACTTTATTCTAGCCACTCCTTGTGGCGCTATAAATGTAGGCATTCTGGCGATATTTTGAGATTACTTACTTCAGATAATAGCACTTAACGATGACCTTGCAGTCGACAAGAGCATTCTTTTTTCAGGTCGTAAGTTTTTCGTGTGTGGGTTACCCCCCTTTTCTCCCGTAGAAGTGAGGCCAGCGGAGGGGCCGTTGAGTCGTGGCGAGGTGAATAACCGGGGATAGCCGTGATTGTTAGGCTCGCATTGGCCTATTTTACTGGGAAATTTGGTGGTATCTTAACGGCAGACTTCGTTCTAATTCCAGAGTTTTGCTTACGGCTTGGTGTCGCACAGTCCTTCAAATGAATACGTCGCCTGGGAGTGAGTAGGCTCTAACTCAGTGATTCTCAACCTGTGTGCCGCGATACACAGGTGTGCCGCAAGCCTCAGCCAAGTGTGCCGCAACGCTCATAAAAATCATACAAGATCAATAAAAATAATAAATTGAATTATTAAACTAATAGATACTTTTCAATTTTGATAATTTTATTTAAGAGTCTAACCCCTCCAACATCAAGTCTTAATCATTTCCGTCCACAGTTAATTTTCCTTGAAAGAATAGGTGATGCACTGATATAGCCATTGGAATTGAAATCCCAAAAGCTTGTTTGCCACGTTGGCTTTGACTTGAGAGATGGACCCCATGGGGTAGGGGAGGCAGTGGAGGACTGGGAAAAAAGTTTGCGGAGAATGTTTTCATCATGCGTCATTTGGAGCCAGTGACTCATGTATTTTCCTTTCTCAGCTTACCTCTAATCAGCTGTCCGAGCATGATATAAATAATCCGAAAATGTTAACAAATACCCGCGTTGAAAAATATCATTTCATCAATTTGGTATTCTACCAATAGATTGGCGTACTACTTTGATTTATTCACACATTGGGGCTGTCCATCAATCATACGTTGTGGTATTTTATCTTTGCCTTCGCCGAAAGTGCTTTTGATGTGACACCATCACTTGAACTATCTACCATTCGTCTGTCTCCAACAGTTCCACGTATCTGGCATGGGTGGACCTACCAGAAACAATATCGTAGTAGAATCAGTACCTAAGTGTTTCGACGGCGAAGGTATTTCGAAGTAATGTTGCACAAGGCCTGCAAACAGGGGAACAGCACTGGGACGAATAAAAAGATCGCCCCTCCGAATCCGAGCAGCAATATACAGCTAGGCGATAGAACTGGAACCAGTGTTCCCGTCGTGGCTGACTATTGCCCTGGTACAATATTATCACTATCTCCAGTCCAGCTCGGGGGTGATCGGAGGGCGCAAGCCCTTCCGGTAACAGACGAGTTTTATCGAATGGCCAATTATTGTCCGATTTGCACCAAATTTAGTATTTATCACTTATTTCACATTCTAAACAATACTAGGTGAGGAAAAGTTGGTTGCGATAACAATTTAAATATGATGAATACGGTACTTATCTTGATTTGGGAAGGGTAACATTTACGTTACGGGAACCATCACAGACGACAAAAGACGATCGAAATCAACATGCTGCTAGGCAACATCTATTGGTTACTTGCACTACCAACTATAAACAAGGGATATTTTTTTCTAGAAAATACGCGGTTCCACAAGCCCGCTGATCCTACATTTACGCCTATAGTCACCATTCTGCTCGAGGGATATTTTTTTCTAGAAAATACCCGGTTCTACAAGCCCGCTGCTCCTACATTTACGCCTATAATCACCATTCAGCTCAAGGGATATTTTTTTCTAGAAAATACGCGGTTCTACATGCCCGCTGCTCCTACTTTTTCGCTGTAAAACATAATTTTCTCGTTCAAAATTGTTCATATTGATGCCTCTTACCGTCTTACTCCAGCACCCCTGTTTCACTCCACAGGCCCGTAACCTTTCTCACTCTCTGGAAAACGGCTGCCTTATTATTGAAACCCTTTCTGATTTTATTCGCTACTTCTCCCTTCCACTTCTCCATCATACACTACCGAGATATATATGCCGTTCCACTTGTTGTATATGTCTTCCAATTGTCCCATTTTTCATTTATTCTCTGTCGTATATTCTTAATACTTTCGATTTGCTGCATTTATCTTCACCTCATTCTTCTATTTATTACTTCCTCTTCAGCCTATAATAATCCTTTGATGCGCTGGATTATTTTCTGCAGAGTCCATAATGTCCAAATAATCTTCCTTCTTCCCATTACGAACTCCTAATTCTTCCTGTAGATTATTTATCATGCCTTCAACATAACATTATAATATTTAGCCAGAGGAAGCAGACATTATTCTGTCTGGCCTTATTCTGTAACAATCTCCATCCCGTAGGTACATCATTGGTCGTTCAATCCTAAGATTGATTGACTGCAGCATTCCATCCTTCCCTATCTAATGCTAGTTCCCTTATTCCCTATTAGTTCTTCTAATGTACTTCCCAATATGTTTGGTCTATTTATTTATCCCTTTGCCTTCCTCTGGGGACTTCTACCTCCGTTTTTACTTCAGTTATATTCCTAACGAACCCATTGTTCCTCAGGGTGTGCCAAATCCATCTGGTTCTTCTTTTCTGTTTAGTGTTCCATATGGTGTTCTAATGTACTTCCCAATATGTTTGGTCTATTTATTTATCCCTTTGCCTTCCTCTGGGGACTTCTACCTCCGTTTTTACTTCAGTTATATTCCTAACGAACCCATTGTTCCTCAGGGTGTGCCAAATCCATCTGGTTCTTCTTTTCTGTTTAGTGTTCCATATGGTGTTCTAATGTACTTCCCAATATGTTTGGTCTATTTATTTATCCCTTTGCCTTCCTCTGGGGACTTCTACCTCCGTTTTTACTTCAGTTATATTCCTAACGAACCCATTGTTCCTCAGGGTGTGCCAAATCCATCTGGTTCTTCTTTTCTGTTTAGTGTTCCATATGGTGTTCTAATGTACTTCCCAATATGTTTGGTCTATTTATTTATCCCTTTGCCTTCCTCTGGGGACTTCTACCTCCGTTTTTACTTCAGTTATATTCCTAACGAACCCATTGTTCCTCAGGGTGTGCCAAATCCATCTGGTTCTTCTTTTCTGTTTAGTGTTCCATATGGTGTTCTAATGTACTTCCCAATATGTTTGGTCTATTTATTTATCCCTTTGCCTTCCTCTGGGGACTTCTACCTCCGTTTTTACTTCAGTTATATTCCTAACGAACCCATTGTTCCTCAGGGTGTGCCAAATCCATCTGGTTCTTCTTTTCTGTTTAGTGTTCCATATGGTGTTCTAATGTACTTCCCAATATGTTTGGTCTATTTATTTATCCCTTTGCCTTCCTCTGGGGACTTCTACCTCCGTTTTTACTTCAGTTATATTCCTAACGAACCCATTGTTCCTCAGGGTGTGCCAAATCCATCTGGTTCTTCTTTTCTGTTTAGTGTTCCATATGGTGCTTAGTGTTCCTTTTTCTACTCTCCTGTCAATAACTTCATTTCTCATTTAATTCGTCCTTTTGATATCCAAAATCCGCCTCCAACACCAGGTTTTGACACCACCTAATTTTCTGGTCTGCTTTTCCAGTGGTCTATGTTACCGATCCATAGAGTGCCACGCCCGACACGAATGTTTTCACAAACTATTTTCTCATTTGTAACAATGTTTTCTCCAAACGCAATAGTTTTCTTTTCATCATGGAAGACTTATTAGATCTGCGCCAGATGTCTGTTGTACTTACTCCATCCCACGTGATGGTGCTTCCGTAGTAGGTGAAGGAATCCACTTACACACAAAATTTCTCTCCTCCTAAGAATGACTCCTGCATTACGCTTCTGTCTTCCGCATGCTAGGATTTTAGTCTTCTAATTAATTTTCATGTTCTACTCTTGAAGTACTTGGTTCATTTTTTAAATGATCTTTAAAGGACATCACGATTTCCATGTATCTTTTTTTCTACCATTACTCTTAGACAGAGTACGACCTCCCTTTTTCCTCCGTCCTTCCTAAATCCGATGATTTTCCAAGAGGTTGTCTTCAATTTTATTTCCCTTCTATCCTAATTATTATTATATTATTAGTCGCGTAAGTATTTTCAACGCATGTGACAACAAAATCGAAGTTTGCTGCTCCTCACATTTCTCAGTCCTCTTCTTCTTCGGTATCACTATCATAAAACTCCTCTGAAAGTACTCGGTATTCTTCCGCTTTCGTAGTTATCTTTGATTTTTCTGGACAGGTTGTCCTTAGATTTACTTCCAAGCGCCTTGATGATTTCTCCGTTGAAGTTATCTGCTCTAGGTGCCTTGATATTCTTCAGATCTTTCACTCCTATGCCAAATCCTCTTCTCAACTTCACTCTCGTCTTTCAATATACTGTATTTCAGCGGTTTCGGTCCATATATTCAATTTATCGCTTCCATATATTCCCAGTACCTTCACCCTCTATCAGTATATTCCTGTTGACATCCATAAGGTTGTTGAATTTGGTTTTTTTTCTCCGAAGTGCCTTTTCGCTAGATTGCATACTGTTTCGGTATTTCCCTTCTAAATGTTTTCGTTTATTTCCTCGCAGCAGCTTTCTATCCAATCCTCCTTTAAGTTCTTGCATTCTCTTATGATGTGGTTCAAAAATTTCTTCAAGATAATTACCGACCCTTCGTTTCTGGAATTCTGGTATTTTCCTCTTCCTTCTATAATTTCTCTAATATTTTTAAAATATATTTTATTGTGGTTTTTATTTATATCTGCACCGGAATACCTCTTGTACTGCTTCACTTGGTACTTGTATCTATCTCTGACAAGTATGTAATCGGTTTGATACCTAACTCTTTCCACTGGAATTTTCCATGTGTCCCTTCTACTCCAATGCTGCTAGTAGAAAGTTTTTTCTGCTACCATATTTGTCTCACTGCAGAACTCCACTAGTTTTTCTCCTTTGGCGCTTCGTTCTCCCAGCCCGATCCGGCCGATTCCGTTAATTTCACCCTCTTTCCCCGTCTCACATTCCGTTTATAACTCCTTCAAATATTTACTTTGCAAAATTTTACAGTGCTAATTTTAATTTCGTGTTCAATTATTTGATCAATTTAACATCTGTCCAGTCTACCTTTCTCAACCTTACCAATTGTACTCGGTCACAAACTTATCCCGTTTTTTACGGAACAAACTTATTCATTTTCCTCTCTCCGTATATAGTTATCTTTATTGCACGGTGGAGTTTTTATTCTTCTTCTAAAGCCATACTACTATTCTTTTGCAATTTTTCATAAGAATGCGGCTTTTGATTCAATTTGTTTAGCAGTATATGCGAAACTTGTTCTATAAAAATTATTTTTCCGTGTTCCTCTTGCATTTTGGTTCCTTCACATTTGTGGGATTGATAAAATAACTTTCTCAAAAAGTTTCGGGCATAAGTCAGTGTCGTATATTTGCAAATCCCTGCTGTTTCCTCCATGCCTTCATGTTTTTGGAGTTTAATTAATGCTGTGTGAGAGGCAAAGAGCATGGCTGCTTATGTCGATGAGTTATTCATTATATAGATAAGTAGACATTTGAGCCTATCTAGATGCTGTAAACTCGAAAATACTGGTCATTTATCATGCCCTATAGATAGAGTCATTGTATTCTAATGATTCTGGTGACAGCCGTCTGATCAATCACAAATAATGTCTTCAACCATATTTGCACATTTATTTTTTATTTGTATTGATCAACATTGATTTTATAATCATTTACGGGTTGGCTCAATGAATATTTGTACCCGGGAAAAGTCCCTTTTCAGCACCCTTCAATCGTCTTCCTTGCCAAAAGCCCTGTGAGGCTTCATTGCAAAAATGTATGAATGTTAACCCTAAAAAATTCATATTTCTGTTGTCTTTATATCTTGGAAATTTGGGTTTCCCCCGCATTGTGGTGTGTCTGATCGACCAATGCAAGCAATGTTGGGATGAGTCGATCAGACACACCCCAATACAGGGGGATTCCAACATGTAAATACAGCGAAGCTACGCGGAAACGTAAAAAAGTATATTACATTATTATAAAAAAGTATATATATTTTATGTATTATTCATTTCCTGTTCATAAATTTAAAAAAATTTTCTTTTACCTTAGTGAAGATTAAACATTAATATGGCACCCCACTCTCAACAAAGTGATGCATCAGGCGGTCTCCCATGCAATTAGCCACCCTTGACCAGTTATACGTTATGATGCGTGATAAACTTATTTTATGCTTATCTACTATTTATATTTTCCATTGTGTCCAACATTGATTGGTTTTTTGGTAAATTTATTTGTTTTAATTAATTATTTATGAGGTATATACCGACCTTTCCGCTTAATTTGGAGGCTGCTTGGTATTCTCTTTGAAGTATTGTCGCGTCCACCAATTATTTGTGTTTTAACTGTATTCCTGGCGATGCAATGAGGTCTATAGTCTAGACTCAGCGCTAGATATATAATAAAAAACCTATCATGCGCCCATTATTTAAATGAGACCTTTAAAATCACAGCGATCTCTTGAAATAGTCTTCGATTAATAAATTAGTGAAAAACTCATTTTTTAAATGCCTATTCATTCAAGTATTCTACCAGCTGATTGGTAGGTTCTTGGACAGTCCCCATTTTGTATCCCAACCTAATAGAAATTGTCTCGCATTCCCTCCTAAGGATGGCCCGTTATTAGATCCCTCTTCAATTCTTCATATCTTCTACCTCCTCTTATTTCGTCCAGAATTCCTATCCTCTTCCTTCCTCTCCCACGCTTCCCCAGTGTTCTCCCCTCTATCACTCTCTTCAACATGCCCTCTCCTCTCAAAACCTCCTCCATCCATCTCTTCTGCCTTCTCCGAACCTCTGCCACAAGCTTCCTCTCCTCTCCGACCATATCCAATACCTCCTCGTTCGTCTTTCTCGCCATCCAGCTAACCTTCTCCATCCTTCTCCAAACCCACATCTCAAACGCC
Source organism: Pyrrhosoma nymphula (assembly GCA_963573305.1). Taxonomy (NCBI): domain Eukaryota; kingdom Metazoa; phylum Arthropoda; class Insecta; order Odonata; family Coenagrionidae; genus Pyrrhosoma; species Pyrrhosoma nymphula. The sequence continues at coordinate 138,342,348 of OY754333.1, read as the reverse complement.
TCAAGCCTACGCACATCATCCCTTCGCAATGACCAAGTTTCCGACCCATATAGCGCCACGCTCCATATTAAAGTTTTCACCAGCCTCTTCTTTACGTCTCTTTTCAGAACCCCCCTCATCAATTCCCAGTTTGAAGATTAATGCTTAAAAACGGGAAGAGCTATTTTAGTCACTTGCATATAAAAATAATGCCTATTAATTTTTTTAATGATTGAAATAACTTTTGTTGAATAATGTTTTTGTTTAGCAAGTACTTATGAAATTACACCCCAATAACTTTATGCGTTTAGCTATTATTAAACTATTTATGGAAATGTAATATCTCCTGGAGCAAGCACCAGCGAAAATCGCCGATAGAACCAATTTCTTGGTCTTTACATAGACATTGTGAATCAAATATATCCATAAGGCTGGGGTCACCAGGATATATTATAATGCTTAATAATTATTTCGGGAAAAACGCGCTCCGAGGAGGCAAAATTATTCCAGAAATAGAAAGGGAGGGAGTCGTAGTTGTAGTAATCGCTCCGTTTTCATTCATGAAGTATTTTTTTTACCTTCCTTTAAAGTTATCGTAAAGCATACATAAATTCGTGTATAGTTTTCGAGGTTTTTATAATTTAGGTTCACCAAAGCCAAAAATTTTGTTTTATCCCCAGGAACATGGCCGTTTCAAATGAAATATTTTCCATTCTGAATTTGCGTACAGCGTTTGATTTTTTCGAGTAAAACCTTTAAAAAATCCCTTTCACCTGAGACCATGTATTTTTCGTCATGGATTTCTTCGTTCACTTCAGAACGAAGCCATGATTCTTATAGATCTTTCTCCCCTCTCACATTAAGGTAGTTTGAGAGAGATTTTTCCCTAGTCTTAACGGAAACCATTTTATAATTATATTTTATTAAATTTAGCGTCTGTAAGAAGTATGAAGTAAATATATTTTATATTAACGGAGCTAAAGTAATCTTATACAGGAGAAAAATTCTCAGTAATCTAATAATTAAAACTAATTAAGTCTCTAACTTGACTCGTATTTGCACGCCGTACGGTGAAAATGCCTATACAACAGGTTTATTCTTTGATTCTGTAAAAATTACTGCGGTGAGTAATTGATTAAATTTAATAAATAGTTGATATAACATAAAAACTAAACACCGTTAGTTTTTGATAAAATCTAGAAGTTAAAAATAGTAATTTTTTTCAATATTCTCCCCCTGGAGCGCTCATCCGTAAGCTCGAAAATAGCTTATATTTTTAGGTAAATTGCTCGAAAAGTAGTCAGGAAAGGGGTTAATATTTTGATATAATTGGAAATATGTGGGTTTTATCTTTAAGATGAGATCCAATTCATCAAATTCTAGGTCAAGTGGCATCTCACTCATATTACCTCAATTACAAATTAGGGTTTACTAGTATTAATTAATGATTCAATTCGTATCCCTTCTCATAACATGACAGAACCCACGAAGCAAGCTCTTTCGTATTTTTTCTTACCTGGACATCAAGGCCGTAATATTTTATGAATATTTCATTTTCAACTCAAAACTTCCATAATTGCATTTATGGCTGTTTTTTTAAATAACGTTACGAAAACATAGCACGAAACGTGACGGATAGAGTGATTTCGCGAAAAAAATTGCGGATTGGGCGTCATGAGTTCAAATTGCTAATACTTCGCGTGTGTCTTCAGTCTTTTTCCGAAAGTTGTAGAGTTTTTTGGTGATAGGCTAAAAACTAATTTCATAGCTAGAAAACATAAAACTTCGCTCTTGAGTATCATGCTTACTCAAATTCGATCAAATCCAACCCTAACATTTTCCTCTACTAGAGTTTCCCGTGACGTTTTCTATAATGGCTATTATTGTCGGCATGGTACCTGGCACAAAATGTCTACGCTGAAGTTAATGTTGAGCTATTTTTCTTTCTATGAACCTTAATATTTTATTTGCTTATCAGTAACCGTATACCACAGTACTTGGCCAATATTTTAGCTTGCCGTGGCTCTCCTTATTGCTTACTACGCTATTATCGATTAACATGAGGAAAAATGTAGTGTTGCACATTGAAGTTTTCACCTTCATTGTCTAATATTCATTTTTAGATATGTCCTTTAAACACATTAAGACCTTTATTTCAGTATTTAGCCAATGAAAGTAGCATTGTTGATTCTTTCAGTAATTTAATCCGTTACCATAGTTATGTTAAGATTAGGTTTTGATGCAGAGTTTTTTGTTAATAAAAACACAATTTATGACAATAGTTGATACCGGAAGCACCAGATTTTAATTATAATCATAATTATTTGTTTCTGGACAAAAGACATGGATCATAAGTACAGAAGAAGACGGTGCGGGATTACTTTGAATTAAAACTTCAACAAGTTATGCTATGATCCTTTCTCCCTTCCTTTACGATCATAGCTATGCATTTGTGTTTTGAACGCAATCAACAACAGACTCATTCTATCCATGACCTCGTCGGCAATATTCAGCAGCTACTGTAAATCTTGAACTCTAATGTAGTTATTTCCATTCGTTATTTCGTCAGTAGTCATAAATCAAAATATTGGTACGCTGCAGCACTCCAGTCTACTCTTCTCTCTACCAACCGTTTCATTCCTACAGAATTAATCACTTTCACTTCTTCATATTTTGCCTGGCTTGTTCCATTCTTAATCTCCCTCTCTAATTCATTTTCCTCTTCCCATTCATTTCTCCTTCCACTATTGTTTCCAATAGGCTGATTAGTCGCCAAATGCCCCGAATAAGTTACACTCTTTTTCATCCCAGATTTTTCGTTTTGCTTTCTTTCCCTCCAGCTCTTCGTTGGTGGTTCTCTAAGTCTATTTAATGTTCATTATTCATCGGTAACACCACATCTCCATTGCTTCCAATCTCTTTTGCTTTGCAGTCGTTATTGCCCAGACTTTACTGCCATATAAGGTCGTGCTCCATATTAATTTACTTCTTTCTAACTTCCACGCTTGAGTTACTAGCTGTCAGCAGACTCCTCTTATAGTAAAATACCGTCTTTGATTGGTTTATTCTGCTCACAATATCTTTCTTGCTTCTTCCATCGCCGATGATCCTGCGTCGTAGATAACAAAATTCTTTCACTTTCGCAAGCTATTGTTGTCAAGTTTTTCAATGATTTCTTGATTTCTTTAGCAAACCATGATATTAGTTTTCCTAACATTACTCTTCAAGTTTATTTATTCATAGTTTTGTTCATACAGTACAGAATTATTGTCATGTCTTCCTTCTCTGCGAGAGTTGCAATACATCAGAAAAGTGACGGATACTGATTTTTTTCTCCGTGGCCTTTATTCCCTGTTTTTAATTTTATATTACATAATGCTTTTTCATGGTACTCGTTGAAAATCATAGGTGACAAAGAACATCCTTGTCGTACTCATTTCCTCATTTCTGCATTTGTCCTACGTATTGCTCTTCTGTCATCAAATGACACTCCTATTCTCTTCAGTATAGTCAGCGCTCTGTTCCAATACACATTATCAAATGCTTTCTCTAGATCGATGAAACTAGTATATGTGTGCTTGTCCTTTTTATTCCTCTTCTCTACGATAAGTCTCGGGCCTAAAACAGCTTCTCTCGTTCTCCTACTTTTCCAGAAACCGAATTGGTTCTCATTAAGAAATTCTTCCATCTTTTGTTCCATCCTCCTGCAGACAATTTGGGTAAGATTTTTCGACGTATGTGCTGTTCCCAAGTCCTTGCATCTCACGGCTCTTTTCTTCTTTGGAATAGGGATGAGGACATTTTCTTTAAGTCCGTTGTAATTAGCGCTGTTGAATAAATGTCACATATTAATCTATGTAGCTTATTTAGGGTCCTCAATCCTGCATATTATACGAACTCTGAGAGAATTTCAATGGTAACTTCATTTTATTTACTTCGAATTATATAAACTTTGATTAAACTATCTTTAAAGTAAATTTTCTCAGTTCTATACGCAGCGTCCAAATTTTTCTCTGGGAGATTACCTTCCATCTCTTTAGAAGAATTTTTAATCCATTCGTCTCCGTCATTTTTAGCTTTATGGCGTATCGTATTTCTCATTATTTTATGCATCTGCTGTCTTCCTTCCGTTTTCAAGTTTTTATACGCCCTTCTTTCATCTATTATGTCCAGGACACTATGTAATCCATGGTTACTGATTATCGGTTTTAGCCTCCATAGTAATATATCTTCCGCTGCATTTTGTTATTCTTTTTCGATCTCTTGCCATCTCCATTTAATTAATCGTGTCTGGTCTCCATCCGCTTCTGCTTTGTTTGGAGTAGTCTGATCGGCGATCTGTGTCCTATTTCCTCCAGTCTGTTAAACCACTAGCGATTTTTCATTTATCTCTTAAGTTTTTCAAACATTAAATGCTCTTCTGTTTCGAACACCGCTTTACCTCGCCTTTGTCCAAGTTCTTCCTTGTGGTACTTTCCCTTCTATTATGCTCTTTACAAACTCGTTGTGTCTCAAAAGTGTGACTTATCCATCTGGACCTTATCCTACTGCAAGTTCCCCATATGGTGTTCTCCTCCTTTTCTTTTATACCCTTCCTCATTACTGGTCATATCAGTCAATTTGAACTTCAGCATCTGCCTCCAGTACCAAGTTTCGAAATCCTCTATTCACCTTTGTTTCTGCATTCCCATGGCCAATTTCTCTGAGCCACGAAGCGCAACATTCCACACGAATTTATTTTCATTAAACTTCCTCATTGGTAATCCAATTTCCTTTTTACACGAGAGTTATTTTTTCATTATGAATCTTTTCTTGGCTTGAGTTATTCTCAGCCTGACGTCCGTTGAACACCTTTAATCCCATTTCAGAAATCTTCCTAGGAAGGTAAAAGATTGTACTTGTTCTTTGTGACTTTTGCTTCTCTCTTTCAAATGCTAGTATTTTCGTTTTATTTTCGTTGATCTTCATGTTGTACCCCTGTGTAACATTTGATGTGAACTTGACTGTGACTTGATGTGAACTTGACTGTGAACACATGATCAAGGTTGCTTGCAGGTCTTCTGGCTTCTCTGCTATGACTGCGAAGTCATCGGCGAAACAAAGCACGTTGATTTGTTCTATATTTACCTTCATTCCTTTGATTCCCATTTCTTGGGGTGTTTGGCTGCTTCCTCCAGTTGAGTAGAAAATTGCCGGTGAAAAACTTTAAAAATTCAGGCTGTGTACTTAATGGAAGAACAGAATTGTGAAAATGACTACTTCACCTCTGCACGCGATAGTTTATTTGGTTAACTCCAGTTTCGTCGCTCTAGAGTCATTTCCGAAACAACATTTTTCATGTTCTCAACAGTAATATACAGACATACTGGGAAGGTGAAGGAAAGATGGAGAGGTAAACATTTCAAGGTAAGAGATAAGGCAGTGGAATTTTCAGGGGGACTTGGATTTGGGTGGTAAAATCAAGGAAAATAGAGGTTTATGTTTGTTATGCTAGAGGAGGTTAACTTAGAGGAAATTAATAACTGTTCAAAAAAATCCATTTTGTCACCATCGTCAGGAGCATGCAAAATCATCATCAGTAGTCATAAATCCAAATATTGGTCAGTACGGGCTCTCCACTCCTCTCCCATCTCTGTCAAGCGCTTCATTCCTGCATAATTATTCACTTTCACTCCATAATTATCCTGATGTTTCCATTTTTTGTTTTCCCTTGTAACTCTTTCCATTCGTTTCTTCTTCCAAAATTGTTTTCAGTAGGCTGATGAGTCATCAAATGTGTCGAATAAGTTTGTATCTTTTTCTTTGCAAAGATTTTACTATACTTCTTTCCTCTCCTGCTCTTCGCACGACTTCTTCGTTATTGATTCTCTCCACCCATTTGATCTTCATAATTCTTCGGTAACGCAACATCTACATTCCTCCCATTCTTTTCTGTCCTACAGCTGTTATTGAAAGAATTTCGTTACTACCACGCTTGTGTTGCTAGCAGTCAGCAGACTCCTCTTCTAGAATGCCTTCTTTGCTTGGGCTGTTCTTCTTACAATGTATCTCTTCCTTCTTCCATCGTTGGTGTTCCTGCTTCCTAAATGACAAAATTCTTCCTCTTGTGCAGGTATTTGTCGTCAAAGTGTGACAATAATTATCTCTTCTTCGTTTCTTTCACAAACCGTAACATCGTTTTTCTTAATATTTATCTTCAAGTCGTTAATTTATTTCAATCGTTTCGATTGCACAAATGATGTGGTATGCAAGTCGTGGCCACAGGTGCCAAGATACACAGCAAAGAGGTTGAAGTTTGCGCAGAAAAATCATTTCTCTTCACCGGGATTCCAACAGAATCTCCTAATTGCCGGTCAGATGCGCTAGCCAGTTATACCACCAAACCTGTTGGTATAACTGGCTATCACACCTGGTTGGCAATTGGGAGATCCGATCTCAAATCCCGGTGAAGTTAAATTATTTTTCTGGGCGAATTTCACCCTCCTTGGTGTGCTTCAAGCTATATTTTTTCATAGTTTTGTCCATAAAGTTCAGAGGATTGGAAATGTACTCCACCCGTAATTAGTGAAAACCCTTGGGTTTAAAATAAGGTGGCCTATGTACTTGCCTATCAAGCGTCTCTTGAGATGGATCACTTTGTGAAGTCTTACTAATCTTACTAAGACCTTTTCACTTAATTTCTCCTCATATCATCATTCTCACACTGTAATTCATATGACCCATCCTCAAGATCTTCACCATACACATATTCGACGTGCTTCCTCCGGGTATCACTTATTTCGTACCCATCTCAGAAAGCCTCAACAGTCATTACACCACACCCTTTGGTGTCTTACTGCTATGCCCTTTTTTCTCATTTCCAAATTAGTCTCCTAATTTGCTAAGCACTTTTTTCTGCATTCTCTTTCGTGGCATTGTGACTTTGTTTTTCTTTAATTTCTTACAAGCCCTTCACTATTTTTTTAGTGTTCACTACATTGAGTGGGAGCTATCCTCCAATACGGTTCTCTCTTTTCGCTTCTTAAACATCATGTCATTCCACCATGAATAGTATTTTATTCTCCTTGGCACCCAACACTCACTCGTACTTTCAGAGCCTTCGATAATCCTTGAATCAGTTTTTCCAAAGTATTTCTTTAGCACTTTCTCTCTCGATGTTACCATTCTATTCTCCTGCTTCGAGAATAGTTCATCCTCATCCATGCATACATAGATACATACACTACATGCTTCACTACAGTTTCTCTTTTATTGACACGCTTTATTCTTCCTCGATCACTTTTAAATTGCATCCACGATGGAGATGACCGAATATGTTATTGTCTTTTCCACATTAAGCACTTTTTATGCATGTTAAAATTGCCTTTAAATACTTTTTATGAGCTATAATGATTAAATAACAATTTTAAGCAATACAGTAGGAATACATTCGATGGTGAGTAGATAAATTTTCTATACTTTAAGGTATGATTCATCCTAAAATTACGTTCCTAGGCATATGATCAAGTTTTAATAAAACGTTCGCGTACATGCAATGAAATATGCGTACAATAATATGAAAAACTATTTATTTGTCGAAAATATTCCCAGTACATTGTGTCATGGTGGTGAAACACGAAAGTTGTAGGATGCAAAAGTTGGGATTAATTTAACAGTTTTATTCATTAATAAACTTTCCTTGACATTGCGTTTGAAAGTTTAAATTTAAGCCGTTTATACTAAGCGGCATGACTAACAACATGGTATTTAGAAATTTTTACTAGAGATATCCTATCGATATTGTGAATCAGTCACGGGTGTTTCACTGAGTATACTAAACAGTGAAAAAGTAACTTCTCCTGATTTAATATTTAGGTACTCAGGTGTAAGGTATGACATCAACACGGGGAAATTAACCTCAGAAATACTGTCCTAAAACGCCGTCTGCCCCTAGATTGAAACCAATTGCCTTTCATGTGTGTTCATTAAACTAGCCGGCGGCTAGGAGACCCAATTTCCAGTCTGCCAAATCTGATGATTTTGTAGCTAATTACCTCATCCCACATCCGTATTTGTTGAAGTCAATATTTAAAAGCAAAACAAACAACTTTTTACATTGAACCATTTTAGACGTATAGGTACACAATTATTTTTCATTTGAGGGTCAACAATTGACCTTAGAAACATCCCATCTCACGCTAATCAAGGTTATCATGTAAACTCCTGGGCACTCTTAGTATTCAACCTTTGTGACGGTCTCTCAAATCTTCTTCCGGATTTTCACAGCCAGCATTTCACATTTTCAGCCTCTCAATCCAATGTCCCTCAGCATGCTAGAATCGCAATTCCACTCTTTTTTATGCTTCTATGTAACTTTTATATGCCTTCTAAGCAATCTTGAGGAGATATACTCGATCTTCAGCGTCAAATCTACACCCCGAGTGCCCTGACAACCTTCACCTTCTATCCATATCACCAAATCATCAACATAGAACTGCCTTGCGCCATTTTCAAAGCATGAGAGCTCATCCATGAGGTGATTTTATTCGTTGTCTATCCCACTTGTCTTTTTAGTCGGCCAATCTCAAGATTTTCTGACTCAGACTATGAGCTCTTCATCATTGTGCAGAACTGATTGGTTTCAGTCAATTCTCCTTAGCTGTTGTCAATATATCATGTAAATATCAGTCTTCAGTCACTTGCAGGAACACATCCCATAAGACAATGTTAAAAACTTTCATTGTTCAACAATGTAGATAGATTAAGACCTATAGCAAGACCGATACCCTAGACCGATCGCAACGCATAAGAATTGATCCATGGCGTGATATTCTTCGGTGAATGTTCCATTCATTGTCTTTTCAATCTGTCAGTCTCAAAATATCTTTTTTACTTTTGAAAAATTTTCATCATCATCATTAGTCATCCATTCGAAGGATGGTTTGCTCCCCTCCAGTCTCCTTGCAGTTCAATAGTTTTTTTTGTTATTAGTTTTCTTACTCAAGTCCCCCATGATTTGTTTAATTTATTACATCCATGGTCGTCCACGAAAACTCTTCGCATTAGTTTCTCCTTAAATTACTGATTAGTTACTCTTTCAATGATAATTTTATATCCTGGATGTGCCCTATAAGCTCATCTCTTCTAATGTACATAATTTTCATTGAACATACATTCTCTCTCCTCTTCTTAAACCTTATTTTTGGTGATTATGTCTAACCATACGATCATTCAGTTATTCGATAACGCCTCATTCCCATTGCTTTCAATCTTCTATGTTCTGCTGCCGTGATCATTCCAACTCCAAATTCAAGGCTGTTTGTTGGAGCCACTCTTACCGTATTAAAGATCTTAAGTCTTAAGATCCATATTCTCAGGTCACTTTCTGCTGTTTGATCTCCCAGTTAGTTCTTTTTACTATACTTTTTACCTTTTTCTGTATGCGTTTAGGTGATAAGCCAAGGTTTTTTACTCTTTTTAGTGTCCTAGGCGTTCAATTTACATTCTATAATTACCTTTCTTGGCACCAGTTTATTTTATTTATTTAGGGACACTACTACTATTTTTTTAATTGTCTAACCTGATACTGTTTATAGCACTATGCAGATTGAAGGAATTGATCTATTTCCAAAACTTCTTGATTTCAGAGGAGGAATAGTCATTACTTGGAGCCGTTACTCGTCTTGTTCGTGAGAGATTCCTCGCTGTTACACCAACGCGCAGTGATGCAGTGGCAGGGATCGAGAACCCCGACCAGATGCAAAATTGTGGATCATCCGGAATGGCTATGCTGACATCTTCTAATCTTTGACGCATATCATCGCCAGCACTCCTTCACAGACGGCGACTCTTGGGACTCTGGTGTATTATGGAGTAAAAGTCCCGATTCTCAGCTGCTGGGAGTCGGAACGTGAACTCTGAAAGCCAGTCTCCCATTAGCCGTTGAATGTGAATGAGTGCAAGTATTTGTATTTTTTTTATAGAAATAAAATTTTTAAATGGATCCTACCAAAATTTTATTTACCAAAGTCTCGACGCTGGACAGAAGACCCTAAAAATCACGTTGGACTTATAGTAGTAATTTTAAGGTATTTTTTCAAAAATTGCCGTTAAAAATTGCAAAAAAGCTGCTGCAGAGCAGATATTTTTCCAATTCTATTTATATTTTATTGATATTGTATTTATTTTTATTGGCATTTTTCATTTTTAGTTAAGTCGCGAAAATATTCTAAGTCCAAAATGTAAACATTAGCGAAATAGTCGAAAGTTGAACGGGGTACTTCAAATCGAGAGAAAGTTTAGGGTCAAAATATTCGATTGAAAAAGCTGTTCAAGGTTAACAAGTTTTATTAGCTTCACTGTAAACACGAGTGCATAGATTGTGAGATTTTATCAAGTAGCAATGCTTGCTTAACTAAAGAAATTGTTACAATCAGCAAAATGTTACAAATGTTGCCATTGAAAAATGCATGCAGCCGCACTTAATTGTAATTTATTGATGTGACTGCATGCAGTACAGAAAACAGAAGAAAAAATGAATCTTTTTAAAAAGCTGGCAGTAGAATCTTCTGAGCTATTTTGCCATGCAGCATGAAGTATTAATCCGAACGCCAACTGTCATCTCGGCGAGTCTAGCTTTCCAGTTGGAGATAAACTCGAGCTCTTAGTGCTGTGATCATCTTAGTTATGTTGCCGATTCACGCATCGAAGTGGGAGAAGTTGAAGAACGTGGTGCGTACGTCAAGTACCTGAAACAACAGGAAAAAAGTTAAAATTGTGTCAACAAAATTTTATATATTCATTTTCTAATTATAGTTTTATTTATTTCGTTACACTAGAAACAAAGTAGGTTTAACAGGATATAAAGGTTTAAAAAAACGTTGGGTACAACAAGCAGTAATTTGATTTTATTATCGAGATTTACTTGATGGTATAATGACGGCAGCATAAAAGAAAACTTTGTAATTCCATAAGAACCAGAATGGAATAGACGAAGAGCTTGAACTACTTCGCTTAAGGACTAGGTCTTTTTGTCTTGGCATTAACCCGCGTAATAAACGAAATTGCAAGTGGAAAAATTGGCCAGCAATTTGATATTCTTGTGTGATATTGATATAGAATTCTATTTTAACACACAAAGTGCTAAACCTGAAGAGATTTTAAAATGTGATAATTACTTGCTGATTACTAAAGTATCACTCAGTTAAAAAAATACTACCATAGCAAGGACAACATGCTCTTAGTTGGACGGGAGGTATAAAAAGCATTAGAGACCGAACAATGATTTTCCTAATATTCCAGACGAAGGATAAAAGCGCTAAAATATCAACCGGAGAAAGCTGGCAAGGAATGGATATTTGAAGCATTAGAAATAGAAGCAGGAGTTACAAGCAACGGTAAATTCATAAAATATTAGTCATAAGACAGGATACTCCAGGAAAGATTACATTAGAGGTGCCATAAATATTCACAAAATTAGGCTATTAATTTGTAACATGTCCGTTCACACTCAACTTATTGCATTTATGAGTATAGAAGGAGTTCTCACGGAAAATCGAACGAGATGAAAAGAATATGACGATCATTCCGAAACTATTTGCAAGTTATGATTTACCTTCAACAATGTTAGCATAAAAGGTGAAAATACTATAAAAAATAAGTTATAAGGAATAAAATGATTGCTGTAGAGATCAAGAATGTCTCAAAAAGACGAAACTACTGGACCTAATCGAAGAATTTGAATTTTTGGGATGCAGGATCACTGGCGATGAAAGTAACAAGAACTATGGACAGAGCAGAAGCTCGAGAAAAGAAATTCTTAGAAGTACGAAAGAACTTTAAAAATGTATAAACTCAAAGGATGAATTGCAGTGATCCTTTGACGATAACGGCAGCCAAAGAGGCGAATGGGGAAATGTAGAGTTTTAGAAGAATGAATAAATGTCAAATGGACGGAGATCAGACAAAGTCCAACGAAGAGCAGGGGACAAAAATTTTGACGAAATCTGGAGGAAATAATTTCATATTTAGGGGCATAACCGCTGCCTCATAGCAATGGACGAAAGGATAAACGGGGAAAATTACTGAAGCTAAAGTATATCAACCATGCAAACAGTCATTTTCAGCAAAGAATAAACTGTGGTAAAATAATGAATGGTGAAATAAAGAAAAAATTATTCAAAGGGAGATCTGCAGAAAACCAATAATAGGTTTGACGACAGCATCTTATTTACATTCGTTACGTTCAACGATTTTTACGAAGTATTAACAGTAGTACCATGAACAATACACTACTGGTTGCCAATTAATATTCTATTCTTCACTGCACATTATTTTACTTAAGGAAAATAGTCAAGGTTGACAAGCTTTTCTTAAATATGTAGAAAGCTGCTTCACCGAAATTTCGTCTTTTGCCTCGTATTGAACAATCCAAAGAAGCATTCCCAGAGTAACACCCTGTTTAGAGCTATTGATACCAATAATAAAAGAATCGGGACATTGAGATAAATTCCTGGCATGAGTCGTTAAATATTTTACAAAATGCAATCAGAACAAGAAGCATTTTCATCTCTGGAACGAAGCGTAGTACAGACTACAATGACGAAGCACTTCTCCCCAGAAGAATGCTGAAGGTAAAGCTTCACTACGCAAAAAGAAAATGTGGGGCAACACTTGGATTAATGTTACTGCTATTCACTACTTGATTCACATTTCTGGAGAAGAATTAAAGGTATGAAATATTTGATGTTACTTGTGGAGGAGGTCAAAACCAACAAAGCACGCTCAGGCACCAAGAAGAGAGAATGGTTTGAGAAATTGATGTTCCCCAGGATGCATCGATAAAGTTTCATCAGAACTGCTAAACTATGCCTAATGGTGACGGAATTGAATAACTTTAGCATGAGAGATTTCTGCCATTATCCGTATGAAAAAGAAGAGCTTAACGACGCAAACATTTTAGAAGTATATTTTTCTGTATCTACATGAAATATTTCAAGAATTATCGACGGAAGAACAAAATGTTGACTAAGATAAGGACCTACTATTCCAGAAAAAGTTGGGAGACGAGAATTCTCTTTACGTTTCTTGAATTGAACATGTCTAAACAAAGGAAAAGAGCATAATTTAATGTATACAATAAGAAGTAAATGTATGAAGAAGATTTGGATGCGATTAAATAAGGTTGAAATGCGCAGGAAGGTGAAGTAAAAGATTGCTTTAATATTTATAGCGAAATAATAAGGTGAACCACGCTCATCCTTATTAACAGTCTAGAAAGTGTTCTTTCCGAGTCTCGTAGTTTCCTCATAATTAACAACCTCCCCTCCAAGAAATTCAATTTCGGATAAACTTTAAAATAAAAGCTGGAAATATTTACCCAACGAGTAAATCATCTGCTGTATAAGATTAAATAATAATATTAATTTTAAGGCCTATAAAAGGCACTAACTGTTAAGGATGTATGATGGATCGAGTTGGCCGATCGCCTTCTGTTCGTATTAAATCGAACCAAGCCAACGCTAACGTCCTTTGTCAACGTTCAGAAAATGAGGACAAATAATATAAGGTGCTTATTCTCGCAATAGGCATTTTAAACATTGGCCCCTGATTTTAGAAACATTAACATTTCTCAGAGAGATACTTGAGTAGAAGACAGAAAATTGGAAAAAATAGGAAACCCATTAGGAGGTATTGCAGAGACCTATATGCAGAACACAATACAAGCTTTCGAGCATAAGCAAAGCAAGTGTACAAATTAAGATATTATAATTGCAACGCAAGTGAAATCCAGGGAAGCATGAATAAAATCTTTAAGTCCCTGCGTAGGGTCTTCACAATTACAGCAGGGAAATGTTGGAGCTGCCTACGGAACAGTCCCGCTAATAGCTATATCATTATGAGGTTGGGATGAGTAAAAAATTAAAATAAAATTGATACAATAAATGAAAATAGTACCGATAAACCGTTTTAACGCAAAGTCGTGTAACACCGGGGTATTGGATAATGACTGGTAGTGTGCCCACAGTGAATTTAACCTCATTCTGCGTCTTGGAATTCAATTCCTAAGGATCGTAGCGAAAAACATAACATCCGGGTAGTGCCGGCTCGACTCCGAGAATTGCACCTAAGGCGCATTCTAAGATTCACACGAACAGGACATGCACGTCCCAATGAGTGAACATCACTCCGAAAAAAACACTGCATGAAGATTAATGCGCCACGAGCATTTGTGACCCATGATCAAATATCAAAGTCGCGAAATTCAAAACAAGGAAAACCCGCGTTTCTAAAATAAAACTGCTACGATCGAAAAGTGTAAACGCAGAGAATGGAGGGACTAGATAGAGGCTGCACGCCAGGCTGAGATTACTTAAATTCAGATCATGTGAGTTTCAGGATGACAGTATATTTTTACCTCGCACTTCTCTATATACGATAGAAGTGACGGAATGAAAGGCTGCCCAACTGATAGGAACGAAAATTCCCTCATCCAGCGCACCATTTATGACCATTGCAAAAACAGCTGAGGCACCACTACCACTAACAAATCACTTTCGTTCTGTCCATTTACCTATTCCCTCCCCTTTTCATGACCGGTCTTTTTTCTTAGCACATACCGCCACACGCTCTTGTGGTGTCTTGCAGGGTAGAATGTAGATTTAAACTGATTTTGTAATTATCATAACTTTATGCATCAGTTAAGGGATCGAGGAACTAAGGTGCCTGATGCTTGTTGTTGTAGTTGCCTCGGAACTGCTGGACTATGCCTTTTGGCGAGTCGCTACGAGCAACGTGAAGTGTGTGGATTTAAGATAGTTTGAGCGAGGCCCAACAGCGTAAGCTACGATCCACGAGAGCTCTCTTCTGATATAAGTTCATTGTCATATGGAAACAGATTATAATAGTGGCAGAACATAACTGGGCGTGAATGAATGATTCCATTTGAGAATGATTAGAGATCAAATCGTACTCAATCTGCAGATAAACAGGGAGGCTAGTATTCACCGGGTAACATTTGAAAGAAAAAATACCATTAATTTTTTTCTCATCTACCATTCAGAAATGTCTTGATCGGGATCGTTTACTTGGCCTTGCCTTAAACTGCAGAGCAAAGATTAATCTCCAAATAAGTCAGTTTTCCAAAATCACCACTGTACAAGGTAGTACTCCGACCCAGGGTGATAGAACATCTTGACCCCGATCAACCTCAACGAGCAGTGGTAGCGAGAACTTTGATTCAGAGTGGCTGGATAAAGATCTAGTTTTCCATTAACAAATTGCTGAACTAACTAGTTTTAAGGACAGCTGACCACCAAGTAAGAGTGCCGAGTAGATGTTCAAAAATTAATAATAAGTGTGATAAAAGAAGTAGAAACTGAAGTTCCAAGATTATCCCCGAGAAGTAAGGGAGAAATATTTGTCTCCAGAGAATTTTGAGGAAGTAACGGAAAAGAAATGCGGCATATATTATGACCCCTACAGCATCAAGAAAACGAGCGATTGCCATTAAATACTACGATGCTGGTGCAAGTCGAAGAAAGAGTGAAGGCACATCTAAGAAGCCCTGCCGTTTTACTACTGCTTTGATTTGGCTAATCATCAGTAGATATGTGTTAATAATATTCCAATCTAATACAAATTGGTTCACAGAAATATCCCCAGGTCCAAGCTCAACGAAATGCTGAAAAATAATACAAACCACCAGATGACTACACTAGTGACTAATATTTTAAGGAATGAAAGTGAAATATCTTACACAATACAAATAAGTTAGATTAGAAATCAAAAAGTTACTAAAATATGTTAAACATTTTTATAAAAGTCGCTGAATTACTGTTGAACAACTTAAGTTACAATAACTGAGCAAGCCTAAAGAAATCATCACCGCAGCATATAAATGTCTCACCAAAATTTTTCATGATGCAAATCAGCATCAAATACTATGAAACATGTGAATGAATATAAGTATTTTCCTACAAATTATTGAAAAGTAAAAAATTAACAAGTTAAAAAATTCAATTTATCATGAAAAGTGTCGCGATAATTATATTAGGGTCCAAATCCTAGCAAACAGCTCTGACGAAAAATTAGAATCACTATCACACCATTGGTATAAAATAAATAAAAATTTACAAAGAAACTTCAAAGTTGCTTTAATTTATTATATTAAAAACATTAGCCTAAACCTGAGACTAGCAAGGGGAGCCGGGTATAGAATTTTAACGAAAGTTGGCTGGCAGCCAGTCCGTGGATAATTTAAGAATCGCGACAATTCTGGGGTTATATACCCATTAGCATAAACGTAAAACACTTAAGTTTAATTGCTATGAACATGGGATCCCAAGACTAAAGGAGTGATGGGTTCTAGATTTTTTTAGGCTTAGATTTTTTCATTTTAAGTTTTGCTTGAATTCACAACTAAATATTTTTCAATTGTAACTTCAAGATCTTTTACACAATGAATGATTATTCACATTCGAAATCACTGGTACCTCAAACTCATCTGGATCGCACTTCGATTATAAACAGAAGAGTGGCGGAGCCAGAGAAACTGAGATGGAAGGACAAAGGCCCTTTACGCTACTCGCTCTGTGACGTCCATCCGCCATCAGTTTATGGTAAGGGTATAATGTGAATAACCATCGACAACATAGCTCTATTTCCACGCTGCCAATAGCTATTAAGATTAAAGTCAGGTGAATATTTGTAATTCTTTGTTTCTAAGAGGTGCAGTAACTTTAATCTATGTAATACATGGATAGTTTTAACTTTTCATCTGAGTAAAACCCCAAGAATTTTTATAGTAATAATGCCCTTTACAAATCTTTACTTCCCTTCATTACGAAAAATTAAATTTAAACACCAAGGTGGAGAGGTGATAACATTTACGCAAAACAGACGCGCGGTGGGCTGAATTATAAAAGGGTATCTTTATCACACTCCGCACGCAAGGTTCACTTGCAGCGTCAAAGTATGTACGACTATCATGCCGAGAATCACTTCAATTCCATATGAGAGCCGGATTATTACATCAGCTAATATAAAATAGTAGAATTAGCCGGAATTAAAGAATAGTTGGAATAGAGGTATTCGCGGCGCCAGATATTAAATTTCAGCTTCTGTTTGCAAAATAATATAGAAGCAGTTTTAACGCATTAAAAATATCGGATAAACAGGTTAAAAATATTTACCGCTCGAGTAGGTCAAGTAACAAAACAGTGAATAAAAAAAAACTGATGCCCATCCCAGGAACTTGAGCCAAGAACCATAACAGAGACACTAATTTACCCCTTAAATGCTTGTTCATATCAGCGATGATTCAATTCTATAGTTTTTCATCACAGAAAAAAATAGTAAACCCCTATCGTGGGACTAACTACCAGCCTAACCACCATAGTATTAATTTTTTGGTATCAGGCTTGGCTTATTGGAAGTGATAGATATCCATTTTTCATAAAAAAAGAACTTCTTACTTTTCCACACAATATTTTTAAAACTGCGACCGGTTTCACCTTAAGGCATCTTTTGGCAAAAGATGCCGTATTAAGGTGAAAACTGTCGCAGTTTTTTAAAAAAGCGTGGAAAATTACTAAGTTTTTTATTCAAAATTGACGCCTTAATAAAGTTCATTACATTCGCATAGCATGAGATTGCGTATATATGGTTTTAAAAAATCACTGCGCCAAATACCTTTCTTGCGAAGTAGGAATATAAGTAAGAATAACTGGATCCCATGTTTTCAGGTTCAATTGCGTGCGTCAGCGTCATGATAAGCGTTTTCTCCTCCGTTACAGTAGGCGTCTTCAGGTCGAACTGATACTTCCCAAGAATAAGAAGATTTGAGATTTATGGCGAGGCCATTGAAATTATGAAGAATCCAGAAACTTCTACAGCGAGGATTTGTATTCACGGGCAACAACATGGAAAAGGCTATTCAACCCCTTAACCAATGGAAACACAGAACCGAATGAGCAGGTATTTTGGCACCACTAACTCAATTAAAATCCGGCTACGATCCAACAAACAACCCCTACAGTTCGACATGAAGACGCCTCCTGTAACAGAAAATTTTTGTAATCATAACGTTGACGCACGCGATTCAACCTTGAAACATGGAATCCGGTTCTTCAACTCATTGGAGAAGCCTACGTTCCAGCTAAAGTGAGAATATATGAGCAAGATTTAGTAACGCAGAAATCCGTGATATTATTCGATAACGTTTCAGAAGCGTGACGTTATTCCATAACACTGAAAAAACTACTGATAATCATTCATGCAATTTGAAATTTAACCAGCTACTTACCCAACCAGTCTGCTGGAAAATCTGTGCCGTCTCATGGGTTTGTCAACTTGAGGGGATCAACGCTGTAACAGCGGATCTCACCTCTGCTTATCAGGTGGCAGATGTTTCACCGCTGCACTGGCAGTCTTGAAAAATTGACAACTTCATGAATCCTCGTGCAATCCATGGGAATTGCTATCTCCGGCCAACACTTTCTGGTCTTCAATTTCGCTTGCGGTGACTGTGGTTGTTTCCATTCACTTGCCGCGACTGCGAAAGAGAGATGAAAAGAGGGTTAAAAATATTTACGAATTCCAGTATGGAAGACGATATGTGGCAGAGTAGTTAAGTAAGACAAAGGTTTCATCTTAAAAAGCTATACTAAGATTCCTCCTGAGGTGAATACTCTGGGCTAACCCCGTAAAGGATATAAGTAGAGCTAGAAACTTATATATCAATCAGAATAAGACCTTTCAAAATGTGATGAATTTAAAAATATCGCGAAAACTGGTTGAAAGCATTGCAGAAAAAAAATTAAAGGTTAACCACAATATTAGGCAAGTGAAGATAAATAATTTTAGTCCTGAAACTAACTTCAAACCATAAGATACTGTTACTAAAACAGTTGTCTAACATACGCTGCAAACATACGGACAAATGAATTGCAAAATTATTTAATTCCCGACAATGCATCCTGGCTTCAGCAAAATTACTTGCAATCTACGCATCCTACAGGTTTGGTGGATAGGTTGTAATAGGGGACAGAATATTTCGGATTTTTAGGATGAGAGAAACCTGGCGTCGGAATTAGCCTGCTATTAACAAAGGGTGCCAAGGGTTGCACAGATTAAAGTCACATCCAACGGTCTGAGTACTTCACTCTAAGTGCTCATTTTCCAAAGCACCCAGCCAAGGATCGGGATGGTATTAAAATATCTTTGCTGCTTCATATATTCGACCCCGGGCCATCGAAATGGAAAGCCTGTGCTACATCCACCACTCTATCCCGATCCCCACTTTACGAGAGAGCATTGCGAGTCAATACCCTCAAACACCTAACGCTGGCAATATTAAGACGACGATGAAAAGCAATAAGAATAAAATTTCCCGGAATACAATACCGGGACGGGACAGGACTCTCGTACTTAAGGTCATAATAATATAGGGAGTCGAACACTATTACCTCGGGGTCCTAAATCATTCGAGTTACTCCACTTTTGCAAGTAAGTAACTTTAAAAAAAAGTATGCTAAATATAAACATCAGGAGGGGTTAAACTTCAATATGCTCATACGTACGTATATTCTAAACAGGTTGCCCCCAATGAATGACACGCCGTCTCCAAGTTCTTCGCGAAGTGAAGCGATAGCTGAATCCTTCCCAACTCATCGTTGTCAGAAGCTGAAATGACTGAGACCAAAGAGGGGAGTGAAGCAACAGTTCAAACGGATAGCATCCATTGGTTGGATACTCTCTGTAACGGAGGGTATGATTGGTCGCGCGTATGACGTCGTCGACGATACGTTCGTCATTCAGCGAGCGATATGTTGGTGCAATGGGTGGATATTGGGATCTGCTGAATTTTAATGGGCTGTGTTGTTGAGGGGAATGACGGAATTCGCGGGAGGGAGATAGTATTTTCTGGTATCGGTTAGGGCGAACTCTCTTGAAAATAGCCGCGATAAAATTGGTATTGCCGGTTGAAAAAGATTCCAATTCGACCTAAACACTCCTCACGGATCATCCCTCTCCACTCCCAAATTCTTTTTCTTCTACACTTCCGTCCTTCACTTCTGGTGTCATAACAACCCCCCCTCCCCTCCAACATATAAGCAATTGCGACGGCTCATTCAGCCGTGGTTGACTTGAGTATTTCAATGCTCCAACAACCAGCAATCTAGCCAAAGGGGTTCATGGGATCTGAAACCCTCCACCCCCCCTCCCGAAATTTTTAATTTGTTTTTTTCAAAGGGAACTACAGGGGGAAAACAAGCATATATACCAGATCACATAAAATTCTGCTGTCGCGGCCGATATACCCACTGGTACAATATACCGGCACCGCGTATAGGTTTAATGCATCCCTTTGAAGCGTATCGCCCGATATAACTAACTAACTCTCCACACCGGTCGATTTGTCCGGCATTATTTTATTTTGTTCTTTGCATGAAGTAGCATCTCGTAGTGTTCATGAATTAGCAGTGTCAGTAGTATTTAGCACTAGATGTGTCGATAGCATTGCTCTGCATGTTTGTATGTTCATTTACGTGTCATTCTCCCAGTTTCCGGTTGGACAACGCACTGTTCTCGTGACTGCTTTTGACCTGCGCCTGGCGCCAGGAGGGAGCGTGCGAGGTTCTGATTTGTTCAGGGACGAGTGCTGCATGCCTGGTGTGGAATCACCCCGTGCCACACACCCTAGTGGTGGCTTGCACGGTACATCGTAGATGTAGATGTAGATATATCGGTTGTCAGATCGATACATCGGGTGATGTCCATATTCACGTATCAATATTTTTAACTTTTATTTAAGAGTTTTCTTCACTCAATAAGATTTACTACATATTTGGTAAAATATTACTATGTCGTAAAAAAGGTTATCATGTGTCAAATCGACAAAACCACAACGCCACGTACACAATAGACTTAAAGCTAATCAGTTTAAGGTCAATGAGAACAGGGATTATTTTTGAATCGTAATCATAGTGGCGAAATACCTTGGAAGGAAACTAGGCGTAAAATGTTATAAATTTGCATTTCAACCAGCATAGGAGTGCAAGAAGGCATGAAAGGAGTCGTGTGCAATAACATAATTATCGTGGGCATCCACATAAAATATTCCATGACTTGGAGACAATGTATGAATTTTTTCCTATGAATTATATGAAATAAAAAATTGCTTTTCTTTGAATCATATAGAAATTGAATATTTGATGCGAGGTACATAATACCAAAACGTTAAGGTGGCTGGAGTGGTAATCGTGAGTCATTGAACGCACATATTAATAGCTTTTTAAGGCGAAAAAAATTCTTGAACTACATTTAATTTAAGCAAATCTGTTTATGAAGTGGAAATGGAAATTATGCAAGAATTATATTTTAAAGTATTCGCCTTAATTAAAACATTGTTATGACTTAGGTTTTCGGCTCGGCATTCGAAATTCCAGCAAAAATTACATGTTATATTATGTTTTTTACTCGTCATGATACCTTGATATTTTGCAAACAAGTATTATAATGATATGAAACGAATTATTTCGCGTTTGAGGCAAAATCTGCACATATATAATCGAATTATTTCTATGTACATGTCATGCACCCTAAGGCTACGTGTTAAAATAGCATTGAATTGCCTAGAAACCAAATCAGTAAAATACTAATTTTTTTCATTTTAATCTATAGATGTTACCTACAAAGGGCACGTACGTGCAAAGTTTCGCGTAAGTCCGCACATGAACAAAAATAGCTCCAAACCACCTTAAATGTGCTCTCATTGACACGCGATTACCGCTCCAGCCACTGTGTTCATTCGTTGATGCCAATTTGAAGCAATGAAGCACCGACTTCTCGAAAAACGTCCACTGTTGGCCGTTAAAATTGAATCCACCCAATGTGCTAGGGTAAGAATAAAGGAGCAAACCACCCGCCATATTTCATGTCCTTTGGCCTACGCGACACCATGACGACACCATATGAGTCGTAGTTACACTAACTTTAGGGTATAGTGTTACCTTCTAAGTTCATGGGTATAGTGTAATGCATGTTGGTGACTACTCACCCCCTGCCACACACCCTTGAGGTGGCTTGCAGGGTATTTTGTAGTTGTAGATGACAAAAAATCAACCGCTGTATTTTAAATTGATCCCTCGTTATTGAGGTCCTCTTATATTCAAAACGCATAAAATAACCAAACATTTTCCTTTTACTGTCTATATAGCATATTCATTCATTTCAGTAGTCTACCGGTTAGAGGTAGGGTGTGATGAAAGTCAGAGAATCTCCAACGAACTCTTACACGTGCCGTGCCCTTCCTACCTCTAATATTTCTTTCTTCATCTCAGCATAAGTCCTACCTTTCTTCATCCCGTCCATAAAACCGATTCTCTTCCTTCCCCTTCCCCGCTTACCCAACATCCTTCCCTCTATCACGACCTTCAGCAAACCATCGTCCCTCATTAACCCTTCCAGCCACCTACCCTGTCTTCCCCTAATCTCATCTATAAGTTTCCTCTCCTCGCCCACCATGTCAAGCACTTCCTCATTTGTCTTCCTTTCCGTCCAACGCACCTTCTCCATCCTCCTCCACACCCACATCTCAAAAGCCTTCAGCCTATTTTCGTCTTCCTTTCTCAAGGTCCACGTTTCCGCCCCATACAATGCCACACTCCATATCAAGCTCTTTACTAGCCTCTTTTTTACATCCTTACTTAAGGTCCCCGTCATCAGCTCCCTTCTATTATTGAACGCTTCCTTCGCTAGCGCTATCCTCCTCCTAATGTCTTTGCTACTATGTCCTGTTTCTTCTAGCGTACTACCCAAGTAATTAAATTGTTCTACTTGCTCCAGTTTGTGACTTCCTACTCTTCTCACCAGCTTCGCTTTCTTTGTCCTACAGAATCTCATTACTTTTGTTTTCCTATTATTTATCTTCATTCCGTATTTCTCACACTGCTTTTCCAGTACATCTACTAAAGTTTGCAGTCCTTTCGATGACCGACTCACCAACGCCTGGTCGTCTGCGAATCTAACCGACTTTATCCACTGGCCTCCTACTTTCATTCCCACGTCTAGCTCATCCCATGCCTCTCTTACCATTTCCTCAGCATAGATGTTAAAAAGTAAAGGCGACAACGGACACCCTTGCCGCACCCCGCGACCTATAACTGCCCACTCTGATTCACCGTCCGCTACCCTTACCTGAGCCCTCTGCCCCATATATAAGCTTCGGATGAGTCTCCTATCACGCCAATCTATTCCTATTTTCCCCAGTATCTGCATTAGTTTCTCCCAGTTTACTCTGTCAAACGCCTTTTCGAAATCTACAAAACAAGCGAAAACATCCTGATTATGCTCTATGTTTCTATCTATAAGTGTCCTCATTACCGCAATCGCATCTCTGGTTCCCCTCCCCTTCCTAAACCCAAATTGGTCATCGCCTAAATAGCACTTTGCTCTGCTCTCCAACCTTCTATTTAGTATTGAAATTAAACTGATTGTTCTATACTCCTCGCATTCTGACGCTTTCTTCTTCTTCGGGATAGGTATTAATACTGTTTTCACGAAATCCTCTGGCCATACTCCTTCCTCGTAGATCCTGCGAATAAGTTCGAAAAACGATTTTCTCCCCCTACTACCTAGATTCTTCAGTAGCTCCGAAGGTAGATTATCGGCTCCCACGGCTTTTCTACCCTTCATCTCTCTTAATGCCCTCTCTATTTCACTCTCAAGTAACTCTGGTCCGAGGTTATCTTTATCTATTGTTCCTTCGTCCTCTAGATCTAGGCTAAGGGGTCTATTCTCGCTGTCATATAGCTCCTCTACGTATTCTCTCCACCTTTCTTGGATATCTTCCTGTTCGATTAATATCTTTCCAGTTTTGTCCTTAACCTTTAGTATCGTTTGACCTCTCTTACCACCTGATAACATTTTCACCTTGGCGTACAAAGCGCCCACTTCCCCCTCCTCCTGCATCTTTTCCATTTGCTCACATTGTCCCTTCCACCAGTTTTCTCTTGCCCTATTGGTCACTCTCCTGAGTTTATTATTCAATTCCTTGTACTTCCTCTTGCCTACGTCGGTGTTCACGTTTTTCCATATCCTTCTATCCTCCATTTTCTTTGTCATTTCTTCTGTAACCCACTGCTTCTTAACCCTCTTCTTTTCCACCGTTCCTATTGTTTTCTCTGCCGCTCTTGCGATGCCTGTTTTTATAACCTCCCATCTCTTCTCTATGGTTCCCATCCGCTTCTCTTCACCTATGTTCTTTTCTACTAGCTCTTGGTATTCCCTCCTTTTCAACCCTTTCAATGCTTCAAGGTTCCACCTCTTTATCTTCCTACCTTTACAAAGCCTTTTGAATCTAACTTCACACTTCATCATCACCAAGTTCTGATCCGAGTCCGCATCCGCCCCTGGATAGCTACGAGAGTTTTTTACACTGTTCCTTAATCTCTGCCTCACCATTATATAATCAATTTGGTATCTCCCAGTGTCACCCGGCATTTTCCTTGCACAGAATCAGAATCATCATCAGAAGATACAAGGGAAAGGAGGGAGAAGAAGAACAAAAAGAGGAAGAAGAGGAGGATAACCGTGGTAAAAATAGGAACTTGGAACGTAAGGACCATGATGAGGGCCGGGAAGCTTGAAAATATTAAGCAGGAAATGGAAAAAGGAAAATTAGATGCTTTGGGATTGTGCGAGGTTAGATGGAAGGATAGCGGGGACTATTGGAGTGATAACTACAGGGTGATCTATAGTGGGGGAGATGAGAGTCAACGAGGGGTAGGCATGGTACTGAACACAAAGTTGGGACTGAAAGTTTAAACATCACCCCAGGCATTTTCCATGCCTGGGGTGATGTTTAAACCAAGTGTTTGTCACTACTTATTTATTTCTTCTACAAAATTCAACTGCCTTTTCACCGCGATCATTTCTTCTTCCTAGCCCAAACCCTCCTACTTCTAATCCGTCCCTCCCTTCTCCCACCACTGCATTCCAGTCACCCATCACTATCAGGTTTTTCTTCCCCGGCACTTCTCTAATTATTTCTTCTACTTGCTCGTACACCTCTTCCACCTCTTCCTCCCTATGGTTGCTTGTAGGCATATATACCTGGACCAGTACGAAATTCGTCGGGCGTGCTTTTATTTCTACCACTAGTATCCTGTCGTTCACCTGTTCAATGTTTACCACCCTCAGTCCCAACTTTGTGTTCAGTACCATGCCTACCCCTCGTTGACTCTCATCTCCCCACTATAGATCACCCTGTAGTTATCACTCCAATAGTCCCCGCTATCCTTCCATCTAACCTCGCACAATCCCAAAGCATCTATTTTTCCTTTTTCCATTTCCTGCTTAATATTTTCAAGCTTCCCGGCCCTCATCATGGTCCTTACGTTCCAAGTTCTTATTTTTACCACTGTTTTCCTCCTCTTCTTCCTCTTTTTCTTCTTCTTCTTCTCCCTCCTTTCCCTTGTATCTTCTGATGATGATTCTGATTCTGTGCAAGGATTTCGTGTGATGTCGACCGCGGAGGCCTTGCCTCCCACGCTGCCGGGCACGACACCCGTCCTAGTGGGCGGCGTCCCGTAGTTGCCAGGAATCAGATCTCTTTGAATGACTTTCATGTTCTGGGAAGTGATAGTTGAGAGGTATCCCACGCGACTCAACGGTTTTTTTAACGTGACACCATCACGGAACTACCTTTCGTCTGGCTCCTACCCTTCGACCTATCTGGCATGGGTGGCCCTACCAGGAGCAATGTACTTATTCCTGCCAGTCCAGCTCTAGGGGTCATTGGAACGCACAAGCCCTTCCACCACGTCAAGGTCGTAGTTCAAGGAAGAGAAGTTCACTATATTTTATGATAAAAATAATGAACACGCTTGTGATGCACACATATGGCACTTAAAACGTAGCGCCTTGTAGAATATTTTGCTTGCGGATTAGCGATTCCCCGCTGCCAGAGGCCTGCATATGGACAGAGAGCTCGCTCGTGCACACAGGCCATGACATCATGGCAAGGAGGCATGACTCGAGCATACAAACTCGATTATTATTTTCGGTTCCTTACTGCGAAGCCCTTGAGAAACCCGCCCCATTTTACTTTCACATAAAGAAACTAGGAGTTTAACTCATCATCTCTCCGAACTCAGGGACGGTCTGTCGCAGTTTATGGGCGAACGCATTCTCCAAAGAGCAACGCAATGCAACTCCTAATGCAACGCAAGTCAGGGAGTATTTTTAACATATGACGAAGAACTGGGAGAAAAGTCCCAGGATATGAATTGCCGTTACCACATCTAGCTTTATTGTATAACAAGGAGCGTAATGCTTATTAAAGGTTCATTCATTCATTTACATTTCCGATGTCGATAACTTTCGAAGAAAAAGAAAGCTAACGAATATAACTCGGAAGTTAACTATGTTTACCAGACTTTAATACAACAATGACAGCCAACAGATTTTCTCGGTACAAGCATATTAGAAGCTCCTCAAGACATTCTGTCGTAGATTACGAACGCGATCGGTGAGTGTTTATTGATATGGATTATTTTAGGAACTGCAGAGTCGATAAGAAGACGCAGGGGAATTTGTACTCTGGAATCCACATGGAGGAGGGAAGGAGATAGGGGACTAAGCATAACATGATGAATAAGAATTCGTGGTGAAATACAGAAATTGATTTTTGAACTGCAGGCGAGTGATTCCGAATCCGTACTCGAAGACGCAGACAAGGTAACTTTTTAAAAGTCGAAAATTGGGGACAAAAAATGTATTTACTTTTAATATTCAAACTGGCTTGATGTTTAAAAGCATATGATTACATGCGTAAACATGGTAGTAACAAAAAAAAGCAGAACATTTTTTCCACCCTCAAGTCTCGAACCTCAGACTGCTCAGGTTAGAGTAGCCAATGGAGAATCGGGATGGGCCACGATAGGACGGGGAGTGCGGCAAGGGTGCCCACTAACGCCGTTGCTTTTTAACGTGTATTCAGAAGAAATGGTAAGGGAGGCATGGGGGGAGGAGGAGGTAGGAATAAAGATAGGAGGGGAACTGATATAATCAGTGAGATTTGCAGATGATCAAGCATTGGTTAGTCAGTCGGCCAAGGGGTTACAGTCAATGGTGAATGCATTAGAGGTGCAGTGAGAAAAGTATGGGATGAAGATCAATCACAAGAAAACGAAAGTAATGAGATTTTCTAGAAGTAAGAAGGCGGGGCTGAATATAAGGGTGGGAGGGCAGAAGATAGAGCAGGTCGAGCAGTTTACGTATCTGGGTAGTATTTTGGAGGCGAATGGGTTTAGTGGTAAGGACATCAGATGCAGAATTGCGCTTGCTAAAGAAGCATTTTCGAAGAGAAGGGAATTGATGAGGGGGGGTCTGAGAAGAGACGTAAAGAAGAGGCTGGTGAAAACTTTAATATGGAGCGTGGCGCTATATGGATCGGAAACTTGGTCATTGCGAAGGGAGGATGCGCGTAGACTTGAGGCGTTTGAGATGTGGGTTTGGAGAAGGATGGAGAAGGTTAGCTGGATGGCGAGAAAGACGAACGAGGAGGTATTGGATATGGTCGGAGAGGAGAGGAAGCTTGTGGCAGAGGTTCGGAGAAGGCAGAAGAGATGGATGGAGGAGGTTTTGAGAGGAGAGGGCATGTTGAAGGGAGTGATAGAGGGGAAAACACTGGGGAAGCGTGGAAGAGGAAGGAGGAGGATAGGAATTCTGGACGAAATAAGAGGAGGTAGAAGATATGAAGAATTGAAGAGGGATCTAATAACGGGCCATCCTTAGGAGGGAAAGCGAGACAATTTCTATTAGATTGGGATACAGAATGGGGACTGTCCAAGAACCTACCAATCAGCTGGTAGAATACTTGAATGAGCAAAATGAGTCTCGAACCTGCGACCTTCGTGCCTTCGATCTTACACTCTACCCAAAAGACCTAAGTCTCCGCATGTACGGTGAAGGAAAACATAGCTAGATATGGCAAGCTAATGGCATAAGTACGAGTGCGAGACGTCGGTGTGAATAGATTTCGCGCATATTATTCAGTTTATTCATCCTAAGGATCTTGTTTTTCCACGAAAGCTACCACTAATTACTAAACTCCAGTCAGGAGTCATGCAGGAGGAGTCCGGGAGGCAGCTAGCGCGGAGGTATAGAATTTTGATAGTTACTTACAAGATGATCTATTCTCGCTAGGAAATAAAGGGTAATTTGCCCAATGATTCTTAATTTCCGAATGCTTGCCGCTTGATATATATGAAGCACGGAGTCATTGATTGATATATACTTATCACCATTTTACGCCGTAATGCCTTAATGAAAATTATTTTGATAATTCGAGTGAGGGCTCTACCTTTCGTCATTAGAAATAGTTTATCATTAATTTCTACCACAATATTGTTCGACCATTCAACATACTCCATTCTCATTGTAAAGAAAAATGGTACCACAATGTCCAAAAGTGTATTTATCGGATCAAAAAACTAATTTTTTATTAATTAGCTGCATAAAATACGAGAAGCGTTGTAGACAGCAGGGACACGACCTCGAAACTCGACCAGGTGATTTTTTTTACGAATTGTTTTTAAGAACGCCGCCGATTTCCCGTCCTTACCATTTTCGTTGATTCTCAGTTAAGTCTTACGAAATATTTTGCTTCAATTGACCCTGGAATTTGATCATTTCCAGCATTTAAAAATTTTTCAAACCCGCCCGGTTAAAATCAAGTGTGACTTCTTGCACCCCATTGGTCCAGAACCTGCGGTCCGCTCCATTCCTTCACGTATGAACGTGAAATTTTCCCCAACTGTCACATACCTTTCAAGTCTCTATCAGTCAAGTGGAGCCAACATAAATTTTAACTTCACTACTTGGCCGAAAGAGGCGCTGCGGATTTTGCCCACAAACTTTTACAAATGACTGTACCTGCGTCGAGGATGATGTCTGAACCATATATATGGTACAGACATTCAGACAACCATTTTTGAAACTTCCCCATTCATCTTCCACTGATCTAACTCCATGATCCTCACCAATTATCTTCTCCACCTTCTCTCGATACTTCTTCTGCATTGCCCCAGTTAATGCCTCCGTATTCCACTTTCGTACCCTCCTTCCCATTCTTATCTTTTTCAGTTTTACCCGACATTTCATGACTAATAAGTTGTGGTCTGTGTCTGCATCAGCTCCTGGATAAGTATGCGAGTTTTTAACACTATTCCTGTATATGTGACTTACCATTATATAATCTATCTGGAACCTATCTGTGTCTCCCGGCTTCTTCCAAGTGTACCTACGTCGATGCTGATTTCCTAACCATGTATATGTAAATACTAGGTTATTTCTACGGCAAAACTCCACAGCTTTCTTGCCCCGGTCATTTCTTCTTCCTAGCCCGTAATCGCCCACCTCCCGCACATCTCTTCCTTCACCCACCACCGCGTTCCAATCCCCCATTACTACTAAAAGCTTACTCCCAGGTATCCTAACAATTATTTCCTCTAGCTGATCGTACACCCCATCTACCTCCTCCTCTTTATGATTAGAGGTAGGCATATAAACCTGGATTATAACTAAATTCGCTGGATCTGCCTTTAGTTCCACGACTATTATCCTATCACTCACCTGTTCTGCATACACTACTTTTCTACCTAGTTTCCTATTCATTACGAATGCAACCCCGCGCTGACTTTCATTCCCTCCACTATAAATTACTCTATAGTCATCGCTTCAGTAGTCCCCGTCATCCTTCCATCTTACTACACCCAGGCCCATGATGTCTACACCCACCCTCTTCATTTCTTTCTTCATATTCTCTAGCTTCCCCCCCTCAACATAGTCCTAACATTCCACGTGCCTATTCTGATTGTTTCGTTCCTCTTCTTTATCACCTTTTCCTCTGCTGCGACTACGTCTGAGCAAGGATTTCGTGTGATGACGACCGCAGGGGCCTTGCTCCCACCGCTGCCGGGCACGACGCCCGGCCCTCTGGCCCGTAGTTGCCAGGATTCATTATCATTTGAGAACTGTCCATAATTTCAAGATTTTTGTTTTTATCGAGATAGTATTCCGTGGCCTATCTCAATAGTATTTTTTACGTGACACCATCACTTCAGAGGCCGCCTCACAGGGGTCAGACGCCTTTTGCAGCCACCTCACTGAGGTACAGACGCTGCGCGGACTACCATTCGTCTGTCTCCTAACCTTCGACCAATCTAGCATCTGTGACCCTACCAGGAGCATTGCTCCCGCCAGTGCAGCTCTAGGGGTCATCGGAGCACGCAAGCCCTTCCACCACGACAAGGCTGTAGTCCAAGGTGAGATACTGACTGTAAAATTACAGCATATTCTTGCTCATCAGAAGTCTTAGGAATCAAAGTAGTTATATATGAATTAGCGTGGCGCGTGCACTTGTGTAATGTATCCATACAGTCGTTAAAGACGAAATTTCTGTCAAGGCACTCGAACAGCTGCTATAAAATCCAATCGTAGAGGAATTTTAAGAGTTTCTTTATCTTTCAAACAGGGGTTCCTCCAAGAAGGTTATCATTTCCCTTGGCTTTCCGTTTGAATTAAACTAATTGGAAGTTGATGTCAAAAATCTATGTTTTCTTCTTCAAGATTGAATCTATTGGGAAAAACTAATTATTTATTTGGAGTTAGACTTTCCTTTTGCAGAGTAATTTACTCTTAAATTACAAAAGACGAAATAGAATGTTTAATAATTCAGCTCTGGTACAAACTAATCCGAGTATTAATCAAGTTAGGTAATTTTCACATACATGGAAGTAAATGAATTAAATAATCTTTAGTGTCAACCACCAAAAAATAAAGATTCAATTTTAAAACAAATACAGTAACGCAAACGTGACACGCGCTGGCGGATTTCGTAGATCTGGGCGTTGACGCGAGTGTGGTGACATTTGCTCACTCTCGGAGCCGTATCTCAGGGACTATACGAGGCAGAAATTGAAGATATTTCAGATTAATCATATCAATAATAAAACAAATACAGTAACGCAAACGTGACACGCGCTGGCGGATTTCGTAGATTTGGGCGTTGACGCGAGTATGGTGACATTTTCTCACTCTCGGAGCCGTATCTCAGGGACCATACGAGGCAGAAATTGAAGATATTTCAGATTAATCATATCAATGGTAAAATAAATCGCTGGTATTAACATAAAACCACTCAAAAGCGCCGAGTGCACCGTAATCGCCTAAAAGGACCGGGACGCGGCGAAAAATGCCGATATTTCAAAACTTTCGAGTGCGAAAATTTTCTACACAATTTATTTTGTACCCAAGTGGAACAAAATTAAGGGGTTATCTCAAAAGAAATTAGAATTGAAAAAAAATAAGGTCCATCCTAGTGTCACACAGCTGATGGAAGTATTAGGTTGGGAATCGTTAGAGACTCGGAGACTCGAAAACCTCCGCTAAGGTGTGTTAAAGTACGACACGGAGGACATTATTTTAACCCCTCGCTATATCTCTAGAGTTGATAGGAGAGACAAAATAAGAGCGATACTGACAGGTGCAAAATCGCCTTCATTCTCGCACCGTTGGTGATTATAAAAAAACAGCGTGGCACTAATTTAAGACACATCGTTAACATACAAATCACCTCTGACCTCTCCCCACTCCTATTTCTCCTTTTCATGGCTGGTGTCCGAACACCCCCTGCTACGCGCCTCTAAGCTGGCTCGCAGGGTCGTATTTTGATGTAAAGTTCAGTTTAGCGCTTCGTTTTTCTGTGAAGCATAGTTACGTAATCCAAGGATGAAAATGGCTCCCGTCGTACACTTGTGAAGAAAGAACTTTCAGTTAAAATGTGAGCTAAGGATCGTTAGGTATTTCCTGGTCTTGAAAGCTTCCGTTTTGATTCCATCAATGTCCGAAGATTTCTCAGCAAATGAAATTGGGTATTTAGACGAAAATTGTCACCTCAGCAAGTCAGTACAGTTTTGGGAAATCGTATGATAAATCACCATTTTGGTAGATGTTGCACTCCCGTAATTCTGTCTACTTTTCCAACAATTACTTTACAAAACTTACATTTAAGGTAGCCACTATTTATCAGTTTAAAGCCATATCAATTTTTTCTCATAGTGACTGAAACTTTATGTTATCAATTTTTTATTATTTTTTTTCGTAAAACTGACTTATTTATGTAGAATCTGAGCCTTTCCCGGCTAATGCTTAATACGAAGAGCTGTCGGGTTTCCAACCGGGTTATGGTGTTGAACTGAACCTACCGACACGCGACGTTTCGATGTCTGCCATCTGCCATCATCTTCCGGGTGAGACTTCGGTGCAGTTCAACACCATAACCCGGTTGGAAACACGAGAGCTCTCCATACTGACTTCTCTAATTTAAAGGCAGCAATATAATTAATGCACATTACTTTATAAGGCATCCTTTTCCCCCATAGAATACAATCACTGCTTATTCAATTGAACGGGAAAGTCATTGCTGCTGGGTGATAAACGTCGAATGTGTAAATACGTTACGTCCGAGGTAACACCTGTCGGATTATTATTGAGTCTGGGGACATTACATGGCAGATGACTCTTTCCCCGCCAGAACCGAAGCTAAAAAAATTTTTGTAGAATCACAGCTAGATAGTCAGCTGAGTTCTCCGAATTTCCTGAGGGGAATCTTAGTTCCAATTGAATTTTCAGGGTTAGGTTTTATGACCACATTGCGGAGAACTTTGAGCAAGTTTCTCGCAATGCTTTACTTGGAACTTGGAAAATAAATCACATCTTACACCCAGATTTCCACGATTTACGACATCACCTGGCAGGTTGATCATGACATAAAAACGGGAGGTAAAAGGAAAATAAATTGATAGCGTTCAATCGACTTTTGTGTCCTTGGCTTCTTTGAAGTTAACTTTATAAATTAAAAACATCAAAAAAAGTTTGCGAGGCATTAAGCAATAAATATTAAAGGACGTATATAGTAAATGCAAGAGGAGGATCAGTTATGCGACTCCTAATAACTAAGTGAGGTCGAATTTGTAAAAATGTCCAATTTTTTATTTAAATGCTTCTGCGCCCTTTGCGACTCACTAGCTTTCCATGCGAAGGAAAACATTTTTGTAAAAGATTCTTCATCCTTAGAAAGTCGGAAGTCAGTGTTTGGGTTTTTGTACCTCCCACCTGTTTTGGGTTTGAAGGGAGTGGGAGGAGGTAGCTCGGATGCGGGTGCTACGCCTCCAACCTGCCGCCGCGCCGCCGTCAGGCCTGTTCGCCCCGGTCTCGCTCCGTCTCACTCGCCTTCACGTCAGCCAGCAGCAGCTGCCCGACTGAACAGTGTAACTTAAAGTCCACTTCTCAATAAACTGAAGGAACTTTGTAAATTGGCGACCTGCCTTTAACTTTATTCCGCACAGTCAGTCTTGACTCTTATTAACACCTCGATGACAATATCCAGTAAACTAAACATGCCAAAAAACTAATATTTTAGCCGTTGAATTCATTCATTCATAGAGTAATCTACCGGTTAGAGGTAGGTTGCGATGAAATTCAGAGAATATCCAACGGACTCTTACACGTGCCGTGCCCCTTCCACCTCTAGTATTTCTTTCTTCATCTCAGCATGAGTCCTCCGTTTCTTCATCCCGTCCATAAAACCTAATCTCCCTCTTCCCCTTCCCCGCCTACCTAACATCCTTCCCTCTATCACGGACTTCGGCAAACCATTGCCCCTCATTACAACTTCCAGCCACCCACCCTGTCTTTCCCTAATCTCATCCATAAGATTCCTCTCCTCGCCCACCATGTCAAGCACTTCCTCATTTCTTCGGTACAACGTACCGAAGTTTTTTATACGAGGTATTGAAAATTCAAAATAAAATAGTAGCCTGTCTGGATGTAACTGAGTCCAATGTATCAAATATATATATGAAATTAGGTTTATTACCATTACCAGAACTTTTTCAGTATGTAATAATATGTGAAAATGTTTTCCAAAACAAGTTTAAAATACAAAGAATTGTTAAACATAATATTGGACTTCGCTGTATCGAAAAATATTATGTTCCAAAATGTAATAACAGGCACGGTAAGAGTTGTTTAATGTATATTGTACCAAAGATATTCAATAAGCTACCACAAACCTTACGTGAAACTGAAAAAATCTCTGTATTAAAGAGAGAAGTAAAAAAATGGTTGTGGAATAAAGAAATATGCAATTGAGTCAATAGGGTAAGCTAACAGCTGATAAAATTAAATGTTGTGAACTTAATTTTAAAATAATATACCAAGTTCTTAAACTAAGAAGTTTACATATGATTTTTTAGAAATTTTTATAAATATGATTTATCCATTCATAACTTTTATTACATTTTGGAATATAATTATTTTTTCTTTTAAAATTTTTTATCTGTTTTTGACTGAAAAAAGCTGTGCATTCTATAAAAATAGTTAAAAAATAAACGAAACAACGGTAGATTTTAATGTTGTGATAGAAATTGTACTTTTTGTTTTGTGTATATTTATGTTTTTTATTACTATTAAATGGGTTTGTCTTTTACTTTTAACAAATTATAATTTCTGACAATCGAACAGGTAACTAAATACGTTATTACATTTTTATTTATTTATTTATTTTTTATCTTTTTTAAACTTGAACTAATGTACTAATGTATAAATATAGTATTTAATCGATTTTAAATATGTATTGAACTACCTAGTGAAAATAAATAGACATAAATAAGAGCACCTGCCGACAAGCCTGGAAAGGCTTAGCAGGACTTAAAAGGTATCCTATGTATGTTATGTATGATAAATGGCTTGACTGTATTGTATATATCAGTTTGCTATAATAATAATAGCGATCGTAATTTTATAATATAAATAATAATCTTCGAATGTATGTCAATTCCAATGTAATTGTTTTGTAATTCAATCTTATCTGTTTTGAAATTGTAATTTTTCTTGTAATTTCTTTCAAGTTAATTTTTGTAAAAATACCATTTCTTTCATAAAAAAGGAAAATATAGGAATTAGCGTAACTTAAAAAAAAAAAAAAAAAATTTGACTTCCTTTCCGTCCAACGCACCTTCTCCATCCTCCTCCACACCCACATCTCGAAAGCCTTCAGCCTATTTTCGTCTTCCTCTATCAAGGTCCACGTTTCTGCCCCATACAACGCCACACTCCATATCAAGCTCTTTACCAGCCTCTTTTTTACATCCTTACTTAAGGTCCCCGTCATCAGCTCCCTTCTATTATTTAACGCTTCCATCGCTAGCGCTATCCTCCTCCTAATGTCTTTGCTACTATGTCCTGTTTCTTCTAGCGTACTACCCAAGTAATTAAATTGTTCTACTTGCTCCAGTTTGTGATTACATACTCTTATCACCAGCCTCACTTTCTTTGTCCTACAGAATCTCATTACTTTTGTTTTCTTATTATTAATCTTCATCCCGTATTTCTCGCACTGCATTTCCAAGCATCTATCAAAGTTTGTCATCCTTTCGATGGCCGACTGACCAACGCCTGGTCGTCTGCGAAACTAACCGACTTTATCCGCTGGCCTCGTAATTTCATTCCCACATCCAGCTCATCCCATGCCTCTCTTACCATTTCCTCAGCATAGATGTTAAAAAGGAAAGGCGACAACGGGCACCCTTGCCGCACCCCGCGACTTATAACTGCCCACTCTGATTCACCCTCAGCTACACTCACATGAGCCCTCTGACCCATATATAAGTTTCGTATGAGTCTCCTTTCACACAAATCTATTTCTATTTTCCCCAATATCTGTATTAGTTTCTCCCAGTTTACTCTATCAAACGCCTTTTCGAAATCCACAAAGCAAGCGAAAACATCCTGATTATACTCTTTGTTTCTTTCTATAAGTGTCCTCATTACCGCATTCGCGTCTCTGGTGGCCCTCCCTTTCCTGAACCCAAATTGGTCATCGCCTAAATAGCAGTTTGCTCTACTCTCCAACCTTCTATTTATTATTCTCAGTACAACCTTTGCCGCGTGCGAAAGTAAACTGATTGTTCTATACTTCTCGCATTCTGACGTTTTCTTTTTCTTCGGGATATGTATTAATACTGTTTTCACGAAATCCTTTGGCCATACTCCTTCCTAGTAGATCCTGCGAATAAGTTCTAAATACGATTTTCTCCTCTTACTACCTAGATTCTTCAGCAGCTCCGAAGGTAGGTTATCGGTCCCCACGGCTTTTCTACCCTTCATCTCTCTAAATGCCCTCTCTATTTCGCTGTCAAGTAACTCTGGACCGAGGTTATACTTATCTATTGTTACTTCTTCCTCTAGATATAGACTTAAGGGTCAATTCTTGCTGTCATATAGCTCCTCTACGTATTCTCTCCACCTTTCCTGGATTTATTCCTGTTCGATTAATATCTTCCCTGTTTCGTCCTTAAATTTTGGTATCGTTTGACCTCTTTTACCACCCGATAACATTTTCACCTTGGCGTACAAATCGCCCACTTCCCCTTCCTCCTGCAGCTTTTCAATGCACTCGCATTGTCCCTTCCACCACTTTTCTTTTGCCCGATTGGTCACTCGCCGGAGTTTATTATTCAATTCCTTGTACTTCCTCTTCCCTACGTCGGTGTTGAGGTTTTTCGTAATCCTTCTCTCCTCCATTTTCTTTATTTTTTCTTCCGTAACCCACAGCTTCTTAACGTTCTTAACCCTCTTCTTGTCTACCGTTCCTATTGTTTTATCTGCCGCTCCTGCGATTCGTGTTTTTATAATCTCCCATCTTCTCTCTATAGTTCCCATCCGCTTTACTTCGCCTATGTTCTTTTCTACCAGCTCTTGGTATTCCCTCCTTTTCAACCCTATCAATGCTTCAAGGTTCCACCTCCTTATCTTCCTACCTTTACTAAGCCTTTTGAATCTAACTTCACACTTCATCCTCACCAAGTTGTGATCTGAGTCCGCATCCGACCCTGGATAGCTACGTGAGTTTTTTACACGGTTCCTAAACCTGTCCAATGTTTACCACCCTCAGTCCCAACTTTGTGTTCAGTACCATGCCCCCCGTTGACTCTCATCTCCCCCACAACAGATTACCCTGTAGCTATCACTCCAATAGACCCCGCTATCCTTCCATCTCTCTTCGCACAATCCCAAAGCATCTATTTTTCCTTTTTCCATACCTGCTTAATATTTTCAAGCTTCCCGGCACTCATCGTGGTCCTTACGTTCCAAGTTCCTATTTTTACCGCTGTTTTCCTCCTCCTCTTTCTCTTTTTCTTCTTCTTCTCCCTCCTATCCCTTGTTTCCGCCGATGATGAAGCTGCGCAAGGATTTCGAGTGATGACGACCGCGGAGGCCTTGCATCCCCCGCTGCCGGACACGACACCCGACCTAGTGGGCGGCGTCCCGTAGTTGCCAGGAATCAATTCTCTGTGCATGACTTTCATATTCTAGGAAGTGATAGTTGAGAGGTATTCCAACGGCACTCAACGATATTTTTAACGTGACACCATCACGGAACTACCTTTCGTTTGGCTCCTACCCTTCGACCTATCTGGCATGGGAGGCCTTACCAGGAGCAATAGTACTTGCTCCTGCCAGTCCAGCTCTAGGGGCCATTGGGACGCACAAGCCCTTCCACCATGTCAGGGTCGTAGTTCAAGGAAGAGACCCGTTGAATAAGCACATGAAATTGGAGTAAAAACATTAACCCTCTCGGACTAGATCTGAAGTCCTTAAGCGTAACCAAAGCAATTGAAAACAAGAATATGACCTTTGGATTATGGCGCAGGAATAGATTATACATAAACGTGCCCGAGACCGCCCATATTTACGACATTTGACTCCTCGGACTATTTATCGCGGACCCATAATGTCTGTCCCTTTTCTTCTTTTAAATTGATTGCTAGGGGGTCATTCAAGTACTACCTACGTAAGTCGTTTTGGGAGGGAGAGGGGAGTTCAGTTTCCCTTTCGTTGTCTTACGTAGGGGAGTGAGGAGGTCCACAATCTTACGTAGTCACTTCTGAGATCGATCATATTTTTCATTATTGTCGGACAAAAGTTTTTCTTTGTTGGATTACCGCGGCGGCGGTACGCTTGAATTGACGCTAAATTACAGAAAAACGTATGATCATTTCTTTGCGATTATATTTGCTGTGAATCGCAAAAGCTCTAAAACCCATATCGATATCCAGCTAAAAAATCATATTCCTAAAGTTGTCTATTACTAGAAGCGGGACCCGGCTTCGGACGGGAAGCTGTGAATTAATTGCACCGATAATGCATAAAAGAACCGGGCTAATATTGAGCATTTTAAATTTCCTCGGCAAAAAAATTATAAATGACATGAAATTTGAGGTGTAATTTAGAGAGTATTTTAAATAACATTTTTATAGATATTTAAGGAGAAGAGAAATGTAAATGATACAAAAACAACATATTTGGTGACATTATAACACAATCTTGGTCCAGAAATAGTGCTAAATAATATTCATTAGAGCAAGATAATGATGCCCGTTGAATTTCAGTGGGATATGTTATTTACCTTCATCAATAAGAATCAATGCATGACGCGTGCTATACACAGGTTCTACCTATCAGCCATTAACCGCATGTTGGAACTTCGGAGTGAATTCTCATTGAAATTCGCACATATGTAATGATAATCTTATAAATAATGTACAAAGTATGCGTGCTCGTGTAAAACTCAAAACGAAATTTAGTACAATTTTCAAACTTTAAGAATTATAAAATGTCTTCTATACACAGATAACTGACCACATTTAATATAACTCATGATCTCCAGTTCGATCCCTTTTCGTTCGTTTTTCTTGTAAAAATAAATGTTCCTACGCATCATGATTTTAAGTTCAAATTCTCAGAATATTTTTGATGGTATACATATTCTACATCAATTCCAGAAGCAGAAAAATACCAAGTATACTACTTGATAATGTGATTTCATTCTGCGGCCATAAATAATGCTAATAAGGGCAAGATAAGGATGTCCGTTAAAATTCAGCGCGAGAGAGAAAACATGAAAGCCGTTGTATGTGACTATAAAAACTAATGTGACGTGCTAAATACTGATACTATGTAAAAGCCATTAAACGCAAATAGTGAGGTTGGGGTAAACACTATGAAATTAGTCACTGAACCCTTTAAATGCTGCAGGCGAGAATGGCCATTCATGATATCGCTATTAAATGGATATTTACGCCTGGTTTCCAAGGAAATTTCTATTGTTGAAAAGGAAGAAAAATTGATGAATTTAGTGATAAAAACGCAATACTTAGGCAAAAACGAAGCGTGTAAGAAATTTGAATGAAAGAATTAAATACTGCATTCTTTTATGCGTTCTATGATATAAATTTCCATTCAATGTCTCGAGTGTAAGTAATTTAAAAAGGCAAATAAAGAAACATACACCGAAGTCAATTCTTTTCTTACGGGAGTAAAAGTTAAAATTAATGGGGTAAAAACAACCACAAAAACTGTTTATTTCAAAAATCCTTTCTTAGCGCGCCTATACTCCACGGTACCGATATATCATCAAAATATCGCAGTTCTATCATCAGTAGTTTGGGCTGTCCGTTGATGAATCAGTCAGTCAGTCAGTCAGGACTTCTTTTATACATATTAAAGATAAAGAAGATGAAGATTATGTAAAAAATAAAAGCACCGGAGGAGGTGAGTTGAATTTTTGCACACTTGGACAGGGAATCGCCCATAAGTATATCGTTATCTATATGCGCATGGTTCTAAAAATATATATGACAATTTACGTAAGATGGAGAGGGGATGGGTTCATGAAATCTTACGTTGACTTACATGGGGGAGGTGTTAAAAAGCGGCCAATATCGCCTTACGTAATACTTGAATGGCCCTTAATTTTAATCAACGCTGTTGACCCTGTGGATTCAACAATGCGACCGTTCACGACTTCCGCTGAGAAAAAGCGAGCTTCATACCTTAGCTTCAGTCTATGAAGCGGAGGTGAATTACCAGCGGTACCAAACGAAATGATATCATGACGAAATATACCAAAAGATTTTCTGAGTACGATGCCCCTTTTTTGACGACCGCAATGTAGAATTTTTAATGTCATTGCTGGACCCACAGTCAGTTCCCTTAAATGTTTGTCTCACATTCCCAGTTACGACAACTGAAGTAATTTGCACCATTGAGGAGAAGTGGGTATACATTGGTAAGGAAGGACTGCCCGAGACGGAGGACGGAATGGAGAGAAACTCACCGTCGGCATTGGGCTGCTCGGAATCAAATACACCAAATGGTCCACAGTTTAACATCTTTCCGACGGACGGAGTACTATGCTTGAAGTGCTCTCCACATAACAGTCAACTAAGAACCGGGATCCCACTGAAAAATCTCCGCCACAGCAGGTATTCTCAAAATAGGAAGCCAGTACTCTTGCCACCATAACAATTCATGATCCCCTTCTCGCTTCGTTATTGGCAATTAGGGAAAATTTTGGAAAACTTAAAAGAGGATATTTTTTTCTGACGTATTAAGAGTTTAATGGCTATTACTGAGAAGGGCAAGACGAATGCAGAAAGTCAGTAATGGAAGTTATATTTGCGGAGATCTGTCTTAACCAGTCAGCTAAAATGCTGCAGCATTGGAGTCTGTTCCAAAAGCAGAAAAGAAATCTGAGTATTTAGAGGGAAACAAATGACAAAATAGCTTCGTGTGGCTTAAGGAAAATTAAAGGTACTCTATTCAGAGAGATAATTTGCAAGTAACATATTCCGTATGTTTTCAATTGGTTTTTCTACCTCCTTACTTACCAGTGGTGAACATAGGTTATAACTTCGGAGGGGGCCAAGACCGGCTAGCTAGCGGCGACCGGCTATAGTTTAGGTATCCGCGCATGCGCCTTTCGCCGCGGCCTTATATTTCGGGGGGGGGGGGGGGGGGGGGGGGCTGGGCCCTCCCATATAGGCTTGTGCGATGACCGATTTTGGTCGTAATTCATCGTAATTCATCGACATTCATCGAAATGAATGTCGATGAATTACGATGATCGGTGACTCTCGATGAACTGAGCAGTAGATAGTGATGAGTAAGCCGAGGACATTGCCTAAAATGCCTATTTTTTCTTTTACTCAGGAAAGCAATTATATGAAGTTATAAGTTCATCTAGGATCATTTATGGCGAAATTAAGGCAATTTGTTACTGCCTATTTTACCTGTTTGCGCCTTTTTCTGCTGATATCGCCTATTTTAAGGCCTAAAAAAGCAATATTCATCTCAACGTTACCAAACGCACTTCTTAGGATGCTTCCTATTTTAAATCCTCCGGTTTAGAAAACCTGACTACTTAACGGAGTTCTTTTTATTCACAACGGACGTCCGACAAAGAACTCTGCGCACCCTCCCGGACATACTTTACATTCCCGTTCTTTTAAGTTCACCAATGCAATCTCTGCATTCTCAAGGATAGCTATTGCCTCAGCAACAGAATCGATTCTGCTTTTTGATACATAGGAAAATATGGTGGCACACTGGAAATATTGCTACCTTGAAGGAACATGCACGGGCACTTAAGAACAAGCAAGAAGAAAAATCAGCCATCGCTCAACATGTTTTGGCGGAGCCAGGTCACAGCATCAACTTGGAAAAACCAAACATCCTGGCCAAAGAAAAGAGTTATTTCCCAAGAATCA
Organism: Pyrrhosoma nymphula; assembly: GCA_963573305.1. NCBI lineage: Eukaryota > Metazoa > Arthropoda > Insecta > Odonata > Coenagrionidae > Pyrrhosoma > Pyrrhosoma nymphula. The sequence continues at coordinate 138,300,709 of OY754333.1, read as the reverse complement.
TCAGAGAAGCTGTGGAAATAATCAAGAGGCCACACAACATGAATAGGGAATATGGATACACCCTTTCCAACACTTAGAAACGTGTATTCAATGGCCACAAAAAGGAACCTTCCCACTTCCCGCGTTTTGCGGATGTGAGCCAGGGACCAATCAAATGAAGAACTGGCGGGTGTCATCCACACGAACGACATAAATACCGGCCCTTTCGGTGCGTTCCGATACGCAGTCAGCGAACGGAAATGTCGAGATGAATGCTATATTTATAATCAATATTAAAATCCCGATATTCTTTCGCCAACAGCCATACCACGATGAATACACCGGTTCTCGTCCGATCACCGAAGTTAAGCATCATCGGGCCCGGATAGTACTTGGATGGGTGACCGCCTGGGAACACCGGGTGCCATTGGCATTTTTTCCTACCTTTCCTCCTTTTTTTTCTCCCTCCTTTTTTCATCCTCCTTTCACATATTTTCTTCACCTACTTCAGCAGCCTTCATTTTAATTATTGTTTTTCATTTTGCCGATGCCGCGAAGCTAGACGAACTGCTTCTTAAATCTCTTATTTCATGGCATAATCGTTTGCATACTTCCAAATTCACATGGCCCATCCATTGAAATTTGGGTGTTTTACTTCAACAATGTACTTGAGGGTTTCTTTTAATCCTTCCAATAAATCCTTTCCACGTGCAGAAAACTAAAATGCAGAACAATACCATAGACACATCTAGTGGATAATATTACTAATACTGTTAATTTATGAATGCTACGAGATGCTTCTTCCAGCAGAGAACAAAATAAAATAATGCCGGATATATCAAGCGGTGTGAAGTGTTAGTAATGATGTTATGTTAATAAACACAAGCGAAATATTTCAACTCTACCTTTTGAGGGTGGGAGTTTAGTATGATTGATCTATCGCAACTATTATGATCCCTTATTGTGCGAGGGAAAAATGACATTTTAAATCTATCGGTTCTGCAGTCAATTTCCTATATCTTATTCCTGTGATCGCTTCTACCGTAGTACGTTGGCTCTAGCAATATATGTTGAACGTCCGGCAAAAAACTGTCTGCTCCGAACTTGCGCAAAAGTTATAACTAAGCTGAGGACATTGCCTAAAATGACTATTTTTTCTTTTACTCAGGAAACCAATTTTATGAAGTTATAAGTTCATTTAGGATTATTTATGGCGAAATTAAGGCAATTTGTTACTGGCTAAAAATGCCTATTTTACCTGTTTATGCCTTTTTCTGCTGATATCGCCTATTTAAGGTCCTAAAAAAGCAAAATTTTTCCAACGTCACCAAAATTCTCTTTATTGCGGAGCTAGTCTGTTATTTCAGTTTCTTTTTTAATCTATCAAGGTTGAAATAATGTCATTAAACATGCAAAAAGAAAAATCATCCAGAGTGTAAATAAACAAAGAGTAGAAAAAATCTATGGTAATTTTACGTGATGCGTACATGCGATGGTTTCAATTGCCAATAACTGGCTTTTGAAGGTACCAATCAGTATTGCTGAGTTTAAAGAGATAACGCCCGAAGTTGCTCTGCCTTCAATGGCAGTGTTGATATTATGGGGAACATGGATAAATACTGCATTATAACTGCAGATAAAGTTATTGAAATACGTGAGGTCTGTGACAGGAATGATGTGCGCCTCCGATACATCAGTTGGAACGTCTTTTTCACCCACTTTAAGGTACACTATTGTAGCTGATTTCGCTCATCTTTTATACTATGTGTCAATTCTGTCTATAAGAAAATTAAGCCATCATGGTGCATGAGTAGGTTTTCTGTAGGCAACAGAATATCTGGATGAAGAAGAAGCAAACTGCATTCTCGAATCCAAAGCAGCAGAGTTGAATCTTGATGTCGACACAGATCCTACGTTTATCAGATGTAATTTTGGTTAAATACCATCAATCATGTCATCGCTAGAGGCAAGAGAACTACTCCTTGCAATGGCTACAGAGAAAATCTGAACTGTGGAGGTTGACCTTTTTGATATACCAAGTGATGTGGGAAAATCCATTGCTCAAGAATTTAAGACGTTATACGGAGAAACCCTGGATGGGAATACATTCATAAGGTGGAAGACATCTTATGAAGAAATTATATGGCTCTAGTACTAAAGAAGAGTCCATAAGAACTGTCATTGTTGCTGAGATATATTACCAAAAGTTTAATTTTTCATATTAGGGATACATTTTAATGAAGCTATAAATCCATTCAGGGGTATTTATAACGAAAAAAATCAAGTTGTTACTGCATTTATATGCCAATTTAATCGCTTTGTGCCTTTTTATGCTTATATTGCTGATGTGAATGTCTTAAATTGTAAAAATCGCTTATCGTCCCGAATTTTTATTTCCCCGTCTACATAAGTTTTTTAATTTGTTAATTCGTCGCATTGTTGCCCGTTTTCCTTTCTGACCGGTGCAAAAGAGCTCTCAAATGTAATTTTTTTACTTCTAAATGAACAGTTAAATGAAGCTGAGGTGTAAGCGCCGGGCTCTTCAATTTCACCATGGGCCATCCCACCATCACCATCCCATTCTTGTACCTACCCCGCATTCGCACTACCCGGTACAACACGAATTTCAGTCGCTAGTGCCTCGTTTCCAAATAATGGTAAGCTACAACAATATCCACCTTCGTGATTATGCCTGAGAGATGGAAAAACGTCACCGTCTTATATTTTACCACTTGACGTATCGCGCGTCGTATCACTACAATGTGCACTCGAATGTCGTAGGGGCAAATATTGTGCCGCGCAACCTCCATCAAGTAGTTACAGTGTCGGGTGTTGTATCCCTCTGGTGTGAACACCGCCTAGTTGCCACTGAGAGTTCTGTCAGAACGACAAAGACATGCTAATTGCCACATTTATAACATGCTAATTTGGTAAATTACTATCCACAATTCAATCGCTGGATGAAAGAGAACTACTCCTAGCGGCAGCTGTGGAAAAAATTCGAAGGGTGGAATGTGAACTTATTAATATACCAACATGTGGGAGAAGTCTTGATTTGAAAATTCAAAAAAGTTATATAAAGGAACTCTGGATGGGAAGGTGTCCATAAAATTGCAGGCATTTTATCAGGGACTTCGGTTGCTCCAGGACCAAAGATGACAGCAGAAGAGCTTGCATCATTTAAGTATTGCCCTATCACCTCGCGTGAGGTTGAGAGGTCATTTTCATGCGACAGAAATATCGTGACTAACTCTCGGCATCAGTTTACAGGAGAACATTTAGAGAAATATGTTTTTGTAAATTGTAATGTAACTTGAAATAAGCAAACCTTTTGAATTTTATGTTTCTTCAAATTATAAGCTAATCTTATTTGGAGTTTTATCCTCTCTCCTCTCTATCAGTGTTACCGAAAAGTAATCGTGTATTTCAACCCAATCTTTAAATTCCAGATGCTTCTTTGTGGCAATAAGCTGCATTATGTTTATAGTCGGCCACGGTGGTGGCGGGGTAAAGTCTTCGCCTGCTAATCTTGGGATTACGGGTTTAAGTCCAGGCTGGGTGGATATTTCACCACCCAAGGCGTAGATGTATGTCAAGTTTTGTTTGTATGGTCCCTGTAAAACCTGATTACAGGCTTAGCCTTTTGGGATTCCAGGACGGACAGAATCATCCGAAATGCCAAAAATATTTTAAGCGCCTATTTCAAGTGCCTATTTAGGCTGCCTATTTCTTCATTTTTAGTGCCTAAATGTCCTCAGCTTAGTGATGAGCGATATATTGCTGTGATTGAATCACTGATACTGAAAAGTAGCAATCACAGCCTGTGACTAAATAATCGAAATCACTGTGACTGTGAATTCGGTGAATTTAGCCGATTTAGCTCAGGCTGCTACCGCTGCTACCAACTGCACCAGTGCAACCAACGAATACAATGCTACCACTGCTACTGCGTATGAACTGTGATTGAACGTGATCGCTACTTCTGTATCGTCTACCACAAACTTGAGGAAAAATATGAATTCCAAATATCCCACTGTGGCCCTGCCATCGTCCTTAAGGCGCAATAGCTGGGGTGCTTATACTTTATACATACATTTTATATCTAAGGCGTTAAAATGAATGGAAAAAAAGAAGACTTCGATTAATCGACTCATCGCACAAGCCTACAGTCCCATATGTACGCCACTGTTACGTACCCATGATGGTCAGTGTTTGGCAACCAACCCAACCCTACACATACCGATGAGTTCTTCTCGGGTTTCCCACCGGGTTAGGCTTGCCATGATCGCCGACGTTTCGGCAGAAGAATTTCCTGCCATTACCAAGGCTCCAGAGGAAAGTCTTTGCCGAAGGAAAGTCTTTGCCGAAACTTAGGCGATCATGGAGAGCATAATCCGGTGGGAAACCCAGGAAGAACTCGTCATTACCTATCATTTGCCGGGAAAGCCTGAAATCATGCATCACTTACACATACCATTTTTTTTAGCCATTCATTGCCAGGATTATCACAGATGTATTAAAACAATTGTTAGCTGGACATTGGTATATTCGCCTTCCTCAGTAAAGTCCAACGCAAAGCAAGATCTTTGCGGCCGCATTGGGTACTTCTTCCGTCAGTAATCGCCGAGAAACCCGAAATGGTATGCTATCATTATTATCGATCACTATCGGTAACTCGTTTCATTGACGCAGCACTTCCAAACGTATCTTCATTCATCAAAGGGAAGTCCTCCTTAGTACAACTCAAAACCTATAGAAGCCAACCAAGCCTATACATGATGACACAGACATCTGTGCGACGTCTTGACCAAGGTACGGTCAAGCGAGAAAAAGATTTAAACAGGATAATCAGGCAGAAGGGCCGTGATTACCGTGATGGATATCTCTATCGCGGCAGCCCCTGGTGTTTGGGTATATTGCGTAATAATAGCAAGAAAGAGATGAGGCGGGGAAGGGATCTTTGGCGGGTAACGAGTTACATCCGTACGATCGGAAAGGTTCAATGAATTCTGTATCGGTTGAATTCACCCATTAAACTCTCACAGCTTCACTCCCCTCCCCCTTCACACATGAAAAGGAACCGTTGTTTGGCTGATAATTCGGGGAGGTGATCTGATGTAATTAGAAGCAGTTAGGATAAGATGAGAGGAACAGAAAGGTAGGCGTTTTTGAGGGAATAAGTAAATAGTGGAGGGAAATCCGGCCACGGCATTAGCCTACTCTTAACGTAAAGCACCAAAAAGTCCAAGGTATAATATCCCTTACGGCATTATATTTTGGGGAAATTCATCTCTTTCCATGAAAGCTTTCTCACTCCAGAAACAAGCTATTAAAGCTATCAGTAAAGTCCCTATTCGCACCCCAGGTAGACCACTATTTGTATCTCTTGGTATTTTAACACTCCCCTCTATTTATATACTTACCTGTGCCATGTTTGTAAGAAACTATCCCCATTTTTTCCCTGTTAACTCCAGCTTCCATAATCACGACACTCGCTCTAGAAATGACATACATAGCCAACAATATTCCTACAGTCTATGTCTGAAAGGCCCATATCACTCCATTTCCACAGTTTACAACAAGATTCCAATTGAAATTCGCTCCATTTCCTCAACATCATGCTTCAGATCCAAATTTAAAAAATTGTTAATTCATAAAAGTTATTATAGCTTAAGGGAGTATCTATCTGATGATTTTCATTAATGTATGTATTTTTGTTCTCACACTCTTTTATGTTTGGTTTCATTTATTTATTTAGTGGCAACCTCTGTATATTTGCCAAACTACTTGTAAATACTGTGCTGTAATATTTTGACGAAACTCATGGATGTTATATCCCGATGATGTTAATAAATTATTTTAATTGTTACAGTTGTAACATGACCCTCCGAGTCCCCGGCAAGCATCAGGTTTCATTGCCGTCATAATGGCCGAAGACTCGAGAGGGGTTGGGCAGTAATCGCAGCCACGTCCGACTTGCCCATCGGATGTGTGGCTACGCTGCGGTAGGGTCATGCGTCCGCAGTAAACGGAGTGACCCCAGGATGACGGCCTTCTGCATGCGTGCAACTAGTAATTCCGCCTGTGCCACGCAGGACGGAATACACTTGATGTTATTTAGCAGCGAGCCCTTAACTCCACCGAGCACACCTATGATGAGGACCACCAGTTTCACAGAGTGTCCGGGGTACATCTGTCGAAGTTCGAAAAGCAGGTCTTGATATTTCGTCCGTTTTTCCACCTCCTTCGCATCCATGTTAGTTTCAGCCGGAGCCGAAAACTCGATCACGAACATGGAGCGTGTGAGGTGGTCGAGGAGAACGATATCAGGCTTGGTCGCCTCCAAGTGCCTGGTGGTGGAAAAGGAGTAATTCCACCAGATCGTGCATTTATCGTTCTCCACGACGGACTCAATATCTCCAGGGGCATAGGGCAGCACAGGTGTTTCGTCGATGCCATAATGGTGTCGAAGATGAAAGTATAACACCCGTAGGGCCGCGTTGTGCCGAGCTAAATATGCTGACTTAGCGTAATAACTACAGCCGGAGAGAAGGTGACTCAAAGTCTCCGGCTAGGCTCGGCACGCCCTACATCTCGTGTCCGCAACCTCCGCTTTGAATATAATGCGGCGGTACACGAGTGTGTTTATGACACCATCCTGGCACGCGAGGACAAAACCCTCGGTCTCGGACTTCAGACCGGCGGAGCGTAGGAAGGCAAACGTTAGCTCCTTCGATAGCCCATGCTTTTCGATGTTTCGATAGAAACCTCCATGCATGGGCTTATCGGTATGCACCTTGAGCAAGGCCTTCTGCTCGGCTTTTTTTATTTCGAGCTTGAGGACGTCTGCCTTCAATGACAAGATGGTCGTGTCATTGTCGCTTCCGTCGGATGACGGGTCGAAGTCGAGACCGGTTTCGTCCGCTGCCCTCTTTGCCACCTGGAAGAGAAACGCCCCTGCTCCCGCACTCTCGTGATCACTCACGAGATTGAGCAGGGGTTCCTGCTTTTCAAAACTCGGCAAGCTGTACCCAGGACAACTCTGTTGTGGAGACATTCCAGACTCAATAGTCCTCTACCACCTACATTGCGAGGGAGATACAATCTGGCGACGGAAGATTTCGGATGAAGACTTCTATAGATGGTCATCATCTTCCTCGTTCCCCTATCGAGGTTCTGCAACTCGTTGACGTTCCACTTCATGCATCCGAAGGTATACAGCAGTGTAGGAACCGCGAACATGTTCGTGGCAAGAACCTTGTTCTTGCCTGACAGCTCAGAACTCCAGATGTTCCTGAGAGTCTGTCTGTATTTGGCGGTGAGCCTTTCCTTCACTGCTGTAACCTCCTGCATTCGGCGCTGGGGGACGCCAAGATATTCATAGCTGTCATCGTCCTCGAGGTGACGAATGACGCTCCCGTCAACAAGTTGCACGTCTTCCTTGATCTCCGAAAATCTTCCTCTCGCCAAGTGGATGGATGCACACTTGTCCAATCCGAACTCCATTCCTATAGCCTCACTGTATTCCAGTACGGTGTCCAGGGCAGTGCGAAGGTCTTTCGCATTAGAAGCATACAGCTTCAGGTCATCCATATAAAACAAATGGGTGACCTTATGCTTCCTGTCACCTGGAACACCACACATGTATCCTTTACCTCGTCGCAGCCTAAGGGACAGGGGTAGGAGGGAAATACAGAACAGTAGGGGGCTCAAGCTGTCGCCTTGAAAAACGCCACGGTGTTATGTTACCAACTCTGTGGAAACTGACCGCTTGCCTGAGCTCAGAACGAAGCGCGTTTTCCACAGTGGTAACAGGCGTTGGATGCAGGACACAACCTCAGGGTGGACTTTCATCAACTTCAGCATGGCGATCAATAGCTCATGCGAAGTGGTGTCAAAAGCCTTCTTGTAGTCCACCCAGGCCATTGATAGGTTTCGCTTATGCCGGATGGCATCCTGGCATATGCACCTATCAATGAGCAGGTTGTCCTTGCATCCCGCGATTCCCCGCTTTGAGCCCCTCTGCTCGTACACCTCCTCCCAAACCGGCTGGACTTGGTGTAGGATAAGGTCGCTCAAGATCGAGGTGAACGCCTTATATACAGTGTTGAGGCAGGTTATAGGGCGGTAATTCTTTGGATTGGACAAGTCTCCCTTCTTAGGTATTAAAACCGTGCGTCCCTCAGTCAGCCAAGGTGGAATTGGTTTTCCACCATTTAGAAAGGACGTGAAGATTCTGGCGAGGTGTTGGTGGGTGGAAGTAAATTTCTTCCACCAGAAGTTATTCACGGCATCCATTCCTGGAGCCGAGAAATTCTTCTTGCCAGAGAAGGCTTTCTTCACGTCACTTTCGGTGACTGAAAGAGGTCCATCCACATCTTGTAGGTGGCGGTCACAAACCTCTTTAAAGAGGCCTATGGCCGGAGTGTCTCCGTTGAATGGCTTCGACGTTTCGTATATTTCCTTCCAGAAACGTTCAACCTCTTGGACGGGTGGCGGAGATTCAACAACAGGCGGAGGTGGTCGAAAGAGACGGGACGGCTGAAGGAGAAAGGTGGCATTTTCTCTCACGCCCCTACTCCTCTTCAGGAGTTTTTTCCGGGCCGTGGTGAGTGCCCGTACTCTATCGACCGCGTGCTGCTTAATGGTAAGCAGCACGCTTTTATTCAGCGTGTGATGGTTGTACCTGAGACTGCGCGCTATGCGCCGAACTTTAGGAGTGAAAGCTCGCCCAGATGCGATGTATTCCATCACACACTGAATTCTCGACGCCTGTTGTCTCGCCTGCGTGATCTTGGCCTCCAACTGTTCAAGCCTCTTTGCTGCTTTGTCCTCCCAAGAGGTGTTCTTTTGGGAGTGAGCCATAATTTTGGCAGCAGCATAGACCACGCAATTTACCGTCCAAAGGTCCGACGTTTCCGTTAGGATTTCGTCGATAAGACCATTCAACTGGGGCAGGTGGTTACCCCGCAGAGAGATCTTCCGGTGGATGTCTCTCGGCCTAGGTTGTCCATCATCATAAGATATTGTGCTTAACAACCGCGTTCGTAGTTCAGCGACGGCCTGACCAGCTTCATCTCCATTTGACATAGACTGCGGCATGAGTGCCGTTCTAGCCTCAGGTGGTGCAGAGGCTGCCTGTGTCGGGGAGAGTGGTCTGGCCGGTGGTGTGTTCCTCTGAACTGGCGGTTGGTGGAGAGTTTCCTTTTTTCGCAGGTGGTTGGCATAATCGCGCAGATTCTGCTGCGATAGGTGGTCGTGTTCTGGATGCATCTCACACCACAAAGAGTGCATCCTTGCCATATACCCCCTGCGTTCGGGCTCGCTGGCAGCATGGCATGCGAGGAGGTCGCCCCTTAGGGCTTCCGTCCACTGCATCCGGGCTCCCGTTACGGTGGTATTTGTATTGCCACACCCAACTGTACTAGGGCCCCCATCCGAGAGGGGCCGGTTGTGGGTGGCTTTCTCTGTATTCCTATTGGGAACCAGTTTTACTGCGTGTAGGGTGGTTAGCCCCACACGCAGACGTCCACCATTCGCCGGCAAGAGCCGTTGCCAGGTACGCCACGTGGAGGCTGGTGGTCCGGATTTCGTACCCTTATTATTATTATTATTTTAATTGTTACAGTTGTAACATGACCCTCCGAGTCCCCGGCAAGCATCAGGTTTCATTGCCGTCATAATGGCCGAAGACTCGAGAGGGGTTGGGCAGTAATCGCAGCCACGTCCGACTTGCCCATCGGATGTGTGGCTACGCTGCGGTAGGGTCATGCGTCCGCAGTAAACGGAGTGACCCCAGGATGACGGCCTTCTGCATGCGTGCAACTAGTAATTCCGCCTGTGCCACGCAGGACGGAATACACTTGATGTTATTTAGCAGCGAGCCCTTAACTCCACCGAGCACACCTATGATGAGGACCACCAGTTTCACAGAGTGTCCGGGGTACATCTGTCGAAGTTCGAAAAGCAGGTCTTGATATTTCGTCCGTTTTTCCACCTCCTTCGCATCCATGTTAGTTTCAGCCGGAGCCGAAAACTCGATCACGAACATGGAGCGTGTGAGGTGGTCGAGGAGAACGATATCAGGCTTGGTCGCCTCCAAGTGCCTGGTGGTGGAAAAGGAGTAATTCCACCAGATCGTGCATTTATCGTTCTCCACGACGGACTCAATATCTCCAGGGGCATAGGGCAGCACAGGTGTTTCGTCGATGCCATAATGGTGTCGAAGATGAAAGTATAACACCCGTAGGGCCGCGTTGTGCCGAGCTAAATATGCTGACTTAGCGTAATAACTACAGCCGGAGAGAAGGTGACTCAAAGTCTCCGGCTAGGCTCGGCACGCCCTACATCTCGTGTCCGCAACCTCCGCTTTGAATATAATGCGGCGGTACACGAGTGTGTTTATGACACCATCCTGGCACGCGAGGACAAAACCCTCGGTCTCGGACTTCAGACCGGCGGAGCGTAGGAAGGCAAACGTTAGCTCCTTCGATAGCCCATGCTTTTCGATGTTTCGATAGAAACCTCCATGCATGGGCTTATCGGTATGCACCTTGAGCAAGGCCTTCTGCTCGGCTTTTTTTATTTCGAGCTTGAGGACGTCTGCCTTCAATGACAAGATGGTCGTGTCATTGTCGCTTCCGTCGGATGACGGGTCGAAGTCGAGACCGGTTTCGTCCGCTGCCCTCTTTGCCGCCTGGAAGAGAAACGCCCCTGCTCCCGCACTCTCGTGATCACTCACGAGATTGAGCAGGGGGTCCCTGCTTTTCAAAACTCGGCAAGCTGTACCCAGGACAACTCTGTTGTGGAGACATTCCAGACTCAATAGTCCTCTACCACCTACATTGCGAGGGAGATACAATCTGGCGACGGAAGATTTCGGATGAAGACTTCTATAGATGGTCATCATCTTCCTCGTTCCCCTATCGAGGTTCTGCAACTCGTTGACGTTCCACTTCATGCATCCGAAGGTATACAGCAGTGTAGGAACCGCGAACATGTTCGTGGCAAGAACCTTGTTCTTGCCTGACAGCTCAGAACTCCAGATGTTCCTGAGAGTCTGTCTGTATTTGGCGGTGAGCCTTTCCTTCACTGCTGTAACCTCCTGCATTCGGCGCTGGGGGACGCCGAGATATTCATAGCTGTCATCGTCCTCGAGGTGACGAATGACGCTCCCGTCAACAAGTTGCACGTCTTCCTTGATCTCCGAAAATCTTCCTCTCGCTAAGTGGATGGATGCACACTTGTCCAATCCGAACTCCATTCCTATAGCCTCACTGTATTCCAGTACGGTGTCCAGGGCAGTGCGAAGGTCTTTCGCATTAGAAGCGTACAGCTTCAGGTCATCCATATAAAACAAATGGGTGACCTTATGCTTCCTGTCACCTGGAACACCACACATGTATCCTTTACCTCGTCGCAGCCTAAGGGACAGGGGTAGGAGGGAAATACAGAACAGTAGGGGGCTCAAGCTGTCGCCTTGAAAAACGCCACGGTGGTATGTTACCAACTCTGTGGAAACTGACCGCTTGCCTGAGGTCAGAACGAAGCGCGTTTTCCACAGTGGTAACAGGCGTTGGATGCAGGACACAACCTCAGGGTGGACTTTCATCAACTTCAGCATGGCGATCAATAGCTCATGCGAAGTGGTGTCAAAAGCCTTCTTGTAGTCCACCCAGGCCATTGATAGGTTTCGCTTATGCCGGATGGCATCCTGGCATATGCACCTATCAATGAGCAGGTTGTCCTTGCATCCCGCGATTCCCCGCTTTGAGCCCCTCTGCTCGTACACCTCCTCCCAAACCGGCTGGACTTGGTGTAGGATAAGGTCGCTCAAGATCGAGGAGAACGCCTTATATACAGTGTTGAGGCAGGTTATAGGGCGGTAGTTCTTTGGATTGGACAAGTCTCCCTTCTTAGGTATTAAAACCGTGCGTCCCTCAGTCAGCCAAGGTGGAATTGGTTTTCCACCATTTAGAAAGGACGTGAAGATTCTGGCGAGGTGTTGGTGGGTGGAAGTAAATTTCTTCCACCAGAAGTTATTCACGGCATCCATTCCTGGAGCCGAGAAATTCTTCTTTCCAGAGAAGGCCTTCTTCACGTCACTTTCGGTGACTGAAAGAGGTCCATCCACATCTTGTAGGTGGCGGTCACAAACCTCTTTAAAGAGGCCTATGGCCGGAGTGTCTCCGTTGAATGGCTTCGACGTTTCGTATATTTCCTTCCAGAAACGTTCAACCTCTTGGACGGGTGGCGGAGATTCAACAACAGGCGGAGGTGGTCGAAAGAGACGGGACGGCTGAAGGAGAAAGGTGGCATTTTCTCTCACGCCCCTACTCCTCTTCAGGAGTTTTTTTCGGGCCGTGGTGAGTGCCCGTACTCTATCGACCGCGTGCTGCTTAATGGTAAGCAGCACGCTTTTATTCAGCGTGTGATGGTTGTACCTGAGACTGCGCGCTATGCGCCGAACTTTAGGAGTGAAAGCTCGCCCAGATGCGATGTATTCCATCACACACTGAATTCTCGACGCCTGTTGTCTCGCCTGCGTGATCTTGGCCTCCAACTGTTCAAGCCTCTTTGCTGCTTTGTCCTCCCAAGAGGTGTTCTTTTGGGAGTGAGCCATAATTTTGGCAGCAGCATAGACCACGCAATTTACCGTCCAAAGGTCCGACGTTTCCGTTAGGATTTCGTCGATAAGACCATTCAACTGGGGCAGGTGGTTACCCCGCAGAGAGATCTTCCGGTGGATGTCTCTCGGCCTAGGTTGTCCATCATCATAAGATATTGTGCTTAACAACCGCGTTCGTAGTTCAGCGACGGCCTGACCAGCTTCATCTCCATTTGACATAGACTGCGGCATGAGTGCCGTTCTAGCCTCAGGTGGTGCAGAGGCTGCCTGTGTCGGGGAGAGTGGTCTGGCCGGTGGTGTGTTCCTCTGAACTGGCGGTTGGTGGAGAGTTTCCTTTTTTCGCAGGTGGTTGGCATAATCGCGCAGATTCTGCTGCGATAGGTGGTCGTGTTCTGGATGCATCTCACACCACAAAGAGTGCATCCTTGCCATATACCCCCTGCGTTCGGGCTCGCTGGCAGCATGGCATGCGAGGAGGTCGCCCCTTAGGGCTTCCGTCCACTGCATCCGGGCTCCCGTTACGGTGGTATTTGTATTGCCACACCCAACTGTACTAGGGCCCCCATCCGAGAGGGGCCGGTTGTGGGTGGCTTTCTCTGTATTCCTATTGGGAACCAGTTTTACTGCGTGTAGGGTGGTTAGCCCCACACGCAGACGTCCACCATTCGCCGGCAAGAGCCGTTGCCAGGTACGCCACGTGGAGGCTGGTGGTCCGGATTTCGTACCCCCGTATTATTATTATTATTATTATTATTATTATTATTCGACGGACATATCTTCCCTTGTGCTCCTCACACGACGTCATAGGCCTCAGCCATTCGATGGGTCGCAGCAAATTAATCCCTCAATAGAATATGTTAGTCGATGCCACGCTCACTCATTATTGAAGGTCGTTTATCAACGCATATGACTCTAGCAAAAATATTTTTCCTAATAATAATAGCAAGTCCCCTAAAAAATCTACCATAGTTATTTTTCGATTACCTATTTCAAGCATAATTAAGTAATCCACTTACCTTCATCCACAAGGGAAATGGTGCTTTGGAAAATCCTTTCTTCGTTGAATGAAAATGCTCACTGCCAAGTGCTTTTTCTGGCATTCTTGCTCGGTCAAACTCGCCCAAAAACAACTGCAGACTCACGGCGCACGCAACTCTCCAACCCCTCCCACCTATGATCCTGAATGGATTCGGCGAGGTAAATGAATAGTGTGTATTTCCCTCACTCAGGTAGAGCCAGTATCCGCATGGCTAAGGAGCCTTACTGGCCTCGAGTAGATCCCGGGTTCGAGACTCGTCGACGGCGAAGAATTTTTCAGATTCCTACATTGTTTCTTATTTGTGTGCCACGAGGGGTGCACTTCAAGGGCAGCACTTCGTCAGTCGGGTAGGGCGTGAAATTTTTCTCTCCGCCCCTCCTCCATTCCCAATATTATCCTACATTTACCGAAACAACCTCCCATTTTTAATGGCGCAAATGAATTCAGTTTTAAATCATCAACCTAAATGACTACCATAACAAAAAGGACGTTATAATTATCATACGATTTTCCATTGTAGGTATCAGTTTCCCATTTCTCATGGAGTAAAATTAAACTTCCATTTATTCCTTGAGAACAGTTGGTCTCTCGTCCACTGAAATAACTTAAAGATAACTAAAGCTGGTACCTTGATCTATAAAAATACCATCCCTTATATCCTGCATTTTTTAATTATCATTGGGATGGAATGATAGAGGGAGATGTATAAGGACCTCGAAGTAGGACTGAAAATAGTCAGACAGTCAATGAAGTCTGTTAGATTTGCAGGTGATAAAGCATTGGTCTGTCAATTACCTAAGGTAGTGCAGCTGAACAGGTTACAATGTTACTAATCAATGGGAGGGATGTGGGATGAAGATCAACCAAGAGAAAACATAAGTAGGTAATGAGATTCTCTGGAGTAAAGATAGCAAGGTTATACCATAAAATGAGTGGACATAAATTAGTAAGGGCAGAGCAATTTACATACTAAGAAGTATTATGAAGGAAAAAGAGTTTTTTAGCAAAGGCAAATGTAGAAGAATAACTCATGCCAAAGAAGTGTCTCCTAGAAGGTACCTAGTAGAAGAGAGGTTTTATAGGTAGAATCATAAGATTAGATGAGACATGTGGAGAGTTGAGACATGATATAAGTATAGAATATCAGGGGTGGCTCCAAACCAGGGGGGGGGGGGGGACACCCCTAGCTCTGGAGGTATGGAACACTTCCCGGGAAAAGGGGAGTCCGGGGGTTTCGTCCTGGGAAATCATACCAAACTATGTGTAAAATGAAAAAGAAATGTATTTAGCTTAAGACATATGCCTACCTACCATTGAACTTCACAGCATAAAATAATTTTGGCTTTTAGTTTTAAGTCTATGAAAAAAAATACACTGGGTTTTGGGGGGGCAATTCCCCCCCCCCCCCCCCCTTGGAGCCGCCAATGTAGAATATAGGGGGCAAAGGCTGTGTGATCCAGGGTGCGAAAACAGGCAGAACATGCCTGTTGTCTCCAAAGACTCAAGCATGGCAAAGATCCTAATCCTCCACAAGGTGCTCCAGGTTTTCACAGATCTAGACCTGACTAGAGAAATAAAATATCCCCTCACTATGGTGGCTCCATGTTCCAAGGTTGTGGGGCTGAGGGTAAGAAGTGATTAACAGAGAAGCTCAGGTTGCCTGGTGACCTCTGGTTTTATTTAGCTTTAACCATGCTAGTGGGGCTCTGTGAATGCCAACCTTTAATTTCCTTAGCTAATACTAGTGGGACCTACTATGGATCCAAATATTAACAACAATAATAAAAATAATTGGTTATGATTGGCTGCTTGGCTACTGATTGAAGGGTCTCGGGTTCAAATCCGGGTGAAGCCTTTGGACGCCCCCGAACAAAAAAATCCTCGGAGTACAACGTGGCCAAGGGAAAGGAACTGGACCCCCTACCCTGAATGTGTGAAATTCACATGCCTGTGGCTTAGTCCAGGGTGATCTCTACCCTCAACTATCCAAACCAACCTTCGGGTTGAATCACTGAGTGTGAGAATAAAAATAATGAGGACACTAGAAGGAGCCCTCTTATAATCCTAGGTTCAATACCTTCTATGAAGGAAAGGTTGACTCCTGGAAAGCACTGCTGGAACTCCCAGGAGGGGCCGTCCAGTACCTCTACCCAGTCTCTATATGCCCCCTGCATAGGCATTAAATGTATCTTGCTATACCTCAAAACCTTTGGGAGAGTCAGATGGTGACTATACAGATAATACTTCAGATACCACCATATTAAGGAAGCTTCAGGTGGGGTTTTGTCCTCGAGGTGCAAATCTGACTTCTGGAACTATTCTAGGGAGTATTGCATTGCAAATGAAAGAACTAAACAACTAAGAGCACATGACTGAGTGGGGTTGTCAGGAGGAGGAGGAAGGAACTGGAGGCCCATGATGAGAAGGGCTCATCATCCACTCAGGGTGACGCAAAGGGGGAGCACTCACAAGGGACATCAGGTGTAAGAGAAAGCTCTATCTCTATGCCTAAAAAGAGACAAAGGATGACACCAATGAGGGTCAAAGTGACCAGGAAGTAATAATACACCAAGGTCACAAAAGGAAACACTGCAAAGGGTCAATCCTGGCCTCTCAGCCACTCTTTGGAGGCTGTATGAGCAGATTGAGGCCCTTAATGCACGGCCTTTGAGCTGGAGCTCCAAATTTGTGCTGGAACCAGAGCTAAAACTGCATAATTTTCCCACAGTGACTCCGGCACCGATTTTTAATTAACCTAGTCTAAGGTGCAGGTATCTTCGCCACATTGCAAAAACTAAAGTTCATTCCTTTGAGCATTTTATGTGCTGAGGATTTATAAATTACTCAAGAGTACTTTTGTTGGTAACATCATGTTGTCTTCACCTTTGCATGAAAAAACAAAACATCAGTGTGAATCCCCAAATTTTGGGAGTAATAAGCAACACACATCATGATATTTTTAACAGCTTTTTGAAGTGCACTATTGATGTCGTTGCTTTACTCTCGGCAGAGTATAAAGTAAGGTTGTGAGACATAAGCCAAAATTTTTTTTTATTCCTGGTATTGTGATTAGTAAGTCCATGTTCAAATGAAGATTAAGGGTGGAATGTTGTTCCTTAGAATATATAAAAGAAGAGTAAATATAAATGCATGGTAAGGTTAAGAAGTTTACTTCCTTAAATTCCTACAGCTGCAGTATTTTCCCACACCGATAAATATACCCTCACAGCCCATTTCTGTAACTGGAAAAGCCTTTGAGCATGATGTGAGTGCCCCCATATGCAGCAATACTATATTTGAGCCTACTTAAGATATATTCATTCATTCAAGTATTCTACCTGCTGATTGCTAGGTTCTTGGACAGTCCCCATTCTGTATCCCAACCTCCTAGAAATTGTCTCGCTTTCCCTCCTAAGGATGGCCCGTTATTGGATCCCTCTTCAATTCTTCGTATCTTCTACCTCCTCTTATTTCGTCCAGAATTCCTATCCTCCTCCTTCCTCTTCCATGCTCCCCCAGTGTTCTCCCCTCTATCACTCTTTTCAACATACATAATACATAAATGGATATGGCTGTCACCATATTGCAGATTGGAACAAGTTGTCTAAGAAGGTAGCAGATGCTAGACTAGAGCAAATTGAATCCATATGTAATTCCCATTGCATACAGCCATCTTCATAAACACCTAGAAATTTTATGAAGGTGCAAGGCTTTACCATTTAATTATAATTGAGGACTTGACAGAATTTTTTTTTGTGAGAGTGAATTTGAATGAATTCAGATTTTTTCATTTAACAATAACATATGTAGTTGTTTTCACATCACCAGTCAATGGCTCACTGTGAACATTCAAATGATTCATAATAGTACTTTAAGAGGTGATTGGTATCATCAGTATGCATAACCACAGCTAATAATAATACAGATTTTCAAGATATGAAGATTAACAATGGAATGCACTGCTAAAAATAAACCACAGCTGCAGCCACTCCCCAAGACTTCAGATCCAATGACCTGCCTGAATGGCACCAGGATCATCATTGGAGTGGAGGTTGTTTCTGTATTAGGTAGGCCATAGGGCTCCTTGGGTAAATATTCATGAAGATGCTTGGCACAATGGACCAATGAGTCTTGGGCCCAAAAATGTACTCTGAAACTCATAATTGTTAAAACCCCAACACAGCAGATCTTGGACTGCAGTTCAAAAACTAGGACATGCCCTGGGAAATCCAAATATCTGATAACTTTAGCAGAACCAATTAGCAAATATGGATTAGGTCATATCACTTGGTAGAAAGAATGCAACACGTGGCAGTTTTTTTTTCCACAAATCTATCTCCAACCTCCCTTCCATGTAGAGTAACACTTAAGGACTCATACTAACCATTTACTTTGAAGTCATTGCACACAATAGGTTTAAAAATAAAATGGACAAATGCTAAACATGAAGCAGTATTATAGATAACCTATACGTCCCTAAGACAACAAGTCTGTATGACTACAATTAACCATACTTACAGTAGTTCATAGGAATTCCAATATGATGCACAATGTGGCTATTGGTAGCTACAAAAAACATTGAAAATATCAGAAAATAAATCAAAAAGCACCATTTGAGTAAGCTTCTATTTCACTTTACTCAATTCATACAATGAAATATTGTTACAAGGGTAGTGAAATCATTTTTCAATTCACAGTAAAATTTCTTAAACCAAATACAAATATTAGATGGGAACCTTTAAAAAATAAAAGACTCACAGTACATGTAAAAGAACTGTAAATTGTAACCAAGTATCTTGAGCCAATTTCGGGTGATTTAACTTTAACGACCTATTTCTCACAATCATAACTATGAACAGAGAAGACAGAAAGGGTTGTATGAACACCAAAAACTTATTTTTACCATGGCACTACATGAGAACTTTGAAATATGGATGACTTCTGGCAATATTCATTACTCTAATAAGAAATTGGCTGAAATATTGTCACAAAAAAAGTGACTGCTGAACTCTTGCTAAAGTAGCTCAAACGTGAAGTAGTGGCCGGACTACCTAACCATAGGCCTTTTCAACCTATCAAATGTGGCAATGTCATAATGATACCACTTTTTCCGTAAGGGAAAATTTTACAGGCTTATGCACAGAATATTGCATAAAATGAGATTGAAACCCATGACATTGGGTAAAGGCTTTGTATTGCATTTTACTCCAAAAAGATTTCTGAAATAATGATGATAGAAGTGTAAACTCTTACACCTCACAAAGGTGATTTAGGAGGAGCACTAACTTTTAAACTGCCAGAGCTCCAAATTATCCCAATATGAAATTAAAAGATGGATGCTTCTCTAAGTATGTCAATGTCCTCATCAATTATCAAACATGGAGGGGTGAAAACTGATAGATTTAACCAGCAAGGCTCAAGCTAGTGGTCATGCTTGAATACAAAAAAAGACTACAGGGGAAGATATTTACTCCATTAAGGAGTAACATGGTTGAAACTCACAAAAAAGAAAATATTTGTGCTTTTTAATTGGTGTGCAATGAAATGATAACAGAAAACACTCATACAATATGGGTAATAAAACACTTGTTTGAATTGTAAATACATATATGCATTGTCCTTTCTCTCCCTTGATCTCTCTCCTCATGCTGACTAGCCCTGAAGACAACATAAGTTAATCACAGTTTCATATGCTTCTATTCCCAAATTTGAATTTCTGTTATCATCTACAAAGAATTAGTGAAGCTATCTTCAGGATAACACCTTCTTATTTGGATGCAGGAAAATTTTAAATAATTTTCAATGTCAACATTAACACACACTCTATACTGTACTCCTCAGCCAGCTGACACAGTGGAGCCAAAGACTTGGTGTATGCATTAGTGTATTAATGATTTTTCTAATTCTCATCAATTTGCATTGAATGCCATAAAAGTAAAACATGATTTATTTGGCTTCAGTCACACTTTAATTGAAAGCATTGCAAGGACAATCCCAGGACTCTACCCTCAAAATAGTTGCTCATTCTTAACAAGTGCTTTGATGACAATAAGTCACAGGGAAATAAATAGGTAGTAAGGCAAGGGCGGACCACTCCACTACAGAGGTTGATTCCTGCAGTCATCCATTTCAAAGTAGGTAATAGAAACTAAGATGCTTGGTTCATTCTTATATCATACAAGTCAAAGCCATGATTGGTGATTGCTAATTGAGAGATGATTGGTATATAATGTACTATTTTTATATAAAAATGACGTTAGTATGCATGAAGTTCCCCATTATTTCTGGAAGCAGGAGGATCACAATCATCGCATATTCACATACCCCAGCATATCTAAAAAAAATAGTGAGGGCCACCCTTCACAAATATGACAACAAAACACTTTCGACACAGACAACACACTTTGGCTCATTAAAGTCCTAATTTCCACTCAACACCATGATAAAATATCATTTAAAGATTTTTTAAAAGTTTTTGGCCACTCAATTCAATCATAAATATATTAAAAACTCTGTAAATAATATTAATAATGTAGAATACTCAGATATTCATTCATCCTGCTGGACCAAAAACATTTGCCTTCATCAGAAGTTAACAACTTTCTGTGGTCAACATTCTGAATAAAAATAAAAATGGCAACAAAAATGACACACTTTGGCCTATGTACAAGTGGTGTGATTGCTGATGACAATATACACAACAATATGAGATAAAGTTGTGGGGAGTTTTATTATAAAGCATTACATATAAGATGGAGGTATTTTTAATTATCATTGACCCTCACATGAGATTATCTCACAAGAGCTGCTAAGCATACTTGCTTCCATCCAAAGAAAGCATCATAATCTAACCTCAGCGGTTGTAAAATTATGATGGAAGTACTATAGCAATGCACCCATCCCCCAATCAATCAATGCAACTCAAACAACAGCCCATTCATTTTCATTTTTTAAGTTGGTGCTTCAGCCGCATGTCACTATAAGTACTCAAAGATAGGTGACAAAATTTTTTGGGATTAAAAACTACATAAACTAAGCTCTTGGCTTTGGTTACAACCTACAAGACATTGATTTTACAATAGGATACTTTGGAGTAAGTAAACGATTAAATACTCTCTCGATTTTTTTCAGAAATGAAAATCAAAAGAAATATAAATTAAAATGAGAAAACAGATGCATAACAATTTTAAGAACATACTATAACAGGTGAGAAATATACAATAAAAATTGTGGTAGTTAAAATGCTCTTATCACAGCAAATAAATTCAAGGGTGTTTTTTTTACTTGAACTAGAAAGTTTTAACAGGGAACTCAGTCAATAATAAAAAACATTAACAATGATTGTCAATATATGTACATAAATTTATATATATATAATCCTATGATTCTGCACTAAACAGCAGCATAATTGGAATGACTGAAACATTTTACAATCCCAGAAATGAATGATGATGAATCAATTGGAATATATGTTTCTCCCATAAAAATCTTGTGCTATGCATAGGAAAAAATCTTGTAACCATGCTCATGAGATCAGATATTTCTGGAACACTAATAAGTCCTCTCCTCCTACTGTTACACATGGTGGCAAGAGCCAGTGCATACGGCAATGGACTAGGCTGGGAGGTAAGAAATGCATAATATCCAAAGGACACCCTCACTCGACAAATACATACATGATTACATTATGCTGCAAAAGAAATATCTCCAGCTTTAACAAAAAAATCTTGGGTTGGTGGGGGTTAAAGTCATCTTCCTCAATTAGTCTTTTGATGCAGCACCAAACTTTATCACTCCTCATGTGATAAATGATGCGTAAATGCACTTGTGAAGTCAACGAGAAAAACTTTTCCCTCGGCTCACAATTTCAAGGGAACAGGTTTGAAGGAGAACAAAATCAGCGGCAAACGATTCCCTGCTGCGGGCAAATTATATGATTAAAAACCAACTTTTTTTTACACCATAAAGATCCAATTTGTGTGCATTCACTGACACTATCAATGCCAAGAATTTTGTCCCCCACTGAGCAAGGCAACGAAAAAGCTGAGTCCTTCCTTTTCACTTTCACACAATGACACTGAAAATATTTTTTTCTCCATTCATTCACTTCCAATGCCTGACGGAACCAGTCCTTTTCGACTGCGCTGACACAGGTAATCTTCTGCTGACACCAATACCAGCTTTTGGACACGGCAAAGCACTTTCACAGCTCTTTTTCTTGATTTCACTCAAATTGCTAGGGAGAGAAGGAAAAATAAATAAGAGTAAGTGTCACTGAAATTATGGCATGTTGACACAAAAGAAAGATGAAGACCAAATTACTCATCTGTCACCTGCTAAAACATAAACTGGGTAACTCATGAACTTGGTAAAGGCTTCCACACACTTATGTGACCACTGTGACAGTCTCAGAAATGAACCTACCAGATGCTGTCCCATAAGTTGACTGCTGCATGAGAATATTTCCATGTATTTATCTGTCATCATTAATTTTAATGGTCATGACACAAAAATATAGCTTACATAATATCAAAAACATACCAAATAGCAGATTCCAACACTTGTTCTTGAAAATGAGTCAATATCTTGGGGCTAAATGATGAGACTACACCACATTATATTTGAAGCAGTCAAATTCAGAAAAAAATACTGGCATTTGAAAGTATAAAAGCTCAAATTTCTACCCTTTATATGATGTGATTAGTAGAGCAGAAACATGCGCTCAATGATGATTTATCATTTGATTTTAAGTAATATTATGTGATGAAAAGGAGAAAAGAAGGATCTTATACTCCTGATGGAATACATTCAATGATCATCATTGCCATTTTGGAAACTGCAAAAGCTTTAGCATTGCTCCTCCCAATTCCTGCTAAGCATCCCCTCAAAAAAACGCAGGAAATTTCTGTGGAAGCTGCTGCAGCCTTATTAGCAAATATAGCATGTCATATGTAGAAATTCCAATGAGAATAAAACCACCAGGATGAGATATCTAACCCCTGACCAGAGATTGCACAAGAACTAGGAATCCAGGGTAGCTTAGCAGTATGTGCATTGGCTCGGTAAGCCAAAGGCTGTGGTTCGATTCCCTGTACAGGTAGATTTTTCTAATTGCCATTCATATGTATTTAATCATCATAATTTGATAAAGATGAAAACGTCACACAACCTGCCATGCTGGCCCACAAGGGTGGCACAGATTGTGTTTGACCATTACTGTGGCAGCTGAATACTGCACAGACCACGGCTGAGAACATCACCCTTGTCAGGTAAGCACACACACACACACACACTGCATGTTATGGAATTATTTTATCAGAGTTATTGGTCACCACCGTGGCCACATAGTTGGGTGCGGGAGCCTTAAGACAGCATGAGTGTAATCAAAGATTCAGCACAGAGACATTCACTCGGAGATGGATACAGTAGAAATAATCTTCAGGCAAAAACTATTAACAATACTCACAGCATTTCCACAACCATTGCAAGCATGTAAAAGAAGAGCAGGACCATGTCCTTTTGCCCTCCAAAACAATCCCAATAACCCATGCACAAATACAAACTCTACTAATATGATGATAGCATGAAACTACTCAAAATGATGAAACTGAGACAACAATAATATATTTCGGCAAAGTGCAGCATGCCTCTGTGAATCCTTGTCTAATAAATTAGTAATTCTACTCTGTTGAATAGGGCACAATTTGATAAATCATATTTTGAAAATATTTATCAGATTACTTCTACTTTCAATGCTTTTATTTGAAAATCCTACGCTCCTGATGGCCCAATTGGCTATTACCTGTATAAATAACACGCATCAAACTCTTAACTTCCAATTAGGATTTCAGTTTAATAGAATCAAAAATATTGCTCTGAAAAATAATTAGGCAAAAAAATATGTTTCACTCTCCAACATTATGTCCCAGAGTTCAAGATATACTCTGTAATAATATAAAAAATCAATTTGACACTCAATTTTTGACCTTATTCGGGAATAAAGTTTGGACCTAGAATGAAGGCATGAGAGATGTTCTCCAAGATGTGATCAAAAATGATAATCAGAGCCAATTTAGCAAGGCCATCTCAGATATTCAATTGTTCTCTTAAAATACACGTAACTCCAAAAAAAACTGTAGATATAAAAAGATAACCAAACTGCAGCGGAGGTCCTACATGTCCTAATGCTCATGCCATATAGGGCATGCCCTAATACTGTAAACATTTTGATAGCTTTCCTTCAAGCACACTACGAAGTTTACAACGTATAAATAAATTATTTTTGCAATGGAGAGTAGAATTTTATGAATTGACATGCAAATAATAAGTTCAGGCTTTATTAAAAGCCTTTGATGATAAGTTCACATTCAGTCGGGAGATCATTAAGCATAACAGAGGTAAACCACAATATAATTTAGGATATACCCAATTATATAGCATGTTCTTCAAGCAAACCCACTTCAAGAATCACATACACTTTAAAATGCAGATAATCACAGTACTACAACAAATAATCTAGAATGCATGACGAGCATAATTAACATGAGCAAGGCATTAAATGAAAATCCTGAACCCTAAGCAAGGCCTTACCAATCAAGTAAAGAGTGAAATGTTTAAAAACTCCCTACATGTAACCAATATTATCTAGCAATACATACTCCATTGTTACAAAAACACCAATATGAACAAAAGAACTTTCAAAAAGGTAAAAGGGAAACTTTGTACAGTCCATGGTCAACTTTTTATTTAATTCGCCAACCAAGGTTTCGCTTTACGAAGTCATTATCTAGGTGATTACTATTGATCATGACTGTGAAAGTCAAAATTTTTGCCAGCAAATTAAATTAAAAGTTTACCATGGACTAGGTATACAAATTTTCTATTTTGCCTAGTAATTGAGTACCACAAAGTGACGCCTGATAAAATTAAGTCCAATGAAATTCAAAACACAGTCAATAGAAGTGGGGTGTGAGATCGAAGAATGGGATATTTTAAAAGGGAATTTTTAAACTTGAAATGAAAAAAAATTAATAAAATTACTGAAAATTATGCTTTTAAAGTGAAATAAAATGAAAACTACAGCCCCCGATTAAGTGGCATCAATACCATTTTAAAATTAACGGTAATTAAAAGAGAAAGTTCAGAAGCAGATTAAAATTACATATTATTACTTGACCCGAAACAGGATGGTGGAGGGGGGATTCTCCTGAATTCATGGTTTGAGGGCTACATCCAATAAATGTCTGAATTCTGAAAGAAATATCAACTTATTTCAGTACAAGGTTGCTGATTGTTATTCTAAGAGTGATTTTTGTCTAATTTTAAACATCAATGGTGGGAGCGTGGTGGCCTAGTGGGTAGAGCGCTTGGCTACTGATCGAAGGGTCCCAGGTTCAAATCCGGGTGAAGCCTTTGGATGCCCTCGTACAAAAAAAAATACTCAGCGAGGTGGCCCAGAGAAAGGAACTGGCCCCCCTACCCTGGATGTGTGAAGTTCACACGCCCGTGGCTTAGTCCGGGTTGAGCTCTACCCTCAACTATCCAAACCAACCTTCGGGTTGAATCATTGAGTGAGTGAAACATCAATCAGAATTTTCTCCACTAAATACCAATGAAAATTCTTTAATGGTATTTTTCAAGACATCAACTACAAAAATTATAGGAAAGTAATACAATTTGGATAAAAAATACAGTTCAAGTTCTGTAAAACTCCTATACATATTTCAAGCATTCATTATTCCTCATTTTTCAAACAGGCAATAAATACTACAGCATGCTGTCACTACAGTTGTAAATGTCAATGAATTAATTCCTACATAGTGGCATAAGTAATACCAATGAGAAGAGGTTAACAGAAAGAAACATTAATCACCATGAGAGGTATGTATAGCATTCCAAAATATGTATATACAAGACCAAGTAAAAAATTGTTTTTTTTCCAAAGTGTAAATTGAATTTTAAAATACACATGGACATTATGAATCTTTATCAATACATATGTTCCCATCAACCTTTCTGAAAAAGCTGTTACATCAAGACTGGAAACATTTACATAATTGTTACCCAAAATGCCCAATTCACACCTAAGATTATTTTATTTTAAAAAGTCGTTAGAATTTATTTTCTGAATTAGTAAGATCATTGAAGAATTGATTATTGCCAAAAGTCCTTAAACTTAAGGGCATTGATAAAATTACATGGAATAATGGAAAATGGATGGTCCACAAAACAAAATGCTGACACAATGACTTGGAAGCTCAACCCAAAACCCTTGAAAGGGAAAAACGCATAAAAAAATAATTTGAGATCTTAAAGCTTCTCAGTCGAGAAGTTAAAGTATTCCGATATTTGTTGATGAGAGATGATGGGGAAATTGCAGGTCTTCCCTTGATCAAATGAAGTTCTTAATGTAAAATTCACACTACGGATGTGAGAAGCTTTGACTACACCCACGATTGGAGAAGGTGAAGAATACATAAAAGATTGACTGTAGCCATAGTTAGAGTACCCAGCACAAAGTCTAATACATTCACACACAATACCTTCCCAATCCTGAAGCTGATGAATCCCATCAAAATGGAGGCAGCAGGTAAAGAGAAAGAAAAGACACAAATGTACATTTAGACTCAATTTTAAGTGAGAAAGTAAAGGGATTACAAGGGAATGAATGGAAATGAATTATGTAACATAACAACTTACACTGTTAGTTAATCAATCTCAGGTAAATATAACAGATTTGGTTAAAATATTCATGTTTAGCTAAGGGATTAATAATGAAATAATTTAATTAATTGAGTTTACAACATATTCCACTAACCGGTAATATTATCTCTAAGAATGAAACATTGTTAGTAACACCTTGAAAGCTAATGAAGAATTATGTCACACTCCCAAGCCTTGTCTTAGATAACTACAGCTAAGATAATGGGTAAATTTACAGTAAAACAATATATTTTCTGGACTGAGTTTTGAAGCTACATTCCCCAAATTCGTGCCAATATTTATGTACCTCAACCAATTAAGCTACCCTTGTGTCCTCTTCCATTGCAAATTTTGACGAAGGTTTAAAAGATCTAGATCTCATTGAGAGACACCAAGCATGCCATGTCACTAAGCACTCGTATCCACGTCCAATGGAATCACAACCCATAAGGTTTAGCCACTTTTAAAGACATGGGTAGTACAGTACTTTTGCACTTGCATAAAAGATGCATCTAAATTTTGCCCATATATTTTGGAAGAAATAAATGACCCTAGTATTACCTTTGATATTGTTTACAGTGAAGCTGAAAAGTGATCTTTTACCGAATGATGCAAACAAATATGGCAGCATGGCATAATCCAAGATGTCATCACCCTTTAATTACAAATGTCTTACTGTGACACTTCTAATGTATGGATTTCACGAAATTTTCTACGTAAAAAAGATTACTATGGTATGTTTTATTCCCATGCAGAGCAACCACAGCTAATTGTTAAATTAAACTTTGACAACAAATCAAGAATAAATTTGGGGTAAGATATCACAGCAGCTGCCTACCTAGGTTTTCAGAATTCAGTCAATCACCATGGAACTGAAACCTTATTACTGGCAGTCTTAATGTCAAGTCTGACCTTGAACATATGAGAGGGAGGGTGATTTTCCGGGGTTTTGTTCTTGGAAGAAAGGATATTGCATGAGCAGAAAAATATGGTAATTTTAACTCCCAACCCATCTCCCAGGATCAGAGAAACAAAGAGCATGAACATTTAAAATACAGTTAAGAGAAACTTTGTTTAAGGATGACCCTACTCACAACGGAAACAGATGGTAATATTTAGCTTTGATCTCAAGATTAGAGGAGTGATCCCCTTTTAGAAGAATAAATAAAGGAAAACTGATCATAGAACATTTTATGCGACATTAACGACGGCTATTCAGAAAGACCAAATTCGACACTAGGAATGATAGGTCCAATACATATGTACTGCATATTAATATGGTAGCAAGATACCCCAAGACAAAAATTATACAATCCTGTGACTATATTTATCCTGTGACTGTAATTATATAATCATGTGGATATCCTGTGACCCTCAAATGTTTGTAAAATAGAAGTCTCTGTAATGTCATATGAGATGCAAAAGTCTTATGAATAGTTATCATCATTACATAGTGTACTAATCATTCATTAATACATTCCAACTATCACAAGAGCGTTAGTAAGCAATGACTGCTCACCTGACTAGAGGCCCACCTCCACTGCCATCTGTGGGGCAGCTTTGTAAAATAGGACCCATGGACACTGGACGAATCTGGAAGATAAAAAAAAGTTAGCTCCTTGCATAGAATATGAGATATTGCATGCTAATGAGGTAAAGTACAAATTTGGAACAATTAATGTGAAGTACATAATCTGAATAGACACATATTCAATATACAAATACTTTTGATGCACTACAGAAATTTATTGTATTATAATTATAATACCAATTGTTTCTTGAAACTTTAGCAACTGCTTAAAATTACAGTAGATATATAGGTGCCTTTAAAACACAAAAAAAACCATCAAAGGATTATTTTTCAATACCTAATTCTATTATAATGTATCAAACAATAATTCAGCATGAAATTCAATATAGCATAAGCATTCCAATGCTGTAGGATTACATCAATTACTCCACGAAGTTACAAAATTAGCTAAGTAAAAAGTAACCAATAAGTAAATGAGGGACCAAAGGCCTTCTAAATCATTGACACACGTAAATGAAAATATACATGGTCCATGATTCTTCACAGAGGTGAAGATTAAGCTTAATTTATTCACTTGTGTAATAAATCTACAAATAACCTATATTAAAAAATATATTACACCATTTTAGATGTATAACCTGGGTCTGTACTTTTCTTAATAAAATAAATAGATTGTTATGCTTTTAAGCAATTAAAATTATTACTATTATTCAGCATATATATTCCTACAACAGCTGAAAATGCATTGTCATATTATCTTTTTGCTCTCGGATGATTCTGGTGGTCTGTACACCCCTGCGATCCCGATAAGCCATTCACTACGTTTACCAATCGATCTCAGATCGATCTGACCGGCTCAGCTCGGTATGGTAAACGGAGCGGGCTGGCCAGATCGATCTGAGAAGCGAGCCGAGTCAGCCCGTTTTCCCTAACCGGTCTGAGATCTCAGATCGATCCGAAGAGGTCTGAGCGTGGTGCTCATTGTTCTTCTTTTGGTTGCCGATGGTAAGCAAAATATAATCGATATAATTTACGGCGTGACAATTGTTGTAAGAAGGGAAAGGAGTTAAGCGTGCGGCTGAAATACGCAAGAAATATCAAAATAATTCAAACTACTGAATTCGATAGTTCAATATCGATATTTTCAGACCGTGTTGGTAAACCAGGCGATCTGTGTCGGCTCGCTGCTGAACTTTCAGATCGGTCTGAACTCAGACCGATCTGAGATCGATTGGTAAACGTAGTGATTGGCTTGTCATCAGGTTTCTCAGGGGGCTGAACCACCAGAACTTGACAGAAACACCCATGTCCTGGGCATGCAAAAAAACCAACCCAGGTGGGACTCAAACCCGCAACCTTGGATTAGCAGGTGAGGACTTCACCCCACCACCACTGGGGCCGGGTTGATAGGACAAAAACACAGAAATATGCCAAAACATTTACTAATAAGATTATACAAACTCATATGCTGGATAATTCACACAGAAGGATACGAGCCTAAGCACCATGGAAATCAAAATTCAATGCAGTCTTGATAGAAATATACCCCAGGTCCCAAAAATACATCATGAAACACCCAGTGAAGATTTGAGGGTGACCTCCACATATTACTGATGAATGAAAGGCAGTTGACTTACCCTTTCTGTTTGAGTGGCAACATTGCAAGAGGCTTCTTTCTTTGGACTTGTATTTCCAGAACAATTCACAGTTCCATTACCACAGGCACACTTTGACAATTGTCTTTGGAGCAAAACCTTCGAACGATTAACTTCTTCTAATTGCTGCTGCAGGAATACCACCTTAGAAAAAGATCATACACATTAATATGATTTACCAAAGTATATACCATAGTGTTAGTTATATTTAAAGTGCTGGACTTCTAACCTCTCCGAGAAACTTAGTGATTTTTAAACAGAATTCAAAAGAAAATAGCCACCAACACAATCCTGGGTAATACAGTCATGGTGCTGATATTTTCACTGAAGCAATGAATGGCATTGTTAAACATTTTTCTTGGTGAATATGATAAAGCTAAAATCACTTGGTTTCTCCAGTCTTTTTATCTATATTTCCTGGGTTTCATGGCAGCACAACATCATCAGGTCCAGATGATGTTGTAATGCACCAAAACCTAGGTTGCACATAAATAAAAGCCTTTGGAAAAGCCATGTGAATTTGGCTTTGTCATTATGATACGTTTCCTCAAAGTTACACCTGATACCAACAAAAACATATTTCTAAAACCATACAAAGGAAAGAGCATTATGCAGTAAGATTAAAAATTTCAATGAAATCAAGAAAATTATTTAAAATTTTATGCATAAAAATCAGAATGTGATGTAACCTTCTCATTCTTAACCCTTTTGCCATGACCACTGAGTTAACATTGCCCAGATTTTTCATCTCATTTGAACAAACACCGTTTATAAACACTGTAACTTTTTCTATGCAAGAGAATAAATACCATTATAACACAGCTCTGTGGCCAAGCAAGATGCAAGAAAAAAAATCCCAGATGTCATTTGGGACCCCATCTTGCTGGACGCGGAACCCTGCCATCAGCCTACGGGCAGGGATTATCTCCACCCTTTCTTTCAGCCACACTCAACGCTCGTGGTCAACCATTTGTTTTCACAGTGGATGCACAAAAAATTATTTGTTGTTTACTCAGAAATATAGAATCCAAAGTGTGTTCCTTATATTTACCTGATCATTTACAAATTATAAACGGAACTCAAATGCTGTTTTTTTCCAAGTTTTTGGGAGCATCCTTAACAAAGAATTTTGTTCATAATTAACGTAGAGTTCTGTTCAAAATTTGTAAATGCAACAGTGAATAATCAGTAGTACACTTCTGAGTCTGCATTTTCTGAGAATGGAACGACTGTTTTTTTTGCCAATCCACTGTGTAAACAAATAGTTGACTGTGGACATTGGGTGGCACTGAGATGAAGGGCCGAGATTACCTCCACCCACTGGCTGTTGAAAGGATTTAGTGTTCAGAGCACTTGGGTGCCAAAATGGACGAAAAGTAAACCTTTTATCTGGGGAGAATTGCATCTCCTAAATTCTATATTATACCTGTATGATTTCTCACCACAAGAGAGTTCCACACAGAATAGAGTGAAATGTTCATGGCACTCGTGACAGGGAAATCATTTCCCATCGCAAGGTTCCAGTGTGAAAGGGTTAAGACATCGGAATAACACAACATGCAGCACCATTACCACATTTCTACTTGATCAATCCAAGGAAAATCTTACACTTGTGTTTAATCTTATTCCAACTGACTTCATTATGTATGTATTTTGTGAATAGACAATCAGTGGTGGAATAAAGTATTGTCAGAGCGAAACAGCTGCAGCCACAACCGTTTCAGTCAGACAACTGTTTCAAATAACTGTAGAAAACAACAGGTTAGTTTCGTGATTGTGCCGCAGCTCCACCATTGCGCTCTTGTGCCGTGCAGCAGCAACAGATAGCTGAAGCAGACTGTTTCGTCTTTTATTCTGTTCCAGTTGCATTGCACCTGTGGCTGCGTTGCGGTCATAAGCTACAATTTGTTGGAATTGATTCTGTTGCAGGCGGTCGCAAGTTTATTCAGCCAACACACGTCTGCCCATCGCTGCAGATAGACTTATAACCGTGAAGTACCTATCTTTCATGAATCCAAATGAAATTATTACTTCATTTAGGTGAAAGATTTCTTATTACAAGAGAACTCCAATTATCCAGATCAATTGGGACCGGACCCCATCTGGATAATCAAATATATGGATAAATGGATAACTCACAAAAAAGGTAATTTCTTTGGAAACTTCTACACGTATTTGCCTCGGATTGATCTAAGACAGCTAAAGAAACGTATGCGCTGTAACCAATAATTTTCAAACAAAATCAACGTTATAAAAGATACAATACACGTTTTGAATAGCCTATTGCTGTGACTATAAAAAGCCGATTTTTGAAGATTTTTTCCCCTAAAAGCGATTCAAATAATTGGCGATTCGGATAGTTGGAGTCCGGATAATTGGAGTTTTACTGTACATAGAATACAGAGCTACCAGTCATGATGTAACAGTGCCGATCGATCACCTAGTTTGGTGTCCCTCTAGCTGTTGTCTGCAACAGGGTGTTTCGCGGACTCACGTTTGTTTCACGTTTGTATTGAAAATGTTTCGGTTGCGAAACAATGGAAATGAAACTGATGTATTCTTTAAGTGCCACCACTATAGACAATGGAGAAATATTGGTGAACAAAATGTGTAAGGGCTATCTAAGTTTTAATTTCTGTTGCATAGGTATGGAGTACATATTTTAAAGAGAAGCTTCACAAAAACAGGTAGTTCACAACATGACCTCTTTCTCACCTGTCTCTTCATATCAGCTACTTCTTCCTGAGGCTGAGAGGGAGGCGTGTCCAGCCGTCCATTAGGCTGGTTCTCCTCCCCCTCAGAACTAACGCCATTCCCTTCAACCAAGTTATTTGGGATTATTGTGGATGGAAGATCACTATTGGCAAGGTGGTAGAAGAGTCCATTCTGAAAGAATAGAGAAGGAGCATGCTTGTCTCATTATAAACTTGGTTTAAAACGCTCAATTCAAATGAGCCAAATATACAAACAGAGAGAATTTTATTACTCAATATAGAAAGCAAATAATAATTGTGACACAAATATGAAATGTCTCTTAGCTTTAATAAATAAAAAATATGGGAATAAAAATTGAGCATGATATTCATTGTGAGCTGTACATTGCAGAATAAGAGTGTAAAGTTTGAATTGAAAGGGAAACCCCAATGGGTAACCAACCACCAACATTTGAGAGATGATACCTTGAATTGTTGCTATTATCTGAGGAATTTAATATTATACATCATTCAAATAAGAAAATTAACTGATAATAAGTTTGGATAAGCACAAAAATATAAGAAACATATGCAAGTCCATTAGTGACTGCTCAACGATAGCATTGAGTGAATGTGGAAGATTTGCTGTACCCAGAAATGTATTGATAAAATCATGCTGGCCAATTTTTAAACGCAGTCAGCATTTTTATTTTACGACAAAAAATTGCTAGTATAAGTAACTGTGAATACAACTGGATAAGTAAAAGTTGATGAGAAATTTATTAATGCTATTGCTGATTAGTATTGCAATATAAAATGTATTCAACAGGTAAAAAGCTGAATAAATTTCAGATGTATAGCATAATTAAATACTTAACTACCTCAATACCACCAAGTCAGGTTTCGTCCAAAATAAACATTTGGAATTGTGACTTTTTATCAAAATAATATAATTCATTTTTTTGTGATATCATAAAATACATACTGACTCACAAAACTTAGTGATCACAAAGTTTTTGAGAAACTTGACAGATAAGAGAAACAAACCAGAAAATATTATTGTCATCAGCAATCACTGATACAAAAATAAGCAAATGACTTCATCTAGTAGAATGGATTCATCATTAAAATGGTCCTTAAACTTTACCACAATATGTAAAGGTTACAGAACTGTACCTTTCAATCAGTTGGAATAACTGTAATATCAGTTTGAAATATCTTTGTCTCTGACCTCAAATAGAGGAGAGAACTTCCAGCGCATGAATTGCTGAATTACTGGGTGGCACATACATAGCGTCAAAATTTTTCCGTCACTCTCAAGACTCGGGAGGTTTTCAGTTTGTGCTCCTGAGCACTGTGCTGCCAAACATTATCATTACTCTGTTGTCTTGGGCGTGACTTGGTGGAATTTGCTTAACATTGTGAATGAAAAGTATTACTTAGTTATTCCACGTAGATTGTAATCTCATAATCTATTTGGAATAACTAGTAATGCTTTTCATTTACAGCTATCATTACCTTCTGTCCCTTATCTTTGCCCAGCTCAATTTCCCAGCCATGAGTCATGGCTATGCAATGTTCACAGGTCCTAGACATCCCTTCAGTTGACCTGACAGGAGCCTAAGCTTTCCCCAATCCTTCACTTCCCCCTTTTGCAGCGTAGCACATTAAAACAATGTCTGGCAAGAGCTACTATACCTCCAGAATCCTCAAAACTCTTGAGGTAGCTAGCATGTTCAGACTCACAACAACACACAAAGCCGAAGAACAATGATATTTGAAAGGTATGGTATTAGGTCAGAATTTTACACAGCAATGTCTCTAATGGATGAAATTGTACCAGCAAAAGAAGCATTCACTGTTAGAAGAGAAATTAAAGCAAGAACCCTAAATTAAGAGTTTATGAAAAGCTAAGCAAGATTTCGTTATGTAGTTTGGTGTCACCTATTTCAAAATCTGGACACTGGGGAGATAAGAATACAGTGCTCTCCTCAAAACTCTCGTTCATGAGACCTTTTCAATAATTTTTAGTGATGCTTAGGTATTGTTAATGACATCCAAGCTAATTTTCTCAATGATACATAGCACTGCTGAGTATTTTTTGCCAGCTTGATTGCTGCATCATTCCACCTGGCTGAAAATGAATTCTAGGAAGAACATCAAAAGGGATAAGAGATTTTGAGATACATATAGGTATGGAGAAGGATAGATGGACAGAGAGAAAAACAAATGAAGAATTAATAATTTGCATAGTAGAGCAGGAATGGAATTTTATTGAGGATATCAGAGGAAAGACTAGGTGGATGGAGTAAGTAATCAGAGGAAATATGTTAGTGAAGGCAACTGTATAAAAATAGAAAAATAATAGGTACAACGAGAAGAAGGCTGGAAAAATATACATTTAAGTCGTAAAGAAACAGGGTGGATAGCGTGCAGAACTAAAAATGAAATATACCAAGGAAAGAGGCAGAGGGACAGTGGATAAGCAGCCTATGAAAACCTATCTTGAACAATAAAATGCTAAAAATAATATTTATTATGCCTATACTATACCAAATAGTATTAAAAGAGATAGTCAAATAGATAGGTACACAACTTCATTCTTTCCACGCACCATTAATTACTACAACAAAAGCAGAATGAGACACTAAAACAATAAAAAAGCAAAAAATTTTCAGTCCTTTCTTCCCTCCCAAATGCTTTTCCTTATCCCTTCCCTTCCTCATGGCTGTTGTTCTAACACCACATGCCATACTCCCATGCAGAAGCTCACATGGTAGCACATAAATGGAGATGTAAAAATACATAAGTAAACAATCTCGGTCTTACCTTTAATGAGCTGTCAAATGGATTAAGAGTCTCAGCCTGGAATAGAAAAAAGACCATGAGTTACTCACAATGGCTGCTACTTCTGACATTATTAAACACTATTTTGAGATTCTAAGATGAGGAGGTAGGAGACTTTAGCTACTGCCTGAGAGTCATTGCTTACTTATTAGTAAGCATTGAGTAAAACATCAACTATAAAAGGCAAGTTAGATTAATTGATTAAACTGTTAAACATAACGATTTGGGCACTAAACAAAGATACTTCAAGCAATGGTATAAATGGCAGCTTTTGTTTAGGAAAAGCAACTCAATTCCCTTATATAGGGAGAAGTAAAGACTTGAAAAAAACAATTTGGTAATAAATATGTACTTTATTATAAAAGGCTTTTTTTTACAACATAACAACAATTTAAACTCACCTCCTGCAGGACTCTCTTTAGCTTGAATAGCATCGTTTTAATGCTGACAATATCTTGAAACATGTCCAGATAGGTCCCTCGCTCTATTTGCACATATTCATTGTCACAGTTGGACTAAAAGAAAAATGGGGTAATCATGGATTACAATCAATTTCATTTCTGTGCATGAGCAAGTTTCGTGAGATGGTTGATAATTCTAAGACATTTTGAGCCCTTGAATTAAGTCATAAGTAAAATCAATCTACTGAGGAGCACAAACAGAGAATGAGGATGAGATTATGTGGGGAAAATAGGAAAAATGAAGTTAGACAACTCTAATATATAGCCAAATTTATTTACATTCAAAAATAATCAAAACCAGGTATTTCAACTTTTATTTCCTTGGAAAGAAAGCATGAGCTGAGAATAAACTTGGAATGTCTCCACATATTTTAGTAATGAGGAAGTAGGAAAACTTATAAATGGACAAAATTATTTTCAGCTAAATGATCATACAGATGATTACACATGCAATCAATATATGATAGGGTATTGACTAATACATAAATCTATGACCAATACTAAAGCATGAAGAATGCAGAATTATATCCAAAACTATTTTCGGACCATTACGACTAAAACATATATGTAGATACTTTACTGGAAACCTGAGCCAAAAGGAGCAACAGGGGCCACATTAAATTTAGCACAAAGTTTTTTTAAACCAGGTAGAGTTCAAATTAAGAAATTCCACCAGAATGTACTTTCCATTATCTTTAAAATTCATCTAGTGCAAGTACTGGTGCCCACACAAAATAATCTCTCCAAATGCAGAAACTGAGAAAAATGAAAAGGGAAGGGTAAATACCTGTCGAGGTGGCCTAAGGGATGTGGCTGATCCTGTCCTGAGTGGAATTTTCCCTCCTGGGGAAGCATTGGGGGTGTTTTGGTTCGAGAGAGGAGAAGCCTCAGAGGCTGTGCTGGAAGCTCTAGGTCGCAGTAAGCGGGTCTGCCGACTGCCCGTCCTCCCGTCTCCCCCATCAGATAGCCTGCATCAAAGATGAAGAAAAAAATTAGTCAAGCAATAAGATATTCCCTAAAATAAGTTCATTAGCAATTAAAGACTCAGTCACCTTAGAGATCTCTTAAGACACATGCTATGTGGTCAATGGAACATTTCTAATAAGTGGACTACATTATTTGTGGGACAACTTATAGAATGAATACATAAGAGAACGATACATGAGCAAAAAATATTCAATAATTTCAATATAAGACACTGTCTCCGGCATTACTCGGTGGAACTCCTTCATATTAATAAAAAGCACTTGGTAATTATTCCACACTTTATTTTTAAAGAACACGACCCAGGTTTCAGCATCTCATGCCATCATCAGGTACAAACAGTTGGGTGGCTTACACTTATATAGGTATCTGTAGGTGGAGGGGGGGATATGAAAACAAGGGGGAGGGGAGCATAGAGTACCAGACAAGGCTATTTGTGAAATGGGGGGATGGCCTTGGGATTGCTTGAGTTAGAAAACTAAAAACAACAAAAGGATGGGGGGTGAAGAAATAGACCCCCAAAAAGGTTTAAAAAGCATGAGGAAATTAAGGTTGAGAGTCATGGAGGGATGGTAGTGTGAGGTAAAGGAGAGGTGACTGTGAGGGGAACATATGGTCAATACAAAGTTTAGCGGGGCAATTCACAATTTCAAACTGTTCTAAGAAGTCCATTTTACGCCCCTTGTCAATGCAATATAAAATCAGAGGTTCAAAATCACACCAATGGTTTTCGTCACATAAACGTTTGGCTATTCCAGAGTATCCATTATTATTTTAAAAACATCGTCTATGTTCTTTCATTCTAACGTTAAAATTTCTCCCAGTTTGTCCAATATATTTAATATTACAGGAATCACAGTTCAACTGGTAAACCCCACTTTCCTGTAAATTGTCATACTTGTCTTTTACATTAAAAAGCATTTTACCCACTGCCAGACACGCCAGGTTTCTCTCCACCCTGCCTCTACTCCTAGAAAAATCACCAACCTATCCGCTTATCCTTGATAGTGAAAATGACCTCAATTTTCGGTCAAATGCTCCAAAAAATTCTGAATATGTACTAGAAGTAATTTTTTTCCGAACACATGCATTGCTTCCGAGTATGGGGGCGCTGATGGAGTTAGTCAATCCATCTTATTCGTGTTCCCTAAGGGATGAAGGAACCGCAGGGTGGTGCACAGGGGTTCAGAGATTCAACGCCCCCGTGAATAACCATACCGCACGGATGCACTATATTAGGCGCCCGCAACACGTCGCCCGGTGGTTAGACCGGCATGCCGTCCACGGTTCGCTGGACACGTTAAACGTGTCGCTTGAAATATGTCAACCGCAATCCCGTTACGAGGGAGGGGGGATCGTTCGGAACACTTGAAAAGAGCCAGAGCTAAACCGTCACGGGGTTGTGACCCCAGGCACGAGCGCACGGCGCAACGCAACAGAAAAAAAGAATATAAACGCCCGCACGCGAGCGAAACGACCCCAGTCACGACTGCGTAACCCTTGACCTCATCAACAAAACGATGCGGGCAAAAAACATGCTCTCTTAATTCATTCTCTTTTTCTATCGCAAGTTTGCCCGTCGCCGTGGGCCGACAAGAGTGAATTTACGAGCGTGCTCCCATCATAATCACTATATGGTCTGCAAAGAAGAGTTAAGTCCTTTGGGTCCAGCAATCTATATCGTTCATGGGAGAATTTTTTTATGACATTAAAAGCACCTGAAAGAACACTTATTTCTTCTCTTATCGATTTAAGTGGAAATGCTTTTCGTTGTTCATGAACTTTCACCATAATTTATTAGTAAAGAGACACTGTTTTCGGCGCTTAATATTCGATAGCACAAATTTGAGTCACCGTTACTCTTCTACCACGGAGTATACTCCGTGCTTCTATTTTTCGAGTTATTAACCAACTATTTTGAAAAAACGCAAGACAGGAATGTTTTCCACAATTCAGAGAAATAATTTGTTCAAGCATCGAAAATTACAGAAACTGTGGTAAAAGTCGAAAACCTCAGATAATTTCGAAACAAATTACGCGTTTGAAATTTTAATTACAGGGCTCTGACCGCGACGGCGATGGCAATACGAATATACAAAGGAAGATAGGTAAACATATAATGGAATCATATACTATCAATATAGCTCTTTTTACTTCTGCTCATTTTGCAACCGCAAAACAGCCAGTTTGAACATGCGTCGGGAAGAGGTTAAAGGACGAGTGTCGATGCCAAGTAATGTGTTGTTGACTAGTTTTACTATTTATTTCATAAAAGGAAGATGGAGTTCGTTCACTCCATGAAGCCAAATTTTTTTCTGAGAGTAGGGGCTATGAACCTCCAGGATATATCCTGGAAATGAAAGTGAAGCAAGGTAAAGGATACGGGAAGGTAAGGATCCTTACTCGAGTGAGTGAAGTCTTTCCGGGTTCTCCACCTTGTGGTCAAACTCTGCATTTCTGGCAACGTTTCGCTGTACGAGTCGCCCATCGTCATCATGCCCTGATGACGATGGTACCCGAATAGACTTCACTAAGACCATACGCAGGGAAAGTATCATATCAAGGTAAGGAGCCTTACAGGCTCCTTCAGTGAAGGGTAAAGGAGGAAGTGGGGAAGGGAAAAAGGCCACCAGCCGTGCGCCGCATGGCTAGCGGCCATTAGCACGTGGGAGAGAGAGGCGATCACAACTCTTCCTTAGGGATGTGGGTGTAAATTGGTCGCTCATCGATCGAAACCAGCACGGCTTCACGCGAATTAATCCTAACAGGCATTTGTCATGCACAAATTAGGCGCTAAATACATTTCCAATTACTTCCCGGGAGAGAGAGAAAGCATTACGTTCGGTGGGAAACTAAAGGGATTCAAGCTCGCCTGGTCCTCAAACTCCCAAGCCAATTCAACCTCCCGTTAAGACATTCCCGCATAGAGCATCAAAACATCTAAAACACATTCATTTCAAATTAGAACATCCAATTTGCAATACTGACATTTAAAATAAATTAAAATCTATCAATAATCGCATATCAAGGTCCTTCCACCCCTGCTATTGTACATACATGAATTTTTGACACAGAAGATTTTAATGAGTTTCCTTTAGTTGGGGCATAACGCGTGGAACAGTTAATTAATACGGACCACGCATCCCATCATGTCGTTCCCTTTCCGGGTAGGCACAATCAAAAAAGTTTAATTTTCGGCGAGAGGCCTGTGAAGCTGACTCTGCTTTAGTACTTTCCTCCACACTGCATCCTTGCAAACCTCTTAAGCTTCAGATACCCTCATAAATTGATTCGTACACGCCCTACTCTTCTTTTAAGATTCATAATATTCCTTTTCAGGGAATCTCCCACCACGTCCACCCATGACGTTCTCGGTCTACCATTTCCTCCCACATCATTCACTCCTCTGTTACAAATCTGCCTCGTTATTCGACTCGCATCCATTCTCTCAACATGGCCGTGCCAATGAATCACACTTTTTCATACATGTCCGTTACTGGAGCATCTAACCCACATTTTTTCACAATCCACTCATTCATAACTCTATCCGAATGGATCGGAATAAGAAATAGCTTCGGAAGGTTCGACACAATTGATTTTGAACACTTTTTGGCGAGTTTAACATTTTTACTGACATGAAAAAGCAGCCAATAATGTTAAAGACTTTAATTTCCCGGTGCAAATGACTACAATGTGTTTTACCTAAATGTTTAAGGAAGCGACTGAACTCATCCCGACTAATTTGATGGCAACTATGAACCTCATTGAACACAAAAATAGGTGACAACAGGAGAGCTCCTAAAAAAAGACTCATTTGCTATTTGAAACAATCCTTGCCTTGCATGAAATTTATCGGCGGTACAAACGCAATTTAAGACGAGAGACAGGCTTTCGTACAAATTGGTAAAAAATAATTAATTTTCCCAAGTAAACTCCGCGACTGTAAATTATTCAAATAACAGGTACTGCCGTTTAATATATAAAATGCTACATGAAACCTGATTCATGAAAGTTTTTTTTCGGCAAATCCAAACGT
This sequence comes from Pyrrhosoma nymphula, assembly GCA_963573305.1. Classification (NCBI taxonomy): domain Eukaryota; kingdom Metazoa; phylum Arthropoda; class Insecta; order Odonata; family Coenagrionidae; genus Pyrrhosoma; species Pyrrhosoma nymphula. Next base: position 138,260,154 of record OY754333.1, on the reverse strand, counting down.
TTCGATGCAACAATTGGGATATTTTGAGACTTTGCCGCCAAAATTTCGCCACTTCCGAGGCTCAACAATATCCAGCGCCTCCTGAATAAGATCCCTAATCGCCTCCCTAATTTCCTGGTCGAAACACGAAACATACCCTAAATTTCTGACTATCCATTTTACTTCCACTACCATGTACCTCAAATGGATCATAAAGATCCTCAGGATTCACAACCCAGGACTTCTGCAATCACCGCTCCACGCCGCTCTTGCCAGGAGCGGCAGGTGAGAGCGCGTGGTAACCACGCGGGTGAGACACTGGATAGCAATGAGGACGAGAGAATAGGAGGGAAATAGACAGGGAGGCAGGGGAGGACGCCGGCCCCTGCAATCCAAGGTTGCCGTCGAGGGAGCCGGTGTCTAGAGGAGGGAAAGGACTTACGACGACCCTCGCGGTATAAAAACAACACGGTCGAAAGATCTCGCATCCCCCACACTCCCGATCCCTTTATGCTCAAGGGTGCGAGGCGATGGGGTTCAATGGAGCGTGGATACGATCTCACGACACCGGCCGACCCCCTGCCTCCTCGCCGACAAAGCGGAAAAGGAAGGAGGTTCGAGGGAGCGCTAAGAAGCACCAAGGAAGCGTCCACCGAACCGTGTCAGAAGAGGAGGCCGTATTAGGCAACAGGGGCCGGTTTCCGTGCAATATTGACGAACTGTAAGGTTTCGCATCGTAAATTTACGTGCAATTTTTCCATATACTGCTAGTCGCAAATCGTATAGGTTTCGTAAATTCTTTGTTCGTCAGTTACGTGCATGAAGAGGTGAGCCAATAAGCGAGCAGTTTCACGTATGCGTGGCAAAAAAATGAAAACTCGAACTCTTCTTGTGCTGTGTGCATAACGACGGGCTGTCAATCGGCAGGCAGAAAATAACGAAAGTTTGTCATTGCAATTCAGCAATTGCAACGAGACCTACGACACGACTAATGAGTCCATTGGAACGTACGGAATGAGTAAACGTAAGAAAACATCGGAAGCTGCGATAGGACCAGGATCCTAAATGATATTTCATCCCATAACCATTCTAACTTTTTGAGATGAGCTTTCGACTTTAAAAACTTCCCTCCGTTCAGAGAAACGATAAATACACTCGCCACGTACATCAATTCATATCCTTTAACGCATACAGGCCTTAACCCCACCCCATCACACTAACCTCAAACCTCTATTCCGAAAATACCAATTAGTTAATTGATATTGAGCATTGCACTACATTATGATATGTTCACACGCCGAAAGGAGTTGATCGTGCTTAAGATAAAACTCGGGAGGAAAATTAGGAATCCATTTGTTTTTATCATAATTATTTACACATTAACGATCTCCTGGTGGCGAAATCAATTTCGATGCATCAAGTAGGGCCTCACCATATACATCTCTGCTATCGGCAGATTGACTAAAATACAAAACGAATACCAACCGTCCTCTTCCATCGAAGAAGTCTTAAAAGACGTGGAAAAATAAATAAAATTTCACCTTCTTTCTTGCCCCCTCTCCCCAAATAATGATTTTTTCTGGAAGAAGAGGCTCAGGCCATTCGATTAGTATCTGTTGAAAGGCATAGATTCGTGAGAGCAGTCTTTAATTCGGAGGTTTCAATTATCCTCATCAGTGATCTATGGATCTCATCGCATCCAACTTTTAAGGCGTTTCCTCACAGAACGCCGAGAATTCTCTTTTCCCATGGCAACTCACGACTCACAGAGAGAGACTCACCCTCCCACTCGACGCGAGGGTAAGAAAAAAAAATGAAAACTTTCGGGGGAGAAACGCGGGGAAAAATACCGAGAGGGTTAATGAGAAGGGGGGAGAATTGGGAGGGAGGGGGAGGCGGGAGGGAGGGTGAAGGAGGAGAGGGAAGGGAGGTTCCTCCGACCACTTGAAGGATTCCGCTTCACGGGAGAGGGGAGGAGAAGATGAAGATGGGGAATGGAGCGTTGCAAGGAGGACGAGAGGGACAGGCGGGAATGGGCGAAACAAACTAAAGGAAAGAGAGGCTGGCGAGAGGAGACGACAGTAATGCATTGTAGTACCTTAACGTGGTTCCATCGCAAAGCGACTTTAATGTCATTTGATTCATGCTCTGGCTACTCCCAACCAAAAAAAGTCCTCTAATTGACACGAACAGAAAAATCATACCTTTCCGCGCTTTTTTTTCTCGAATTGAATTTGAAATTTCATTGTGCAAAATGTAACAATGGGAGGAAATTTGTGGGAAATGGTATATTTCTATGGTATATAAATGCCATTTCCGCGAAAGACGTCATACAACGCGAATTCTCCCAGGAAATCAAACGGTTAAAAACATTGTTGTAAATTGTAAATTGATGCGATAATTGAAGTAATAATTCATTAATTTAATAGAAATGACGCTTTAGTCTGTTCCTGTGGCTGGAAAAAGTGCCTATTAACATAAATTCGTCAAATAATCTGCATATTTTTGGCCTTGATTTTGTTTTTAATGCCTGAGACACGTCACAACCCGGGCCCGCAGAATGGGAAAGCCAATATTTGAGCCACCACACAAATCCGATCTCAAGAGATGAAAAAGAGAGGTAAGGAAGATAGGCGGGCGAGGAGACGAACTCACAGCTTTGTAACTTCGGCAAATACACCCAAGTGAGCGGATTCACTACGAAAAAATCACTCACTTAAACCTCGTGAACTGTGGCTCCATGAGCACGAATTCGAAAACTTTTTTATGTAAATGGAAGAGGACACCTGGGTAGCTTCATATGTTAAAGCACACGGGGAATTAGGAATATCTGTCAGAGCGAATTATTTGTCACAGTGAATTTCGCACACTAGTGGGCGAGGAAACGCTGGAACCCCTTCGAGAAATGAAGGATGGATTACGGAATACAGTCACGCGATGGAGGAGGAGACGTGATATTAAAAACGGATCCCCCTCTGCTCCCCCTCGAGGGCCCATGGAGAACAATGGCACCGACGAAAGAAGGATTTTTTTTTAAATTTCCCCAAAACTTTTCCCTTTCGAAGAGGTCTTCATTACTTTTCACGGGGCATGAAGACAGAGAGGAGTATCTGCTTCCCTTTGACCCTCGAACTCCGTCGCGAGGAGCTTCACGGAGAAGTTTCAATCGTCTCATGTTTTCTCAGCCGATGAAACGGGCGACAGAAACTCAATGTTGCGTCTTTTCTTTTCACCCTTTCTCGCATATTTAGAGTTTCTCGAGTTGTCACCTGACTGCTTTACCCTTAAATTCCCCAGGAGCCTTGCCGGAAAAAATTCTAAAGCAAAGACTTTACAGAAGAATTTTTCGAGGCGTTCACAACATGCTTCTTAAATATTTTTCACGAAAACGTCATAGAGAACCAGCTTCATCCCGTTACGTTTTTTTTACAAATAATTTAAATCAAGAGCAAGCATATATTGATAATAGAAAAAAATATTATTCCACAAAAGTTTTATCAAAACAGATTAAAACTCGAACCGAGTTTAGACGGGAAAGCATTAGCTTCAGGTGAATAGTTTTTGGTTCAGGTGGGTGGGGTTCAGGTGCCGACAAGGTCGTTTTGCTTGGAAATGAGGGAGGTTATTTCATGGTCCAGGGAGGGGGGGGGGGTAAAATAGGTTAACTTAGGGTGAGGTCGAAGGAGAAGTAGAAGGTCAGAAAGGTGGAGAAAAAATGCAGGAGGGTGAGGAGGCATAGTTTCACGACACCAGCAATATTCAACAAATTCTCTAATACCTTTCGCGGAAAATTTTCCCGTGAGCAACGCGCTTCAGAATTTTTAGGCAACAAGTTTCCACCTAACGAGTAGCTCGTAGTGAAGTCGATGAAATACCTCACTAGTAGATCAATTCGCAAGGTTCTGACGGAAGCAAAGTTATTAGCTGAAGAAAATGGACGATCTTTTCTTCGTTAAGTCTCCAGTAGAACCATGGATAAAGGCTCACATACGTTGAACTAATTCACTCTTATTCATGGATACCTACTTAAATTTTTACGCAGAGAAAATTCAATCGGGTGCAATCAAATGTTTACGCATGATAAATCTGGTTAGCCAGATACGGTAACATTATGAACGTAAGACATCGTTTCAGGCTTAACTTTTTGGATATGCCTGTTATCCATACTTTATACTAGGTAATTTCCAACCTTTTGCGAGTCCACATTGAAGTTTACTTAGAGAGAGGCTCATAATATGGGTTATCTTCTGATTTTACAAAACTATCGTTTAAAAACAGAGTGGTGGAATGTATAACTCGATTGGGTCCTTCGTAGAGTATCTATCTGTTCCACGAAGATTCTCTACTACGAAAAGTGTTGTATCATCACTCACTATGCCTGATACATATGAACTCTAGATGGAGAATACTAAGAATTTTGCGAATGAATAACCCTAAAGTTAACGGAGGAAGGAGCTTTCTCTACAAATGGGGACGGGACATGACTTTCATCTCGCATCATCACCTTGAAAAATTCGTACTTCAAGCCTACGGAGTCTCTCAAGCGAAAAAAGGAAAATGTCTGGTTAGAGCAGTAGCAAAAAAAGGAAAAAAAACAAGAGCATAAAAGAGTAGCGATAGGCCACCGTCAATGAGAGAGCCCATCGTAACTCATTCCCCAAAGTTGCCGAGGGGGAAAAGAAAATACCCAGAAAAACCACTGACGCCGTCTTTTGACTCCAACCAGAAGGTAAAAAAAAACTAGGGTTTTACCTGAATGGCAAAAACACAGAAAGGCTGCCCCTTTTGTAAATGAAACGGAACAGACTAGTTTGGCAGGGATCGTCGAATAATTTCTGAGAGTCCTTGGTCCGTTTATTTTCACTCTTTTGTGCTTCCCTCTGAGGGAAACGAGAAGGGATTAGCACGAACCACCGGAACTTTTCATGCGAGTTATCCGACGTGAGTATAGGGAAAGTGAGCCGTGGAGCAACGTGAATGTGCACTCCAAAAACTCAAGACTCGCCGTCAGGAGTAAACCCGCCGGGTACCTCGAGGGTTAGGATGAGGGGTAAGAGAAGATGAAAAAAATGAGACTAATTGTATGATAAGCGAGGGGTAGGATTAGTGTAATGCTAAAGTAAGCGGAGAGCTAGTTAAGCCAGTTACACACGCGGATGACCGAGAGAGAGTTAGCCATACAAGATAAGGGATTCCATTCGTGGTCAGATTCAATATTCATTGCGAAAACGACACAAAAGACATTGCGCGCCGTAAAGCGCTCGGATGAAGGACACAAAAGCGAAGTGCGTGCATTCACCGAGAACAAATCACTTAACTCGACCGCGATTCAAATCCCGATCTCCCATCAGCAAGTCACGTGTGTTGGATAATCGCTAGGTAGTGTTAATGTCTCGTACCTGCGTCAAGTCAAATGATTTCTTTTCACGAAATTAAATGATTTTTTTCACGAAATTAACAATTGGTTTTTACTATAAAATTCGGGTTAGTTTCTAAAGACAATAAAGGGAGGAAGGAGAGAGAGCACGTTGACCAGAACAATAATCGTAGACGCCTTAGCGATCGGTGTTCATAACTACCGCAAAAGGTGTTTTCCTTATTTCAGGGCGGCTTTTAAAAGGAATTTTAAACTCGATTCAAACCTACCTAATAATTATTGTAACAGTCAATAACAACCTTGCCGACAGAAACAAAACAGATTTAATGCTCGCGCGCACTGAATAAGATATCCTGGGACAATGGCCGCCCGGGTGCAGCTTGGCAGTGACGTCTGAAAGGGGCTCCACATAACGAACTTCATCACGCCGCGCTAATTGCCGGGGCGGCGGGATTTGCATGCTTCAAATGACGCCATGTGCAGTCGCACGAATCGGAAAAAATTATGGATTCGACGCTCACTCGCGGAGCCAGAGAGAGAGAGAGAGTGGGGGTGGGAAAGGGAGAAAGATCTAATAACGAGCTTTCAAAAAGCACGAAGTTATAAATTTAATCCCTGCGAAGCAGAGCGTGGAAAAAATACGGCAAATCAAAAAATCACTATGCATGTAAAGCTTTCCAAAAATATTTAACACGGTGATCAGGCAGCAGAACACGACACGATGCTTTTCGGAAATAAAAGTTAAACCGCGAAAAAACAAAATTGAGTTTTTAAAATAAAACTGATGATCTCAGGCCTGACCTCGTGGAAATTATGGATATCCATGATGAGAAAACAACCTTTGTTATTTCCACAAACTTTCTTACGCTGGCACGACGCGCGTTTCACCACACTGTGGCATACTCATGTGCTCTCAAGGGCACATGAGTATGCCACAGTGTGGTGAAACGCGCGCCGTGCCAGCGTAAGAAAGTTTGTGGAAATAACAAAGGTGGTTTTCTCATCATGAGTTTTTAAAAGACTAAGCCGGCATTAAATTCCCATAGTATTTCTGAACCACAGGGGACATCTGATACAAATCGATGGATTGACCACTTATGATATTGTTGGGGTGGGTCGGAGGTGCGTTTGTGTTTCGTTCCAAAAAAGGGTTCAAGAACCTTCAACACTTGACAGCCATACAGTCGTATCAACTTCAGGTAGCCGGCCAGAATAAGACGAAAAGACACCGTCTTCTAGAAACCACACAAATAAATCAAAAGATTACTACCGACGCAAAAAGTCGTTCAGATGGCAGTGAAGGCTTTTCGGGCTTTCTTCCGCGTGCTTCCATTGTCGTTGACGACAGTTTCGATAGCATTACAGCTATCTTCAGGTCTGAAGTGAAGATGCAGGTGTCCGTGAACGTCTTATATGAGGTGTTATTTTTCCGCCAATTCAGTCGGGTGCGCTGTCATTGGTTGGTGTCCTCTTCTTGATGAAAACTCTCTTCCAGGCATTAGAGATCGTGTAACCATCTTCCCTATTGACGTTCTCCGTGGTTGTTACGATTTCAAAGGCCTCTCTGATAAGTCTGGGGAAGTAGCGGTTCTCTTTTGCAGACTTATCAGAGAGGCCATTGAGATCGTAAAATCCACGGAGAACGTCAATAGGGAAGACGGTTACACGATCTCTAATACCTGGAAGAGAGTTTTCATCAAAAAGAGGACAACAACCAATGACAGCGCACCCGACTGAATTGGCGGAAAAATAACAGCCCCTATAAGACGTTCACGGACACCTGCATCTTCACTTCAGACCTGAAGAAGATAGCTGCAATGCTATCGAAACTGTCGTCAACGATAATGGAAGCACGCGGAAGAAAGCCCGAAAAGCCTTCACTACCATCAAAACGACTCCGCGGAAGCCTACGAGTTCATGTCGAGATATCGAGTCTAAGGTGTAATATTTCGATAGCCAATGAAACAACTGCAATGAAATGAACTGCATATTTTTGGATCTTGATTTTACATTCCGGGATTTATGTACGAATTTTCAACAATAGCTTAAAATATTTAGCCACGGTTTTTGCCATTTAAAAATTGAGCCACTGTGCGCTAATGACTTAACAACCGCGCAGCTAAAGGTTTTTTACAAGTTAAGACATGGAAATAGAATATTGCATAAGAAAATTTAACGCCCACTTGTGTTCATTGTGTGAATATTGAGATAGAATTTTTAAAACAAATAGTTTGAAAAATTTCCGCAGACTTCCGGGTACGAAAACAGTGAGAGTCCGTATTTAGTGAAGGCCTGTCTTTTATGAAGGAACCCCACTGGAGCGCTACGGTTATCCTACTACAGTATTTCGTTAACACAAGTGATTAAATTCATGACTCTCTAAACCAGCACCTCTAAATTGCAGGTCCAGCGAATACAGAAATAGTGACGAACTGGTAAGCAGTTTTACACTCAGATCTAAGGGGACAACTGCAAACATATTATTCATCTTTATGGTTGTTCCATCACACCTCACATCTTCAATACTATACCACTAAAGAAAAAACCAAGTGAACTTGTTCTTTCCCCTTTCTTAACTCTGCGAGGCGTTGAATAACGAAAGACGTTGCTATTGGAGCCTTAACGCAGATGTCAGCGTCCGTTAATTCCCACGAGATGCCAACTTTACTCTTTCAGATAGATTGAAATTTTGGAAGCTGAAGAAAACTTCTTATTTCATCTGCCTGCACTATTTCCGGAAACAATTAGAGCACAAAAAAACAAATACTACGAATTAATATATAATAATAACAAAGAATTTCAAATACAAATTTGTGTCCCTAATCTAAAATATATCTGTTTCAAGATTTAAAAAAGGATATTCTTCCGCAGTATGGATGGACAAACGAAGCTCTGAAGCACAAATAGAGCAAATATAACTGGCATGGACGCTTAACATATTGGTCTCTTCATCACTTTCTGAAGAAGAAATCTAAAATGCGAACTTGTTACATATTCAAATGAGATACACAGAAAACGACACCGCACAACGTCTACATTTTCAGCACGTGCCCAGAATCTCCATTCCGGTAACATTGAAATTATAATTTTCACGGAAGGGAGAGATATTTCTAATTAATCTATGCGGCCAGAGAAAATTAAAATGGGTAGAAATAAAATTGAACAAAGGAATCCCGCCACTCGTAGCATTATCTTGAAAGGTCAGTGCTTTCTTAAAGAAAACTGGCCGCGCCATTTTCTAATTAAAACGACCTCATTAGAGTATGAGCAAGCCTAAGAGCTGTTATTACCCTAGTAGTCTTTACCCATTTCTGGATAACGCAGAATTCTTTTCCACTTCCACTATTCTCCGAGCTTGCGGGGAGATCTTCACCATTGAATAGGCTACTGTCTTATCAATTACATACCGTGAGATAAAAATTTCTTGAAATAAAAACCATCAAATCTTTCATGTAGTGCATCCTTTGCAAGTGAATAAACCTTTTCATTCTCCCGCAGGAGAAGATGGGTGCTATTTACAAGGACGAGGTTTCATATATGATACTTAAGGTTAGACAATATTTTACAAAGAGAGGGGGCACGAACTGCGGGCATGCGACTATTACCATTCGTGGGAAAGAAACGGGACCCAGGAAATGTGAAGCCGGAGAATCTACACACGTAACCTTGGAACGAAATTCTTTAAATGGAATAGGTGTTTATAACGCTGTAAACCGTCGCTGAAAATATCACAAAGCCTCTTTTATGGGCAGGGTTAATGTTTCACAAAGTGATACCAGAATTTCCCCAGCATGATGCGCATTTTAATGGAGTTATTCGTCATATTCATTGAAAAACTCTGGTTGCGGTAACAAGCTTTGTAACCAAAGGTATCCTATATTGAATTTTCTGCTGGTCTTCGAGTTAAAGTCAATGGTAAGACCACTTCACATAATCTTAGAAATTGAAGCACCTAGAAACACACATCTAAAGAAAAAATAAAATCACTTCTTTCAACCTTGTGATAGTCATAGCATTAAGGGCCGATGTTAAACGGTTTTATATAAACTTAACATTTGAACACCTAAAATTCAGCACGTCTATAAATTCATTGGAAAAAATAATAACCATTTCTCACCTAAATAAATAGCTGATAATGGGGTCGTACCGCCTTCTATTTGAATATAGCTAAAATATTTCACCATTGAAAGAACTGAATCAGGCCAGAGTTCATTTTAACTCACCAATTTCCATAAAACTAGCTTAGAATGCAAACGTAGTCCTACATCGACTGCGGATTCACTTGGGACGCTCCTTTCCAAAAAAGAAAGACGACCACTCGGATTTTTACGTCCTAGATCCGACCCAACGCAGAAGTGGAGAGAGAGAGGAGGGAATCCAAGAAGAACGACGGGGCTGGCTTGACTTTTTCATTTCGTGCGGGGGAAAGATGCGGGCCGGGACTCCCCTTCCCTTCCGAATAAAAAAAAGTGAGCGTCGGAACGCAAACGGAACCGGGCGCTTATAACCACCCGATTAATGCTCGCCACGAATTCACTCGAGGGCACGATGCCTGAGCCGAAGAAACGTGACCCCCTTGGCATCCCACTCTTCATGGGAGAGCGTGGTCTTGAGGATTCTCCTACCACCCACTCCCTCGCCATTTAGACATCATAGATCCAGCCGCGAAGGGAAAATGACAGCGAAAACAATGAGGAAAGTCGTGACGGCAGATGAACACCGAAAATAGCAAATGGACGAAGGACCTAGTTGATTTGGCGGTGTAAACAGCCGAAGTTCGATCAAGTATCAAATTCCTCAGTCAACATACGATAGTTTTGGATGAAAAATACTCGAGTACTGTAGTACTTTTTTCAGATTTACACTCATTAAAAAAAAAATGCTCGACTACTGTAGGTCTCCAAGGTTTTTTTTTATAACTATTTCACTCGATGATGAGTGACAATCGACCTAAGATTTTACTTTATCGGGGCACAAAAAATAAGAAAGAAGACTAAACTAAAAGGAATAATATTCAAAAGACAAATAATTCACACAATCCACATGTACTTTAAGTTAAAGTGACCGTTACGAGCCTCATGCACGTGTCAAGTGCCTACACTATACGTAATTAATTTAACTTTGTTTTGAAACATTTTGAAACACTTTGAAATGAAGCAGCATAAAGGAGATATTCTTTTAAATTATGTGATTTAAAGTGAATGACAAACCCATGATCATGATTATCGACCCAAGATATTCTGAATCAGGTGAATATTATGATAATGATAATAAATTTATTACGGCCATCGCCCAATTACAATTGTAAGGTAATGTTACTTTTATCAACATCAAGAAACACGAATGACAGCTTATATAATACAACACAGGTATATTTAGGAATTGAATACAGAAACAGGTTTCAGAATTAGAGAATATTAAGGTTCCCTTTACGGTCCAAAAGAGAACAGAAACTTTCCAGATACTATTTATGATATCAAATTTCTTAGAATAGTTTTCCGTGCATGCACAAAAAACTCTGTAATGGAATCGAAATCCACTTAAACATAAAATAATTCACAATGATATTCAAATTTCGAATTGCGGTTAAGAAATAATTTACTCGAAAAAAATGGTGTAGCGCTGTTATATTTTATTTGTACATATAATCTGAATAGTATATTTGCCCTACTCTGGGAAAAATGGATAGTGTATATGTATTTTAAAATCTGAAAGGCCATCTGATAGGCAGGTTAAGCCAACTCTACTTACGCAATATTTTTTCCTTTTAAGTATTTATTACCAACCATCTACTTACCACGGTCGAGAGGGGTTAGGAACTTGACCTCTAAGGAGAAACTTTCATGTGTCTCCGTCAAACTTTTCCTATCAAATCCCATTAACAGTGCTCGAGTTTCAAAAGTTGAGACGTGTACTACGATCATCAAGTCTTAACTGTCGATAGTAATTGAGAGATTTAGGTGCCATACGCTCGTGGAAGCGAGAAAGAAATCACGAATTCGATTACTACTTCTTAGATGGCGTGGGAGTAGAGAGTCGATTGGGGGGGAGGGGGGAATTCCTAGGACCGCAGGGGGGGGGGGGGCAGACGTGGGAAGCCAACTCTAAATCCACAAGCACCTCTCCGTCGGCATTCCACCCTTCTCACCTCTTTTCCGAATTTTCTCCTTTTCTTTTATTTTAACCCCCGCCGCCGGCTACCGATAACCCCCCTCGGTCTCCATGGCAACCAATGCGGAGATCCGCGAAAAAATAAGCAGCCAGACGTTTTTTCCCATTCTGAAAAAAATCCTGCTGCGGTCGGTCAAGACTACTAGAGTTTCGCCGCGTGGTTAATTCATTGAGCGAGTTCATCTTGCGTTTACGAGTGTCGGGAGACGTGAACAACTATTGGCGGGAAAGCACCACCACTGTATGCGAAGGCTTCGATAGCACGAACTCTTTCACGGATGTAAGGCGACTATGATCAACAAACTTGGCGAGGTGTAGCGATGGTACTGTTTATTCTACATCGCCCTTTAAAGTATGGCACCGAGGAAGCTACTGACGCAAACGTAAGGAAAGTGCACATAGGGTAGGGTTTCGATCACTTGCATCAACGGTGATTTCTCCAAAAACACCCTCACTTTCAGAATAAAGAAATAACTTCACCGGGCGTTTAAATCACTATGGTCATAAGTTAAAAAAAACAGCAACCTGAGGGAAATTTAAAGAGCAGCTAAGCCAAAATTATTACTCGAAGAAACGTTGCCTTAGCCCCGAAAATTATACCAGGTCCTCTAGAATTCAACTCATAAATGTTTTTACATTTTTACTTCCTATATCCTCGTAAATCAACAAATGCTGCCAAACAATACCAGGCAGAGTGAAAATTTCAGAAAACCTTACTTTTTCAACTCTATGCGTTGAGGAATCAGATAATTACATATGTAGAAACAAACAGACCTGAATTCTTCAACGTTGACGGCTTTACCACCTACAGACATTTCCGGTAGAAACGTGAAATACACAAATGAACTTCATTCAAGCAATGGCTCCAAAGGCCGAAGTCATATACGCAAGCATGAGATTAAATTCCATTCCCCTTCGTCAAAACGAAAACCTTTTTACTTTTCAACGCATTTCCATTTCTTAATCCGCAAATTCACGCTCCACTTGAAACGAGAAAAAGAATGAAGGGAGAAGGAACGAAGAGAGGGAGAGACGCCAAGAGCGAGCGGTGAGTGTAGGCGGGCGGACGAATTGGCGAAGTGGACCAAGAGAGAGATCCGCTCCTCGCAGTAAATAAAGGAAGGAAAACCCGTCGAGGCGACGCAGTGACACCGGCAGGGCGGACACGGACGCCAGGGTGGGCGTCTAAAGCCCCCCACCTTCTATTCGGCGAAGGGGTCGGGAACCCGGAACATCTACCTCGGGTGACGGAATCCCTCCCCCAAATACACACCACACTCACCATCACGGAATATTGAGCAAATAATCTACGATGGTATTTCATCACACAAATCATAATTAATTGCTCGTGTCTGTGGTAATTTTCCACTAAAATTGTTTTCTTAACAACTTGTTTCAACGCTTCATTGTCATCCGCATGGAAAAGACTACGCTCATGTTATGCCACACGTTGTAAATCAATACATTTTAAGCAAAAATCACAACTGACTTGTGCATTTTTTTAAGGAACGATTCTACTACCTTCTGCTTGACATCGTTGATTCCAAGGGAATAGTGGTTCGTTGACGAGTCCTGCTTATAATTTCTCGGAGAACGGGGAGTACTCACCAACGTTTTCTCCCATAGCACTATCAATTTTCCAGCGTTAAATCCCTTCTAAACACTTTTTACTGCGCCTCCCTTCATATCACCTAGGATTCCTTTCCCTCTCCTCCCACTTCCACGCTCTCCCAACATCCTACGCTCAAATACCCTCTTCCACATACCTCAGTACGCTCTCCATCCATCAGAGCAGCCTCCAACCTATTTATACCACCTACCCTCCTTACCAATTCCTACCCTCATCTACCATATACGAAATTCATTATTTTTTTTCCCTCTCCTTTCAATTATCTCTCCATTCTTCTCCCCACACACCGCTCAAAAGCTGCTCGTATATGCTCAACCTCCCTCTGCAGCAACCAAATTTCCGAGAAATTCAATGCAACGCTGCACATAAGAGTTCTCAACATAGTCCTATGTATGTAAATGCCTTCGCTCATATTTCCTTTCATCGATTACCTCCATATCGCGAACGTTTCCATGGCAAAACACAACCATTCACCTGAATTCCTTACTACTAAACCTCTTCTCATCCAAAATACTCCAGGTACGTGCGTGCTCTGTTCCACCTGCTCTAGTTAATGTCCTCGCGTCTTTAAATATACTCCAGTTTTCCTAATTCTAGAAAATCACACTAGCTTCGTCTTTTTATGATTTATTTTAACTCTGTACCTTTCACACTGTTCATCAAATGCTTTCATCATCGACTGAAGTTCCCCGGCTGTCTGAAACTTGATTGTCCACGAATTACACTTTATCAGCTCCCTTCTTATTTTTATTATAGCTTCCATCACTTTCCATGCTTCCCTAAACAGCAAAGGGAAAGGTACGGCACCAAAGCGAATGTTGGGGAAGGAGGAGAGAGGGGTAAAGTGTAGAGAGAAGGAAGGAAAAGGAGGAAGTGGAGGAGTAGGCGGAAGAGGGAGTAGCGGGAGGGGAGGGGGGCGAGATCAATACGACGGCAAGGCGCTCTGACGGAGTGCCGCGGAGTCAGGCTACGACGAGCGAGCGTTGCCTACCTATTAAAACGCAGGGGCCGCCCGCCCACGGCAGACGACGAAAGCAAATTGGACGAGGAGGGAGATATTTCGGGACTTAAGAAATGCTCCGGTCTGAAGGGAGAGGGTAATTCATCTACATCTACATACTACCCCGCAAGCCGCCTCAATAGGCGTGTGCCGGGGGGTGTTAGGACACCAGCCGTTTACATATAAAAAAGGAAACGCTCTAATGAAATTACGCTTAGCATTTATTATAGTCCCTTATTGTTTGGGGGAAAAACGAATTCCCATACCTATCCGTTCGGCAAAATATCTCTCTTAATTTATCGTTTCTGTCGGACCTGGAAATATAGTGGGATTCTAATATGATGTTCTCCGTGTCGCTCTATTCTCTCTGATATCTATTCTCAATTGTTCAAGCAATCTAAGCCTAGCGCGCAGCCTACGAGCCTCTAGCGGCTCCCAGCCTAATTCGTTTAACACCTGAGTAACGCTGTCTGTCCGCCCGTAGAAGAATCGCGCTTCATCCCTCTTCTCTCCCACGACCGGATCGGATGCGATATTTATACGCATTGCACCCACCACTAATTACGAGCAAGAGGTGGTATTTTAAATTTGCTCTCATCCAAATTCGCAAACTTTTCGTGGTAAATTTTTGTACGATCCCTTCGCTGTACACCACTGCTTCGTGAGTCAGTATGCCCCTCTGCGTGCACTTAAAATAAGGTTTGAGTATGCTGACCCGAAATTACAAGCGGAGCTACTACCAATGGTCTTGAAATTGAACTTCGATCTACCGTCTCCATTAAACAATAAGACTCGTGCTATTTTGCTTCAAAGGAGCTCAATTTTTTCTCTTGCAATTATCTGCTATGCATATATTTAGGTGAGTTCGTCTTTAACTAGAAAATTCATCATTATCCTTTTTATGTACTAGTTTTAACAGCTGCAGAAACTGTCTGTCCGAAACTAACAAGTATGTCACTTTGACTTTGATTCTGGATATATTACTCGCGGCACCCACATGGTTGAAACCACATTAATGAACTGCATGTGCTTCGGAACGATCACCTAACTCATTAATGACTGAAACATACCATGAAAAACTTAACATCAACAAAAGTATATCTATTTACTTATAAATGTTAAAACCATGAATAATTTTGTCTAAAAGAGCCTTTTTTAACGAGATGACTTAAAATTGAATTTATTGCCCCTTAAGGTAGTTTGAGCGAAAAATCACTTCACCTAGAATTTGACCTCAATTTAAAGAAAAAACTCTCATCTTTCCAATAATATCAAAATATCAACCCCTTGCCGAACTACTTTTCGAGCAATTAGTCTAAAAATGTAAGCTGTTTTACATGGGATAGATTATGGCTGTGTGCTCCAGAGGGAGAATATTAAAAAAATCATGAACTTCTAGCACCTAGATTTCGTCAAAAAACTAACGGTGTGTAGGTTGCATGTTTTTCAACCATTTATAAAAAAATAATCTATTACTCACCACAGTACTTTTTACGGAATCGCAAAAAAAAACCTGCTGTTTTGAAGGGTTTTCAGCCGTACTACGGGGAAAATGAGTCAAGTTAGAGACTTATGCAGCTTTATTTATTTAATTACTGAACATTTTAATCATATATAATTATATATTTGCGCCATTAATATTACAATATTTATTTCACTCTTCTTACAGAAGCTGAAGTCAAAAAATAAAATTATAATATGGTCAATATTATGACTAGGGAACTATTTCGCTCAAACCACCTAAATATAGACAAATCAATTTAAATTAAGTTCATTGCTATCACTACTATAAAAAACTACGCATAATAAGCATGTATTTTGATGCTGGTGGCTGAAATCAGGTGAATTATGAACCTTGAAGACCGCCTAAAGCTTCAAAGTGTATATTTATTAACCGTCGTTTTTTATATAAATAATGATGAAGTAGGTGAATATCTCTAGCATTATATCATATTAAATGCACCCTCACCCGCAACTTGGGAAATGCCAGCAATATAGGGACCAAAGAACGCATGTGAATCATAGCACGCTAGTTGGAGGGGCGATTCATCAATAAGCCCACCTTATTGAAAATCCAACGCAAATGTGATCTGCCATGCAAGCCAATATCAGTTCAAGGTGAACTGTCAACTAAGAAGCAGTGACACCGATTAAAGAAAAGGCCGAAGTTGTCGCAGTAAACTTTGACGGTGAGATTTACAAATGACGAGGCTCAAAGATGACAAATATGCATCATTAAATGCCTAATTTAAATTTACCCAATCTATGAGGCAAAACTTCCAGAGTAAAAGACACTGCTCACATGGAGGCTGAAAATGCATTAAAAATGTTCTTGATTTGTACCAAAAAAGCATTTTTCAACGAGCAGATTCATTGATAAAACGCTAAATACATCGTTCTTTCATGCATGCTCTATTCCCGTATACAATCACCGAGAGGTTACTCGTAGGGCACAACTTCAACTCACAAATCAACTTTGTCCAGCCCTTGTGACCTCCTTCACCCCGCTATGCATTTGCTATGCGACACAACTATTCTATCTATTTCTGTGATGAATGACAGGAGTCCTAACTTCGTCAAAACACCCAGGTGAAGGCTTTCGTGAAATGGATCTGCGGGGTGGGCGTGATCCGATGGAAGTGATCGGGTAGTAATGGTGAAAAAAGATAAGTCTCAGGAGCGTGGGAGTCGGACGAGTGGTGGCAAAATAAGACGACTGCGGAAAGGAACGAGGACGGTTCGGGTGATGAACGATTGGGGCGTGGGAATGAAGAGGGTTAAAGCCGATTGGCATCAAGCACAAGAGCATAACTTAAGACCATGTGGTAACTTAAGCTCGGGCTACAATCCCCCGTGTCAGGAAACCAACCAATGAGATATTTATATCATCCATGGTTCGCGAGTGAACTTTTTGGAACTTCGAGTTCATAATGGAATAAACTAAATAATGGGACAGACGGGACGAAGTTTTAGTGCACGGACAAAAGAACATTTTAAATATTTTATCAATCGTGACACCATCAGTTTTTTATAATCATTTATCTAATTTTAATCATGTGTCAGATTTTAAAGTGGATGTTTTGCATGTTTCTCACAAAGGGACTAAGCTGGATTTTATTGAGAACTTTTAAATAACGACACACGCTAAGCATTTTGGTAACAATTTGTTAAATGACTTGGTACCATTGTATCATTCTCCTCTTTACCAAGTTCCTATCCCCCCTCCCAGAAAATATTCGAGTACGTCCACCTCCAGCCCGATGCTTCTACCTTAACCATCTTAACTTACCTTGGTCATCCTTCCCTCAACCCCCCCTCCCCTCTCGTCCGACACAAGATATATAAACGCACTCGCCACAGGAAAGAATTGTATTATCCCTTGAAAATGACACGAAAGTGTTGAAACCGGACGGGGTTTATACCATTAAACATTTCTGTGGCATATACAAAGTTTATTTATTTCATTATCAATGAGATATTGTTCTTCCATAGGTTGACAAATAGAATTTTGTCTTCCTTAATGTGTATTCCCTTAATTGTATATTAACTTTCACGCCTATAGTTAGCTTTCATAACGGGATTTTAAAAATTGCGATCAATTTGCGCCGTCACAAATTTCGATGGAGAACCATCTCAATGATAAGGACTCCATCTAAAATAACTCATTTTTTACTTCATTTCACTTTCAAGTCACAATAGCGTATGTTTAGCCCCCAGGTATCTTCTGACGCAATCTTCAGCGTTATGTTCCCAAGGGTGTATTGTGAACCATCTATCCGACTCACATGCTCAAGTTTTACCGACGAAAGTACGTTCTTAAGTTGTTTTCTAATGCTGTGAAGCTTAAAGCTTTCACAATGTCATCGTAAGTATCTGTAAGCATCTCAAATAGTGGTCAACTTAGAACATAGATTAAGAGGCGAACGATAGCCACCAAATGCGTTACGTTCTCAAGGCATATTGTGAGTTCTTTCTGACTCACATGCCCAAGTTCATCCACATTAGGATACGTTATTACTTCAAGTTATGAGGTCGAACGTGAGCCGGCTTTTGAGGAGAGATTGAGAGGGAGAAGAGCAGAGAGGAATGGCGGAGAGGGGAAGAGAGGATAAGAGGAAGGGCCAAAAGGAGAGGAAAGGTGGTCGGGAGACGAAGCTAAGGACGGAATCGAAGGAAAAAGGGATCCGAGGCAAGATTAATGCTCAGGGAGGAGATCTCGGCTTCTCCCACACAAGAGAGGGGGCGGATGGCATTAATTCGAGAGGGCTCTCTCTCGCGGAAATGATGAGCGGCGGCTCGGAAGAATGGAAAACGTGAGCGCTATATAAAACCTCGGGGATGAAAAGGATGAGAAATAATTGAAAAAGGCTCCTCCGAGCATCCTTAAACTTCCGGAGATCAGCTCCGAATACAAACGTTTAACCGGATATAGTAATATCATATTACTATTCATTAGCCGTTAACCAATGTCATCAGCTGTATGAACCAGGAAAACCACTGTAATAGCCACAGTTTACCTGAAAACGAGTGCCACTAATTCATTAATTAGTTTTTTTACGTCTCTAGGTGCCATATAAGATGCTAATCACTTCCCTGCATCTACTGTACACCTTCCTCTAACTTTCCTATCCTATCATGTCTTAACCTAATTCCAAAATAGTATTTATATACTTTTATCCATTTTAGCCCTACTTAATTTTATCTTAAATACCTTCCATCAACTCGTCCTCGTTCCTCGAAGTCCTGATATCCGTAAAACGGCCAGGTTCATCTAATAACTCTTTAGTCTTTCTTATAATACTTATATTCCTGATATAAGTTATCATCCACAGTCAAATATTGCTCTAGATACCGCAATTTACCTTCTAATATCTTTTCTTTCCTCCAGGAAAAAGTTATAATTTTCACAGAGATTATCATTACGAAATTATACCATTATCACTGATTTTCATAAGCATTCTGTTCAGTATTAATGCACTCAATATCATAAGAATAAGAATAATTCATTATCAATGTCTTCTCGCAACTAAAGTAAAATAAAATACTTACCATTGCTGGTTTCCAGATTGAGATTGGGGATCATATTATATTAAAACTATGTTTTCTGAACCTCTTTTATTTAAGGGGTTACATAGTACAACACGGATTTGGGTATTTTTAGGATAGTTTAGAAAGTAGCGAGTTTGACATGCAGACTTGCCTGCAAAAGACGATTTATCACTTTAAAACTGCCATGGATACGTATATACAGCAAAATCGGAAAGATAAAATTGATACGGCACTTCCAAAAAGATATTATTCAACTTTTTCTATTGCTAGGATTTGATTTTTAATTCCATTCGGAGAAACAAGAAAAGCTAAAAGCGACTATACGCCACAGGAATTTACGGATAACATCATAAAGGTATTTAAGTCTTTACTAAGCACGTTATTCGATCCGTAAACTCTGTAACCTCTTTCATTTTTGTGTCATTTCTAAGTTCAATTGCGCGACCCCCTATCAAAGCATTTGAATCACAAAGTCGCCGTTATCAAAGGGACAGCTAGAGTTGACTTAAAAAACGCATCAATCGAGGGTGAGACATCACAACTCGCCGTGAGCGATGAGAATTATTAAGGATGATGGACGAGATAAGAAGGGACGCCAACAGACAACCAGAAGGTCGAACCCCGCACGAAAAGAGGCTTTCACATAAACGAGAATTATTCCATTGCAAAAAAAGTAAAACGGGAGTTATTCAATAGGAAAGTCGGGAAGAAATAAATTATGAAAAATCAAACAGAATTCAAAACGTTTCGTAGATAAAGATATTCATAACTAAGTTTTAAATTTCAAGCCTCATTTTTACCGTCATCATAATCAAAGCTAGCGGCAAAAATATAGATCCTTACTCGTCTGCCGAGACGAAGTTTGAATATATAAAAACAATATTTCTTTTCGATAAATGCGAGATCTAAGAACTAAAAACATCGTTTCCTAACGATACGAATGGCAAATTATTTTATTTTCACCTGAGATAATGACCGAGAACACTTTCCAAGAAGCATATCTACGTTAGGCACACATCCAATGGAAGTTTACTCGAAGATTAGGAGCAGAAATACCTTACGAAGCAATGGACGATATGAAAACTAAGTTCGTTTATCCAGCAAAGGAACCTAGTGGAATAGAATTGGTAGCGAAACTTTGCATCATACGCCAGAGAGTTGTGCTAACCTTTAGACAGAGACGAAACCTTTCTCTCAGCTCTTGCAAAACCTATCGCGTGAGATGCTTTCGCAAATAGCAAGCAAAAAAAACCTCCGGCTCATCATTATCTGGGGGTTGGTACAAACATCTGCTGAGCTTTTTTTATTCTCAAAGTTGGCGGCTAACTTCACAACTTGGGTTATAATTTTGCGGCGATAGGCATCCATTACTTACACCAACGAATAGTAATAACAGCTTATTAAATGTCCAAAATAAATTGCGAATCAATCGTTAAATGCTTTGCCCATGAAATCATTACATAAATTTGACAGGAGAGAGAATATGTTATATGCGACAAAAAAAGCTATATCACTAAAATATAAAACACTTTTGAGGAGATACGAGGCAAAAAATATAAAAGCATTATCATGATTTTCAAACCGCTTATACGAAGATTTTGAAAGAATTATAGGGA
This sequence comes from Pyrrhosoma nymphula, assembly GCA_963573305.1. Classification (NCBI taxonomy): domain Eukaryota; kingdom Metazoa; phylum Arthropoda; class Insecta; order Odonata; family Coenagrionidae; genus Pyrrhosoma; species Pyrrhosoma nymphula. The sequence goes on along the minus strand of OY754333.1, from coordinate 138,239,332 downwards.
TATTTCTAAACGTTTCATAAACACTAGTTTAACATTGGTTACCTTACACTATTTCCGCCGGATGCAATCATTTTGAAAAGCCAATTCTTCATCCTAAATTCTTACGTGAGAGTATCGACATTTTTATGTTATCATCACATTTGATGTATGTAATATTATACCTTTTCACTCCAAATTATCGAAAATAATGATGAATTGGCACAACTGATCATTAGTTTCAGGAATATATATTTATTCAGCTTCAGGGAGATCTAGCCTCTTAGTAGATTAGTAGAAGTAGCTTTAGATCTTTATTTAATTAGACAATAAAAGTGAAGGGTTCCTGCTTCAGATGACAGACTACGAGGTTTTTCGGCGACCCGTACTAAGACTTCATGCTAATGTACTAACCAGTAGAACCAAAGCACCAAAATACGAAATACATTCCACAAACAAAAAAATGAGAAATGTCTTTTGGTGAGGATTGTACGAATACCTTTCACGAAGAACGTACACTGGTGGAGTACCCGATGATCGGTTAGATATGAAACTTGCACTGGGGGGAACAAGAGCCCCTTTTAGGCCTCGGAAGCGCTAATCGCAGTCTGTGTCCACAGACATTGCGGAACGACATACTGACGTTTTTATGGGAGGGAATAGGTCGATGGAGGACAGACACACCCTTACCCCTTCGACGCTCCCCTAGCACGTCCACACTTGGCATTGATTGATTACGAAGCCTCCATTAAATCAAGAGGACATTTGAATATTCACCCACGAATCCTCAGGATGAAGGAGACTGAAAAATGTGGAGAGAATCACTCGTTCTTGAGATGGAACTGAAATGCGAAAGGCACGATGCATTGTACCGGCGGGTAAAGCATACATCTACATACTACCCTGCGATCCGCCGCCATGAGATTCTAACGGATTCTACGGGAGAATCCTGGATTGGAAAGGAAATTTATAAATTCCGTACCTCTCGGATTGAGGCGTTTTACTTCGGTTTATATTAGTTTACACAAAAATTTTTCAAAATATATTCCAATCTTTATCGTTTCAGGAATTTATAATTTTCGTTCACGTGTTAATTGCTACTGATATCACATATGTAAATGTATCTCTGCATTTTGTGACTTAATGATTGGGTGTATGGATGTAAATAAACAATTTGATCACAGTTGATCTAGCTCTTGGTAGAGCAATAACGATCACACCGTACATATAAATATTAAACGGTGTTATAATAACGCTTTTAACATAATTTCCTGGAATATCCCGGAATTTCATTAACTTGAAACTAACTTCTCCTGGAATCAACTCACCAGGATCTGCCATCCCTAGTGGAAGGGGGTGTTAGGATTACAGCCATAGGAGGATTTATAATAGGAAGGGAGTGAAGAAGAAAAGGATGAAATATGAAATGTGCTTGGAGTGCTTGTGGAGTGTAAGTGCATCGCACTGTTTTTGTTATAGACACTTATGGTGCGTTGAAAGAAGGAATTTCAGTACCTGTTTCTCTCTCATTTTGTGAATTCTGTCAATTCTACGGATGCATTGCGCGCTTAAAATGACAACCACCGTGTCATCTAGAAATATTGGGTGATGTTGAAATTTTAAATAATCTTACTCTAGCTTGTATCTTTTTAAGTATTTGCGGCTTCCTTCCTATTAATTCCTTCAACTGTGTTACACACACTATTCGCTCGTAGTAGTGCTCATAATTGCTCGAAGTTGTTGCTCAAAGCGTGCAGCTTTCTTTTTTATTTCATTTGTTTCGCATATTAAATCTTTCTATTCTGGATCCAAACGGTTGTGGCGTACTAGAGATGTGGACTAACTAAATCGTAGTGATATCTCTTCTTTAGTTTTTCACCCCAGGACCTTTAAAATATTCACTTCATAAAACCTACTGTCTATAACGTAGCGCCACCAATGTTTCAAACGTGCTTTCAATCTTAAATAATGGTGTCTAACAGATATTAAGTACCTAATGGTGATTCCCAGGTATTTGATTTCTTCTGCTAGATATATATGTACCTACTCCTCCTACAAGTGTATTGCAATGCAGGGAAGTGCACTGCAGTGAAACCGTAGAATAATTAATCGGATACGAATATTTACAGACTATCCCAATAGTTTTTTCCTTCAGGATCCGGGTGCTCATCGGGGATGCTAACTTATTTGGGTTGCTGGCTGGCTGTCCGGATAAATGGATGGCCCAAGAGCACACGGCACCTGCGGCTTCCGACCTTTTTTTTGCAAGAGGAAGGAAAGGGAGTCACTCCTTGGGAAAAAAGAACAAGACCCCGCGATCCGTTCTCAGGGAAACACTGCGGCAGCGAACTAAATGGACTACGCTTTGTCAGCGGGATAAAACTTGCAAGGTGCATTCTATCTTGGCCCCCTTCGCATTAATATTTTCCCTCTCTGATGTTTGAAAAACAATTAGGGAGCGCCAATAGGTTACCAAGCAAAATAACATGAAATGTCGCAGAACACGCACAGCTATGTGTACCGAAAAGGCACTGAATAAGTAAGTACTGCGCAAGAGATAAAGTAATATCAGATGCACACTTAAATCAACGTCATCACGCTGAGGGTGCACAATGGTGACTAAAGTCCCTTGTATTAATCCATATCAAATGAAAAACAATAGTAATTTTCCACACTCATTATATTTTAACAAGTTAAGCACAAGTTTATCGACCATGGTTTCAGCACTTAATGCCATTATCAAGGTTACCTTGATAATGGCATTAAGTGCTGAAACCATGGTCGGAAAACTTTTGCTTAACTTGTTAAAATATATTGAGTCTGGAAAATTACTATTGTTTTTCATTTGATATGGATGCCAAGTATTTCCACAAAGTTCAGCCTGATTATATATGCCTTAGTATTAAATCTAATATCACCGCAAACAAAGAGAATATAAAATATTTTTATGAGAAGCATAATACCATCACCACATGCTACTTTCATAAGATTAAGGAGGTCGAGCCACGCTCATAAAATCCGCGCTAAATATTATTTGCCATGCACATTATGAAGTGATGGTCATCAAATGCCGTCTCCATAGCTTCTACAAATATCTTATACCAGTAACTTCTTAAAAGTTACTCACAAGATAATTTTGAATCAAAAGTGACGACTTTGGTAAAAATGCTAGTCAATAAAAAAGTAAGGGAGATTTTTTTGGAGTTTGTTAGATAGCAAACGAACTGAATAAAATATTAGCAAGGATGAGTAGATAATCATTTTTCAATTTTTGATCACATCTATGCTACAACTTCGATTGTTCCTTGAATATGCATGCTGCGAGAAATTTATTAATTTAATGACCTAATTAATTGATTTATTATGTTAGTTCTAAATGGAACACCAGAACGAAACTAATTCTTTTATTTTTATTATAATAGTTTAGAATTGACAAAAATTTAATACCGTGTCTTGGACCCTCGACAACGTTATCACCAACTCTTCAGAGGAATATCGCAATATTTACTCATAAATTTCGAAGCTTCATTGACCGTCAATTCTGCACTGATGACTTTCCGAACTGTAACCAAAAGCAGACGAACTAAAGGGCAAGTTTTTCTCGGCAGATGGAAAAGGATGTCGGATGGAGGTTGAGCGGAAGAAAAAAGCGGGGATATGAAAAGGGAAGAAGGCATAATGGAAAAACCGAAACGAAGGGACGAAAACTAAAAAAATGAAATGAACGCCAGGGCAGGCGGTATGAAAGACTGCGGGAATAATGCCCCCAATGGGAAAAACTTTCTCCGGTAGGAAAATTGGAATGGCTTGCCATTTACAACGGTAATAAAAATTTAACGATATACCTATTAAAGTCGAAACTAACTATCGACCCGGGGTGAACAAAGAAAACAGATTGAAGACCCATTCCGTAAAATTATGCACGCGTGCGGAAGCCGAATCAGACGAGCATGAAGGAATAAAAATGAACCCTTTTATGTAAAAGGGCATCGAAGTTGGCCTTGCGAAATAACAGACGGCAAAGACGGGAGATGCGAACCTTGTTACTTAGTTCAGAAAACTCATTCCGAACGTCTTTAATCTAAAATTTATCTCATTTCTGTCCCTGAACGGCAGAATTCTTGCAAAGACGGATCCTGGCGGAGTCCAACTACGGTTCAAGACACCTCGCCTTCTCAGGAGTTCAACTTTAAGAACCTCACCCCCGCGGTCGTCAGGGAAACTCAACAAGGTGTCGCCTGAGCCGCCAGCGAGCGGGTGCTTCATGGAAAGCTAGTTAGCATGCAATTCCGGTGCTCGCAGATACTTGAGTGAACGGGTATTACAGCCTAGAGGGGGCTAGCGTGGAGGCGTTTCTGAAATTAAGTGCTCCGTTTAATTGAATCTGACGCGAACCAACGCATATGAAAAATAAACCCCATACAGTTTCATATTATTAATATTTACACCAACATATCCCAAACACTAAAACATTGACAATACACTTGGCTACCAATGGCTTGTGACAAAGAGAGACACACTACATGGATTTCAATGCTTGGAGATTGTATGGATTGAGGACATAATCATTTGGAAACAGAGAGCGAAAAATCAAATTTAAAGGCCCAACAACAAATAACAATTTCAAGGACTTGCATCTTTAAGCAACAAATCGATTTAAAAGCACTTAAAATTTGAATATACTGGAGATAAATGGAGATAAGACATGCTGGAGAAAAATAACAGCGCAATACTTGTTAAATTTCTCAAATCTACGGTTATGAGATTTCAAATTTTTATATCGCACGCAAAACGGATTTCGAACGGCTTATACAATACATTTCCAGGATATCCAACAATTCGGATTGACACAAAGGGGTAATGTACACAGTACGGAACACGGGTGGAAGATATACAAGTCCAAACTACAATGTAGAGTGAAGGTGGGCCTATATAGTTACCATAGAATCCTTCGCTAATTCCTCATCAAATTAAGATGACTTAGAGATTCAACTGGTGTACCTGGGACTGACCGGAAACTGGGAAATTTGAGGTGGAATCCCAGCGAAGCCAAATGATTGCTACAGGGTGGATTACCACGCAACGGTATAACATGCTAATTAGTAGTTGGCGACTTAAAAATCTTGACTTACTGAGGTTTTACTGGAGGGAAAATACATTATAAGCAGCTCTACATGACAGCATAGACAAGCTATCCCTCCAACGGTTCTCTACGTCAACGTGTCGCCACTCCCTCTACCGTAAAACGCGCAGCTTCGAACGGAGAAAACAAAAGTTAAACAGTAATCCAGCGGGTCAAGAAGAGCGGCTCTTTTTTTTTAAAGAGCACAATGTATTATCCACAATTAAGGATCTCGCTGATTATTCTTGCATTTTTCCCCCGGCTCACTCTCCAAGCGGCAGAGCGAATAAAAAGAAGACAATCGGGTCGATATCCGGCAAGCGTCCGAAAAGTCATTAAGACGGACGAACACACGCCGGAGAGAGCGGTGGGTGGGCAGAAGGGAGTTCCGTTTGCCCGCGGGGGTAGAGGGGGGAAAGAGGGCGACGGTGGTTGGGGAGAGAAGGGCTTACCACCCCCGCAAATGTAAACACGAAACTCGGCAGGGAGGAAGGCAAATAGATATAAGACAAAAAAGAGAAGCACTGCGAATATGCAGCATGTATTTGGCATTCACAAGAGACGGATTTTATTTCAGGTGCAGAATGGTTATTTGGGGAAGGCAACCGACGACCGAGGTCGTTTGCGCCATAGGCATACGTAGGTGGGTGTGTTGGTAAGGGAAAGGTTATTGCGGGGAATGGAGGAGGGAAGGAGTGAGGCCTTGCTCAGGCAACAGCCTGTCCTTAACGAATGGCGCCAGTGGACCCACACTGTGTGTAGGGTCCCATTCAATGACAGGAGCACTGCACTAGGAGAGGTCTCGACACAACAATGACGCAAGGGTAAAGATTCCACTGAAAACATCCCACCAGCGTCAGAAATCGAACCCGGACCCTCGGGATGGTTAGTCAGCTTTCTCGCAACCACACTAATCCGTTCCCGCCGGAGTTAATTAAAAAATGACAAAGTTATATGATGATCCACCTAATTAGTTCTTATATGCTATGAGAAAAGGCAAAATGTGATTGGGGTAATGGATGAGCTAGGGTGATCTTCCATCCTAACTCTCGAGGAAAGCAGGTGAGATTCGGACATCTAGAGGGTCACAGGCGACTCGAGTTTCATTCAGATACCGACAAGATAACTAGACTGCCTCCTCAATACGGCATAATGCGACTACCGACTACCCAGATGAACAAGGGAGATAGTAAATAGGACCAAGAGGCTTAAATACTACTTGCTCCCTCGTAGAGTTCGTGAACACAACAGAACCACGGTAGAGCAACCATAAGTGTAATGATAAGAAATTTATTACACACTTAGCTATTAACTATAACGCAAAAAAGAAAGGTGTCCTAGCACCTCATGCCACACACACCCTTCTGGATAAAACGTGGGTGCAGGTGAGGAGGAGAGAATAAATGCAGATAGGAGGGTGAACGCTCCGATCGTAAAGGATGGAGGAGGATGAGCAGACCCCAGTAGCGGCGGAACGGGGAGAAGCAGACGTAATGTGTCCGCAATACACAGGGGGACAATTCCCGCGCAGTCTGATTCCCCCCCTGCCAACGCAACCCCCCGTGGTGCGGGGTGCACGACCGAGCGAGGGCTGAGCTGCGCAGAGGGAGATCTCTAGGGATGAGCACCGAAATAAAACAACCGAAGTCTGCATCGTAAAAACATGAGGTTCAGAAATTAAGGCTACTGACGGTACTGTGGCAGATGACAATGAGGCCCAGCTTGATTACGTAAACTTAAATAATTTACATTATGATATCCGACGTGGATATAAAATTTTGTGGTTAAATTCAAGTCAACAAACCCATATTGTTAATCAGGTGCTTAACAAAACCCCATCAGTTTACATTACATTTAAAAAAACGATATAGAATGGTTAACGTTCGCAAAATTTTATAAAACCAGGTATGAGACAACTTCTTACAGTCCTGACCCTGAATGAAAGATCTACATGACATTGAGATATCAATAATGACGATAAGACAGGTTAAGTACAGCAATGACCGTGTTTCGCTGTATTATGGCACCTTCAGGTAGCAAGGATGCAAGTTTGCATGTAAGAGCTGAGGAAGCTTTAACTACTCCTTCCTAAGTGATGGTGCCGTAATAGAGCGAAACACACAGTTATTTGAACCAAACTGCGGAAAACACCAATCTTCAATGCAATTAGACAATATGAAATTTCAACGGTGTGAAGTCTGAAGGATGAGATATCATTATAGACCAAGGAAATCAGTGATCGATAAAGTTTCAGACGAATGCATACGCACTATATAAAATTTCAAAATGTACACAGTTGTAGGCATGTGTCTAAGAATTATGAAATATTAATTAATATAAACCAAGGAATACAATAAAGTAATACGCATTCACACTGCATTTGCTAAGCATGAACATGTCTACAACTTGCCAAGGACTAACTATTTTGTGCGCCTAAATTTGAGGATCATAAACCTTACTGGTCGCAATTGGAAATTAGAAATGAAGTATGCCATGGAAAAGGAAAATCGATATCAGGAGAAAATCGGTGAAAATTTTGCGAACGTAACAAAAATCTAAAATCGGTCTCTCAACATTTTTAGACTATCGGTCGTCGCCTCTCCTTACTCGAGACTTATGACGGCTCTGTTAAGGACAAAAAAAAGTGATCGTCATAGACGCGGACCATCGCGTCAAGCACGGAAAGCGAAAAAAATCGATGATCGCTTCGAGCGTGGGATTGGTGGGAAACCTCGTTAATTCCGCCACGGTTACGAGGGGAAGGATTAAAAGTCATTATCCCGTCGTGGAGATTACGGCCCCGGAGTGCGCGGGAAGAACGCCGAGACGGGACCACCCGATACCTGGGCATTGATTAACATCCCATTTCTCTCCCCTGGCCGTTGGACTAGATGATCGGACGGTGAACCACCTGACTTTCGAGAGCGCAGAGAATATCACGCGGCAAAACGGCTCTATCGGCTGGTGCTCTGCCGCCTCATACTTTAACGAGACCCGGGCATGCAATGCAGAGGTCGACGCTGAAGTAGAAATAATGTAAACAGAGAATAAAATACGAGAACAATGAACCCGGGAGCGATTTGTGTGCGCCAAGAAGAATCGCAAGGGACAAACATTAACACACCGCTTCAGTTAACTAATGTTGCGTTACCTATAATCGATCGCACACAGGTGGATAGTGCGGATAAGATGCAATAATTTCATTCAAAACATGAACTACCTTTCATTAAATTCTATATCACCAAGCCTTCAGAATATGAACATGCCCAAGGGAAAGATTTACCTACGTACTTAATCAGAGATGATTTCGATTTATTTTTCATTAGATAAGAACAATGCATTTGTGAATCACACAGAAAATCATACCTGTTCATATTACAAAAATTTAACTTTCAAGCAATATCAACATGAAAAATTCTCAGGGAATATTTTCTCATGGAGCTAATTTTCCTTTGCTAGTATCCGTTGGGTACTAAATCAGTTCGATTACACTAGTAAAAATCTATCAGTGAGAAAGATGCCTCAACCCCTTATTTTGGCTAAAACTAAAATAACTTAAGCAAGGTAAGACGATACCTTTTGACAGAAACTATTAAAACCTAGGAAAATATATGAAAGTAGAAAAAATACGTCAATTAAAAGATTAATTCAGGCATGAAGGTGAAGGGCAAAGTGCAATATACAACAAAAAACAAGTTATGGGCAATCTCAGAGTCGATACAATTTATGGTAACCTATTTTAGCTCAGTAAATGAAAACATTAGAGCACAGTTGACATGAAAGCTTCGGAGCATAAGCGGTAAAACAAAAAAGATGGTAAGTAAATCACAACGGACTACAAGTTGGTAAAAAATATTAGAATTAAATAAGTGCTATGCAGAGTTGGCTTGCAGAGTAAATAATAAGGTCGCATTACCTGTTGAGCAAAATTGGTTACGGGTAAAGGAAGGCCCTTGAAAAATTCAATGGTGTTGTTGGTGCACCCCTAATAGAGACTTGAAAAATACATTCCACAAGTTTGACTGCAATTAGGGAGAGATATGAGGGTAGGAAGACAACGAGAAGAACAGTACTCTGTGGTTGAGTAGTTACATAACTATTTTCCAACACTCGCAAAGGAATGGCGAGATGAGTCGCCATTCCACTGCACATGTTGCAACCGTGAGAGGAGAGAAGGAAGAAGAAATAACGAAAAAAAAGCAATTACAAGAGAAACATGATATGGTAATTAAATATTTCCTTCTTTCCGAATTCGTTCCGCGAATTACGAAAGGAAAATTAAAATTCTTATACCGCGATAGTTCACTTATTTTTTTCGCTAATGACCCTTCCAGGAATATTTTTTAAGTCTGGAGTTTCGGTGAATGTAATACATTCTATTACAATCTTCGGATGACCTACGATAAATTCATCGGCTCAAAAGCCGAGAGGATGGCTGAATCGGGACAAACCACACTAAATGCATCCACCGGCGACGTGAGGGCGTAGCGACTTGATCTCTGGCGAAGACAAACATTCATCGAGACGGTCACCATCGGAAATCGAAGCAGACGTTGGAGAGGAGAGTGCCGGAAAGAGTGGCGGCCAATGAAAGCGGCCGCACTCACCCTACCTCTCCAGCCAGTTGCACTCTTATCGGAAAATGCGTGACGCAGTGCAGTGTCGCATCGAACCGAGTCGAGAAAGTTACGCAACATGGCGTGCCTCGTGGGGGCACCACGCGTGCCGCCAGACGACGTGCTCAACGTGCGCAGACTTGGAACGCGGCGGGGTCCCCTGTAAACGGGTCCGTCGGAGGAAGGGAAATTAGCCCCTCACCACTCTGCATCCCTCCTCCCGCCCTGGAAACGCCATGCGTGTGATTCACGAGAGACGTAAAAAAAAACATTCCTCGAAGACTTCACGAGGTGAATTTCAATGCAAACTGCCACATACGCATCTCGGCTTAGGGGGTGGGGGGGACAAAAATTTTCCACCTCACTGTGCGGCTGTCCTCGTGGTATTCAAGAGCGCAGTCTCTCACGTGCAAGGATCGCGAGGAAAGTTTAGATCGTGTATCGCTTTTTCCTCGGAGGTTAATTGTAAAATGACCAAGTTAACTCACTGGTTCTCACCGTACATAGAAAAACATAATTCATCCACTATCAAGCTTGTTCACAATAGCGAAATTGAATATTTAGAGGCATTTAAATGAACATGTTTTCAACTTTGATTCTAGCTCTGCAATTTAGAATTACCCCAAAATTTATACTGCGAAATGTTCAGTTTACGAAGGCGTTGGATGCATATTTAAAGGGTGTTCCGCCGCGACTGTGTGAGTCAAAACAAATACTAAATTCCACATTTATTATATTTTGTCAAAAGATCCTGCTTTCACTGATGCAATGCCTGACCTACAGAAACCCAGAAGTAAGGTACAAAATATGCAGATTATTCCACGAATGTATTTTAAATGAGCACTTTTTCCAGCCATAGGAGCCGACTGCAGCGCCATTTCCTACGAACTACCGCATTTTGACTTCAATAACGGCATTAATTTTTCCATAACTAGAAAAATAAGGTGGTAAGATACCTGCATTTTATTTTTATTCAATTTCTCTAGATTATTTCCTTCTTAGAAATAGTTTTCCGCAAAAATGGCATTTATAATTTATGGAAAAATACTATTTTTCCCCGTGTTTTTCTCATTCCCCCATTGAACACCATGTAATATCAAGTTCAATTATAGAATAAAATAGCGTGGAAAGGTACTATTTTGTTTTTCATATCAGATAGAGGACAACTTTTTTTATAAGTAGATAGAATATGAATAAAATGACATTTAAGTCATTTTACGGTGGAACCACCTTAATTGGGCAAGGTAATAGGAGAGAGGCAATAGTTCATCAAAACCTACTTTGTCCGGTTGAACACCAGATAAATAATAAAAACTCAAAAACAGCATTACTGTGATTGATACTGTCATACGATACTGCGGAAAAAGTTGCCAGACAAGGACTTTCACGAAGTATTATTTTGTAGAATCACACCAAATTAGAATGTTGAAAGACTTCGAGAAGTGTACAGACAATGGATTCACACGACACGAAAGAAAAAAGTTGCGCTGCAGTAATAAAGTTGAAACGAAAGTTATAATAAATTGCCTGAATTGTGTTGACATCGCCCCGACCGAAAGTTCAACCCGAAAAGCTTTGAATCACTCGCACTACAACAGAAGCTGGTCAACTAAAAAAAGTAACACTTTCCGAGTAGAGCGACGCGGCGCTTCATTACGGCGAGACGTGAAAGCGCTCAACTCCGTTGTGCCGTCACACCCGAAGGAACCGGACACGCCACCGGGGGCGTCTGGGAACCACCCTGAAATGTCAACGCGGGGTTCATTCGCGAAATGGTGTGGGGCCTTCACGCCCACCCAATCCATACACACTCCGGCTCGGAGGGAACGTAGGAATGAAACCGAGTAGCAGGCAAAGAGGACCACGCCCAACTTCTAATAGATGCCCCGCTTTCGAGTCTTCACGAAGCATTAATAAAACAAACTCTTAGTGAAAACAAAAACATAAAAAGACAAAGGCAATGAGATTCAAAGAAGGAATTCCAGAAAATATATTAATATTGAATGGCATATGCTGGAGTATGTGAAACAGTTGTTTGGGTTTGGATTGGTGTGGTGACTAACGTACAGGCTTTCCATCCCAAAGGACCCGGGTTTGAATCCCGACAAAGGAGAATATTTGCAGAGGAAACTTTGGTGCCATGATGGGAGCACATAATGTTCAGGGCTCCATCCGTCGGATGTGACGTAAAAAATGTTGAGTACTTTGACGCCTTTAGGTCAGAACAAGCTTCCTACGACGCTGGGTTTCTCTCCACCTCATACATTCCCCAAATAATCCTGCCCTCTTCAATCCACCCACCAATTATAACAGGCACAGAATACCTCGGTTGTTGGCCGCCTCAGCAAATAACCAACCAACAAACAAATGATGGAGTATGCCGCCACACCTGGGAGGCAATCGGGCGATCCGGGCTCGTACCCTGGTCACATGCCAAATGATTTTGTTCATGATGAATATACACACTGTCATTTCATATCTTGTACCCGTTAGAGTGCCTGCGTAATTAGTATATCATTAGCTCCATAATCACATTCAAAATTATCTAATGCAAGGCTTGGTACAGCCAAAGAAAGAATAAAAGATAAGTTAGAAATAGAAGCCGACCTCAATACGACACGCTCTGAAAAATTTGCTATAAATCAGTGAGACACGTAATCTCCGAGCAGAAACGCCACCCGTGCAGCTGCGATCTTAGCGCGACGCATGACGCAAGTTCAAGATTATATGTCCCTCTCAGCATTTCAATCTCAATGATCAACTCGGGCAATTCCAGCCGATAGGAACTCATTATCTGCTGAACACTCGATATGACGTGACGCCACTTTCATAATCCGGTGTTCACAATCGCTAGTTACCCGCAGCAGCGATTCTTGATTTTAATTGATTCGTGAATTTCTCCAAGACACATCGATAACGTCCACAATACTGTCAATATTTGCATAGATAAGTGAATAAAAAACGTTTATAAATCAATTTAGAGTGCGATTGATATAAACCGCATGATGTGGACCTAATGCAAAGAAAAAAGAGAGAGAGAGGAGAGAGAGGATAAGCTAGAGGTGACTCATTGATTGGGGGGGGGAGATGAATTTGAAGCAGGAGCTATTAAAAGCTATTAACCTTCATCAATATTAAAAAGGTTGCCTAAGTGAATGAAATACGATGGTGATGATAAGAACGACTTATTTTTGCCGCTTAGGTAAGTAAATATGCAATCAGTTCGTGACAACTCCTTAACATCAACGGAAGTGATTCGTAATATCAAAATTTTTTAAAATCATTATTTTATCACAACTGCTCGACTATAGTAAATAAAACCCTATAAAAAAGTAAATAGTATCTATATTTAAGTTCCGGTTAATAGATCACCAACGAATTGTAAGTAGTCTCAATATCCAAGCGTTAGGTAGCATAAAAATAGGTCTGCCCGTTGTGCAATTAGTAGGATGACACCCACCAACACCCATATACACCACCCATCCTTAGCTAAAATATTTTGGTATGGTATGAGTATATAATAAAAAAGCTGGGCTTTGAAAAGAAATCTCTATCCCACATTCGACCGGCTAACACTCCGTGAATCGAAAACTCGGCTTTCACCTAAAGAAAACCGTTCACGTCGTGCCAAGATTTCAAAGTAAGAGAGAGAGAGAGAAGGTGAATGGGGTTTTGATTTGATGAATCTGGCAATGAACCGAAAAGAATGACACCAAACATGCTCATTGAAAACGTCGAGCGTTTTCAGGGCACATGATAATGCATGGGCGTTATAAGTTCACCCGGAGTGATTTTCCGAGAAAATTAGGAAGTAAAAATTAGCCGAATGGGGAAAAGACAATAGGATTATGACATCAAAAAAACGGCCCGCACTTTCACAAATTTTCCAGCGGGTAACTAGAACAGACATCCGATTATTTGGACGGGTTCCTTAACTGCCTTTCTCCCTGGGACACACATGATACATTCAACCTCTTCCTCCATCGAAAACGGGTTAAAAAAATAGTGAAGACAAAGATAGGAGATAGGTGCTGACACATCAATTTAACGCTCTCCCCTTTGCTAATACAACGCTGAAAATTTGGCGATGCCATCGGGATTCCGATTCAACTCTCCCGCCGTGCCTTTCTCTAGCGCGAGGCCGAGCGCAGCAGTTTCCCCAAAGTTTGCTCTCCGCATACCCTGGCGGGCCTGTGCGAGTGTTTTCGTGCCTCGGGGCCAGGATGAGGGGCGCGCGGAAAAAGGGATATTCCAGAGGAGGAGAAGGAATGACGAGTGAATATTCGAAGAGAGAAAACTAAAAGGAAGGCATCAACTATCCCAATAATCATAAGCTAAAGAGGGGCGATATATGTAGAAGGATAGCATTTAAATTAAATGTACGACTGATTTTTTCCGTACCAATAGTTTGCATTTCATCAAATACCTTACATTTCATGGTTGACTTAAGTTTCAGGTAATCTAACTGCTTTTATACTTTTATAATATGATTGCTATAAATATTCAGCTCACGAGAGTTTCAGAGTAACGAGGAGATTATTATTATTATTTTAGCCCCGCATTACGTCTCTAGAGCTGCAAGAAGCGACAAAATAAGAGAGCTCGCAAGGCAATACGTAGATGTTGATGGGCTATATCGCACCCTCAAACCTGGGACGTTATTCCTAAAACCTTCAGAACGTCCATACCCCAGGCGTGATTTGAGCCCACGACCTTCTGGTCGCAAAGTCTGCGCGTATACGGCCTCGTTACCGCTCCCGGCAATTGTACTACTTTTCACGTAACTGGTCGGAAATAAAGAAGTTGCCCGGTAGAAAATTACAAATAGTACATTACTAAAGATCGATGCCACGAATTTTATTCGACATTCACACTACATAATGCATTACACTTACCGTCAGTGGCAGAAAAACTTACGAGAGAAATATACGAAAGGCCGCGGCGGTTATTTAGATCACGTCTACAATGGAAATGTCTCACCATTAATGGTTTGGACAGCTTGCTGCGCAGTTTCTGTGGTGATAAAACTTTTCGTGGCTCCGCCGGCCGGTCGCACGAGACAATTCTCCTTCTCTCAAGTCCCCCATCATCTGCTTCCGTATAGTTCATCGGGCAAGAGGCGGATGACAACATGCTTACAAACATCGAAGCCGAGCAAGCGTCATGGGAAGACGCATACCCCGATGGACTTGGCCTGACTGAGAGGAGGTGCGTTGAGAAACTTCCCCAGGTTGGCAGCGATAATAAGACTGGCGGAGAGGTGAGAGAGATCAAGGGAATTCCGGAGAGCAGATCGAAGAGGGTTAAGGTAGGGAGATGAAAAGGGAATGTGGGAGTGTGGGCCTGGGGGCAGGGCGGGTGGAAGGAAAGGGAAGAGAAGACTTAGTTCGCGTGATGCACCCACCTGCCCCGAAAGCCTCCGACAATCTTCCACAACCGACAAAGTTGGACGACGAGGGATTTCCTCACAGCATCCGCCCGTTCTCAAAGGGCCCCCCAAAAAGAGAGGAACTACATTCACTCAACATCAATCCACTTCAGCAGCCATTATTTTGATTATTATTACATCCAACCGATTGAAGTTAGGCTTGGATAGAATTCATAAAATGTTTAAGAATGATCCTTTTCAAGGCTCCGCCAACACCTGTTTCCTCACAGTTTTAACCCTTCGTCTTAGTTCACTGGCTACCTCCTTTCATTGCATCAGCAATGCCTATCTTTTTCCTACGTCTCCCCGTCTTACATCACATCTTTAACACACCAGCTGCAACTGACGTGATTGAAAAGCTCCCCAAGAATGCGGAATGCCAATTGACGCATCATAAGAGTCTGCAACAGTTCAAAACAATATTTTTATAAAAACATAATGCCCAAATACATAGTATTTCTCATTATTTTTTAAAATTGTTTACAAATATGTTAAGTGAAGGTTTTTTCTCTCCGGGGATGTACGTTAGGTTTTTGGAGGTCCTATGGTTTTCTTTTTTTATCAATTAACATATCAAAAATGCTCAACATTATATAAAATAAATTGTATTTATACCTCAGCAGAGAGTTTGCTAAACATAGCCTTAGCATTACTATAAAGGTAGGTTTGGATGGAATAAAAAAGTGTTCAGTACTTGTTTTCGCATTCTAAAATATTTTTAAAACCCAGTTGAAAAAAAACGTCAGACATCTCCGCAATCCATACCCATGGCAATAAAATGATTTTTGAGCCAATGAGACACTATAAATAAATGCCATTCGAGCTAAAGACGCGCAAAGAAGACCATTTCGTGAGCCCTCCTAGTGCCACACCAACAGAGAAATAAAGAGAGAATAAGGAGATTAGGAAGGGTACAGAATTACAGAATTCCTAAACCACATACATCAAACGGGATAGATGAGCTGGAAAAGAGTGCAAGGTGTGTTTTGAGACAGAAGAATAAAGAAAATGTTTACAGGAAAGATCTTTAAGACAGTGGTGAGACCAGCCCTGATATATAGCAGTGAGACGTGGCTGGCTAAGAAAGTGTTAGAGAAGAAACTAGATGCTGCAGAAATGAGGATGTTGAGATGGGCTATGTGTTAGACAAGGAAGGATAGAATTAGAAATGACACATCCTGGGAGATGGCTGGAGTGGAGGAGGCATTAAAGAAGGCTCAGGTAAGTCGGCTACGCTGGTATGGGCATTTGATGAGAAGGGAGGAGAGCCATGGTGCAAAATGGATGCTCGACCTGGAGGTGGAGGGCAGGAGGCCCAGAGGAAGACCAAGGGGAAGGTGTAGGATTGTATAGCTGAAGACATGAGGGAGAAAAGACTGAGTGCGGAGGATACGAGGGACAGAAAGGAGTGGAAAAAGAAAATAAGGAACAGCGACCCCTGAACAAGGGAAAAGCTAAAGAGAGAGAAGGAGGATAGGAAGGGGAGAGAGAGAGGCTAAGGACGAGAGTAAAGGAAGAGGAGGAAGAGAGTGAAAATTGCCTCTAATTGGAATCGAGCGAATCCGTCCTTCTAATCAGCCTCCTCTTTGGGGTGAACGGACCCGTACATGCCGCTTTCGCCGGAGCAGTAATTTCGGGCAAGGTAGAAAACCCAAATAGCTTACAACTGTAAAACAAAAAGAGGAATGTAACCAAATTTGCACAACGTCAACAAGCTGACCCGTGATGCAACGGTTTTTCAACTCAAATAACGCGAAATAAAGCCTACACCGACAGATGTTGAATCACACAAACAATATCATTAAATTTTCTCTGATGAAAATGATATTTCCTCCTCCAAAATGGGATGATAATTAGAATTATTATCACTCTCCGCCAACATGTATCACATTAAGGTCCGAGAGCACCAGGGAAATCCTTTAAACAAGCCCAAAACGCCACGGATGGGGCCAGAATATGCACGACTGAGGGGAAATGTAATAAACAGCAGTGAAACTAACAAAGAAGCTCCACCGCACTTCGCTGCTGTCCAATTTTGGAATGGAGGAAAGATTAACATGCGCGAGGATCACAGCCTCTGGCTATAAAACACGTTGTAACGAACAGAAAAATCTGTTACTTAATTTGATTAATGCATCCTGTGTACCTTCATTAGCTCAATTATACTTATATCATGGCCTTCTCGAATATTTCACCACTTTTAAATAACAGAGTGTTACATTTAGAATATAGCCCTCTGTTGGGTATAGGCTCAGGTTTCGGGAAGGACAAACTCTGGATTGAAGGATATTCGCATAATCGTAAGAGCTGGAACATGAGACATTTTTTGCGACGGGCGTGGAGATTAGTAGATTAAGCCAGCTCACTAATAAAAGATAAATTTTTGAGAAACATCAGTGAAGAACAAGGCATTTTCGCGCTTTAAAAACAAAAGGCGCACACAATCAATAGCAGATTTAACAAAGCGCTAAGGAACTCGTGGTGATTACTTAATAAGATCTCTTCGAGAGAAAATTTCTATCGCTACTGCATATCCATTAGATGGCGGAAATATAAAACACCACATAAAAAGAGTTAGAAAGTGATTAAAATGAAATCCAGACGAATAAAACTCGATATTTCACCCTCGATGCTGAAACTTCACTAAATAATAGGAAATAATAAAAAACAGGGAGACACAACACCAAATATGAAAACGCGTGAATGCTTTCGTAAGGCGATATTTTTAATTTTTCGCAGACATCATCTGCTGGCACGGATAAACACGAGGAGCAAAACAAGAAGTCGAAGAGATCACCTCGGCGACGCCTGGCTACGGCAGAACAAAAGGCTATAAAGCCAAGGGGTAGAATCCCGAGTTAACAAACCTCAAAATTATTTCACTCGATCCCTTGCGGTACCCTAGGGAAAGTGGGAACTTTCGGGGGGGGGGACTTTCGCCCTGTTCCGAGGGGGAAATGTTAAAGGGGTGAAAAAGGAGGAAGAGCAGCAAAGCAAGGAAGAAGCCTTGAATACGTTCACTCGGGGGAACTGGCATTTTTTTCTCCTCCAGAAACATTTCCCAGACATGACAAACGACATCCGACTTCCACTAAGGATTTTTGTTCCCAGAACTCGAAACTCAGGGAGAGGAATTTTTTTCAAGTCGATGAGCAGAAGTCAAGAGTTCAACTATCCTTTAAACCTTCCGCGGCATACTGAGGAAGGATTTTAAGCTGTGGAAAGAACAAAAAGGACAGCCATCCTGTTGGTAAAAAATGCCATGAATCAAGAGAAGCAACTACAAGCAGTCGTCAGTTAAAATTATCATATGGGTCACTCAACATGCGAAGATTACCCGAGGAACGGAAACTACTGGAAGTAGAAAGACGCAATATTTAATACTGGCACGCAGAGATGATTCTCCGCAAATAATTCAGGGAAAAGCAAGTTAAGCGATGTCATCTAAAAAGCTTCTGAGACGCTTGAGGCAAACATAAGCAAAAATGAATGAAATCAGGCAGTAATAATAATTAAATATTGCTTCTATGTAAAAGCAATGAACCAAATTAACGTCATAATTTGACGTGAAACAGACTACACACTTTTTTTATGGAACCAAGTTCGAGAGTTTTCAAAAATGCCCCGGCTACGTTCCGTGCAATAATGATAAAAAACAACTATACATTCCCAAATTACGCCCAAATCAAGGGAGTTCCAATAGTTTTCAAGGAGGTAGCCATTTCAAGGTGCGTTCCAGATTTTAACGGATTTCTTGGAGTCTCTACCCTGCTGAATCACTTGTTAATGTCACAACGACAACCGGGTCGTGACGAATAAAAATCTTAATGGTACAAAACGAAGTTACTTCTTAAACTCGCACATGTACTCATTTTCGTGGGATGATCGGTAAAGATCAATCTACGCAGCTTTCAATTCCGCCTGTACCATCTGATTCCTGGGTTTCTCTCCACCCTTCCTCCATTCCCCAAATGACCCTTCTCATTCCAACCTACCTACCAATCCTTAATTCTACAAATGACCTCAGTTTTTAGTCTCGTCCCCAAATAAACAACAAACTTAGGGTTGATCACAGAGCAAAAACGAAAGTGAAATTTACACAATATGCAACTAATAAAAAAAATAATTCTCATTAATGGTCATTAATCAAATAGTCTCGGGCATGCCCAATGAATGAATTATTATTTTTGCCATACTTGTTGACGTATTTCTCGGCCAAAAACCATGACCACATAACGCGACGGAATGCGGCGGAATGACTAAAAGGTAAGCTATATTGAATTCGCCAGGTGTTGCCACATATATTCAATTACCGGAACCAATGGCCATTCACTTTCCATTAAGTATTTAAATATAACCTATTCCTCCGCATGCTACTAATAGCTGAAGCAAAGAATGTCAGAGAACCGGGAAAAAGGAATCACAAGGTTCTAAAGGAATATTGGAGAAAACCAAGAGAGTTGCCACAGTTGACATCATAACTTCTCACAATTTAAGCATTATTTAAAAACTAATTGTCACGGCTGAGCAATGGTCGGAGTAAATGTTATACATATACCTTTTCACAGTATCTGCTCATTTCTCAGCCATATTTAACTAATATGAGTAAAACAAAATGGCCAATTACCTTGTATGACTTATATTTGAATCATATTTCCCTCAATAGAACTCCAGCAAATGATAATTCACCCCACAAAAAACGCACTTCTGTACCTCTTTCTTCAGCGGTCACTACCGCGGTCGTATGCTACGTACAGATTATCTTGTAGACAGGTTAACGTGAAAGAGCATGAAGTAACAAAAATTCTCGAAGAAATTGCAAAAATCATAGAAATAAGTAATTCAGGCGCTAGGTCTAGCTTTCGAACGTGCAAGTTATTTATAAAAATTCAAAACCAAAAAAGAAATTTCCCCGGAGGAAAATTAGGGTAATACTGATTCGGTTTACAGCCACAAAGACGGGTGAAATTCGATGAAATTTCTCACGGGCCATTACATTAAGGCGCAATGAGATGACTTTCATTCCAGGCCAACTAAGTGAGAGCCTCGATTCTTCCGCGGTGTGTTGGCCCTCACTGTAACCACTAACTAGGGCCTTGTAACGACAGAAAACTTCGGCTTCAAGAGACATGCCTGTCGGTGATTCATCGAGAATATCTCCAAATATCATGCTCTGATTTGATTAAAAGCAATAGAAAACAATCTTTCCACCTATCACATCGGTTCTGCTTGTCCAAGTTACACGTCAATATGCCAGCGCTCCCATAAAAGCACTCAATCATATATTTCACATTTTTTATCACCCCTTTGACAGGAGTGTAACCAAGGAATGAGAGGTACTACAAATCGTCTTTAAATTTGGCTCAGCATGCTAATTGCTGTCACTAACTATTTAACTTTCAATGATACAATTCTATAAAATGTGCTATTTCACATTTGAATCAGGGCATATTATTGTTTTGTCATAATAATAGTAAAATATAAAAGTGATTTTTGACAACATTGAGGACATGATTGATAACAAGACAAGAAATCACAACAGTCTGGCATAATCGTAAATCACTGATATTCTTTTAAAGTAAAGGAACAGAGCAAAGAATATTCTTTTCTCAATGGTTAACTTTATGGCAAATGTACATGTTTGGGTTTCCAAAACTACAAATAGGCATACTTGTTGCCGCTGAATTCCTTTAATTCAATGTTTTAAAAGATCTTAAGGAGATAGGTCATGATAATAGCCGAATTATACCAAAAATGAGAATTTCAAATATTCAATTCTATGATCAAGTATTCGGAATATTTGAGATGTACTCCTTAAAGCCCTGATTGCACCATAACATGTTTATCGCCAACGACCTCGCACGACGTCAGAAGAAGATTAAGGACAAAAAAAATCGTCCAAGAATACCTTCAACGTAGTTCAGACCTTCAAAGTGCCAGTGAGGATTTCATTACCTGCGCCTTGCGCCATTTTTTTAATTGCCGACTTGATAATGCCGCGTATCCCCTAACCCTTCACACAACACCATAAACGTAACCGAAAAACATGGATCACCTTGATTACGCGCCATAAAGGCAAGGGGGAGAGAGCCTATGATTGGGAACGCGGGGGTATAAACCCTGGGTGACCTTTCCTCTTTAAAGGCCACCTCATCGAGCGAAGGGTGGCCCACTATATGACATCGCCAAGCGTCGCCCCGATCGGTCGTGGTGGAACGGCAAACACGGGGGCGGGTCGAAGGATTCTGGAGCCGAGAAGGATCCAAAAGGAGCCAGGTCGAATTAATAGCACATTGAAAATGTCTTCCTGAATGCAGGGCATTGCTTTTATCGCTCCAAAATACTGGGTATTGAATGACGGGACAATATTCTTGACGCAATACCAACTCGTTTAAAAAATAATAATGACAGCAAACGTTATCAGTTTTATTCACTAAGATCTAAGCATAACTTCTTCCCTTCTCATCTTACTGGAAAAAAATTCAAAATGGGTGTGTTCACAATGAGATTTACTACGTTCCTAGTAATTTCAGGCACAATATTTGCCACAAACAATCGAATGTGAAAAAAATTTAAAGAAATTATGTGAAAATACACTGCAACCTTCGAAGTATTTCATAAATAGTTATTGAAAAGTTTAATAGTCGTTAGTAAAATTAATGAAATTCTCAATCATGATAGTAAAAATTTAAAGCGCAAAAGTTTACTATGATACCAGTAACTTAAAAAGTGCAACGTCAACAATAAACCAGTGAGTAAACGGTACAAATTATATACACTTAATGGTTGAGGTCTTTACATTTTAGAAATCCATTCTAAAGAAAGAAATTAAAATAGTATTATAGAGATATGTATATATAATATATAGAATATAATATATAGAATATGTATATAGTATTATAGTAGTAAAGAAAAGCAAAGTATTTTAATTTCCTTCTTTCGGTACAAATTATAAAGTTGAAAGCATTACGCTAGATTTTATCGCGAACGGCCCTATCTGATATTATTCCAATTAGAATGGAAGAATAGACATGGTCAATACTTTCTTTACATAAAAAGGGTCAATTGTCGTATTGCTTGGTTTATTTTAAGTGGAGCTGGATCGTAATTACATAAAGACCATTTTCCGTCACCGCAGATGATGATAATGAGCGATGATGAAAACAATTTGCAGTTTCAAGGAAATGCGTTCACCATTGAGGTATTTTCATTGATCTACCGACTGGAGCAGAATTAGTGCGAGACAGCAAGGACGGGAAGAAAGGAGGGGAGGTAGAGAGAATATTGGAACGCCTCCGCAAGCTCTGGCTCATAATTTCGCAGCGCGCCGTCGTCCGAATTCAATGTCGACCTCTCTTTCATTCAGTCGTATTCACGACCGCATATGAAATCCTCTCATCCATTTTTGCATGAGAAAGAACACCGCCAGCGACGAAACGACATTTTGATAGCCCGCGAAAAAGGGGCGCTTCGGAAAAGCATTCTCTTCGCCCAGTTCAAGCGACGGCGCACAGCAACGCGTCATTCTGACACGGCCCCGAAAGTGGCATGAATCCTCCGGAGGGAATGAAGAGACGCCGGAAAGATGACCCACAATGGGTGCAGCGCCCCTGCTCCCGGCGGCGTAAACTGTGCGCTGGTACGTATGCACCTCGACGGCCCTGGAGACGCGAGGTCGATAGCTGCTCACTGAAGTCGCTCCTGGTAATATCTCTCTAGTATTGATGTTAAGGGGGACGATCCCAAAGATTTGAAACTTAAAAGTCTCGCGAGAACAACTCTGCGACGAATTCATACCAGTTTGATAAGCAATGAGGGAAAAATAACCTTTGGGATGAATTAATTAAAGATTGCAGTGAACGCGTTCTAGATAGCGTCAAAGGTAAATGGTGTTAATAAATGCTTTTTACATCAAAGCGAAGGTTTCCCTTGAATTTCCGCCTCTCGCATAACTTTCCAACACAATGTGAACCAACTGGCATCCATTACGCAATGATCTATTCAACAACTGCCGAGAGGGTTTTTGTGACCATCATCCGTAGCCCTCAATTCTGTAAATTAATCGAATGTGTTTCCACACAGCTAGAGGTTAACATATTCTCTGTAATACGTGCCGTCGTATGGTAATTAAGTCGCAATGCAGCTTCAAGGCACACCTATACATGCATAGAAAAGGCATATCTACAAAAGCTCTGTAAAATTGCTATCCCCTTGCGCATTGCAAAAAACTACGTGCTACTAAACTACTCATGTCTAAAAAGCGCGAAACTTCGCACACAAATGCCATAGGGTAACTTTGATGGACCACAACTGGTTTAAGCTATGGCCGGAAAGAGGTCAATCGCGCCATGTACTTCAAACCGATATCAGTGAATCTGATCAGGGAAAATCCAACCTTACCATTAATAAGAAAAAGTATTGTAGAAAAATAATTCAATAGATTCTTAAAAAATGGATTGGACGCATTTTTCTATCTCGCACATACGGTAAATATCTTCTCTGAGCACATACCACGGGAGAAAGGGGAAAAAGGCAGGATCAAAACTGAAATGGAACTTCCGTAGTGGATCGAACAATGGGATAGCGCGACCGTGTTCAGTCCCGCTGGTCGAAAGCCTTTTAACCCGCAAGCGATCGCTTAGGATGCTCACTAACAGGCCAAAACAGTTTCTTTTTTCAAGGTCGATGTATGAAGAACAAAGCCCATGGGACGCCTAACTTCTCTCCGGCGTTCATCTCCGGCCCACTTCTCTCACACGCCTTTGAGAAAAGCATCGGCATAACTCCGGATACACAGGAGACGAACAATACGGCTATCCTGTAGCCACTCTTCAAAGACAGGAGAAATGACGCAAGGACGACTAATAAGGACGATTTTGCACTCAATCCTCGGCACTAACGACGAGAGATGGGCACAGCAGCGGGGTTTGGAAAACGGATCGATTGCATCCGAACATTGATACTACTAGAATATTAGACAAATAGCAGATTTTGCTTCCTTTCACATTTTGTAACAGTTATTGAACAGGTAATTACTTATTTCATCGTAAATAAGTGTTAGTAAAAATTATGGACCACAATGTTCAAATTAAAAATGCAGCAATATGGCACACAAAGATACGGAAGAAATGCACACTAAAATTTTGAGCTTTCCTTCACCGCTGAGGCAATCAATGGAATTTCATGAGGACGATATGTTCGGGGATCGGATTGGCTGGGTGACTTGCGTAACGGCTTCCCTTCTCGAGGACCCGAGTTGAAAAACCAAAGGCGGATGATATTTTTCAGGGAGTTTCGAACCCTACGGGTGCCCTTTGGACTGCACTTCGTGTGCAGCACTCCGTCCGTCAGATAAGACGGAGATATATAATCAACTTGGCGCCTTCCGTAAAGAGTATACTGATGCCGACGCTGAGTTTCTCTCCATCCTGCCTCAATTTCCCAAACAACACCTTCCTTATCAATCTAATTACTTGTCTTAATTGGCGCAAATGTTTAGGTCGCCTCTCCCCATTAAATCAACCAACAAATATGAGGTTGTTTTACTTACTTTAACTAGATACGCCATCGGTCATAACACAATGAAACACAATGAAAGAAAATATAGGCAGGCTTGGCAGAGATAATTTACCCACATAAGTTAATTATTTTTTCCAGATAATGAACAAGTTAAAGTATACGGGCCATAAGGAGGGACAATAGCAGAGGTATTAGCATTTCTCATTGGAGCACCCACAGCTGTTCCCAACATGTTCGCGGTGAACTTCATACGGCGATCGTACTTTTTTTTCCAATGAATCGAACTTTATTAGCAGCAGATTAACCTTCATCTCTTACCGTGAATATGCCCTAAAGAATTTATGGCTTACCACGAGAAATGCTAAAAAGCACATGGAAATATTTTCAGTTTTTTTTTCTCGCTGATGGATGAGCATACCACCCCGGTCAAAGACCCGAAGTTCTACGTAGAAGGAAATAATGGAACTCATGTCTTATTAATACCTACGGCGGGTGATATTTATGCATAGGTAAAGGTGGGGGTGGGTAATCCCCCTTCGCAGGCTGAAATTACAGTTTTGAGAATCCGCAAAGATAATTTTGGTTTTTACTACGGAGAGGATAGCCTGAATTCGAAACTAGGGTACTCTTGCCAACATCCGATCAGTCTACTCAATGGCTACCAAACCCGAACCCATGAAATTGAATAGGAGTTAGAGAGTAACTATTTGACATCATTTTCTAACATTCTTGAAAAAAGAATATGTTTCTTCAAACATTGAAGGTTCCTTCAAAAACATTTCACACCGATAGTCAGAGTAATGTATGGAAATAAACAAATACATTATGTGGCATATTATTCCGAAATTTGTGCTATCGAAAAAATGTCTTTTTCCCAGAGAACTTGTGACTGTTTAACGTGATGGTAGGCGAAGTAACTTTGTGGAATCGTGACACAGTTGAAGAAGTAAAGTTGGCGTACTGGAGCATGTAGTCGTAGTCTCATGATGATGTTCTGACATCGAACCGGTCAGTTTATTAAAAAAGTGAGGAATATTACAAAGTGATTTATTCTTCAACTATGGACTGGTTGGTTTGCAGAGCGAGTAGGTAACACGGCCAACACATTGAAATATGCAAACAGGCCGACACCCTTTCACTTCACTGTATGAGAGCGTCATGCGGTCAGGGAGACGCACAGCCACGCTCCGATTGTTGTTATTCCTCATATGCAGACACGTCGGCAGCATGAGAACTGTCATCTCCATGAATATTAATCCATTCCCACCGGCAAACGTACTCACGTGTCTCTTGCCATAACATGTACCAAACACGTGACCAGGTCTTTGATGGAAGTGCCCTGTCATGGTAGTGCCCGTTCAAAAGCCTACTGAAACAGGCTTAAGTATAGGCGAAATAGCCAACAAGTAATCAATAAAGAAAATAATAACAAAAACAAATTAATGTGTGGTTTCATATTTTTAATGAAAACAATATACGTAACTATGGCAAACGGTATATAATATCAAAATGTCAGAGATTTCTTCGTATACAATATTTTTGGTGACGCAGGCGGAACTCTTGCCATCTATTGGCGCACATCTGAAACACAACGCCTAGCAACTGAACCATCCGTACGTACGCGTAGCCTTTTATATAGTAGATGCGCCGGGGAAAGAAACCAATTTCTAACAGAAGGGTGGCACTCCGAATACAATACACGCATACTTTCCTATACATTTTTTACACACCACTATAGTCAGTTTATGTCTGTTGCAGCACGGGTGCGAGGTATAACGCCCACTATTATCTAGAAAAACCCATGTCGGGCGGATAGCTATGAAGTATAGAAGACTTTCAAATGATAAGCTCTAAAGGGCTTGTATCAATAAAAATATTTTGAGGAATAAGTAAACATACGTAAATTATCTAGATAATTTCAATTCATATCGAAATTAGAAGACTACAGTTTCACCAACCAACAACAGAGATACCTATTTATCGACATGGATATCCTAGATGAAACATTTCAGACAACCACAAAAATATAGATTTCGGATAGCGAGAGAAGGCAAATTTTTTAACAGAAGTATAAATTTTTCGTATAATGTAATATTGGACCCGATATTTCAATCACCCCCAGGGAAGAGAGCTCACTGCAGTAATTTCATCAACTAAGTCGTGATAATATGGAAAATTCATTCCTTAACATCACACATATCAAGAGCTATTGCATGATCAAGAGTTCTACTCACATAACTAGTCCTCTGTGCATAATATGCTAATTTTTTGGAGCTCAACACCTCTAAACAGCATTATATTTTATAGGAATGTGATTTCCTTGAAAGACAAAACACACGGCGATCAAAACGGCTACATTACAAACCACCCGTGAAAAACGGTCCACGCGGAGCAGCTATCAAATATCAAAGTTTAGCGTAGTGAACGACGAAAGCACGGAAAACTTTTCGGGTTTCGGATCCGAGGGTTTGCATATTCAGACAAATTTATCTCTCCCGGCTCAATAGAGCCAATGGAGGAAGCACGACCAGCACTCCCTAACTTTACATGAGTTAGGAATCCATTCGAATAAAATATTTAGGAATTAAATTCAGGGCACATGGAACCGAATCGCTTCTCACAACTGCATCCTTCAAAGTTTAAGCTTCCCTCTACATCCACTTGAAACGTTTAGTCCGACGGCAGCACCGCGAGTTCCTAACCCGAACAAAAAGACGGCAGCCGAGGCATTTCATGGTCCTCACCGCAGAGGGAGCAGAGGGGATTCGAGCGACGGAGAGAGAGATTTTTAATGGGAAGAACTACCGGGGAAGACCAAGGATGGAACAAATTGTGAAGGGTGCCAAAATAACAAGTTACGAAGGAATAAAGCGATTAGATGAGAGGAGAATGAAGTGGAGAGCTGCAGTAAACCAAACTTCGGACTAATGATTGCCGTTGATGATTTGACGTTTTCTGCAGATTGAGGTATGTTAAACATGAAGAAAAGATTGCCTCAACAAATCTTTTCATAACCGCATAACTCTACTTATACGATTTCATTATTCAAACTCTGTATCCGTCTTACCTACCACCAACCCATCCGCAGAGCCTATTCTCTTTCTTACCTTCATGCTACCCTCCACCCGGTCTTCAGCATCCCAGCTCCCCTCTTAACTAGCCCCATCTACCTAAATAACATTTTCCTAATTTCCTCTGGCAGCTTCCTCTCCTAACCCATCGTTCTAAGCACTTCGTCAATCGTCATCCTTTCCATCCATCGCATATTCTTCTTTCTCCTCCTCCACTCCTACATCTAAAACGCCTCCACCCTTCTCTCCTCCTCGGCGTCCCGGTTTCTGCACCGTGCAAAGCAACGTCGAAAAGGAGAGAGAGAAGAGAGTAAAGCGGGAGAGGATCGAGATCGACCCCGGGCCCCTGAGTACCCCTGTGCCAAAACACACAGGACCGCGAACTACGTCACGGCTCCGAATGAATTTACTAGACAAACGGGAGGTGTAGTGCCACGGTGACGTCACGGCCGACGAAAGGGATCGATTGAAACATGCGCAAAGGAGCGTGAGCCAGCACTCGCTCGGCAAGGAGAGCCAAGAGGAGCATGTGCATCCATGCTGCACGTGTTCCGTCGCTCAAATAGCTCGCTTTCATTCAAATCACAACTGGCAAAAGCCATATAGCCACGAAACAATCGATACGCTCTCACGTTCCCATTCGGAACGCACACGGCGAAGATCGGTGATTTTAAAGAGTGCCATTCAAATGTAAATAGTGATACAAGACGTTCATAACAGATAATCCCTTAACGAAAGAAACATTAGGGTGATCTCTGATCAGACCGAGGGTAAAATTTACCAAAAACCTTACACGCTTATTTTAAGCAGTAGTATTGCGAGAGGCAACAGAAAAAATAAAGTAGTGCATGCTTGTGAGGCTTCGCCTCGTGACAAGCATTAGCGAATTATGCTAATGCATAATTAGTCGTAGTTACACTAACTTTAGGGTATAGTGTAATGCACGTTGGTGAATACTCACCTCCTGCCACACACCCCTGAGGTGGCTTGCAGGGTATTTTGTAGATGTAGATAAATTAGGTAATCGGCGCCATTTACAAGAGGTGAGTATGTTGTAAAGAAAGGATTATTTTGGCGAATGAAGAAAGAATGACATTCAACTTATGTCGGCATAAGCCAACGCTATAATAAATGCGACAAGGGGTCCAAAGTTTTATAAAACAGTCATTCTTAATATCTCCTATAATAAGGGAGGAGAATTTCACCCACCGCCATGCAAACTGGAAGATAAATTATTTTATGTATATCCTAATATGTGGCACACCTGAATAAAGCTCATATCATATACTACAACTGTAAAAACAGTACGTCCTTCTTCAATGTGCGATTTTTTGGGGTTTAGTGACCATTCTTACAGTTAAATATACAACACACAAGTCAAGGTCATCGCGGGAATCGGACCCACAACCACTGGTGAGCACTTTGCTCATTTACTAAACCGCCCGCTTGTCTTTAA
Source organism: Pyrrhosoma nymphula (assembly GCA_963573305.1). NCBI lineage: Eukaryota > Metazoa > Arthropoda > Insecta > Odonata > Coenagrionidae > Pyrrhosoma > Pyrrhosoma nymphula. Next base: position 138,210,144 of record OY754333.1, on the reverse strand, counting down.
TAACATAGGTTAATGTCAGCATGTTGAGTCAATGAAATTAAACTTCGTCACTTGTTTCTCATATTTGAAACTTCCAATACAAAGGATTACAACATATAGAGTGGAATATTTTCGTCACGTGCACTGCAGTGGCTCGTGGGCAGCTTATTTCATTCGGGCGGCAGATTGCCGACAAAATATCACTGAAAATGCTATCTGGTACCTAACTCAGTACGCCATGAATTAACAGGCTTATCAATGTATCATAAGTTAGCTCGGGCCTCGAGGGAAAATCGAAGAGTGCCTTTCTGCAGAGTTCCCAGGAGGGTAAACTTCACTTTCCCAACATGCGGGACTTTAAACTGATTGAAAACTGTTCTAAGCTTCAGGTTGACGAAGTACTCAATGCCCCAGAGAGCAGTGGAGATTGCCCGAGAATAGGAAAAAGAATATCACTAAAAATGAAAAACTCCCAGCGGAGTGCGAAACGTCTTACTTGAATGAAATCTTGCATCCTTTCATCCTGCTCGAAGTATACCCCAAGGCTGAGGTAAAGAGATAAATGGTTAAATGCTGCAACCTTGTCATTTTTTATTTCAGACAGAAAGAACTGAACTAATCTTATTTCAGCTTTATTAAAAAATGACAGGTCGAGGCAGTCACTCACACTAAGTCCTTAGTTATGCGCTTCGAATGTTTTATGAAAAGAGGTCTTGACTTCAAGCGTATTTTTTGGAAGATTCAGCCAGAGGATCAAAAGATCAAGCAAAACAGAGGGCTCATTGGAAACAGATATTCTAATGCTTATGCAGAACCAGGCCCCAGGATCCATGACTATCTGGTATGAGGGAGGCGGGTATTCAAGTATCCAATGCAAGTATGTACCCAGATAATTGGGAGTTCTATTTAGAAAATTATGCATACAAGAATTGAACCAATTCAGCTCCACTCACAACGCGTATTCCAAGACCTAGAAAGATGCCCTAAAGCGAAATCAAGTGCCCTATAAAAGAGCAGACTTGTCTCAAGGCCACACCATTTTTGCGAAGCGGCTCGCGTATTCTTTAGCCCCTAATGGAAATCAGTGTCTCAACCTTTATTCTGGTCTTCCCGGCCATATATGACTGGTTTTCTCCAGTTACAGAACAGGTAGACTAAACTAAAAAAAAGACGAATTCAAAAGCATCACGCCGACGCATTAAATGGCTTGGTTACAGTTAATTCGACTATGTTTGGCGTCACTTAGTGGAACAGCATTGCAAGAAATTAAAGTAACTAGTTATGTCTACTTAATTGTTTGAAAACATCGCCTTTTATCTCCAAGACGCCATCACGAGGAGTACCTACATAAGTATTACATAATACCGGATGATGACATCAGTCGTTGAAACGAGTTGTTTTGTTTTTAATAAACAAGAGGAAAATAGAAACTGCGTTTCAATCCTTTATTACTGGTTTAAATCTATTACCTAACGGTAAACTAAATGCGTCCGAGGACTTCGTAATGGATATTCGTTTCCGCTATTTAGAGCTCATTTAATTTTTTTCTACCATAACTTTCTATCACCAAACGTAAAATCATGAGGTCGGAAGTGGTAACGATATATAAAAATAACTGCATCAAATCCATTCTAAAGTGAATCCAAAGTAGATAAATATTCCTCAAACATAGTGGTTAAATACACAAAATTGCAGTTTATACTCAATTTTTAACGAGTTTTCAAATAAGTAAACACGGATGTTTGTTGTAACTTCGAGGATTTAAGGATGAAGATATTCCACGCGATCAAAATTTGCTTCGCTTCTGCTATACTCGTCGCTCATTTTAATATCAACTACGTTTTCTGCGCAATTGAAATAAATGCCAAATCACTGGGGTAAAATAAGAACTAAAAACTAAAGTATAGTAACGAAATTAACAGTAACAGCGTTGAACTCGCAGGTGAGCTACGCCAACGTCACCAAGGAAGCTAATATAAATAATGGAAAGAGTGAGAAAAGAAAAGTCCCAGAAATAAAAGTACCAGCAAACCATTAAAAGGGGTTGAACAATAAACAAAATCATAAAGGCGAAGAAGTTCCCTTGACTGAATGACTACAAAATACAGGTGTGTTTGCCTTTCGCATGACATCCACTGCATGTATTTGTGGTTGATAGACATTTTACGACCATTTCAAGTAATCAAGGTGCACTCTACACGAATCTCCTCGAAATTTATTGGCGTGTCTTTCACCGAATACCACTCTATGCGAGCGCACAGAGATTTCTCCCATGAAAAATTGCCGACATTTTTAAAGGTGCACCAAATACACAGGTGAAGATGAATCTATCTGGCCACTCAGCTGAATTGAAATGGGAGACTTCTGAGTTCGGATTTAATCCAAAAGAAAGCTATAAGCGAGCCGGAATTTTTCTTATAACAGCTCCGACGTTGATTTATGAAAGAGAAAAAGAGATAAGGTTGGTTCATTGAATTATAATAGGTTTTGCAGCAGTATCCGAAAAAGTTAGCAGAATTTAATTTTCTAGGTGCTTGCACGGCTTTCCGGGGCCTTATCATTCCGTAAACGAGACATATCCGTGACGTCCATCCCAAAGCAGAACCCGGGAATATTCAGATGATTTACCTTCTGATGAGAGGTCAAGGTCATCGCCGTGCTAATTGGGTCAGCTAGATCAATTGCACAACACACTCCAGGTCAAATAAAATCATGGCTTGGAATGAAAAATTCGTCGATGCATCAAAAATAGAAAGGACAGACCAAGATTAGAAAACATTGATAATAGCAGTTGAGTGATAGAAATGTAGCAATGTGAGTTTCAAGGTGCTGTAATGGTGAGGGCTTCAAAAATCGTAAGCTCATGAAAAATTCATAGCGCGGCTACTGAATTCCAGAACTTGGACAGGAGTAAAATTTGGTTAGCATTAAACGAAGGCGAGTTCATCTTGTGCCTTGTCAACAAGAAAAAATCATTGCAATGCCATACTTATTGAAACAACATCTCAACCACTAATTAACTCCTTTACAAAATCATTACTATCAACTCAATAATAATGTCAAGGGCTTCCATATAGGTGCGAAATAATTTCAAGGATTTCAATACCATTGCACGCTTGATTTTATCAAACCAAACAAATTTATGACAGAACTTACTTCAGTAAAGAAATATGGGTAGACTGAGAAAATTATAGGAGAATTTGAAGGGGGGAAACAAGACGAGAAAAAGATGAAAGAGGAGTTTGAAGAGCAGGCGAATGCTCGCGAATGCATACGTGAAGAAATGCAAAAATGAGATAGAAGAAAGATATCCGAGGGAGAGAGCTCTGACTGAGACACGGTGGAAATTTATCCCGAATTAGAACTTGAAAAGGAAAACTTATGGGTCCCACAGAAGTGAGGAAGTTTCCTTACTAACATATTTTACTTCACTCTGCCATCAAGTCAGTTCCATGTAAATATAAAAATTCATTCACAACACATTCCACAACTAAAATTTACCTAGACATGCTACAGGGTGGCGAATATGATTCTCTTTTAAGAATATGAATAAGAGAATCTCTTCTGAGGAGGAAGAGGTTCTCTACAAGGGCGAAGGAAATAAAATTAATTTATTTACACCGATGAACGCTTTAGCCTTCATTTCCACGCTAATTCGTTTGAAGTATACAACAAAAGGACATTCTGATGGAAATTAGAGAAACGGAGCCATTTTTACGGAATTTCCAACACACCATGATAGTTTTTACGTACTTTTTTTTTAGTGTGCTCATCCCGAAAAGGGATAAGCGTAAGGGCACGAATACAACTATTTACGCGCGTCAAGCCTGAGACCTCGGCGGTAGCCGGGAATAGAGATAGACGAGCCTGCTCACTTAAGGAAGAAAAAAAACCACTGATGTGGAGGCAACGAGCACATCAAGTACTCCGCCGGGCAAGCGATGCTACACGAGAACCTGACGCACGATAAATTCCAAGCAAGGAGAGGAGGGAGAAAAAAAGGAGGAAAGAGTGGAGTTATAGATCCGTCTCCTCTTTCAGATACGCGTGCGCATCGATTGTCACCCGCTGGCCCGACGCATCCATTCGAAAGGACGGTGAAAGGCACGGTCTAGAATATTTCCAGTCCCGTTATCCCTAGGTATATCCCGCATTCAAGCTGGCCGCTACATTAGCCAAACGAACATTATTCTTTATTCATTCATCCATAGCAACTGTCATCAGTATTCATCAATCCAAAGGTCGGTTCTCTGAAGCACTCCATTCCGCGCTTTCTCAGCTAACCGCTTGATTCCTAAATACTTCCTCACCCAGACATCCATCATAATTTGCTTCATGTAGCGCATCCCTGGTCTTCCTCGACAACCCTTCCCATTCTTAGTACATTCCATTATTGTTTTCAGGAGGCTGTTACGTCTCGACATGTTCCCAGTAAGTTTGACTCTTCTGCTTCGCAGGGTTTCCAGCAAGCATCTTCTCTCCCGCAATCTTCGAGAGACTTCTCCATCCACTTGATCTTTTGTAACAAAACATTTCCCATTTGTTATGCTTCTGTTATCGACCAAGTTTCACTGCCATACAGTGACATGCTCCATTTTTGATAAAGTGCTTCCTTATTTCAAAGCTAAAACTTCCTTTAGACTTTTTAAAAATAATAAAACTTTTTACGCAAAACACCTTAAGAGTATTTTCTATTTACATTATCTATTATAACACCGATCAGTCACCGAAGTTAGGCATCGTTGGGCTTGACTCGAGTTTGGAGGGGTGATCCTCCGATTCGTCCGAGTGCTGTTACCCCTGTCTGCACGTGGCAGGCAGTAAGTGCGAAATGACCTTAGCCGTCGAATCACGTTAAACAAATATACTACTACATACTTATCTATTTTCTTTTGTTTATGTGAGGTAGGTTTATTTTGACTAACAAGATGATAGCCAATGGAATTTCCATTTTTTGGATAGCCGGAAAGACAGTATCTTTAGACTGCAGTGAAAAAGAGAGGAAGGGCGAGACGCAGGCATTATGCATTCATTCTTCCTCCCGGTTGGATTCGCTTGCGACGAAAAACTTCGGCACGGGCGAATCCCCAAAGGAGAAAGACACGGGCTGCCGCAGACGAAAGGAGAGACGGAAAGAAGAAAAGGGAGGGGAAAAAGAGACATTATTTTCTTTTGAAGGATTTATGCGAGCGTCGGCCGCTAACGTAGGCTGCCTCACGACTATCTGAGTCAAAACCCTTGAGGAGTTCCTTATTTTTTTATCCATGTCGTTTGAAAAAAAAAGAAAGCTTTCACCAATAAAATTCCAAATCTACTGAAACAGTAAAAACAAAGGCACTAAATATGCAGATTGGTCGATAAATTGGAATCTCATATTGACTGCTTTAATAAGTCCGAAGGGCCATTCATGGCATCACTCCTAATCCGCTTACGTAGACTACGAGATACTATATAGCAGTAGAAGAAGGTATGATTAGATTTTTGGGGTGCTTTGGCAATCTAAGGAAATATTGCAGTGCCAGCCTTTTTCTACCAATTATTTTTAGTTACAACAGAAATATAATAATGTAAATAAATCACATAAATAAAACATGTAAGGTTTTAATTTAAAGGTTAATTTTGCTTATTAATTGTTGCAAATTTAGGTGCTTTCAAAATTCAAAATAAAATTAAGTGCTGCTATAACATATCAAATTAACAATAAAAACGACAAACAATAAATAGCAACGAAGGTATCATCGAACAAGAAATTCAGAAGGTACTCTCTGAGGTAACTTGTAAAACTCTCTGAGGTAACTCGTAATTTCATATGTATATATACTTTTTAACATAATTATGTACCAAAATTGTAAACCATATTCGATTGATGTACAATACGCCCTATTAATTTTCACTGTGGCCCTGAAGAAACATGTATAAAATGCCAAACGCCGGTGAAGAGAAATAAAATAATTTAAAAATTCATGGACCTATAATTATTATCCTGAAAGAAGAAAAAATAATAATAATTGAAAATACATAACGTTCATTCAACGAGTCAACCCCATCTTAAGCGTGCAAAGACACGACCCGGGACGAGAAGGCAAGTCAGAGGGATGGAGATGAGAGCCCTTGGGACGGTCGCCGCATCAAGGTGGAATACTAGGAGACGAAAAGCCTGTTGTCCCCTTCTCAAAAGACGGAAGATTTTTATCATTATTATTTTTTTGGGACATTAGAGGTGCAGACAGTAGAAATTATATGCCATCCTCCTTTCCTTCCTCTGAAGCGTTCCGCTGTGCGTGGAATTCGAGAGCGAGAAATTGCCGGAAGTGTTTCAATGGAAAGGGGGGGGGGGGATTCGCCGCTGCGCTGCACTGACTCGCCTGCAAGGAATGAATTTTCGCGCGCCGGTGCCCACGCCAGAAAAATATGTCGGTGAGAGACGTGTGATTGTACCTAAAGAAGCAAATTTCAGATTACCTGGCACGGTGGAGTAACGCGAAGAGAGCCAACGCAAGCAGAGAAGAGGAAAAAAATGTTACAGGTTCTTTGAACCACACACACAATATTCCGATGACGAAAATGACCAATGAGACAAAATTATAAACCGTTGCATTTCTTAATAACTTCCATAGGTATTTAAATATTTCAGTTATTACGACTACTTCCTAATCATTCCATTACAAGGTTTGTGAAATAAACATCAAGAGGTCAGCTAAAATAATTCGGCGAAACCTTTGATGTTTTAACAAAACATTTTATACTACCGAGTAAAATGACTTCAAAAGATCAATTTCCAATAACTCTACTCCTCCGAAAATTACATTCTTGTACAAGTTAAAAAATAAAAACTTAAAAGCCCCCGGACTGTCAATCGAATCGATTACACTGAAAGACTTCCACAGGTGATGATCCCATTTGCTCTTGAATCATCAATTACGGTCTTGAGAATAGCAAAACTCGTTCATAAATAGCAAAGATACCATACACAAGGGAGGCAAAAGTGAAGTTGTCTTGCAGTGGGAAAGATAAATGCGAAAACACGTCTGGCAAATGAAAAAGAAACGCGATATTCGACTTCCGTACAAAGTTTTACTACTATGGCCTCGCCAAAGTAAATCTCGACAAAACTCGTTAATTTCACTTGAAGCAATTTTTGAAGAATTGGGACAAATAAATGGGCAAGCACAACGTTTACAGTATCAGTTGACATCACTTTAAAAGATCACCTTTATGGTTTGAGAAATACTTAACTCGACTACAACAACTTAATAAAGCACATGAGAGTCCATAATGCAAGAGATGTAATAAATTTGTCTGGCCTTACATTTCCCTAAGTGGCAACTGACGTCAAATTAATTCACCAGTTGGTAGCAAAACCATTGAATTCACCCGACCACGATGACGCATTGGGAGCCCAGGATGCGGGACGGTGCCAAAAAGCTTTTGGCAAGCACATTAAGACGTCTCCCAGCGAGCTGACTTCCCAGAAATTTTGGCGATAGACCGGAGAGTGACATATCTTTCCGGTCTGAGTACACTGCGCTACACCATCTCGTGACAAAGCTGCCCACAAAGAATATTTAATAAAATACGATAGTGTCTATTTATGGGTATTAAAAAAAAAAGATTTTTTTTTAAATAAAAGTAGCCCAATAGAGATCAATACTGCCAACTTATAGTGCACTCGTAACAAACAAAATACGAGTTAACATACAAAGAATCAACAAGGAAAATCACGTAGAGTAGTAAGAAAGAGATACGCTGCTAATTATTTGCGGCAAGATGTACTATGGCCGGGTCAGGAAAGTTATGGAAGGATATTAAAAAGAATTTATGTCATCGGGGAGTGAATTTATTCGAGAGGAAATGCGAAAAAAGCGAAATTTTAATGACTTATAATCTTGGAGTGCGAATGCGGGTTAAGGAGTGAGTTCGGGTAGGATAGGCTGGTACCCGGAAATTGACAGAAGTAAGTTCCTGACAGTCCGTATTAGAATTGAGGTAAATGAGTTTCAGGTCGCTTTCAATTCTATGACTAGAGAAATTACAAATGGAGAAAGAAGACAGGATGGCATCCGCGGAAACATCGCGAAGATGGGGTATTTCTTACAGTGAGGTACAACTGGATTTAATCACCGCCGGAAATGGAATATGAAGCCCGCACAAGAACTCGGGAAACTTTTACGACATGGTTTATACACACTCCACAAAAGAGAGGAAAAGGAGGATACACTGGTGGAGGTGAAATAATTTCAAGGCTCCCTTGATTTTTCGAATATAAATGACACATAGGAATAAGGTGGAAATAGAAAGTGCGATTCTAGATAAGGCACGATTTAAAAAACTCTTTCCTAATTCAATATTTTTCCAAATAAGATCGATTTTCTTCTCACCACACACAAACGTGCAATATCTCTCATGATTCCGACCGAATGACGTCAGCATTTCGTCATTCAGGTCACATTTGAGCAACCAAGCAAGCCAAAACATGCGGGGAATTGGTGGCTGATATCCTGCCTTCCCACCATGATGTCCCGCGTTCTAATACCGGCTATGGAGAAGATTTTTCAGCGGAATCACGGCTTACATTGAGTGACATGTGGAGAGCACTCCAAGTTCAGGATTCCCTTCATCGAATGAGACGTTAATTGTGGATCCATAGGTGCCCCCCTGTTAAGATCAGGCCAGAGAGTTTCAGCGACACAGGGTTCCTCCCCACCCATCCTCTACTCCCTAATTAACCCTGCCTTGGCAACCTATCCTCTAATCCCTGATGGCAAAAATTTCCTCATCTGCCGGTAGCCTCGCCCATTACTGCAAATACCAATTGAAATACGTTCAGTTATAGCCGTACACTATTGTGTGAGACAATAGGAAAAATAATTGAAAAAAAGATGAGATTGCAAAGCATGATTCCGGGAAAAATATGCATTTCTTTCCCCTATTAGGTTTCTTCGAGATTTAAGAATCAGTCGGAGTTCGAAAGAAATCAGCACGACTTCAGAGGCGTATTTCCCTGCAAAAAAAGGGAAAATGGCGGAAAAATTCTCGACTCCTATAATTCATTCCGACAGCTTCAACAGCGCCCCCTGACCGAATCCACACCGACACGACAGACTCGACAACAACAGCCTACCGCGGGAACAATGACACTTGCGCCGTTGCAAAATAAAATCACGAAAGAACTAAAAATAAAAAGACACGAGTGGCCACTTGACTTATGAAGTCTTGCCTGAGTTAACATTAAATGGGATTCGGATGAGCGAATGCCGAGAAAGACAAATGAAAGGGTTAATAACCTGGCGTGAGGGACGGGAGGGGGTACAAAAAAATTATCCCACCGTATGAATAAAAAATACGAACAGGATGACGGGAGGAAATGACTCAATTCAAAACCTGGAGCACTCTAGATGTAATCAGCCCCGACCGCCCACGAAACCCGCCGATGACTTTCCCATAAAATCCGCTCTCCGGTCTTGACAGTAGTAAAAAGAAAAAGAAACGAGAGATTACCCAAATGGAACCGGATGCTATTTCACGACAGAATATCGAAGCATTGGTGGCAGAGGTACTTGAAGGTGATCGACTCCACTTGGAAGGTTAAAGAGCTAGCACGGTCAAGTGAAAAAATATATCCTTCCGAATTCTTGGTGCTTGAAGAATGAAGGGCTTAAATCCATGAAGTTGACCAAAATTCTACCTTTCTTCATCTTTTTTACCCACAGAAATTACATTAGAAATCACAATCCCGCAAAGGTAAACTTTATCTATGATAGTATTAAAGAAATAACTGAATTGTAAAAACGTTGAGGTTATAGGCATTAAAAGTCGGTGGAGACTGAGCGAGAAAATGCGCCACAATAATAAGATTTTAATAGTATAGATTATGATAAATATAGCAAATCAATTCTCCATTTTTCCGAGAAAAACAATACAAGGTGCACAATTCTAAAGAAATAAAACTAGGCACCGATCCACCCAATCCATGGTGTAGGGAGAAAATTAGTACAATTAATGCAGATAAAATGAATTTTAATAAAGAAGGGAGACTTAAAATACCACTGAAATTGCCTTTGTGTTCGTTTACAGATAATTAATATTAAACACTAGCAACAAAGTATTAGCAAATTAACCTGCATTTCATTATCCAAACTTCTCCATAGTTTAGGCTTTATATCAGTAGATCAGTACTTCTGAAATGGCATACCCAAAATAGAGGCAAATCTCTTAAGAGACTGACTTCGCCAACTCCCATATGATCGATGCGAAAAGTATGAGCGGCCAAATGTTTGCAGAGCTCTTCCAGTCGGGTGCACAAAACAAGAAACAAAACAACATCGCGATACGGGGGAAGGAAAAAAAAGAAACGAGAGAGGCAGTGAACAAATATTTGGGGCACTTATCTCAGGAACAGGGAGAGAAAATAAAACAAACTTTTCAATTTCGAAAATATTCAGAGGGAATCCAATCATAAAATGAATTCAAGCACGCAACCAAGCCAAGTTGTTTCAAATTCTCCAACGGCGTCCATGTACTTTCTCCCCGATCATGACAATCAAGAAAGAACGGCAAACAACGTTTTCGGGTAAAATAACTAAATCTCAATTAAGTTCGTCCAAGATAATAGCGCTGTTGACAGAAATGCAGCCATTCAGTAAACGCGTCCAATGCCGTTTGAGGAAGGGAATCACGTGACCGAGGAGCCATTACCGTGGTATTTGTTTAAATCATACGATCGTGAAAAAAAATTTTACTTTTCATTTATTTCTAAGTCATATCAAATATATTTTGAAAAATATATTTTCTCAGCGATAAGCAGATAGCGGAGGATTTTCAGGAAACTTAGGTAAGAGAATTTCAAATTGCTCTTTTCTTGGACAAAGAGCATTCAACGGAAAAAACTCAAGCATTTTACCACCAGGTTTAAGAGTGATCCATTTCTTCCACACTGAATAAAGTACCTATTCTTAAATTAAGAGGATAATATTCTTACAGCTGACATCTAAGACGAGATTCTGGATTTTAGACGATTTTCTTCCCTGAGTGAGTCGGAACTAGAAAATTAATCTTAAATTAAGAGGAAAATATTCTTACAGCTGACATCTACTGCGAGATTATAGATTTTAGAGGATTTTCTTACCTGAATGAGTCGGAACTAATGCCATCTAGCAGTCGTGGTCTGAAACTTGCAGGGTTTTAGAAAATATTCTCAATGCTAGAATATGTTCGTAATCACGTAAAAATTGTGGTAATTGGAAAAAAATCTTGTTTTATCTCATTATTATTGGTTTGATATTCATCTTATGTGGCAACATAGGTTTCAATTAATTAATACCAGAAAACTGTTATCGTGATTTGATGGCATTTCCTCAAAAATTCACGGCATTGACATATACAAATTAGTTCTCGAAGTTACTTTGACGCACGGGTATGGCCAGATATATACCACTTTCTTGAAACGTCACATTCAGTTGCGAGTCATACATGACATAAGTAGGCATGAGATTCAGGTTGAGCTATGCGGTTGGGTTGGTAGTTGACATTGAGAATCGACAGTGTGAATCAATATCGTATGTTAAAAACGTTGAAAATTGTAGTGGTTATTTTACCATAATTTTAGAGGATAAAATACTTAAAATGACAAGAAAATATTCTGAATGTAATAATAAATCATACTTATCTCCCGAGAGGGTACTCTTAATATAAGAATACAGAATGCTATTCGATGTTAAGAGAATATTCTTAATTTAAGAATATTTTTCTTGTGGCTACCACTCTATTGGGATCCCCTCTTAAATTAAGAAAATATCTGGGCACCTATTTAAGTGGCCTAAATCACCTAAAGCCCGTTTTACACGGGGCACGTAATTGCACAATCTGATATACGTTCGAACGTGCATTTCAAATTACATCGTGTAAAGCCGTGAATTGCAAGAACGCATGCGCGAATGCATGAACGCGAGGTGGCAAAATAACCCCTGCTCTAATTCGAAAATGATTGCTTGCCCGATTGAGAAAAAAAATGCAGTTTGAAGTTGTGCAATTTGGTGCCCCGTGTAAAACGGCCTTAAAAACAATTGGGCGCCTCTCGATTAAAGAAAATCTTTTTTTTTCAGTGCACACGAGATAAAGGAAATGCGTATCTCGCACATCTCTCTACATGAGATGTTGCCACCAAATACATAGCTTAATTTATTCTCCAACTCACCTTACTTCATACATACCTAAATTCCGTCTAAAATTTCAATCCTTGCTGATTACGTAACATTCCCCTTATATCAATAATGACACAAAACGAAATACTACAAGGGAAGTAAATAAGAACATTTGGCAAGTGAAACTTCCACCAGCGTCGAGAAACGGCAGTGACAACATTTGGCTGACAGAACCTTTCTGACTGAATCGGTGCTATTACTAACGAAATAGAATTATTTGCACTTCATCAAATTCGATGATGTTTCATTTTATGGATAAAGAAGGAACTCTGTCCGCGTATTGGAAATTTGTATTATTTATCAGAAGAGCAACTTTGAGGACTTCGTTTCACATTGTTTAAGAAAGAACGGCAATATAATGTGATTCCACGGTAAAAAAAAACGTTCAATGTTCCGCATCACGCTAATCGAAAGTTTACGCACTGCATATTCATATGGGCACGCGACTAGTTTTTCGGATGAGTTCAACTAGGTCAACTCTGGCCGACATTCATATCGGAACGAGCTGTAGGATTTTCCAAGGCCGTCGAAAACATATGGGCGGACACGCCTTCGTAGATTTTCTTTTTCTTGAACCTTTTCATCATCCGATAGTGAAAATACTTCAATGTAATTCATGCGTGATGCATTAGTGACAAGGCATATTAACCAATGTGGCTATGACGAATGTGAACATTAACTGTTTCCAGATGTAATCAATTTGGTAGGATATTGAAATATCATATTAACAACCGATCACGGCCAACCATAAATGTTCAACAAAGTAATAACGGCAATCAATAAAGAAAATCATTACAATAAACTATTCAAAAGCATAAATAATTAATTGACGAGTTCTTGTAACATGAGCAGAAGAATTTTTGGCGAAATTACTAAAGAAAACAGTAACTCATACAAAAAAAAAGGTTAAACTTCCGGTCGTGAAGTAAGGAAAAAATATTTTTCAGCAGCAAAGAGATCAGAAAGAACGGGAACGCAAATGTTACGATGCATAGTGTAGCAACCAAGAGATACAGCACTTTGAAGAGAGCGAGAGAAAATGCACAAAATCCCTCGGTAAGTTCCCAAAACCAGCCCAATCAGTCCCCTTATTATACCATTCGACGAGAAAAAAATTGCTGCTCCAATTACTGCTTGGAGAAATGATTCCTGAAGTCAACAATAAAGCCCACTAAAGTCTTTTTTACGAAATAAAATTACTTCTCGTGTCGAGAGAAACGCACGAGTGCTTCTCAAGGTACTATTTCGAACTCACAATCAACGAATCCTACCAATTCCAGCATCTCCACCGTCGTAATGACGGCAAAGCCGTATGACTCCCCCATACGATATTCCCTCGGGTTACTGCCTGACGGGGACCTAATATCTCAGTGAAATATTACATCTCCCTCACGAAAAATGTTAGTTTACTGAACAATCAATTTATTCCACCCATTTCTACACACAGGCAAGTTTTCCTCCAGTAACGTGACTTGAGACGTGAGAGATACTTCCTTCAGAGAAAATAGATAATGTTATCAACTCTATCTCGTATGGAGTTTGAAGTCTCGACAATTCATACGAATATGTAACAATAGCATGTGAAATATCTGTTTCCAAGATAATTGAAGAGCGTTTAGGATTCAATATCGTAAAGCAATCACTCAATCTATAAAAATGATCGACAGCTGCAGTATTTTACACTTATAATACTGTTTTATAAGTATTTCAGGGTTTAAGAGACTGATTCCTGCATAACTTTGTGGTATCAAGTCATTTTTAATAAAACTGATAGCTTAGTATTTACCATATTATAATCTATTGCTGACTATGGCTTTAGTAATTGAGTGTCATTTTCAAACTTGAAAATGTAAATGAATTGCTGAAACTATGATTAGTAATACACTATAGCGAGGAAAATATAAACTATCGGTTTTACTAAAAATATTTCAGCGTCGTTTTACGACGGCTACTTTCGTTAATATATTGGCAAATTGTATATTCTTCGCAAGGGAATATGGTTATTGTATACAAATGCTTATTTCTATCGGTGAAATATCCAGCAGATCGAGTCAGTAAAATTGTGAGCTATCAAAGTTTTATAGAGCTTGTTGCTTTGAAACTGATTTTAGTAAATTGTCTCATGAAAAATTTACAAAAAGGGAAAGGCATTACACCGTTCCACCGGACCATTTGTTTACCCATATGCGTTTTCACATTATTGAAATTAATAAAAGGTCAGGGTAGGAAAAGCACCTCCAATTGCCCCAGAGGAGAACGGACGCATGAAAGGCACAATAGGACTCCCGAGAAACCGAAGGGAAATTCACCTCGTGTTCGCACTAACCTAAATAAGATTGAATTTTTAATATGATGATCACGTTGGTTTTTTTTCCTCCGCTGGTTTCGGTGTGAAGATCGGGATCTTTCCGCCCCAACGCGTTCACTCTCTAATTTGCATCGGGTGGGAAGAAACTCTGGGGAATCTATGGGAGTAAGCATCCATTCGCGTGTACTGAGAGGGGACCGTTTCCGAAATCCGTGGAGATTGAAGGAATATAAGACATTTCGCGGGCTCACCCGGGCGAGAAAGTTGAGACTCTGTGATTTCGCCGGCGCGAAAGCTTAAGCCTCGCCAATTATACCACTCGCTCGATAAGGGGAGAAGCAATCAAGAGGAATTTCTCAACTATGCAGGGTTGCATTAAATTCGCGCATTCATCAACGTCTGCAATATTCCCCAAACAGCCTCCGCAGGGGATATGCGACACACGGCCATTTACAGAACCAGCCTTGAATGATTCAAAGGGTAGCAAAATAATAGGCATTCGTTTAAGGAAAGGATAGGACAATAAAGTTTTACGATTAAGCCGTAGCGTATGATAAACCTTGATTTCGCAATAATCGTGACTTTTATGAGTGAGGTGCGACTATTTAATTCAGCATATAAATGGTCCAGCAAAGGGCCTTGTGAGCGAATTGAAGTTTTACCAAAATGCCAGAATAGGTTACTTTGATGGGAATGTTAAGAAAATGTACATACTCCAAGAATAAATGAAATGGACGATTAAGCAAAAGGGGAGAGCACTGAGGAAATAAACATTTAAGAAGTAGAAGTGATAATCATTTAGAATAGGTGCCCAGTTTACTATTCAGTGAACTAAAGGGATATTGGAAATGTGGAGAAAATAGAAAACTTTTTAGAAAAAATTACGAAGGGCGAACCATTCCTGGAAAGAAATAGAGGGCAAAGACAAAGTTTCTTAAGATAAATTGAATTTTTAGACATTTCAACGACTAATGCAAGAAACTTCTGGCTTTCAATAGTTTAGTCTGTCTGTATTTGCCAGCATATCACAGAAAAAATTAACTATAACCTAATGATAAGTTTCGTTCAAAAGGGAAAAAGAGAAAATACCATAGCTCCTAAGGTCAACAGTGAGTTTTCCAGGCCTGATATAGTAGCTATTTAGATTGAAAATATTAACTTATATGAAGTAAATTTGCACAATTTTTTTTAACTTTGAACTTTCAACGATTAAATAACAACATTACCGTACTTAAACGAGATACTCTACAAAATAACATCATCTGTCACAAAGATATGAAAAAAAGAGTCGTTCACAATCCTCCCGTAGGTAAAATGAGGAAGTAATGCTCCAGCAAATCAGCGTTTTCTGTCATATTTTTGCATTTTACTTTACACAGCATGTTAAAACGAAAATAAATCCAGATACTAAACACACACTGCTCTGAGGTATTGACGAAGTTACTATAGTGTACTACTTAAACTGCACTTTAAATGCATTCGCAATTGACCATCGTTGAAATACGCCATCCTAATCACACTCTCCTCCACCATTCTTGCCACGAAGCGAGTTTTTCTGGGAAGAGGAATTCGACCATAAACTCTGCCAAGATCCATCCTGAACTGGTTCAAAACCGACGGAATTAAAACACGATGAATGGATCATCATCTTAATTACGTGAGAATTTCCCTGGAGGGAAACTTTCACACGGGATCAGAAGAAAAACTCTTTTAGGAGTGAAGTTTACTCCTCTTTGAGCCGTCGTCCGCAGCGATTGGATCTCGCCGCTCTCCCGAGTAACAGACGCCTTTTTCATGAGCGGGCCACGATCGGCGGCGATACCCGCCGACCGTAGCCTCCGAGATATACAGGCCTGAACACTGGAATTTCGATCGTCATCTGTTTTCAAATAGTAGGCCTAAAATCGTATGTGTTCTTACGGAGATGATTGAAAAAAATTACAATAAAAGGTTATTATGGCAGGTAAGACTTGGTTAGTACCGTAAGTTTTTGTCAAATGAGATAATGCATCATAACCGATAGCTGCAGAAGTTCATATCTCGTTGCAATGTGATTTTATCACAATATAAGTACACGAAATTTAAGGAGGCCTATAGAAAGTGAACAGGTTTTTATTTGTCATTTATTTGATTTTATGTCATTAAAAATAGTACTTTGCATACCATGAGAACAGAAATTGGTTATGTAACGAAGGGGAGCGTTAAAAGACTATTTGAAGTAGAGGACGTCTTCATCCTCCATTGACAATTTGCCTCGCATGACACTCAGAACCAAGTTTAGTTATCAGTATCCGTTTGTGCTTTTGTTATCTGCATAACATTGAATCAAATTGTCTCCTTAATCTACCCAATTTGGTTTCAGGTCGTGTTTGTCGATGAATTGAATGTGAGGGAAATATATTTACCGCAATCGCAGTAGAATTAAAATTCGCGCCGACAATTTTTCTTTCCGTTTTCGAATAATAATCGCCTTTAAAAGTCCTGCTAAAATAAGACGAATGCTTTTCCAAGTGCATAAATATTTTTATGAAACTATCGTGGCCCTTGAAATGCGGCATATGACAAGAAATAATTGCCTAACTTTGTTGAACCTTGACATAAGAAATACACAGGAAGCGCATTTCCCGCGCTTTTCGTAGGCCTACTAAATAAAAGTGGAGGGGGTAATGTTACGGCCTGTATATTTCGGAGGCTACGAGCCGACCTATGGGAACGGACACGGTCCCCGCACGGGTCTAGCGATTGAAAGGTGGTATTCTGAATGTAAAGGCAAGTGTGAAGTAGATTTCCACAGCAGCTTCGAGTGTAGCAAGATGTTTATGAGCATCACAACTTCCAGGGCTTCTTCCGGCTTATACGTTACTTCCCCCTTCTCTGCAAAAAATGACGAAAGTCAGGAAAGTAAATAACTAGTATGACGATTTCGAAAATTGCAGAATTTAGGCAGTCAGTGCGTTCATACACCTCACTCCTCGAGTTCAACTGGTATTCGAGGAATTTATAAATTTGTATAAAGAAAATAAAATACATGTAGATGCATATTATCAGCATCTCATAAAGCGTATTAAGCATTAGAATCATTAAATTTCTTATTATACAAGGCAAACGCAGTGACAACACTTTATTTAGTATCTCACAACACCAAACATCTCTTAGAAAACACGCCTAATTAATTAGTTGTTTAGATTAGTTATCCCCGATATTTGTAACACACAAAGACGAAGATGTGAAGGAAAAAGGGAAAATGTAAGCACGTAACGCATCCGAACAAGACCATGGATATTAGATAATAAGAATATAAATTTTCGATGAGATGATTCGGGTTCATGAGAAATGTTTGATTTTTCAATTAACTCTCTTCGAAAAGCAGTTATCACGAAATAGCATATGTTGAACAAAATGTAATTACAAGAAATTACCACCACTGACTTCATCATTACAAAGCATTACGGAATCCTCATAGAAAAAGAAGTAACACAACTTAAGACGCAGGCCAAGTTTGCTGTCAATGACGTTTTTTCCTACCCCTAAGAACGTAAACACTCAGGTTAAGAAAGATATCACCAATGATTTCAAACGAATTTTAGGCACCACGAAAAAGAGTGTTTAAATAATTAAATTATCAAAAATACCGGTACTAAAACCTAAAAACGGGAGTCTGTATTAATGCCTCCAGTTAACACCGTCAACTTTAATGCATCTTCTGCAGGAATGAAATTTCACATTCAAACACCCGCTTCTTTTATATGCAGAAAAAAATCGCTAGCTGCTTCCTCATCAAAACAAAAAGCATTAAACATGAAAAAAAAGCGTCACGGATCATGAACTGGCTCAATCTCTTAATTAACTCATCTCCTTTCACAAACTTTCTAATTTAGGTGTAAAATGCAATTCAGCAGCACTAATTGGGAAAGAAGACACGGCAAAAAAAATCATACTTCAAGTTATTATATTATAATAAATAAGTTCGTAGAATATCGCTTTTTATGCGTGCATTCAGAAAATAAATTTCCTTCCAATGCGCAGTATTTCTAAGTTAAGAGAAAATTGTCGTTACTTTCAGTCAGCATTCCGGAAACGCGTAACACTAAAAGAAAGGCAAATGAAAAGACAGCATTAGAACTACATTTACGCGTAAAACTGTTGCTAGCATCTGCCGACGAGTAATTTCAACTTACTCGTGGATTTAAAGGCATTAAAACTTAAATTTACTAATAATATCAACTAATTTTTAAGAATGCACAATCTTTAACATAAAGATTAATTCGCCAAAGAAAGTATATATTCAATTTCCAGTTAACTCCCTGAGATTTTCCCACGCCACGAAGCGAAAATCTTCAAACGCTAAACTTCTGAATCTACACGTATGAGGAATGAGATATCGCACACTTATCAAAGAAATGAGTGGTAGAGCGCGATAACACGCATTGAAGTCCATATCTGAGGTTAAGTATCCGTTATTGACTGATTCTAATGATACGCACACTGATCTTGAATTAAACGATAGTAGAACTTAAAAATAAAAAAGTGCTTTAAAGAGAATGTTAAAAATGTGAGTTTATTCCGGGAAAAATAGTTTATGATTAAGCATTATACGAACGAGGGGAATAGCATGGCCGCTTTGAGATTACAGGCCAATCAACTCTCATGTGATGAGCAAATACAATGAGGATAGCGTGGGATGAGATAGAACCAACGTTCCGATCCATACATAAATTTCCACGGGAAAGAACTAGTTTCCAATGGGACGCCCACGTTCCCATACAGCGAACGATTCAAGAAAATTAGCAAGGAAGCATAATCAGACCGAGGCACGTTCAGTATCAATAAAGCACGCATTCCATCTCCTACCATGAACTTAAACATTGGATGCTGTCGAATTTTGCAAAAACGAACAGTTTACTCAAGAAAGCCCGAGGATTGACATAAATAATAGGATACGATAGAAAGATAGGAGACTGAAATTTTACGTTAACGATCGTCCAATATGGCGACAATAAAAACAAGTCAATACTTTCCCAGGAAACAAACCTTAATTATAACGGATCAGAATACTATGGTAACGAGATCATGGATTTGATTTTGAACAACTATCTTACCCATCCACCTTCGATGTATCACACAATGTTATAATTACAGCAATGAGGTAATTCACATGGCCACTATGAGCAGAGTGAGAGAGTAATAAGAAAGATAATACGGAAGTTCACAACAGATAATCTGCGACGTTGCCAATTCTTATCATTGCACTCAAAACTATTTCTACTTCGTATCCTCTTGCTCGCAGAAGACTTTTAAAATTCCGAATACACATTATTCTGAGAATAATGTGTATTCGGAATAAAAAATGCCTTCAATGACAGACGATTAGGCAACGATAGTGATAGTACCATCCTAAGTGACTAAGTGAGCCGAGTCACCGTTCCAGGACTTTTTAAGTGAAGGGTATCTTTAAAATACATGCACCACATATGCTCAACATTTTTCCAGAAAGATAACCGATACGGATAAGCTTCTCCAACAATAACGGTTACGTCATATAAGCAAGAGTCAGATGCACTAACACAACCGCAACTCACAGTCACGATCACATCAGCGTAGAGGCTATTACACCCAACGCTAAAATGTGACTAGATATTATGAAACCGATCCTGGATATTTCCATTTTAATACTTGCAAAGCTAAGACCCATGTTCCACCAATCTCAGAGAGACACAACTGTCTGCAAACTAGTTACTCTTCGCGATACGCATGAAGGAATCTTACCATTCTACAATCACGGTTCTCAGCGGTAGTTCAGGTTGCTAATGAGAGAGATAGTAATTTTCCACTGGACTAACCAAACATTCTACGCCAGCGCTTGTTCTGGAAAATAGGGGAGATCCGCGCAGATTTTACCGAAACGGGGAAGAGAAGCGGGAACGCAGAGTCGGCTAGGGCTTTGCACAGCACGGAGCAAATGCAAAAAAACAAGGTCGTGGAACTATTGAAGTTTGGAACTCTAGCCAATTATACGAAAAATGTAATTACAGAGGTAAAAACTCGCCACTTGGATTTTCTCCCAGAATTCTCGGTTTATTGATCTGTTCTTCACACCTGTTCGAAAGTATTTCAAAATTTCAACGGGGTAAATGACCGTCAAATGAATCGATTCTGACCCCATTGTTGCTATACAGTAGGCGTGTCAAGACGTTTCGCACCAAATGATATGTCACGGTATTTGTCAATTTTGGCGAAAACTTAGACATTACACCCCCTATATTAAGTTCCTGTCGACCACTCCGATAAGAATCTACCATTTGGTAGAGTCAAAACGATTATGACAATTTCCCAACGTAAAAAGAGCAGTATACTTTGGTTTTACGTGCTATAACTGCTAACATTAAACCACAGCGCCTAGCCTACGACCTCAAACCTAAGACAAAACAGCCACGTCTGAGGCGGGGTTCAAACTAGCGACCTTATAGCTGCCAAGACGCCGTATTAGCAAGCTGGGTTTTGTAGTTGACAGCTCGTCTTTGACGCCACTTATTCGCTTCAATTCTGAGCTGAGTTCCTCATAAGATATTTTTCTTCTCAATCGAACTACCACCGTTTTGATTTGCAGCCAACTGAAGCTAATAATAAAAAACAACTAAAATCAAGACGGTTGCGAAAATATGCACAAGTTTGACAAGAATCAAGGATTTCATTGAGTTCTAGAGGGTATTTTGCGAAAAAAAACAACACCAAATCAGAGCGAGAAGGCAAGGCAAAACGAATTGAGGTTGGTAATGCTCCTTCGGTTTGATCCGAAACAGGAAGCCGAAGCTCGAAAAGTAACAACGGACAAGATGACACATTTTTCGAGCATAGGCATCTACATTTCGAGCATAGGCATGGGGACAGAGATGTAGGGATGAGAGAAACGTCACTCTGATACAGTAATAGCCACAGCGACTCTGATCGCGCTGATATGACGGCTACCTGGCTAAGATACCACAAGGCCATAGATACATATGTATCTATGGCCATGAGCTACCAGAGGAACGATAGAACGGCGAAGAGAGAACGAAATTATCGTTACCAAAAATACCAACGATAGCTTGCGCCTGGCTGCGAATGTGATGAACATAGAATTGAATGCGTCAGCGTATTATTTTTTATTAAAATTTTTAATTATTAACTGAAAGTAAATACACCACGCAAGTTGTGGACGTCAAATTTAATTCAATACTCCTGATGATAATGAATTGAAAATAACGTTTATCAAGGTAACAGTCGTACACCAATTGTCATTACGCTCCTGTTAGCGGGATCAACAGCGCCAGTAATAACGAACAATTTCCGTTGATGTGTGACAAGCACAGTGCATAGCCATAAATATCGTCGAGTAGCTTTCACAATGAAGGAAGCGATGGAAAAGTCACAGGTCTCATTATTTCCGAGGTCATAGCTACTCTTAGTTGCTGCCGATCCATTGGACATTAATTAACGCAAGGACGGCCAAGTGAAGAGCAGGTGGGGCGTACCTTGCTCGCACATTGATCCTACTGAATTGCCTCTTCCATTGCATCAAATCCGTTCGCAGACCACAGAGGCGGTTCGTAGAGTGTACCCTACAATCCGCGGTCAGGCAACATGGGAAGATGCGGGCATTGTGTGGTCGTCTAAAATCTCTGGTGAGAGGGACGGCAAAGCTCTCGGGAACCAGCGGTCGAAACAAGAGTTTAGGCGGGCTAGCGCTCCCTCGCTAATTTTCTTGGTTGGACGGTGGGCTATTTGGGGGAGACGACCGGCATCTGTGGCCCTTTGCGCAAGTTGGGATAGGTAGGTAGGGAGGCGACGAAAGATGAATTGGGGAATGGAGGAAGAGTGGAGAGGAACCCGGCGTCTTTATTATCAAGCTACCAACGAAATCCGCATAGGAGTAAAAAGTTTAACGCCCTATCTAAGGGACGGAGTGCCGCAATTAAGACCACGTAATCGAACTAGGGACAAAATTTGGCAGAATAATGAAATTTTCACGATACTAGCTCAGAAGCAAGTCTCCAATTCTTAGCATTAACTACTGATACCCTTGCCACACACCCCTGAGGTGGCTTGCAGGGTATTTTGTAGATGTAGATGCACTGTTGTTTGTATAATATGTACGTGTAATGCGCTTTTTAATAATAGTAATTAGTTATTTAGGGAGGCGACCGACAACCTAAACCATTTGCACCGTTAAGCATAGTTGTCTAGGTATGTACTTATAGGGAGGACTACTCAGAAAATGCAAGAATTTGAGAGGGAAACCCGGAAACGGTATCAGCCTACTCTACGGGAAAAGTGCCAAAGGAACAACATACCAACGGAAGAGCGGAGTACTACACTGAAGTGCTATCCTCATGGCTCACGTAGGGATAGGGATTTCACCGAAAAATTCTCGCAATTGCCGATTATCTAACACTGGGTAAGCTCTAGCCACCACGCCGACTCGATCCCCTGCACCAATTTCCTCTCTCGTGCTCCCGGCGCGGGCGGTTACGAGCCGCGAGCATCGGGGAAACCATCTCCAGGCGGCCACGTCACTCGTCGAGCCAAGGCCAAGGCCAAGAGGAGATTAATATTCCGCATATAAGCCCGGGTCCATGATGGACACGAGCAAAAGTGCATCTAGAAGGGCGCCAATGTGGGCAGAGGAATAGGGCGGGTCCAGGGAAACCCACGTGCTCTCACTTTAATATTTTTCACTGCTGCAATGGATTACTATGTATGCGTTGAAAATATATCCAAAACATGGGTAAACATACAAAATTCATTCAACGGTGTGTAGAGAGAAGCTGATGCTTGCTTCGGAAGGAGGAAAGAAATCGCACGACGATATGTTTACGGATGTAGCGGAGCATTTATAATTTTCTTTTTAACGCCGAAGCCTACCTCCGATTATTAGTAGACACCAGTAATGCTTTTGAGTCCTATTTCGCCACCTCATTCCATCTTGAAATGAAATGAGATCCGAAAGAGCTTCGAAGCAGAGCCTTCTTATAATTCCCCAACGTTGAGGGAATGTAATGGCAGATGTAAATAATACATATGGATAAAAGTGTGAAATGCTTCCAGTGTTTCTCCTCCAAACAATGTGGAAAGTAAACATTTACAAAAGGTAACGCCGGATACTATTTCTAACTTAAGTGTAGTGGAAAATAAAAACAAGAATCATTAAATATGATGGCACGAGGGACATGTTCACACGGCCTTCTTACTTCTTAATTAGTAAACCTCGCATAGCATGGGATTCTATACCTTTACACGTGAATTATAGCCATTAGTCACGGTCGTCACCATCATCTTCCCGAGATATAATGAACTAGTGACCGTCATTTGGTTTAGAAGATGTCTCCACCCTCACACGTATTTGTATATAATACTGACTGGTGAGGGGTAGTAATTAGCAGAGCAGGCTATTAATTAAGCGTCGTCTCATTCCTACTTCGAATAAACCCAGCTGATGCATAACGAAAGACGGAAATTCAATGAATATTATTTTCTTTTCATCATACAAAAATTTGAAGGGACGGGCAGGTAATTAACACACACAGAATCCACCCACGCTCCACAGCCTTGAACTAATTACCAGATGAAACTTGCTAAATGATACCGGGGTAGAAATTTAAAGAAGTCTGAGCGACTCCAGCTGAAGTTTCGAAACTATAGGAAAACAGCTTGAGAACACTACGACGACCATCCGATCAGAGGGATTTCTTTTTTGAGCTAGTCGGAAAAGGCCGCGGAGGGGAAATTTTCGAGATTCGCGACTGTTGTTGGAGGTGGGATGGTGTATGGGCGAAGGCTCCTTGAGAGGGGTGCCATGACTCACACGGTAAGGAGGACGCACGCCACTGAGGCGGTAAAAAGTGTGCACTTCAAAAGGCAAATTCCATTTGGCTCGCTATCAGTGAGTCACTATATCTCGTTATACTTATCGCCCTATTTACGTTAAGCAATGGAGCAACAATAAAAGCGAGACAACTATAGATTCAAACAATGCTTCGAAGACATTTTCATGCCGAAAGAACGATAGGAATGAAACCTTGGGATTCCATTCAGTTTATCAAGGAATGAGAATAGAGCGTTTTCATAGACTGACAAATTCGCACTTAAAGAAAATACTCCGACACTTTCTAAGTAAATGATATATCAAGTCCTCACACCAGAGTAATAAACAGCAGTGTATTTCTAAAGTGAAAGAAGTCGGGTAAATACTAGAATGGTAAGTGTGAGCTTTATTTAACCGTGATTTAAATAAGTTCCTTCATCAAAGACCCACCTACAAATAGTTTGGAAGTCCGAAAAAACGTTCATTTAAACAACAAATGTTAAAAACAATCAACAACGGCCGGCTGTATCGCAACTGAAACGAATTAATTTCTAAGAAAACTTGCGGTTTCAGGGTGTATTACGTGAAAGTTTTCCACGTTAGGAATGATAAAAATTATGCGAATTTCACCTGAAGATGACAATGTGTTGAAACCCGGGTCGTGAATAAACTATCTATTGAGAATTAATTTCTTTTCTGGAAACGTGCCAAAAGGCGACTCACCAGGAGACACGTGGGCTAGAAGGAACTGCATTCACATTAGTAAACACTGCTTGAGCTTAATCGACGTCCATTGTGCATATTTATTGCGATTCTCGACTTAATTGATACGGATAGCCTCAAATATTCGACAATTTCACAAACTAATTGTTTACACTCATTAACATCATGTAAATCAGCCTATAGATCAACGAAAATGTATCATACGTCGAGTGGCGAGTTCCGACACAGGCATCTAGACTTCGGGACGGAGATGCCGTGAATTGCGTGATTCACAAGTCTCGTCGAAATTATTGGGAGTGATCCATTTTCACGAAGCCGATGTCACGTATTACATTGCAACCTGAACACATCCAACACAATCTTGACCCACAAAAATAAATAAAAATAGACCGGGGCACGTCGTCGCTGTCACCAACACGAGCAAAGCGAACACACACAACACACGAGGAAAAAAGAGAAACGGGGGACCAACGCAACCGGCCCTCGCCACCCAGAAGACGCTGCCGGAGAATCGAATATTATCGATTTCCTCCGACTAAAACACACTACTACGACTGCTCCGCCGGAAGGAAAGCATCAAATACGAATGCACACGGCCGGGCACGAGTGAGGATTCGCACTCTCCCATCTGCGGCCACACGGGTATCGGGTGGTGAGGCCGCATCTATGGAAATAGCGTGACGCCGGCCCTCGTCACGTGAGTGACATCACGTCCGTCGCCAACCGACGCCACACAAAACTACAGGAATCGATGTCAAAAAGTTCGCCCCACTCGTTTCGCCGAAGAAGACAGACTAAATGACTCACTCCTATCACGAAAAGAGCAAGCGAACTGAAGACGGAATGATTAGTTTACGAAGGGCACCGATGAACGTGACATGCAGCTACGCGCACGGGTGCGATATCTCCCAAATAGAAACCGGCTAGCAACAAACCGGACCGGCGATTGGGAGATCCGGTTTCGAATCCCGATTGAGGAAATATTTTTCTTTTACTGTTTACTTTCTCACTTAGATACTACGAGACAGGAAAACTGAGAGACCTTAAGTAGAGGGAACTTGGGTTTACTTCAGACACAAGGTAGATTATTAGGCTCCGACTATGCACTTACAGATCTGACCAACCACCCAAAATATTCGACAAAAACACGATCATTGATAAATATAAATACTCCTCAAAATCGCGCATCATCTGCTACTACAACTGAAACGAGGTTAAGCACTCCAAAATAGACAACATGCCAAGGACATTATTGGGCTCCAACACTAGACCCGCAGATTTGACCATTCAGACCAAAGGCAACAAATACGGACCCTGATGGATATAAGCACTCCTTTATATGGTAAACAACCGGAAGTAAAATCCAATCAAGGTTAAGCACTTGAAAACAACACCCGCAGACAAGACCATCCAGGTAAAATAAAGGCAATAAGATACACAACCATAGATGGATGTAAACATTCCTTTGCACCGCGCACAACACGCAAGTATAACCGACTGTCGGCTAACTGCTCCAAAGCAGGAAAACTAAATCCAGCTTCCCTGAACATCTCACTTTATACACGAGCACACGATCTAAGGCTTGTGATCCAGCATATGGCACACACGTCCAGTTGACGGCACGCAGGCAATTACGCAGACGTGGATTGAAGAGCTATCCTAACCTTGACCTCGCGGCGGCGACCCTGGAGCAGAGCAAGACGGGACCCGAGGGCGTCCCCGAAGTCGGAGACGCTCCGGCGGCGGACGACGCCACGACCGGCGGCGGCTTCCTTCGTACTGTGCCGATGGCGGCGCCAACTCCCCTCGGCATCCCGAAGCGTCCCGACGCGCACTCCGACTGGGCCTCCCTGGCCATGACTGAACGCCTGGCGAGGCCCCGCGCCGCATTAAAAAGGCAAGTACGCGGGCGGAGAAGGCGGGGGACAGAGAAAAACCCCCCCATCACCCCCCTCGCCCTCCAACCGGCTTCCCCCCGCGATTACCGGCGAGCGTCGTTCCTTCCCCTACACACCGTGGAGAGCTGAGCGCAAGCGCAGGCTTGTGACAAGCCCTCCCGATCGCAGCCTTTCCCCTACACCACACAACAGGAGGGCCACTGGATTCCTATTTTCAAGAGCTATATGTATCAACGGAGGAAAATTACTCTTTTCAAAGAGGTTGCAATGCTCTACGAGATCGGATGTTGGCATAATTATCTAAATCAGCTGTTCCCAACCTGTGGTACGCTTGCCCTGAGTGGTGCATCTTTGACGGCTTAAGGCCTTTTTACAAGATGAAAGATTTTGTACAAACCAATGCACGTGAGATTGTACGTTTGTCTCAACGAAATTAGAACAGGTTCTATTTCTCGTGCAGGCATTGAGACATTCGCAAACGCGTTCATACAATTTGCCGCTTTACACGATACATTTTGCCTCATGCAAGAGTTCACGGAGGAGTTTGTACAAACAAATGTACCGTGTAAAACGGCCTTAAGGCGAAGTTGAGAAAAGTAGAATAACGTTGGAAGTTTGTAAGAGCAGTAAGAAGGTAAACAATGAACATATAATATTATCAAATTAATCGATTGTGGCGATACTTGGTGAAAATTGAAGATAGATTTCATTATGACAAAAACACAGTACAAAATTCCACTATTTAGCATTTTGCGTGACGCTGCAAAGGTTTAACTGTTTCAAATTCATTTTCTATCTTTTCCAATTTGTTGAAATATAGAGCGGAGACATGAAAACAAGAAAAAATCTTGTAAATAATAAAGTAAAAAAGTTTGTAAATAAAATAATTGCTTTAACGATTTTTCATTTTTGGAATTTAGGGCTGCCTCCATAAGGAAACCTTCG
This sequence comes from Pyrrhosoma nymphula, assembly GCA_963573305.1. Taxonomy (NCBI): domain Eukaryota; kingdom Metazoa; phylum Arthropoda; class Insecta; order Odonata; family Coenagrionidae; genus Pyrrhosoma; species Pyrrhosoma nymphula. Next base: position 138,182,250 of record OY754333.1, on the reverse strand, counting down.
TGAAAATATTTGTTCAAACAGGCAGCTGAGATGCACAGGTAAGAAAATATAAATTAAATCAGGCAATATTTAAAAATAAATGAACAGACTATGTCCGAAAAAGGAGTGGTAAAATGTCGGTCAAGGTAACGCTCTCATGATTTTAAGCGAGACAGTATAATGAGCTCCAAAAATTTATGCGTGACTATGTTCGTGGTTTTGCAAATAAAATTAATTACCCAGAAATCAATTCTAGGCCATTCGGGAACATTCGGGAAAATCGAGGAAAATTCGAAAATTGCTTTAAAATCAAGAAAGTAATTTTGAATAATTCCAAGGTGTGGTCACACTGCACAACTACCCACTGCCTCCCACATTACCACCCAAACCCTTTATCGTGGACTCCTCCCGGAACAACACCACCTCCCAAACCCTTCCGCATGAATATACGGCCCTTCCCTCCTCGAGGACCTCCTCCCGCGCTTTTGATGTCATTGTTGATGATCCCTGGCGTCAATGCACCTTCATCATTTATTCGCCACACTGCGAGAGGACGAGGAGGGAGGGGTTGAGAAGGGGGGGGGGGAGGGTTTGAGACGCAAACAACCCTACCTCCCTCCTCTCAAACCCAATTAAGCTCCCTCCATTACTCGCCGAGCTTGAAAATTTACAAAGTCCTCGAGAGTAAAATTTTCACTCCCGCAAGATCTCCCGCACGGCGATTGAATAAAAAAAAGGGAAAAAATGTTCGCCTCGCGTCTAGGATAGTCGTGAGAACGAGGATGGCCTGCGGTTTCGGTAACGGGAATTGGAGAGACAATAGACATGGAGCCAGGATGGGAGATGGCGCGGTACAAGTCGGATGCTTGGACGGAGATGAGGGGCAGAGAAAAAGGATAAAGCTGACGTCCCACGGTCCCAGGAAATTTTTTCACAGATATTTGATCAAACCGGTTTTATTATTGTTCAAATGATGGAATTTGAAGAAAATGCCAGTTGATTACATGAATTTCACTTTTTGAATGATTGATGTCTCGGAATCATATTGCATTTCCTTCAAATCTCCATACGTCACGATCCTCAAACCTTTTGGTAAAATATTTTGTGAACAATTTTGACCGTGGAAAATCGGCCTCTGATTGTTATCAGTGGCCACCGTAAGTTACGTTTCAAACGATTGAGTACCGAAAAATTTGGCTCTAAAAATAGCGACAAAATAAATGGGCGTATCAAAATAGTTTATAATTTTTCCCGCGCCAAAATAAATTTCCCAGGAATTCAAGGAATGCTGGGAAACTTGAACTATTCCATCGCTCAGAAACTTGCACGAAACCACTCAATAACATGACTCACAATTCCACGGAATGATGATAGTGTGAGAACTGTATTTATCGTAGGCTGCCCTTCACCTCGAAGCACCAATCGGATTTCCCAAGTACTGAGCGTAATTGCTACCAAAGGGTTACTTCCACTTTTGCAGGATAATGAAATAGTAATGTTCCACTAATTTAAAGTTCCATTTACGACGTGTTTCGTTGCTTTACATAGTTATCACCTTGAGACTCGCAGTAAAAACAACCTAAACAAAAAGGCAAAAATTGCAATCCAATCGTTAATATTAAACAGTTTTGCCTCATCGAGCCAGGATTAGTATTGTGTACTTCCATAAAAATGAGATAGCCGTCAAGAGGAAATTGAAAATAGTCTCTCATCTCATTCTAATATATATATTTTGTCGACAAGCAGGTTGGCAATAGATCAGTTTCTTGTTTCAATTCAAAACTGCTTATACCTTAATGAAAGCAAAAGTCTTCATAAGCTTAAAACCTAAGAAAATCCATACCAGGCTGGAATTAGATGTTAGCTTTTTCATAGAGATGATGGTAAAACCTCCCAATTAACTCTAAAACTATCCAGTCAGAATAATTAAAACGAGAAATCAAAAGCGCGAAATACAAGAACATTCCATTCAATAGACCAATTAAAAGTAAAGTTTAAAAAAAATGATTCTATTACACTGCCTTTAAAATCATTTGATTGAAATCGAAAATCAAACAGTTTCGCCAGCCCCTCCACTTTAATATCATTCAATGGATTTCCTACCAAATAAATGACGGAACTAGACGACCTAAGGTAAACTTTAATTCTTGGGAAGTTAGGAAAAAGGCTTTTATGAAACACAAGTATCCCTGATATTCTGCTCTTAATCAAGTCATTAAATTTCTTACGCAACTTATTACAGTCTTAAATTACGTTCGTAATCTAAGATACTTTATCTTACTTGTTGTATATTCCTCTTCAAATTATATCTCCTTATGTAACTGAAAATGTGTAACAAAACCACTCCTTTCCTTTTTCACCTCACCAAAAGTGTCGCAAATTTGTTCGTCCCCCCTCACGACAGTTGATTCACGACATTCACCTACATGCTTAAATCTAAAAATAACACAAATCAACGTAATTCCACTTCCTTTGCCACTAGTAAGAATATTATACTATCAATTCCGTCTCTCCTCCACTTCATTCCAAGTAAATGGTCTACTCTAAAACTAAGGCTATTATTATCGGTAGTTCCAGGATGCTACGTAACATTAGCCACATTACGACTTCCAGTATCGTGGTTAATGGTATCCCTATTCCATACTCCAGTAATGTACATAACCTAGGGATTACGTTGACTGCTAACTTATCATGGGATTGTCATGTAAATAATATTTCTAACAAAGTTCATTCTATACTTTACCAGTGAAAAGTTCACAGAAACTTACTTCCTTTTAATACTAGAAAAACACTTATATCGTCGCTTATTTTCTCTGTAATAGATTATTGCTGTCTCGTTTATAACGACCTCAACGAAGAAAATAATCTCAAACTTCACCGGGCCTTAAACTCCTGCCTTAGGTTCATTTTTTACCTTCGCAGGGACGTCCACATCACACCATATTATAAAGAATTAAGATGGCTCAACGTCAAATCCCGTAGAGAATACCTTCTGGGACCACTTCTGGGATCCTTGTCACATATGGAATAAGATGTCAACTGATATTAAAAATTATAGATCTGTTAAATCATTTAAAATGAAATACCATGATTATTTACTTTCCCGGGAATAACATAAGTTACTCTTATTATTATTTTTTCTTCTCCAAATTTGTGTTCATGTTATTATGGCTCCTTATTCACTGAATCATTTTTCTATTGTTAAGTTATGTATACATGAGTTGTTTGTGTTAATTGACATTTAAAATATGATGAAAAGTTTGTCCTTTTGTACTTATGATTGTGCTTGCAAAGTGTATTACTATTTATCTTTGTTCTTATGGATTTTTTTCCAGAACAATAAATATTTTTCAACCTATCTATCTATCTACTCGTACTCCGCCCTCGTGAGATAGTCGAGAGCAAAGCCACTGACGACGAAACCACAAACCCGTTGACAATTTATGGACATTTCTTCGATCGCTCGGGAGGATTCGGAATCGGATATCCTGGGTAGGGATGGTTTGTGACATTTCATTTCCTCTTCGAAATAACTCGAAACGATCTAAGACTTCTCTGGTGACCGCAGTTTTAAAGCAGACGTACAGATTCATGTTTATGCGGGCAAGGCTTTCCTCGATGACACCCCATACAAGTGAGTGACAAGTCATCTCCACGCGTCTTAACTGAGGTAATCGCGCATTACAACAGTGGTTCCCAACCTTTTTTATTCGGCACACCTCTAAAACTTTTAATAGACCTAGCACCCCTGAAAGTAATATCTCGCACCCCTAAAAGTAATAATATATTTAAGAATAAAAGTGAAACAGGCCAAAACAAATTTGTATATCAATTTTTAATAATATATAAACATAAATCAAAAATATATGGTAAAGAAAAAATATTATAACAAATTCAAAGTTGCATAAACCTTACAAAAATATACCCTTAATATATACAAAAAACTGAAATGCTATCTCCCACCCCTTGGAATACTATATCGCTCCGCCAAGGGGTTCGAGCACCCCTGGTTGGGAAACCCTGCATTATATGATAAGGGAGAGAGATATATACAGAATATCGTCGAATTTAGTAGCCCATCGGAACAAAACTGCACCCAATCATAAAGTAAAATCGTAAGGTTAAAATCATTTTCCTTAAAACGCTAGTTTACGCTCAACTAAGTTTCAAGAACATAAATAAAGGAAAATGAAATTTCTCACCATTAAACAAAAATTTATAGCTTGTCCAATTTTGTCGCAATAGCCAGCGTTTCTTCTTTATTATAATTTTTAATTAATGCTAGACAAAGCAAATAGCTGCTGGCATTTTCGCGCACGATGCCCGCAGAAAGTGACTCTCTCAATTACTCACAAACCGCTAAAATCAGCCTTAAATGCCACAGAAAACATTCTGAAACACTGAAATACATTCGGCTGTGATACCAGCAACCTAATCAGTTATCAGAAACCTATAATACTATCTCCATCAGCAAACTTCTGAACTATTTTTAGATTAAACTCTAGAGAAACACACCATTCAGAAACAAAATATAAGGCCTTGAGATTCTAAAAGGTCTAAAGGGAACTTCTAGCTCCAACAATGGGAACTATTTTCAGCCGGAACACCAGGATAACCTTCGCTTTAAACTTAATACACAAACTATGGGGTTTAGGAGGGAGTTACGCATGTATGCATCATTACTTTGAGTAAAGTCTAAACCAAGTTAGGCCACCACATGCTACGTACGTTAATAAGCAGAATATGTTATAAAAATATTCAGGATAAATTTAAGATTCCAAGTTAGTGCGAGTAACGATGGATAAAAAACAGACAAGGGCGCAAATGCGCATCTTCAGTTTACCAAAGGGAGCATTAAGTCTCTACTGGAACGATGTTCTCTTTCGGAATAACGCTGGGATTTCACTGCAATCAAAAGAGAGACTACGGTATCATGGTATTAAAGACAGTGGTACTTTGACGCAAAGACATCGGCGACCATGACATAGACTAGATAAACCCGCAAGCCTCTGCAGTTCTCTAGAACACAACTCTCATCGCCTTTGTTAAAAATGAAACAACTGGCCAATAGTTTTCCAACTTACATCCCCAATGGACAAAAGGAACGAAAAAGTTCACTCGGATTCAAGGAAAATGCACATCAGAGGATAATTCCACACAAAAATGGCAAGTTCCACTTTACACGTTTTTCTGGCATATTACACGGCATTGAGATCAAGGGAAACTAGACAAAAATACGTTCCACAGACGCTAAGTCTATACATAAATAGATCAACGAGACCAAATCTTAGGATAAATTAAATATTTTTCCAGGAAGTATTTATGTAACTGCTAATTTGCAAAAAGATAAGAAGAAATCCAAAGCTACTCGAGGAAAGAGGTCGAATTAAAAGCATGGCTTTCGGCGTTATGGAGAAATTATTAGTACATTGGAGAATTTTGGTCACCCGATAGCTCTTTCGTTCACAAATGTAGGAGGATTTATAGCCGCTTACTTCCTCTTTGCTGAGCTTCGTAGTTCCTGCACGCAGAAGTTGGTCGGCGATAAACAAACGCGTTTTTGAAAATTCCACGTTTTCCAACGTAAGTTCCTCGTATTGAGTTAACGCATGCCTTGAGTTTTCTCTCGTTGCTAGCGATATTTTATAGCGATAAGTTGAAAGCAATATCTTCCGGTTTAGAAAATTTAACTACCGAGATGTCGGATGAGGGATAACCTGGTGATCTAGGAGATGAACGAGACTATTTGATGCAGTAGAATTGATGAGTATGGGCGATTTGAGAGCTTCATGCAACCTGTTCAAGCGTCGACATATTGTTGTTGTGTGCCCAGACCTGATGAAGAGCTGACCTAGCCTGTATGCTGGACCTCTCGAATATAACTGATACTCTGTCTGACCTGTTGGATTTGATTCACTCCTTATTCTTTAAGTGAGTCTGATTATCCTTATTTTTTTAAATTATTACCTTAAAAAGAGATTTTATTAAATTCAAAAGACCGAAATCCTACCAGCGAATTTTACAACACAAAACGTTTACCTCAGCATTTGAGACCCATTTTTAAGGACCACTACAGAGGAGATCAAATCCATAGCTTCCTCATTAAAAACTGTTCGTGCAACCTGCGTGCTACGTGTGGTCTACAGGCTAATGAATCTACTTATGACGAATTAATACCCGTCTTCATGAAAAATTAGTTTGAAGGAGGCAGGGTCGGAGGGAACGAGTTGAAGACATAAAGAGCACAAGGGGGGTTTTTCTTTCAACCCTCGCTACAAAGCAACCCACTTCGTTAAGGGCCGTGACTCATTCTGCTTCGGACCCCAGGCCATCACCCCTCACGTGCCAAAACATAAATCCAGCTCCTTTCACGACCACCCGACGAAAAAAATCATCTCATGACTCGAGCAAATTTGCATCCTTTCGTGATACAGCCTTCACGCTCTTCTCCCCAAGCACACTTTCACCCTCACTTGAACCCTCCAGCATCCCTGCGAGAAGATGAAATTTTCCCCGCCCACTCGCACCATGCAAAACTCTTGCCTTCCCAAAGCTGGGGAGGCCAAATTTTTTTGTAACGTCGATACAAGTACCACAGGAGAACGCAAAAGTAGCGAAACTACCGCTAACGTGAAAATATTGCACTCCTTGTTGCATTTTAAGCAATGATTAAACAACAAAACTCATACACAGTTTTTCTTTTCGAAATTTAATTAATTCCACCATTGAAACCCTCACTATGTGTGAATGGCTGAGTTTTAAGCTCGCAGGAAATCTGTGTAATTCATTAAAATTATGTATGAAATAATCTGTTAACAGAGGGCACAAGCAACGAGCGATAACTGTGATTCAATCAGTCCTTTCACTATGTAAGGTCATTCCCATACGCTAACAATATTCTGGAAGCAAACCCAATAATGACTAACCATGCCTAGCGCGGGAACCATACTTTTGAAGAACTCAGAATTGTCGAGCAACGACAAAGATGAAATTTTGACGCCATAGCCTCGAAAAATCTCAGTTGTTGCAACACAAAAGTTACAGCCTCCAAATATAGCAATTTTCGAACAAAACAAATGAGTTATATGGAGGCTGTGGTGTCACGACCTCGACATAGTCGGGGATTGACCATTTCGATCCCTTCCTGAATAAGGTTCCTGACCACCCGATTCTTGGGAAACATATGATCAGATGTACTGATTTCTTTTAATTGAAGTTTGAAGGAAGGACCAGGAGAGAATGCGAGTACTTAACAGCACCACATGGCTCTGTTTCCTACGAACAATGTGGGTTACATGAGGAAATTAAAAAAGTAACCCTTGTCCAATCACTACTATTTTTCTAGCAATACAAAATGATCACTATCAGATCTCATGTAACAATATACTCAGTATCCTTTAAATACGCTAGAACCCGAACCGTTTTCTTAGTGACGTCAAAAAGGTTCGGATAGCCCCGATATACTACGGTCGAGAAACCATAAATAAAGGATACGGGAATTTGATCGCCAAGTGGACAAGTTTAAAATTCCATTTTTACGCGAACAAATACCAATACCTAGCAACCATTACAGCTGGATATATGTATAGCTTCCTCTACGAGTACCTTAGTCAGTAGCATCTTGGTAAAAAGCTCTTTTTACATGACGAACAGCACGGCTCGCAAGCCTGCTTTACTCTTCTGAACTGAAATACCTTAGCGTATCCTTTCGCAACATATGCCACAGTGCGTGTTGGGTGAAAATTCGCTTCCTGCCATACACCTGCCATTACCGTCCCCGGTGGCGGCGGAGTTAAGTCCTTCCTGTCAAAGCCCAGGGTCGCGGGTTCGAATTCTGCCTGGGTAGGATTTTAATCTCCCAGGGCATGGTTGTGTGTGTGTGTTTGAAGAGTTGTGTATTAGAGGACTAGATAGTCCTAATATCGCTCGAATTCAAACATTAAAATTATTACACCTTTGAAGCGATTCTTAGGGAACTATATGCATGTTAAAGTAGTGGGATGTTAGTATTGTGCCACACCCCAACCCTTGCCGTTCCCGCAGCTCTTTGATCTTCACGCTTTCCCAGTCTGCAAGGGTCGAAGGAGAGGGAAGCCACGGAGGGAGGCTAGCCCTGTAGTGGGAGGGACGAATCCGGGCGGGAGCGCCGCTCGCTCCATTTATCCTTTCCCCCTTGTCCGCGCCATTCACTCACTTCACCCTTCCACAAAGGGCTCTCTCATACGCAAACGCCACGACTACCCCGAACCCTTATGCCATTACCCTTAGAGGCCAACGCACCCTCCTCCCAGGGTCCCGATTTTTCTCGGATAAAATACAACCTAAACTTTTTAACGGCCTAGGGGAAAGGATTTTTTTGGTTTTTTTTTGGGAGAAGGGAGTTGGAATGCGCAGTACGGCAAGTCTGTTGAGGACCTCGTGCGTACAGTCAATGCCTCACGCAGTAAAAACTTAACCGAGCACAGAGGAATAAGATGAAGACCGAAACTTTTGAACCCAACCTCGTTATTTATCACCTCATCGAAGGACCGAGCCGTTACGGAAAATTTCATAGCCAGTCGTGAAGGTCATCGGAATAACAGAAACATCTGTCTTAAAGAAAAACTTGAACATAGTAAAATACTACACCTGCCAATGTAAGCACAAGTGCCAATGCGCAAACCTATTTACCATTAAAGTTGTGCGCAGTCGCTTTTACTGTCGACAATACTATTTTTTAATGCTGATCAGGTAAGCTCTGCGAGCACCCGATGAACGCTGAAATAGTCGAATCTGCCTGGTCTTTTACTCAACCCTTGGCCATGATTGAGACGATACATCACTCAAGGAAGAAAAGTCAATAGACTCCTCTGCTATCGCAAAAAATGGAAGAAATATGACCGTACAAATGAAATATGTACAACCTAGTCATCACGGAATACCTTCACACAACACAAACTTAAATAGTTTTCGAAACAAAAATTTCAGGATAAGCGTTAATAGTCGAAATCTCACTATGGGAATGATAATTAATGCAGCGGACCAAAATAATCAAATTCCGAATAATCGTATGTTTTTTCGGAAATATGGTGACATATAACACAGGATACGCTCACAGGATACATTTATTAAAATAAAAAGGCGATAAAAGACAGAGGGTTGAACCACAGTTCTCACTGTTACCTACCAATGGGGCAATGAATAACAGCAGCAATTTCAGCACAAAGCTTAGATAAGCGACGGTCAAGCTATAACCTAGAGAAACCACACATAAGAGCCACTTCCCTTGAAATGCACGCACTTAGGATTAAAGGGGACAGTTCCTATCTTGATTCCACCGGCGGTTTCCCAAAAATCCCCTGCGGTCAGAAAATTACGTGTGTTCACACGGCACCAGCTGATTTTCCCAGATAAAATAGAACACGGCTTTGATTCCCGAGCTGAAAACGATTACGGAGCTCATCGTAATATGTTCCCAAAGCCTGGGCTTTGAGAAAAAAATGAGATAGGATGGTGATGAACTGAGGCCTTTGAGCATTGGGTATGGAAAATTATGGAGTAAATAGGATTGACGACATGATGAACGTTGAAGCCTAAGACACAATAGCAATAAACAACTACGTTGAGGATTCGGAGGGAGGCAGATATATTGCATTGAGAATATTTGAAGAGAGTATGTGATATAAAAGACTGTAATTGCAGGTAGGGTGCCGGGTATTCTGGGAAAAAATAAGGAAACAATTAGCATTTCGTATTCCACCCATGTAGCAATGAGTACTTTATGATTAAAAAAAATAAAAATTCTAAGAACGCAGGGAATTTGGAGTGAATAGTTAAAAAATAGAGTTTATTAAGCCCCAGTTGATGTTAAACGGCTTTCAAAGACCGTTCAAAAACATACTAAAACTCTATACCACACTAAACATCATGAGAACTCCAGGACTCCGCCCAGAAGCCCTAGACTGAAAAACAGACTTCCATGCTGAAATAAATCTATTCAAAGCAACAATTAAAAGGCCAATTTCGAAGTGAATAAAGCAAACTTTATTAATTTCGCAGTTCTTTTTTGATTAATGCAACGATCGGAACCTTCGAAAGGTGGACACCATCAGGCGCATTCACACATACATTTAAATCCAAACAATTTGTATCACATTTAAAAGATTTCGGGGTGGAAAAAATAGTCGCGAAAGAACGAGGATCACACCTTGAGCTAATTTATGCAAAGAAAAATCGTTCGAAGATGAATCCAGTCAAGACCTTCCGCTCGCGACGAAATTCGCTGTTTGCCCAACCATTTCCCTCAGCGCGACGAAGTCCCCAAGAGACACTGCTGTGTCAACATTTGGGCAGACTCCTGAAGGAGGAGGGAGAGAGAGAGAAATAAAGAAAGAGATAGGAATACAAGAAAGAGAGACTCCTTCTCAAGTCGCTTATTTTCCCGAACGCCTTTACGCTTGCTCCCCCATCCGCCGCGAACCCCGCGGGGTAATTGGAAGAGCTCTGCCAAGATTGAAACTCAAGTCGAGGGTCACTTCTTTCCTTACGTTTCCCGTCTTCCCCGAGCCCTGAGGGCACACTGTGTTTCCGAGGTCAAAATCTTGAGACCGTCTCTATATATCTCTCATTCCCAGTCCCAATCGCAGAGAATTTCCTAGACTCGTCATTACCGCGAAATCTCATATACCCCACAGCAGGGTTAGCGCGAGTAAAAAGAACAGAAAATCGCAATGAAACTGGCTCCTGATTGACAGCTCAACGCAAAAGGCGCAAAACCAACACGCGTCAAAACCAACAGAAATAAATGACACGAGATTCGCGTAGAAAAAAGTACAAAAACTCGGGTAAGAATGGCTCGGCTGATGACATTTACACGATTTCCCCAAATCAGTGGAGCTGAAAATTCAGGGAATAAGTTTGAATCAAAGGCTTCACCGTCCAACCCCACTACTCTGGCTACAGTTACGACAATGCATACGAAATGCGACTCCCGAAAATTAATAATAAATAATAAACAATTAATTTCTCGATCTTCTATTCTGATGGATAACACCGTCAGCGACTGAAAGTTAATCAATTAAATAGCGAAGGAAATGAACAATATCTTCCCCTATTTGCAATGGCGTAAGAAATAGTACCTATTGCCAGTAAAGCTATCCTCAGCTTACCTAAAGACTTAATGTAGAATAATGAAATTAGAAAAAATATTCCTAAGCCTCAAGGCTTAAGTAATCCGTATCGGCTGAGTAATGCGGCAAGAGTAAATTAAACATCCACATAATATCCTGCAAGCCACTTCAAGGGTGTGTGGCAGGGCAGGCACAAAAGACATCGTAAAAACGATTTGGCGTCATTTTATGCTGTGTAACTCCGCCTTCGCATTGAAGATCTACATCTGGACGTTTAGGTCCTCTTTGTACAGAACTGGCCTAAGATTCAGGCTTCTTGAAAATAATTATTTCTCAACAAAAAAGAAACTTTTGTAGCTTCTACGAGTTGAACAAATAGGCACATATATCGATCTCTTCAAGCAACGAGTACCTCAAGACGAGGTCTTCAGAACCGCGAAATGGACGATCCATTAAGTGCCTTTCTCGAAAAAGAAACGGTTACATCAGAGCATCGTGAGCACAGGAGAACAAGACGCTGCAGCGCGCTGTAACAAACCGAGCCTGCATTACTCTCGTGCTGATGACGGCACGAAGAAAGAACTCTAGCAGAGAGGGCAAGAACTAACAAGACGAAAAGAAATTGAACGCAAAGGCCGTTCGCTCCCATTATTATTGATCGTAGTCTCTGTCGTTTTCCCCCATAGCGGGTCCCATTTTACGTGAAACAATAACCTTCCCCCCTCAGCAACAGGAGGGCGTGGCCGAAATCACTCAGACACGAAAGCCCCACCCCTCCCACACTCGCTGCCAAACTCAAGATACCCCGACGCGGTAAGAGAAGTGGAGGTGAGGGTTACTATTCAGGAGTATCGAAGCCGACGTATATACTAGGAGAGAGAGAGAGAGAGGGTTTTAACTCTCTTTTGTCCAATTACAGAAACAACATGTAGGTATATTCCAGAAAGGTGTGATACCTACAAGTCAAATCAATTCGTTCATCATGCGTTGCAGAAACAATCAACAACTTTCTTGGTTCCATAAATGGTCTCATAACTTGTTGGTCCCCATACATAGTGCTCAATACTTATGAGTTCCATTTGTAACTGAGATGGCGGGTGTTAAATGACTAACAATTACTGCATAGGCTTAAGTAAAAGGCATTTTTGACCTCAAGTCAAGGTAACAGTAAGTGGAGTACATAATATGATTTGAAACTTGAACATATTTCACGCCAACATAGAAACAACGAGAAAAACATCAACATCAAGTTATCAAAACCATCAAATATCCCATTTTCTTAACCAAACCAATGTTTAGTCAACAAGACGTCGGCATTTTCAATTTGCTCAAGAGTACAAAAAATTTAAGACAGATGCTTGCAGTTACAGAAGAGAGCCTTGAATATTTAGTCGTTCCAGTGCACTGTAGCATTAAAATTATCATGCAATACAGACGTACAAAGAACCTACTTTGATGCAGAAATAGTTTCAATGCAGGCATTACAAAATGTATTCTTTTAGATTACCTTATTCCCATTGGTCAATCCGGTTGCTTACACCTGCTCGAAGGGACAGGAGGCAACAGGAATCCCGAATATGTGGGAAATCGAGAAAATTGCAAGGAACAATTACCTAACGATTGACAACAGCCTCCTCACCTTAAGTCCACTCAATTCACGCAAAAAGTACGTCAGAGCAGTTTTTAAGCATTCCTATATTAGAAACATCGTCCTTACCAACTTAAGAATAACAATGCTTCGGTGACAATACCAATATAAGAAAGAAAAAACCTATGCAGGGGATGTCAACGACGGAAATATTTCTATTTCAATTCAGGTTTTGAACGTTTTGCTTACGCAAAATAAAGCATTTGGTCACATAACCTTAATTTAACAACAGAGAAATTAGTGAACCTGTGGGTACTTGTTGTTTATTGAGTTAAGAAATTGATTAATAGAGGGCCTATTTTGATTGTAAACAAGCTCAGTAGGTATATGTCTTTCATGTATCTCATGCAAAATACGGGAAAAATTGGGTACAATAAGAATTGCAGCATGAGAGTAAAGACAACAGAGTCATCTGGTATGTAAGAAAGGTGGCACAAGGCCATCCGGAACGCAAGGCTCACTATTGATAACATAGCTGCAATATAATTAAAAGCTATAATGTCTGATAACCAGTCTAAAACAATTCTTTCACTTCTTTTTAACAACAGCATTTGGATAAACTCCCGAGCTGTATACATCAAAATGCGATAGCACAACTTAATGGGACCGAAGACCAATCCCTGAGCAGAGCATTGAGATTACCACCAATAGTACTCGCAATGCGCTGTGTCAATGCGGCTGCAGCTAATTCGAATATTTTAAGAGAGATTGCTAATTTCCACGGATTCCATAAGGCACACACACTCACGGATTAATCAGGATAAAATGTATCGCAGCTCCAAATCCAACTTATACTAATGGATGAATGAACACCTTCCAGAGGTTAGGTAAATAAAGATACTGAATTTCAATTAATCAGTAAGCACAATGGCAACAACTAAAGGGTTTTTACATATTATGTACGTATTTTTGAGAATTCTTTTCGGACTCTACCTCTCTTATAACGAGAATCAGGATGGTTTGCAACACCTTTCCCTATTTTAGTTGAAATTCTGAGCTCTACATGAAGTAATGGTCTGCAGAACAAAAGAACTTCAGCTAATTTGTTCTTATTATAGTTACTATCAGTATAAACAATGCTCTCCGTGTATTGTACTCGTAACATGAACCTAGTAATGCTCCACTTTACTTACTAAATACTGCATTTTTTGTTACTTAACCCTTTGGATGATTTCCGCACAAATATAAATATTTTATAGATATCTATATTTAGCCAGAGTGACTGAACTAAGGAGTTTTAGATCCGCATTCAAAATATTCGGGAGAGAGAACAGGCGTCACGTCAAATTCTGCGTTCAGTCAAACCGATTTAGTAAGCATTAATTATAACTTGCAGGCATCACTGAAGAACTGCCTCAGCAGCTTGCAAATGGCCCTTAAAGGCAAAAAGATTACTTCCACTCATATTCAAGCCATGTGAGTGAAGTCATACTCTTGTAGCAGAACCAGCGGTCTGATTCACGGAAAAGATTTCACAGACGAACCCACCAGGAGCGTCGGAAAGAAATAACACATATTGAACCTCTGAAGCCGCTTCTGCAGGATAATATATGCAAGCAAATGCATCTGTAGGCATTCGATGACAAAACCAATCCTAGTGCGAGTGATAGGTTTCCTTCGAGTGCCCTTGCAACTGAAGATCGACATGACAGGGGTAAGAAATGGACACCAAACTAAAGAGAAAGAACAAATAACTAAAAACAAGTGACATAAGATTCCAGGGCAGGAATTAGGAATGAAATGCTAACAGGGAACACAGTTATGAAGGCATCCACATAGAAACAGATCATAGAAGTTGCAAACAAATAATATTTTAATCGAACAACCAAACCGAAACAATAATCAAACCAGCTCCGTTTATCAAAAAAGTTTCACCGTAGGATATTAACATAAGATATTATAGAGATTTTTTTAGATTGAAGACCTTGGGGACGTAGGTGAGGAGAAAGCTATTAGTGAAATGGGAAGTGACGAACGTATAAGAGTAACGCAACGTAAGTAGAGAAATTACGCTGCTAAGGTTGAGTCTTCCATGGGAGGGATAATGTCTGCATGCATTACTTCATAAGATTCACTGAGATTTAGATGTGATTGAGGGGAGGATATTAAATGAGTTGCATAGGTCTAAGGCGGATGAGGAAGGAATGGATACGCATCTACAATGAATGAAATAATGGGGGTATGGACGCATTCTAAATAATAGAATTATTCATATTAAGCAAAGAGTAATTTCCAGCTTTTCAAGTACTTTAAATCCAACCAAACCAAACTTCGATCGTAAAATACCGATTCGCATTAATTCATTAGAAGTAGATGCGTATAATCATTTACAAGAGTGCCGTCTTGAGAACTCAAAGAGGACTGTCGACGAAATGAAGCAACTTTAACGGTTACTTAAGGCATTCACAGCTGAATATCCTCATCAAATATCCTGTCCCCACTCCTTTCAATAATATGCGATAACTAGTTACCCCGGAGGTTAAGTCACGCAAGGAATAACGGTAACTTTATGGATGATATTCCATCCATTCGTCCCTTTGGAAACTTTCCAATAGGAAGTACATGTAAGAGGAGAAAGATGTACTCTCGGTCAAAGTTCACGGCTAGTTTCCAGCTGTTGCATACGTTTGCCCATGCCAGTGATTAAGTACCTCGATACAAACGAAAATTTTTACATGGTTCTGGCCTCACCACGGGTAAACAGGAGGTCACTTAAGGAACGACTAAACTATTGAACATGATAAATCAGTGGCCGCGGAACTCGATTGTGAAATACGTGCCATTAGTAAATTTCAGCAAATTCGTAATTATTTTTCCCGGTCCACTTTGCAAATGCTTATGCAAAATAAATGAACCCCTCAGCGAAAAACTGCATTTGATTAGGAAAAAAAACTGAAAGTTACTGAAACTCGTTGAATTTTATTTTTTAATAATAAATCATCAAGAAGACTTTCAAAACTATTTTATTTAATGGGTCATTAAACTTGTTGCGATATTAACAGATGAAAAAGCTTCGGCAATCATTCTCAGGCAGAGGAGCGACCAAAGTTTCCCTCGTGAACACTGATCACTTTCTAAAGACCTTAAATTAATAAAAGCAACAATTGCAGCGTTAGTTTATTTTAATAAAAATATTAGAATAAACAAGGCTATCTACTGCAACAGAAGCAAATAACATAACAAAGGCTTTTCACGTTAACGCATCTGGAAATTATGGCTAAATTAACAACAAAGCGATCAACTAATACGAAAACAACTGCCGACTTATCGTATTTTATTTAAATGCACATGTCGAGAGCAAGAAGTAATTAGGATTGGAAAATCACTGCAATTGGAGACGCTATTAGAGAACGCCTATTTTCACCACGAATACAACAATTATTGAGACTACCAAAAACAAACTGACCCTAAAAAGCTGACACTAATGATGTAATTCAAAGTCTCATATATAAAGCTAGATATCTTCCAAGAAACAACTGTCCTAAATATGGAAAAATTTTAGCCATGCCACTATTCTCAGGTAAATGAAGTCTGATCAAAATTCTTAAAATCTAAATTAAATTGGAATTTCCAGAACAACTGTACAGCCAGACAAACGATAAATGAGGCGGAATACAAGGCACAAATCTCTACCGGGAATGTGACTTGCATAGCCTTGGTTACATAGAGCGTTTTAATTTGATTGTTAATTAATTTCTACGAACCTCGCAGGTCCCCATTTCTCCCATTAAATATTAAAGTTGATGGAAGTCTGCTCACCGCAGACAGACTCTGTATGCACGTGCAAATGGAAATTTTGTCTGTTTCACTCAAGCTCAATTAATTATATACGGGTCCAAAAATTGACTCTTCACGGCAAATGGCGTCTGCGACTGTTTCAATGCACGGCCATGGATACGGATGATTCATGTAACTGCATTTGTTCAAACATATAAAAGCAGACTTCTCACGGTCTCAGATAATATTGACACACAAAAGCTGACCTGAGAAGCACTTTACAACAAAAACAAATATCTTCAATCAGCCACTTACGACTTTGATTCTTCTTCACAGGGTCCAGCAAAACTATTCCTTTCATTTCCCTAACCCACTTATTCACTTTGACTGCCATCAATGCTTTACCGCATTTCCTAAACCGTCATATGTTTCCTCTTTCTTTCAACCAATGTATGAATGATTAGGGAATTTATCGTCTCCTTTACACCTTGTGGGAACTGTTTCACCAAGATTACATCGAGGATCAACATTAAATACAGGATTTAAAAGTCATGAGGGCTCAACTCTGGACCAGAGGGAGCCCAAATGGTGCCTCCGAAAACAACCAAGCCACAAAGGAAAGACGCCAAGGAAGAGCCTCCATACTAAACATGTATACAGGCCACATAACTTGGAGCTTGGTTCGAGTTGAGCCTAAAGTATCAAAACCAATTTTAAAGCTAATCATCCCTCGTACGACAGGCGAAATTTACATCGTAATTCGACAAAATCGCGTCGCAGGAAACATCTGAATACTCAAATCCTAACCTCTCATAAACATAAGCAGAGAAATGGACATCCTGCTATATCGTTATTAGTATTTTTCCATTCCGTAATGTTTCGATTGGCAATTCCTGGTCTTATTCAAAAGTTTCAACCCTCACACAATAACTGTCTTCGCCTCAATATACTTTCAACCAAAATGGCTCTGATATCCACTTTCCCCCTCCCGTCATCCATACACTTCCATTCTATACCGGCCTTAAGCTCGCCCATAATCACATTAATTACTTCTTACACCAATCTCTTCTGCCTCCTCCTAACTGCCTCCAAAACCTCCAACGAAGTCAAAAGCGACATCATTTTAATTGCTTTCCACCCATCATACTTTCTCAAGCATACTTAGCACACCCAAATCCCAAACGCCAGCAATTTATAGGCTTTAAACGCTCTTTCACCAACGTGTAGGCTTTGAAAAAACATACGTATAGCTCCACTCTGCATAACTAACTCTGCAAAAACTTATTTTAAAAATAGTTCCAAGGAATCGGGTTGGCGCTGGGCCTAGAGTACTGCCTTCCCATTCCTACGGGCCCGGGTCCGAGTTCCGGCAGCGGTGGAGATTTTTCAGTTAAATTCCGATCCAAGGGTAGAACTCCGTCTGTCGGTTGAAAATGACGACCCATGAGCACATTTTGTAGTATTAGAGTCGGCCGACACCGGGTTTCTCTCCTTCCACTACAAAATGATTCTTTCCTCTCCAACCTACCCATTTATCCTCAATGGCACTAATGCCTTGAGCTGCCGGTCGCCTCCCCAAATAACCAACCAACCAGAACCTTTTCTGATTGCTACATCTATGATTTCCCTCGTTTTAGCAAGCGCCTACTTCGCCAACGCGATTTCCTTTCGACACCTACTGCACACTTTTAACGGCATAAAATATTAGATGACTGTAAACCTTTGACACGACGTTCTGCTGGTAGGCAGGAACAAGATTCCCGCGCTCGATATCTTACGACTGGCGCCACTTGCCTGACGCCGCGCCGCACCGTCATCCAGACGGTGTCTCTAATCCTTCGGCCGTGGGGTCGTGAGTTCGATTACCTTACACTGAGGCGAGCAACCACCCTCTTCCATTACCCCCTTCTTACACCCCTCAACCAGCACGACCACCGATTCGACTGCCCTCAATCGACCGCAATCCCAACGGTCTGATTAACTCAATCCGGAGGCCTAAGGTCGCGACTGGGATATTGAACGGGTGGTGAAGAGGACGCGATTATCAGGCATGAAAAAGTAAGGAGCAAAAAATACTATTAAGACATGCCACTAGCCCCCAGTACGCTGGGAGAGCTAACCGAGACAAAAGACTTGACCTTGCACGAGCGAAACAAGCGCACATTCTACCATAATTACAGGCATGGTAGCACGAATAATATCTAATGAATTTCCTATTTACCACACAACTAACGAGGATTCCATTGCTTTCTCTGAGGCAGTTACGCTGCAAATAGAGCAATATATATAAAGAGCACACTACGGTTATCTGATAACCAATATTAAATACTTTACCAAATTACATAATAGGTATGTGACACGGAAGGGGGTAGGGTATATGAGTTGGCTAGAGTACTGGCTTCCCACAATCGAGGCCCAAATTCTAATCCAAATATTGGTGGAGATGTATTAAAGGTCTTCCGATCCTCCCGTCTCAGAATCCCGATCCCTACTAAGGTGGCAGTACTTCAAGTGCAGATGAGACGTAAAGCTGCGGACCCTTTGGTGCCTTACGCTGAGAGCAGGAAACCGCCGACGTCGGGTTTGTCTCCAAACTTCCTCCAACCACGAGCCTACACCCACCCACCTCTACTCAGGGGCAAAAATGACCTCAGTCCTCGGTCGCCTTCCTTAATAAATGATCGAAATTAATAATTTCCTAATGTCCGTGATAGTCAAAATAAATAATGAACAAAAGTTTTCCCCATTAACTCGAGCCGTGGGCTGTTTTTGTAGTTAATCAACCTAGTTTAATGCGCAGAACGGACTACTTACGGCCACGGTGACGACCTACCTCGTATTCGCACTGCCATTAATGCAGGGGTCACTTTGCGACGTGATCCCGCGCCATCAGAAAGGAGAACGCGGCCCAGTGTTCCTGTTAAGGGGTAATGAGTCATCGCCAAGCCGGCGAGAGCGGCGATGCATCGGGGTGGGTTGTCGGACCAGTCCCTGCGAAAACCACCCCGCTGTGGATGGGCTTACTCATGGACGACCATTTGAATACGACACCGCCGAGTGAGTTTCTCTTTGTCGCCATGAGCAATGAAGTACGGCTCATTTGCATGCACGCTTAGGCACGAGTTGCGACTATGGTAAAGCATACAAAGATAAATCCACGACATCACCTACGAGTTTTTTTTTACAAAAAAACTAATGGTAAACATCATCAAAGTAGCAAGGCTATGGACATAATGGCGAATTCAAAAAGGAAATACATATAACGACAAATTGAAATAAGTCCACGAAGGAAATAATTCTGAATCACGGAATGGAACGATAAAAAGCGAAAATGTAACTCTTTACAGGTGTGGTTGTCCACTACTTGTCAGCGAGTTCTAGCAAAATACAATGCGTGATAAAAAATGTAATCATTAAGAAAACCATTCAACACTTTTCATTAAATGTACTATGTACATATTAACGCCAGTTTTAATTGGCAACAAATATCGAATTCAAACCAAAAAGTTGGTATTGGTGAGAGAAAAATTGTCATAAAGTACAGTAGTCGTCTACTGACAGAGGAAACTGATGAAAACGTTCATTTCCGTCTTGGAAATCACGAGAAATGGAAAATTTGTTAATTTCCCCAAGGTTTGGAAAACTGTATTGGTCTTTCAGTTATGATTCCTTTCCGAGGACCCTGAAATATTTTTGTAGCACCAAGAATAACATTCAAACATCCTTACCGCCCACTATTTTGGAGGCGGCATCTGAAAAAAAGTTCCTAAAGACTAGAGTGATAAATGGAATGGAAATGGAAAAAAATGATCATGCCAGTGTGATGAGACAAGAACTCTGCAGAAACGAGTTCGTAGAACGCAACAGGTGAGCGATAATGGGTTCGAGAATAGTGAAAAAGAGAATTGAAAGTGCTGAGGAAAAGTCAGCAAAGAGACAGGGTAAATAAAAACTAGGAAAAGAAACCTTCCTTTGACCCAAAGTATCTGAAGGCTATAATTTAAACCGTTGTAACAGGACCAGGCACAATTTTATCTCGGTCCCTGAACAGAAATATTTTACAAAGAATAATGAAAAGTGACAAAAAAGGAACGAGAGAGAATTCGGATTGCAGACCATATTCCGGGCAACATACGTCTGAAAATGCGTCAACAAGTGAGACGAAAATAGTATTCCGCCCGCCGTGGGACGTTGAACTGTAAACCCTGTGGCACACTTCGTTAAGATTACGCTAATATGACGCAGGGTTTCCCTCAATCCTTCCTACAATTCCTCTCTAAACTGCCCACCGATCCCTAACGGCGCAAGCCTTTAGGACCTTAGCAGTCAGTCGCCTCCCCAAATAACCAACCAACCAGGAACAAATTCCTAGAGATACAAGCGAAAATGTTTACGACATCGTTCTGGCCTTACCGTGGTAAAAAAGAGGTCACTTAATGAAAGACTAAACTATTGAACACGATAAATCAGTAGTCACGGAACTCGACTGTGAAATAAAATAACCGTTGGTAAATTTCAGCAAAATTCGTATTTATTTTTCCAGATTCACTTTTCAAATGCTTATGAAAAAGAAATGGACCCCTCAGCGAACAACATTAATTGATTAGAATAAACTATATTACTGAAACTAGTTGAATTTTATATTTGGTTAATAAAACATCAAGAAGGCATTCAAAAATATGTTATTTAATGGGTCGTTAAACTTGTTGCGATATTAAAAGGTGGTAAAGCTTCGGCAATCATTCTCAGGCAGAGGAGCGACCAACTTTTCCCTCATGAATACTGATCACTTTTTAAAGACCTTATATCGATAAAAGCAACAATTGCAGCGTTAAGAGTACGCTAATGTGACGCAGGGTTTCCCTCAATCCTCCCTCCAATCCTCAAGTGATCTTTTCCTCACCAAACTACCCACCGATCCCTAACGCCACAGTGGACCTAAGCAGTCAGTCGCCTCCCCAAATAACCAACCAACCAACCAGGAACAAATTCATAGCCCTCTCAAACTTGAAATCTCTGCCATATGTTAAGTGGTTACAATAAATTCATTTACTCTTCACGATAAGATAAGATGCGGTGTGAGCTCAGAGGTTACCTTCGTGAGAAAACATCAGAGCGTTCGTCGGTAACGCAGAAGAATTTAACAATTGTTCCCTGAAGTTCTTTTTCCAACTTCCTTATTACTACGAGCGTTTATCTCCGAAACGATCTCGCTTTCACACGCTTCAATTACGCAAACAAGCTCCGACAACTCGGATAACTATTCCAAATCCACAAATTAAAATTTATCATCGGGATGAGATCAACGAGGGATTCGGTGCTAAGAGGGTTCCAAGGGAAAACTAGCAAACTTAGCAACAGCAAGCGCAATTAAATTACACCCTACGACAGGATGGAAACAATGCCAGCCGAAAAGAAATAGCAGAAGTAACACAGGGAACGATTCACGTTCCAAAGTGCAGGAAACGTTTTTGAGATCCCTTAAATGGCCATTGAAAAGCGTAGGAATTACCTTCGACGCTCGTAAGCGGTCTCGTTTAATTAAGATGTACGACACAATGCGTGGATGCTCTGAGGGAATGCGTTCGCAATCCTCGGAGATAAATTTAGGGGACAGCTGATAACCTGATTAATCATTGGGATGATGCAGGGGGTACAACGAATTTGGTGGTAGAAAAATACCCTCATATTCCATGAGCATGCCAGGAATAGACAGTTTTCACAGGAGAACTGAGGTTATTTAAACATTGATAATTCCTGAGGCATAAAAACATTTCCCTGCGATCAAAAAGGGATACAAAGGATAGAGGAGTTTCAAGAGCGCCAAATGGACACAGCTATAGAAATATTAATGGAAAACGTCAAAAGCAGAAAAAATACCGAAGAAATTGATATCAACCTTTGCGGATCGCTTGCAACTTCAACCGATATTTTTGCCCAAAGCGACCTAAGTGCCGATATTCACGGTAATTTTATTTCAGTAGAAGCAAGCATGCTCATGTTACGATGGTCGTCAACAGTTTAAGATGGACGACCATAGATCAAACGGTTAAAAGCTCCAGCCTTTCAAGACGGATTAGCTTTCTGTAGCTTCAGGAGCAGTTTCGATGAAAAATAGATTGCACCACTACATTACGGTTTTCCTATTCAAAACACAGAGTATTATTATGATAGTCTATTTGCGCGCTAAATACATTACACTTTAAAATATTTATTCATATGATTTATCTAAACTTGTTAGTTTTTTGACCCCTTTATTTAATGGCATAAATAAATTTTGGTGTTAAGTACATTTAAAACTGACATGCGTTTTGATTTTCATGATTCAAAACTATAATAAGTACCCGAATAAGAGAAGGGAGCGAGTTAAAAAAGGCTGCAAAATAAATAACAATACTCGAAGTGTAGCAATGAGCGCGATAAGAGTTCGTCGTGAATTTTTAAGAAAAGTTAGAACTCACTTCGCTCTCAAGAAGTTAACATCGATGTCTATGCACGCTTGTTACAAAGGACGGTGATGTGCAAAGCATGAAACATAATAGGCCTAGCTAATACAATTCAGAAAATTTTTCAAAGATAAACATTTATACAAAGGAAACGGTTGTAGGGTTGACCTTGTGGAAATGATCCATTACGGAATAATTATGATAACTTTATTAACTCCACTAAGTATTTTATTAACACGACCCGGGTTGATGACACCAAGTGTTGAAACCCGGATCGTGTTAGATAATAAAATATTTAGAGGAGTTAACAAAGTTATCATAATTATTCCGTAATAAACGTTAATCATAACTGGAAGAGAGCCAATAAGAAAGTGATTCACTTGCTCGTAATGGAATTTTAAACTGGATGAGGTGATATAATGAGAATATCCCGAAAGAGTTCGACTACATGATTCGCCTTCCAAATGAGCAATAGGAACCTAAAGTGAGAGAGAAAAACTCGAGACTTTAATGTTGCGCCGCATGATACAACGAAGAAGGGAAACGGAGCAAACCTTTCCCACGTGATACCGGAATTTAAGAAGGGGCCTATTATAGAAACTCAATCCACCGGCAGCGCCCTAATTAAAAAACGCAACAACCACAGATTCGTATCGACCAATGACAAAGCATGTAAGGCACAACGTTAAAAAAAGAGGTGAGAAGATATCCCCGTGTTCCCTTCCCATTGTCTGCCCCCCCCCAATCAGCAAATTCGAATCTCAATCCTCTGTGAGCGAAGCGTTCCACTCCGACAACTGTTCTCACGCTTCCCTCTGCCATTAATTCCCACCTTAATACGGAGCCGAGAAGGCAAAAAAGGGCAATAAGCAATGCGATTGAGAGCTTGCGGCGTTACCAGCATTAAGATCACGGGAGAAATCCTCCAGTCATGTGACTCGGGCAAAGAGTGCACTTCAAAGAGGAGAAGGTGTGATCCTTCTGAATCCAAGAGGAGCACGAAATAGGCGTATCAAAGACGTTTCTCAGGTTGCCGGATAAAAAACTACGTCCATGTATTCGTAGAATGAGTTATGCGGGAGGAAGTAACAGGTGCTCACTTGCATACATTGAAGGGTAGCAAGTGTTATAGCGAGCACGAGAGAGGAGGAAGGGAATAATACGGATCGGAAGTGAGATTGCTCTAAAGTACTGAATATTTACGACGATAATAAATGGTTAACAGGGAGCAATCAAAATCTCCCTTATACCTTACCGATAACTTAACGTGTTGCTTAACAATAAAATCCAAAGTTTCAGGCTCTACTTTGTAGTATCTTTTTATATCCATTTCAATAATTTATTTGTACTTTTCTACACATTATTTTTAAAATTCACTTTTTTTCATTTTAATACATATTATTTTTTAATTTTTGTTTTCTTAGCATTTATTTTCCTCTAAATATCGAGATAATCTCCAGTGATGCTGGCTTATGGGATAAGTTCCAAAAATATAAACTTTTGATCATCACGTGCATCGAACTTCACAAGTCCAAATGCACACTGGATCAATCACGTGAGCGTAGAGACATACTCAAACGAAAATTGAGAGAAATTGAAAATTATACGTCGATTAAATATCATGGCCAAACGAAGCATCGAAAGTTGTCAAAAAAACATGTCAATGGAAGGAGGAAGAAGCATGGATATATTTGGTATCAAATTTTCGGAAAACGAAGGAGGTATTACACTCAACGAGTCTTGGACTTCATAGCAGATCATACAGGATCCTGGTGGACGGTTCAGAAGCCGCAATCTCTATCGTTTTGGACACTCTGTGCACCGTATTCATCAACACAACAATCAAGAACGAGGATAAGGGACGTCAAACTCAGATATTATGGAATACCAAGGGTGGAGGGGAGTCTTACAACACTCCACCGAGTTACTCAGGCGGTATAACGGGAAGTGCAGCTTGGTCATTACGAAAACAGACCGCGCTAACCGTTCACAAATGACAATTTAAACAGAAAACAAAGGAGTGAATACAAGACAAAGGCCACGAGTTTCGCATCAGAAAGAGAATAATGTTGCCCGCCATTTCATTCATGGGGCTCGTGTACGACTCTCCAGGCATCCGTGTATTCAGTGGCGTACAATCCATCACAGATGAGTAGGATATTAGTGAAGTTCCTTTTCACTCAGGGGTAATGCTAATGCGAGTATATTCAGAGCTTTTGCACCATTGATACGAATGCTCGAAGGTTAATATTCAGAATACTTAGAAGTCAGCACTCTTTCTCTTTATCCCATAGTCATGGTATTTAACAAAAATGCATAGTAAATGATGGAAAGCCCAACCTTTTTCCGCACATTAACAATATTATCGGTTCGTAACTCAATATTCTCTTCACCAGGCTCTCTCACTCAGAAATAGAATTTGAATGTTCTGTTAAATTGCAAGACTTTTACATCAGATAGGAGGAAATGCCATACATTAATATTTTTGTAGTAAAAGTGTAGAGATAAAATGAACACAAATTTAATTTTGACGAAGAAATCTGACTAGATATTAATTAGGAACCGACGCCTAAAATTGCGATTGACTATTCTTGCACACAAACATCAGCAGTTTGGATAAAAATAGGACGGAAAACCTGACAGGACTCTTTGCCAACCTTGGGTAGGAGTCTCATAACTGTTTTGAGCTTCATAAGTACAGAACGAGCGAGCTAAAGAGCACACTATCAAGTCTAACGCTCAGTTGCACAAATAAATTACATGCCATTCCCTTAATTCGCATTCACGAAGGATTTCCAACTAATTTGATTTTTTTTCCTGATTCATATTTGCTTTATCTGCCCGGTTTGAGTCTATATTGATTATCGGTAACGAATATCCACCACCGCTCTTCAATAATTAAATTAATTTAACTCTAAGTTAGGCAATTATAAATGCAAATCATCACAAGAACGTCCATTCGTAAATTTAAATTTTATATTAAAATTTACCATTACCATAACTTCCACTCGCCGATCGCGGAACGAACATAGCATTAGAAAAAGATATTTTCTCTATTACCGTTTTCCACAGCGACGGTTAAATTATCACGCTTTGTTTTTTATACAACAATTACCTCAAAATTGTAGTATCGTGCTTTAATGAGCAAGGAACGTACGCTAATTTAATAAGGTCGTTTCATTCCATGTACCGTTGACTAGTTGGCGAGTTACGAGATGTAGACCGTATATATTGGAACACGCGTTCAAAATATCGAGATTTGCTTTAGCCGAATATTATTTTACACGCAAAGCCATGCACTAAATTTACTCCACTATCCACAACCTTTTTAGAAAACATTTAATACATTTTTTTTAAATAGCTTAAAATGATGTCATCATGAATCGATGAAACAAACCCGTAGATGAGCAGAATTTACATGGCTGCTAAAGCATTAAAAAAAACCGCCGAATGAATGTATTCCCAACGGCAATGGTTTCTAACCACAGACACTTCGCACCATTTTTATGGAATCGCCACACAACCCTAATTCAAACGGACGTAAATTACATAAACGCGAACACAAAAAAAAACACCGGATGACTGGAGCGGAGCCGAGGGAAAGGACTAATGCGTCCACCGATCAACCGAGGGTCACACTACTGCCGTCGCCACCGATCCGAAACTTTTATGTCCTCCAGATGTACGGCTCCTCAAGATGGGCAAACCACCTCGGGCGTTACGGTTCACGCCGCAGACAACGCTCGGAGCGATACAAATGATGCTCCCGTCTTCTGGGAAGTCACCAACTATCAGCCAACTTTGCTCGCACCGCTGGGACTACAATCCTACTTCAATGAGCACTTGCGGCTTTCAGATCGATCAAATAGGAGCAAATGGTCGTTGTATCACTTCTGATCGAATCAAAATTTGCGGTTATACTGCGCAGTTTACACGAAAAAGGAGTGATCCATGGTTAGTTTCCACCTTCTACCATTTCTCTTATCTACGTGAGAATTAGTAACCCCAGTTAAATGTTAAGCCACTGCAATCTTTTATAAATTTAGACACGACTAGAGTTATACTTAAAAAAAATACCTGTTATGAGCACGCGTAATCTCGACTCGATACATATTTTTTTAAGAATTTACGATTCTTTTGCAACGATTTTATCCCGCACTTAAGTCATAGGTTGTCGGATTAATTACGCTGAATGCCATCGGAAGACGCAAAAGGCAAAATTATGCAGCAGACTATGCGAAATTATTTATAGAAAATCAAACAGATATGGTAAGGCGGCAAAGAAAACAACAGGAACGGTGGAAACGAGGAGGGCAGAGAAGCAGTGAGTTACGGAAGAAATAACAAGGGAAAGAAGAGATGGATGTGGAATAACGTCAACACTAGCCCAGGCAAGAGGAAGTGCAAATAATAAAATAATAAACTCCGGGGAGTGAACAATCGGGCAAAGAAAGACTGGCTTAGGTGGAGGGGGATGTGCGAGGAAATGGAAAAGCTGCAGGAGGAGGGGGGAGTGGGTGCGCTGTACGCTGAAGTGAAAATTCCATCGGGCTGTAAGAAAGGGCAAACGATACCAAAGGTTAAGGACAAATCAGGGAACATATTAAACGAACAGGAAAATATTCATGATAGGAGGAGAGAATACGCTGAGGAGTTATATGACAGCGATAATTAACCACTGAACCTAGATATAGAGGATGAGAGAACAATAGATGAGGATATTACTCGGACCGGAGATACTTGACAGCGAAATAGAGAGAGTATTACGAGAAATGAGGGCAAGAAAAGTCATGGGATTAAATAACACACCCTTGGAGTTAATGAACCATGTAGGCAATAAGGGAAGACGATCTTTTTTCGAACTTATGCGTAGGATGTACACGAAAGAAGTCTGACCAGAGGATTATGGGAAAACTGTATTAAAACCTATCCCGAAGAGAAAGAAAGCGGCAGAATGCGGGGAGTATAGAAGAATTAGTTTCATTTCCCTCGCGGCAAAAGTTCTGCTCAGAATAATTAATAAAATTCTAGAGAGTAGATCAAATTACCACTTGGGCGACGACTAGTTTGGGTTCAGAAAGGGGAGGGCTACTCGGGATGCGATTGCGGTAATGAGGACACTTATAGATAGAAACCTAAGTGTATAACCAGGATGTTTTGCTTGCTTTGTGATTTCGAAAAGGCTTTTGACAGAGTAAATTGGGAGAAACTAATTCAGATACTCGGGAAAAATGGGAATAGATTGGCGATATAGGACACTTATTCGAAATTTATCAATGACCCAGAGGGCACAGGTTAGGGGGCTGACGGTGAATTGGGGAGGGGCAGTTATAGGTCGCGGGGAAGGGCTAGGGTGCCCGTTGTCACCTTTGCTCTTTGATATTTTTACTGAGAAAATAGAAAGAGCGGCATGGAAAGAGCTAGATGTGGGAATCAAAGTAGGAGGCCAGCTCATAAAGTCGATTAGATTCGGGGACGACCAGGCGTTGGTTAGTCGATCTTCGAAGGGATTACAAGCTTTAGTAGATGCATTAGAATTCCAGTGCCGGAATTGCGGAATGAAGAAAAATAATAAGAAAAAAAGTAATGATATTCTCTAGGGCAAAGAAAGCGATGCTCGTCATAAAAGTGGGAGGGCACAAACTGGAGCAATTTAATTACTAGGGTAGTACGCTATAAGAAAGTGGGCATAGTAGCAAATACATTATGAGGAGAATAGCGTTAGCGAAGGGAGCGTTTAGCAATCGAAGGGAGCTGATGATGAGGACCTTGGAGAAGGATATAAAGAAGAGGCTAGTGAAGAGATTGATACAGAGTGTAGCGTTGTATGGGCCAGAAACGTGGACTCTGAGAAAAGAGGACGAGAAAAGGCTGCAGGCCTTCGAGATCTGGGTGTAGAGGACGATGGAGAAGGAGTGATTGACGGAAAGGAAGACAAACGAGGAAGTGCTTGATATGGTTGGAGAGGAGAGGAAACTTATAGATGAGATTAGGGGAAGGCAGGGTAGGTGGCTGGAAGCAGTAATGAGGGGCGATGGTTTGCTGAAGGCAGTGATAGAGGGAAAGATGATGGGTAAGCGGGGAAGGGGATAGGCTTTATGGACAGGATGAAGAAGGGTAGGACCAGTAGGACGCACGCGGAGATGAAGAAAGAAATACTAGATATCAACATGGCACTGCACTCGTAAAAATCTGGAGGTTTTTATATGACATTAAATAAAACCTACCTTTAAACGGTAGATTACTTTAAGGTATGCATGTATGTCATACAAAATCCCACAACTTGTAAATAAGACACTGTAAATATAGCTTAGCAATACGTTGAACCGTTACTGGTCGTATTGGCGTAAGATGTTTTACCATTTTTTTTACAAAACCTTCAGTAAATCTGAACTTTACGATACCGCAGTCGACCCAGTCACAAAATATCATTAATTATCGTATGTTACAAAAATTGAAGTGAAAAGTGTATCTCTTAAGGTAGTTTGAGCGAGATATTTCCCTAGTCACGATGGAGACCATATTCGAATTTTATTTTTTTATTTCAGCGTCTGCAAGAAATGAAGTAATATAGTACCTAATATTCATGGCGAAAAATATAGTTATATATGACAAAAATTCTCACTAATTAAATAAATATATCTACATAAGTCTCTAACTTGATTCATTTTTTCATGTCGTACAGTGAAAACCCCTTCACAACAGGCTTTTCAGCAAGGATTACTGCGGTGAGTAGCTGATTAATTTTTGTAAACAGTTGAGAAAACATACTAACTAACACCGTTAGTTTTTTGGCGTAATCTATGGGTAAGGAATTCCTATCTTTTTCGATATTCTCCCTCTGAAGCGCATAGCCGTAATCTCTCCTGGAAATAAAAACAGCTTATCTTATTAGGCGAATTGCTCGAAAAGTAGTTAGGCAAGAGGTAAATATTTTGATAATATTGGAAAGATGTGAGTTTTTTCTTTAAAATTAGGTCAAATTCATCAAACTCTAGGAGAAGTGATATCTCGCTCGAACTACCTTAAAATAAATATTAGCAATTTACGGCACCCACGACGAATATTTTGTAGAGTTTTAAGGATGAACTTTTAGTCCCTCATTTTTTCCTCAACAGAAAAATCACGGGAGGACTTAAATTTCTGATTTTCTTTCCTCATGTATGTTCAATTTGACGTTTCCCTACGATAGGAGTTTGATAAATCCAAGCTCATGTAAGAAGTATCTCGTAGGAGATAGAATGCTTGAACTACACCCTATAAAGTGGTACGGTTAGCTAAATTGCGAGTGACCGTGAACCTTTGATTACACTGCTTTGGGTTATGTGACGTCTGCATTATAAAAATTTCGTTTTTGTGCAGTGAGTTATAAAAGAAACATCAGGAGGACCAAAGTCGGTATGGTGTAAGAAAAGAACAAAGGACCAAAAAAATAAGGTTCTGGGAACCGCCATCCCGCAGGAAAAATCGACGAGCCAAGAAATGGATTATCTTCCCAGCGGTTATTTGGATGGAATGAGATGAAGCAAGCAGTAAATGCGAATCAGAGATGAGTATAATGAGGAGACGAATAGCTGCGACTATCTCCGCTTAATGTAAAGCCTGAGTTTTTATCAACCCACAAATCAAAATAGATTTAAAAATGCATACATTTTGGGCAGATATTCGAGAATATAAGCCAAGGCGATCACGGTGTACATTTGTTAGTGATAAGGAGGCAACAGCTGTATCAAAACAAGACACAATAAAACATAAAGAGAGAGCATTACGTAAAAACATTCGCACAGAATTTAGCACTCATTGGTGGGACATAGGCCAAGGGAAAATTTGAAAAGATGAATGGAAGTTTTATTAACCTGTCATGGACGACAAAAGCAAACATGTCGCATATTGATTTGTGATGTAAATGTTAGGAGCATCTAGGACAAATGAAGAGTTGCTCGGCAAAACAAGGGGATGGTCTGGAATAATACACTGAGGGATATCTTTACAAGTAAAATTTTCACGAAAAATATGACACCAGCTACAACGAAACCAAACACACATTATCAAGTCAAATTTTAACATATTAACTATAGTGAATGAGCCATTTTGACAATATTACATGCTTTATTATTTTTCTCGACTTGGTTCAACTTATCCGAAACTGCATTCTCACAACAGTGTGATAGGTCTCCAAAGACCGAAAATTTATACAAAATATTATTAAAAAACGCATTGTGAAATATTCCAAAATGCTTCATTAATTATCAAATGTACCCCTATGTCACGAAGTTAGTCAGCCGGATTTCAATTTCATTCCTAATTGGAACCAAATCAATGAAAATTAACACCCCCTCCGTAATTATTACGGCATCCATTTTGATTTGATTTTCAAATCAGCCGAAGATACTTCACTCAACGTCTGTTTCAAATGAAGCAAGATCATGGTGCGAAGTGAAGCGCATGAAACCCACTCCCCACCCATCTCTCGAACTCTTGCAACGAAGACCGAGAGTCCAGATGCCCCCACGCAGCAAGGAACCATGAAGACAGTTCTTTCATGGATGTGGGAATCGTCCGTCGATGGAGAAGCACTCGTAAAGGGAGTTGATTCAGGGCCACGGATGATATCGAAGAGGTGTGGGGTGAAAGAGGAGAAACGGTGGTTTTCTGACTCGAATCTCAGCGACACTTGGCGAAATCTAACAGCTGCCTCTTCGAATCCGTCCAATACCAGAAGGAATGACGATGTTGGGTACGCTACTATTATAGTGCGCCGGAAGATATTCTTCATTAGCAATAGGATGACTGGAGCGGGTTAGCGTGGGCATTGAGTTCTCTGGTATTCAGAAATGTTTCGGTCAAAGTCTTTGATACGCGCAGAAAGAGAAAAAAAATTGTTGGTTACCGAGGAAAATCAACAGTGACTCATACATATGTTTTAACAAAAGGCTACTTAGTCTAGTAGCACGAGCAATATTTCGGCTTCAATTCAAACTCTTGGGTACTTTATTTAAAAAATTATAGGTACAAGGCACTTTTGATTTAAAAAAGATCAAAAATTCATCCGAACAAAATCATTTTATCAAAAATCAAAAAATCAATTATTTCAAATCTATTTTTCTCAAAATTCACATCGTATGCCTCTAAGTTCACACAGTTACAGATTTATGTCAAAATGTATCTCCCGGTTGTAATTTTTACTTTCGCGTCCTATATTTCAACTATCTAAGATAAAGTTTTGTTTCGATGCCAACCAATGTTTTTTATTCCTTCTTTCAAATTACCAACAAACGTTTTATACAGAAAAGCGGTCATTTGGTTAGAATTTACAGTTGCCGTCAGAAGATGCAATAACGCAATCTGTATTTTTTTAAAGTTCAAGGTCATGTGTCAGTTTACATTAGAGTTCTAATCCAACGATAATTCCATCGCAGACTCGTTTAAAACTATTTTGCATCTTAAGAAACAGAACTCGCGAGATAAGCTGGAAATGAAAAAATCTCTAAATAGGCGCCAACGATCGCAATATAATCTCCGCGTTTATAGAATACATGGGAGAGAAAATGCAATAGCCACTTGCAAGGTGCGACATCGACCACTCTGTCACAGCAAAAAAAATAATTCCTTAAACCCTCAATACAAGATCTTAAACCGTGGATTTTTGTTCGAACCTCGAAAACTACATATGTAAGGAAAATATTTTTACAAGAGTAAACATGTTACATCCGTTACATACGGATAGGCAGAGCATTTCTATTTCCTGACCTGCAAGAAAGAAGCTAAAAGCCTCTTAAGAACCATTACTGAAAAGTAAGCACACGGTGTTTGCCTGCGAACGCACAAAACTGAAGCTCAAAGACGGTGATCTTCACGTTTGTAGCATTTAAAGGGGTTGGGATTCATCAAGCTAGTTGTTGAAAGGCCCTCGAACGAAAAGGTGAAAGAGATGGTATATCACACTCGTTAGACGACCTCTCGAGTGCGACGCTAACATTGTGTACCCAAAAAACTTTTAGGACTCTGTTGAGATTCGCTCGAGGCTCCAAGCTTACACGCCAAGCTAAGGTTACTGGAAAAAGAAGTTACAAGTCCATATAGTCGTTAATTTATCACTCCTACGCTAAATCTGTAGGACAGTGAGTAATGCATGTTGGTGACTGCTCACCCTCTGCCACACACCCTTGAGGTGACTTGCAGGGTATATTGTAGATGTGGACAGACAAGAGATAAAATGAGAGAAATTCAGTTGAACAGTCAGTTAAAGAATTTTCTACCCACGCAAATTTCACGACATAAAAAAAACGTAAATTGAGGAACAAATTCTACCAAAACACTCCTCACTAATCATCGCTTTCCTTCACCAATTCCCTTTTCCTTTCCATTATACAGCTTGTATCCTAATAAAGCTCTAGATTGGAAAAGAACGAACAACGCAACCAAAACAGACCTATTCAGTACATGGGGAAAATACTGAGTAAACATACTACTACGGGAAAAAATTTATTGTCAACCATTTCCGCGAGTTTGAGCCATGTGATTCCATCAACTTTGATGTTTTTAGAATACTACTATGTTTTCATGCCGCATTTATTCCACATTTGCCTCGGTTGTCGGCATCAGTCAAGGAAAAACGTCTGTACCTTTCTAACCTAGAGCTTCATACCCTAACACCCCCTGTCACGCGCCCTTGAAGTGGCTCGCGGGGTAGCACGTAGATTTGCAATTTTTCATCCATGCAAAGATTGAATGCATGGTAAACCTTTCGCCCTCAACATACCTAATGAGTCTTGCGTATGCCTCCGTCTGTACGCCACCTTTGAGTGAACCTACACGAAAGGAGAGAGAACGGGAGCAGGTGACATGTGACAGGCCACGGGGTGAGGGGAATGCGGGGGCGGAAGGATTGGAGGGAGGGGAGCGAAGAAGAAGACTTAGGAAGGGAGATGAATGGGAGAGACGGGGGAGAGGACGACGACTGACTGGGGGGGGGGGAAGAAGACACGAGGAAGCGGGGGTGAACCGGAGAGGAGGATGGGATGTCTGCCCCACGGCACGAAAGGCGGCTGACAGATGGGACGAGTATAAACAGCGACGGGGGGTGGTGTTGGGGGGGAGTGCTGGCTCCTCCCTCTGCACGGCGACAACGACGCGGCGTGAAACACACATGCACGGAAATGCGCATGTCAGGCGATCTTCATCATCTGTCACTACCAAAGGAATAAACATTCAGACAGCCACACTTTCCTACGATGCATCGAGTTGGTGTCCGGCGGTCAAGCATGGAAAAGCATGGGCACGTATAACAGTAATAACAGCATATAATTTGTAATTTCCACATTTTTGGACGATAACGGTAA
Organism: Pyrrhosoma nymphula; assembly: GCA_963573305.1. Taxonomy (NCBI): domain Eukaryota; kingdom Metazoa; phylum Arthropoda; class Insecta; order Odonata; family Coenagrionidae; genus Pyrrhosoma; species Pyrrhosoma nymphula. The sequence continues at coordinate 138,148,010 of OY754333.1, read as the reverse complement.
TGCCGCGTTTCACCACACTGCGGCAGATTCATGTTCCACTAGCAATCAATGGTTAAAAGCGACTTTCCGTTATATCCAAAGCAACTTGTGGAAATTATTAAGGTTGGGCTTTCATCATCGACATTCATCGTTGTCACTTGCATAAACCACACCCACGTCAAGCAATTTTATGAGAATGCATGTCTGTAATGAGGATGCTCCCGCGATAAATGCATAAATGAAGGATTATACTGTTATGAATGCGTAAGAACACCAAGACATTTCAATGTTGCTATGATACGGCACTCAAAGGGTACGCTACACACAATACCAATACTATCGTCACAATGCGCAATGTTAAATTCCTTTAATCGTAAGACTTAAATTGAAGTAATTTATAACTCACCTCACTTAATAAAGATACCGTAGGATAAAAATGTTACTTCCAATGGGTTGCGGTACTTTTACACCATTTACAAAATGTTTAGTTTACGTTCTTGTAGCAAAAAAAAAGAGGTGGCGGGAGGACGTCCTCGCCTGTCAAACCGGAGGTCGCGGGTTCGAATCCCGCCTCAGTTGGTTTTTACCACCCAGGGCACGGTTGTGTGTTCTATTACATATATGTTAATACGGTCATAATTGGCGAAAGCTGTTACCAATAAAGACATTGTCACTAATATCATTGTATGCTTGTCAAGCATTTTCAAGAAATGAAGGTTTTCCGAATGCGAGGTAACAACGGGATTGAAAGAAGAATTGAGTACACATTTAAAACGTACATGTTCCTTCTTCACTTATTCCTTCCATTGCTCTGATAACTAAATCCTTCAGTGTCAGCACGGGCCATAAAAATCCTTGAGCGGCCACGGTTAGGCATTACGTCCGGCATTAATTTAACGGCTTCAATTGCATACTCAGATGTGTTACAAGAAAATCCATGGGATACGAGACAACATCCCGTTAAGTTATTCTCAAACAGTGTATTTCAACACCAAATGAAGGTGATGGTCTCTAACTTGGGACTTAATTTGATGCAACGCTTTCAGCGAGGAGGAAATAACAACTGTATCCGCAAAAATTTTTATTCATACGTCCAGGATTTGATTTCAGGTCATTCTCACCACGAGGTTGTCTTCGTGGATACAGTAATATACGCTCAATGAAAACTTGGGCCATATTTATCCACACTGATTAATATTTTCGCGTGATTTCTTTCTCTCGTGAATCTCTAAATGCCTTCAGTCCACGCCAACGATATCCATCGCAAGGTTATCTAGGATAAAGTACCTAAAGGTCCGATTTTGAAACGTCTGATTAACGCTAACCGCAAAATAACGTGGTATTTGCTTTAAGTTGATGTTAAATGAGAGTTCGGGATATGTAAATAACATACTGCCGGTAAGATGATGCGAGCATGATCGATGGGCTAACGAATTAACTTCGGTACACATGCAAAGGAAATATTTTCATAGAGATTGCGAAATTGGGACTCACAATCAGTGTTCATTGGGTAAACATCTAATTATACATTGTGCCCTGCGAACAGAAAGCCGTAACAATAGCGCATGGCAGGGATGTTAAGACACCAGCTATTTTTCTATGTTTGGATATTTAAAACATTAATGCATGCGCAATTATGTTATTTTTCAATTTATGTGTAATAGTGGTGGAAGTAGCAGTAGTAATCCGGGGGGATTGCAGAAGAAGTTCACTGGAAACTCCTTGTGAGCATCAGTGTAATCATAACTAAAGGTACCAAGGGATCCACAGCTTAACCTCCAAGACTACGGCTGGATTACCGCACTTTGAGTGCTCGCCACATGGCACTCAAGTAAGCATCAAATTCAAACTGAACAATCTCCGCCACCGCCGGAGTTCTACCCCGGGCTCTTATCTCATGATGGGAATCCAGTCCTCCAGCCACCTCACCAACCCGATTCCTTCAAAAGTAGAGGCAGCAAACAGTAGATTTTTGCGAATTCACGTTAGAACGGTACTCGCTTGGATGTAGCACTTTTTTCCCAGGAGACAGACGGAAGGACCAACAAACACACTTCGGTTGTCAAACAGAGCATGGCACCGAGCGGCCTGGGCAGACAGCAGACGTTGGCACTCGAGCAGTAATTCTTCCTCTCCATGGTCGGAGGGTGTGGATGAACAGGTACACAAAAAACACATGACGATCACCTAGCGCTACCTTGCGGTTGAGTGGATGAAGGAAATGCAATAGCGCCTCCCCCAACCAGCTCCCCATCAGCCCTTCCCCCTTCTATACAAGACGACATCGGTGTTTTCCCACCCGTGTCTGGTTTGCCGAGGAATGATTCACCTAGCCCTGGAAATGTACGCATGGAAAAATATAGACACGTACCTGGAGGCAAAGTATTTGTTCAGAGAACACGTAATGGGATTCCGTACTCTTTTCGCCACGTAATTGCGTTAGCAAATGAAATAATGTCGTGTGCCGCGGGTATAAAAATACATTGCAATGGACTTAGAGTTTCTCATTTTTCTAAAAGGCCACGTAAGTTCCTGGACGAGTGATATTCAAGATTATACCTCGCGGCTTACCCGCCTGCCGTTCACCGCTCCGTATGGCTTCGAAGCAGTAGCGAAGGCTTCCTAAGTCGACGAGGGAGGCTAATGGAAGGGACTGTGGAGCAGAGGGATGTTTTCGCCCGTTACGACGCCTCAAATTGGATGGGAAGCAATTTCATGGAAGGCATTGCTGCGGAAAATACAAGCTCGCAGGCGTGCGGAGAGGAATCTTAAAAAAATCCCATCTTTGACAGCGAGATGCGCGAGCAGTTAAAAATTGAGTTATGCATAATAAAGGAATAGCCTAGCACTTTTCACACCACTTTACTGTAAAAAAGATACGGCCGGTGAATAAAATACAATAAGACGGCGAGGGAAGTAATAGCTTTTTTCCTTTATTATGAGCACTTTCCAAAAAGTAAAGCCTTCGTCAGTGCAATATACCAAATTATACATCACCATAGGTGCAGATGATTTTGAAACAGAGGCTACAGGCCATTCAATCTCGTCAAATCAATCTCATGGACTAAATTAAAAATAACTGACTTGGACATGGACTAACTTAAATGAATAATAGAAGGTCTGGCGTAATTCTAGTACCTTGAATGTAATTCAACAGCAAGATCGTGGGTAAAGATCATAGAGTAAGGTATACTCTGTGGTAAAGATATAGATAAAATATTTTGTATGAATTCAAAGTCGATCACTTTTCTCATGACTTAGGAAAAATTAACTGAGGAACTCCCTTCAGATTAAAGCATTTGGTAGTTTTTCAGAATCGAAATCATTCCAGGGAAAAGTATCTTTTTAGCCTACTGGCTAAAGCTGCGAAATATAATTATTCTTTTCGGTAATGCCATTATTTCCATTATAAACCAGCCCCAGATGTTGATCTGCTGGTGTATTCCCTAAAAGAACTCTCACGAAATCATTTACATTCTTGTGGAAGAAATAATTCTAACACATCTTTGTCATGTAATTAATGCATTTGCCAGTGAAGGGTTTTGTTAAAGATGAAATAGTTTGGAGGGCCACGAGTAAAGTACGCCTCATTTGTTATGTCACGCATTATGAATAAAATGAGGTTTTCGTCCGTCTAATCTGATTTCGTGCGAGGAATTATATCCTGAGACCGTTTGCCCTGCAATTCAGAAGTCATTGTGTTTCAGTAGAGTTTAGAATCCTTAGAATTTGTCAGGACACCTCTTTGAGTTTTGCATGGATAACATTGTACCAAAAACTTTCTATAGAAACTTCCGATTGAGAATCTTTGGCGATCTCCAGGTGCATGTCTAATTTTAAATAAATTTACCTAATCCTTCTCCAACAGGCAATTTCGTGAAACTTTAAAAAACTCTTCTCTAATAATGAGAAGAGCTTCCTTTGTTAACGTTATTCTATTCAATTAAGATACCATGAAGTGGCCGCTGCTAATAATTTCGTCTTTATTCCTGAGCGAATTTAGGTATTTATAGGCCTTTCTTACAATTAACTCATTACATTTCACACACACATTAATACCTACCCATGTCCTGAGTGGAGAAAACCCCAACATGGTGGGACTCGAACCCGCGACCTTCAGATTAGCAGGCGAGGACGTTACCCCGCCGCCACCGAGGCCGGCTAGGATGGATTTTTGCGATCCGTAGGATGCATTTTTCAATTAATTCTGTTCATTCATTATCTTTTGAGATCCGAGAATGAAATGAGGACGAACTATGAGCAATAGCAATGAAATAAACGAAATGGTATTAACGTTCATTTTATAGCATATTTCCTGGTGTTTTCTCGAACATGTTTAAAAAATAATGTAGGTAATCAGGATAATTATTCTACGGAAACGTGAAAATTTTTCTCCTTCATTAATTGGTTACCACCTCGTTTTAAATGGCATTGAGCTGGCAGCTCTTTCAACTTCCCATGACTATATGGTATTCTATAACGGTGAGCGTGACTTAAGACCGGAAGCACGTAGCTAACTAATAATAGGCATATCATTATTCACTCATAAGTATTTCTTCGTGGGGAGGTGTTCCTAAGCATCCGCCTTAAAATACCCTTGGAATAGGTTCTCAAACGAAGGCCTAAATTGAGATATAAATATCACCGAAGCATAAAAACTCTCTTGCTTCCTTATTCTCTTCTTGATATCCTCTCAGTCTCCCTCTACACGTGACTATTTTGTCCTTTTCAAACCGTAAAAATGTTTGACCTCTCTTGATATTTCCGCATCATGTAAATAAGTTTTAAAATTTCGACCAGATGTACATACCTCTAACAGACGGTCGTAATAATTTGAACACATTTCTCATGCTTAGACAATCGAGGCTGAACTTCTGCGTTACAACTTGTGGGACTTTCCTTACGTGACAAAGAGGAGGAGAAATGATATGTGGTGAACCAGGGCTATGCAATATAACGGTGATCCCACTGTCATACACGATATGTCGGAGATATCTAAGTGCGATATTGAACGTCCAGGATACGTGATCAATCACACTGCAATTTAATGCGACATGCAATATAATATCATATGTGCACATATAACAAGTAGTAAGTACTACACCGCGAGTCGCCACAAGGACGTGCAGCGTGGGGTATTAGAGCACGAACTATCGAAAATAATGTTAGGCATTGGGAAAGAAAGTAGAGAGGGGAAAGGACGAAGAGTGAGATGTGTTTCCACGGATTAATGTCTCGCTCTACTTATGTTGTTATCAATTATGCGCAGGAAGAAATAATTCTTAAAACTATCTATTCGGTGGTGAATTTTGACATACACGATGCAAAATTTATACGTACAACCCTATACCCTTTAGAAATCTGAACATCGTACAACCCTAACGGCGAAGGGGATCTGCACTTCCTTCCCGACGCATGCCGGGGGCGCGACACGAGCCAGAAGCAACGATGAACACCGTCCTTCATGTTATAATAGATGCGCCGCACCTGCCCATTACCTACTACGGTGAAAAACGCAGTGACGCAAACGCACACAGCTTCATCGATCATCACTGGGTGGGAGGTGAAAGGTACTGCGGAACCTTGTCGACATGACAAGCGCCCAGTTAAATGTTGCAGAATCTTTTGTAAACAAAATGAACCAGAAATGGGGGAAAAAGCACAAGAAACAGTTCTGCAAGTCAAGCAAACTAATGAAAGACTGCCAAAATAGAGTAAAAGGAAATGTACGATTCTGTAAGTGGCTACAACGTACCCCTTTGCTTAAACCATCATTACTGCAGACTTATCGAAAAGGAAGATCTCCGCGATCTCACGTAGCTAGTTATTAAAATAAAAAACAACAGAAAACTACACTAACGTGTGAATCGAGATTAATCAAAAGATACGCTGAGTGCGATTCATAATACGTAGAATTAGAAGGAGAGTTCTACAACGGATTATAATGAGGCATCGTATATGGTCAACGTATACATAATACGCGCGCACATTCACACCACACCCGCAAAACTCATTCGCACAGCAGAAATATTCACTTAAGAGAAGGGTCAACTTGACTACACTATGTGCCCATTAACTAACTAATGATTCCCATGTAGCTAAATTTTATTTAAACCATAATTAATATAAGGGTGAATATAAGGGTGGGAGGGCAGAAGATAGAGCAGGTCGAGCAGTTTACGTATCTGGGTAGTATCTTAGAGGATAATGGGTTTAGTAGTAGGGACATCAGATGCAGAATTGTGCTCGCTAAAGAAGCATTTTCGAAGAGAAGGGAATTGATGAGGGGGGGGGTCTGAGAAGAGACGTAAAGAAAAGGCTGGTGAAAACTCTGATATGGAGCGTGGCGATATATATGGGTCGGAAACTTGGTCATTGCGAAGGGAGGATGTGCATAGACTTGAGGCGTTTGAGATGTGGGTTCGGCGAAGGATGGAGAAGGTGAGCTGGGTGGCGAGGAAGACGAACGAGGAAGTATTGGATATGGTTGGAGAGGAGAGGAAACTTGTAGCGGAGGTTCGGAGAAGGCAGAAGAGATGGATGGAGGAGGTTTTGAGAGGAGAGGGCATGTTGAAGAGAGTGATAGAGGGGAGAACACTGGGGAAGCGTGGAAGAGGAAGGAAGAGGATAGGAATTCTGGGCGAAATAAGAGGAAGTAGAAGATATGAAGAATTGAAGAGGGATCTAATGGCGGGACATCCTTAGAAAGGAATGCGAGACAAAGTGTATGAAATTGGGATGCAGAATGGGGACTGTCCAAGAACCTACCAATCAGCTGGTAGAATACTTGAATGAATAAACATTTTCAGACTCATCGCTGCGGTGCTCTTTGAACATAAATACACGTTTTATCCTAGCAGTGAAATCAGTCACAATTGAGTCACAAGTACAAAGCAAAACAATCAACCAAGAACTTCTCAATCTTTTAGTGAAGTGTCTGCACCATTTTTGCACACTTCTTGTAATTTGAAAAGATAGTAAATCTTTGAGAAAAGGGAATCGCAAAAAATTAATCATTAAAACAAAACGGAGTTACGTTGAAAACAATTGAACGTCCACATAGTTCTCAGCATATTTAGTTTATAAAAGAATTACAGTAGGAATGGTGCGTCTCGAGTTGATTTCCATGCGAAATATTTTGGATGAAAGAGTAATATTGAGAATTACCAATGATTCTGGGAGATCAATCTTGAGGGAAATCCACCCCATTCTAAAAAAAAGAACGCATGAATCATATTTAGAACTATGAAATTGGCAGCCGCGATCTAAATCAATCGAAGCCTATACATTTATTTCTATTCATCTTTGAGCGGAAACGATCGGGACGAAAACTATATTTGAAAAATTAAATTAACTTCACAAACTTTGAGCAACAACCTCAGAAGAACTTCCAAAGGGAAAAAATTCAAACAATATCTATATAATCATACGCCGCCCTATCGCAAAACATTTCATAAGAACACGTGCGTCGTTTTTAGAAATGAATATGAAGCATAGACATTAGGACAATGGCATAAAGAGCGAAGAGGCTGGCAAACATGAACCCCGAATGCAGACCTCCATCACACCAATCGAACATTGAAACTCGCATTGTGAAGACATATCCGTCATGTAATATAACATCATTAGATACAATCAACGTTGTAAACATAAGATGATAAAGACTATCCAACGAACAGGTTTAAATTGTCTTTTCTTCACGCTCAGCAAGAATTCCGAATAGCAGCTACCAAGGTCGGATACATAAGTCGTTAGAAAGGTAGCGTAGTTCCTAGCATCTCTATATAATACTCCCAGTAAATTTAGCGACTGCTAATTATATATTTCGTAAGTATCCGGATTTAAAAAAACTAATACAACGAAGTCAATGTATAATAATGAAGCCACGGGTGTGGCAGTTTTTACACATAGGTAGGATAAATAATAAAAAGAACAATCACACATTTTTATCCGACATTGGGCTGCCATAAGCCTACAGCCTTTCTCACGGCAGGAAAGAAAAAGATTCAGAAATAGAGAGTTCATATTTTTGCGTGTACCATTGATGAAAGTTCAATACCAGTTTCTAACTCTAGTGGGCAGCAACTCGGGGTGTTTGAAGTCTATTGATTCAAGCCCACTAGCATTTGAAGCCTACTAAAACACTACGATGGGAATCACCATCAGTTAGTTACAGTTTCGACTAAATATTTGAAGCGCGTTGGAAACCAATCTATCTCCTAACGACTTTCAAAACATTTAGCGAAACCCGACATGCTACGGTCGATTAGGTCATGATAATTAAATTAGAGAAATAGACTGCAGAGCCGACCGGTTTTAAATGTAATTCCTTACGCGCGCGATTTGAGACCATAATATGTAGCAACTATTTAGACTAAGTAATAGAGTTGCTCGGCAGGTAGAATAGCTAATTGGTTAATTAGCTATAGAACTTTTTTTTATTGACATGCTAAATAGTACTTTCAGCACATCTTGCATGTATTCAGCATGAATCTTTTATCTCCGTGCATGAATGTAGTTGCATAACGCATCAACACTCGTAGATCCAAGAACTTTTGTTGCGTAAAGTTTAGCGCATGTTTGGTTAAAACAATTTCCTCCTGCCACACACCCTTGAGGATGCTCGCAGGGTACTACTATGTAGATTTATAACGCGCCTGGTGAGCAGTCGCAGCCACAACCACACAGCCTTGTGGTGCCTGACAGCGTGGGTACTACATAGATGTAAACTATAATGTCAATAACCTAATCAAAGCTAGCTAACGACAACCACACTGCCTTGAAAAACACCAAGATACGACGAGTGAACATCACATATTCAGGTCATAAAGGCCAGTTCCCTTTCCTGCACCGTACGCAATTTCCTAGAAAGCTCTGGTACAAAGAAAACCATACAACCCACGGTTCAGAGGGAACACCGAGACGCTTCGCCCGGATAGCTGCCCAAGACTCTCCTGTTAAAAGCAGAACGCTCCAGTCACTATACCACCTCGCTGTCCTCCTAGAGATTCAATTACTAAAATAAACTTGCCTACGGGGCATCGATCAAAGATTTTTCGTAAGCCACGAAAAAGTTTCAAGTGCAGGCGCGAGAAACTTGTTGTGCCAAATAGGTAGGAGTCTCCATGTTTGTACGTCTACCGTTAGCGCAAGATTCGAGGTAACTTTCGCGTACACCATAAGAAGGATAGGAAATAAACTGGAATCATTATTAATCGGCGGCACTCCACACAAAGTCAAGTAATTGGTACCTCAATTTTTAACTTTCCCGTAAGCCATTAGACGCTCGTTAATGAATTTTAAGTCTCGAATTCCACTCAATCGCTCACTTGCCACCGAAGAGAAGTCAGTCTAACTTTCACTCTTATGTGATACTCAAGCTGCAATTATTATTCTATGATATCCACGAAGGGAGTTATAAGAGCATACTACCTCCAGGCTAAAGAGGACTGTAACGCGCACAAAGATAGGAGATGCTCAAATAAACCATAGAAAAGGATTGGCAGAGGGAAAATAAGCGACTTGGATGCACAAGCCACTTCCCATAATGATCCCCCCTTGGCAGTAAATCACCAGCATGCACCTTTAAATCTTTCCCTTCCGAGAAGTCACGCCGCCAGCCTATGCAGGACATAGCTGCAGTTACGCTTGACGGCCACTGACACGAATGTGGAATTTCCGGAGTGCTAGATACTTATCTTAACGTTTCTCCGTTTCCTCTATGCCTTTACTAATCCCTTTCACTAATTTCCCCGCGATTGCCCCCTGCAACTCCTCCTAGTGAAAAAATAACGAAAAACTTGAAAATATCCACCTTGCGCCACGATGTTTGTTCGATTTGAAAAAGAAAAGCCCACTCTTCGGTGCCACAACTGATTCGAACAAGTGCCTTCTGAAACAAAGTAGAATCTAATTGGCCCATTTATTTCTATGTCTGTGGGTTTTGCAATAATGTCACCGCCACGGAGGAGAGGTCAAATAAAGAAGGGAGACACAAATCACAAAAAGGTGGATTTCTTATTTCACCGTGTCCAAAGCAATGCTTAAGCTAAGTTTACGGATAACGTTGGTTGACCTCTATCCAGAATCCTGCAAAACATAAATAAACTTCACTTTCTTATTGTATTTTCAAAAATAGATGACATACGTGGCAAAAATTCTTAATAAATAGTAAAATCCTGCTATCTCTCCATTCATGTATTTAAATTTTATTCGTATAAGGATAATGGCGTAATTAACTCGTACAAATCAATAAATAATTGATCGTGGCAAGAAATACACCATTAATAACGACAATAAACCACAAATCATTGAAATAACACACCATTAATTGTGACAAGCACTACTCCAATGAGAAGATACAGAGGAATGAAACCTCGACACCTGCACAATACCCTACAAGCCACCTCCAAGGTGTCTACATGAGTTGCAGCATGATATTTCCTTGTATTTATCCAGCTAGAAGAATTTAAGTTACAAATACCACGATGGTCATTTACACTTATGATTGATTTATGTACGGCCTCTTTCATCATTATAGCCGAAGGAGAAACGAGGTATGAATCCATTAATAAAGAAGAACAGCTGTGTGGGAGAGTAAGGGGGCAATAAAAGCATGTCGTTCATGCAAAACTGAGAGCAGACACCGAGCAAAAACAACTTTTCAAATAATTGCTTTCCGTTGGAAGAATTCGATACAGATATGAGAGAACGTCCACTCTCTCCCCATATATGGCCGACGAAACGAAAGCCGCTCGGCGTAGCGGAAACAAAACCTTCCGAAAGCCTGCGGGCGCCATCATCACCACAGGGAGAAAAAACGAAAACGAGGAGGACCTTCCCCAAACAAAAATGAAGGTTGCGCGACGACTTCGCCCAAAACAATAACAACGCTCTGCTGCGAAAAAAACTTCTAAAATAAAGACATACACTGATGAGCCAACAAAGTGGTGAAATGGTAAAAAGAAAATAATTTTGCCTTCTCAAAATATTAGTAACTATTTGAAATTATATTAAAATAAAAAGAGTTGCCTCATGATACCAAAGTAAATCCATTCACGACACTCAGTGCTTCATGATGTGAGGTCTGGATATTCTGTTCAATGGTTAAAACTCCTGTTTCATTTTCACTCCCTTTTCAATCTCCACAGCGAAATTAAGCCACAATTAACACAGATTTCTCCATAAACTCACCTTCACGAAACTTGGCACCCCATTTTTCACAGAACCACATGAAATAAATAAGGATTCCGGAATATTTTCTATGATTAAAGTGAGCTGATGACATAGACTGACCATGTCTAGCGGATGCAAAACGATGGCAGCCCGAAGAAGACGTTACATGCCACGATAGGAGGAAAAGAGACAAGTGGTCAAGTTATGTAATACGCGGACAGATACAGCATAAACATGTAAGAACGAAGGTTTTCGCGGTAGTTTATTATTAACTTCTTCATATTTTCGGGTTCTACCACGTTGTCATCACTACAGCAACCAACGTGGTAGAACCCGAAAATATGAAGTAGTACAGCATAAACATATTAGAAGCCTGGAATTCGTGGAAAAATAAACCAGAAGAGCCTTATTGCAGGATGCCGAGGTCAAAATAGTATGGTCGCGTCATAAGAGATAGAGAACATATTTACAAGGTATGGCGAGATTGAGACTTAAGTAGTGCCTCCTTCCACTTAATTCAGAGAGAGGAAAGAAATTCCTGTGAGGTTTCCAACCGGATTAGGCTCCTTATTTCGACTGAAGTTTCAATCTCCTAATCAGCCCTAAAAGACGATAACGGTCTCTCATCGAAACGTCGGCTGAACTCACGAGAGTATGCCCGTGACAACGGATAGTCCGAGGGAATTTAACTATCATGATTCGCCGGGAAATCATCAAAATCCTCCATTGAGAAAAGAATAAACCAAACAATAGGACAACTTAAAAATTTTTAAAGAAAACACTGGGAAAGCAATAAACTCTTTCGAGCACAAACCGACTCACCCATTGACACGGTCCATGACTGGAAAATTTCCCCGTATGATTTCGAGTAGAAAAAATAACTTAAATCCGCTCTTTATGCGAGACTCTTGTCTTTCTTCTTCCTGCGCGTCCGGGCTTCCTCTCCTCGCTCCCTTCAGCTGGAAACTTTCACCGGCGAAGAGAAAAAAAACACTGTCCGTTCAAGGTCTTCCTCCCTCGTGGTCACTTCCCACACCCGGCACTTGAGAACACACTCGGGAGGCGACTCAGGCTTCCCGCGGAAGGGAACGATGGGTATAATGCCCTTTGTCTTCGTGAAGGGGATAAAAATTATTGTTCGTCCAGCGCGAAGGGTCCAGGAAATAAATTAAAGCGCTAAACCCTTTCGCGACACCACTATCCCTTCAAAGGGGTTAAAGGGCACTTGTGAATGTTACAAAAATAACTATCGACAGTGTACTGCAATGAGATGCACTGGTTGATACACTTTTGGGACGGTAGCACATACACCAAGGTACGGCAGTGGTCACTTTGAAGGCTGGTGACGATGTCTGATATATGCGTGAACTTGACACAAGGATCACCGTTTTCACATCACTTACGACTCACCACCATGTTCAACATCCAGCAAACAATTCAGACTGAAATTGCACAAGATGACATCAAGCCCGTAGGTTCTTGGGTCGAAACACATAATGGAAATGTCTCAGGGTATCAGGAAAGACGGTTACGTCCAGGGGCCACCAAAAGTGCTTCGGGACACAAAATCACGGTTGAGAGGACAGTGGTCACGTTCAACTTATCTCGCAGATTCATTATTTCTCTTGATGTTCCAAAGGAAGCGCATTCTAAAGATATAGCCATCGCTTTTACGGTATCAATATCACGCAGCGGCAGGGACACAACTTCTAAAATAACGCGAGGGGCTATTACAGTCACCGGAGTAAAAATGAATCGCGGGTAGATTTATGGGGCCTACGAGTCATAGCATAAAGGATGGCCAGAACGTCTAAAAAGATGAAACTGGGAGATTTCCAAAAGGAATATTTATGCACCACGGCTGACTTTCGCGATATTCCGCAGTGGGCCTTGCAGGGATAATCAAAAACCTCCTGCCACTCGTCTATGCGTGTCACGCACTATCGCACAAACTTCGATAAAGCTCGTCGCGTCTGGTACATGACTTTCGATTTCGACATTACGCCTCGGGAATGAAAACGCACGTTCCGGGAACCGCACTTTGCAGTCCCACACCACCCTATTCACAAGAAAGATGAACTTGGCGGCTTCGATTCGCAGAACAACACGATAGGATTTGCATAAAAAAATTACATGAGCCACCAATGAACTTCCCGTCAAACGATGAGACTATTAAGCGGCGGTAAACTGATAGAAAATGTATCCTTACGTCCAATAAAACTGTTTGAAGATATTAAACGCAAATTACATCAAAATTGACTGTAGATAACTTATATATATTAGGGAAATTATTGGTAATAATTTTCCGCCAAACGTTGAGACGACTCTGTGACGGTACATTTAGATAAGTTTTATCCTTCCACCTCGTATCACGGTCTAATATTATTTAAATGTCCAAATGAAAACAAAATGGAGCGAAGATTACCTTCAAGTAATCAGAATCGGATATTACAATAAAAATTCTCTCCACGATTTGATCAAATCAGATTTAAGGTCATCACGCTTGTAAGCTATAATGCACAATTTACCCAAGAAAGGCCAAAATATATGCGACTGAGGCGACGACACCAAGAAAACCTGACCTACGACATTTACCCGCTCATTAACCAAGTGTAGATAACCAAAACACGCAATGCTCCGAGGGCCGCAGTAGAGTGAGGCACGGAATATCACGCGACATTCGTCACGCTCGATAAGCTCGTGACATAAACACTAGAGGGCGCTAGAGAGCTCTCTTGCCCGCAACAATGCAGCTGAGATATAGAGGAAGGTTTAATAATAAGACTGGCATGAGAGCTTTTGATGCTTGCCAATTCGGCCGTTGGAATTTCCGAGACCGCCGACGGGCTACAGGCTTCTCGTGGAACACCAGGTGGTCAGCTGAAGTGGGAGCATTCCTTCTTCCAGCCCAGGAGACTTGTCCGTTGCGTTGGCCGTCCACACAAAAGAAAACGAAAAGAGAAATAGGCGGAACGGTGCACTTTTCCGCCGCCCACTCTATCGTAATCTTGGACGCTAGCGCGAGACCTTTTTCTTATTGCTTAATGCCGAAAGGAACGCGAAAGTCGGTGGCTTCATACTCGAGTCGGCGGTCGAACTTAAGCACGAAGGACGCACCTGGAGGAATGACCTCCTAGCAATCCTAGAAACTTGATGTCAAAATAGCCAACGAAACGAATGGGAAGAGATTCATCGCCACGAAATCAACGGTGCTTGTGGAGGATATAGCCACTCTTTGAAACGAAATAAATCTGCTTATTTGCAAATGAAAAATCACGCAAACAAACCTAGCAAGGGCCAAAATAATCTACGAAGAGATAGGGAAGAATTTTATCGCCAAGAAATCAACAGCTCGTGAAGACGACGTATCACATCTTTAAAACAAACGGTATAGGATTGAATATTTTACAGCTTTGTTTCAGAATTTGTTTGAACATATCTAAACTCATGCAAGAGCGAGAAATCCTAGCAAATAAATGTTCAAATAATAAAGAGACACGAAAGATTCATTACCACTAAGTCTAGAGTGTTCGCGGAGTATACAGCAGGCCTTGATAGCACAAATTTTTTTTAGCGAATACAAAATCATTAGCTTAGATTGTTGCTACGGTAGAATTTAAAAGTAGGCTGGTCAAAACATACAGCCTATCTACGCCTAATAAAATGAAATCTAATTCACGTTTTGCATGACGCAACAGAGGACAGACGCGAAAAATTACCACCACCGTTCAATAGGTATTTTTTCATTAAATGCTTCACAGCTTGCATCCACCACAACACACCTCCCCGTAGAATCAAGAAGAACACGTTTATAGCGAAGGAAAAGTTTCCTTTTCCAACACACGCTCTGTTTTCCACTTCGGCTGGGAAAACCCAGAAACTATTGGCCAACGACTATTCCCAATGCACTACATTCTCCCCAACACGTTTCGATGACCCTATAAGGGCATGCGGAGATAAAAAAACCAATTTCAAGTCGACAGCGGCAGCGCGAAGTGATGATCACCACATTATTTTCTTCGCCAATTCTTCTGGCTCGCGAACACTTGACAGTTTGAGGGGAGAGAGACCTTATCCTATTGTCCCTAGTGCTACCTTTGTACAAGATACAAAACACTCTTTTAACGTCATATCCTTCGGGAGATACCACCACTGTGGCAACAGCTGACGTGCTCCAGGCAAAGGGAGAGTAAAAAAAACAACAGAGGATGAGGTCCTACACTGAGGCAGAGACGTCCTCGCAATTTCGCGCGGGTAATGGGATATGGAGGGGGTATAAAAAAATTACGGAGGAAGAACTTTCCACTCCTCCGAAGTCGGGCAGCGAGGGCGACTCGCTCCAAATCCACAGGCTGAGTCCTCTGGAGTCTGTCCCCGACACCCGATCCGACACTGTGCCGCGGGCCAAGGTGTATTTCTCAGGGGTCTGAGTTCAGTGCTGCGCCCGATGCCAATCCGACAACTTCTTGGGTGCTAAAAGGAGAGAACTTCGACAATCCTTCAGCACTCCATTTCACCGGCCAATGCAGACTCCGGGCTTCTTTCCTTGCCTTCAAGACTTCGTATCCCAACACTTTTCTTATTCAGGACTGAGACACCAAGTAGTACGGGACAGCGGGACAGAAGTACTCCGTCGGATAGGAGGTTTAAATCATTGTTTCCTCAGTCCCTTCATTTAGAGCAGACTATTGCAGGCTCCAGGCATTTTCTCCATACGTCAATCCTACCGTATCACTCCTGTCCTAACGCCTTTCCTCCAGGTTTCTGGCGCCGATTCGTGCAAGACAAACCTGAATTACACATGAACACTGTAAATCTCAACTCCGAAATTTAAGAGAGGTATCTGCGTGGATTGACACTGGTGTTATACGATGGGGGGTGCTGAGACTTGACTAACATGTGAGCAATAGCATTACTAGTACCGTATTTAGAGATAGGTGAACCTGGATGGCTTGACAGTGGGGTAACAAGTTTTAAGAGGAATCTGCGGAAGGGAACCCGAATGGAAGGAGGCCTCGAGAGCGTCGTCACGCTGCGAAAAGACACCGCGTCCACTCAAACAACCACGACTAGTCGGAGCTTCGCCGCCCGACCGACTGACTGACTCACGCCTCCTCCACCCCCTCCTCTCCCCTGAACCGCCCTCCACCTCCTCGCCTTTCCCAGCCAACCCACCGCCACGCCAATCCTCCCCGACGCCCCCCCCCCCAATCCCCCACCACCCCCTTCCCTGAAGCCATCCACCCTGCGGACTGTGACGACGAACGGGGCCCCCCCTGCCGCACCTCGCCCCCACACACCGACCCTACAACCCGCCCGTGTTAGGTGGCGCGTGTTGGATACAGCCCAGCAGGTGAGTTTTTGTTTTGCTCTCACGGAGAAGGTGGAGGATTACTGTTGCTCCGATTTGCTCAGCACCGACGACGCGCTATACGCTTACGCGCCACAGGCTAACCGATTGCTGTTTTTTATTCGATCCGGAGGCTAGAGATGAGACTGAGGGGATTTCAACATCACCACCGCGGCCTCTTTAAACACACAAGCCATAAAACAATTGCGTGAGATAACGGAGCGCGGTTATCACTTGTATTTCACCGATTTTAAGGAAAAGTTTTAAGTACTTCGGGTCTAGTAACAGTAATACCTTCCGCGGAGTTTAAAAGTTTCGAGTACTGCGTGGCATGCATGGCGGTGTACACGGTACATCACAGGAACATCTAATTTTACAGCCTCTTGGAACAGAAGAAAGAGACGCTGAAATGTTAAAAGCTGAATGCGTGGGTTTTCGAGATCTGGGTTCAAATCCCGGGGTGGATATTTTTTTTCGAACTTCACACACTCGATTGAAAATTAGTTTTGGAAGGACTTTATAAACAATCCGACATGTCTCGCTCTACTTCAAATACATTTATTAGCACTATTCCTTTCTCCGGTTGGGTGTATTTCCCAACAATCTCTATCCAATCCACCAAGTGAATTAATTTTATCCCTTTTCACAGTGACAACGAAAAGTTCGAACACCGCCTCGGGTATTGATATTGTCTTTGTCTGAGGAGCAAAGTTACAGCTATAGATTTAACGTTAGCAGTGGGAGCACCTGACACCCTAGTCCAATACTGCTATCATCACATTCTCCAGTCCATCAAGGCCTTCAACACACAATTGTCTCTTTCATTTTACTATTCTCCTTTTAGGCAATCTTCAAATTTCCTCTGTCTCCATTTCTTCCCCACCCTTACCCAAAACGTCCTCGATTTAATTGCTATCCATATTATTTTCTCCGTCCTTCTTCCTTCCCCACCTCCTCCCTATCTTACACACTAACAGTCTACACTCCCTCTCTGACTACAGGTCTATACCAGCCTTTGATTATTTGATTGAAGAAAATGACGATGTTTTTATGATGCGGCCGTAACAGGGCATATGACAAGGTTGAGCTATCATAAATTCTGGGACGCTCAACCTCATTTCAGTTGCGAAAGCGAACCATGGCGGAGTAAAAGAACACTTAAAGCCATACGTACTACTCTTTTTTTCTTCCTGGTCCAACCTACGACATAATTTTGGTCTTAATGATTTCCTTCTTTGGTATCTAAACTCAAGTAATTTCCACCATCCACGCATTCTGATGTCCAATTTTATGTCGGGTTTGCTGCAACCTTCAATTAACGAAGATGATAAGTTGACATATCCGCTACCGACACTTTTATAGGGGGCTCCCCAGACTTTAAGTTAATAGACGTAGGCACATCTCCACAACAGTTCTCACAAAGAGAAGGAATCTTAGTCGGACATACGACATTGGGCCATAGTTTGGCTCTCTCTGTGACAAGAGGGACTAAAACTATAGTTCCTTTGACTCATTATTGTTGCTATCGATTTATCTTCATTCCCGTAGCAATTTTTAAACAAAACAGATTCTCAGTAAAATTCCTTTATTTACACTTCCTCTAACTCATTCTTACAAGAAAACATTTATCAACGTGGAATAAATAAAGTGATTCAACGCCTTACCTTGATGCTGGAATCATCACATTAATCTTTGCCCAAAAGAAATTATGAGGTTTTAACCTTCTCATCGGCAGACTCAATTTTATTCGCAAAACAAAATTATAAAAATTTAAACCATGCGAGTTTCTCCGAACTTGCTAGGCAAGAGAATGAAAGATTGAGCCGAAGGAAGCGTACGGAAGTCAATGTATCATGTGCAACACATGTGATTACAGGGAGAGAAGAAATAGAAATGCATGATAACGGGCTCCCAAATACACGCCAAGAGGCAGCATACCGCATGGTAGACATCCAGTTCGATGCCCCATGCATTGAAAGTAAGCCTATGAAAAACCCAACCCACGAGGCGCATACCCAAAATACACGAAGACAAAATAGCTGAGTCCCTGCCCCTGCGCCAATGCAACCAGAGTTGCGGCCCTGCATAGAACAACGCATGCCAAGCCAATACCAGGGGCGGCAACACTTGTGTGACCGAGTCACAAAAGTACAGGGGTAGCAAAAATTGGCGGCACTCGCTGGAGGAGAACATGACGTCAGGGAGAAGAAAGTATAAAAGATCAGCACAGCAGCATGAGTCACCAACAATTCGAAAAATACTAGTGACGTGCACTGTTTGAATACTTTATCGCAGTTAGACCAAGTTCTCGATTCACAAACCAGTAGAGGATCTTCGCGCGAAAAATTGACATCGTGCACTGAATGTAAAGAAATCAGAATGATTTCGCTTCCGGTAATGCGCAGCGTATTTTATTTGGAATGTTACTGACGTGAGGTTCATGAGTGATACCCACGAAACATATACCATGACAAATTAACAAGGTAAATAATGAGTAACATTCGAGGCGTGAAACTTAGTATTAAACCGGAAACAATGGAAGTTGCATTCAGACAATATCCAAAGCAGGTGACTAATGTCGCAGTTAGCTCGAGGGGAGTAACTGGAACAGTAATTTGTAGAACAGTCCCGGCGACAAGTATTGAATAACATTCTCGGTAACGACATAACTGATGATGAGATGCTCGTAGGCATACTCAGGATGCCATTGCTTACCAAACGTTTCCAATTTGAAACTTCCATAGGGCGCGCCATGGGCGGTTCTAAGTTTTATACGACCTCGAATTACTGACTCCTTTAAAACCTTTTAAATTTTCTGCTACTTTAAGATAAGCCTACCCAGTTTTAGCTACCATATAAGGGGCATTAAGTTTTACTACCCGATGAAATAGACGGCAAACTGCTACATTTATGCCTCTGATTCAACTTCACCAACCTTCGAGACAACAAAAACCAAATCGTAATAATGTGCAGTAAATGCTTATATTTTACATATATTATTATCTTTCTCAACGAATTTCAGTTCATAAATTTCCAATAATCCACCGATATTAAAAAAAACAATTTACTAAACACTTTACCGCGCGGCAAAGGATACAAAAAAATTCGGCGTTTCATCGAAAGTAACGCAAGTGGCTCTCTTTCATCCAGCGTTCACGGGCAAATAAGCAAAGCAGGAGAGAAAAGTTTGTATTGAGTTAAATTAGGCTAGTTTAAAATTTCATTTTATGAAAGCTAAATAAATAATATTTTACGCAAACCCAGCGAGTAGACTGATAAAGTTTTACCCATATATATAATCAAGCTAGTAATTATTACTTTTTTTCCAAATTACCTCGCATAGTTATATTACCAGTACCTACTTCTTCTTTTCATAATTTTATTTTCTTTCACGTGGGTTTATAATTGCATGAGCCCTTACGTCGTCCATTATTGCACCACGTCACGTACTTTCACTAGCTCCGGGGTGCTGTTACTAGAGTAAAAGTAAAAGGGCATAAGTAGAGTTACTGCGAATAAACTTTGTGATAAAGGAAAAACAATCGCATGACTACAAACGCAGCATTAACGGGATTACATTTAAAAGCTAAATTGAGTTTTCTTAGCGCCAAGATGACACTCGAAAACAAAAGAAAACTACTCTGAGCGCACAAAATAAAAATGTATGCGCGAATTTCCGTAGGGACAGAGCAGCCTAAAGAACAACACGTTTCCCTCGTGGCGTAAGAAGTGGGAGAAAGTCATAGCGTTCACTCCTCCACCATTTCCCATAAGACAACTCCATTTTTACCGCCATGATAGCGTATAAAAAAGGGCAATGATTTTAAAATTAAATCTCTTTCCCAAAAATACCAAAGATTGCAGTCCACTTACTCGTGACAGAGTGAGTCTTATCATGATATTTACGGAATATCTCTCCAGGTGGCCATTCACATGCGTCTTCGCAAACCACTCTCGTTTCATTGCAGCACAGAAATCGAGCCCGAATCGAAAACTAGCCTGAAGCAAGGAGATTGCCTGGAGAACAGTCAAGGAGGGGAAACTCTCGCAGCGAAGCGAGCTAAAAAAGGAGCTGCTTGAAGTGCGGTAAAGTTACAATATGAGGTGGGCAAGCAAAAGACAAGCAATACCCTACCCACGGCGAAGACAGCTCTTCCGTATGCCTCTCACTGCTAGTCAACACCATGCTCGCCGATGAGCGATCCCAATGCTTGGGACAATATCCCTCACGAAATATTCTTATGAGAAATTTTAGAGGGGTAAACGAATCAAATTGTCCGACGACGTGCTAGATATCGCTGAAAGAAAAGAAACAGAGAAACGTAGATAATATGTCGCACTCCACTTATGAATTTGGTCACACAAAAGGAAAATGATAGGCAAGAATTGGAGTGAAACACGTCCGTGATTTTTAAGCAATCTCACAGTATATGTCGTGGTGACAGGACCACTTGTGCCCCAGCGAAGGCCATGATAAAATAATCAAATATTAACCAGTCATTCATAAGCGATACATTACAGGCCACTTAATTCCTTCGATTAAAGGTATTTTCAAACTGACTTCGACACGCTAAGCAACAACACTATCCTCACAACAAATTGATCCACACGATGTAATCATTAGCTTGGAATACTTCACTGTTCGATTCTATTTAAAATGATCACCATATTCCTCAGCAATCAACTTAATTAACAATCTTTTCAATATTTCAACATTCATTATTATTCTTAACGTAAAAATATCTTCGCTTAAACGCTTCAATTCCAGCTTTCAAAATCCCACTGACTAATTATTTCCTCCTCGAGAGTCTACCCAGCTCCCTAAGCTTCCTCCGACAAATTCTTTTCCACCACAATCATGCCTAACATTATAAAACGATTTCCCGCGTCTGGATAGTAGGCAAAAAATCTTCGCGGAGCCAACTAAAAAAAGATCCAATTTACACTCGAAATTCGAAATACAGACATTCACTAGATTGAAAATATTTGCCGCGTGGACTGAACATTAAAGTATTTTACTTAGAACCACGAATGATGTTTCCCTTAGTAGCATTCTGTGGTAGCTACTTGGCGAGGGAGCAAGCAAATGAGGTTATTTGTACCATTATGATTAGATGAGTGGATGGATTAAGATAGGATGAATTGTTTTTGGGGCATGGAGGAAGGGTAGGGAAAAACCCGTCGTCAACACTAGCCAATAACGTAAATCGCCAAGAGGATTACAATTTATAGAAGCACGTAAGTGGGGATGAGGGTTCCAATGAAAAACATTATTCGGATTCCAGGATTCGAACCCAGGCCTATATCATGAAAAGCCTGACGCTCAACCTATTATTGCTTCGAAACTTTAAATGCTCAAGCTCAGCTTTCTCTCAGTCCATCAAACGCTCTCCACTCCCCTTCAAACCTACATCTTTTAGACCTCCATTCTATTCACCCGCCACTATTATAAACCCATCAAATCCCAATAGCGACACCTACGTCCGAATCGACCGCACGGTCATAAATTTCGTCCTTCCGCCGACAAGCACACCGCTCACCGCCCAATTAAGGACCGCGACGAAACGGGAATCTTGTCCCGCGAGTCAACGCGGCTACCTCAGCTATTAACGCGTCGGCCCGCTGACCCGAAGGTCGCCGGTTCGTTTCCCATCTCGTGCACATCACGGGAGGCGTCATCTCCCGTTGTTACTGGTTTCCGAACTCTTGAGCTGGTTTCCCTTGAGATGTGCTCAAGGTAAGAAATGACCTCTGCAGTTTATAGCACCTTAAATGCTAACACTACATAACCACTAGCGCTTCCACGCCGCTCCTTCGATATATGTCACGTTTTGCGGTAGATTTTTCTCATATCTTCCATCGCTGACACGGTTTCTGAGCGTTTCGTACAGCGCATGCATTTCTGAATACTGTAGGTTCAGTGACTTCGAATTCCGCTTTCGGTCCGATGTACGCACGCGAAGAAGAGGGGAATTACAACGAAACGTCTTTCTTTTGTATGTATATAGCTTGCCGCGTTTTAAGTGATGGACGGGCCTCAGGAACACCGCTAGAGGTGCTCGGCTGTTGAGGCCTTTTCAAGTGAGGCCATCAATTAATCAACCCGGAATTACGGCAGGAGGAAGGAAAGCGACAAAATGAGCATCGTCAAAGGATATCATCCATTATTTTCATAGGTGTTTTACAGACTGAAGATTGGTGCGACTAGTAATAAAAAGACTTTCGACGCGCTACTCCCTCAAGGATCTATTTTTGTCACATGATTCCGTTCCTTAACTCGGCACGCTTCTTTCCACCCTTAATGTCAATTCTATTCCCCATTACTTCATACACCACCTGATCACTCACTCCCTTCAGCAACCCACTTTACTTTCCCTCCACTACCACACCTAGCACTTCTCTGCTACTAGAAATTCTTCACCAACCCCTGGAAAATTGACTCTAACCCATTGTCCAATATACGATTACCCAGATACCAACAAAAGATCGAGCAAGATGGCAAGATAATGACTCTCGTAAATGAATCAGCTGTGATCATCAGTGGTAATTATTTCCAAGGTTTAAGAAAAAATACTTCCAATTTAGACAGATTAAGCCGTAAAATAAGCCGTAATTTTCACAAACGTGTCGCCTCTAGAAAAGTTTTTCTCGATCCATTTGAGTTCATACATTCCCACTCTTCTTTACTGCTTATTCTGCAAATACCACTCGAAATGGTAGCCTCATAAATGATAATGGCTGACACATGGGAAAAAAATAGTTTATACATCCAAGCAGTAACGCACGCCGAGAAAATCAATACAGGACAAGTGTTTCCCAGGAATAATACTACCGATAAAATTAAGGCACGAAATCGTCTTATTTGCCGAGTTATTAGCGAAACAATACAATTGTCGCCGACGAAATAAGCCACTGATATAGATTTAGCGCTTCCACCGGTCGGGTTGAGAAAAGTGAACACTAAAAAATGCGAACGTTGAGAGTTTGAATGCCTCCTACTCACTCATGCGGGATATCATTGAAAGAAGAATAATTTAAACGGCACGGATACAAAGGTGGGATTCTAATCTGACTCGTGCACCTGCGAAATAATATACCTACTCTGCAGAAGAAATTTTCTCGCGGCACATCCGGGGATGACGTGAGCTCAAGGCACATGTGTGATAATACTCGGGTCAACAGTCAGCGGGTAATACAGCATAAGGGCAGGTTTACATTCCCACGCTCTTAAAGGAGGCTAACTGCGTACTATTCTTCGCTCCTCGAATGCTGGGGCAGTGACATCCTCCCCCTTCCATGTGCGACGACCGTTTAAAGACGCCCTTTCTCCAACCCGGTTAATCCTGGTGGTCCGCCACACACCATCCAAAGCGGAGGAGAAAGGACATGACCTGGTGCACGAACTGCGCCGGTGCGTAACAGTGTGACCCCGCAGTTCTAACCGCAAGAGCATCCAAAATGTCACACGCTTGCATTTACATGAACGATGCTACCGCGCGACTGACTCAAATCTTGAAGAAAAAAAAGAAAGTCTTCCTTGATGATGAACGCCAACACCAACTCCATCAATGGGGAACTCAAATCATTCAGAGCGAGGGAAGTGATTACGGAATAACCTAATTTGCACTCCAAGCTTAAAGAAAAAAAACTGTTAAAAACATCACGGAGGAAATGAAAAATAACTTCCACAAAATAAAGCCTGAAACGGTTTCCTCTGTTAAAAACATAAATTTCACATTGACCCCAAAAGTAGCCTCACCGTTCCAAAGAGGAATACGTACTTTACTTAAATGAACATGACAAATGAGACGATAAGATCATTTCATGAACACTAGATCCAAACACCATTGTCAACAGTAATAGCCAAAACAATGTCCCATTCGCAGCAATATATTTAAAAATCACCCGAGATGAAATGACAAATGGTATCGCGCTTGACTTTATGAATACGTCTCATGCTTACAAAATAAGAACTGCCCACGCACCACAACTAACGATCAGGGTTCGGAGAAATGAATTCTACCTTCAAGGTATTGAGAATGAGTTAAAAGGAATACATCAATCCTTAAAAACAATTTTGCCAGGATAAGGTCAGAGCATTGAAAGTGGAACGGAAAATTGAAACCTCAATCAGAACCAATGTCTGAGTAGACGGGGTAGGAAGAAAACTTCAATATTACGATCGAATGAGAGATTCGGTGTTTTCCCAGTGAATTTTCGATGTGAACTCCTCTCTGATTTCCCGGCGGGTTATGATCTCCAATACTGCCCGACAAAGACTTTCCTATCACCATCAGGGATGATGATCAATAGCTCTGAGGATGATAGGAAATTCTCCAGTCGAAACTTCGGCCAGTATGGAGAATATAACCCGGTGAGAAGCCCCAGAAGAGCTCACATCGATCAAAGACGTCAAAAATGAATTCGATCACACCCTAAACCAATATGATACGATCTACACTGTACAAAAATGTGCATTTTATTACAATTTCGCCAATGTCTACATCTACATCTACATATTACCCCGCAAGCCGCCTCAATAGGCGTGTGGCGGGGGGTGTTAGGACACCAGCCGTTTAAAGATAAAAAGGAAACGCTCTAATGAAATTACGCCTAGCATTTATTATAGTCCCTTATTGTTCGGGGGAAAAACGAATTCCCATACCTATCCGTTCGGCAAAATATCTCTCTTAATTTATCGTTTCTGTCGGACCTGGAAATATAGTGGGGTTCTAATATGATGTTCTCCGTGTCGCTCTGAAAGATATCTATTCTCAATTGTTCAAGCAATCTAAGCCTAGCGCGTAGCCTCCGAGTCTCTAGCGGTTCCCAGCCTAATTCGTTTAACATCTGTGTAACGCTGTCAGTACGCCCGTAGCTGTTTTTGACGAATCGCGCAGCTTTCCTTTGTATTTTATTAAGTTCCCGGACTAAGTCTTTCTGCACCGGATCCCATATGCTCGCTGCATATTCAAGGTGTGGCCGGACGAGTGCGAAATAGCACCTCTCTTTTACTTTTTCATCCGAAAAACTACCCACAATACGCTTGACGAATCCTAGCTTCTTCAGAGCTCTGCCACAAATATTTCTTATATGTGCTCCCCACGATAGGTCCGAAGTTATCGTAACTCCTAGATACTTCACTTCATCTGTCGCCTTTATGTTAACACCATCCACAGCATATACATGAGAATAGTTGGACGACCTCCGCAAGAATTGTACCGCCGTGCATTTGCTTAGATTAAGTTCGAGTCCCCACTCTTGGCTCCACTCATGAACGTTGTTTAAATCCGATGATAAGGTTTCAAAGTCAGAGTGATCACTAATTTCACGATAGATGACAGCGTCGTCGGCAAATAGACGTATTTTACTGCTAATTCGAGAGCATAGATCATTTATGTATATAATGAACAAAAGGGGTCCGATCACGCTTCCTTGCGGGACACCTGATGTCACTTTAACGACATCAGAGCTAATTCCGTCAAGAACTACCTTTTGCTTACGATCACTCAGAAAGTCGCGTATCCAGTTTACTACTGTTTCGTTTAGGCCGCATGACTGTAATTTGTATAAAAGTTTGTTATGAGGTACCGTGTCGAAAGCTTTCTTAAAATCTAGAAATAATGCGTCAACTTGTCTTTTCGATTCACCAGATTTGAGAAAGTCATGAAGAAAAAGCGCGAGTTGTGTTTCACATGATCTACCTTTCCGGAAGCCGTGCTGACAGCCATGGAGGACGTTACGACTGTCCAGGAACGTCATGATATTGCTAACGACGATATGTTCGAGTATCTTACCTATAATCGACGTTAATGAAATTGGTCGATAGTTCCCTGGGTCGTGTCTGTTTCCCTTTTTGAATATCGGTGTAACGTTTGCAATTTTCCAGTCTAATGGTATCTTTCCTTCAGACAATGACTTCTTGAATATTATGTTTAAGAACGGTGCGATCTGTGGCGCCAACTCCTTGAGGACACGCGCGGGTATTCCATCTGGACCCGGAGATTTACTATTTTTTATCGACTGCAGCTGTTTAGTTATCCCATCACGTTGAATAGTGATTTCTTTCATCGGTTCCTCAGTGAATTGTAATTCAAAATTACATGCAGTATCGTCCGTGGTGAATACACTTTTGAAGTGGGAATTTAACGTGTTAGCTTTGTCAATATTTTCGGTGACAAGTTTGCCATCTTTATCAAATAACGAATCTACGGTTGAAGATTTTCCCTGAAGCTCTCTCGCATATGACCAAAAAGATTTCGGATTTTCTTCGAGTAATTCACCAAGTACTTTTTTCTTGAAATTTAGCAATGCAGAACGCATTGATTTCTTAGTTTTTGAGCGTTGCGCAGCGTAACTTTCTTTTGCTTCAAGTTCCTTCGACACACAACAAATCGAGAATAAGATTACTTTTCAATGAAAATAAGGCAAATCGATCCGTTGCTTTCTGCTTTCATTTTTTCTTTTCCTCATTTTTCTCGGACTGCGTTGTCCGAAAGCAAGATTTCAGCGCCATTATTAGCGTGAAAACGAACACTTTTAAACTCAATGACCCTTGGCAACTGAGGGGAATGGGAAACCGCGTTGGAGCAGGGCATGGCCAAGTCCAGCTCTTCTACAGAAGGAAAAATTTAAATTTCAAGCGAAAGTAAGACAACACATGACCCTAACCAACGGACCTCAAAAACTCATACCCCCAGCTCCCCAGGCGACGACTTTCCTACGTCCCCCCTCAACCCCCACCCCCCTCTTCTTCTCCAACCCCCACAGCCAACTCGGAAGGCCCTCCAAGCCCCACGCTCTGCGGTTTCCTGCCCGGGGATTCGGAAAGGAGAGAAGAGACGGTGTGGGTTACTCCTTACCCCGGATAGACGAGGTAAGGGGGGAACGAACCACGAGGAAGCGGCACGGAAACGATCCACGCAGGATCATCCGCCATGTCGTCTTACCCGTCCACCATTTCGTGACGTCTCCCCGCCTCGCAGAGTTGGATGGAGAGGAGGACATGGCGTCACAAAAATATATCCGCATTCCGCCATACCCATTGATAATTATCGCGACCCTTTTATTTAGTTCACCCCGTGGATCCACAGGAAAATGAATGTAATTTGATTAATATTCCGCCTACTTACAGAAAACGCCACTTTTTCCGCAAACTGAACTTCAAGTTAGACGGCTTAAAATGCGGAAATGGGTAAAACATGAGAAAAAATAACATTCACTAATCTAATAGAAATGCCATTTTCGCGAAACACAGTTTATAAAAAGAAAATACTCCTTGGCCACTTAAGTTTGCTTTTGGCCACCTCGACGAATACCAAGTGAGCCCATTTGTCACACGTATACGTAGTACTGGCATATTTTGCAGTTCAGTTGCAAAATGGCCAAAAAAAATACGGCAAGTGATTTTAAAGCCGATTAGAGTGATTTGAAGTGATTAAAAATATGTCCCTTACTGGCTATCGTGGCTCCTTGATGTTTTAAAATGAAAAAAACTAACGTAATTTAAGTACTGATCGTGTGTGTCTCAATTCTTGGGTGCAGCCATTGATGGAATAAAAAAATCTTTCACATGTGGGGAAAACAGCAACTGATTTACGCATGTTTTCCCTGACAAACTCCATCTCCTAAGAAAAAAAAACAAAAAATAGACAATTTAAACGAGGTTATATTTGCTGTTTTCTCATTCAAAGGCATAAACATCCGATAAAGGTATGCGCAGCCACTGGAATCACGGAACACGTAAACAATGTTAATACAGTGTAATGTATTTGATTCTTTACTTATGTCAACACTGGATGAGGTGTTGGGTACCATACGGCACGCCCTCTCCATTGATCTCAATGCTCCACCTGGCTGCCTCAACGTGACGACACGTCTGGCAATACAGTGTGGCAAGCCTCTCGGGATAGGAGTTGTAACAGAGACGGCGAGGAAGAAAGAAAGAAAATAGAAGAAAGAAAAACGATAGCCCCTCACATCTCAGACGACCAGAGTGATTGAGCTGGGAAAGAAAACTTGGGGAGCAGGACATGCCGTGGCGATGAATCAACCATCAGGCATCCTCGAGAGGAGTCGCGCCGGGAAAGCTCTTGATCACGAAGCAAGGAACCTCTCCGTCTTAATGAACCATTGGCTATTCGTTGAGAATCATTCACGCAGTGTTAATGAGCCAACATTTTCCAGGTCCACCCGATGCGACAAATAATATATCTATCTCTTTTATCTTATCTCAGTTAACTTTTTTCCGAGACTGACGAAAATAAGTACGTACACTTAAAATCGCATTCACAATAACTGTATTGACTCATTAAAACAAACGATTCATATCATATCTTCAACCCATATATTTTTGCTAGGATTCGCTCACATAGTGGAGTTATACCTAGCAACCGTGCGCGATACTGCAAGTACATACGATGCCTGGCCGTATCAACAGCATCAGTGGCCCTATAGGTACCCCCCCATATGAGCTGAATGCACTTCAGGCCCTAGGGAAGCGCCCTAAGGGACCCATGCTTGAAGACGGCACTGGAACAATGCTCATTTGTGACATTTTCACTTTGAATAGTTGTATTCCTGGAAAGATTGGAGATGACAACGAAATAGAGTATATTAAGGTGGTGTGTGTCCAAAGAAATACCAATCAATGGGTAGAACATCAATTGAATGAATGGCGGAACTTTGGGCAGCCGATAACAATGTGCGGTACTTAAAAAAAAGCATTACTTAGCTGCATAGAGTCAATGAAATGACACGAATGCGAGCTTTTAAGCAAGCTCCCCCATAAGAGTGCAATTAAAAGGTTTGCAAATTACACTAGTAGAGAAACTGGAAAACACGATACATTATACATATTTGTGCGTTAGCAACAATCGTATAACAAAATTTCAAGGTCCGAGGATATAAGAGCCGCATCCTCTACTAAGAAATACACGCCATCCCCTCGTCTAATTGCCTTTTTGTCAAAGAATCTGATACTGGTGATGGGACTCTTTCCCCGTGGACATGGGTAGCAGCAACGACAGCAACTAAGCCATTGCGAGCGGATATGGTCACAAAATGACGGAGGGATTATAATTCAGTATTGTAACATACTTACTCTATGATTGTAAGCATGAAAATGACTGTAAGAATGAAAAGTTTTCTCATATCTGTGCCACCTGTCTCATCACACGAAGATTTTCTCACGAAGAAATATTTTTTTAAATATTAACGACAGTAGAAAGCGGAGGAACCACAAGAGCAGTAGCTCAAACACTTTCGAAAGAGCAAGGCGCAAGGAGAATATAGAAGGTGGCATTGAGATTTTCCTTCTTTGCCGGTATGTAATACAAAGTTAGATAAATGATGTCTACACGACTGGAATACACCTTTTTGTCATATTAGTTGGTCGATACTAGGCTATAAGAGTACGCTAAGGCAAATACCTAATGGCATTTAATTTTGCTGATATCTTTTCGATCCATTTCCAAGTCCACATCGTTTCCACGGTTGTTTAGACACTCCATACCGTACAACGTTTAGTGTTTCGCGGGTAATAAGTAATCGAGGAAAGCCAGAGTGAGATAAGTTTATTTGAGATTTGATGAACTCAATCCCTCTTATACTGTCTGTACTTTTACTTCCGCCCACAACTATACCATTTTTAACGACATAGGTCCAACATTACCACTCACCAATGAACGCTTTAACCCACCTTAGGCTGATAACAGCATTAGAAAGGTACCTATTAAAATTTCCAAGGCAAAAATTAAAACCCTTGTAGGGGACTTTATAGTTCGAACAAGGAGCAACTTTAAATAAAGAGAGATTATGCATTTTGCGTCACCCCGATGCTTCATAGCATTCGTGCTCAAGTCAAGAATTTTCTCCAAATTTCCAATTTTTCCCTATCATTCTGAGGTTTTCCCGAATTTCTCGTCGCGTTGCAATCGTGATGTGATGTGGTTCGGTTCACAGATGTGAACCTAAATCACCATTTCCTAATGTTCACAGGTGCGGGGACGTTGCGGTAAGAGCGTGGCCAAGTCTTCTGCAGAATCTACGGTTTCACTTTCTACAAAGGTACACCGATAAACAACGCAAGTGGCTCGGTGCGCAACGTTCCGGTGATGAGATGAGGAAATCGAAGGCGGATCAGCGAAGCGGAAGCACATTCTCGGATCGAGTGCGGAGATTGACAAAGCGAGGAAAACACGTCTGCTGGTATTCTCAACCATTGAGGTACCTCAATGTTCTCAACGCTTCGCGGAACGGCGGCAACAGCGAGCGACGGGCATAAATAAGAAAAATCAATTCAGCATCATCTTTCCTGTTCCCACGAGTCCAAAAACCTAAAACAGAGGAGTTAGTTCGCCATAGAGGATAGGTACTTTCTACACCGCCGTACGCGCCTCAACGAAAGGTTCGAAGAACCCTTTCCACAGTCCACAAACTTCTTCTTGCCCTTCAGAAAAACAAAGCAACCACATTGTTTTAAGAAGCCGAAACCTGGAGAAAATCCACTCCATTGGTTAAATTAAAATCTCTTATCGCAATGGAATTATTTCCTTAATAAAATCTCCTTGGCTGTCACGGGTAACGCAGATTTATTTAATTTTTATACTAGAAACATAGGCATGATAGCAGTGGGAGTGCATAAACTTAGACCAAGTTTCTTGGGTAGCATCTAGGAGTAAATTGAAGTAAGCGGTTATGGTATTTATTAGGAGGATAATATCAGAAGCGAGCAGAGGCTTCAGACCGTAATTAAAAGCATATTGCTAGGAAAGCGGGGAAGGAACGGCAAGTTACATAGAATGAAGAGAGGTAGGAAGATCACCAGGTGTAAGACTGGGTGAGGAAATAGGGTTATTAAGGTAGGAAATCAGTATAAAGATCCTATGAATGCCCATCCAAAACAGTAGAGTATATTTAAAAATAACTCAAAAGGTTGACGTTTTGAAAATTTAAAAAAATAAGGTTACCCCTCAATACTCCCATCCGATTCCAGGTTTTTGAGGTCCGAAAAGTACATAACTCCTATCTCTCGTAAAGTTTTCAAGGTCACATAATTTCGACATCACCCTATCGCATCATTCGCACTCTCTGGCACTAAGAAATCCACAAAACAAGATTCTTTGTCCTCGCGCACCTCGAGTAGATTACCTTTTACAAAACAGCGGAAGGGCGCTCGAGCCGAGAGCCTCGCTGACACGGAATTTCCGGACGCGCGAGCCTTGTGTTTGGCGCGAGGGAAAGGGCTCTTGGGGCGTTCCGCGCCGCGGGAGCCGGCGAAGGCGTTTCTGGTGGGTGGCGCGGCAGATAAGCCGTGAAAAGTGGATTGCACGCCTCTTGATCCCTCTCCTCCCACGCACGAAATCGAGCTCGCTCGAAAACTTCGAACGAAAGAAGGGGAGAAAAACTTTCAGTTGCACGTCAGGAAAAAAGAGAAAAGAGGTGAAAATAAAATTTTCGCGGGAGGGTAGCATGTAGCTGTGCTTCTGTTTTCGGTGAATCATCTGCCAAAAATGGGGGATCGGGTTGGTATGGTGGCTTGGCATCCCGGGTTCTAATACCAGCAGTGGCTGAGATTTTAAACTGAAATCCCAAAAATTAATTAGAGCATTTTCTAGTGCAGCACTCCATTCGTGTGGTGTAAATTTAAACTGCCCCCTGTCACCTGGGTGCCTTTCGTTAGTGCCGATGCCTGACTTCTCTACACCCTTCCTCCACTCCCAAAATAATCCTTCCCTTACGAGCCTACCCACTAATCCTTAATGGTTGAAATGACCTCAGCTGTACATCAGCTCCCAAATAAAACCAAACAACCAGCAAATACGAACACTGGGAGTCATATTTTAGCTCCACAAAATATACCAATAATTTCGAAAGAAGTTATAGTCATAGAAGAAAAATGCTCCCAACAAATCCAATCCAACATTAAAACATGGCTCCAATGTTTTCTCCCAAAGCCCCAAATCAATTTGCAAGTCCTTTAAAAGTAGCCATCAATTAAGGGTAACACAATCGCAATAACATATTTTGAGGTGCATAAAAGTGATGGCCAAATTTATAACCACTATAGCACCCATCAACATAAAACTTTTAGCATATAGATTAATTCAGAACTTCAAAAAACTGCCTCCATGGAAAAATTGCTACTAAGAGTTTCCTAGTCTGCTTCATTTTGAAGTACATGGATTAATTAGATCTCTACCATCTACCTCCAAGCAGTGGCGGATACAGAAAAAACTCAAGGAGGGGGGCGCAAGTTATCGCGACTATTGTAGCTTTCAAACTGATTGCCTGGCAGCGACTCTGCTTCCCTTATATATGTAGCTCGGTTGTTTCGAGAACATTCGGTACCAGAATGTTCGCTTACAGACTTTCAAGAAGTGTGAACAAATGCAAACAGTAGAATATTCGCGACTTTTCTCGAACAAATGCCAGACAGAATAACGTCCAGACAGAAACGTATAAAATACGATGACGCGGACGCGTGCTACATAAGAAAGTACAACTACTCGATATCTCGACTCAGAGTCGACAGACGAAAAACACGAACGAATAGCGTGTGGGCTGACTGGCGGGGGCGGCGCGGGCGGCAATGCAGGCGGCCCCGCAAGGGGTGGGGTGCGCGCCCCCCGTGCCCCCCATATGTATCCGCCACTGCCTCCAAGACAAGATTTTGAAGGCACAGTGAGATACAGTTTCCATTTTTGAGGAATTGGAATACATAGTCAATTCAGTAAGATATTTTTTACTTTGCCATCCAAAAAATTTAAGAATAAATTTTGGAAATGAAAATGGATCAATCCAACTGCTAAAAATTCAAATTTCCTCTGAATTGTAGCCCATTGATGAGGGCTTTGCCATCAGCCACACTGGTTAATTTCTCCCTACACCTTTAAATGCTAAAATGAGGTTTGAATCATAATTGGTGAAATTCCTCCTTTAGAGTAACAATTTGTTATCACTAGCTATGCTCAAGTCCTATTCCATGGTTAGAACATATCAATGCCAGTCAAGATCAGCATCTCCAAGTTGATGAATTGCACTATTTACAATCTTCAAGGTACAATCAAGCCAAATGCAATGATACTCAACAGATACCAATAAGTTTCAACAACACTCAACAGATGTCTAATCAATTGTTAGTATACCTCAAACATAATCCAACCACTAATTTTGTTACCAAATAACAACATAGTAACTTGGCTACAAATATCTACAAAAAGAGTAATCACGCCAATCATGCACTGAAAAATAATTAGACGAAGAAGAACAAACTTTCTTCAGTGAGAGAATTGAAAGGGAGAGTTTCAAGAAGAAATATGAAGAACCAAGATATGAGAAAATTCAGTGAAGAGCATTCTAGCCAGGAGTATCTACAAAGAATGTGCAACAAATGCATCCATCGATGGTGGTACAACAAAACGCTACCACATGAAATGGTTTAAAAAGGTTTATGATGTTTAAATTACATATCAATCAGTGTAGCTAGCATTGCTGAGAATGTTCCTGCTTCATCCCAATAACTGGGTCTGAATTAATTTTCACGGCATACATGGTCTGCAGATTCTTTTGCAAATGAAACAGAATTATTGTGCACCAGTAAACATTATGCACAGCAACTGGGTTAAGTATGCACACCAATATGTAGCCTGAAATAGTTTGCATGCAAAACAATGAAATATGAAAGGCAAATTTTTCGTAGCCTAAAGATGAATGTTAAGTGATGAATCAATGGAATGATAAATATGCACATCATTTTTAAGCTAACAGAATGGAAAGAGTCTCAAAAATGTAGATGACACATATGAGAATGCACTCATGGATGATAATGAACTCAAGCAAGAGATCTTCTTTGACATAGAAAATATAATACCCTTTGATGTCTTCATATAGTAATGTAATGTATGGCAAAATGCTCCAAAGCCAATACAAAATACTTCAAATAATTTCTCAGCTAATAAAATTGCTGGCAGCATAAAATGAATTCGCTCATCTAATTTGACTTTGCATTCAGAAATATATGGTAAATAAGCCACTCATTAGCAATTAGGGTCTACTGCACATATATGCCAAACAAAAGCTATTTCTTTCTTTGCTTGTTTAACCATGGTGTTTAAATTTTTGATAAAAAAACAGAATACAATTGTGTTGTAAAAAAAGTATGAAGTCTACACCCACAGCTCTCGAGAAAAATTTCTTTTTACAAAGCAAACTGAAAGTATTATTTGTTTCTAAGCATTAATTCATCTTCTAATTTAATGATTTTTTCACTCATCATCACCAAGAAAATATTCAAGGTTTGGCAATAAATTAAATGCCTATCTAATATCCAAACTTCACAGACCGTTAAATTTTGAATACCAGTAATAAATTAATGTAAATGATAGAAATATCAATTACAGTGAATGGCAGCGCAATTTGTACCACATTCTATTCTTGCTCATGTATGTTTCTCAATAACAGTAGTAATGTCAGTTGTTACTCTCAATCATTTTCATTAGAATGTTTCTTTTTTCAGACGAAAAGATTTTGTTCATCCATTATGCATATTCAATTTGGAGGTGGGTTTGTGCCTTGCTATACATACTTGGCATATTTTTATGAGCTGATGCTCAAGATGATTCAAGTGCTCTTAAGTTGAAAAAGAAGTGAAACTTAATAATCAATAACCTGATATATAACACTTTACATTATCCATGATCAAAAGGTAGTCTGCTAGTTATAAATAAGTTTCCAAAAAAATCTGTATTTGTTGGTAGAATTATTTCACGATGCATGCTCAGATAAGTCTCAATATATTTTTAATTAGTTAGTATGAATAGATGTTTAAATAAAAACTGGATCCAAAATTTTTAGAATATGTTCAACTATGATACACAATTCAGACCCAACTATGAATTCAAGATTCATTATTTTCCAGACTTACTGCAGCATGCTCAAGTCATAGAAAGATGTTGCCATAGAAATGTAACATTGGCTAGAGACTCTCATATCTGGATCTTGGAGCATTTAAAATTACAAAAAGAGATCAGATACCCCCATTACGAGTATAATGGTTTGACTGTAAGATATAATTTCTAAGACTGATTTCTGAAAATAGGTTTTACAACGGGAACTCATGAAGGCTGATCAACAAACACTGCTTTCAGAAGTGAAAAAACTATTCTCCTGGAAAGTTCATTGCTTGTGAGGATAAATGGAATTCCACTTCTCATTATTAACACCTATTTTTAATATAATGCCATTTAATGGAATAAAAATTGCTATGAATTCACAAGAGGCACTCACAAGCTACTAAGTTTAACCTGTACTGATAGTGACAGTGGCACCTAGCTTTGTCCATTTCAGCAAAATTATAAATCTTAGAAAGATTTGCATTCATAGAGAGCAAGGCCTGGGCAAAATGGAGAATAAAGTGCCATAGGGATATTTTTCATAGTGAATGTTTCCTTGGGTAGAAAGGGCACTTAGGGGAGGAGCCCACAAATATATCAACAATCAGATGACATTTTTTTACATGCTTACCCTTAGCAAAGTTTACTTTGAAATTTTTAAGTACACTAAAAGTTAGCTGAAATGTTTTTCAAAAGTGACACACAAATGACCTGAAACGTTTTTCTAAAGCCAATGGGCAACTTTTAAGTTTTATTGAAGTTTTTGACAAGTTTCCTGGTGAAATCACATTTTTCTTTAGCTTTTCATAAGTTAGCAAATGAACTGAAAAGTTTTTCTTTACTTCTTAGCCAAGCCTAAGTTTTATTTGAGATATAGAAAAGCTGCTCCGTAAAAGCATAACTTGTATTTTGTTTTATTACTGATTTATTTTCAAGCCACTGCAAACTTTTGCAGATGGTAAGCCACCTAAGATATCAAAAATTGTTAAAGATAATCATTACTGTTAATGTTATGGGCTTTAATTTTTGGATAACTGAACTTCTACTTGGTGAGACAAGTCACCAAAAGCTTTAGGGTTCAAAATTTCCATGAAAAGATCACCTTATCTAGCTCACAATGATTCAATGAAAAATATTTTAATAAATATTCTAATTGAAATACATCTCTAATAATCACCCACATTTCATGGTGACATGAGTAAATGACTTGTTTTTGATGCTCTGAAGAGCAATTTTCTCCATCCTCATTAGGGCTTATTATTTTGCCTTTGCTTACGGCTTTTACACAGTATCTTTGCAAGACAAGAAATATAATGAGGAAAAAATTGTATTAGTTAACTTTAAGTTTTGTTTTAGTTAACTAAAAGTTTTCCTTACGCAAACTTAAAGGTTTCTATTTGAAGTGCTTCAATTTACTCTGAGTGTGGTCTTAAGTTTTTATTTAGTTAACTCAAAAGAAAATCTTTAGTATTTTTAGTGAATTTTCATAGAGGTGTAGAGGCATAAAAAAAATTTAACGTCAACGTTTGTTGGCATTTTGGTTATCTAGGAAACATTGCAAACTCTTACTTAATATACACATCAGTGTTTCAAAAAGGAGCTAACATAAAAGCATTTGTTAGTATTTTTTTGACCAGCCTTCATTACTTTTACTATGGCATCAATGCAGTTGTGCACAACCCCTCCCCCAAAGCTCAATGACTTACCCCCTCCCCATATACATTATTTTTTTAAACCCCTCCCACCCTAAATTTCCAGAAATCTCACCTTGTCCCCATCCCCCAAAAATTACTTATATGATGCACTTGGCATCATGATCCTCTTTGTGGGCACCACTGAATCAGTGGAATGTACCCAAAATTCCAGTTCAATGTAATAATCTATCCCACTGAGCTCTAATACAAGTCCTAAAACTTGTTTTCAAAACTTATTTAGCAAAAAATCATTGAATAAACATAAATCATCCAACTTCATCTTGAGATCCAGACATGGGAGCAAAACATATGGCTCAAGGTTTCAACATAATCAAAGCCCTGCGTACTTAAAATCAGGTCATTAACAGAGCAACAAAAGGAGAAGCAATCAAAAGTGCCATTCAAACAGGAACTTAAAGAGCACTCACCCTCCTGATGAGTTGTCTTTGGAATGAGCACCTATGAGGTTTGACCATTCCTTCATCAGGCGGGAACTGTTGCTACTGCCACTGCTGCTGTGTCTTGCTCGCTCAGATGTAGTGCAGAGGTCATCCAAAAGGTGAGGTAAGGATGAGCATGCCAACCTTCACGGAAAAGAAATTGAAATTGAAAATAATATAAATTTCCTTCTATCCTAAAGATGAAGAGAGGTAATAATTTTTCATATGTTTAACTTTACCAAATTATAGCCATCACTCATAAACACCTGTTAATAAAACTGCACTTTTCCATCAAAAAAAGTAAAATTTTGTCATAACAAATATGCCAGCTATTTACAAAGCTATGACCAGCACTCAGTAATAAGCACTGAACATGTTTCCGCTATTTTTAAAACCAGAGTCAGGCTCCCTTTGGATGCATTCACATGATGTAGCCATCACACAAAATGTAGGACAGTGAAAATTGCTGTATTCCTGACAAGCCTCTTCGTGCAAAACATGGTGAGGTTTGAGATTTCCCTTCTTTCACAAGTTCTTCTACAAAGATCCATCTACAGGTAAAGACAGTACAAAAAGAAAATAGAATGGACAGGATAGCCGGTGAAACTGGCATTGCCTTGACATCTACTAGGAATAACACCCAAAAGACCATGTCAAACCAAAAAGCCTTTACTTCAATATATAGTGGTTGACTGGGCAAAACCAAAGCCCATCCACCTCTAGCATCAAAGTTTTATTTTTCAGAAGGAAAAATATAACGTATTATATTAACTCTCCAGTATGGTTGATATTCACAATTCCTTAGATATGAAAAATCTTAAGCAAAAATTGAAAAGGAAATACATATTAAATAAGCCCACTGCTTCATCCAAAAATGAATAAATTATTCTCTACGGATACTGTTTTCCTGGTTCTTACAATCATATCTTCACTATGGAGAAGAAATTTTAATTGTACAGCAGATCTACATCATTACATTTCCTAAATCATTGTACTCATCGAACATATGCCATGATAATAATAAAATTTCCTCATCATTAAAATACTTGAAAACATTAGAAAATTTCTAGAGAGAAAAGCTCAAACATTAGCTAGTAAAACAAGAAGAATTGAAGTTAAGAAGGTAAATAAAGAACAGGGCAATATAATTAAGAAAATCAAATTAGAGACACATAGTCAAGAGAAGCATCATTATATTCATGTCGGCAGAAAAGAATACTGATTTGCCCACATATACATGCTACCCTCTAAGCTACCACGAGGACATTTGGTGGGGCAGGGCCGCATTTAGGATTTGTAGGCCCCTAAGCTGGACCTGTGATACAAATTGTCTGGGAGAATTGGAATACCCCCAGTAAACCAGAAATTAAAAAAAAATTAATCTTAGAAAACTGAATTTTAGAGAATTTTTTTACACAAAAAACCTAAAAAGAAGTTTTTTTTGCTATAAAATTTTAGGAAATTGTACCTGTACCGTACAGTACAAATATAGAAGTTAAATAATCAATGATTAAAACATTAAAAATCAATAAGGTGTTTATTATGACTTATTAAACATGGCTTTGAACCACTACAACTAAAAAAGAGCAATTGTTGAGATTCCTGCCTATTTTTCCAAATACATATGTATGTACACAAAAATCAGTTTTTTAATACTGGTAATAACATATTGTAACTTTAAGTAAATATGTTAGGCAAATGTGAACTAAAAAAAGGAATTTCACAAGAAAGCAAACTTCACAGTTTATTTATATCTAAATTATTACCAGTAATTTCCCAAGTAGTTATAGTATATCAATATGTTAGAGTAAGATTTTTTAATCCCTAAACACATTCAATGCAGAGCATGTCAATAGACGTGCTCCTGGCTACTCTGACTGACGGTGCACGTCAATTGACGCAGTCGTTCCCTCCCAAAGCGCTTTCACTTTTTTCGAGCTGATTTTGACGACTTTCATGAAAATCGGGCCCGCATTGAATGTGTTGATATCTATATTTAGGAAAAGAGTAGGACTACATATCAGTAGTGTAAATCGATTTGGAATGTGAATTTTTTTATAGTATTTTATTAGCAGAGTGTTAAAAAACAATACTCTACTACAGTAAGTTAAATATTTTTACAGTAGTGAGTAGACTATATTACAGTACAATTCTATAAATCTATGACACTAATATGTGAAAATACTGCGTGAACAAATAGCTACTGAATTGTAGTTACTACATACAATTCACTTTAACATGGTTTAGTAAACCGGTTTACTACTTAGTGGCTAATTGGTTTGCACCTTACTTTCATTCCAACAAAACTACATATAATATGTTAGAGCAAAGGTTTCTGCGGTGATGGTTTGATCTCTGCATTTTTTCCGGGTTTTCTTCCGCGTCAGTTGGCTTATATAATATCATTTAATACATTACATCTACATATAATATCTTCATAACTTATTTGCCTTAAAACATCACTTTCAATGCTGAGCAAAGCTAAAACAATGAACCTACCTTCTAACATAGAGATTCAAAGCCTGTCATTGATCAACTACAATTTTGAAAATGACCTTTCTCCACTGCTATTTGTGACCATAAGTGACAAGTGCATTTTTCAATCTTGATATTTTTGACATTTTTTCTGGAAGGAATTTATACATTCATCTCTCCTGACTGATGATTTTTTTATTTTCCACATTTTCGTTTTGAAAGTCATGGTAAAAAGCCTTGAACTGAATCACTTTATTTCCCAATTCATCATCTAACAATAAGTCATTGTTTTATGTCCCAACTAAGTTTTGAGCTACTGAAATTATCTCTTTACTGGCAAGGGTATCCGACTTGTTAAGAAACCCAAAATGGGTATCAACTAGTTTGCATGCCTCAAGCCTCGCCACAATAAAGATTCAAATTGATCCATGACAGGAAGGAAACTATGGGTTCGAAATTTTTTTGATGGTGCCAGCTCAA
This sequence comes from Pyrrhosoma nymphula, assembly GCA_963573305.1. Taxonomy (NCBI): domain Eukaryota; kingdom Metazoa; phylum Arthropoda; class Insecta; order Odonata; family Coenagrionidae; genus Pyrrhosoma; species Pyrrhosoma nymphula. The sequence goes on along the minus strand of OY754333.1, from coordinate 138,107,524 downwards.
TTTCTGGTGCTTGAATCCAGTGAAAAGGTGTAAAACGCACATTATGCTTGAGTTCTGCTGAATTAGCCTACATGTATTAACTGTGTCAACATATTTTGTTAGTGCACCACAATCCTGAAACATAATAGGTACATATTTCTATTCAAAATATTTTTTCTGAGGTGCGGGCCCATAGACTGCAGTCTGGATAGCCTGTGCATAAATGTGGCCCTGTGGTAGGGGTTGTTTGAACACCAGCAATGAAGAGTGGAGGAGATATGGAGAAGGCATTGGAGAAGTGAACAGAAAGATATGTTTCAACCAGGGATTTAGAAATATCAAACAAGACGTTTTTAGCAGATAAGCATCTTACTTTGTTTTCGTTGTGGTCATTACCAGTGCAAGAGAAGAAGGAATATTTATATGTAACAATCTGTTTGACAATGTACATATCTCATTTTTCTCTTTTGTCTGTTCTAGAGATAAAGTTGTGGTGCAATTGTCACTGGCTGATAAAATATACACTTTAAGTGACTATCATTATGGCATTTGCATATGAATAGTAAATTAAAAGCACCATCAACAATATGTACTAACATACTATACTGAGCATTTGAAATGTTTTTGAATAAGTGAAGATTGATGCAAAGGTAATGTTTTACATAGACAAAAATATACATGTATTAGAAACATTTTCTGTCATTCCTAGCCCTGGAACACATGATGGTTTAATGGAGAAAAATTTCTCCACTGCTTGCATTTTCTCAGGACCGTCAAAACATAACAACAGAAAAGGTAACAATTGGAAGCTATATCTCATCAAGGGTTTTCATTAAGTCCATATTGCATCTACCATATAATTAAATTTTCGTTAAAACTCAAAATGGCCATCCATTAGGTATGGAGTATGCTATTCCTCATGAAGCCATGTAGATTCATGCTAGAGGAAGGGCATGCCCTACATTGTTCCAAGTACTATACCCACAGCATTGCCATTGCTGCCGGTCAGGAAAAATCATCAACGATATTTTTCAACAACTATATAAACTAGAGAATTGAAAAATAATGAAAAATTCCAAAAACTTAATTTTAATTCCATACATTTGTAAATATTAAAAATTTAGACACATAAGAGGAAGATGCCGTTTAATGTAGCCCATTGATTGATTGACTTAAGATAAAGTCTCTATGGGCTCCAAGGCATATCTATCTACCATGACATATATCTAATGATAGAAGCTTTCTTGCATAACTAGAGTTTGGTCAGTCAATGAGCCTTCTAGCTTGCCTCAGTACAAGTGATAAATTACGGTTGGATATCAATGAAGCTTACATGTAACATTGGAACAGTTATTACCATAGAGTAATCATGTTACTCTGTATCATTACTAATATCATTTTAAGTGTTCTGTCAATATTTGGAGGTTTTGACAGTTCCTACCTAACTCCCCATGCTAAAAAAGCATCAGCTCACTCAAATTAAATCCCATCACAAATCAACACTTAATTATTCTCATCTTACACTCTTGACATCTTCTGCCTTTTACCAAGCCATCCAATATCACAACTCTTCCTCCACCCTTTTCCTCATGTGCAACATTCTCCCCTCTTATCTCCTCAATGGCCACCCCTCCAACAAATCACCCTTGCTCCTTTGAACCTTCCCCTCCCCCACCACATTCATCACCACTGCACCAGTCCTCCTCTCTACCCTGGTTAAACCTGCATTTTCCTTCAGACCTATATCTCAAAAGCCCCTGATCTATGTTTACCTTCTTTCCTCACAGTCCAAGTTGCAGAATCACACAATGTATCACTCCATATAAGAGCAACACAACAAATGAATTGGGGAAAGCCCAAAATGTGTCCACTAGCCATTGGTGAAACTGTTCTGAAGATCAAATCCAGCTTGTACAGCAATCAAATCCAAAGAATAGTACTTTAGTAGAACCTGGGAGAGAAACACTACTCTCCTCCTAATGTCTTTGCTACTATGTATGTCCATTTTCTTCTAGTATACTACCAAAGTAATTTAATTAATATACTTGCTCCAGTTTGTGCCCTCCTACTTTTATGACTTTCTTTTATGCAGAGAATCTCATTATTTTTGTTTTCTCATGATTTAGCTTCATTCCGTATTTCCCACACTGAAATTCTAAAGTTTCTACTTAAGCTTGTAATCCCTTAGAAAATGGACTAACTAACACCTAGTCGTTCGCAAATCTAATCAACTTAATCAGTTGGCCTCCTACTTTGATTCCCGCATCTAGCTCTTCCCATGCCTCTCTTACCATTTCCTCAGCATAGATGTTAAAGAACAAGGGCGACAACAGGCACCCTTGCCTGACCCTGCAACTTATTCACTGTCAGCTACTCTCACCTGTGCCCTCAGGGTCACATATAAGTTCAGAATGGGTCTCCTATCTTGCCAGTCTATTCCTATATACCGAAGTATCTGCATTAGTTTTTCCCAATTTTCTCTGCCAAAGCAAGCAAAAACATCCTGATTATATGCTGTTTATATCTATAAGTGTCCTCATCACTACAATCACATCTCCAGTTGCCCTCCTCTTCCGGAACCCTAACTGGTCATCGCCCAAGTAGTAATTTGCACTACTCTCCACCTTTTATTAATTACTCTACGCAAAACTTTTGCTGCATGTGATATCAAGCTTACTGTTCTATACTCCTCGCATTCTGATGCTTTCTTCTTTTTTGAGATAGGTATCAGCACTTTTTACAAAGTCCTCTGGCCAGACTCCTTCCTCATAGATCCTATGAATAAAATAAAACAAGATTCTCTTAATGCTTAAATTTTTCAGTTATTCTGAAGATATGTTATCTACTCCCACAGCTTTCCTCACCTTCATCTCTCATAATGCCCTCTCTATTTTTGCTGCCGAGAAATTCCTGTCCAAGATTATCCTTATCTTTTGTTCTCCCATCCTCTATATCTAGGTCCACAGGCCTGTCATATAGCTCTTCCACATATTCTCTCCACTGATCCTGGTCTTCCTGTTTGATTAATATCATCCCTGTTCTGTCGTTAACCTTTGGTATCATTTGCCCTTTCTTAATACCCAATTGCATTTTCAGTTTAGCATATAAAGCATCCACTTCCCTCTCTTCCTGCAGCTTTTCCAATTCCTCACATTGTCCTTTCCACCAGTTTTCCTTCACCCGATTGGTAACACACTGGAGTTTATTATTTAATTCCTTGTACTTCTCCTTGCCTAGGTCAGTGTTGATGTTTCTCCACAGCCTTCTCTCCTCCATTTTCCTCTCTCCTCTCAATCATTTCTTCCATGACCCACTACTTCTCTACCCTCCTCATTTCCACTATTCCTATTGTTTTCTCTGATGCTCTTATTATGCCTGTTTTTAAAATATCCCATCTTCCCTCGATTGTTCCCATTTGATTTGCTTTACCAATGCTCTTTTCCACCAGCACCTGGTATTCCCTCCTTTTCGTCTATTTCAATGCTTCCACGTTCCACCTCTATCTTCATTTTCCTACTTTTACAAAACCTTATGCATCTAACTAAAAGTTCATCATAACTAAGTTTTGAAATGAGTTTGCATCTGCCCCTGGCAATCTTCATTAGTTTTTTACACAGTTTCTAAATCTCCACCTAACCATGCTGTACCTAATCAAGTTGATATCTTCAAGTATCGCCCGGCATTTTTCATGTGTATCATCATGTGGTTGAATTGCATGTGTTTAAAACAAGTTTTTGTAACTACTAATTTATTTCTACTACAAAATCCAACTGCCTTCTCACTGAGGTCATTTCTTGTCCCTAGCTGATACCCTCCCACTTCAAATCCATCCCTCTCTTCCCCCATCACTGCATTCGATTCATCCATCACAATCAGGTTTTTCTTGCGAGGGACTTACCACATTATCACTTCTAGTTTTTTGCATAACTCATCCACCTCTTCCTTCCTATGGTCACATGCCGGCATGTACTTCTGGGCCATTATGAAATTTGTCAGACGTAGTATTATTTCTATCACTAGTAACTTGTCGCTCGCCTGTTCACTGTCTACTACCCTCATCCCTAGTCTAGCATTCAGTACCATAGCTACCCTACACTGACTCTCATCTCCCCCAATGTAGATTATCCTGAAACTACACTCCAATAGTTCCCGCTATTCCTCCATCTCACCTCGCACAGACTTTCATATTCTGGGTAATGATAGTTGGGAAAGACTCCCACCCCTGCTTCCCAAGAGTATTTTTAATACTACACCATCATGGAACTACCTTTCCTCTGCCTCCTGCCCTTTGACCTCTCTATCATGGGTGGCCCTACCAGGAGGAATAGTAATTACTCCTGTCAGTCCAGCTCTAGAGGTCATTGGAATGTGCAAGCCCCTGGCTTGCACATTCAGCTAGCCACCATGTCAAGGCTGTAGTTCAAGGCAAGGGAAACCACACATAGACCAATCAAAATATTTTATGTAGAAAAATATCTCTCAGTAAGCTATTATCATGACCCTTGTCTTGTGTGTGTAACAAAGCATACATTGATTGAAAATTTCAAATTCCAACATTAATAAAATAGTCAAAGCAGCAACATGAGAATACAAACAAAGCTTGTGGTGCCATTATACATCCCCACATCAGAATACAAAGAATACTAAGTGGATGACATGTATGATGTAATAGAAGAGATAAATAAAGACAAAGGGAATGAAAACTTAATGACTCTTGGAGACACAAATGTGATTATAGGAGAAGGCCAATATGGTTAAACAGTAGAAAATATGGTTTCAAAGGATGAAAAATTATGGAAGAGAGACTGCTTGAGTTCTGCATTCACAATATCTTTGTGATTACAAACTATTGTTCAGTGAATACCAGTAAAGGATATGCATTTCATTCAAGTATTCTACCAGCTGACTGGTAGGTTCTTGGACAATCCCCATCCTGCATCCCAATTCCTGAGACATTGTCTCGTTTTCCCTCCTAAGGATGTCCTGTCATTAGATCCCTCTTAAATCCCTCATATCTTCTACCTCATCTTATTTCATCCAGAACTCCAATCCTCTTCCTTCCTCTTCCACGCTTCCCCAGTGTTCTCCCTTCTATCACTCTCTTCAGCATGCCCTCTCCTCTCAAAACCTCCTCCATCCATCTCTCTGCCTTCTCCGAACCTCTGCCACAAGCTTCCTCTCCTCTCCAATCATATCCAGTACCTCCTCGTTCGTCTTCCTCGCCACCCAGCTCACATTCTCCATCCTTCTCCAAACCCACATCTCAAACGCCTCAAGTCTACGCACATCCTCCCTTCGCAATGACCAAGTTTCCGACCCATACAGCGCCATGCTCCATATTAAAGTTTTCACCAGCCTTTTCTTTACGCCTCTTCTCAGATCCCCACTCACAAACTCCTTTTTTTTTAGATTGCTTCTTTAGTCAAGGTAATTCTGCATCTGATGTCCCTACCACTGAACCCATTCTCCTCAATAATACATACTACCCAGATACATAAACTGGTTAAGCTCGAGCTGCCCTCCCACTCTTATATTTAGCCCCGCCTTCTTACTTCTAGAAAATTTCATCACTTTCATTTTCTAGTGGTTTGTCTTCATCCCATACCTTTCGCACTGCACCTCTAACTCTTAGGGGTTAGGTGGAAGAAGGGACTTTTCAAGTCTCAATCTCGCATTTATCTAACGCATTCACCATTGACTGTAACCCCTTGGCAGACTGACTAACCAATGCTTGATCATCTGCAAATCTCACTGATTTTATCAGCTCCCCTCCTACCTTTATTCCTACCTCCTCCTCCCCCCATGCCTCCCTTACCATTTCTTCTGAATACACATTAAAAAGCAATGGTGATAGTGGGCACCCCTGCCACACTCCCCGTCCTATCATGGCCCATCCTGAATCTCCATCACCTACTCTAACCTGCGCTGTCTGGTTCATATACAGATTACAAATGAGACGCCTATCCCTCCAATCGACCCCTTATTTCTTCAACACTCTCATTAATTTTGTAAGCGGTAGGTTGTTGGGCTTATAATTTTCCAGAGTACAGGAAGTTTTCCCTTACTTTTCCTTTAAAAGTCAATTGATTGCTTAATACAAATCAATCCAAAACACACTTCATAATTTTCACCTACCTTTCCACTGCCCAAAATTTCTATCCTCCACTTCCCTCTCCCATGCTGACACAATATTCTCTCCTCTATCACCCTCTTAAGAATGTCCCTACCTCTGAACACATCCTCTATCCAACTATACATATCCTATCCAACCAACCTTGTTTCCTAATTTCTCGCATCAGATTCCTTTCTTCTCCCACAACATCCAACACTTCATCGTGTGTTTTCCCTTCCACTCAGATCAAAGATCTCCATCTTTATCCACATCAAAGTCTTAAAACCCTCCAGCCTACACTTATCTTCCATCCACAGCAAACAAGTTTCTGAAATCAAATAATGCTATACTCTATATTAAGGTTTCAACTAATCTTTTTATAATGTTTCTGCCCAAGTTTCCACAGATCAAATCCCACCTTTTTGCCAGTGCTTCCTTTAATAACACAATCCTTCCCCTGATGTCCTTACTACTATACTCATTCTCATCCAGAATATTCCCAGGTAACTGACCTGTTCCACCTGCTCTAGTTTATGTGCTGATCATTTATTTTTACTCCTGCCATCCTACATAAAAAAATCTCATTACCTTGGTTGGTGGTTTAACTATCTATGGTTTATCTTCACACCAAACCTTTCACATTGCGTGCCAAACATTTTCATTATCAACTACAAGCTGATTGGGCAGCTAATGCCCAGTCATCTGCAGGTATAATGGACTTCATCAGTTCCTCTCCAACTTTCATTCCCACATCCACCTCATCTCATGCTTTTCTAACCTTGCTCCCCCTCAATTGTTACCTACTTTGACTCAGTATCTGCCGCCCATACCAGTGCCAACTTTAATACCCCAATTTCTGATGAGCCGTCTATCCAAGAGCTCAATAATCCAGAGCTTTAGTTTATCCCTCTAATCCACATCTTATCTCAAGACTTCAGAGGGAGAAATTTCTACCATGGTAAGTAGCTGAACAGCAGAGCCCAATAATGTCATAGGTACAAACGCATACAGAGGTACTCCAAATAAAACCAACAGATATGACCCAAAGACAGGCAACCAAGTACAAGCATGACGGTGATAACTCACTAATGAAATCTTGTAAGGATAAGAATTACATTTCATAGCTTACAGCCTCAAAAGAGACAAAATTTCATGGGGAGAGCACAGGAAAAATACTTAAACATACTTTATGCCGCATCACAAGGCTATTTTTGAAGTTAGGTACAGCTATGAGATACAGATTCTGGTGTAAATTTTTTTAGAACAAAAAATTTGTAATTTCAGATACCAACTTGAAAATTGGAATCAGCAACCATAAATTTCAGCAGGAAAAGAAAGATACAAACCATAAGTTTTTGTAAGAACTGTTTTTCTTTGTTAATATTGGTGGATTTCATTACGTTTGGGCATTTTCATGGTAACTGCAGAATGCTTCTGGCAAAATTTTTGCGTTGCCATAGCTCCGTAACTAAGGAGTTTCGACTCCATGTTAATGGGACAAAAAATTCTTAACCCTCTTAGTGCTATGGGCCAATATATCAGCTTTAGCACCTCGGATGAAAAGTGCAGCGGACCGATATATCGGCTCCCAAATAAAATACTGTTCAACTTCATAACACTGAAATAATTACTTTTATTTTTCAGATAATGTAAAATAATAGCATCATCATTAAATAATTCAATTGATCTAGAATTTTAAAAACCACAAATGAATATCTAAAACAATAACTTCATAACACTTTCAAGGTGATGCATTTGATTAAATTTCTCGCTAGTACTAATGTCAAAAGGCAGCACTAAAAGGGTTAAAATCATCTTCCCTACCTCCTCCGAAAGTTACACTTTCCTCCTGAAACACCCTGTATAAACTACCCTTTTTTGTTCCAACAGATAAGTAAAAGAGTGGTTATCTAGGGTCAGAAATTAGAGTTTATTATATCAAGGATATTAATCTGTTCAAAGGTAGTTATAGCCGAACATGAAACTACTATGGATAAATGAAAAAACGTAGTGAACTCCACAGTGAATTTTATTGCGACGACCTAGGTTTCGACACATAGTGAGTGTCATCTTCAGGTAACTGATACACTTCAAGTTCACTTATACACACAAAATATTGGAGGGGAGGGGGAATGAGTAAGGGGAAGGTGGGGAAGGGTTTTGAGGGCTTGTGTTTGGAAGGTTAGTCATTGGGTGTGTTGGCAATTTGCTGATGTGGGGGGGGGGGGGTTTAAGGGGTTGGGTTAGTCATTAGGCGTAGGTATGGGACATTCACTGCGGGTGGGGAGGCTAGTCATACACTTATTTGTCATCTATGTTTTTCAGTTCAAATTATATTGCACTTGGGTTTGTTCCACTATTTTAGGCGTAGGGTGTTCAAGGGGATGGAGAATAGTGGAGAGTGGGAGGGGAGAACTTGCTCGTTTGCCAAAGGGATGTTGTTTTTAAAATGGTGGATGATTTCTAGGGATTCAAGGGCGTCCAATCTTCTTCCATTATTTCCTATGTGCAGGATGTCTGGGATGAAGCTGCTATGGTGGTTGTTGTCACTGAGGTGGTTCGCGAACATGGACTCTCTTTTCTTCCTTTCATGGCACTTTTTGTGTTCTTCTGTTCTAATATCAACACTCCTTTCTGTCTTACCAATGTATAATGTAGGGCAATTGTCGCACTTTAAACAATACACTGCACTTCTTTTGTGTTTTGGAATTTTGTCTTTGGCATTAAATAATAGCTTTTTTATAGTTGATTGGGAATTGAAAGCTGTTTTGTATTTCTGTTTAGGGAATGTTGAGGCGACTTCATATGAGATGTGTCCTAAAAATGGAAGTTTACACCACTTCACTGTTTCTTCTTCTCGGTGCAGTGATGATACCACTGAGATGGCTAGTTTTTGGTGGGCTTTAAGTACTAATTTGTCAATTAGTTCTGGTTGGTAGCCATTTGACACTGCAAAGTATGTTATCACTTCTAATTCTCTTTTGTATTCGACGTCACTGAGGCTGAAATGAAACTACTCTTAAATGGCCTGATTACCCAGCAAGCAATTATTTTTATGCAACTTCCTTCTTCGTCTCATAATATTCCTTATCTCTCTTCATCCAATTATAAATGTATATTCCTTTCCTGATGCTTCCACACATGCCTGGCATAATCCCTACCATAAAAGCCTTAAACACTCCATTTTCCATAAGTGCCCTCTCCACCCACCTCCTCCTCCTCATAATCAACTCTCCACACCTCACAGTAAAATTTTATCAAGCTGTTCACATTCTCATTAAAAAGTGTAGTTGATGATTTTATTTGTAATATAAAATTTATTTCACACAAAGTCATCGAAAAAAAGTGACTACCATGTAGGTATCTCAGAGTATAAGTTGATTCTAGTATAAGTCAAATTTTTATTTTCAACTGACAATATCAACTAAATTCCACAATTAAATCATTAGTTCAATATTTTTGATGACTACATAATCAAAGCTCTTGATCAGAATCCGCAGGTTGATTCAGAAAAACCCATGGAAAGGGTGAAATTTAAATTTTTCAAATTAGTTAACTATCATGCTGGTTTTTATACATATTTTATTCCATACAAAGAAACCATGCAAATACTTGATCGATGTCCTTTATTATATATATATTGATTTTGAAAAAGCTTTTGATATGGTTAACTTTGGCATTTAAATTCATAAATTAAAGTTACTCAGTCTCCATCGCTCTATGCTTGCACACACAGCACAGTTTCGTTTCAAAACGTTTTTCCCCGGTGCTTAAATAGGAAAATCCCATTTTTCCCCAGAAAACCGAGAGTAACCTCATAGAGAATGTTTTCATTTACTTGTGCGCTCACCTGAAAGAGAACGTTTTCATCGCATCGTCTCAAAAGCATTTTCATTCAGTTTTCGCTCTGGCTACGAAAACATTCTCAGAACGTTGAGTATATGCGACATAAAATGATTTTTAAACGGTTTACAAACATGTCATAGGTCTCGTACTTCTCGCAATCGGTCTCGTGTCCCTCGTGGCTTCCGGTGTTTGGGAAAATATCATCGAAGGTGCATTTGTTGGCAAGTGTGTATATAATCTTTGTTGGCAAGATTATACAAGTGCTACGCTTAGAATTTTGTGAGATCGAAGGGCATAAATCATATACACTGGAGTTTGTGAGGTTATACTAGTTCTACGCTAATATTAAGTGAAATAAGTGATTATTCTGTGGCAATTCAGAAGATAAGGCTGTCAAAGGCTGAATACTTGTGTGTGACTTGTGTAAAGGTGTGATTTTTTTATATTTTGTTTTGTATCAAGTGACTAATCTGCATTGTATAGTTATGAACAAAGAATTTAACGTGAATTTTCTGATATGATATTTTTATAACCATTTTAATTCTGGTTTTATATTAAATCTTTTATGTCATAAGCTTTCTGAAAACATATCTTTCCCCTTACCTAAAGTTGTTAAGAAATACGCATTACGTACACACAGTGTAGATACCTGTTGATTAGTAGTGCTGACTAATTCCTTAGTGTCTCAAGGATTACGTAATATACGTAAAGTAATTATTTTTTATTGTTACAATTTACTCACAGTAAATAATTGCCGTTGGTTTGGTCCCAGACCGTTACATTAAGTAGAAGAACATATACGCATGTTTAATTAAGTTACTTTGGATAAGCTTTTTAATAAAAGTTTCCCTAGTTTTCTATCATTTTAGAAAATATGGTCGTTTAATTTCATATTTAGCAGCGAATTGTATGTGATTTATGTCTCAGAGTTATGTCGTTGTTCACTCTTCCCCTGTGTGCAAATGTTCCCTGGCTAGTAATCATGTGATCAAGAGGTCGTAAAGTCATTAAGTGAGAGGTTATGATGGTGAGACCAATTAGGGCGAGTGATTTTAATTGTAAAAGGGCAAATAATTTTATGTGCTCTAGGTAATGCATTTGTGGCCTGATACCAGCCTAATTATAACGCTGGTATCAAGCCACAAATGCGATGTAACATCATAATTATGCCCATCAGAAAAACCGCTTTAAAACAGAAACATATGGTTTCCACTCGGCTGAAAACGTTTGAAAAAGTGTTTCACACGTTTCTAATCTAGCTGGAACCGGAGAGGAAACATTACGAAAACGTGTTCTGAACCATCACAGAAACGTTTTAGAGACATAACGTTGCCAAAGAGTGGCGGACATTTGCACCATTCCAGCACCATTTCAAAACGTGAATGGGTCGGTAGAAAACGTCTCCGGTAAGCAGAATAAAAACGTTCAAGAAGCGGTTTGTGCTATGTGGGTGGATGGTTTAAGAGTTACTTAACCGGGAGAAAGCAGCTTATTAAGCTGAAGTCCTAAACATCTGAAATGTTTGATGCAAAATCTCCCCAAGGGTCTCACTTATGGCCGAACCTCTTCTTAATATTCATAAATGATATTAGTTACATAATTAGTCCTATACTTCATTTACTTTTTGCTGATGACAAAGTTTCATCTTACAATCAGATCACTTGATGACTGCCTACTTTATAATGACTGTCTATGCAGAGTTTCTAAATGGTGTGATGAAAACCTTATGAGGCTCAACATTAAAAAATGCAATACTTTTTCGTTTACTCATAAGAACAGTATTTATAGTTTTAATTACTGCATTCATGATACAGAAATTTGTAAAATAACTAGAGTTAAAGACATGAGAATTCTTTTTGATAATAAGCAGTGTTTCAACAATCATATAGAAAATATATTATCAAAATCATTGCGTATGCTGGGATTTATTAATAGAATTAGCAGAGACACTAAAAACATTACTATGTTAAAGACTCTGTATTTCTCACTAGTATGTCCCATACTATATTATAACTCTATTATCTGGAATCCTTGCTTATAAGGTATATGAAAAACACATGGAAAGGGCGCAATTTCAATTTTTTAAATTAGGTAGTTAACTATCATGCTGGTTTTTATACAGATTTTATTCCATACAAAGAAACCATGCAAATACTTTATCTATGTCCTTTATTTGTGAGAAGACAGATGTTTGATTAAATTTTCCCTCATAAGTAGTAAAATGACTTTTATGACTGCCCATCATTGGCTAAACTTGTACATTTAAATTGCCTGTTCACCTCAGCAAGGATTAACACATTGTACTATAATATATTTTGCCCCAGAAACATTTCATAACATGAACCTGTAACTTGTATGATGCACCATTACAATAGATTAGAAGAAAATATTGGTATATTTCATGAATCGATTCCCGTTTCTTAAATGAATGTACTTAATTACCTTATGCATATATTTTAAAATCACAAATTTTAAATTAAAACCCCAGACAGCATGACCGCTGGCATACAAATTGTAAATCTCTTGTACAGTTACGAATTGTATAATTTTTTGAAAAAATATTGTAATACAATTGTATTCCAGCATCTTTCATACAAAGCAGTGGTAATACTATTGTAATACAGCATCAAAATACCTGGAATACACAATTTGTAAACCCATTGTATTACAACTTTAAGGCCGAAAATAATACAAGGCTTCGTGCGCATAAGGTGTTTATGTGCTTCTTTTGTCCAGCATGATGTATTATCTTTGTATGTATAATCTTTGTTATATATAATCTTCGTTATGTGTAATACAAGGATACTAGGTATAATCTTTGCTGTGGACGCTTTATCACGAGCTACTAACCTACTATCACCAAATCATGGTAAAATCAAGATATTTTGCCATTAATCGCAATTCAACTGCTAAACTTTCATCGCATGCTAGCCTGTGGTTCATCCTTTGACCGAAAATTTGGCATTAATTGGAAGCTTGCAAACGATTTGGAGAGCGAGTAAACACTACATTGATAGCTTTGCATAATTAATTTCTGTTGTACATTATATTATAGTTATGCTTTTATTGGTATAGTCATCATTTTTCTCCTTTCCACATTCGTAACTATGAATATACATATGTCATTGAGACATATGTAAATTCATGTTCGTAACATTAACGCAAGTCAAACCTCCTGAATTTCTTTCGTATTACCTGTGTGGTAATAAAAAAGAGATTCTGTAAGTAAAACTATTGTGATTTGGCTCTGTATTACCACCATATTTCAATTTGTAAAACGATTGTAATTTGGCTCTGTAATACAAAGTTATTATAGGAAATTTTATGCTGTATTACGATTGTAATACAATTGGATAAGTTAAGTCTTCATTGAAATGTAATCAAACGTATGTTTTATGGAAAAAATCTTGTTTATTCTCATTAATATTGACTTTGTAGTCATCCTATGTGGCAACATAGGTTTCAATTAAATAATGTCTTGTAACGGTTATTGTATAATTGGATGGTATTTCCTTGAACTATAACGGCATTGACATTTAAAAATTAGTTCTCGCAGTCACTTTGATGCACGGGAATGGCCACATATATAAGACTTTCTAGGAGCGCTACTTTCAATTGACAGTAAACATTGATAGACATTCTATAAGTCAAAATATGTGGTAAGGTAGGCACTAAGTAGAAGGTAAAAGTATTGCACATCATATATTGACAGTGAAATTCTGTATTATCAGAAATTATAGTATAACTAAAAATATTTTTATTTTGGAATCCAAGAAATAAAATTATTTTGATGGTTACAATTTTGCCTGCGTAAATAAAAATTTCATTGCCAAAGATACAAGAATTTTCTAGATTGATGATCAACGTTTTTAAATAGGGCCAAATTTTAAAAAGGACAAGATACCCCAGTTCTCGGCCGTGGAGTTAATTTCAATTCATTCCCAGTTACAGAAGTCTTCATACAGACCAGTTACATAGTTCTATCCCAGTTACAGAGCAAGAAATTTCCACCGAGGAGGTAATATGAAAGAAATTCGTCATTTTGTAAAACTATTGTAGTTTGGCCCTGTAATACCATCATTATACAATTTGTTAAACAATTGTAATCTGGCTACAATGCAACCCTAATACAAAGGTATCAGCGGACATTTGACACTGTATAACGTTTGTAACACAATTGGAATACAAATACCCTTGTTTTGTAATACGATTGTAAAATGACTGTAATACAGTAATGTTTCCAAACTTGTGCTGTCTGGGTTCATTGCTAAAATATATATTTTGTTTGGTTTTTTTTTAATGGTAAATTTGTGAAACTGTTGCGCAAATGGAAGTTTGTATTAAATAGGGAAAGTTCTCAATAAATAAGTAAATTAAAAAAAAACTAAATAAATTAGTTGAAATGAAAAAAGTGCATTATCTCTCAGCTTCTCTGTTAAAACTGTGGATCACTCAAGGCAAAGGTATTAATGGTCAAACAAAGCACGAAAAATATTGAAAAAAGTAATATTCCCCGTCAAACTCGTAGTACTTTTTCTGCAGCATAGACCGCCATGTATATGACTAAAGAGTCTTTTGCCTCATTTGACAGTGTTGTTGAGTCATCATGTCCCTCACAGCGCATAGCTTTTGCTATTGCACCTATGGCGCTAACGTGTGACAATTGGTAACCCTAGAGGCAAAGCAATACATCAAAGATGAGAGGTGATGTGTTGTATATTTTTGGCATAAGATGGTGTTATATAATATTAACCCTAAAGTTGCTTTTGAATAAATCAGATATCCTTAAATCTGATGATGAGGAAAAACTCTTCTTTTACCTCTTCTTTTCTCAATAAGTTAAAAGAAGAGGTTATTTATACGTGGTCAATATATACATTAATTATTAACGATGAGGATAAATATAGTTATATGTGGAGAATTTTAAGTTGTTCATTGGAATTAATCTCAACATTGACTCCAATAACTTATCCAAGCTTGACGTTACAAAGACCCATGATTGGTAAGTTACCATTAGAGGACACGGTAGATGCAATGTAAATAATAGTCAGGAGACAAATATTTCCATTCTGCCAGTCACAGAAAATAAAACTTATTAAATGGCATTCATGACACTATTGGCAATCCATGACACACTCATCTGACCGTGTGTATGAAATGAGTATCAGGAAGCACAGAAATCAGGCAATTCAATGTTTTGCAACAAGAAGTTGAAATGTTTTCACTCCATGTCAATTGAGGTATTGGATGCAACAACAGTGTAAGTAGATTTAAGGTATTTTGAAAAATTGAAAGGTAAAGTATCAATTTTGTGTAACTGAACCATAAAAACTGAACTAATATTAATAGTACCAAATAAATACTAATATACTACTAATTATAATGTCACGTACATCATTTAAAAGCGATTGTGCCAGAATATCATTCATAGTTACAAATACATATATTAGACATTAAATTTTCTAAATATATGCTGTAATTGCATAATATGCTGAAAAATGATATCAATTGTTACGCAGACCCGTACTACACCTTCTCTCCCTCGGTATTGTCCCATGTTTTTACCACGCGAAGTTAGTGCATGGAGTCAGTTTATTCAAGTTTCTGACCTCTAGGAGCATCAGAAGGAACTAAAAGTTGGCTTGCCTTAAAGCCCAGGTTTTAAGGATTTTGAAAATGATATTTTTGCAATGACAGCGTAAGTAGACTAGCACTGTTTTTGTATCCAGGTTCTCAATTGTGAGTTTATCATTCAGCATATTTTAAATACCATTTACCCCCAAGTTACATTCTCCACAAGCTTTTAAATAATGCCTAATGTTTCAATGAATAAATGTGCATACTGAAATTTACTGATATTTTTATTTACATCATCTGACGAATGCCAAAACTGTCTGAATTTTTCAGTCCTTTTTACAATACAATAGGCGTCATGGAATGGGTTATTATCCCAAAGCAGAGGTAGCCAGTGTATTTGGCATTGGAAGGCTCTAACACAAAACTAAGAATACACATATGTATTATGTGTTCCTTGGTGCATATTCTCTGTGGCATATGTGTAGTAGAGAAAAGTATATTTTGCCGGCCATATGCTGACATATAAACCCTGAAAAAGTCACCGTATTGAGTGACTCAACTATGAGTCGAAGGTAGGTTTTCTTTTTCCCAATAAATGCTAGAAATTTTTCAACTTATACTCAAATAAAAATGGCAGTTTACAGATAAAAGTATTTCCTCTTCCCCATTTAAGAACGTATACGTTATAAATCATGCATTTTTAGGGTATTCACCAAGTTGGTTGTCTCTGCTGACAATATTTTTTAAAGGTGGAAATCTACAATTGAAAATTTATATTAGTTTCAGCCAACTTTTTCCTAACAGGACACCAGGAACGGTTAGAAAGACGCATATACCAATGACAGGAATTCCCAGCACGAGTCACCGGGTAGAACCTACAATAAGGGAATTCCCATCATGCCGCATTAAATGAGTTAGCTTCTCACTCTTGTTCTGCAGTTACTGGAAAATTACAAGAAAAAAAATAACTGCACTGAGATGAAAAGGTTTGAAGGACATTCCAGCATCCACCCACAGAAAATCAGCAGTCTAAATATTTTACTATTACTAGTGTTAAATCAGAGATGGAATGTATGACTGAACAATTCATACTCTCCTCACTCCCTACCACCTTTCCTAATATCATTTCTCTCCTTGGTTTGAGAATACTAACATCAATCTTATTTCCTTGATCAAAATCTTTGTCCTCAGCACTCTATTTCAAGTATTCTTACCCTATCCTATCAAAAAGTCCAGAATTCACAACTAAATAATGCCACACTCCAAAGCATACCCCTTACTAGGTAGATAGATAGATTGTATGTAGGGGGGCCTTCGACAGGAGCCCGGGCACTTAGACCTCCTTGGTCCATTGTGCCAACCCCATGCCTGTCTGCCACTTGCAGACAGGGGACAAGAGCACCACGGTGAAGGTATGTATGTTCACCCATCCAACCCTCCATCCGGGCCCAACATTGCTTAACTTCAGTGATCTTACGGGAACCGGTGTGCCAATGTGGCTAGGCCTTTGCCTCTATACCCCTAACTAACCTTCTCCTAACATTAATACACCATGCGCATGTAATTAAGCAGGCTTGCAGCAGTATGCAGCTCTATGTAGAGCTACATAAAGTTTTAGCTGGGATATATGATTTTACCCTAGGTAAAACGCTTGATCCTCAAGGCAGAAATTGATGTGAGAGGCTGCCAGTGATTTAGATATTTTTTATTGCTAAGATATAGGTACTCCCTTGCCAATACTCTATCTGGGATACATTTTTGGAGGGCATGATATGGATATAATAATTCTAAATCATTGTAAATATGAATACTAACCTTTCAGTGACCGCATTTTCATCCCAAGATGCAGCTGAAGATGCAGGAGCAGCTGCTGAGTTGGTTGTGACACTGCACTCACTGCGTTCAAAGTCAAGCATTAGATCATCAGAGGTTATGCTGTCACAGGGAGATAATGTACCAATTGATGATGCTCGGTGCCTAGGTGTTCCATTTGTCTTACTCTGGGTAATCAAATCATCATCTTCAAGATTACTTTCACTCACTAGCCCAAGATCAAGAATGGTAGGGTCATCATCATCTGGCTTATTTCCCCCTCCACTGGCTAAAATCATGTAAGAATAAGATTTTTACACATTAGCAGGGAACTTAATTAAGACACAGATATATAAACAGGCCAAATAATAAACCTTTGACAGCAAAAATGGCGACGAAAGAAAAAAGTTCGATTTTTTTCATGAAAATAAATCTTACACAAATAAAAGCAACACCTTAGCAATACTACATTAATCATCAGAAGTAGGTACCAAAAACATTCTTTCACAAAACTCTACCAGAAAATAAAAATTACTCCTTGAATTCATTAAAAAATCACAGAATTCATGGCAGAGATATCCCTATCCCTTAAGAGTCCACTTTAAATTGTAATACACCAGACAGCAACACTATTTCAAATATTAAATGAAAATATCACAATGAGTAAAGGCATGCATCTCAATAACTTACACAACCTTGACAGAGAATCAATTTTATTAGATAAGCTAGTTTGAAATTTTCTGTATTTTTCCATTGATTAGGACAAATGAGAAGATTACAGGAAGTGATCTGGCAGAAGGGTTTACATTTCCCTGAGGAAAATTTCCCATATCCCATTCCTGGAAACACATCTAATGTTGTTTTTAATCCTTTAAGAATGAAGGAAGAGAG
Organism: Pyrrhosoma nymphula; assembly: GCA_963573305.1. Classification (NCBI taxonomy): domain Eukaryota; kingdom Metazoa; phylum Arthropoda; class Insecta; order Odonata; family Coenagrionidae; genus Pyrrhosoma; species Pyrrhosoma nymphula. Next base: position 138,089,307 of record OY754333.1, on the reverse strand, counting down.
TCAATAATGAGATCCTTTAAAATGTTAAGACAATAATATAATTTCCAATATTCACTGCACTATGAAAGAATATGTACACATAAAATGAATGTTCATTCGAAGGAGATTTCTGGCTTTCTCATTTTCTTCAGTCTAGATTTGATAGAAGCCAATCCTTGTCGATGCAAAGGTACATGTGTAGATCACAACTGTTTACAGTGGTTTAAACCACCATTTGATAATTTACTTTCATATTAAAAGTTAAAGGGGTTCATAGTGGATGAGAATATGTTAAGAAAATTACTGTGCTGAAATGGTATTGAAAAAATTAACAGTAAATACAATTGATAACAGAATTTAAAAAAGGCTGACTATTCTAGTTTCTATAAAAAAAATAACTCCCTCATACCACTTAGGCTGTTTCTTTCCATATTTCCACATCATTTCGTTGACATTGAAAACTGAGTGCACAGGTTATCTAACATGATTTCTAGCAGTGGATTTCAAGACATTTCTATGGCTCAATTATAATAAGCAAAAAAACTAGTTCGTGGCTCATAAATTTAATTTCAGTCATAAAAAATTCTCTGTATTTAACTAAAAAATTACCTCACTAAAGAAAGTTCCATTTTATACGGAATTACTTTTCCCAATACTAACTATTTTACTATTTATAATGCAACATAATATACAAGGTGCAATACAAAAGACTAATAGAATGACTGTATCAGCCCCAAAATGTCAGCAGAAAAAGTTCATGCAGGAATAGGGCATCAAGGTCGACAAGGGCATAAGGAAAAGGAAAATAAGGAAATCCATTTTAGTATGTACACATAAAAGACTGAAGGTAAGAAAAATGAGGTGCACATTTATGAAAGAATTCTCCATAAATTGATATTTTTCATATATTTATAAATAAAATCAGCAATATCACTGCTCTACTTTAATTTAAATGAGAATAATAATCATTAAGAAAGAACACAAATTAAAAGCATGTGAGATCAAAATGTCCCATGAATGATGAATACACAGTTTGCCATTTTCAAGCTAAATAATATACATACTCCTTTTATGACCTGTATTGAAGCTTTGAATCATTTTTAAATATCAGTAATGCCTTAAAATTAAAAAAGAAATTTGCTAGTTTGGAATTCAATGCTGATGGAATATTTTTTAGTACTTTCATTCTAACTACATAAATTAAAAAATGAAGACCAGGTTAAATATGTTGAATTCACCAACTTTGAAACATATCAGTAATATTAACACTTCAAAGAGCATCACTAACTCACCTGAACTAAGTTTGGACCCTTCTCCCTCCACAAGAGTAGCAGAAGTCTCCTCTGCCTGCAGTAGCGAGAAGCTCTCAGTCAACTCCGCTGCAACATCACCGGCACAAAATGTCAACCCCGGCTGATCTGCAATTTCATCATCAATCAGGAAGTCATCAGCACCACTGCTGCAACTTCTGCCAAAACCACCTCCCAACGCACCAGGACTACTACCATCAGACAAGGACAGCGAACCGGTAGGACTAGGGCTATCCTGTGACTCACTGCTGGCAGGAGTAGTCGATACAGACAACTGACTATTTTGGCGTCGGACATTAACCTCGCTGGGGAAACCACCAGGCCTCGGTCTTACACCAGTTCCTGACATGGGTCTCCCTCCACTGCTACTGGCACTGCTCCCACTGCTGCTGAAGATTTGCTCGTTTGACTTCTCAAGCACAGTTTTCAAAGGGTGCAAGGCTGGTTGGGACACACCCGGTGATATTGTGAGGTGCACTACCCTTGGAACAGGGGGCATTATTGAGCCTGCCTCATCACCGCTGCTTGATATAATGCCACCGGCAAAACTCACACAGCCCTCGTCACTCAACTCATCTGCCATGGCCTCACCATGGCCCCACTCCTGATCTTCGCTCCCAGACCCTGTGCAACCCTCCTCTTCACTTGTCGAGGCCATGCTAGCTCTCTGAGCAGATTTCTCTGTGCTCGACCTATCACGCCATGCTTTCTCCTCATTCTCCCCAGAACCCTCATCCCTTTCTGGCTCTGATGATGTAGTTGTCGTCACTTTGTTGGCATGAGGTGGATGGGGCAACGGGTTGGAAGTGTTGGCATTCTTATCTTTCTCCCCAACCTGAGGCCTGTAAGCCAGAGTTCTCTGGCGGACAACATTCCCCGTGGCAGCACCTGTACTACCACCCACAGGCCTAGGCAGCCCACTCGTGGGACGTGGTTTCTTCTCCTCAGTGACTCCAACTTTGCGACCCCGGTCTCGAAGTTCAAAAGTTCCACCCGCCTGGTTTAACACCACCTCCAGCGTGCGGGCCGAAGGGTTGGTGGGCAAGGGAGGAAGAGGCGGAGGAGGTGATACGAGGGTAAGCCCAGGACCAGTCCAGAGCTCTGCTGTGGCGAGGGGCTCAACTCCGAGCAAAGTGTCAGTCTCTGCAGCTTCCACACCACTGTAAGTCGCCCCAGATGATCCACTGCCACTGTGGGGTCCGGCATTTCTGCTGCTGTCCAGCATCCCCAGACCTGAGTCCGCTCCGAGAGATTCAGAGGAATCAGCGCGGTGTTGCGCCATCTTTCGGTTCGCCGCAGTCTTTGCACCTTTGGACACTGCACCGCCTCCCACTCCGACTAGGGCGGCAGATGCTGGGATGGGAGAGACCTTTCCCATGAGCTGCGGTACCTGAGGACGGGGAAGCTGCTTGGATTGGAATGTCAGTCGTTCAGCAAGACGGGCTTGGGTGGGCGTGTTCTTGTTGCTCCCTGCACGCGAGCTTGCATTCGATTCAGTGAGAATATTTCTGTCCACAACATTTCTGGTTTCCTTCTGGGAGAATACGATCGGGGTTGGAGGGGCAAATGGAAGGGCTTCATTGGAGTTGGTGTCGCCTACTTTGTCACCTCTGACTAGAGATACATTCCCAGCAGGGCCGCGGAATCCAAATCGGTTAACTGATCGATTGGGTATGCCAGTGGAATTGGCAGGAGAAACAGGAGTCGGTGTGGGCACAGCCTCTGCGAGTAATGGCGACGCCCTGCCGGAGGAGGCGCCAGAACGGGACTCCGACTTGGCCTGTGGTGACTTGACGGCAGGGGTTGTTCTCCGTTTGAAACCAAATGAAGTCGCTTGACCCCTGGAGTAAGGAGTTGTCCGTTTTGTAGCTTTTTCCCCCTGTTGATAGATTAAGAAAAACAAACTCCATTACAAAGATGAATATTGGAAAGGAGAAATCGTTACACAATATTCGTCTTGTTTTTAAAAGCCACCAATCATTCAATTTAATCATTGTATGCCGGCAAATTTACAACACGTCCTTTTTAAAGCCTCAATGCTTACAATAATAAAAAACAACAAAAAAAACATGTCTTTGCCAAAAAACAAACGATGAAGTCTCTACGGCAACAGTTACAATCTTGAACCTGATAATAGGAATTACAACAATAAGAGGAATGAATGTGAAATAGGGACAAACGCTACATTTACATGTATTTTCCGCTACTTCTTACAGCTGAAAAAGAATAAACTATGTGCAGGAGATGGAAGATCACAATGCATGCAATGACAACGGATTTTCTTTGACTATGAAGTTGATTCAGAAATAACAGAAACATTCTCAACTTCCGTTTGCCTATTAGTTCCCTTAAAACTTTACCAACACGTGGCTATGCCATATAAACAGCCCGACCCATTGGAAATTAAATTTCAAGATAAGACCCGAAAAAATATCACGGATTGGAAAATAAACCGCAACGTCGCCATAATATCTGAGAGGCATTTTCCCTAAGAAAGGACTGCCACAAGAAGAATATTAGTCATCGAAGACACGATCGAACACCACCCTGACGACCCTGACCAATCTCTCCCATCTGGTCCACAAACACGACTGGTCTAATCTCCGTCAACGATTCCACCGGTCGGAATAGACCCGATGGAGAATGACTCCGTCTGCCGCCTACGAATCCCGCCGAGGAGGCACCCTATGGTCGTTCGGTGGTAAAATCGATAAATCCACCCCTTTTCCCTCCCCATAACAACGCCTAGGGTTTTGCCCACCCGCTCCGGGAGTCTTATCCGGCCGGGCAACGGGTAAACCTTGAAACACGCGGGCCGCGCGCAATCACGTCGACACACTGGAGATAGACAGGGAGGAGGGTTGCAGTCACGGAAGGAAGGTGACTAACAACGCCGGACCTCGGTGCACGCCAACCAACCCCACGGGGCGCTCCAACACGAGCCCCCGACCCGAAAACACTTCATTGATCACTCCTCGCCCGTCCATCAAAGTGAAAATTACCGATGAGACTCTACGTCCACGTACTAACCCGCGAGCCGTCACAAGGATGCGTGGCAGGGGGTGTTAGGACACCAGCCATACGAACGATAAGAACGAAAAAATACGAACATTCATAAGAAAAGGAATTCGGGAAAGAAAGGGACGATTAGCGAGGCGTATTCTGGAAGAACTGGTGCCTCCATTTGCTCTTGTTGTAGCCGTGCTTTAAGCGCGGGAAATACATAATTTCACATAGGGCTTCAGAAAAGATAATTCAAAAATTTGTAAGCAATCATTGGTACGTCACCGCACTGAATCAAAGAGCAAGGAAAAAAATTAGCAAAATGAATTTTATGCACAAAAATTTTGTGACGAAACGAGAGGCAACGTTATTTACTAGCATCTAGGTCTTTTTGTAACGAAATCCTGTCAGACTCATTGCTTAGATCCCTGTACAGCACTGCGTCGCATGCGAAGAGGCGAATTTCGCTCGTAACAACGGTACTAATGCCATTAACATACACAAGGAATAATATGGGACCGATAACACCCTTGGGGTACACCTGGTGTTACTTTCACAACATCTGAATTAACGCCATCTAGAACTACCCTCTGTTCGCGGTCGGCAAAGAACGCTCTTATCCAACACATTGCTTCGAGGTGTAATCCATAAACTTTCAACTTTTCGTTCGATAGCTTGAAAGCAGCTAAAACCGAGGCTCGAAACGCAACTGTTGATATGGTCGAAAATCGCGAAGCGTTCCAAACAATACCTAAATAATAGATACCGAAAGAGAATTATCGATAAGGGAAATCGACATGTTACCAATGGCTATTAAAAGAGAACTATAGATTCCAGTTGGTTTTCACGTGTCGCCCAAATCTATCCCGTCAAAATGTACCTCGGGCGTTAGATGAATCCGATTTTTCCGCGCCTCGGTTCCGCCAGAATCGGAAACTAGCGGAATAAAATCCGCGACCTCGGAACAGCGGAGACACCGCGACACCCGGCAGCGACTGATCCTCCACCGAGACTGCCCGGGGACTTTCCTCGCGCGGTGCATAGGCAAACTCCGCCGTGGGAGCCTGGCCGGCCACCGTTGAATGTACGAATGAATGAAATGAAGGATGAGCCCCCGAGATGGCATGGATTAGATCGGAAAAAACTGAGCCAAACGGGGTGTCCGGGTGGAGTGCTAAAGTAGGGTGTTCTCACGGGCCCCGCGCCGCAAAAAAAGACGGGAGGAACAAGCATGACGTCTATAGAGTCGCTGCTCACAATGGTCGGCCGACAGTGTGCCGGAGTTTCTTTCTATTTGGGGAGTCTCAATTCCTCCCCTAATTTCCATCGCGGGTGACGGAGGTGGCCTATCGCGTGAGACGATCTATGCGAATAGCTTTCTATTTTCAAATGAAATCTGCAAGATTATGTTGCTTTGTGCTTCACCCTGAGGTACGGTAACTGGAGTGCACTAATATTTAAGCCACAAAAAAGGCTACATGCACGCGATATTTATTTTTAAAAATATTAAGAGATAAACAGACATTCTCATAACAGAGCCGCATTGGGAAATATAAGGCATGCGCAAGCATAAGAATGAGAGAATTAGGAATACTCGGAACACAAAAGAGCTACTAAGGACGCTCATCGATCATAAGACGTTTTTTTTTCATAATACTAACATTTATTACCAAAACCAATCGACGATTAGATATTTAACGAATTAAATTTCAAAATGAACAATCAAAAGATAGACCAAAACAGATAATTTAACAACCACATGGTCATCTTTCTCTTATAAATATATACCGAATATTAAAATATAATGCACAAACAAGAGGGAGACAGTGCACATACAAGCAGAGAAAAGTCCTCTTTTGATTAGTCGTAAAATAAACGTAATTTTTGCGAAAGTTAATTTTTCGTAGATTTTTGTGGATCGAAGAAATAAGTATAGAAAAGGGCCTCATAAAAACCAAGCACGAATAAATCAATTGGCACTATCTTCAATAAGCATATACCGCGAAATATAGATATCACTTTTCTGAATATGAACTATTATCTGGATGTGAATGGCTGAGAAATAATATGTAAATGTTCAATGAATATGAATGAAAAATATTCAATTTTTAAGAACCTCAGACGTAACTTTGTGGACTTCGCATTTCGATAAGCAATGCAATGAAAACATTCGACATTATAGATTCACAGCACCAGAAATTCTAAGTTTCAATAGTACCTATGCTAAAGGTACAAAACGGAATTTTTTATGGACAGTTGGACTTTTACAGGAATGAAAATTCTCCGCCAGCTGGTTTTAATTGCTGAGTCTATGACTTCAATCATTGCTAGCATACCATAATGTTTTTCGCGATCTCTAATACACTCGCGAAATATTAGGGCAAAGAAGACTATTGAAACAATTCCAATAAGCCTCACTAAAGGTAAATTATCAATAATTTACGTGACCTTTACGGGAAAACTACACGAACTCAGCCGCAGTTCGCTAAATACAAGAACACTGAAGCAACTTTCCAACATAATAAGTTCATTCAAGAAATGGATGCCTCGTTTCAGCACACCCAATCCCATTCGCCGAAGAGCGATAACACTGCCGAATGGCTACGTATACATATTTCCCAGAATACAGGCAAAGACTCAGGCAGTAAGGAGTGCCTTTTTTTTTCTTCAATGATAATTTAAAAATCTACCAAAACATGCACACTTACGTAAATATGAATACCTCTGCAAGATTAACCATAGAAACATTACTCTAATTATTTACCCCTCGGAGCTTCAAGGAAAACTGAATGCAGTAAAACCTGTTACCATTATAATTGCCCACTCGTATATGAAGTTGAATTTTTGAGGGAATTGAGACTACTTAAGAGCCAGCTGCGGTCAGAGGTTCTTTGATGACTGTTAAATTATTGTAAACTGCAACAGCTTTAAACATATAATACAAAGTAAAAGCAAAGGTCAAAAAAATACACAAATGAGAATTACATGCATAATTTTCTGTGCGCTAATTCATAATCGTTACTTGTATCATTAAAAGTTTCCACAGAGAAATGTGTGTCACCTTGCCTTTATCATGGTATAAGTAATAGGAATCATGAATATCAACCCCCAAAAAAGTGTAGAGAAATACTTGAAAACACAAAAATCATATGCATTACCCGGGGGTATAATTTGCTGGAAAATTATAAATATTTTACAAACACGAAGAGCATGACTTGAGGATGAATATTATTATCCCTGACATATAATCGATCTATGAAAAACTTCTATGTCTCTATTAAGATTTGCGGTACGTTATTTTAAGAAAATTTTTACTTTAAAGAAAGAAAATAAAACTCTACGAGTGATGCGATACTGTTTCCAAATATTTATCATTTGCATTCCAAGGCATAAGAAACTAATTTATCGCATGCTCACCGTATTTTTTACACTTTTGTTTGCCCTGCCAATACAACAGCTTCCGGTTATTAAATAACGTTATACAAGCGTACGAGGGTTTCAAACAATAACAGCACATAGTATTTCATCACGTTTCAGAAACCTTAGAGGCATTGTCATTATGATTCACGGCATGGAGATACGTGATTTCTCCGTGTGATACCTCCCTTACTTTTGGAGAAGGAAATCCGAGAGGATAAAGAAAAAGGAGGGACAGGAATAAGGGGAGGGGCAAGAGGGAACCAATGGGGATTTCCTGAGACAACTCGGCGCCGGGAAAAGGTTAGCGGATGACCTGTCAGGCAAACTTTGCTTTTCCCTACGTGTCCCACCTGGCAAATATCCTTCCTTCGACACAACGGAGCCTGCTCTGTGCTGACGCGTATTTTGTGTGCGCTACCGGAGACAATACATGTAATTCCCAAACAGGAGTACCACATAAAGGAATAACTAATAATATTCCTTTGTTTATGACCAATACCAACCTAACCACACTCGGAACTGTGTAGTTAACAAGTTATCTTAAATCTGTGGAGTGGGATGTACTAAGTCGTGTGTGCTTATTTGTGATGTTTGTTGTTCGTCATGGTGCAAAATTGATGACATTACTGTGAAATTAGCACTGTGTTGTCCAAAATGAACCCATATTCCATCCACATTCCATAACCCACCACACAGTGTGTAAGACTGGTACGGGTCGTAAATTAAGGTTTCCAAGTACACATTATTTAACGTGGTACTTGCCTAAGGGGAGGGGCGAGAAGGAGGGAACGAGGATTTTAACTGGGGAGTGGGTACATGCCCACACAGAAAAATCTATCGATTTTTGAATCGGGTGTCAAAGACATTGTCAAGGCGTTAAAAATAATGATAGTCTTTGATAGCCAGTTCCTCCAGGCAGTAAATAAATTAACCAACAAGCCATTCTGAATATATCACGCAGAAAATTCTACCCTTTCCATATATTCTTTCCTAAGCTCATAATAGCACTGCTTCTGTGAATACTAAGGTCATTTCGCACACACTGACAGTCGCCTGCCCATCGAAGCTCAAAACACAAACATTTCATCGCACAGGAGGTATAAAAAGAATTTCACGCAGATACGAAGTCTATCATAGAATGGTCTGATCATATCAATTTGCAGACGTAATTAATTGTAACTAATTACAAATGAAACAATTCTTTCAAACAATTTTATTTACAGCGCTTTTGGAGTTAATAAGACGAAAAGAGTTGTTGGTTGGTTTCGCCAAAAACATTTCGTGAAATCATTCAGAGATTTGATGCTGTACCATGCGGAATTTGAACATTTTTCAAAATTTAGCACTTCATTTCGTCATTTATAACACGGAACAGAGTGCGCAAAAGCCTTGAGAACTCAGAATTAAACTTGTGAGGAAATAGATAAAATCCAAAAAACAATGCGTAATGAAAATTACTCCGAGAAAGACAGACATTTTCTCGGACAAAGTTTAATGCGAGATAAAACCTATTTACCGCAATAAAACTCGAGCTGATCTGAAATTAGCCTCGAATGAATCACCAGCAGAAAGAAGTTGACCTCCTCCTAATTTCTTCCCTACGTTCAAGACGGAAACATGAAAAAAAATCTTGGTACACACCGGGAAGAAGTTTTCACGAGCACTCGCGAGCGCGCACGGGACGTCGGGACGTCAGTCACGCAAGCGGGGAGTCGGCCCCAAATTGCATTCACGGGCGTGATAAAATATTCACGTCCGACGGGAAGAACACCACCGCACGCGAGAAGCACGAGTTACCAATACACGCCGGTTAAGAAACGAACACACCAGAAAACGGTCGTAAAAACTCAAGGCGATTTTCATGTGTATGAAATTTCCTCATCCTTTGAGAGGTCGCCTTACTTGAATACATATGTGTACCTATAAGCACATGAATGGAGCAAGTTCTTTCATGACATTGACGATTGAGCGATAAAAGCAGCGGAGCATAGAAGACTGGTAGCCTGGCAGAAATGCGGTGTAACCGAAGAATGATGAAGATGAAATGGATTAAGTATGGATTAACCTACGAAAATGATTAACGGATTGCTGGGGAGAAAATGTCAAATGAAAGCTGTGCGAAGGATAATAGACAAACTTAATAGACATTCTGAGACATTACAGCCTCTTGAAAAACAATCTCACTCACTCAGTGATTCAACCCGAAGGTTGGTTTGGATAGTTGAGGGTAGAGCTCAACCCGGACTAAGCCACAGGCGTGTGAATTTCACACATTCAGGGTAGGGGGGCCAGTTCCTTTCCCTGGGCTACCTCGCACTCCGAGGATTTTTTGTTCGGGGTCGTCCAAAGGCTTCACCCGGATTTGAACCCGGGACCCTTCGATCAGTAGCCTAGCACTCTACCCACTAGGCCATGAAAAACAATAATGGAAGAAAAAATGAATGGGAGGAATTAAGGAGGAAGAAATAGGGATATTAAGAAAATTTATGAGGGATGCCAAAATAAGAAAACATGGATGAACTAAGCGGTAAGCTGAAAAGAGTTGACAGCTTCAGAAAACCAGTCCTAGACTTGATGTCTGCAAATAATGAAACCTCTCTTCTACAGAGCATCACAAAAATATTAGCCTGCTCTGTCATAAGCATACATATATCATATGAATACCCAGTCTACTTTGCCCAAGTTTAACTAATCTTAGACACATTTCCAAGACCTTCGACAAGAACCGCCAAACCTCGTCAAAAACAAGAGAAGGTATGTCAGAAGTTCTATATCATTACGAGTCTTGAAGCAAACGTTCATCGCAGACGATCAACTTCTTGGATCTCAGCTGTTGTTTTTCCCATAATTTGCACAAGAAAGATCACGAACAAGTCAAGAAAACTTACGAGCAAACTTATCCCTTAACTCGCCTTCTCATGGACTCGAACTCCGGTTCGCTTCCATTTTGTTTGATATTCGTGACTCAGGGGTGTATGAAAGGCAGAAAAAATATGAATAATATTAGACTCTACAGGCAATAGTAAAAGTTTTCAAATGGATAAAGTTGATGTTAATTATTTTTCCCATATCGCGAACATTTTGGTATTAAAGTCTAGCAAGTAGGTCGAATGCAATACCTTTATGTAATTCTTACTTCTTCCTTGTCTTCGAAAAGAATTACACCTTGAGGTTAAAGCTCAAAAAGGCACAAACGCGAAAGGTCGTTCCACCACTGTGAAGTAAATAAATGTTTTATATATTCGCTTCCTCTCTCTTTAAAAGTAAGACGCTTTTAGGTGGAAACTTTCTTGACATGTGAAGATTTTTTGTTTATTAATAGCAGTATCCGGTACAAAATATAAAACAACAATTAAAACTGGTTATTAACTAAAAATTGTAAAACGGCCCGAATAATAACGGAATCCAAAGTAATATGTACGTCGATTTGACTATATCAGAAATATATAATAAATAAATAAAGTTTTAATTGGATATAATTCAATGCAGTACGTAGTGTAATGCGTTTTACTTGTTTGCCACCATATCCCAATTTATTTTACCAAACATTCAGACAGTGAAAATAATATTGTTAAAAATTCTCAGATTTTTACAGCAAAACGATTTTATAGCTCATACTGTATCTTAGATTAATGTATGGCATCGTATTAATATCCGCAACAATTTTCACATGCAGTAAGAAGTTTTAAGTGGCTACTTCAAAAAAAATTTAGGGGTAAGTTGCAGTATATAGTACCAATAACTTTGATATTTTGCGAGTCAGAGCAAAATATCATGATAGCCATTCATCCAGATTATACAATATTTATCCAGGTTTTTACTTTCCAAATAAATGAAAAAAGGATTCGAATGATAATAATTTTTCAGGAATAAGAAACAAACATCAGTAAAATATAAGTAGGGGCGGAGTAAGGAGTATGGGTGCAGCCCCACCGTAATTCCTGGTAAAATAGAAAAAAATGGTAATCATACAATATTCTATACCCCCCAGATTCCCGGATAAAAGCAATCCGCCCCCTTCAAAACAACGACATTTATCTGCCCCTGAATAAAAATTATAAAATATCGGATGTCGCCTCGTTAAAAAAATATATATGCCCGATTGGATAAAATTTATGCAACATTACAAATTAAGTTTAAAGATTTTTTCAGGAGCTCTAATAGCGGATGCCCAAGCGTGCGCGAGAGAACACCCTCCCAGCCCAGTATTACAATTTTCAGCGTTCACGCCGCCCAGAACAGGTGAATTATACGAGCGAATGATGAAATACTTATTTTCCCAATGAATTCCCACAACTGGAAGGATCCAACCTTTAACCATACGCACGGAACCCAAAGTGAGTGATTTATTACACCTGAAAAACGAAAAAAAATATACACGCCAGCAAGAGCCCACCCGGACCTTTACCCATAAAAAAAATTAGAAAGGGTAAGCTTTGGAACGAGAGCGCAGGGAGGAATATGAGGGAATGGAAGGGGAAAGAAACCAACAACTCGCGGGCGATGCATGAAAATGAGTCCCAGCGGACCGCCATCATTCTTCGGGCGAATGTAAAAATGATCTCCATCTGGGGAAGTGAGAACTTTCACCCCGAGGACTGCAGAGATACGCGACGCGCGGCTTTGAAACACGACGGGGGAAAGACTGCAGCGATGCAGCATTCGCGCCAACGGTACGAGCGGATCTTCCTCCCGACCGCCACCCATCGCTTCTCCCACGCACCACCGCCCCAGAAGGAAAGGAAGAGAGAAACAGAGGAATTGAGTCTCCTTTTAACGTTGCAGCAGCTAACCGAAAGGGACGAAGTCGATAAACGCAGTCCCCAATCTCCAAACTCCTTTGAACGCAAGGGTGTTTCCGAGTTACGAGCCAAAAATTTACGACGCTGCGACGGACGAAGGCGAGCAAAACAACCCGTTGGTTCTCGGCCAACGAACCTTAGAATGTGCGCGGCAAACTGTTACAGAGAGAGAGGTAAAATGCATGATGTGCCTGCTAATATTTTCCGAAAGAACACTACAAAAAGTTAGCAGTAAAACTGATAATTAAAAACCACAGTGATTTGTTCAAGATTAAAACCTTTACCGGATTGAGATTACGAATGTCTGATGAAGCGAAAGTTACAATATTAGAGGTAATATACGGGTAAAATTGTAAGGATCCGTTAATGATATCAGTAACCATTCAGGAAAGACATTTTATTAGAAGCCTCTGACAATCCTCCTCAAACAAACAACTTCTAAACAATAACCTGGATACAGGTTACTAAGGCTAACATACTCATATGTTACATACGCGGGGAAAGGAAGGCAAAACTAAATTTGAAACCAAATGAGAAAGGGCAGGGGGTGCTGCTGATGGTAAAAGGGTCTGGCGAAAGTAGCACATATTGAGGAAAACAACTTAATACGATTTTAACCCGAATAAATTTTACATAGAAAGTCCAAGGTTTCTCGTTCAATACCGCAGGATTCTCCTGCGGTATGCAGATGATGGGGATATAGGTTTATACATTCACGAGCGGCTTGGGGGGATAGGAACTACAGGTTTGGAAACTTCGAGAAAGGAGGAGTTATCACGATTCGCTGAGCGTTTTCTCTTCCTCCATTGAAATTCCGGAAACGGCAGAATATTCCAATAGATGATGCCCTCGGCATTGGCGAAAAACGTTCAGACGAAGTTCCAAACGGAGACAAAACGGAGTTCCAAATAAAAGTGATACGAGTAAAATTTTCAGGAATTTACTTTCGGCATTAAAATTTGGACAGCAAATACTTTACCACTGCAATGTTTAGTCATCCTGCATTACAGCCTGAAGTATTTATACCAGTTTTCAGAGTTTGACAGAGCCTAGAGCTATTTAGCACACGATAAGAAACGGGGCTGAGGTAGACACTGAAACTGGCAGCAAGAGAACATGGCGAAATAAATTCACAACTTCCCCTCATTTTCCAAGCGTTTCCTTTCAAAATTTCTCTGAGTCATTTAACAGACCACGCTAGCATGAAAATCATATATTTTTCATCACTCCCTTACATCATAAATCCATTTCCTGCCTCTCGACTTGAGTGTCAACTTTTACATGAGCCCTAAATATTTCAATACGGTAGTGGTGGAGTTAGGCTTATAGTGCTCCAACGGCTAAGGCTATAACGTACCGTCTTAATCCTAAGACTAGCCCTTGAACTGAGGACAACACATTATTTACGACCGAGGCGAGATTCTAACCCTAAACCTTTGGGTCACGCGTAACAGATCCGGTTTCCACGGCCGGAAACATTCAAAATGGAGCTGTCTAGCGCATGAGATGGTCTCGGCCAGAATTTACGGAAATTATTTATGGTTGAAATGTCTTCAGGAAATTATCCCGTAAAATTCTCCACTTGACACCTGATGACGACGGTTACGGTCGGAACCTAATTCTTAAATAAAAATATTGTACGTGGAAAACCCAAGAATTTATTTCAACCGAGGTGTGGTGCAATTGCATATGGCAGCAATAAGACAATCAACCGAAGTTTTATTTTCCACAGAATTCCCTGGTTTTATATAAACTGCCACACTTTTTTCTGAACTATTGAATTGTCATTTATTTCCATACCCATTTCGTTTAACAAGTATCTGAATGTGTTCCATCTATTTCTACTTATCGTCCTTCGTGATTATCACCCAGGTGAGGACTTACAGAATATCCTGATTTCACATCAATTTTCACATTTTTCTCGAGATCTTCATAATTTTTAAATTCACTCAGATTCCCAAATTCTACCTTCATCAAGTATTAATATTATCTGAAAGTGTTCCTATCGACTTAGATACAGAATTCCCATTTTTATTTTTTCAATAGTTCAAGTTTACTTTAACGTTTTCAGAGCTGTGAAAGTCCCTCGTATTCCCCAATTCTGTATTCCTAATATGTTGAACTTATCTAGAGCCGACCATCATTAAATATCATTTAACCATCATAAATAGCTTACCCCACCCTCGTGCGTCTCGGCATAGTTGGGACATTCCCACCTAATTCAATGACAATGCGTCCACATCAAGTTCCACTTTTATCCCCTATTTTTTCAGAAATTTGGAGCCCCCAAAAGTTTCCTGAATTCCCAACCCTGTACTCATCCTGTTTTAAAAGTATATCTTGACCCTTTGGTCCCAGGTGTGCCGAATTCGGTACATACCCCAGGAGTCAACTCAGCTCATTTACCCAGTGTGCCGATTTAAAATGAAAATTAAATAAATAAATACTTTAAACTGTTTCATTTTTTCTGTAATCTCCATTATTTTATTATGAGGAGGAGTAAGCTTTTTCTCAGCTTAAAATAACTGCTCCAGAAAGGGTTGAGCTGCCTTTTCCATTCTCCCCCATCATTCGTACGCCAATAGTTGGGACCTTTCCACAGAAAACCCTGGTTTTACATACATTTTTTCTCATTTTCCTGAACTTCTGTGAGTTGTAAAAGTCCCTCGCATTTCCCAGTTCTGCCTCCATTCTGTTCAAATTTTATCTGAAGGTGTTCCTCCCCGACTTTTATCCAAAATTCTACGATTTCCTTCCAAATTTTCACAATTTCAAGTTTCCCTGAGTTGCCCAGAGCAGTAAAAGTCCACTGATTTTCCCGGTTCCGTCTTCATCCTGTTTAAGAAGTATCTTAAGCTCACCATTCCTCCCATTTTAGCTTTCCCCCTGGCCTGGACGCGTCTCGTCACTCCGGCACCCTGAAAGCTCTTAAGAGAAAGAAAACGAATAAGGAGCTGACGGATAATGGGGGGAGGAAGGCGAGAGAGGAGAAGGGGTTTGAGATGATCCGTCTTGCTCAGCCGACAAGGAAGCTGCCTCTAGTAATGTCTCCCAGAGATTGAAGACAAAAGACAACAGACACCGGAGATGAAGTTTACGCCGACTGAATGCACGGGAAAAAAGAGCAATATTTCATCGAGGACGCGGCCGGAAATCGTTCCCCGCCAAGAGTTTCCGACGGGATCAAAATAAGAACGAAAACAGTAGAAAGAGGTTTCTATTGATTTCGGAGGACGGTGTTGGGAACGCATTCATAAGCCGCGTAGCGAGCAGTTATTCTCGTTCTGTAGCGAGAACGTACATCGCTGCTTGATATTCTCACACAACCTTGAGGCAGCGTCTTCTCTTGTCGTCTTCCTTTTACTTCCGTTGATTCTTGTCCGGGAACGGAGATGAAGAAAAACGATTAGTTCCACTATGAAGTATTGGCGAAGTTGTCTGTAGGCCGGTGGGCTTAGGCGATCGGGTGTTTGTGGTGGCACGAGTAGGTAGGTACTGGCTTCCCATCCCGAGGGTATAAGCAGTTTCAGATACTCCTAAATTTATTTCAGTGGAATACCTATCGCTAATTGGATAGTTTTTGGAGAGTGATCCGTGCGAAACAGCACCTCTACACATGTCCAGCACTCCGTCCGTTGGATGGGACGTTTTACCCCTGTACTGCATGTCATCGTATAGTCACCGTAACACTCCTGGATAAGGGCTAGTTGCACAATGTCTGGTTACGGCCCTAGTTACGGCTAAAGTCACGTATCTTTTCTTGCGTAAAACCGCGACTCTAACCGTAACTACGGACGTAACAAGACATTGTGCAAACGGCCCTGCATTGTTCTCCTGACTACTTTTTGGCGCGCGCCTAAAAGCCAGGAGAACGTGCGTGCCCGCCTGAGCACTTGGTCCTCAAGAGGGGATCATCTGCAAGGATTGATTGTTGATCATGTGCATTGAAATTTATCGTTTGGGGAGCTTATAAAACGCATTGAATATAGGACATTAAAACAAACTAAATACAGATGATTTTTCTTAGATTTGTTTACTTTGTGTTAGACACAATATAACGGTGAAATAATCACATACCCCGCATGAATGTTTATGATGAGTGCACAAAAATTTGACCTTACGCCTCAATGAATTTTGCAGCACGAATGTAAATCCCTTTTGAAGCTCTACTCCGTTTATTAGGGCTACCTTTTATGAAGACTACAGAATTTAGTATCAGAACAATGCCGCTTGGTTGTTAACTTTCATAGACCAACTAAAATACCTCCCTTCCGCTTTAATTGGTTGATTAATCTTTTCAATATATTTCCAAAGAGATACATAAGCTTCAATTGGTTGAGTTTGACTGTCTTTTCCAGTAATTCAATGCCAGTTTCATGCATTGTGGATTGCCGTCAAGGAATAAGTTCGAGTGACGGCATCACTTAAAACGCAATATCTCCACCGAAAAATATGATGGGAAGATAATTTGGCCAGGAGTAGAGAAAACATAAAGTTTGCTATTTTTTACTGTAAAAATATTTTTTTATCCTGAAAATAAAAATGTCACTATAAAAATTCATATTTTAAAGAAGAAATATTTTCCCAATTTCGGTTACCATCTTGAAAATTGCAACCAATAAGCATACATTTACAAGTTTTACATCATTACTATAAGTGCGTATCTCTGCCCTTTGGAGCTTTAATGTTAACTGCAAAATGCAACTCACAAAATGTTTGCGTTGCCATAGCTCGGTAACTAAAGAGTTGCGACACAACGTTCATAGAGCAAAAAATGCTTAAATTCACCTACCCTACCGTCTTCTGAAGTAGTGCAGGTACAAGTTGAATCACCCAGTTTTATCTCACATTTTATTGCACATCTAGCAGTACAATAGCGTGTACGCAATAACTGCATCTGCTTTTTTTTACCCTTCACAATTACTGGGTTTTCTGCTTCGCTATTGTCCACACTTCACCTCACATCACCTCGAGTAATTGAGAACATGAAGCCGTGAGCGTAGAAATAATGAGGTGATGGCGAGGAATGATGGTGAAAATATAGCCAAAACAAAGACGTCTTCTGAGATGAGAATCCTATAGAAGACCCTAACTAGAAGGGGAGTAAAACTTAATGGAAAACATGCTGAGAGACAGTAGTCAACGGATGACCATAGTGGATTGATAAAGCTTGTAAGGCTACTAAAACGAATCCTAGAGGAAGATAACCTTCGATAGTGTAGAATCACTCGCCCATTTGTCCCATATCTTCATTCTGGATGAAACCTGTACCAGCAAGGTACGCTCACAATAAGCGCAAACTAATCATTAAGGGAAGGGCTTTAAACCTGATATGAAATTTACCTCAAGCGTTCTTTAAACTTAAACAAAAGTTCCAAGAGAATAACGACATGACCGCTAGATAATAGGTTGATATATATAATAAAGATAGGGGGTTGTTAAATCTTTAGGTTAAAATCTATAGTAATCACCATAACAAATACAACACAATTAACAGGGTAGGGACTGACTCTATGTAAAAGTTCCATACTTGAAAATAAAAACTAAGTCTAGTATCTTCAATCTTAGAATTTATAATTGATCATTGTAGGTAACAAAACTGAGCGAGAATATAAAATACAGTTTTATACTTTTGAAAACTAAATCAAAACTAGGAAAGGCTATTACCACTGCACGGTCCGCCGACTACCGTTGAGCATTTCGTTATTAAATTAATTAAATACGCACACACATGCCCATCACGAAGTTCCATTTGTGGTAGGCACAGTCAAAAGAGCTTAATTCTCGAAGTTACACCTATAACACTGGCTCTGTTTTCATAATTTCTCCTATACTGGCGTAATTCCATTGTTAATGGCTAATTATAACTAAAATATGAACGCATTGTGAAATTAAAACATGAAAATTTTCCTACACAATTTTAGTGATCATGACCATAGTCTGATTGCATTGCAATACCTACCACCAAAACTCCCTTCTTAAAATTTCTTCCTCGATCGTTGGGGGCGAGAAAGATTTCCATAAAGTTACCCCTGAGACAGCCGACTGTCTTAACAAAAATCGTTACACAAGAGGCGGATCGGTAATTCAGGTTATTCGTGGCGTAACATCGAATGTGTCATTTAATCAATTAATGATACTTCTTCCGATACATATACCAATGCAGAATGAAAACAGCCATGCACCAACAATTCCTGTAATCCACGGGTCTTCCGTCATCTCCAAATTCAGTGAGAGAGGTCTAGAGGACCTGCATCAATCACACCACAGACAGGCAATTACACCTACCGCCTAACTTCCAGCGGCGACGCAACACGCAACGCCAATCAGATTGAAGGGACCCGGAATTGGAGTGGGGTACGAGCACCAAAAAGACTATCGCCGCTAATATATCAGGTCTCAACCGATCGCTTGAGCAAGTGAAGGCGATTACCAACAAAAGGGCTCGGCAGCAATTCTCACGACAAATCGCTCTTAATTCCATTCTGAGACGAAAGACCATCTGCTTTGACGATGATCCATTTGCATAAACGACGGTGAAATTTGAATCCCGAGTGGATTCTCGCGAAAGTTTGGCGGACGGAATCCATAATTTCGATCCCTGTTACTGATGTCACGCAGCTCATCGCAGAATTCAACCTTTCCTAATACATTATTTTCACAGCAACAAAAACAATATATCTGCAGGTCATAAAACCTGAGGTAATAAGATAAAATATTGAGTTTGCAAGTAGATTATCTGAGATTCGGGTGTGGAGGAGGACGGAGAAAGTGCGATGTACGGAAAGAAACGGACGATTAAGTGCTCGGCATGGTGGGTAAGGAGATGGAAACTACTGGAGGAGATCAGGAGAAGGCAGAGTAGGTAGACGGTTGGAACGGGTGGCGATAGGTGAGGGGAAGCTGAAGCTCGTGAGAGAGGGGATGATGTAGGGTAATAGATTAATGTGAAGAAAGAGAATAGGCTTTATAGATGGGATACAGAGAGTACACCGCGTGCCGAGCTGAAGAATGAAATGGTGTAATGAGTTCGGGACCAGTGGCTGTTAAATATTAGTAGAGGTTATCTTTCCTCCATTTGAACCTTGAAATGGATCACCTCGAATAACAATTACGGCAGAAACATTTTACTACAGTTACTAGGGTAAGCAATGCAGTGCTATATTCAACAAGGGGAGTTATAAATATGTGTACGTAGATAATATTATGTTCACTTTAGAATTGAGCATTGATTTGGTTTTTGGAGATTTGCTTTCCAAATATTCAAGTTCATAGAACGGCAGATAAGATATTATTATCCAAGGTCATAAATAAATTGTATGCATAATTAATCTTCGCAGATAAAACATTTCCTGCACTGGGAAAAGAGATACGACCAGAAAATCTTAGTCACAATGAAGAATAATGTTACAGTTCTTTCATAAGGAACCGGTATCCGAATTCCACGTAAACCTCGTAACCCAGGTTTCATCCCTTTAGAATTTAGATTGGAATAAAAGCCTAATTGGCGAGGAATAGGTATATATTTATAATGAGTCGGCTGTTTCTGCAATCAAAATCCATTACTTAAAAATGCCAATGCATGTCAGCAGTATGCATTCATAAATGTGCGTATTTATGAATATGTAATGGGAAAAGAGAAAAGGATGTCCACTATCACCTCTGCTTTAAAACGTGTTCTCCGAAGAAATGATTGGGTAATCATAGGAGTTGGAAGGGGGGATGAAAGTATGAGGGGAGCCGATCAAGTTTACGTTTGATAAGATAGAATGCCAGGAAAGAGGGGGAAGAGGGAGGAGTAGGATAGGAAATGTGGACGATATGAAGAGAGGTAGGCTTAAGTGAAGATAAAGATAGCGTGAGGAAGTAGGTAGTGCAACCCGAGCAAGAGTAATAGGTGTGTCGCAATGATCCATCAAAAACCTAGTGTATGCTTTCAGTATAATTCTTGTATCGCTGGCCATTTATGTACAGTCGCCGCATACAGTTTGACGACATCGACAAAAGCACCTATTAAGCGAAACTACGATTTTGTGTGGCTCCACTGATCCAAAAGTGAGGGATGGGGAGGAGAGATGGAGAGGAGGGGTGTGGGAGGGAGGTGAGAAAGTGGCCAGAGTAATCGTGAGTCGAAACCTCGTCTTAGGGGCTAGTGAATTAAGGGGATTAAGTTGCCGATGTCGCCAGACTTTATGCGGCGACTGTAGCTGCAAAATACTAACGATCCTTCAAACATAGGTAGCATTCCTACAGTCTCACACACCCTTGACGTGGCTTGCAGGGTATTTCATAGATTTAGATAGTGTAGTGCATGTTCGAGAGGCTTAGTCTCCTGACAACATTAGCGATTTATAATAATGCATCAATAGTCGCAGTTACACTAACTTTAGTGTATAGTGTAATGCATGTTGGTGACTACTCACCCCCTGCCACACACCCTTGAGGTGGCTTTCAGGGTATTTCGTAGATGTAGATGACATGTCGCAACCATGGATACCATTTCACTCGATACATATCGATTTCGGTAATTTCTGCTGGCGGAAGGGATCGCTTGAAGTGGCTTTCGAAGGCGTGAAAAGACATTAGCGCCGCCAAGCACGCAGTCGGGATACAACGTCATGGGTGGCGGGATATGGAAAAGAAAGAGAGAGAGACGGGAAGAGTCGCCGGGCCCACATCTCACACACGTCGTACAAACACTGACGGCTCGAGATTATCACCGCTTCGTGGTGAGTCACGCGCTCAGCTGTCATCCATCCAAACGAACAGGATGAACGGGAGAGTGGGGAGATGGAGAGAGAGGGGGGCGGGTGAGGGACAAGGGGACACTTTTAAGCCGGAAATGGGTCGCGCTCACGTCACACACGAGGGGAAAAAAATGAGAAAGAAGAAGGCCGGTCGACCACGCCGAGGCGACTGACATGCAGTACATAACGCACGGGACAGTGTTTACTCTTCGGTCCATTTAATCGAGGACGGAAGGAATAAGATAGCGGAGTCGCGAAAAATGGCAAAAGGCCATTCCAGATTCGTACGCGATCTTCGTAGACGCAACCTATTCATTCATAGCAGATAATTCGTATCATTCTTTCACGATTCCGCACGGGCCAAAGCAATTGAGTCCGTGGATAGACAAGACGGTCGGTCAACTTATTTCAAACATCCACGTAAACCTACGTACAGCCCTAAAATACTTTAAAATCCCCAAAGAACTACGGTGGATACGATACCAAGTACAAGATAAAGGAAATAGCAGAACGGAGAGATTTTTAATGTCATTCTTTCAGCGAACAATTAGGGAGCAAAAATAGCTGCGGCAGATATTGCATATAAAATTATTACACTCACTAGGTAGACAAGACTGAGGACATATGTTTAATAATTTATCATAATTACGACCAACACCGCATGAGATGAAGAACCCACATCAGGGTCTCCCCGGAGAGAAGTGTAAGACGTTATGTGAAAAATAAAAGAAAGCAAAAACAGCAAAGGCGGTCGTTCTAAAAGAATTAACGGAATTCAAAAGTAAAATATTTGGCGAAAATTTGAAGGATAACCCGACGGCATTTTGGCCTCATGTGAGGGAGGTTCACGGCAACAACTCAACGGTAACGTCACTAAAAAATCTTGGAGAAAGAGCAAACAACAAATTGGAAAGAGCAAATATCCTCAACTCCTTTGACCAATTTTGAGGATACCGGGACTAGCCACGGTATTACCCTTTTACGGAGTCGCCCGCAAATGAACGTAAGTGCTATATTCCACAGAGGAAAAACTATTCACCTTCATATCCGGATTTTTGCCGGACGTTCAAAATATTTTGCTAGAGCCAACGTATTATGGTAGAAACGACCACAGGAATAAGATAAAGGAAATAGACTGCAGAACCGGTAGATTTAAAATGCTATTTTTTCCGTGTACAATAACGGATCATAATAGTTGCGGTAGATCAAGTCTATCCTCACTAGGTAAATTTCTTACTTGTGTTTAATAACATAACACCATAACTAACACCTCACCCCGCTAACAATATCCGGCATGATTTTGTAGTCTGCATGGAGTAGCATCTCGTAGCATTCATAATTTCATAGTGTTAGTAATTATTAACCAGTAGTAGTCAATAAACAAGTGTACTGAATGTTTAAATGCTCGTCTGTATAGCACTCTCCCAGTTTCTGGTTTGGCTGCACACTGTTCTTCTGACTGCTTTTTGGTCTGCGCCTAGCGGTCGGTGGCACGTACGAGTTCCTGATTAGAATTGGAACGAGAGCTGTATGCCTGGTGTGGAATAACCCCGTACCACACACCCTAGTTATGGCTTGCACGGACTTCATAGATGTAGATGCGGAAGAGGTAGTGTCCGGTATTATCTGTTTTCCCACAAAAAAGTAGTGGATATACATAATTAATAAGCATAAATACCTTAACCTGTGTATGCGATGAAAGTATGTTTTACAGCCAAAGAAAAATTAAGAAAATAACAGGGGAATATTTGAGGTAGCCAGGGAAGTTGAATAAAGGATAAATTGTGAAGACAGCTGGACAAGAGAATTGTTGCCAGGCGAAAATGAAGGGCGGCTACTGAATATTAATGGCATGAAGAGGATGGAAATTATTAAGAGTCAATATTTAATTGCCAAATTATATCGGTTAAATAAACTTCTTAGATTGTAATTGCTACAATATTTCGTAGATTTACAGTAGCTAGGACCGATTTGATTGAATAATCGGTAATTGGAAACACCAGGTGCTGATAATAAAAAAGAGAAATTATGTACAATTATGAACTACGGAGTCGTGCAGAGTTAGATATGGGTACCAACACATCAAAGAAGTAAACAAAAACAGTAAGCGAAATCCAATCCATAATAACTTTGGCAGGGTATTATTCAAATTTCAAGTCTGCAACGTCGCGAAACATACTCGTGCCGCTTGAGTGTTGTCCAAGGATTAATTAGCAAAATAAACCTCTCGGGGTTTTGCAACATAATAAAACTCCGTGGTGGATCTTAATTCACGCTTCCGGCCGTTTCCACATAAAATAATAAAAAATGCGAATTTCGCTATGGAAGCGCTTTTTGCCATAAAAGAATGAAAATATGTAAAAAAAAAAATCTTAGACTATCTGTAAAGTATGACTAAATAATTTGCCATGCTTTTTACATTTACAATTATTAACCCTTTTTTATCGTAATTTCTAACTCTGTATGTCATGGATACCAGTTTTTCCCAAACAGATGGCAAAGGATTAAGAGAGACGCAAGAAACTTTTCATCGCCAAAGATAGGCGTCAGTTGGGATAAAAAGAAGTAGCCTAGGAATGTAACCTCTCTAAAGCATTTAGCGTTTACTTTGGCTAAGTGATAGACGTAGCTGGAGGATGCCATTAACAAACGGCAAGGCAAACTACCAACTCCTGACCGTCACGAGCTTCTCACCCGGGGTCACCCGAAAAAAATACATGCTTATTCAATTATAAATGATGGAAGGAATACGACGACCTCGGAAATGAGGTCGCACTAGCGACAAAAGAGCCGAGATTCACCGCCCCACATAGTGGAGAGTCACCCAATGATCCCCACGAGACAATCCCGAGGGCTGAATACACTGGAAGTGGCTAGGGGAGTGCTCTTTATCTGTATCCATTAATGTAGAGTTAAAAGCCTTTACATGAAATAAAACATGAAATTACTGCTTTAGCAAGGGGAATTCCACTAAAGCAACTAACAACATTCCTAATAACTAAAGTATTTTTGTCGTTTTCAGAAAGCGATTTATCTTCTATCAATGATGCTATTAAGATATGAACGTACACGAGTAATATGATTCTCATAAGTCAAGAGTTGTAATTAATTTAGCGGGCCAAGAATAAGAGGCTTGTACGAGTCCGCCAAAGCATTCAGAATCTCTTGGTTAATTTTCGCTAATAAACGACAGAATAAGATTCAAAATAATTGCGTGGACCACCACAGCATACTTACAAACAGTAAAAAAGGTATTTCTTTAATTGTAGTATTTCTTAGAGGAGGCTCATTTACGCCATTAAAGACGGTGAGCAGGAATGTACGAGATAAGTATTATTGGATTGGAAGAAGAGCGGACAGTTCCACATTGTTGTAATTACCCTAATCTTAATTAAATGAACTAATGTTTCCACAGTTTGAAGTCCAATTCGAAGGACGGAGTGCTTCTCCAAATGTCACAGAAGTTGGGAATGGGATCCCAGTGTGAAATTTCCATCACTGTCGCGATATGAACCTAAACCACCGGTCATTCATCAGAATTTGTGGCCTTAAGTTCTGGGAGGGCCAAAAAATATCGCAGAACGTTATGATTCACACAAAAGGTATGAAACATTAATTTGTTTTTCAGTTTTGCATTGGATGGGATCTAATTAGGTGCCAATATTTCAATGAAAAATCTACACCGCGGCCGGAATTCGAACCCTGGCCCTCGGGATGAGACGCAAGTATCCTTTAGCCACCATGCACAGCCGATCCCGTGTATTTCATTGTTGATCAAATGCCTTTGGCATCGTCGAAAAAAAGCATATCGCAAAACCAAGAATGGAAGCCCTGCATCTTCAATTCGGGTCAAACCAATTATATAACAAAGCGAAAAACGATGCCTAACTTTCGAGCCAAAATTATAAACCCGAAAAATCAACGGTTGAGGATTCGCGAACAACTCACACGGTAGTGCACTTGGCACGCAACTTCACATCTACACGGAATAAGGGTCTGAAACTCTTGCGGGCACACTTACGAGGGTATAACGGCATCCCAGACCTTTCCCTAACTTCTTCACCAATCCCGTCCGTCGCGGTATTCACTTAATGGCCGTGTCCCGGGAAAGGGCTTAACTGCTCGGTCGATGATTCAACCCCGGGCCCCTAATGAAATATTCTCCTCGACCCCGAAGCGATCTATTCTCCACGGGGAACACAAAAGGGGTCTCTGGCCCCAAGAAGCTTCCAGCATCCACCGCACACAAGGGGATGGCTCAGATAGAATTCTCGAATTATAGTTCGGAAGGCTTAATGAGTCCCCTTTCTAACTTCACGAAAGAGGATGTTCAAGGCCGGGAGAAATTCAGCACTCTCATCTCAACAAAGCAGGAGATCTCAATCTTGGCGACAAAAGAAATTTCAAATTTTCCGACTAAATTACGAGAAAGGGACGTATTTTTAGATCGCTAGGTGTGCACGGAAAGGGAGAAAATATCACCCTCAAGCTTTCATTGGCTTTTTAAACTAAAAGAGAGCATTGCCGAGGATAGTAACGATTTTCCTCTCCTCTCCATAAAGTACACAATGCTAATCGTAAGTTATAATTGGATCCGGATAAGGATTAGCTTCAGTGGCTGTGCTCCTGCTAATATAGACAGTAATTGTGAGTAGAATAATTTACATGACAGGGTTCCTTCACGTCTGCTATTGAATATCAAAAGAAAATTATCTGAGCTGCTTATCCCCGGTGTATTAATGAAGTTTCCGTTTCCTTCAACATCGCAGCACTAGAGCCATTTAGGTAATTTACCAAGCCTTTTTTTATTTTCAATGTGCTTCAATTGTGAAGAGTGATGAAATGCAGCCCCACAAGGTCCCCATCTAATTGAAGGCTGCTTTCCACTCCTCCGGGTTATACACATTGAATAAATTCATTATATTTCTTTTGAGATGGCATAGGAGGATAAAATCACACATTGGTCTCGTCCCGATTAGAGGAGGCAAAGTCTAACTTATTTATGAAGAAAATTTTTATCCTGTTAATAGTATAGTTTTCGCAAACCTGGGAAGTAGTGGCAATAGAAACGCAGAACCGCAAAACGATTGGGATGTAACGACAAAATGAGCTGCAGTGAATATGTTTTTAAACAATAATAAAAACTTAACGGTCATATTCAAACGGTGAGAGAAAATATGCTTCATATAATATTTTAGTGAAAACTTCATGAACATATTCTATTACTTTAGTGCTTCATGTTTCCCTATAAGGGGCATAATAATTAGCCAGTGGGGGTAGATATCAACGCGGAGTAGTTGAAGTTCAGGCTCACTATTCACCAAAAATAAAGATTTTTTTGGCCGAGGAGAAGGAGAACGATGATACCAAAGAGCCACCACCTTTTGTACTCGTAATAGCTGCCAGCCAACTAAATCGGTGGCTTATATAGATTAAGTTCCCAAATACTCAGCACTAGTACCTCTGCTCTCGGCAAATGAACTTCGATAGCCTCAAAATATGCACACAACGGACTTGGAATTTTATCTGGATATAGATCATAATCCGACTTAGTTACAGAAACATCACTAACCTCAACTAGGAAGCAAAGCATGAAAAAGTTATTTCATTTATATGACACAAAGCGAAAAAATTGGTTAAGTCAATGTCAAGAAGTTCTAATGATAACACTATGCAATACTCCACACTTGCAAATGACTTACGAAATATTCCACACTTGTAAATTGCATGTAACTTATAAGAGCGGATTTAAAGAAGTGTTTACATTAAAAATTGCAGATATCATAATTCCAAAAAGTAATTACGCCAACAATTTCATTACTCCAATGTAATTTCAAGCAGATATAGTTGGAGTAAACATAGGTGACACTTATTCCACCCTAATGCTGCCCTAAAGTTTTTCCTTTGGATCACGTCGTCATTAAAAAAAAAGTTATTAACACATAATTTAACGCCGCTGCCACAATGAAATGTGCTCAACTCAACGAGAATGTAAAAAACACGCAAAAAACCACCATGCACCTTGTTTGTCAAGTAGTCATGCCAGTTGTTGAGGGAACTTAACCTGAATGTTCACATCCTTGAGGTTGTCACGCAAGAATTGATTTTTTTCTAATTGCGTCGCTTGTAGGCGATCCTCGGAGAGGAACTTGAGGACTTCTGGAAAACGCTCTCCGCAGGCAAAACACAAAACCCACAGACTATCATGCATAAAAATAAGAGAAACAAAAACGCCACGGCATTGTAACAGACGCGCTTTCTCACAAAAGTCATCAACTTTCTTGAAAAAAATAGGGAAAAAATATCGTATTCCGTGATCGTTTTGTTCCACGCAACCCCTTTCTTCCCTCGAGCTTGACAGCTTTCACATGCGGAAGCCATGTACGTACTTTTAAAAGTGCATAAGACGATTTCTTCGTTTTATCCATCGACCATATTTACCCTTCTAAGGATGAGTTATCCAAGAAAAATAGAATAGGTGGAAGTGGAAAAAGCTCCAAAATCAACGCAAAGTAAGACCGGCAAAAACTCCCTACATTCCCCAACGAGAATATTGGAATTTATCAGAGTGGGACATAACAAGAAAGTAGAGTATTTGCGTCATGCAATCACAAAAATGTTATTCTACCAGATGGTAGTCTTTCTTTCGAATTATGCTCAGTGCACTACGTTGCCCACAAATACTAAAAATGAGATAAGAGTACATGTTCATGTAACTATCTGGCCCGGTTTTTTAACTTCAGATTAACGTAAACTACCATATGACATAGCCTTTTCGTTAACGGAGAGTTAGGTTTTTGTTTACTGAAGCAGACTTTCGGTAAATATACGAGATTTATCGATGGGAGAATGTAGTAACTTCTGTTGACATACCGAGAAAATAATTAACAAGAGATTATAAAACTGAGCTTAAAAGATTAATGCCGGGCAGGGAGATATCTCTGGAAACAGGACGATTAAATAATAATTCTCATTATTTTCAAATACCCAAAAAATAAATGCAAAGCTTAATTGGGAGACTGCTTTAAATCGCAATAAGACCTGCTTTGTATCTAGAAAATAATGCGCTATTAATCACTTGGTTTGTTAAAAAAATTCAAATCCTGTCCTCCTTGTATTTGGTGCTATTATTCCATCGCATTCTCATCATGGTTGAAACGGAGGTAATCTTTCGTTTATTAAAAATATTATGCTAAACCTTTCGCTAAATTTAATTTTTAAGTATAACCTACACTTTCGTGAAAGGAAAAAGTTGCGTCCCTGAAAACCAGGTGATGATCTTCGTCCCACTATGACGGTCTTTCGTAGCGTACATTGCAATTCGTCCCTGGTGTTGCGGCGTTCCTCGCAATTTCACGACAGTAACGTTTTCATAGTCTCCTAGCCTTCCTTTGATTTTGACAAGTGAGAGGGAATCCCAGACATATAGAGAGAGTAAGGGGCCATTGGCCCCGTAGTTCCCACGTCACTGCAGTTTTCTTCCCTACACCCCTGGTCTGGCCCGTAATTGTACACGCGCCTTAAGGATGGGATCCGATCAATAGAGTAGAATATAAATTTTGCAGTACTTGCACTTACTTGGCTTTACGGATGAGATTATAATAGACCTCATAAAAGACCAAAAGCAAGTGCATTCCTCACGTTAAGGTTCAGGGAATTACATTTTCAAATTCCCTGAGCCACCAGCGGTTTCCCACTAAGTTTTGAAGGCCAAAAAATCGCACTGCTCACGTACAAGTAGACGAGACTAAGTATGAGTATGACAGAACGAAAAAATAAGAGAGACTAAAATACAGACATTACATTTCGGCATCCTGTATTGGAAGGAAAGTAAAAAGTGACAGCGAAAGCTGATGAAGATGGAGGAATGAGGAGAGATTTAGTTAACATTTTTTTCAGAGAGGGAGTTAAAACAAAGGACTACCTATTTACGTAGATCACTACAACTAACTACAAAGGACGGTTTTGGGGGTACTACGAAGATTTAGAAAGGGGATATTTTTCAAGTATGTTCAAGCTATTTCTGAAGGATGGGTATTTCATACGGAATGGGTTAAAAACCTTTCACCGTAATTTTGAGTTACAGTTTTCCATCCTAGTGATAATCAAGCTACTGGCCTCATAAAAAAATAAGTAAAATCTTACAAATCATCCCCGAATGTTATGTGCGAATAAAAATGAAGCCACAGGGGCTTTATATAAAGTGACATTCATGAACCATAAAAGTCTGTTAATTCGAAAAACGGAGGACTGGACTACTGGAGTCACGATGACTATATGTCACTAACTGAATGCAGGTATTCCGATCTTTCCACACGACAGTCCAATGTGCTCCCTTATAATGGAATTTCTCCGGATGCAGTCCCATCACCTCAAAAACACAATTGCCACCACTCCTACTCATTAGCGGCAAAAAGTTTTACCCCGCCCGCTTAAGAGCGACGAGAAGTGAATAAAAAAAGACAATTCCCCGCACGAACCCTT
Organism: Pyrrhosoma nymphula; assembly: GCA_963573305.1. Taxonomy (NCBI): domain Eukaryota; kingdom Metazoa; phylum Arthropoda; class Insecta; order Odonata; family Coenagrionidae; genus Pyrrhosoma; species Pyrrhosoma nymphula. The sequence goes on along the minus strand of OY754333.1, from coordinate 138,059,562 downwards.
GGACGTCACGGTCAATTTAACCTTGGTCATCGCACATTCCCCAAATACCCAGCAATCCCATTTCCCCGAGTGAATGGGAATAGAAAGCCGCATGCCGCTCGCACAAATACGGCTCCGATTCGCAACACGAATACTCCGGAACGGGCCAGGAAGGAACGACGCGCCGCGGGCGGCCGCCTGGTGAACGAAACCATTCGACTACGAATCGTAGAGTCCGCATGACGCAAACAATACTCGGGCCAACACCATATACGCAGGTCACGTGATATTAGTACGCTCGCTGCATCACAAGAAAAATGCTGCGATATTGCCGAGTGCTATAGTGCAAAGACAAGAATAAATAAGCGATATTAACGACTTTTCAAAGGTGGATATGGAAATATTATTTGTTCTTTCAGAGCATAAGCAGTCATTCTCCACCTTTATCCTTCGGAGGTTAGGTGCTACTAGGCACACTTTTGGAGAAAATACCTTTAATTCTTTATTTGATTGCCAATGAAAACCTGGAACGAAGATCTGAAATATTTTCGGAATCCGAAACGAATTGAAACATTGAAAATTTTCGAATGTAATTATAATCGAATTTCTGATTTTATTTTGCATTCGTATCGAATTACAAAACCAGCATATCTGAGTCAGCACACTTCGAATTGATGAGGAATAGATCGTACAGACAACCGACGACAAAAACGATTGTACCACGGTGGGTGACTCGCACAAAAACTTGCGCCCTAAGTTGATTTCTTTACTGGGCTCTATGATTCGAAATTCGAACCACTGCGATTCGAAAGATTTTAACACACGAAGCCCACACCTTATCGTCAGAAAGATTTCCATAAAATTGAGGCGAAAAGGGTAACAACTGAAATCTGATCGCCATTTCCCACGGACGATATGTGTAAACAATTTTTACGAAATATCAGAAAGTCGGTTCAAAATGATGGAAGAGTGAGTCCAATTTGGCATGACGTATCAGTGAGACGACAAAAAGCGAAACAAAATGAGGCAGTGAGTACATACCATAATTAAGAATTGGAAGTGTCTTGATCCTAATTTGAATCGAAATTCATGACATTCGATTCGGTTTGTATCCGGAATGTATCGCGCACCTCGACTTTATTGTAATACCAGTAATCTCTTTCTGTTGCAGTTCAAGGATGCGTGTGGACGCTCGTTGGAGGCTCCACCCAAGGGGTGGGGGCAAAACAACGCCCGCCCCGCCGTCTCCACGGGCTCCGCGTTACGGCCACCTCTACTCCTTCACCTCCTTCACCATTCCCCCCATCTCTCCACCCCCATACGCCCCTTCCCCTCTGCGGATCACCTCCCCCGCGGCATTTCAACTCCTCCTCCGTGCACGACTCCGAACAAGTCCACAACGGCGGCGTCGAATAAGGTCATGGCGAAAATCGATACGGATATCAACCTGTAATTCACGGGTTCTCGCGGCGGGAAAACACCGTGGACATTTCCCCTCCGATGCGGACATGCTTGATACGGGTTTTCATACACAGCGCCGCGCTGTTCTCGAATGTTATCGACTCGTCCCCGTAACATTAACAGAAGAGCCAAACTAAATTTACGTTTTTTTAGGGTTTTTTTAATGGCCAAATGTGACTCGTGCGGCATTAAGAAGCCCTGATTATGAGGAACAAGTCGTTCTTCGAAACGTCGGCAGATATGAAGCCTATTAACCGGTGAAATACCCTTGAAACATTTCTGCATCCGATTCATCGGGAAAATCTTAGGTAATTTAAATTTCCGTCACTTGGATCATAAAAGTACCTAATTTTTTCGCGGAAAGTCTTCCTTCAATGTCTTTTGTTTCAAACGTATGTAGAGCAATGCAATAACTAAGCATAAAATTCTAAAGCCTACATACAGGGTGGCTATTGGATTTATAATTTTCTTATTAAGGTGAAATCAAGATTTTTTGGAGAAAAATCCTGTATTTCGAGTAGATTATTTTGCATAGGATTTGGTGTTTGGCATATCTTTCTTATTTAAACGCCTGTCTGCCATATTCTGAGCAGGGTGCTCTATTTCAATTCAACTGACATTGGTGCTGAGATATCATAAAATGAAAAAGTAACTACTGCGTGAGCTCAACTTAAGAAAATGAGAATTAATTTGACGTCACAAGTATCAGAGATAGTTCGATTCAATCACAGATAAAATAAAATCAAATAAGGCATAAAAGGTTCAAGGCACAAGTGATCGCGCATCGGTCTAAGTGACAATGTTTTTATATCAAGTGATTCAGGATGATTCCCTCAAAAACTCTAAACGAGCCTCGCTGCCTCATTCGCATTACTTCTCTGACTTTAGTTCATGCCAAAAGAAAAAACGGGAAAATCGATAAAAAATCTCTAGAATTCGAATAAAATTACAGGAATTTCAAAAGGGGTACAAACATCAAGAAAATTTATCGGTCTTCAAGCCTGTCAAGGAAAATATCTACCTCATTATTCTAATTTTGGAGAGGAAATAACAGTTTACCGAGACAAAATTCGTAAAAAATGAGATAAATTAATTATTTTAAACACATGCAATCAAGTAAAAATATTAAACTTTAACAGAAGAACTAGATTTTTAATACTCCATTTAATAAACAAAGACTACCAAAATCCAATCGCGTCCATGTAGCGGATAACCTAATCCTTATCCCTCAAACCATGTTACACAGAAAAGAGCATATTATCGTTTTGATTAAAAGGTTTTCTAGAATTTATTTCCAATTCTCTGGATACTGATTCAAAGATTAACCACGTCTTATAATTTCTAATTTTCTAATATTTTTCCAGATGATTTACTGTCCATCGCTTTTCCCATTTCCCTCTCAATGGTTTATTTGTACAAACAGCAGTGCCACAACCCGAACGGAAGTTCTTTCAAGTCCTTCCCTGTTTACGGGAAACATTTTCCTAAGCAAAGAATCACGGCCGAAGGGAAGATGAATTCACCGAGGGAGACTCCTGGATATGTGAATGTGAAATATAACTCCAGGCTTGATCTCAGATTTCTGCAAAATGCATGAAATCATAACTCGTTTTTCAAATATCTAGTTCACAATGATAAATTAAAATTACCATGCGTCAGTTTCTCGTGAAGGTGCATAAAATGTACTCACTACAATATGTTATAACGAATTTACACAGTGGAGATGAACTGCAGAAAACATATTTTCACAACAAACTAAAAATTAGACTCTTTTTCACATATACGTTTTCGCACTCAAAAACGACTGGATAATAGTTGACCGTCCAATATATATCGACGAAAACACACAAAATTTTACATTCAGTTGGCCAACATAACAGCTATGGCCATTAAAATAATTCTGAGTAAATAATGAAAGCCTGTTATGGTTAATTTAAAAAACATTAGGTATGTAACACCGTAATCCCTGAGTAAACACATGCCAACACCACGCCCATATCGTACGGGAAAAGACGGGGAAAATAAGGGATGGGTGAGGTTACACCAAATATTATTACAGCAACCCTTTTCATATTCTTGCTAACAGAAATGTAATATGATACAAGCAACCGTGATAATAATCACACATTAACCACGTGCTAATTTAAAGACCCGTGGGGTAAATGATGCCTTTAAATGAGGGACCTTTATGACCCAGAATGAGGGACAACTGCCTTATCACTCCTAAAAAGAATGCAGCTAAAAATATACACAGAAAGAAGCCATCTACGCACCCGAAAGAAGATAATCAATTAGATGACCATGAACTCGTACGAGATTAACTCAACCATAACAAGTCACGCGGGCAGGAAGTGAATATGGTGTACAATTCATGCACGCGAGATACTCAGGTGGAGCTCTCGACGTAATATCCTGGCTACACGCACAACCGGTGGCATAACAGGGAAAACCCACGTGGGATAAAAAAAATGAGAAAGACTAGGCGCCAGGGGATTTCTTATACGGGATTCAGGGGCCAACCCTTTCGTCCGCGCAATCGATTTGCGTGAAGTGTCGGACATAAAAGAGCGATTTCCCTGCCCCATTCCTTCTCCGTACCTGAGCTCAGTTGAATCCCCGCACGAGGATGGCTTACAGGGGCTTTATAGGGGTAGGTTTGGAGTTCCGCGAAGCCCTGTCTGCGCCCGCGAAGATTCTCTTTGGTCCGATTGCCGCGTGGGGGGGAAAGATTCAAGGGCCTTTTTAAATTGAGGATTCCCGGCGTTCACAGCGGAAGGAATTATGGTTTGCTGTATTTTATGCGACAGGCACAAGCAAGACCAAAGAATTCACCCGTCTTCAAACAATTAACGATTTCATTCGCTTCAAAATAAAGGTTAAATTCGATTACCATCCCGAAAATTTGGGTGTATTCAAAATATTTTAGAATTCCAAAGAAAAGAAGGTTACGCGATATCGTTTCCTAATTGATGTGGTGGAAATGTCACACATTAAATAATCAAATGACAAGAACACATATTTTTCAGTTTTATTCGTGTAGCGCTTCGACGTTTTACACAATTTAAGTGCCTATCATGCATTAAGCACTCAAATATTATGTATAACATCAACTATATCGTGAATAGCATTTCAAAAGGATGAGTAATGCCGACTTTTATTTAGCATTAATTAATGTGTTCATTTTATTAAACATAAGACCATTCGTATTGACTGGCTAAGCTTGAAAATATTAAGCAGGAAATGGAAAAGGAAAAATAGATGCTTTGGGATTGTGCGAGGTGAGATGGAAGGATAGCGGAGACTATTGGAGTGATAGCTACAGGGTGATCTATAGTGGGGGAGTTGAGAGTCAAAGGGGTGTAGGCATGGTACTGACACAAAGTTGGGACTGAGGGTGGTAAACATTGAACAGGTGAGCGACAGGATACTAGTGGTAGAAATAAAAGCACGGCCGACGAATTTCGTACTGGTCCAGGTATACATGCCTACGAGCAACCATAGGGAGGAAGAGGTGGAGGAGGTGTACGAGCAAGTAGAAGAAATAATTAGAGAAGTGCCGGGGAAGAAAAACCTGATAGTGATGGGTGACTGGAATGCAGTGGTGGGAGAAGGGAGGGACGGATTAGAAGTAGGAGGGTTTGGGCTAGGAAGAAGAAATGATCGCGGTGAAAAGGCAGTTGAATTTTGTAGAAGAAATAAATTACTAGTGACAAAAACTTGGTTTAAACATCACCCCAGGCGCAGGTACACATGGAAAATGCCGGGTGATAATGGGAGATACCAAATTGATTATATAATGGTGAGGCAGAGATTTAGGAACAGTGTAAAAAACTCTCGTTGCTATCCAGGGGCGGATGCGGACTCGGATCATACCTTGGTGATGATGAAGTGTGAAGTTAGATTCAAAAGGCTTTGTAAAGGTAGGAAGATAAAGAGGTGGAATCTTGAAGCATTGAAAGAGTTGAAAAGGAGGGAATACCAAGAGCTGGTAGAAAAGAACATAGGTGAAGAGAAGCGGATGGGAAACATAGAGAAGAGATGGGAGGTTATAAAAACAGGCATCGCAGCAGCGGCAGAGAAAACAATAGGAACGGTGGAAAAGAAGAGGGTTAAGAAGCAGTGGGTTACAGAAGAAATGATAAAGAAAATGGAGGAGAGAAGGATATGGAAAAACGTGAACACCGACGTAGGGAAGAGGAAGTACAAGGAATTGAATCATAAACTCAGGCGAGTGACCAATCAGGCAAAAGAAAACTGGTGGAAGGGACAATGTGAGGAAATGGAAAAGATGGAGGAGGAGGGGGAAGTGGGCGCTTTGTACTCCAAGGTGAAAATGTTATCGGGTGGTAAGAGATGTCAAACGATACCGAAGGTTAAGGACAAAACAGGGAAGATATTAATCGAACAGGAAGATATCCAAGAAAGATGGAGAGAATACGTAGAGGAGCTATATGACAGCGAGAATAGACCCCTTAGCCTAGATCTAGAGGATGAAGGAACAATAGATAAGGATAGCCTCGGACCAGAGTTACTTGAGAGTGAAATAGAGATTAAGAGAGACGAAGGGTCGAAAAACCGTGGGAGCCGATAACCTACCTTCGGAGCTACTGAAGAATCTAGGTGGTAAGGGGAGAAAAATCGTTCTTCGAACTTATTCACATGATCTACGAGGAAGGATTATGGCCAGAGGATTTCGTGAAAACAGTATTAATACCTATCCCGAAGAAGAAGAAAGCGTCAGAATGCGAGGAGTATATAACAATCAGTTTAATTTCACACGCAGCAAAAGTGTTGCTTAGAATACTAAATAGAAGGTTGGAGAGCAGAGCAAAGTGCTATTTAGGCGATGACCAATTTGGTTTAGGAAGGGGAGGGCCACCAGAGATGCGATAGCGGTAATGAGGACACTTATAGATAGAAACATAGAGCATAATCAGGATGTTTTCGCTTGTTTTGTAGATTTCTAAAAGGGGTTTGACAGAGTAAACTGGGAGAAACTAATGCAGATACTTGGGAAAATAGGAATAGATTGGCGTGATAGGAGACTCATCCGAAACTTATATATGAGGCAGAGGGCTCAGGTAAGGGTAGCTGACGGTGAATCAGGGTGGGCAGTTATAGGTCGCGGTTTACGGCATGGGTGCCCGTTGTCGCCTTTACTTTTAACATCTATGCTGAGGAAATGGTAAGAGAGGCATGGGATGAGCTAGATGAGGGAATGAAAGTAGGAGGCCAGTGGATAAAGTCTGTTAGATTCGCAGACGACCAGGCGTTGGTCAGTCGGTCATCGAAAGGATTGCAAACTTTAGTAAATGCACTGGAAAAGCAGTGTGAGAAATACGGAATGAAGATAAATAATAGGAAAACAAAAGTAATGAGATTCTGTAGGACAAAGAAAGCGAAGCTGGTGATAAGAGTAGGAAGTCACAAACTGGAGCAAGTAGAACAATTTAATTACTTGGGTAGTACGCTAGAAGAAACAGGACATAGTAGCAAAGACATTAGGAGGAGAATAGCGCTAGCGAAGGAAGCGTTCAATAATAGAAGGGAGCTGACGACGGGGACCTTATGTAAGGATGTAAAAAAGAGGCTAGTGAAGAGCTTGATATGGAGTGTGGTGTTGTATGGGGCTGAAACGTGGACCTTGAGAAAGGAAGACGAAAATAGGCTGAAGGGTTTTGAGATGTGGGTGTGGAGGAGGATGGAGAAGGTGCGTTGGACGGAAAGTAAGACAAATGAGGAAGTGCTTGACATGGTGGGCGAGGAGAGGAAACTTATAGATGAGATTAGGGGAAGACAGGGTAGGTGGCTGGAAGGGGCAATGAGGGACGGTGGTTTGCTGAAGGCCGTGATAGAGGGTAGGATGTTGGGTAAGCGGGGAAGGGGAAGGAAGAGAATCGGTTTTATGGACGGGATGAAGAAAGGTAGGACTTATGCTGAGATGAAGAAAGAAATACTAGAGGTAGAAAAGGCACGGCACGTGTAAGAGTTCGTTGGATTTTCTCTGACTTTCATCACAATCTACCTCTAACCGGTAGATTACTGTAATGAATGAATCCGTAAAACAAACGAACCCTTCTGATTGTGATGAATGTAACTCTAATCACAACAATAATAGGGGATGTATGTCCTGATTTAAGTAAGAAAAATTAAGGAAGTGTACCAATAAGGAAGTAAAAACACCAATAAAAGGGATGGTGGTTAAATTGTTATCAGGTACTGCTGTAAAAAATATTTAGTCTCTAAAACTATTGTCTTTGGTACCCATTTATACGAGTCATATATTCTCGGTTCGAGTTGCAAACATAAGTCAGGTCTGTAAAAACTAATTTCACGCAAAATGTAAACTCAATATACCATTAATGAACTGTCTCAATATACCATTAATGAACTGTCTCATTAGACCGGCTTTTCGGATTTTCCAAGCAGTCTTAATGGTTAGCTAATCAGCAATCGACGATCCAACCAAACAATCTAAGCCGTAATTGGGAGAATGTTGCATTTACATTTTTTATTTAACACTAAGAGTGAGGAGATTTTGAACCCAATGACCTCGAAGGCAAGAAAGGACTCAAAATAAATCAACAGTCAGGTAAACAAGCACGTCACACATTCGGGATTTCAGTCGCACAAGCTTTGGCGTGGACAGTATCGATTCCTTGGGCTACAGATGCCTTCAACGCAAACATCACCGGTGACAGAGACCCTGAACTAGTTAAGAGAGTTTAAGGCTGAACCCAAGAGCGACACTTCCATGCGACTAGATCATTAAGGGAGAAAACAAAACTTGTAGGGTGTTTCACACGGCTTACATACTGGCAGTTTGAAAAAAAACAAAACCTCAAGGTCTTCTTTGGAGAATCTTACGCTTGCATGGTATTCACGGTGAATACAAAAAACTAAGTCGAAATTAAGTAGGTATATCAGCATCGCATGACGTTGATGCAATGAAATGGGATTAAATTACTAATTTCCTAAGCTATTTCGGTAGGAAGAGAGCTGGTAAAGTTTGGAAGAGAAGCGCGGAGAATTTTGGTTGTGAAGATGAGAGGTAGGGAATGAGCTGAACCGGAAAAAGATGACGAAATACTACGAAATGATTATCTGAAGATCACTCATGACCACCTGATGAAATACTAAGACCCTGTAAAGTGCAACAAGATAATTGGAATGATCCATCGAAAAAATATTCTAACAAGAAAATCACCATTTAATAATAACAAATACCGACCATATCTCATACAGAACACCTTTGAAAAATATAACATTCTCACACAGACACAGCAATAGAAACAATACAGAGATAGTTTTCAACAGGAATATATAGTCAGTCGCATTCTAAGTGAAATAAGCTTCAATATGACTTTAATGTACGATCAAGGTCAATGAACATAATTATAACATGGAATATGGAATTTCGCAGGTCTCTTCTTCGTGGTTTTAGCACGAACTTTCACAAAAAACTCTTATTAGTGCGCGGTATCCATAGCCGAGAAGTAAAATATTAAACGTGGCGGATTTCACAGCACTCGGCGCAAACTTAAGATGCCTATTTTTAACCCAAAAAATAGTGGAAATCACACTCTCAATGAAATACGATTCAACGTTTTTTTATTAAGACTCGTTCAGGATTCATGAAGTCAATTTTAACCCTTAACTTTCCGATGGCACTACTAATAAGCAGATACTAAAGCTTAATAATGGTAAAGTATGGACAACGAAAATTAAACTGACCTATCCAGTACATGGGGAAGATAGTGAATAAACATGTTTCTACGAGAAAAAAATTATTTAACAGTATCTAAGCGAGTTTGATGTCATCAAATGTGATGTTTTATATCTAACTAATATGTTCAAAGGACTCATATTTTCCTCAATTGCTTCAGTTATCGGCATCGGTCAAGGACAAACGTCCGTACTTTTATAATCTATAGCTTTAGTAGAAACCGTAGTCAGATCGTGATAAATTTAATGAAGTGAATTCTATTTGGTGCTTTTCACGGCCCCAGCATTAGTATGCAAGAGGACATGAAAAAACCGTAAATCTACGTGAATCTGTAACTCGGCCGGTCTCCAACTTGTAAGCAAACAACCGTTTGTGGAGTTGGGAGTAGGGATACACTGCTGGAAGCCGTGCAAGGAGACGCAAAACCGTAAAGCCCCGCGGACCTTGGCGTTGTGTGTTATAACCAGGCCGCAAATTACCACAATGACAACGAATCGACCGCAGAGGTTTGCTCGACTAACTCCATTTCAGTCTCGCGTAGTCACGACAAACGGGATCAGCGGGACTGCATCGAAGGAGAGACGAAGATGGCAATAATAAGTCGGTTTTGTTGGAGCAAGACTTAATAGTGCCGGCTGCCATCGAGCCACTCGTCAATTTATGCTTATTACAGACATAAGTCTTTTAGGAATAACATCAAAATATACATACTTGTACAATTGTGTGGTAGGAAAGTCAAAATTTACCACTTCAATATACGATGGAAACAACATTATATAAAAATTAAAAAAAGATTTATAAATTTGTGAGGAAAACTGTAGCTTATTCATATAGAAAAACGCACACTAGAAAAGCATCTACATGTGAAGGGAGGTGTGAAAAGCCTGCGAAGAACTACAGATAGAAAAACTACTGTTTAACTACAACACTTGCGATAAAAAGAGAAAAAAGGAGAAAATATTCACATCAATGATGTAGAATCAAAGATTCAGAGGTGCACTAAGAGTGGAAGGGTAATTTGGGGGTCGGGAAGAAGAAACGGAGTTCCGCATTGCGGGGGTAATCGGCCCAATGCCCAAAAATCCCCTAAGGGAACAACACAATTCCAGGGAAGTGGAAAAGGAACCGCGGATAGATCATCCGATTCGTCCCAGGGAGTCAACGGCGACTAATTAATGCCATGAATTTCGCCAATAATTAAGGGAAAGCCCATTGGAATACGCTCCACGGTATGTAGGTTTAATTATTTCAGGCTCGACTCGAGAAAATTCATTTTGCACGACGACTACGGATTTGTAAAATCCAAAGACAATCTAAAACTTTCACCGGCATCACAAAAATTACCTTCGTGAAGTAAAAAAAAGTTTATGACGAGACATTCGGGCAGGAATATTCCTTCTCAAAATATTAATTGATTTATGAGTTTGGATTTAAACATAATCCATATATAAAACAGAATCTCGCTTTTTCAAATCCGAGATCTGATTTTATGTACCTGATGAAGATTTAAAGGCAGAGTAATTTTTAATGATACAGGGGAGAGTGTGATTCATATATTTCTGGATCATGATATTCTTACATCACGCCTCAACAGATAGGTACCATTATCTTCAGCCGAAAACTAACCGGCAAATAAATGAAACAGTATTCGTCATTATTTTTCAGAGATTGGCTAAAAATACCAAGAAGTAAGTTAGGGAATAAATAAGAAAAGGATACATATCGAAAGAACGAAGACATGGTCAGTTATGTAGAAAGCTGTGAGTACTTATAAAAACCAGTAACGGGATTATTTTTAGACAATTTAGCAGGCAGGAGTACATATAAAAGTTTAATGTATGAATGTCCGATCTAGGCAAACAATGTGAACAAAGAAATGTAAACAAAGGTAGAGGAGCAGATTTTATCTCGGGGCTGAAATGTAATAGGTCGCATTAATCCAATTAGATCTATTAAGTTTAACGGGCGCTACAATTTTACTATCCTATAATTTTAATGATAAATTATTATACTTTTCTACAGTTTTTTTTACTGAAGCGACCGATTTCATCTTGATAAAGTATTTTTATTCTACTCTCACAGAAAATTACAAGCGTAGGATTTTTCTCAATCCAATTTTTAACCTTGGGATATCCTTATCCAACAACCTTACTCCAAAATGACGGAGAATCATTCGTAATGCAAATAGCGGAGCATTTGCATGGGAAGCAATATCTCTTTGGGGAAGCAGACGTAGTCGGAGGAATTGGCCTAATCGTATGATTATGTGGCGAGGATCCTCCCGAATTTACATGCCTTGTTAATCGCGCGGATAAGGCAGGAAATCGCATACATGCGGTTTCGCTCCATCGAGATAATGGAACCAAGTTTCGGCGGCATCCAAGCCCTGGTTGAAAGACGAGAATGGATTAAATAAATTCCGTGTACTTGCACATCAAGCTTGAAACGCTAGCGCTCCTCATAACAACTGGTCTCATCAAGCCTCCTGAAATTGCATAAATGGCGCCCAATGAGTTTCAAGTTATAGTTAACTATTAAATAAATATTACTGGATCTTTATCACTTCTTAATTACGCACTACGAGTGATTCTACAAAGTTTTCTTCTTGATTTTTCCACTCGGATTAAGAATATTTATTAAGATTGAGATAAATATACGTACACACCACTTTCAATCGCGAGAATCAAAAAATACAAAATTAACTTGTTCTAGGGTAACTTTGTGGTATATGATTGTAATATTATTTCGATGATGATTACTCATCGAAACCCGGATCGTGTATGTTATTAAGTGAAAAACAAGGTTTAGTAAGTCAAATTATTTAAAAATTAAAAAATACAGTCAGCAGACATCTTCAAAAATGCAAATATCCCGTCAAACATCCCCAGGGAAACCTGCCCTTTTGGTTCAATGGAAAATCACACAGAACGGAATGTCCTTACCACCAACCATTAAGAGCCATCCTTGAATGACACACGCGTTTAATAAGAAGCACAAGTTCCTTCCATTGTATAAACTAAGATAAGGCAAGGAAGCTATGCGGTACACCATCCGCCCGACAAAAAACCCGGAAGACTGCGAGAGAATGAATGAATTTTTAAAAGCGATTTCCATTTTAAAGCGGCTTCAAATTGACGCATAATCAAATTTTAAACCGTTAGTAAACAAGACCCAGAGGTTTTATTTTGGCCTAAAGCGTACAGTCAGTATATTCATCCTTTATATTTATCATTTACTTATTTTCATAGGTAAGACCCAACAAAAGTATTATTTCAATGTCCAATTAACATACAAACTTACTCATAAAAGCAACGCGCATTAGAGAAAACAAAGCACTACATATCACTTGATAACTCGCTAATCTAGCGCAGGGATACCTAAAATAAAAAAAAAACCACAACTCTTGAAAGCCTGAGGAGGACCAAAGATATAATGGTAAGATCAGATGATAATATAAGATTAAGTATTATTATCAGATTCTAAGACGCCGTAATTTCATAGCATTAACTGATACCAAAGCAGGACTTCACTAATAAGCCCGAATACCGTTTACTCATAGCTGAAATAAGCTCAACCCTCCTATATTCTGTTCAAAGAGATAAGATCAAAGAGTCAATTATCGTAGACGCGATACCTTATCTGCCATCTTAGAAATGTTTTTTTTTTCACTCAGCCCCTCGTCGCAGGGCACATTAATTGTTGCCACGTGTGAACCACCAGGAATAGAACCATAATTCAATCTAAAATTAACTCAGTCTAGGAGAAGAAGATTTAATGCGGCAAAGGGGCTGAGACTGCGAGGGAATATATAACCCATTATAGAAAGCAAGCAATTCCACACGCGAGAACGATACGAAGTTACCACGAAGATTTGGGGAACATTTTCAAACCAGCTTTAGTTCTTTCAATTGGAAAAACACTACAGTCAACGATGCTTTCGTTTGATTAAGAACTTTGGCCCAACGCCGGTGTTTTCCGTAATAAGGAACAGGAAACAGCATGCAAGACATTTTCAAGACCTTCACATCAATTAGAAATTTTACTATGGGAACTATTTAAGGAAATATTGAGAAACTTCAAATTCTTTTTTGTTTACTTGGTTTAACAGATAGAAATCATAGGCAATGTTAGAAGAATTAGCAAAAAAGGGGAAACCATACTCACAAACCGCTGGGTTCTGTAGAGAGAATACAACGCTTGAGATCGAAGGGGGCGTGATACCCCGAGTTGAGTTACTGAGATGAATGAGATAGAAAATAAGAGAAATATACATAAATTTCGAACCATTCTGGAATCTCAAGAGGAGTATGGTTTGGATGAACGCCAAATTTTCGACGTTTATCAGTCTTTTATAACAAATTCAATAAATATAAAGGTCATTAGCACTTCATGATAGGCCTTCGCTAACTCAGCTCAAAGATAACTTGAGACTCATCACAGATACATTTACTGGCTTGTCCGAAATTTCTACCCATTTCCTCAAGCAGCCTGTCACATGCAATACATTCTTCGGTACTTCAAACCAAGCCAAATAGAATAATTTCTTAAAGAAGAATCTTTGCACAATTATTAAGTTACTTAAACGGAATCGTTAGCTTAAGCAATTCATTAAAAATCCACCAGAAAATAGTCACGTGTTAGTAAATCAGTTGAAACATACTTGAGCATACCGCACAATATCAACAGATATCCAAACAACGTAGTAAAATGTCAGAGAGGACATTTTGGTGTAAACAGATTGGACACTGAAAAAACAGTGCGCGTACCTACAAAAAGATTCTTTCTTCTTTGCGGAAATGTTAAGCCGAGCATGTGGCCACATGCTCGCCGTAACATTTCCGCAAAGAAGAAAGAATCTTTTTGTAAGTTTTGTAAGTAATATTTCCGCAAAGAAGAAAGAATCTTTTTGTAAGTACGCGCACAGTACTTTTCTTAACAAAGGGTATTAACCTCTACATAGCCACATTAACTCCACATCTATTGCAGTAAATTTAACTACTATCGCTAACTTCATTAATACCTCACGAAAACACGATGGGGCGTTGAGTTTGCTTCTTATCGCAAGAGGAAAATCTCGGCAAGCACTTCACGATGATTGTGGCGACGATAGGAATGACCCCTGACGATGATTACTCCTCAGCAGAGAGGACTATGACTCCATATCTATCTCTTATAAGTTTCAAACAGATATAATACGGGGTGTTTGGACGCAGTGTTTTAGTTCACGCTCGTTACAGTTATTCGGGGCCTAATTCATCTCACCTCCAAACTTAGCTGGCGTGGCCTCAACACTATTCCATCGCAGCCACAGGAAGCACTTCGTGGGCATCCATCATTTCAGAACCACAATGAGAAATGAAATGACTGAACACATAGCAGGCAGTCTAAACAACATCCGATGCAGTCCACAGAAGGAGTAAGAGAGGCAGACAGGAAGAAAATACTGTTCTAAAATTAAAGGACTAATATGCTTCCATTACTGCACACTGTTAAATGATTGCTAGCAAGGTTATTTACATAAAAACGGGCTATCCGTAATAAAAGTACAATGCTTAATGTGTGAATCAATGCTTGGTTCAAATACTGGTGAGCAAAGTGGCATACTTTTCTGAATACCAACTCTTCCTAGAAATCCGTAGGCGGATAGGAAACAGGAATTACTTCCACTCCCTTGCCTTCATGCGTTAATTTCACTAACACAGGTTTAGCCATTACCACCATAAACCAACCAAACTGAAAAAATTGACTTTCAGCGTCAATCCAGTGGTTTTTAAAGGATTGTGCCTAGTTCCCCTACCCTGTTTCTTTTGTGTTCTAACAAATACACAAATTGACAAGGCATTTATTTAAAGAGCAGATTATTTGTTTAATGAGCGCAAAACTGTTTAAAAATTAAGGTTGACAGCCTTTCGTCACAATCATGGATACTATATAAAATTCGGGGAAGATTGAGAAAGACCCGCTAAAATAAAATTAATTTAAAAAAATGAAACTAAAGCAAATTTAATTGTTGAGGCTCAAAGGGATGTACGTGGAAATTCTAATATTACGAGCAATAGCTTAGATATGATTCGGATATTGGATTCTTCTCTTTAGCAATATCGCACACTTGAATTAACGATTTTTAAAATATCAGAAAATATAGGCATAGCGCATTGAACAATTCAAATCACAACCAAAGTTAAAATTCAAGGAGACATCTTCAAAGCAAATATACTTAAACATTATTGTGATGAATACTAGGAAACCTTTCCCGCCTCGCAGGCCCTTGATTCACGATTCCACTGGCCCCTGTCTTTCTCAATCATCCCCGTAACAACAACAACAATAAAATTAAAATAAACATAGGTACTGTACCTGATGATACCGTAAATCGGCGCAAGGCGTCGTGCTAATAAATGCTTGTAGGAAAGTACTAAGTATTTTACTTAATTAAGAAAACGAACGTCTACGAAGTGAAGCCTGCAACACCAAAGCTTAATGCTAGGAAAGTTTTAAATTAATTTCTGAGTAACACTACAGTTTTCCGTCTCACCACTAATAACACCATAATGCCTCACCAAGAAAAAAAATTTCCCTCACTACTTCACTAAAACGCATATTGGTTGTGTTATAATTTCAGTTGATAAGAAGCATTCAATAAGTAAGAATTAATACTAATAATTTTTATTCCTTAAGATGAAATTGAAAAAGAGAGAACCACTATATTATTAATTATTAAAAATATAATTATTCAATTAATAAGGAGTAATGAGTAACGAATGTTATTCTAAAGCAGAGAGCTCTTTCACTTTAAAAAATTCCATAATTTCCACCGTATGCTTCAAGTTCTCTCGGAACTCACTGTTTTTCTGGATTCAACGCATTCTTCTTAGTGCGCCACCATTCTTCGCTCCCGTCCCCAACGAAGCGGCGAACAACAACATGCCACTAACGTATCCAGGGAAGTTCAAGGTATTCCCTACGTCCACTGTCGCGTTTCGTGCCTTTTATCCGCAGGAAAATCTATTTGAGGTATGCGACATTGCTCTTGAAGAGACTTGCAAGGCACAGTTAAGGTCATACGGGGAGTATCCAAGCTTGTAAGGAATGGGAAGAATTCTTTCTGACCGGTGTAAATATTGGTTTCCCTCAAGGTGACCAAAGGTAGCCTCGCTTTTTTTTTAACAAGAGAGAACTTCTAAATATTAAAATGAAACAAATCAATTTTTTACGAAATTGCTTATCCGCTGAGATCACTCGTATAGTAAAATCTAAACCAATACTTTCAAAACATTCTGAATTCAATTTACTTACACCGAAGCAGTGGCAGAGAAATTTAATTAAAGTTTTTATCACGTAAAAGGGAAATTTATTCCGAAAACGTCGCTGACATAGTGCATCCGTTTGTACATTCCAAGTCGAGGAATACTCGTCCCAGTTCAAGGCCGAAAACCCCGCGCCGTGCCCTTGCCGCTAAGAGAGGACCAAAAGGCAGTCAGGAGAACAATGACAAGTCAAACCATGAAGTAGGAGAGCGCTGGGACAATAAACATGCTTACATGCAATAAACAGGTTAAGAAACTGATTACAAATAATGTTGATTCATTGCTACAGTAAGATATTGATTGACGAGGAAAACCAAATCATGCAGAGCACGATTTCAAGCGGGGTTAGACGCTATAATGATGATAATAAATTATTAAACACCAGTACAAAGTCTAGTCTACCAAGCTAGAGTGGCAATTTCATAGACAACAACAATCGCATTATAATGGTACCTATTTGTCCGCGGAAAAATGACGTTTTAAATCTATCCGTTCTGCAATCAATTTCCTTTATCGTAAACTTGTTATCCTTAAAAATTTCGCCCCAAGGAGGTATGATCACAGTAATCAAACCATACGACTGGTATGATACCTTCGGGTAGAGATATTCTGCTACCTTTAACGGTGCAAGTTCTGGTCCCTTTCTTCATGCCACCCGAGCTCATCAGAGATTTTGATCACAGTATACTACACAGCTAATAACCTAGAGGCATCAACCAGATTTGAACCCGGGCCCTTAAGACCAGAACCACAACGCTCCACATAACGGGCCACCATAAGACAAAACATGAAAAAAATGGTACGACTTATTACGATAATTCTAGCAAAGAAACTCAGGGCGACTTCAGTGCTTCACTTTTTCCGAATTATTCGTGTGCCGGGTTATAAATATACAAAGAGGAGAAACATGGGCTCAGGAAACGGTAGCAGGAAGGGGTGCTAAAGTGGTGTTTGATATGCATAAGCCAGGATAATGAACTAAGATAATGTTCAATTGTGGGGCTTACAACGGACTCCACTGAAAAAAATATTTTTGAACGCTTGATACAATGGAGTACTGACGTCATAGGAAAGGCTTGCATGATTTACCCCCCCCCTCCCCCCTGCTATCAATTGGTGTATTAAAAAATGAGCAGAACAGTTTTAATGCATACAGAGTTCCCAGGACAAATTCCATTAATAATTCTTCGCTTGTAATGCCCGATTGCAAGAAGACCCACGCCCATTCTATTATTCTGATACACATCCCTGGCTTTAGGAAGAATCACGAAAAGGCAACTGTAAGGCATTTAATTTAATCTCGACAACCTTAATACTTTCCGCATTGGTGCAGATGGAGGACTGGAATGCCGCTTTCAACACGCGACATGAAATTATATTTTTCCCGGCGAATTATTCGCGAAACACGAACATTCTCGTTTCTGAGGTTAATGCGTCAGAAGCTTAATTATAAGGCAAGGGACCTAAAATAGAATATTTTGATGACATTTGATGACTTTTACAAATATTTCCTGAGTGAACTTGAATCGAAATAATATCCTTAGTCTCAAATATGCCAAGTGATTTAATACCCCTCTCACCTTCTCAACTGCAAAATAACGATGGAAATAAGAACGTCTATTACAAATGAGTCGCATCGACTTCCGTCACAGAATTTTGAGGCCGTTATCATTTTAAAAACTAAAACCAATGAAATGGCAAGCCCCTTTTAAAATTACCTGATCACATTCACCCGACCTCTGCTCAGGAAAAGGACGAGAAAATAATTTCCACAATCAAATTAGCAGAATGCAAAAGCACGTATGAGCACTGAAAAGGTAAATTCATCCGTTAATCACCGTAGACGGTGCGGAAATTTCACTATAATTGGAAAGAAAAAGGACTCATTCAGGCGCATGGCATGGCATTCGGGAATACTCATAAGTTAGTTTTAATAATAAAAATGAGTGTTGAGCTCCAGATATTATTTATCGATTTAACGAAGACAGCGATGAAAATAAGCATTATTAAATATCAATAGTACGAAAACGGGTCCTAAAGAATTTCTTATTAAGAACAATGTTTCGAGCAATGCATTTTCACTGGAACCACTACGGAACTACGGAAACCGTGAAACTCCTTTTCAAGCGTGAAGTTTCCTCTTTTACGAGTGCGGCAGATCCAACTTATGACTAATGGAATAGTATTAGTAATTAGAATTTATTAAGAGTGTACTTATGTTTGAGAAAAAGTATATTCCATAAAGGCTACAACACGAAAATTATTTTGGTTTCCAATAAAAATAATTTTTGAAACAGATTAAATCATTAGAGAAAATATTTTCTAATTCACACAGCGGCCAAAAAGATATCGAGTCCACAATTGAGATCAAAGTTAACACAAGGTGAGCATTGGCGAGGAATAATGACAGAAGATTTGGGGTCATACCATGTTTCATATGTCGTTAAGTTCACAGCAAGCACCAAGTAATTTAGGCACGGCAGCGCAAGAAATTAGTGGATGTTTTGAAAAATTATTTAAAGAAGAAATCTGTTTTAAGAACGTCTGATTGTTGGAATAGTTTTCCGGTATAGGTACCCATAAAGTACCTGAATCTAACACAGTAACCAAAGACCGTTATCTATTATGCTACCATTGTTCCTAGATAAATACGGAAAACTTTAAATTTTATTTACATACATACACACACACACGAAGCATATCCTTACTTATATATAAAAATGTTATGGTGTCTGTCTGTGATTTTGTCTGTCTGCTGCTCCATCACGCAAAAACTACTGGACCGATTGAGCTGAAATTTGGCATGTAGATAGAAAATATATTTGGTTGAAACATAAGCTATATTAAAAAGGGCTCTAAAAATATATCCTCAAGGCTCCCTGGTGGTCCATTCTAAGCATTGAGTTCGGTGCAGTGGTTTTATTTTTTGCTTTTTAAAAATACTTTCACTCAAGATTGGATTTTTTAATCGGGTGGCTGAATGGATGAAGTTGAACTTATATTCTCTCATTTTTGGGTTTCCGGTGCATGAAAGAGTACCAACAGTCACTCCTCTCCGTGCACCTAGAAAACCGTCAGCGTGTCTACTACAACGAACACAACGTACAAGATTGGTTACGAACTCCTCAAATGACCACGCTGACAGTATTATTCAGGCTTTGTGGTTTTTTTTATCAAATAAGTTCAGTATTTTTCACACCCGTTAAATTTCAGCGGGTACCTTGCGCTAGTGTATATATATATATATATATATATATATATATATATATATATATATATATATATATATATATAATTTGAACAGAAGGTGAAAGAAAGAGATAGGAAACATGGAACTAAAATTGGACGAAGACACTGGTGATGTGGAAGATGGTAAAGCCGAGAAATCAGAGGGTAAAAATGTGCCGTGACCGGGACGCGAACCCCCACGGTCACGGCACATTTTTACCCTCTGATTTCTCGGCTTTACCATCTTCCACATCACCAGTGTCTTCGTCCAATTTTAGTTCCATGTTTCCTATCTCTTTCTTTCACCTTCTGTTCAAAGTATTATATATTTATTCGCCTAAAAGGCGGTGTGTGAGTGAGTGAACGATATATATATATAATTATCACAACGGGTGAAATCGCTCGCCCAATTAAATAGTCAAGTCAGTAGCTGAATGACATAACATTTTAATCGCTCCAGGAAGGAAGAGGCATATATTTTTCGATCCAACATAATTAATGTCCCAACACTGCAAAAGTATTTTCTCCAATCTACATCGAAAATTTTCGTCCTCAGCAAAACTTGAATCAAAAGGACAGATAGGCACCAGCCTTCGAAACTTTCCAATGAAACACCAATTTACGACCTAAACAAGTACGTTTCCTTTGAAAGCACAAAATCTGCAATATGGTCACGCTATCCGCCGATATATTTCTGAGCAACTCTGCGGTTCCTCCTGCGTTAGGATACAGCAATCGATAAATTAATTTTTAATGGGATTCCGGAGATTTTTTCCTCCTCTGCTGGAGGAGGATCCCATTCTTTCCGACCGCAAAGAAGGTCGATTTATGGATTTGTCGGCTCTGGTCGTGAGAATTCCCACGCAGGGATTTGCCAGCTCAGGTTTTTCGCCAATCGTCTAATCACAACTCGCTCCAAGAGACTCTAGCCTCAGCTGCTCTCGCGTGCTTAAAGCACCTTAATCACGCCATTTGAGCATTACCGCAGACGATATAACAAACTGAACCATCCCGAGCCGGAACTGACATTTCATTTTAATTGGAGGGAGAGAAAGGACCCGCCCTGTACGGTGGAATGGTACTCGAAAGCACGGGATCGTTTTCTTGCTTTTATTTTCGAGCATCGTCAACGGTTTTGTAAAATCCTTTCTACAATGGTTGCTGCAGATAGAAGGAGGCAAGGTTTCTCTTTGCTGACACTCCACGTGCTAAAAATTAAGCCTTATTTTCAGGCTGGCATAAGGATGTCATAAGGATAACATAGGAATGTCAGTGTGAGCATAAGTGAAGGCTAATTGCAGAGGATATGACGTACCTGAGAAGTATTAGCGGTAAAAATAGAAGGGATAGGGTAAGAGACGAGATAGTGATGAAAGATTGTGGAATGAATGCTTCGGTAATGGGCATAAGTGAAGAGAGTGTGCTACGTTGGCTCGGCTACATCAAGAGAATGGATGACAGTAGAATAACTAAACACATTTATGATATAGGAATGAATGGTAAGAGAGGAAGGGGTAGACCGATGATGTGATGGGTGAACGTGATGGAAGGACTCTTTCAAGAGGGAAATATTAGTAGTCTTAAGAACAAGAGAACATAGATGAAGCAACCCATGAATGAGGTAGAAGCAAAGGAAGTATGCAAAGATAGGGCAGTATGGAAGAATTTACAAAAACGGAGCTAGTTTTATACACTTAATACCGAAATGATTCTCTTTTAACTGTGCTAAACCCTAAAGGGAACGGTGTGATGGATATGTATGCATGTATACTTCCAGGATTTCACACGTGTAAGATCAAAAAGAAACATTTAAAGCGTTAAAATTTTGCGGGAAATCCACGAGGGGATAAAATATAAAAGAGTAATTACAAAGACCTAGACTGACACTGAAATCCTCCGTTTGGTTGAATGGATATCACATCTCCGGATTCAAAGGAAATACTATAGTCCAATATGTACTACTTACCCACATTCTATTATATTACCCAGGCCAATTTAACGAAACGCCATTGCTATAAGCTCGATGATTCTGAATGTTTATTGGATAATGGATTAACACGCAGGGCCTGTGATTGTACATGCCCTTTGAATGGGTACAAATTCAGCAGGCATATAAAACACATTTAAAAAAAGCTTTCAAGAAAAAAGTCGGCTCTAAATTAAGATCAAAGTACCCCCTTTTAGCGAAATAATAGACATGAGAGCACAAAAACAGGGGAAGGATGAAGTACATCACTCTGTCTGTTGTCACAAAGTATGGAATTATAGAACACCAGTTAGCGTTAGGAGTTAATATTATTGTACTAGTAACGTCTATCAAGGAGGGCTTACCCATTACTCCCTAAATATACAATTCCTCCTATTTTTATTAATTGGCCACACTTAAAACTATGCACCCCAAAGTTTGAAACATTCTCAGTATCAAAAATAACTTATGAAGGTTTTCCGGGTTGTCTACCACGTTGATTATGAAGATTGCAGAACTGAAGAAGCTAGAATGAAGCTAAAGAAGAAGGTGGAATGCTGATGGAACTGTCGTCGAAAGACATGGATCGACGCGGTAGAAAACTCAGAAAACCTTCACCATCTGGACGCCTCCGCGGAAGCATTCACTCCAACATCGACAATGACAATACCCGTTCAAATTTAATGCCATTAAAGACGTAAACCAAATCTTTTTGAATTTATCTATTGTTTAATTTTATCCCACAGTGTAAAAAGAGAAAATACTTAATACACATTATACGCATTCAAAAGAGAAGCAGTCACAAGCATTAAAAGAATATCCCTAACGGAAAATTACGCTAAAAAATAGCTGTGACTACAACTTAACTTAAAAGGAGCACATTTCTGCATCATGATTCTGTTTCCAGTGAGGAAACTCACAACGCCGTAGAATATTTCTGAATGGAACACGCAGAAGCGTTAAGTACATCCACGTGAGTCACCAAATGCAATTTCTGAGCGTCATCAATGCATGGGGTCACGCCCACGACGGGTGTTGTCGAGAATACCACGGCCCACGACTAAGGATTAAAGAGAGACGTAACAGTAAGATTCCGTCCTTGGCGATGGGCGTGAAAGCCACGTGGTATGTTTCTTAATGGCCGATGAATTTCCATACAACCAATTCGTTGTAGGACTCTTCTTGAACGAGAAAGGTTTTGTGCTCTTCCAGGAGGAACAGAGACGCTGGGGATGAAGAGCTTGTCCATAACAGACAGGAAGCATAAGCTGTAAAACATGGGTGTGTTTTCTTGGGAAAAAGAACTATAAAACGAAGAACAAAGAAAGACAAATTCTTCGAGTAACAGGCCCACGGGCACATTCACATCCAAAAGGTGGGTAGAAACATGACGAAAACTTATACACGCATAATACTCGAGACAGTATTTGACGAAGCAGCATTTCTGAAGCACTAAACCCATTGGAAAACTACATCCAGTCTTCCCACAATATATATTCTCTTTCGTAGTATTGGTGAGGTTAAGTTCTATTATACATGTTAGTGTGCAGGGTCAAGGCCCTGGCCGAACAGTACCACCGGAATAATTAAGTATACACGTTAGTGTAATCAATTATACTCCACGAAACCCACATATCAAGGATACTTATTGGTGACGAGCAAAAAGATACAGGGAATATAACCCTCAACCACTATATGAAAACGAAACCAAGCAATTGATACCATCGCAGAGACACTGCAAAACCCAGTATATTAATGAAGAGGCCAATACTTACGTTTGATAAAGCTTAAAACTTGATCCTAATCGATTGAACTGAAACACCAGCATTTCTAATCTTAAAAAAAGCATCGAATGACAAGTTGGGTAGAACAAAATAGCTTTAAGAGTCACGCTAAAATAATGCCAACGAAAAATAGAAGTCTCCAGTTCAATAACTTGAACCGAAGTCAACTTCTGTGGTTATAATAAAATTTTATATTAACATTTTTTTAAAACGTAAAAATAACTGATTATGATCAAGGGAACAACAATTGGCAGTTCACTGGAAGTAAGTAAATTAGCGGGCATCAAGCAAAACTTACTCTTGATACAGTTCATGGTAACAGATTCAATAAATTCATTTTCTGCTGTCTTCCACGTTTGATCCCATACGAGTTTGGCATGGATTAAAAAATAATGCATTACTTTCGGCCGTCAAAACTATTCAGCATAATGCATCTGCTAAACACCACAAATTAAGCAAGACCTTCCAACGGTTCCAATTCTACCACTCCTGCGATTCTATACACGCAACCTCACCACCTTGAAGTACACACTCAACATCTACCCCGAGAAAAGCGCTGGAGATTGGCCTCGAAGGCCTTATTCGTACAAGGGATACGGAATTTTGGGAATGTATTCACGAATTACTAAAGGTAAGTTTTCTTAATCCCACGCTATAGGCCATGATAGTTCTAAAAAAAATGACATCGTCGCATATTTCATTATTCTCATCGGATTCTACTTGCCCTGAATGGATCGTGAAAATATTCTTTCAAGGTTTTTTCGTCGCATGGCGAGTGAGACCTTAAGAATTAAATTAATGTTGGTTAAAATCGAATTTTCCAATTGGTAATCAATCACTATTTATGTCCAGACAAACAATTGATAGCGAAGTAATAGAACTTTCATAGGAGATCAGGTTATCCGAAGTCTATTCTGACTACGACTGATGTCAAAAAGTCGGTTACGCCAAATTCATGGAGATGACCTTATTAGTCAAAGCTTTTTCCGTTAAAATCAGACAATATCCACAGAATTCCAATAATATATCAGTTCATATCCCTTAGATTTTTATGACGAAGCAGTGGTTGTAATGCCGGGCAACGTAACCGCTTGTTTCCACACTTTGACCGAATAAAAATTCAATGCTCTAATTGCCTAATTACAAGAATGCGCAGATTTTTTCGAAGTAATTTGGTACACCAGCAAAGAAGATATTTTATGGATTTATGGAACCATCAGAAACTTGCTTTTTAAAAAAATAAAGCAAAATTCACGTACTTCCCAAAAGTAAAAACTAAGAGAATATGACACGAGGAAAAATTAAAAAAACAAACGAAGCAATTATTTTCCAGCGAGTAATCGACAGCAAATATCACGAAGCGGAGCAGTGCAATTAGTTGGATAACAAAGCTAAGCAGTGTTACCGAATTGTTGAGGGAATTAGGGTGGGAAACTCTAACTGATCGAAGGGAGAAATACAGGTAAAATCTTTTGCGCAAGTTCGGAGCAGACAGGTTTTTGCCGGACGTTCAACATATACTGCTAGAGCCAACGTACTACGGTAGAAGCAATCACAGGAATAAGATAAAGGAAATTGACTGCCGAACCGATAGATTTAAAATGTCATTTTTCCCACGTACAAAAAGGGATCATAATAGTTGCGGCAGATCAATCATATGAAACTTCCACCCTCAATAGGTAGAGTTAAATTTTCACTTGTATTTAATAACATAACATCATTACTAACACTTCACACCACTTGATATGTTCAGCATTATTTCATTTTGTTTTCTGCATGAAGTAGCATCTCGTAGCATTCATAAATTAACAGTATTATTAACATTAAACATTTGATGAGTCTATAGCACTGTTCTGCATGTTTGCATGTTCATTTACGTATCACTCTCCCAGTTTCTGGTTGGACTACGCACTGTTCTCCTGACTGCTTCTTGGCCTGCGCCTAGCGGCCGGGGGAGCGTGCGAGGTTCTGATTTGTGCTGGGACGAGTGGTGCATGCCTGGTGTGGAATCACCCCGTGCCACACACACTTGCGGTGGCTTGCACGGTACTTCGTAGATGTAGAAAGCTGCACGTCCACCGCGTAATCCAAGAATAAAAGAGGGAGTAGCAAGGTCACATTCGTCCACCTGCTGCGCCGATGGTAAATCAGCGATGACACCACCATGTGGCGGCTTTTCCGCACCCTTCGACCGACGAGACACCCGAGAATCGACGCTTACGACACGGCGATCGCCAGAAAACAATCCCCCGGCACCAAGGTGACTCAACGACATGTTCCGCGCGAAGAGCACACGGCTACACGTGCTACGCCACTCAAGGGAGGTGACAGAGGAGACTCGCGGCGACAATGGCCACCTCGCGGAGGCCGAAGGATCATCCTCCCTCCCGGCCTTACCTTCAAACAACTTTCACAGATCGACCGACGCCGTGAAATATTAGACCGGACTGGAAAGTGGAGAGAAGGAGGGGAGGGAGGGTTTCAAACAAAATGAAAAGAAATCGGGAGCAAAAATAGAATTATACGGGTGAAAAGTTTCTTTAAACGGAGTATGGGGCAGTAGGTCCTCGGAGAGATGTGAAGAGTTGCAGGCGTCTGAGACGTGGATTACGGAAAAGATGGAGATAATATGTTGGGAAGAAATAATCAAACTTAGAAGTCAATAGAAATAGAAGGTAAAGATAAAAATAGCGAAAACTCTGCTCTGATGCTTTTCAAGGATGTATGACGCAGCAAAGGACCGTTGAGAAAGATTGGAGGCGATCATGACAGGGTTGGGAGAAGGATGGAAAGGCTATGGGAAATGGAAAAAAGATAAGTCAATATATATAGCGGAAATAAAATGAAAGGGGTACAGGCAGGTGTAGAGGCTTCCCATCCCAACGATAAAGGGCTCGAATTCCGGTAAAGTTAGAGATTTCACAGGAATCCCAATCCCTACTTGGGTGCCATGTCACGACTTGGGCACTTAAGTCTTTGGATAGGACGTCTACATTGCCCAAATAATCCTTCCCTTACCAACCTGCTCACCCTACCTGATGGCACAAATGACAGTATTTGGTCACCTCCCCCGAATAACCAACCAACAAAGAAATCGAAAAGCAAAGGCAGAAAAAAGGTCGGATCGATGTAGAATTTGTTATGGGGCATGACACCGCATAAGTTTGGACCTTAGAAAGAAGAAATAAGAAGATACAGGAAGCGTATGAGGTGGGGGCTGGGAGAAGGACTTAAAAAATATGATAAAGAAGAGAAGCAAATGAGATGAGAGCACTAGAGAATATTTGGATGAGGAGCTGGTCTATTAGAGACATTGAAGGCCGTCGGTGAAGTAAGATGGTAAAGAGGGAGGAAAAGGATGGGCATTTTAGAAAAAAGGAAAGAAGGTCGCTGAGACGAAGGATGAAATATTTTATAGAAAAAGGCGAAAATTGAAAGGAAAAATAAGAATAGAAGTTATAGACCTAAGCGAGTTAAGAAAAATACTAATAACAATAATTAAACGTTTACATCATTATCAACAACGCAACAAATAATTATGCATACATTATACCGCGCTAAGGTTAATGCTATAAATTCAAATGGTACAAATGCTGGTAGCGGAGCGTTAGAACTAGGGAAGAATTCAGAGGGGAGAACTTGAGGAGTATGATGAAGGATTAAGAAGTGTTAAAAGAGAAGTGTACGAAAAGGATAATAAATAAATACGCTATTTGCGACAAAACAACTTATGGAGTAGAACGTGTCTCCACGTTTAACACATCGTCATCAAGAACAATACGAAACTGTACTGGTGGTGATGCGTTAAAAACTCAAAATCCTTAATCCTAAGCAAGCGCTGAATGGAAAATTACAAAATTCTTCCGTTTCCAGTTAAAATAGTTCTACAAATTACACCCTACCACCGTATCACATTAGATTTCTCAAAGGGAGAAAGCAGAGGAGAACAATTTTAGACAAACCTACCTCTGCAAGAGCGAATGGCAGTGTCAAAAATTCAACCAATCCGACGGAGGGGGGTGCGCGAAACAGGTTTTGAAAACAATCCCCTAGGAGTTTAGGCAATGGTCCTGACGAACGCGCGATTAATGGTTGCAGCACTTCGGAAAGGCCAGGCGAACTCGCCCGCGGCCAAACTCAACAGTCGGCCAAGCGGGGGCGAAGGGGGCGGAGCCGTGAAGGTTCGCGAGGAGTGGGGCGGGACGACCGTGCGGGGCGAGGGGAGGGGACAAGCAAGGGGGCGGCGGACGCGAAAGGGGGCAAGGATGGAAACGTTGCGCGGAGGGGCGGGAGGTAAGAGCCCCCCCCCCCTATCCACAGCGAGACTGGAATGAGGCATCCCGATCGAACGGCGGCTGCTGACCGCAGTCAACGGCGGAAACCCAACCAACCCAGCCCCCAACGCTGACTCCACTCCCTCCCCTCGCTCACCCAACGCCCCCGTGCCTTTCCGCCACCACTCTGGTCCAGGCGACCTCGCGAGGTGTCCCCGTGTAGCATTCATAGCGAACGCGAACGAGTCCGCGTCACAACAACAACTCTTAATCTCCTTCATCCTCCGAAAGAGTGGTCCATGGGCTAAGTGATTCGATCTCTATTTTTATTTTCCTCCTTACACAAACATAAAGCCCCTTGTAGGCCAATCTAACAACTAGTGTGGTGTCCACGTTGAAAGAGAAACATTGGTATAGTTGTCAGACTTTTTAATACAAACCGGCCATGGTTTCATATTTTAATGCAATTATGGGTATTATACTAGTAGTAATTGTATGTTTTTCTCTTTGTCTACAATATGGATTATAATATTTCCGCATAGCCACCCACCCCTGAAACTCTCTTCCACACTGGAGCCGGTGCCAGTACGACTACTGAGAGCTTGTGAATTCCTCTGGCTTATGGATCAACATATATCAAGAGCTATTCTATGCGTACTTTCCTTCGAAACTACCCTCCATTCTTACTTAAAACTTGTGCCTTGCTTCACTCTTTTAGGAGAGAAATGATTCAGTTAAATCTTGGCCCTTAACAATCCGAGTTAACATCATTAACAGTTTCATCATCATCAACACACTTTCGGGTGTTCGTAGGGTTTACATTTCAAGCACAAGCCTCTTTTTTAACGACGCGATCCCTCACTACATTTTTCCATGCTTTCTATATTCCGTTATAATTTTTAAAAATACGTTTTATCACTTTCCATCTTCCTCTACCTACACAAAATTCTTGCTCCCATGCATTCCAAAGCATTTCATTGCCATATACCTCCCACACCCACGTAACTGACTTACATGAACTCTTTCACAATATCCTTGTTTGAATGTCTTCATAATTATCTACCAAACACAATATCACTCAGTCATTGTACCTTCTCAAGGAACTTTTTTCATCCCAGGGCAGGAAAGAATATATCGCCATGGAATTCTGCGGTTAAATAATGAAATAAGATGCTTTAAGAGTACCAAATAAAATTTCCTGTGTCCAAGATTTACCCAAAATTTGGCAAGCTCAACAGTTTTCCAAGCGGAAAAGAAAAAAGCTTCAATTTCATTGCGACAATGACATTTGCGATTATTTTAGCAACAAAAATAAAAATTAAGAACCAAGAAATAAAAGTAACAATGACTGGAGTTCGATGGGGATTTCCATATGAAATGAAAGTTTAAAAAATGTTTTTTCATATACTGATGACCACTGTAGCTGTAAAAATAATAATTTCTTATAAATCCCAGCATTCACAAATCAAAACAAAACTAGGTCTCGATATTGAATAAGATAAACTATGAAATAAATCCCAATTGAAACATCCCGACTGTCCTCACGACACTTCTCTTCCAATAATGAAAAACGTCACCCTGCCTATATATTATTAAATATATCGCTAAATGTACTTCGATGCGATTCACTGCGAAGGAGAAGACATATTAACAGACTCTGCGGATTGTTCCACACACTTAAGGGAGATAAAGCATGGGGGGAACAAGGAAAGAAAGTGGAAACCCCAAGCTACATAAAGAGGAATGATCATTAATACAAGGTGAAATGTCCTTCGCAAAGGACCACCGTAAAAACGTTCTTATTCCTCAATAGGACTATAGTGGAATGGAAGTCTTACTGCAGAAATATTTGAGCCCTTTCCTAACAATATTAATATTTTTAAGAAGAGGTGCAGAAAATTTATCTATCATAATTGATTTTTATTTTTCACAGCCAATGTTTAATACATTTTGTTTATTTCTCAGGAAAATAATTTGGTGTGATGGTGGAAATCAGTTAATTAAAATTATATTTATTAATATGAATGTTACCACATGGCAAATAGCCAACTTGTAGCATATTTTTTTATAATATTAATAATAAATTACTTCCGTAGGATTCCTTTTTAAAAGGTCCGCCTACCGCGTACTCACCTGCGTGTAACAATTATACCACGCTGCGTCCCCAACACCGATAGACGGCAATGAGATGGCGTGATTTTCAGACACGAGCGGGCAAGGAGGGAGGGAAGGCGGGGACGCAAGCATAATATTAATATTTTCGCAATCCCTCGGACTCGGCGACTTCGGATTTGTATAGGATAACTCGGCGGAGTATGAGGAGGACGTATTCTCTTCGTCTCCTTCGTCGGAAACGAGGTCAGAGCGGACGCATTAACGTGATTGCGCGCGGAGGGGACGACTTTGGGGGGTTACAGACTGTCGCGATCGTCGTCGTCGGCGTCCCCACTCCACGGGAGATCTGAGACAAAACATCGGCAAAGCTGGTTGAGTTGCGGACGGGTTAAGAGACGAGACAATCTCGAACCGCAAAGAAATGAGGTAATGCTTTCATCACGATTAGCACAACCGAGGTAAGCATCAATTACAAATGCGCGACTTCTACTTAGGAGGGGGATGATGCGTCTACTACATCAACTAATGAGGCAGTAGGTCGTGTGATTACTCAGCGGTGACATCCAAGGTTATCAAACGCATTCAACCAAAACAGGAAGGTCTTTGGACAACCATTGCCTTTTTAATTTTCATACCAACCAAGACCCCCTTTATTAACTTTAATCTCACACAACACTCCATCATCCCAACATGAACTCCTTAACTCTCCATATCTTACAAGTTTGTGGGCTATTTAGGGATGCGACCGACAACTGAGATCATTTGTGGTATTACTGTAATGCAGGGATTATTATTTGACAATTAAGTGGGGAACGGGCTACTGTAGGGACTGGAGTACCGCTTCTCGATTAATAAGGCATGGGTTCGATTCATGAAGATTGGCAGAGATTTATTAGTGGTGGATATTTTTCAGAACATTCCCAATCTCTATGAGTTCCATGTGGGTGTCATTTCAAGTTATAGAACTCTGTCGGATGAGACGTGAACCTGCAGGCACCTTGGCGCCTTAAATGGGCAGAAAGCTAACGTTGAAGCCGGGTTTCCCTCGAACATTCCACCATTCCCCAAATAACCCTCTCACTACCACAGAACGAAAGAAGAACACGGCGAAGAAGAATTATATACTGCTATTATACAGGCACATGTCTTATCCTGGTTTAAGCCCAATTGATCTCTCTAGCTCTAGTACGTCGGAGGTAGATATCAGGACCAAGAATTCCTATAGGAGAGAGCCCTCAGTGAAAAATGACGATGTAAATCTGACCGTGATCGTGATTTTTTTTAATTTCCACTTTAGATACCTAGTACCGATAGCCACGCGAATAGCCTTCCACTGGTATAATTTTGCACCGTTTGTACTGATCGCTCCGACACAAAAAATCGAGATCTTCGACATAGATGAGCGGAATGTCCTAACTGCTTTATTTTGTAACTTTCAACTGATAGCCTTCGAAGGATAATTTTCGAAATCCAATCCTTTAGCAACCGAATCTAATTTTCGATTGGAATCCAAAAAGTTACAGAACTCCCCCGAGCAGAAATTCACGTCTGCCAATGACCGCGGTGCCAAGGTTGTTAACGCACTTTTCTGGGAACCCAAGATCGCGGGTTCGAATCCCATCTTCGACATGGTTTTAGCACCCTTGCGTGGAAATTAAGTATGAATAATAGCATCCAACTAGAACGGAACTCAATCTCATTTCCCAATCCCTAGTCTAAGCCACCTTAGTTGGAGGTTAATTTCCAATTGGGAATATGAGAGGTAGTGAAAATGGCTAAAGCCCTAGTATGATAGCCGGTACTTGATAATGAGGACGTAATCTAGTATGAGTTGAGCCGTCCTACAAGGATTCGCACGATAATTGAACTTGTACTGGAGAGGGATTAGTATTTTCATTCATATCATAGCGCACGCCTTGTATAATTTTCCATTATGTAATCTATGGCAACAGGCGACCAAAACAACCGTCTGGACATTTTCACCTATTGTTGATTTCACTGCCATGAATGAACTAATAGCTGCAAGGAGGTATAGGAGGCACTGATTTAAATAAGTGAAGATTGCACAGCGACCGTAAAAGATGACAAGATTGGGCGACAGCTACTAGATCCTACTGGGAGTGAGTGGCAAACTATTACTGCATCAATTTTGACATTAAGTAGATTCAGAGTGTGATTGCAACCATGCTTGTCAGCTAGATTGATAACTATCATAGTGATCCAAAATCATACGATACTATGGACCTATCATACTACCGTGTACCCTCCAACTTGTGCTGGATCGATTATTGTGTGATACGAACTTAGCGTAACTGCCCGTCGATTGGGAAATTCAAGTTCGAACTCCAGGCAAAAAAATTATTTTTTCAAGAGCAATTTCCTCACATAGGTATTATATGCAGCACCCGTGCGCGTGACGGTGTACACACTAATTGTGAAATTTTGCGATACATCATGGTTCCGGCATGATCAGAGCG
This sequence comes from Pyrrhosoma nymphula, assembly GCA_963573305.1. Lineage (NCBI taxonomy): Eukaryota > Metazoa > Arthropoda > Insecta > Odonata > Coenagrionidae > Pyrrhosoma > Pyrrhosoma nymphula. The sequence continues at coordinate 138,027,245 of OY754333.1, read as the reverse complement.
CTTCTCTAAGGATTGAGTTTGTCGGTTAGACGGTGCAGTATAGCCTTGGCAGTTGGAGCGACAAGAAAACTAGCATTTAAGACGACCAACGACCTGCCCAGACACCGACCCCCGACGGTTAAGGCCCGACGACGAACACACAATGGATTTCGAGGCGATACGAGCTCGTCTCGGATCAACGCACGAATAGCAGAGGGATACGCAGGTATTCCTGGAAGACGTCCCCCGTAGGAGCCTCAAGATTTATGCCCGCCTGAATGAAAACGAGGCCTCCCACGAATGGAAGCGCGCGTGGGAGAACCACGCCGCCTCACTGCCTTCGTCTGGGTGTTGCTCGTTTCGGAACCCCGCTACGAAGAATACCGCTCCTTCTGCCCGCCCACACGGCCGGAGCACAGCTCCACGAACCCCCGAACAACCACGGAGTAACAATGGAAGAGGTGTATCCCCGTCTGACGCACGTGCCGCGACATAAAAAGCACGAAACTCCAGTTGCAAAACTACACCGTCGTTCGGAGTGCTTTTCCAAAACCACTAACAGTGTGGTCGGCGGGTTGATCCGAGGAAAGTGCACCTTCAGAAATGAGAGAGAGAGTGAAAATTTACACCTGAGAACGCCATGAGGTTACTGCTGCTACGATCATTGAAACTGGGAAACAATCAACGACTACCTAAGCATTGGGGTGCGCTCCGTTTCACTCATCAACATCATTAATGCGTCAGCACATCATCGGCCGTTTCTTTCCACCTTCACACATGAAACCTGAAAGGTGCAATACAAGAGAAGGAACGGCTTTAGAGCAAACGGGGGAATTAAATAGTAACGGCGAGGAATCATTAAGAAATGCCAATAAAGTATCGCAAAAAAAGAATAACAGCATTACGTGTTTAATAGTAGGTACTAAGGCCCGGTTAAATGACCTTTGGTTTAATATTTTTAAGTTACTACGATCTCCCATCGATAACGCTCACGTCAACTAACCGACAGTCTTGAGTAATATACAAAACCCAAACTCTTAGTTGACTTCAAGATAACAAAGGCTACGTCATCTTGCGATAAACGTTAATCAGATATTATAAAACCGGGCCCAAACGTGTTTTAAGGGGAAAAACCAAAGAAATGACTGCAGGATTCTAGTCTTTCCCGGCGAATGCTTAGGATGAATAGTTCTCGGGTTTGCAGCCAGGTAATGGTGTTAAACTGCACTGACGTTTCAATGGCGTAGTCTGCCATAATCTTCAGGGTTAATAGCGTTTTAACACCATTACCCGGCTGGAACCCCGAGAACTATTCATCCAATGAAATGAATGATAAATCAAGAACAATTCTTCTTCTCAATGTTAATTGTGCAATCAAATTCGGATCCGAGGACTGAAGCAGTCTACGTTTTTCATAAATATTTTCATTGACTAATACCTTCTCGGCTTTGAATCTAATATACATTGTTAAACAAATGTCTTATGACGTCACAATATCAATTTGTTCCAGATTTTCAGTAGAGTGATTAAATTGCTTGTTACGCATGGAATAATCCAAGATTGCTACGAATCCGGAAAGCTGCCAGAAGATTTCAAGAGGAACTCAATGGTGATCATACCGAAGAGGGCAAGGGCTGAGAAATGCGAGGAGCACCGAACCTTGAGTCTAGTGTCACATGCTTCCAAAATCCTTACTCGGATAGTAGGCAGAAGAATTGAAGGAAAAATTGAAGAAAACCTGTCAGAAAACCAATTTGGATTTGGAAGAATAGGGGGACAAGGGAGGAAATACTATGGCTGAGACTACTAGTAGAGAAAATGATCCACGTGAGCCTTCGTATATAGCCTTCGTGGACTTGGAGAAGGATTCGATAATGTCGAATGGAATAAGATGTTCAATACTATGGAAAAACTTGGCTTAGACTACAATGACAGAAGCATCATCTACCAGCTCTACAAGGACCAGGTGGCCAGAATACGCACGCAAGATGGAAGAAATATGGAGGCAAAAATTAACAAAGGGTTCCGACAAGGATGTAACCTGTCACCAGCACTCTTCCATATGTACATGGAGGAAGCAATAAAAGAAATAGAAGAACAAGGAATCAAAGTGAATGGAGAAGAAATGAACATGCTACGCTTCGCTGATGATATCGCGATCGTTGCAGAAAACGAGAAGACCTACAGAACTCACAGAACACAATTGAAAAAGTGTTCCAGGATTACAACATGAAAGTCAATAAGAAGAAAACCAAGATACTTGTGTGCGGAAGAGAGAAAGTAGTGGCCGACGTCCGCCTCAAAGGAGAAAGATTGGAGCAAGTGGAATCATTCACCTACCTCGGGAGCACCATTACCTGGAATGGAAGAAGCACGACAGGCATCAAGCGTTGAATAGCCCAAGCTAAGACGGCATTCATGGCTAAAAGGCCGCTACTCTGCTCGAAGAGCATAAGACTGGAGACAAGGAAGCAGAACGTGAAAATATTCGTGTGGGCAGTGGCACTCTACGGATCAGAAGCATGGACCATTGGAAAAACTGACCAGAAAATAATAGAAGCCTTCGAGACCTGGTGCTGGAGGAGGATTCTGAAGATCAAATGGACTAATAGACTGAGAAACGAGGAGGTATACAGAAGAATTGGAGAAGAAAGAGCACTGTGGAGTACCATACGCCAAAGAAGAACACGGTGGGTTAGCCATGTCATGAGACACAACAATTACATCGGAAGCATAACGGAGGGAAAAATTGAAGGGAAAGTCCCTAGAGGAAGACCTAGAAACAAGTACCTGGGGCAAGTCAAGAGGGATACGGGGAAGAAGAACCATAGGGAGGTGAAGGAACTGGCATGGGATAGGGCGAAATGGAGGGCTGCAGTATACCAATCCTAGGATTGTAATATTATGATACTATGATGACGCTTGTTACGGGCTCCTATATCAATGCGACAGCTGCGCAAAACGAAACGCACCCTTCATGCCATTTAGTCAATTGGTTTTCTACCAGCCAATTAGTGGGTTTTTCGGAGGTCCCTACCTAATTTTCCCTTTTTGGGGTCACTTTCTTCCACATAAAACTTTTCCCGAAATCAATCGAGTCCCTCATGCTCTCTGCCAATTCTTATGTCATCCAAAACGTGTATCCTCTTCCTCCCTTTGCCAAGCATTCTCCTCATTCTCACCCTCTTCATCATGTCATCACCTATCAGTACGCCCTGTATTCACTTTTGCTACCTCCTCCGAATCTAATTTCGTTTACTCGAGAAAAATTCCGTTTCCTCATACATTCTCAACTCAGAAGAGTAAAGATACACAACAAACGCTAACACGAAATGCTTTCATTCACTACGCAAACTATTGATACAAGTGGTTACAATGTAGAATGAGAGCTTTACGGGTGGCAGGAGCCAATCACAAATCTCACAGCAAGCAGTCCTCCGTGTAGGTTATGCACGCGGAAGATGAAAGTAACATGGGCACACACGACCCCTTGGTGAATGTAACCGACACAAAGTCTTTACACGCACGTTTCTTTTGAACGAATAACGTGTTAACGTTCACTGCGTCTAATTCTTACAATTAGCTTAAGACATATTTTCACTCTAACGTGTTAATTCACGCGCGAACGTCAGCTGTATTGTGGTATTTTAATGGACTTCGACTACAATCCAAGTTCTCATGGCGTCCATCTACAGCGCATAGTTCAAGGATCGTATTTACATGATTAGTATGCATATTGATGAAACGTTGATAGTATTCCGGCCTTTATTCATGCGAGTCACCACCGCATCTAATAACAGGCAGCAACAGATGTGCACACCACATCTCCTTTATTGAAATGAGACGAAAACAACTAGTTACTGCGGTGAGAGAAATGTTGGAACACGGAAAATTTCGAACAGGTGGATTTTACACCCCTAGTGATAAAAATCACCATAGATACTCCGGGCGCCGCGTCTCAGTTTAATGCGGAAATGGAGATTCAACTTGAGTGTTGAGGAATGGAAAATCCTCGCGGGGTCGTTGACCTGTTACCATAATTTCCGGATTGTGTTCCGCAGGGAGGAATCATTCTGAAACTAACTACAACGAACGTGATTTTGGGCGAAGGATTTAATCAGGGCCGTGTCGCGGTTTCCATGCGAAAATGACTTCCACGTAAGTGGGAACAATCTCTAGAGGAAAATGTTTTTCAGCACTTAGAGAAATTATGCAGAAACACAGTTCAGGGAGTATTGAGTTTGAGATTTATAAATTACATTGGATTAAAATCCTAGAGTTTCCACGTTCTTTTCGACTCTTTCTTCATTTTAAGATATTTCAAAGAACCTCCTCGAATTTTCAGAAATCGCTGCAGATATTCTCCTCGTCCTATTCCGCATTATGGTTCCTAAGATCAAGACACCATCAATCTACTGTCACTCTATCTGAAACGCTAACCTTTTCCTTCCACTTCCCTCTCTAACAGTAAATTCTCCCCGTTTTCACTGCTGTCAAAATTCCATTACATTGCATACACTCTTCCCTAAAATGAGATCCTCCTCTCCTTTTATTTTACACCTGAGACAACATTCATTGTTCAACCACGCCTAACGCTACTCATGGCCCATTGTATTATCTCTAGCCTTCTCCAATATCGTGTATAAAAAACTTTTCATCCGCCTCTCACAAACCCTAACTTTCACAACAATACTACACCACGCCCCACATCACAATAAAAAGATATATTTAATGGAGAGACTTGGTTTTCGGGTCTTCCGTCGAGTCTATCCATATTCCCCTGGACAATATTTCGCCGACGTTCCAGCTGGCTTCTTCAGGTCCGCTGAAGTGTCGATGCAGTCTTTCGTCCGTCTATTTGTGCTCCTCCTGATGAAGCCAGCTGGAACGCCGGCGAAATATTGTCCAGGAGAATATAGATAGAAGCGGAGGAAGACCCGAAAACCAAGTCTCTCCAAGCCAAAGAATCCGCGGAGGCCTTCACGGAAAGTTATTTAATCATTACATCTTCGCAAAGGGCACATATTTTTGCTTTATCTGCAGCATCTGACAATTCTATACACCATATCCTCCCTTTTACACCTTACATTTTCGTCCGATATGTTTTCCATGCATGTATAAGTTTATCCCCTCCAACTGAGACGGTTCATTAGCCTTCTCTTTTTTTTCTAAGATTTAATTGAAATAAGGTCCTGAGTCATTAGAATCGCCAGAATGTTTCACAATAAAACTTTGTAGAATGAATCACAGCTTTACAATACATAGAAAAGATAACAATTGATCCAAAATTCATGTATTAAGATGATTTAAATTTTCCCACAATTCTCTTTTCCTACCTCATAAATCTTCATGATTCCTCATTACGTCTGAAAAGGACGAAACCAGGCTCCAGAAACTTATCCAGGTGGCAATATTCGTGTTCTTACCAGTGCTCTGACGCTCGGCTTGCACGTTGGTCTGCAAACGCTCTTCCATAGCATCGACCCTCTTACTAATTGAAATCGTCCCCGCGACAACTGGCAAAGTGTATTGCCCAAAATAATAAGGGGCTAATAGCCTGAAATTCCCTTGGCCTTTCTCCTCTTCGGCATAAAATTTAAGACTCGGCTTCGGAGGCATATTAAAAATTCCTTCCAAGCGAACGAGCAGGGAGGCAAGGCACCCTTATGGAGCACAGCATTGTCCCTCGGACCCGATTTTTCCCTTTAACTTATGACGCCGTTAAAGAAAAAAATCTCCCTCACTGTGACACCGGAATGGTTAATGGATGGCACGGGATCCGTGTACACACACATTAAGAAGAGTGGGGAGCGGGGGCGGGCGAAATTTATCGCGACAAACGATAAAAAGCTTTTAGCAATGCTATCAGGGGCGGAATTAGAATGAAACTATTGCGGATAAATCAGATTTTTTTTACAGGCCGATAGTTCATTAGCAACGTTCCCACGACTACAACCTCGACGTTTTGGAAGAGCTAACACGATATATCATATATAAATCATACCTTCTTCGGTGTATCGGTAATGTTTATGCCACCTCAGAATGTATGTACTACGAAATACTGTAACGGTAGTAACGCACTTACTAGTCCTCGGAAATAATAACTAAATAAGCTAATACAAAGTAATAACAATACGAAAGTCCTTCAGTAGTGGAACACTCATTGGGGGAGTACACATACATATTCATTAATTTTGGGATTCTACAAATTGAATGGTAATGATACGACCAGGCTCCACACCAACTAGCTACACAATTCCAGGTTTCATTAAGGAATGTGTTTAAAAGATTAAATGACCATTAAGCTGTTGCACGAAAAAATATCAAAGTACGATCCACAATTACCAATTGTAATAATTTAGTGTACAATTTACCATAAATTAAAGAATATTGGTGCATCGAAAAGTAGCCTTCCGAATGTGATACACAGTGTGAGTCAAAAATAATGACAAAATTTCAAATAGTTATTTCAATTATGAAAATACGGCCTAGTTACATAAAACAATTACCAAGTATGAAGTAAGTTCTGTTTTCAACTCTTCCCGGGGAAGCAATGCGGCCACAATTTCACGCAAGCGCGTCCATTGCACTGACTCACTGGAAAGATATTGGTGCCTTTTCGAGGTAGCTAAGTATTGAAACCATGGAACGGATAGGGCGACCATCTTTGGTTAATTATGATTTGGTTCGCGCAGCTGAAGAGAAAAATAGGAAGACCCGTAGACGCAACATTACGACATTTTCAAAGGATTTCCCTCAAATTCGTTCATCTCTTCATAGAATTGATGCTCAAAAACTGAATTTTCGAAAACTGTCCGATGATGGAGTAAATATAGTTATCACCTAGTTTGCATCGCAGGAGGCATCTTCATTTGAAGATAGCACAGAAATTGGTGTCTTGCCTAGAGAAATGGTTAAATAATGGTGGGAACTACATGGAAAAATAGCACAAGATTTGTAGTCGTCGATGTATTAAAAATGTTTTCAAAGTACATACATAATAACTTCGCCTTTACTTCACAACGGAAATTACTTTCTGGACGTACCACGCACTATTTTCTTCAAGCCTACTCTAATACGACGACACGCTTGATCGATTTCCTTCACCAAACTTTTAAACCCGAAAACGCAAGGGTGGGGATGAGTAGGAGAATGGGGTCGGGAAGGAAGGGGAGGAGGGGGAGGGGCGGTGGCGAAGAGAGATCACGTGGCCCGCGAATCGATCAGGCGATCGACCTTGCCCGCACACGTCGTGTACACAGACTCCGCGAGCGACCGCCTTTCATTGCACTTACACGCATGTGCCGGGCAAGCGAATCCCCGACCGCCAGGCTCTATTAAAACGGCCAAAAGGGGTGAATATACGCCCGTTCACACTGCACATAACAGCGTAATTTAAAAGAAGATCAAACCTGGGGCCTTATTCAGTAAGGACTCGACATGGTCGAACCTCGGAAAATCCGTGAATGTGACGTCACTTCCCCTGACAAATCTCGAGATTTGAATTGTCCTATTTGAAATTTTAGAGGCTGTGGAGTAAAAATTTCGTCACTTTCGAGGCTCGGAAATTCCGAGAACTTACAGAATAGCCCCCCTGAGCACCAGGGGCCTTGTTCAGTAAGGACTCGACACGGTCGAACCTCAGAAAATCCGTGGATGTGACGTCACAGCCCCAGACAAATCTCAACTTTTAAGTAGTCCAATTTGAAATTTTCAAGGCCGTGACGTCAAAATTTCGTCACTCTCTATGCTCGGAAATTCCGTGGCGATACCGAATAACCCCTCGGACTACGACTAAGAGGGTTCACAACGCGCCTTGAGATCATAACGCAGAAGATGGCTGGCTCTCATTAATAAATCTCTAAAAAATAGGGTAATTACGAAGAAGAGTGATTTCATTAAGTTGACCAATTTTAAACTACCTTGCCAAGCAGACTTAAGCCACCAGCGAAGGGACGATGTATTTCAGAGGTAAACACCAATTATTTCAGATCGAGTCGCGACAAAATAGATTGCCATTTTAAGAAATGGAACCATTCTTGCGCACTGTACATGACAGATGAAAAAAACTCAAAGGTCAACTAAGGCAAAGAGAATTGTCCCCTTCTGTATGCTAGATGGTGTGGGCGATTTCGTAATGAGCTCAAGTTATGCATTGTTCTTGTGTTTAATGTGAGCTGGCCTTGACAACTAAGGTGGAGAAGTAGGCCGAAAAAGATCCACTGACTATTGCGCTGGTCCGAAGCAGCAGCAATGATGCGGTCCTCGGGGATCAGAGATGGGGAGTGTTGGTGAGGTTAAGGTGGAGGGAGAAGTGCGAGAAGTCGCCATCTAATACGGAGAAGAAGGTTACGGGGAAAGGAGGGCGACAGCGCTCGGCTGCGTGTAACTTTCCTCTCCTTTTGAATCCAGTCGTATAGGGTTGGCGTGGGGGCAAGAGTACACAAATAAACTATGTATATTTTCACTGATTTAATTTCATGCACGGCCGATTTCGTCACGGAGACGACATCACCAGACCTGATGATGCCGCCAGTGAGACGAATCCGGTTGTGCATTAAAGGAAATCAGAGAATAAAACTTCTTGGAGAATCACTCGAGTGATAAATATAAAATATGCCAAGATAAAAATATAGACACAAGCGAAAGACACTTACAAATTGAAAACTTCCAATATTTCGGTGGGATTGGCATCCACCTTTCTCAGGATAGAGAGTAGGAATCTACCCTACTTCATTCCTACTCTCTACCCTGAGAAAGGTGGATGCCAATCCCACCGAAATATTGGAAGTTTTCAATTTGTAAGTGTCTTTCGCTTGTGTCTATATTTTTATCGACCACCCTCTTGGCATATTATATATATATATATATATATATATATATATATATATATATATATATATAATAAACTATGCCACAGGTGGGGCGGAATGAAATATAAAAACACATAAAAAAGAACACTCACACTATAAGTTGATATTTCGGTTGCTCTAGAACCTTTCTCAAAGATAGACGGATACAGAAGACGGATAAGATTCTGTATCAGTCTATCTTTGAGAAAGGTTCTAGAGCAACCGAAATATCAACTTATAGTGTGAGTGTTCTTTTTTATGTGTTTTTATATTTCATTCCGCCCCACCTGTGGCATAGTTTATTTATATTATCGCGTGTGTGATTTTCCACGAACTCGTATATATATATATATATATATATATATATATATATATATATATATATATATATATATATATATATATATATATATATATATATATATATATATATATAAATAGACTATGCCACAGGTGGGGCGGAATTAAATATAAACACATAAAAAAAGAACACTCACAATTCTCACTCACTCACACTCACTCACACTCTTTTTTTATGTGTTTATATTTAATTCCGCCCCACCTGTGGCATAGTCTATTTACATTATCGCGTGTGTGATTTTCCACGAACTCGTATATATATATATATATATATATATATATATATATATATATATAGTTTATTGATTTGTGACCATGAATTCACTAAGTTGAGCCAGAAACAACTAATTTCAGTAAGAGTACAGGACTCCATCGGGATTCTCATAAGGGACATAAAAATTAAAACTTACGTGGGGGTAAAACGGTTCGCTGAGAGAAGAGTTGAGTCGATTTCGAGAAAACCAATCTTCAGATTGATGATTTCTAACGATGACGATGAGCGAGTAATATTACGACGGATTCTGAAAAAATAATTTAAAATGAAAGGTATATTTTTTGACGGAAGTGGAAGCAGTGCTTAATAAACGAGCGTAATTGCGTATTGGGATATACTCATTTCAAATGGATCGTGTTGGCATGGTAGATAAAATTATTGGCTTAATCCCTGAGGTTCAAGTCATTGGTATCCCGAGGTTCAAATCATTGAGGCAGTGATCGACCTTTGTACAAAGGAATCTCGATCCCCACCCGCAGTCCTGCATTCGAAGTATTCTCATCAGTGATACGATGAGAGTACTTCGAACTCAGAACTTCTAATTCAGTCAAACCTTGGACCCCCACTGAGCATCTTTCGTAGGAGAACGCTAATGCCGACGCTGGGTTTCCATCCAACCTTCCTTCACTTCCTCAAATGATCCTTCCCTTCCCGATCTATTCAACTATCCTTAATGGCACGATTGGCCTCAGCTGACGGTCACCACTGGACAATAACCTACCAGCGAGGAGTCGTAAAATAGGATTATCCCCGCGACGCTAGCCCATCAATCTCCTGTAAGGCAAGGCTGTGAAATGTAACCCCGGGTTTACATCTTTATGCCATCACGCTATCCACCGCATTTACTGTAACAGGGAGTAGTTGGCCGCTACCGATGCAAAGGGAAGGTGTAAGAGGATATCACAAAAGAATAACAAGGAAAAAGAAGCTCTGTTCTGGCAAATAGGATAATTAGATGCTAGCCATGTTCCGCTGTCATCCTGAATGTACGGGGAAAGAAGAATTCCTGAACTAGTGAGTTCAACACTAGTTTACATGAGTGAAGTTTCAAGGCATCATCGGCCGACCAGCGCCAATTGCGCATTCTACATCGCCCCTGTCAGTAAAACATATTATGCGCACATATGCCACACACACCCAGGACATTGAATTGGAAACACTCATAAAACAAGCAGTTTACCATTTTATTTTATTGATATTCGTATATAGCTTTATTCATATTGACAACTATTAATAATGGACAATGCTTGAGTCATACAAAAGAACGAATGATAAAGGAGAGAATGGCTTGATATAATGCAGAGGACCGAAAAATAACGTGTAGCTGCGGCGAAAAACATAAAAAGGGAGAAATATTGAGAATATTATGAACGACATCCTTATCTTTTTTCTCCGTCTTTCTCGCTTGCCTGACATTATTTTCCCGATCAAGGTTTCTAACAAAATGTCCTGGCCTTCTCTTCTATCAGTCTCTTCTGCCTCCTCCTAATTTCTTTAAACATATTCTGTTCTTCCCAGCAGTACCTACCTAACACTTCATCGTGTTACTTCTTTTCGCCCAGCATCAATAAGCTTCAAGAAGGTTTCCAATATTGGCCAGGCTCTTAAGCGGTTGATATTGCCGGAGTATTGGCAATCTTAAATTGAAACGCATAGCAGAGGGAAATGCATAGATATCACTGACCACTTTCAACACACTATCACCAGTTCACTGCACCCGCCGTAAAAAATTCAATGTTATGCAGCACAAAACATCGTGGCCTATTCTATAATTTACGCAAGGGAGACTTCTGGATCGTGCGCCGGAAAATGGAAGCTGTTCTGCGTGTTGCGACGCTCACCTTTAAAGGATATGCTAATTCTCCAGTCACATTTCTTTTCTCCCTCCCTCGCCTCATACAATTTCCTTCAAACCAGCCCTTTGCTTCAACCCCGAGATTACAATGGAACCAGATGCTCAACACTCTTGGGACTCCAATTCATTCGGCTCCTTCCACAACGAGCCAATGGTGTGGCCAAGACAGCTGAAGTGGCAATCACTGTGGGGTCCGCCCACGACGCAGACTCTGCACGTTAGAAACCTCAATGACAATGAGACGGAAAGTTCCGCACATTAGTACGAATCTGTGTAATGAAACGAACAGGCTAAGATAACTCGTTTCTAGCACTAGCCTTCAATCTGAGGTGAATGACGATAAACTTGTTTCAAAGAGCGAAAATTGATAATATTTTGAAATTATCCATGATGGTCGCTAATATATACGGCTACTTTCTGTGAAAGACATAAACGCTTTCCATAACGCATAACAATGAGGCATCCCCAGAGAAGTCGTGCACCATTTCTCAAAAAAACCAACAACATTTTAAAAAATAGCTAATTATTTTTATGCCAAGTGGGTACAACAGATATGAAAATTAACAGAAATTATGACCCCTAAAAATTCCTCCACGCACACTCCTCCGTTCCAGGCGTCACACTGCGGAAGATAGTCACGCTGGAGGATGAATAAAACAACACTATTTCCCAAAATCACTACTTACACCAGCTTTTAAAACCATCATTAAGTGTAACTCAAAAGTCTCACATTACTTAATAATTTACGATGTAGCTAACAATTTTAACGAACCTTCAAATTTTGGATCAAATTAATCCTGATGATGGCTCTGTAAAGCTGAAACACGTGCATATAAGTTTTAATTTTCCAGGGGATTAGTGCTATCTTATTAACCATTTACCATACCTCCTACTTTCAAAAACGATAAATTCATAATTCAACAAGGATCGCATTTTACTCCCCGACTATTTTGTCTCCAATGATATATTTAAACGGTGCAAATGAAAACAGTTCCACACAACAGTGAACCGATTTCAACTCACGAAATTGCCTTTCAACCCCGCTCACTAACAGCACAACCGAAGAAAAAATGCGCAAACAAATCCTGAAAAGTTTCCCAATAATTTCAGCTTGCCGATTCCCGGACCTAGATGGAGACGCATTCCAGCAACTTTTCCCGGGGCGAGATTGAACGGAAAATCGATCCAGAAATGGAAATCCGTCACCACTGTAAGGTTGCGCAAGGCCCTTGCCCTTAAAGGCCTTCGTTTCCTTTGGGACTGCTCCCCCCCCTCCTTAATCCAGCTGAGGCACACTTGTTGTCCGGGAATAATCCTTTGCGGCCCGGCTCCACACACAACTCGACCCGAAAGACCACTTTATTAACACTGTACTTCCAGCTAGGGTAGGGTTGGATGAATCATGCCTACTCTGTGCTCTTCCATTCTCAAATGTATTTCACTATCTTCCGACTATTCCCCTCTTCAATTCAGCAAACATGGTGCCTTCTAACATTCCGTCAAATATGCTCATCCATTTTCTCTATCGGGATTCCCTAGCATTCTATCATCAATGGTCTTCCAAATTCCCTCGCCTGTATAAGAGAAAGTCTAAGGGGGTGGAAAAACCTCATATTTATTTGGAAAAAGGAACAACAGTAAAATCTCCACACTATTTCAACGCACACTCATAACGGTTTTAGCATATAATGCCATAATACGCTGAAACCATGGTTTGTGTGTATTAAAAGAGTGTGCGGAAATCATACTGCTGCTTCCTTGCAACATGGATATACTCTAATTATTTGTACCCCCCATCCGCTTTGTATCCTCCTCATATCTTCCAGCTATTTAACTCCTCCCATATTACACTGAGAGCTTCGTTGCTTGTTTCTTTCTGCCTATCGAGCCTTTTTATCTTTCTTCACATTTCTACACATTTATGTTTTCACTTTCCTACAATGCAACGCTCAATACTAATCTTAAAAAATAAGTTTCGAACGTATGATCTGCCCGTTATACATTTTCAACATAGAACATTCCAAAACAAACTATCCCGCTCTATATTCTCAGCATTGCACATGCATTGGAGGTCATTCAGATACGAACGCCACTACAAAAAAAGTGGCGATTCTTCAACTAGTAGTGCAACGACATCACTTCAGATTTGGTAGTGAATGCCGCATTTTAGAAATAGATATTAAATACCACTCAAGTTATGATAATATTTTTCTCGGAAATTCCGTAGGTATTCATTTTACTGCTCATCATTCACAAGAAAGACAATCTTGACAATTTTGCAAGAAGACACAAACTGCAGTCAAATTTTCAACAAAAAGAACCATCATCGTATCAACTCGGACGATCATCACCCAATTTCCACCTTTAACGTGAGGGAAAACGACAGAAATCCTTTCACTAGGAAAAAGGAAAAGGAGACAGGGCTTAGGAACTCTGAAAAAAACCATGCGGTCCACTTGTTAGCGAGGGGACCAAAGGGTTCATCCGGGCGCTAAGTTGAAAGTCCTGCACTGAAAGGACTAACAAGGGAAAAAGGAAGACGACCACGACGAATACGAGGGGGAGGAGGTTGCTGGGGGGGGGGGGGGGGAGGAGAGTTCGGAGTGCCAAGGGGGGGTGGGCAAGGGCGGGATGTGGGAGTCGGACGATCGACCGGCCAGATGTAAAGGCCAGGGGGGGGGGGGGACGCATGCCGTGAAGTACCTCCCTCCCTCTCTCCTCCCCACCTCCGAAATGACGCCTCATGAATTATTCGCAAGACGCGCACCCCAACAGGGCCGATTCCTAATTTCTCTTTTAAAAATTTTTTCGAGGTTCACCACGAAGGTGAAAAATATAGCGGTAATTATGGAGCGTGATTAATGAGCAGTCCGGGGGCCCATAGTGCATAAGGAGGGAGATGAGTCCCACGCGACTACGTCATTGAAGCAAAGGAACATCAACAGGCAGTCATCCCACGCCCGAGAAAAAAAATAACACAGCAATGTAGACGAGTAAAGTGAAAGGGCGATCGGAAAGCGTTAGCGAACAGCGGAGTTACGAACCCTGCGAGTAAAGAAGGGGTGAAGAGCGTTCGGAAACGTTCAGTTCAGTGGGATATCGCAGAAAACCAAGCACCCAAACAAACCTCCATTACTATTAACACCAATTGGCTCTGCCTGCTTTTATCGGGACTTGGGAGTCAACCAAACTAGCCTAATGCCTCAGCCATTATTATGCAAAATCTGGGAAATACGCTCTGCAAAAGTATAGAATGACGCAATTCACATGGACAACATATAAAACCGCGAACCCAAACAAACATACCTCACCACTGATATAAAAGGCACGTCCGTTTCTCCTCACGACTTGGTAATCGACCACGCCAATATAACTTTACACAAGCTGGGAAGTACGCTCAACACAACGAGGCTTGTTGCATGCATGCATGACCGATATACAAAACCACGGACCCAAATAAACCCCCATACTACTACTAACGGCACTACTACCACCCTAATATCGTCACCAACAGGTAGATTTCAGACATTTTCTTCGAAGCTTGAGAGTTGACCAAACTTGAATTACCTAAACCATGAAAAAACGAAATTTAAAAACAACGGCCTGAAAAGGCACGCAAGGATTCAATCCGCATGGATGACGGAGGTAACAAAAAAACCACTGTTAGTTCCATTAAGTTTGACCATTTTCTAAAGGACGTGAGAGTCAACCAAACTCGCCACATAGAAGAAGGAAAATAACTCCCTCTAAGACACCAAACTCACAACAGGTACCAACACGCACGATTCTTTCAGCTATACATTCCAGGTTAAACCTGGTTAGACGTGCACCTTAACCACAAGGTCACGTAAAATGGGAGTCACGCTAGGCAAAGATATAGAGCAACGAAATTCGCATAGACGATGAAGAGAACAACGCTTGTAAAGCAACCCCTCAAACCGACATAAACACGGCTAGACCATATTCTTCATGACTCAAGGGCGAACAAACCTCGAAGCAGAAAGCATCGGAAGTTCCACTTGATGAAGAGCCCTCATCAGAGCGGGCACTTAAAAAAATCGATGACAGCGTCTAAATAAGGTCCGGAGACCTGTGGGGGTCGCAATGAAAAGCTCATAAAAGAGACTGTCGAAGCCAGATGCGGTGACGGACGTCACAAAGAATATCTCCAGCCAGAATTTAACGGAATACTCCCTAAGCGACATAGAAACCTCGTGCATAACCTGACATTCGGAAGAAATGAGCCGGATGCAAGACGTCAGGCCAGGGTGTCCTAAGGCACGACATCACGCATGTCAGGATCCAGTGAATGCCATTCCCGTCGAGTCTTTCCGAACAAAATATCGGTCGACTTGAATTTCAGGGGTAATAATAAAATATTTCAGGATTAAAAAATCCATTGCTGGACATGAAGAAACCACTTGCTTTAGATGAGATCTCCCGAGTAACATCACTACGATTCAAAAGAGCTCACAAAAACGCATATGTTACTATGTACTTACTCCAAAAATACTCTCGAACCCAGAGTAGATATGATGAGCTTCGCACGATGACGTGATTGCGAAGCTAGGTACTACTACTGGATACGTCACGGTCATTCATAAACAGGCCACGCCTCACATGATTACTGATAAATCCAACGTGGGTTTGGAGTTGCGTTTCATAATGAAGGCTGCTAGCAATGCGAAGCATCGCCTTCAAAGCGCGGTATTATATAAAAAAAGCTAACTCTTCTGCGAGGACGATGCTCATGCACGTCTAACTTCAAAGGACAGCCAGGAAAACAAAGAAAAGCAAAAGAAAGAACACAGAGAAAGAAAAACACTAGTGGAGCGGAACGGATTGACATAAAGCACCCTTACCGATTCGCTCGGGAAAGTTCCTTCTGACCTATCCATTCCAGCCGGCTCGTCTCACTCTTCAGAGATTATCCAATCAGGCAGGACGAAGGGTTATCGCCTCAAAAAGGGTTATTACCAGGGGATGGCGAAGCAGTCAAGGCTCCTGAGCGAGACTCGCACACCGACAAGCTACCAGTCAGGATGCGAATACGATTAGAAAACAAAATAGATAATACCACCGGTGGAACCGAAAGGGAACTCCTTGAATCCTTTACGGACCACACCACAGCACAGGATCGTGAGAGTTCTCCCAAACACAAGTCACAGAACACAGTCCCCACAGCAGCTTTCAGCCGCGGTACGAACCGAGGACTTGAGCATGAGGCGAGAACCTCCTCAGACCACGTCTTGACACTGGAGACGCGGCCGAGATGCCGTCCCGTCTAACATCGTGGGCACGAAAACACACACAAAACAGAGCACACTACGTAACACGTCGCCGCAGATGGAAGGCGACTCTGAGGGCGAGCCAGGAATGAGGCGGAGAGCACAATGATGAGTGAGATCCCGACAACAATCCCCCTCTCCCCCAAACCCACGGCTTCAAAGACAACACCACCACTCTCCTTGGGCTGAGGAGGGCTACAGGGAGTGTGAATAGGAGTGTGGGTCCTACTCGGGCGCGAGACAGCCTCGCCCGCGGCCGCTTAGGAACTGAGCCGAGAGGAGTGGAAGGGATGTCGGGAGAGCGGGGACGATCGGAAGAAGGGGGACGGAGGGTGCGTGGAGGGGGGTGCCAGCGGTGGTGGAGGGCGCATGATGGCGGAACGGCGCGCGGCCGGGAAGGCGAAGGGGGTGGGTGGCGCTGTGTACGGAGGGGAGGGTGCAGGAGGCGGGGTCCCGAGGGGGAGATGACTGGGTGGGTGGGTGTGTGGTCGGTATAGGGAGGGTGGGAGGAATTTACACACGCACACACACATATAGACCGAAGAAAAGGGTGGGCGATGCCAGGAAAAAAACATCGATGCTTACGAGTTCGATACTTAAAAATACGCGCCTCCAACAGGTTATGGTGGTTGGTGAGACAAATTTACATGAGGGTATTGATTGCAAGAAAACAGTTACGGTCGGTTCATAGAAACAAATTATCACCAAATTAACGTTAGCTTAGACTGAGCGTGAGTTTCCAGTACCTTTCCACCAATTGCGAAGTTCATACTTAACAACTTCTGTGAAAGAGTGAACCCAGAGTTAAGTTACAGAAAATTATCGTAGGACTTGGTTGAATTTGAATTTGTGTGAAGTTAACTTCAGGGTGCAGTATCGTAGTTCAATATTCAAGTGTTTTCTGTAAGTTATACGTTAAGGATAGAAACAAAATATTGCAAATAAGGTCTATATATACCTACAATCGATAATTCAAAGACGTGATTCTCTCACAGGTAAGTCTAGTATTTCCACAGTAGAGTGATTCCCAAGCAAGGCCGATTCGACGATAATAAGTGTGTAAAGCAGATAATGATTCAAATAAATCAATATACCATTCACAACCAGAACAACAGCATTGAAAATGTAGAAGAACCGAATTCCAAAAACTTAGACATTACCGGGCAATTTTAGCCTTCAATGTCACAGGCTAGAAGTACGATCGTTCGTCTTAGTTGTTCTTACAATTCCTCGGTTATTATCCATGCGGCAAGTTCACCATGCATGTTCAAGTTTTACCATGCATGCACCATTAACAGCTTTTTCCAGTTCCCAAAGTATTTCTCGCAGTGTGGACATGCCGAGAGGAGATGAGTAACGCTAAGAAAAATGCATGTACAGGATTTCGATATTTTAAGCATACGCTCTCCTCAAGATAAGTCCAACGTTTCCCAAGTAGGGTAGCACCTTAGCTGTCTGCAGGGTCTAGAACTTACATCTACATCTACGTACTACCCCCGCAAGCCGCCTCAATAGGCGTGTGGCGGGGGGTGTTAGGACACCAGCCGTTTACATATAAAAAGGAAACGCTTTAATGAAATTACGCCTAGCATTTATTGAAGTCCTTATTGTTCGGGGGAAAAACGAATTCCCATACCTATCCGTTCGGCAAAATATCTCTCTTAATTTATCGTTTCTTTCGGACCTGGAAATATAGTGGGGTTCTAATATGATGTTCTCCATAACTTGATAGTTATGGCGAATGAAAAAAAATATTCGTGAATACTGAAATTTGAATGAGTAAATGCAAAGAAGCTGAATTGAACAACTAGTTAAAACTTAAGGGTAAGATTTATTTTCACTAGGTTCAGGAAGGGCCACTCAGGAAACAAGGTCTATGCGAGAGAATTCTGTTTAAAAAGCACATTTCTCCAACAGGTTAGCCCACTGCTTCCCAACCATTAAGTTGCATTCAAAGTTTCTGGAGGCCAAAGTGAAGTAAAGTGATGTAAAGTGAAAAAAGTATAGTGATGATAGAAAATCAAAAGGAGAAGCATAAGAGGAGGCATAGTAAATAAATATACCCGTGAACCGTACACCATAATGCAAAAACTATATAAGACTATATTCCACATTCAGAAACAATAAGAAATAAGAAATTTTCAATTAGAATTAACATCACTGATCATTGATTTTTCCATTTCTTGGGAAATATCTGGGGTGACCTTTTCAGAACAGATGGACGATTTCGGGAAAAAATATCGGCAAATAGAAATTCGATATTTCAATCAAGCGTCTCTCTTACACCGGCATCGTTTCCCAAAAGGGATCACATAAATAGATACGCAGGTTGAGTTTCGTAGTCAGTGGAAATGAATGAAAATAATCCTTGAACCACCATATGGAAAGAAAACACTGTTCATGGACCTAATTCCACAAAGAGCTGTCTCACAAGGGTCATATTATTTTAATTACAATGGACACCCACATTGCTCATTTCTTTTATTCCAATTATGATGGCCATTGTCTGTGGTTGGGCTTCGCGTAAACTGAAAAATTCTTCGACGGTTAACAAGGAAAATCACTCTGATTTTTAGGCACGCAAATATCCCATTAACCATATCCAAGACCCACTCATCGGTCACTAAGTTGACCTTTTACACATGCATCATGATAAAAAATTCCAATCTAAGGTTATTACAATCCTACTCGAGTAATTGTTTTTATTTAGATAGATAAGTGTTACAATGAGCATAGTGCGCTGTCTTGCACCAACCAGAGCTGACGATGACTCCTACTTTTTCCAGGACCTCTTTTGTGCGGTTTCATAAAGCGTTCTTCAGAATTGCACAATCGATTTCCACAACAATTTCAACGGGGCGTCATATTGGCCAGTGCCTCCACGAGAACAAACATCGGACGTCCCGAAGAATCGATATAGACAATTACTACGCGGAGTTGGGGTGGAAAACCTTTTCCGGGGCGTAATAAAAGGTGAAGGGGAATGATAGGGGTATAGGGGGGGGTGCAAGAGAAGAGAAAAAATTATTCCGGGCGGGCGGAGGTTTACAAAGATCCGCTGGCGGGAGACCCGCGCTCTGCGCATGCGCCACGCTCCTGTTACGCAGGGGAGTTGCGAGAGGAGAGGAAGGTAAATAAAAAGGAGTGGGGTGAGAGGGATAAAGAGGGTGGGGTGAGAGGGAAGACAGAAAGGGTGGCTTTGACACACCTCTCCGGATTGGAGTGGGGTAGGTGGGCTCACAATCCCTCCCTCAACCTCCTCGCCGCAGCCCAATCTGCAATCAACAATGAAAAACACCGGAGCGATTCCCTTCCCGGAGCTTTCCAAAGGACGCCAATTCTCTAATCGTCCTTTCGGATACCAAAGTACTCGGGAGGCAAAGAGACGGAGAATGTTTCTGGGGGTTCCCCTTTCAAAAGAATTGCAGACGCAACGTAAAGGACGTTGCCCCTTCCGTCGTCCTCTCTGAGAG